>CM050509.1:71332882-72648298 GCA_027563665.1 Antrozous pallidus | reverse complement strand
TCCCTCATCCTTCACCCCCGCCTGTAGCCAGAGGTTCCTCTCCTTTTCTCGCACAGCCTCTGGGGAAATGCTTGTCCTAGGGTTTCCTCAGAACCCCGGCACACGAAGACCTGTCGGGTACTTGGGGGCTTAGGCTTTCAGATCTGGCTTTCCCACCTGGCATGTTGCCCATTTGCTGCCCTGGGCCTGTTCTCTCCCTCCAGGTGGCAGGAGAGGGTGGGTACCTGGCCAGCCGAGGGCATAGACGGCCTGCCCTCTCCCACCATGCATGGCCCACTCTCTCCCATCATGCATGGCCCACCCTCCCCAGCTGCAGGACCACCCTCTCCTACTGCAGGCCTGCCCTCTCCCACCACTCCTGCCAGGGGCACTAACAGCCCGCCCTCTCCACTGCACACAGTCCGCCAGGTCGGCCAGGGGCGCAGCCCACCTTTTCCCACTGCGCCAGCCAGGGACGCTGAAGGCCGCCCTCTCCTGCCACAGGCCCGCCCTCTCCCCCTGCACTGGCCAGGGGAGCAGATGGTTTGCCCTCTCCTGCTGCGTATGGCTCATTCTCTCCCACCCCACAGCGGGAGAGGGTGGACCGCGGGGCCTGCTGGAGGTGCAAATGGCCTGACCTCTCCCACCACTCCTGCCAGGGGCACCGATAGCCCGCCCTCTCCTGCCTCTCATGGTGGGAGACGGCAGGCCCCTGGGTCAGCCAGGGGTGCTGAAGGCTGCTCTTGCCTGCCACAGGTCCATCCTTTCCCACCACAGGCCCACTCTCTCCTGCCTCGGCCCTGCCCCCGGCCTCACAGGTGCCTTGACCCCACACCCCCACCTGGCGCTGCTTAACTCTCAACCCCGCTCCTGATTGGCTAGTGACATAGCGAAAGTATGGTCAAACTTGCACATTACTCTTTTATTAGATAGGATACATTTTTCTGTGTATTGTGCTTGTGGTGAATTTTCAACCTCCAAATGACATTACTAGGATATAATCTTTTATTGGCCTTAAAAGATTAAATACATATATAAATTAAGCAGAATTCTGTAGTCTGGACAAAATAAAACTTTTAAAATTTGATTAATGTCTTTTAGAGTTACTACTATAAAATACGTAGTTACCTAGATTTACAAAGAGTTTAGGATGTTATCTTTTGGTTAAGTATATTTGACAACCTTCGCAACGTTTGAATTTTAAGAGACATTTTAACCAAAAAATGACTTTGAGTTATTGCAATGGGCCCTGGCATACCTCAAGAATTTATTTTATTGCCTTATAAAAAATTTAAAAACTAAACCAGGCCTATTTAATATGCTTTGAATTACATGGGCAGCTTTGCCAAATAAAAAATAATAGCTGTTCTACTTGTATACATATATTTTTATTAAAATTAATGTTGTAGAAATTTCAGCCAGCCCTAGGAAGGAACTTACAAAGATTCAAAGCCAAGTTCAAACAGGAAACTCTCAGGGATAATAGGTGTCCTGTCAGTGACACCAAGCAAGCCAAAAGTGATGGTTCCCTTGGAGGCAGCCAGCAGTGGTACTCTGGATATTTGTGGTCCACACATTGAAAGTTTATGAATTATTTCCAATGCTCAGTAAACACTTTCCAATAAACCATGTTCAATGTTTTAAAATCTTATATTATTTGTTCTCTATATATTAAAATTGTGTATTGAATCTAAGTGTGTGTGCATATATATGTATATATATATACTTTATATTATTCTTTATGTAATTTTAATAATTATTATTTAGCAAAAATTATCGTCTTGGAATATTTTATCTTACAAAAAAGCAAAGTGTTTTTTTAATCAACATGCCACTTTGAATTTTGTCATTTATAGACAGTCATTGTTTTACTACATTTATAAATATACTAGGGGCCCAGTGCACGAAATTCATGCACTGGGGGTGGGTGGTCCCTCAACCCAACCTGCCTCCTCTCACATACTGGGAGCCCTTAGGGGATGTCCAACTGATGGCTCACCCCCAGCCTGCCCAAGGCCTAAAGCCTCACTAGAGGCTTTAGGCCTTGGGCACCCAGCCATTGCCCTGCTCAGCTCAGCCCTGGCTGCCTGCGACCACCCGGCCCCGGGGGCTAGGCGCTTGCTGTCACTTCTGCTCACAGCACCTGGGGCCTGGGCACTCGCCACCACCACCACAATTTCATCTCCACCCCCCATGCATGAATTTCATGCACCAGGCCAATAGTAAAATAATAAAAAGTCTTAATTCATCTGGCCAAACATAAAATACAAGTGTCACTGAACTGAAGAAGTTAGCTTAATAAAAATTAAAATAATACATATAAATGTTTTTTTTTGTTTGGCTGGGATGCTTATTCCCCTCAGACCCTTCCTTAGCTAATATTAGACATATTCTGTTCCTAATTGGTTACTGGTTTAATACTATTGTTTTTATTTCTGGTATGTAAATGTTATAGTAGATGCAAACAAAACAAACAAACAAAAAAACTTAAGACAAAAAGACTTAGATCATGGTAGCTTAAAAATTAGAAATTATCCAGAATATTTTTTAACAAGGACATACAAGATCTGACTGCCTACCATTCACATGCCTTTTATTTTAAACTAGAGGACTGGTGCACATGATGATTTATCATTCACAAAAGGTTTGCTGACTTTATAATAGGTTAAAAATACTCAGATAGCTACACAAATGCTATATATATATATAAGAACTAGAGGCCCGATGCATGAAATTCAAGCACTCAGAGGGGTGGTGGGTCCCTGAGCCCAGCCTGTGCCCTCTCGCAGTCCAGGAGCCCTCACAGTCAGACATCTTTAGTGCTGTCATAAAGACAAGAGAGGCTCCCACCACTGCCACTGTGCTCACCAGCAGTAGCCCGGCTTCTGGCTAAGAGGCACTCCCCCTATGGGAGTACACTGACCACCAGGGGGCAGCTCCTGTGTGGAGTATCTGCCCCTTAGTGGTCAGTACACATCATAGCAACTGGTTGATTTGCATATTAGCCCTCTATTATATAGGACTAGAGGTCTGGTGCAAGAAATCCGTGCAGCGGGGGGTGGGGAGACTCAGCCCAGCTTGCACCCTCTCCAATCTGGAACCCCTAGAGGGATCAGGCCTAAACTGGCAGTTGGACATCCTTCTTGCAATCTGGGACTGGCTCCTAACTGCTCACCTGCCTGCTTGCCTGATCAAACCTAACTGCCTCTGCCTACTGACCCGATCACCCCTAACTTGCCCCCTGCCAGTCTGATTGCCCCTACCTTGCGCCCTGCCAACCTGATTGCCCCTACCTTGCCCCCTGCCAGCCTGATTGCCCCTAACTTGCTCCCCTGTTAGCCTGTTCTTCCTTAACTGCCTCTTCCTCAGCCCCTGGCCTAAGTTGCAGTCTGGCCTCCCTCTGTGGGAGACAACTTGGTGGATCAGGGGCAGGCACTTCCCCCATTACCCTGCTGCTGCTGCTGCTGCTGCTGCTACCACTGCTGGCCTGACCCTGGGCCCTTCACAGCCATGCCTCCGTCCTCACAGCCACTGCAGCTTTGTCCAGAAGGACATCTGGAAGGTCCTCTGGAAGACATCTGCCCTAATTAGCATATTACTGTTTTATTAGCATAGATAATAATAATTTGACCTTGAATTCTATCTAAGGTTATGGTCTTTCCCCATCCTCAATGGTCCATTATTCAACAAGACAAACATTAATGCTGAAACCTCCTAGGAATAAGCTCCCTAGCATAACAGGACCCTGTTATCCAATCAAATGTTTGATCATTAATGCAACCTTTGGATTGATTTATGACAGAAAGGGAGATGTGTGGAGGAAAAGGTACCACATGTTAACCTGACTACCTCAGGGAAGACCTGCACGGTGGCCTTGCAAATTCAGAGATCTAAAGTAACCACAAAGAATGGTCTGAAATTAAAACTTTTGTTGTTGTTGTTAATCCTCATCCAAAGATATTTTTCCATTGATTTTTAGGAAGAGTGGAAAAGAGAGGGAAAGACAGAGAGAAACATCAATGTGAGAGAAACACATCATTGGTTGCCTCCTGCTCAAGCCCTGACCAGGGCCTGGGCCAGGGAGAAGCCTGCAAACAAGGTACATACCCTTGACCAGAATCAGACCTGGGGCTCTTTGGTCCACAGGCCGAGGATCTATTCACTGAGCAAAACCAGGTAGGGCTGAAATTGAAACTTTTAAACTAAAATCAGTTTATGGTGGTAGTCATGTCCTGGGCCCACATCTTCTCTGACAGAGGTAAATATTTACCCTAACTGAGCCTATCTATTGCCTTTTTGCATCTAAGGTAACATATTTTTGGAATGTCCAAGTAATTTTCCTCTTCCTGGACCCCTCAAAGTACAGGCACCATTCTAAATAGACCACAAATCCCCTTCTAATTATTGAGTTAATTGTTGAGTGTTAATTATCCTATACCCACTTATGTAAAAAAGTACGTGTTTATCATTTACTTTATATCCAATCCCAGAGGTTTCCCCCACTTTGCTTTCTCCTGCCTCCCTAAAATGTTACCAATGGATTTTGTGCGCCCCATATATGCCTCCTCTTTTGATTGTAATATATAAAATAATACACAAAACTGCCATTCTCCAGAGCATTATCTCAATCCATTAAAATTTTGCTTCCTGACAATTGTCAACAGTTTGACTCAAATAAATTCACAAAATTTCTTCACAGGTTTTAATGTTTTTCATCTTGACATTTATAAAGAAAATACTTTTTCTTTCTTATTGTTTAAAGTATTACAAATAGTAGTACATATGTCTTCTTTTTCCCCATATTTACCTCCCCCTGGCCTCCCCTACCCCCCTGGGCACATGCCCTCAACACCCCCTCCATAGTCCATTGGTTATGCTTATATGCATACATACAAGTCCTTAGGTTGCTCTCTTCCCCCGCCCTCAACCCTCCCAGCCTTCCTGCGGTAGTTTGTAAGTCTGTTCAATGCTTCTTTCCCTTTGTACCTATTTTTGTTCATCGGTTTATAATGTTCTTTATATTCCACAAATGAATGAGATCATGTGGTACTTGTCTTTCACTGACTGGCTTGTTTCAATTAGCATAATGCTCTCCAGTTCCATCCATGCTGGTGCAAATGGTAAGAATTCCTTCTTTTTTACAGCAGCCTAATATTCCACTGTGTAGATGTACCACAGTTTTGTAATCCACTCATCTGCTATTGTAAATTGTGCTGCTATGAACATAGGGGTGCATATATCCTTTCTGATTGATGTTTCTGTTTTCTTGGGATATATTTCTAGAAGTGGGATCACAAGGTCAAATTGAAGTTCCATTTTTAATTTTTTGAGGAAACACTATACTGTTTTCCACAGTGGCTGCAGCAGTCTGTGTTCCCATCAGCAGTGAATGAGGGTTCTTTTTCTTCCCATACTCTCCAGCACTTATCATTTCTTGATTTGATTTGTTGATGATAGCCATTCTTACAGGTGTGAGATGGTACCTCATTGTTGTTTTGATTTGCATCTCTTGGATGATTAGTGACTTTGAGCATATTTTCATGTCTCTTGGCTTTCTGTATAGTGACATTTACTTTCTGTTGCTTGTAAGCTTGTTACTTGTTGCTTTATATGTTTTTGAAGCTCTTACCAGGTGAAGGTAAGTTCAGAAATTTTCTCTCTAATAAATTTTCTTTTCTGATTAAGAAGTAGCCTTCTTTATTTGAACTATTACTTGATGTCTATTTTGCCTGATAATATTACAAATGAACCATCTTTATCTTAATTTTACTGGTCATTGGTATTTTTTTTTACCATCGCTTAACTTTCATTCATTCTATGGCATAGTACTATACCTGCTTTATGGCATGAAAAGTGCTGAAGTATGTTTATAATGCCTGAATTAGACTGTATGGGCTACCATAACAATCAATAATACCATAGACTATGTGTATTAATAATATAATTTTATTCCTCACAGTTCTGGAAGCTGTAAGTCCAACATCAAGGTGTTGGCTGGTTTGAATTCTTCTGAGGCCTCTCTCCTTGGCTTGAAGATAGTCACCTTCTTACTGCTTCTTTATATGGTCATTTGTCTGTGTATGCATACTCTTGGTGCCTCTTTGTATACCCCTAAACTCTTATAAGGACATTATTTGGATTGGGTTAAGGTACACCATAATTAAGCCTCTAACTTCATCACCTCTTTAAAGGCCCTATCACCAAATATATACATGTTCTGAAGCACTGGGAGTTAGGACTTCAACATATGAAGTTTGAGGAACACAATTCAGTCAATAGCAATGCCTGATGTTAAGATTACATTATCATAAGAGACTAAAGAGTAGAGGATATTATTATAAGAGACTAGAGAGCAGAGACAGAAACAATGACATAGCAGGAAAGAGGATGATTTGTTAGGCTTCTATTAGCCTACAGCTTCTCCAGTTCATAAGATTCTCTGAGAGCAAATAAGTCCCAGGCATTGGACTTAAAATTTTGCATTGCTACTACTCAGCCTGGATACTGGTTGGGACTCAGTATACTATACTAGTTAATAACTCATAGTTTAAGGTATAATACTTATGTATTATCAATAGTGCTTCTATTTTCTTTCAAGAGACAAAACCTTTCTTTCTTAACTTCAGCTTTCTATTTTTTTATTCAGTTTATTAATTACATTGTTTCCCCTTTTTTATCCCCCTATATCTTCCCTCCACCCTGTACCTATCCCACCCTCCGCCCTCACCTTCCCCTCCCCAATGTCCTCTCCCATTGTTGCATGATTCTTGTCCAATCTCTTGCTGTACTTCCAACAACACCCTTCTCCCCAAGAATTGTCAGTCCATTCCCTCTCCAGGTCCATGTTTTTGTTATAGTCACCAGTTTATCCTGTTCATCAGCCTATCAGTTCACTTGATTTTTATGTTCATTTGTTGATAGATGTGTATTTGTTGTTCATAATTTATATTTTTACCTTTTTCTTCTTCCTCTTCTTAAAGAATATCTTTCAGCATTTCATATAATACTGGTTTGGTGGTGATGAACTCCTTTAGCTTTTTCTTATCTGCGAAGCACTTTATCTGATCCTCAATTCTGAATGATAGCTTTGCTGGATAGAGTAATCTTGGTTGTAGATTCTTGCTCTTCATTATTTTGAATATTTCTTGCCACTCGTGTCTGGCCTGCATCGTTTCTGTTGAGAAATCCGCTGACAATCATATGGGTGCTCCCCTGTAGGTAACCAACTGCTTTTCTCTTGCTGCTTTTAATATTCTCTCTTTATCTTTTGCTCTTGGCATTTTAATTATGATATGTCTTGGTGTGGTCCTCTTTAGATTCCTATATTTTGGGGTTCTGTGTACTTCTTGGGCTTTTAAGTCAGTTTCTTTCACCAGGTGGGGGAAGTTTTCAGTCACTATTTCTTCAAGTAGGTTTTCATTAACTTGCTCTCTCTCTTTTTCTGGCACCCCAATAAATCGGATGTTGGCTTGCTTGAGGTTGTCCCAGAGGTCCCTTATGCTATCTTCAATTATCTGAATTCTTTTTGTTTCTTGCTTTTCTAGCTGAGTGGATTTTGGTTCTTTGTATTTCAAATCTTTGACTTGGTTCTTGTGGCCCTCTGGACTGCTTTTAGGACTTTGTGTAATATTTTTTATTTCAGTCTGTGTATGCTTGATTTCTAGTTGGTCCTTTTTTTTTTTTTATCTGTGAGGGTCTGGTTCGTATCCTCAGAGGTCTTGTACATTTCCCTGAGGGTCTCATTCATTTCCTTGTAAGTCTCATTCATTTGCTGGTTGGTCTTGTTTATTTCCTGGTAATTCTCATTAAGTTGATCGGCCTTTTGTAGGAGCCTCTTGAAAAGCCTTATAACCGTGGTTTTGAACTCTATGTCTTGTCGTCTTTTCTCCTCCATTTCTTTCACACCTGATTTCTTTCCATGTCTCTGCATGGTGGCTGCTTTATGTGGTGGATATCCTCAAAGGGACAGTGGCTCAGTCTCCCCAGTTACCTGAGGTGGGTACTCTTACTGCAATCCTTTATGGGTTGTATTCAGTGTTTTTGAATTTAAACCCAGCTTTTTGTTGTTAGCCCTAGAAGGGTTTGACCTCCAGGCCAATTGGCTGGGAAGGGAGACTGTGTTCAGGTTGGATGGGCGGAGTCTCTGGGCTGCACGGCAGCGGCAGCAGCGTCCTATGCGGTGCTCTCGCGCGCGGGTCTATGTTCGGTGGGGATGGCTGCAGACTCCTCCAAGAGAAAGCCGCTAGTCTTTTCCCCTTGCCAGACAACTCTGCCTTTCCCCAAATGTGCCTGCACACCAAAAGTCCAGCCCAGGGCTGTAAAATAGATGGTTTCCGGAACCAGGAGACAAGTTTCCAGGGGGCAAGTCACGGGTTTGCGCGACCCTTGGGACTAGGAGCCTCTGCCACGCCCCGCTTCCAGGGTGCGTTCCCCGGACCTCGGACCTCGCCCGGTTCCGGCGAATCTGTGCAGGGGGACCTCTTCCCGTACCCGGGATCTCGGATCTGGCCCGGCTCGGGAAATCTGGGCAGTGGGACACCTCCGCCCTTCCTCGTCAGAGAAATCCAGCGGGGGGTCGCTGCTCCAGCCCCAGCCCGCGCGCGACCAGGGCGGCTCCTAACCTGCTTCCGTCTGAAAGGCTGCGTGCCCGCCGGTCCCGAGTCTTAGTGTCCCACCTCCGATCCTATTAGTGGATTTTTCATGCAGCCAGCTTTCTGGCGATTCTGGGTGCTTGTCTGTTCCGCTGTTATGTTGTAGTTCCCAAATCGTTGTGCGGGGCAGAACAATAGGTGTTTGCTTATGCTGCCATCTTGGTGTTCTCTCAACCTCAGCTTTCTAATTAGACATGGAAAAAAAATAACTAGTCATGCTCCTCCAATTGTTGTGAGAATTTAATGAAATTTAGACACTCTTTACACATATTATGAGCTAAGTTTTTGGTTGTCCAGCCTTCTATTTACACAATGGGCAGACTCCTGGTGAACAGTTTTCTATTTAAGCCATGCCGCCTCAAGCATTATATATAAGACATGCAGAAGGGGAAGAGATGAGCCTGTAAATGGGGTGTAGAACCATTGGGAGCCAAATTCTTACCAAATACCCCTCTTACTTTTTAGTAATCACGACTCTTGCAGTTCTCTAAGCTCCAATAAGAAAGAGACATCGACTGGATTTTTTCATGGCCCTATCTTCCCTTCTTAGCATTATGTTTGATATATACAGGTGTTTGACTGAATGAATGAGCGAATTAATAAATAATATATTCCAGACATATAACATTCTTTATTCTCTGTGAAAATTAGAACCTCTGACATACTAAGACCCTAGCCTTGAAGCTGGTATTCATAGGGATTGAAGAGAAATTTATGGAAGGGAATTCTAGGCTTGTCTCTAAATTGATGAGCTTTCAGAGGGGCATTTTGGAGAATTTTTTATTTTTGTCTTCAGAAGAACTTTACACACTCCCTGAGCATCATATGTTGTTGGCCTGAGAGACAACTGAAGGCCAAGTGAAACTTTTGGAGGTTGTCTAGCTTCAGTTGGGAGAAGCAGTCAATAAAGGAAGCCCTGGGGATTTGGGTCATAGTGAGGTTAACTTGGTTGGTCATTTCCACTATTCAGAAAAAGAACTGGAAGTAGAAACTTGTCTAGTGATATAGCATCACCTCTTGAAAGAATTCCAGCTCCAGCTTTTCAAAGATATTCTCAAGGCTGTGGAATGGCTTGTAGCTAATAACTTGTATACTATACCAGAGACACAGAAACCCTGGTGCTTCGAAAATCTCTGAAATTGAAAGAAGGAAAGTCAGACAAGTGTAAGAAATCAAATACATAAACAAATGGAAGAATATACTATGTTCATGGATTGGTAGAATCAACATCATTACAATGTCCATACTACCCAAAGCAATCCACAGATTCAATGCAATCCCCATTAAAATAGAAACGGCATATTTCACAGACCTAGAATAAAAGCTCCAAAAATTCATCTAGAATAAAAAAAGACCCTGAATAGCCACAGCAATTCTGAGAAAGAAGAACAAAGTTGGAGGGATTACAATACCAGATATCAAGCTATATTACAAAGCCACAGTTCTCAAAACTGCCTGGTACTGCCACAAGAACAGACATATAGACCAATGGAATAGAATAGAGAACCCATAAATCAAGCCAAACCACTATGCTCAATTAATATATTTGACAGGAGAACCAAGATGGCGGCATAGGTAAAACACCTATCTTGCCATCATACACAGCAATTTTAAAACTACAACTTAACGAAAGAACAAACACCATCCAGGATCATTGGAAAGCTGGCTGAGTGAAAATTCCACAAATAAAAGTGAAGATAAGACACCGTGACTCGGAGGAGCAGCGGTGGACAGTGTTGAAGATACGTGCGGAGAGAGGTTTGGAGGAGCGCGCGCCAGCAGATAGGGTGGGAGGCTGAAAACCAGCCAGTTTTCTCGAACGGGGGAGACAAAGACATCCCACTGGACTGATTCTCCAGCTCTGGGCGAAGTCCAGGGAACCCACTATAATACAGGGTAAAAACTGGACAGTGGGAGAGCAAGCCGAAGCTCAGGTGCTGCAGGGGTCTGCCGGCTTGTGGAGAAAGCGAGCTTGTGCAGAGTGTACGTGAACTTGGAAACAGCGCAGCTGCGTGACCGCACAGAGAGCAATCGTCACTTGCTCTTTCATTCGGGAAACCATCAGACTGCTTTGTTTTACAACCCTGGGTGAGACGTTGGGTGTGCAGACTCATTTGGGGAGAATCTGAATTCCCTGGCAGCCAGTGGAGCTCAGCAGTGGCTCTCTCTCAGAGGTGCTGGTGGCCATTGCCCCCAGCACAGAGTCCCTGGGGCCGCATAGGGTGGAACTAATGCTGTCTGGTTGGCCTGGAGAATCCGGCCATCCAACCTGAGCACAGCTGAACTTCACAGACAATTGGCCTGGAGGTCAACCCCTCCAAGTGCTAACAACGATTAAGCTGAGCTTAACTTCAGCAAGACTGTGCAACCCATATCCACCTCAGGTAACTGGGGAGGCTGAGCCACTGTCCCTTGAAGGACGTATACCACACAAAGCTAAGTGACCAACTCAGGAAAGCAGCCACCATGCAGAGACATGGAAAGAAATCAGATGTGAAAGAAATGGGGGGGAAAAAAACGACTGGACATGGAATTCAAAACCACGGTTATAGGGCTTCTCAAGAGGCTCCTAGAAAAGGTTGAGACCTATAAGGAAATAAGCAAGACCTACAAGGAAATGAACAAGACCCTCAAGGATATGAACGAGACCTGCAAGGAAATGACTAAGACCAACATGGAAATGAATGAGTCCTACAATGAAATGAATGAGACCTACAGGATATGAAGGAGACTCTCAAGGACATGAAAAAGGACCAACCAGAAATTAAGCATACACTGACTGAAATAAAAAATATTATACAAAAGACCTAAAAGTACTCTAGAGCACCCCAAGAACCAAGTTAAAGATTTGAAATACAAAGAGGTAAAATCCACTTAGCTGAAAAAGCAAGAAACCAAAAGAATCCAAAAAATTGAAGATAGCATAAGGGGCCTCTGGGACAACCTCAAGCATACCAATATCCGAATTATAGGGGTGCCAGAAAAAGAGAGAGAGAGCAAGACAATGAAAACTTATTTGAAGAAATAGTGACTGAAAACTTCCCACACCTGGTGAAAGAAATTGACTTAGGAGTCCAAGAAGCTCACCAAACCCCAATATATAGGAACCCTAAGAGGACCACACCAAGGCACATCATAATTAAAATGCCAAGAGCAAAAGACAGAATATTAAAAGCAGCAAGAGAAAAACAGTTAGTTACCTATAAGGGAGCACTCATATGATTGTCAGCGGATTTCTCAACAGAAATGATGCAGGCCAGATGGGAGTGGGAAGAAATATTCAAAGTGATGAATAGCAAGTATCTACAACCAAGATTACTCTATCCAGCAAAGCTATCATTCAGAATTGAAGGTCAGATAAAGTGCTTCGCAGATAAGAAAAAGCTAAAGGAGTTCATCACCACCAAACCAATATTATATAAAATGCTGAAAGGTAATCTTTAAGAAGAGGCAGAAGAAAAAGATAAAAGTGTAAATTATGAACAACAAATACACATCTATCAACAAATGAATCTAAAAATCAAGTGAATTAATAAGCTGATGAACAGGATAAACTGATGAATGTAACAGAATCACGGACATAGAGAGGGAATGGACTGACAATTCTTGGGGAGAAAGGGGGTGTGGAAAGTACAGCAAGAGACTGGACAAAAATCAAGCAACTATGGGAGAAGACAGTGGAGGGGGGTGAGGGCGGAGGGTGGAATGGGTACCGGGTGGAGGGGAGCTATAGGGGAGAAAATGGGAACAATGTAATTAATAAATTGAACAATAAAGATATATATATATATATATATATATATATATATATATATTTGACAAAGGAGGCAAGAGCATACAATGGAATCAAGACAGTCTCTTCAATAAATGGTGCTGGAAATTTGGACAGATTCATGCAAAAATATGAAACTAGATCACCAACTTACACCACACACAAAAATAAACTAAAAATGGTTAAAGGACTTAAATGTAAGACTGGAAACCATAAAAATCTTAGAAGACTTCATATGCAGCAAAATGTCATACATATGTTGTAGCAATATCTTTACCGATACAGCACCAAGGGCAATGGAAACTAAGGAGAAAATAAACAAATGGGGCTACATCAAAATCAAAAGCTTCTGCACAGCAAAATAAACCATCAACAAAACAACAAGAAAGCCCACTATTTGAGAGAACATATTTGCCAATGCGATCTCAGATAAGTGTTTAATCTCCAAAATTTACAGGGAACTTATACAACTTAACAAAAGGAAGATAAACAATCCAATAAAAATGGGCAAAGGACCTAAATAGACACTTTTGAAAGTGGACATACAGAAGGCCAAGAGACATGTGAAAACATGCTCAAAGTCACTAATCATCCAAGAGATGGAAATCAAAACAACCTGTCACACCTGTCAGAATGGCTATCAACAAATCAATAAACGACAAGTGCTGGTGAGGATGTGGAGAAAAAGGAACCCTTGTGCATTGCTGGTGGGAATGCAGACTGGTGTAGCCACAGTGGAAAACAGTATGGAGTTTCCTCAAAAAGTCAAAAATGGAACTCCCATTTAACCCAGTAATCCAACATCTAGGATTATATCCCAAGAAACCATAAACACCTATCAGAAAGGAAATATGCACCCTTATGTTCATAGAAGCACAGTTTATGATAGCTAAGATTTGGGAACAACCTAAGTGTCCATCAACAGATGAGCGGATTAGAAAACTGTGGTACATCTGCACAATGGAATACTATGCTACGATAAAAAGAAGGAACTTTTACCATTTGCAATAGCATGGATGGAGCTGGAGGGCATTATGCTAAGTGAAATAAGCCAGCCGGAGAAAGATAAATATCATATGATCTCATTCATATGTGGGATATAATGAACAACATAAACTGATGAACAAAAATTGATCCAGTGATAAGGTAACACTGACAGACGATCCAAATTCAGAGATAAGACAGGGGAGGGGGTTAGAGATCAACCAAAGGACTTGAATGCATGCATATTAGCATAACCAATGGATGCAGACACTGGGGCAGTGGGGGGTTTGTCCTGGGAGGTGGGGGAGGTTTGGGGGTCAATTGGAGAAAAAGGAGATTTAATACTTTAAACAATAATAAAAATCCTCTCCAATAAAACACTTCTACGCCTCAGGGGAGAAAAAAAGCTAGGATACATTTACACTATTGAATACTATGCAGCAATACAGAAGAAGGATCTCTTACTCTTTGAGACAGCTTGGAGGGACTGGAGGATATTGTCCTAAACAAAATGATCCAGTGAGAGAAAGATAAGTATCACATGATCTCACTCATATGTGCAATCTAAAGAAAAAAATGAACTGAAAATAGATCCAGGGACATAGAAGCGTGGAACAGATTGTTGAACCTCAGAGGGAAGGCAGGGGTGTGTAGGTATGTGGGAAGAGGTTAACCAAATAACTGATATGCATAACCCATTGATGCAGACAATGGTGTGGTGAATGCCTGGAGAAGTGGGGGAGTGTGGGCCAGAAAGGGTCAATGGGCAATAAAGGGAATATCGCTAATATTTTCTTTTTGTTTGTTTGTTTGTAGTGTTTTTATTTTTTAAATTTTAATCTTTATTGTTCAGTTTATTAATTACATTGTTCCTCTTTTTTTCCTCCTATAGCTCCCCTCCACCCAGTACCCATCCCACCCTCCGCCCTCATCTCCCCCACACTGTCCTCTCCCATAGGTGCATGATTTTTGTCCAGTCTCTTGCTGCACTTCCCACACCCCTTTTCTCCCCAAGAATTGTCAGTCCATTCCCTCTCTATGTCCATGATTCTGTTATATTCACCAGTTTATCCTGTTCATCAGCTTATTAATTCACTTGATTTTTAGATTCATTTGTTGATAGATGTGTATTTGTTGTTCATAATTTATATTTTTACCTTTTTCTTCTTCCTCTTTTTATAGAATATCTTTCAGCAATTCATATAATATTGGTTTGGCGGTGATGAAATCCTTTGGCTTTTTCTTATCTGCGAAGCACTTTATCTGACCTTAAATTCTGAATGATAGCTTTGCTGGATAGAGTAATCTTGGTTGTAGATTCTTGCTATTCATCACTTTGAATATTTCTTGCCACTCCCGTCTGGCCTGCATCGTTTCTGTTGAGAAATCCGCTGACAATCGTATGGGTGGTCCCTTATAGGTAACTAACTGTTTTTCTCTTGCTGCTTTTAATATTCTCTCTTTTTCTTTTGCCCTTGGCATTTTAATTATAATGTGTCTTGGTGTGGTCCTGTTTAGATTCCTATATTTTGGGTTTCTGTGCACTTCTTGGGCTTTTAGTCAATTTCCTTAACCAGGTGTGGGAAGTTTTCAGTCACTATTTCTTCCAGTAGGTTTCCATTATCTTGCTCTCTCTCTTTTTCTGGCACCCCTATAATTCGGATGTTGGTATGCTTGAAGTTGTCCCAGAGCCCCTTACACTATCTTCAATTTTTTGGATTCTTTTGGCTTCTTGCTTTTTTGGCTGAGTGGATTTTGTTCTTTGTATTTCAAATCTTTGACTTGGTTCTTGCGGTCCTCTAGACTGCTTTTAGGTATTTGTGTAATATTTTTTTTTCAGTCAATGTATGCTTAATTTCTAGTTGGTCTTTTTTCATATCCTGGTACGTCTCGTTCATTTCCTCATAGGTCTTGCTCATTTCCTTGTAGGTCTCATTAAGTTCACTGGCCTTTTCTAGGATCCTCTTGAAAAATCTTATTACTGTGGTTTTGAACTCTATGTCTAGTCATCTTTTTTTCCTCCTTTTCTTTCACATCTGATTTCTTTCCATTTCTCTGCATTGTGGCTGCTTACCTGAGTTGGACAATTAGCTTTGTTTGTTAAATGTCCTCTAAGGGACAATGGCTCAGCCTCCCCAGTTACCTGAGGTGGATACTCTTACTGCAACCCTTTATGGGTTGTACAGTATTGTTGAAGTTAAGCCCAGATTATTGTTGTTAGCACTAGGAGGGTTTGACCTCCAGGCCAATTGGCTGTGAGGGTAAGCTGTGATCAGGTTGGATGGGCGGAGTCTAGAGGCTGAGCAGGCAGCGTCAGCTCCACCCTATGCAGCACTTGGGTCTCTGTGCCAGGTGGTAATGGCTGATATACCTCCAAGAGAAAGCTGCCGCCGATCTCCACCCATTGCCAGACAACTCAGCCTCTCCCCAGATGAGTCTTCACACCCACAGTCTTGCCCAGGGTTGTAAAACAAAGCAGTCCGGTGGTCTCCCAAACGAGGGAGCAAGTCACGAGTCCTCTCTCTGCAGTCACACACTTCTGTTCCCAAGTTTACGAGCAAACTGCTGTTCCCAAGTTTACGTGCACTCTCCACAAGCTCGCAGACCTCTGCCACGCCCAGGTTTCAGTGTGCCTTCCCACTGTCCAGTTTCACTCCATGTGAGTGTGGGTTCCCCAGACCTCGCCTGGAACTGGGGAATCAGTGCAGAGGGACGGCTTTTTCTCCCCCATTCAAGAAAACCGGCCAGGTTTGCAGCCACCCGCCCTCTCCACTGGTGCATGTGCATGGCTCCAAACCTCTGATTCCACACCTATCTTCAATGCTGCCCTCCGCCACTCCTCAGAATTACAGTGTCCTATCTTTACTTTTATTTGTGGAATTTTCACTCAGCCAGATTTCTGGTGATTCTCAATGATGTTTGTTCTGTCATTAAGTTGTAGTTTTGGAATTGTTGTGTGGGGCAGCAAGATAGGTGTTTACCTATGCCGTCATCTTGGTTCCTTCCTATCTCTAATATTTTCAATAATAAAGATACATTAAAAAATAAAATACACTTCATTTTCAAAGTTGAGCTATCAGCTGTTAAAAGTGTGTATACATTTTTTTGGGGGAAAATATATATATCACACATAGACATGGACAATAGCACGTGATAGCCAGAGGGAAAATTGAGGTGGTAGTGAAAGGTGGAAGAGGGCAAAGGGGAAATAAATGTAGACAGAAAGTTCCTTTACGTTGGGCACATGATGCAGTGTGCAGATGATGCTTTGTTGAATTGTACACTTGAAATCTATATGGTTTTGTTAACCAATGTCACCCCAATAAGTTCAATTAATATAAATAAAAAATAAATAAATGCTAGAAACTGCCATGGAGGAAGGGGAAGATTGGACCTTCTGGTCTTGGCCCTGTTGGCTCATGTTAGGACAGGGGAAGAGCAATCCAAGACACAAAACATACAATGTGCAATATAACTCTGTAATATGAAATTAAACAGGGATCTTGAGTGTGAAAAGTACAGAACAATTGGAAGGTTTCAAGGTAAACGTTGGACTCCTGGTTAGTCCAGCTTTAACCTTAGTCATGGATGTAGCCTCAGGTTGCAAGAGAGATATAACAAATATGATGAGGATGAAAATAAGAGCATGTAATGGCTCATTTCTCGGGCTTTGTTTACAAGATCCTAGATCACTGCATGAAGCCCTCCTCTGGGATTTTGCCCTTCATCTAGAGAAAGTCAAGAGAGAGAATTATGAAGACAGCAGAGCAAGGAATACTGAGATTCATCCCCAGGCCACCTCACTTCTGTTCACTTTGCCTTGCTAAAAGCCTGGACCCATTTCCTTTTATCTTTGAATTCTGAGACTTCATTTTTAATGAGGAAAGAACTTTAAGTTTGTGTGTCATCTCATCATTGTACTAAAAGCATATGTGGCGGGGGAGGACAGATGACCTCTCTTAAGACCAAAGAGGAGACCACACAATGTCACTGCTAAATCTTGCCACAGAAAGAAGCCTCCAAATTTACCAAGATGTATGTACCAGAATGAGCAAGTGGCACTCTGCATAATGTTGAAAAAGCAGTGGAAAGACAAATATCTATCATTATAGCTTACAGCCTACTGGAATTCAATTGCTTAATGTACAGTTCTTAGCAAAAATAAGGTAGCCTACAGATAGATTTATAGAAAACTATGATGATGCTAATAATTAATAAACAAGTTTCAAAACAGAATGTCCACTAGGAAAACTAGATGTTATATTTCAATGTATTAGCATAAAATTAAGGTATTTTCATGTGAACTTTTGTAAACTAAAAAAAAGATCTAAAATAATTACCTGCAAGTTCCCACTATTCAATCCTCCCAGCTCCTTCCTATCCCATGCATACCCATCACTTACTTCTGAGACTACTAGAGGCTGATCTGAGAGAGGCTGAAGGAAATCTGCACAATTTCCTGCTGTTCCTGAGAGAGGGTGGGCTCAGTGCTTCAGGAAGATGTGTGCACTTGGGTAGAAAACGCATTTTGTATCTCAATTGGGGTGGCATCCCTCACAAACAGCTCATCATTCATGATGAAAATACAGGAGAAAAATTATACCTCAGATAAGAGATGGATGGACAGTCCCACACCTTCAACAATTATCCTGCTTCCACTGACACTTAGCAATCAGATTCTTCCCATACCCACTTGTATCTGCTCCCCAGATTCCTCTTCCCTTCCCACATCCCAACTCTTGAAGAAATTGCCTACCAGCTTCACTAGATTTGTACACCTAGCCCCATTGCATCTACTCAGTGAAACAGCCCAAGGGAGAGGATAGTTTAATCTCATTTTCAGAAGAAGACATAGGTCACAGAGAGGGGCATGTGATTCCACTCAGGTACAAATCTAGTGAGTGTTGGCACCATGAAGAGAACCTGAAAGAAACCTGAAACACTTTCTGTGTTCTAACTGCAGAGCCCAAGCTCTTAACCCCCATTGCAGGACTGTTCTTCGGATCAACCTGCTGGCTTCCCACAACACTGAGAAAACCCTGAGATCATGCACCATCACATTCCCACAGCCCTGAGCCCAGGTTGGGCTGTATGTTCCCACCCAGAGCAAACACTCACCTGCAATTGCTGCCAGGGGTAGTGATGAAGATCCGGGTAAAGGCACGCACAGAACCCTGAGACCTTCCTTCCACTTCAACAACAACAGACAACAATACCCCCTTGGAGTCACACATGCTTCACACACTCACTCAGCATTCCTAAGTCATGGTGGAACTACATACTCATGCCTTAGGAGACAACTATTCTCTGGGAGTAGGGTGCGGGAAATTGGGAGGGCAACATTAGGAGAAATCTGCTTCTACTGAGAGGGAACCTACGTTGTTCTGGGCCCTGGGACAATCACTTCACTAGTTCATTTGATTCATTTTTAGAAGCCACCCAAGAGGTGTATTTTGTTATCCCCATTTTTCAAATGAGGAAAATGAGAGGTTAGGTAATGGACATATTTTGCAGTCAGGATCTGGGATGACAGCCGTCACACCCCACATTTGTGTACTCATCACTGTCCAGGGCTGCTAGGCATGGATACAGATCAGACCATGTTTGTTTGGGGGCAGTCTGGAGGCAGGAGAACATGGAGGGAATAGTGAAGGAATCAAGGAAGCTGTGAGAGTTCTGAGATGTAGCCCAGCCTGGAGGAGGGAGCAGTAGGGGACCTTCGGAGAGGGCTCTACATACACTCACCTTCCTTGAACACCCCATTGACACAGAAGCAGAGCATTCTTTCCTAAAAAGTAAGGGCATAGGTGCTCAGTCTCCACAAACACCTCCCACCACCTGCATCTTTCTGGGCCTGCCCCAGGAAGGAAGAGGGTGCTCACCGACTGCAACCACATGTCCACCACAAAAGACTTGAGGTCATGCTGTGTTTTGGGAAACACACAGAGAGAGCTCACAATGTTATGTTTTGTATGTTTCAGCAGCTGAAAAGGCAGGTCTGTGAGGGAAGTACAGCAAAAGTCAATGTTGCCACTCCCCGAGCCCTATGACTGACCCTTCATGCTCCCTTTCCATTCCCAATCTTCCCCATCCCACACGCACTGGGGTCCTGGAGGGTCTTTATATTCCTGTTATCCTTGAAGTACTCAAACAAGCTGCTTCTAGGAGAAAAAACAAAACAGGATGTGGAGGTCCAGACTGGGGGTGCTTCCATGAGCTGGCAGATTTCTGCTAGGGAGACACATGCCCCAAATGAGAGTCTGAACTGTGATACTCACATGGCTGGGTTGTCTTGGATGAAGGGAATGGTCAAAGAGAAGCAGGCCTCATCATGATAGGCACCAAGGAGACTCTGTCTGTCTCCAGAGTCATAGACCAAGTAATACCTGTGAGGGGACAATGAAGACAGTGTACCTCTACGGACTGGATCTCAAAAGGGACTTTAAAACTTTCAGGGGTACTTACTGCTGCAGGAATTGCAGAATTTGAGCCTTTATAACATCAGATCCTTTATATTTTTCTTAGAATCACAGACATTTGAGAACATGTGGCAGATAAAGCCTCCCTTACAATAGCCCAAGTGTTGATGTTTCTTCCTCACCTTTATTAAGGGCTTTATTAAATAGTGTCTGTCAATGTCAATAGCAATCGGTGGGGGTAAATCCTGGCCATCCTGTAGAATGGAGGTGTAAGTTAGCAGTATAGACCTAGGAGGAGGTCCTGGATGACTATGGGAAGGATGTGCCCAGAAGATGGTAAAGGTGAGAGGTCAGGAGTGGAAGACCCCAGGAAATTACATGGGCAAGATTCCAGTGGGTGTCTGCGTCATGAAGTCCTGGAAGTCTCTACTGTTTATTTTTATGGTTGACTCATTTACAGGTGTTTCCCCATCCCCTGCCTTTGTCTCCCTCCACCCCCAACAGCACTCTCCACCACCTCTAAAGCCCCCGCCCAGGCCTTCGCCACATAAATGTCTGTATCCATGGATTATACAAACTACTTTATGCAGCTTTTGTTTGTGTCTGTTTCTCTCTCTCTCCCTTCCTCACTCCCACCTTCTCTCCCTGTCTTTCTGTTTCTGTGTGTGTGTGGGAGGGGAGTACATTTTCATAAAGATCATCTTCATGTCTTTTTTAGAGATCCATGTCCCTCAAAATTGGAAAGGCTCTGATGCAAATAAGTAATCTAAGAAAGACACAAAGGGCTTGAAGGCAGGTGTGGAGGTTGTCAATGTAAGTAAGAGATGATGAATGTAGGCACTTACCAAGCACAACAACTTGGGGAAACATTTCCTTATGGCGCTGTCCAAATGCAAAAAATAGAAAGAAGTGGTTGATAGTTTGGGTTGCAATGTTTCCATTTACTTAAAACACTGATGGCATGAACAGAGACAGGTGTTCTGCCCATCCTGAATCCCCTTTGCCCTTCTCAGCCTCAGATTTCAAGGCTTCTGGGTCCACTTCCCTGCTGAGTACTGACCACCTAGCATGTGGAATCTCTGAAATACAGTCTCCTCACCTCTCTCCGCACCTTCATATGCATATTACCTCCCTTCCTTCCTGCATCCCTCATCTTTTACCTCCCTCCCTCTCTCTTCTTCTCCATCCTTCTGGTTAACTCCTGCCTAGAGGGCCCTGCCTCCTTCCTCAGTGCCACAAACCACAGCATTTGGATGCCAGACTACAGAGATCCTTCTCGCTCCCTGCCTCCCTTTCCTTCTTTAAGGCCACCACTGCTGCCTCCAGAGAGAAGAGGGAATGGGGTGGGGGCCCAGGGCTCTGCCACCTCATTGGGGATCCAGCATCCTGCCATGAACAGGCCCGGCCCCAAGGATGGCCCAGTATGCTGGGGCAGGGAGGTGATGGAAGGAGGGATTAGGAGACAGGGAGTGGAAGGGAGAAGGATGAAGACAGAAAGAGAGTGAAAATAGGAACAGAGATTAGGAAGACATCGAAGTGTAGAGACAAAGAAAAAGGTGAAAGAAAAAGAAAAGTAAAGGGAAGGGAAAGAAGCTCTGCCCTGGCAGTGGGGGTTGGGCCAGACAAGAAGAAGAAAATAGAAAAGGGATATGGCTCCCCTGCAGCGGCCCTTTCCTTCATCTGCCCCTGGCTAGCCCTAAGTCTCCAAGCAGGAATGGGAAGCATGAATCTGTTAGCCTATTACAATGTTCGTTGAGCCTTTGTCACTTGTGGGAGCTCAATGTGAACTGGGCATGGGAAACACCCCCGCCTCCCCCCCGCCCCCCCCCCCCCCCACACACACACAGGATCAGGAGATCTTCCCAGAAGGAGTAAAGGGCCAGTCCCCAGATCACCTTAACATTGGGGATCTATGGCCCACTCATATAAAAACCACATACTCTCTTCATGGCCCCTGTGCATATTTGTCTGTCTTAGTTGGTTTCTTTTCTGAGGAATCCTATGCATGTCAAGCTACCCATGGCTCCTCTGAAGGACCAGGCAGGTGATGTGTTTTGTGAAGGAATGGTCAGTGGCCCTGAGAGGACTGTCCTTCTGTCTCCTCAAACCCCTCTGCCATCTGCCTTCCACTGCTGCTGTAGAGGTCCCCTACTCATTACTTGTGGCTTACTTCTTTTTTTTTTTTTCAATCCTCACCCAAGGATACTTTTTGAGGGCAGGTGTGGAGGTTGTCAATGTAATGTAGTTGATCATTACAAAGACAGTGGAAGGGATTGAATGGGGGGAGAGAGAAACTTCTCTCTCACATCAACTGATTGCTTCCAACCATGTACCCCAACAGGGGCCAGGGATCTAACTTGCATCCAATGTACATGCTAAAAATTGAAACCCTTAGGTCTGTGGGCCCACACTTCAACCACTGACCCAAATCCGCCAGGGTGGTAGTAGCTCAGTTCTAGCCCCTTGACTAGGGAACCCTGGATTATAAAAAGGATTGCTCATTCCTGGTATTGCACTAAAGAAACAAATTGGGCCTGGGTACTTGGCGTGGGGTGGGAATGTCCCCACATTGACCTGGGATTTGAGGGAGACTCTTTGCAAGCAAGGGGAAAAGGGGTTCCTCCCAGAATAGATTGGGTATACTCTATCATTTCAGAAGCAGAAAGGACTATCTCAGCATGAGTCTGGTGTAGAGGAAGTTTCTCATTCCAGATCAGCAGTATCTGCCTCGAAGCTCAACACTCCTAGTCCTGGTGGCAGGAGGAAGGGAGCCCTGTATCCTGGAGCATGTTTTTGGTGGGCATGCCAGAGAAATTAGATGGAGAGTAAGGAACCAAACTGGAGACAATGAGAACAGGTAAGCAGGTCAGAGGAAGGACAGAAGACCTTTAAGCACAGATGATGGACATAGAGAAGAGACTGTGGGGCCTTTGGTCCTCCCAGAGGACCAGGGCTGCCACCATCTGCGATATGGCACTGTCAGGGGTAGTTCAGGCTTCCAGTAGTCAAAGGACCCTAGGAATGGTACCAGGGGCTCACACAGACCTTATGGAAGTAGATTTCTCTGAGAAGGTGTGACACAAAGGGTTATCTTCCAGCCACAGCTCTTTCAGTTGCAGGACTTTAATCTTGCACAACTCCCAGGTAGAGTTAAGCTGAGAAACATGGGGAAAAACTGAAAAATAGTCTAACGGAAAAGGGATATACCAGCCCCTGAACCCACAGCCCACTCCCTTCCCTACAGGTACCTTCGTTTTCTTCCTGTCATCTCTCTGATGAACACTACCACCCACTCTCAACCCAACTTTGATCTGTCCCTCTTCTCACCTTGTTTTTGGAAAAGTTCAGAATCTTTACTGTGGGTGCCATGTGCGCAATATCAGGCTATCCAGCTGGCACAGTCTGTTGTTGGGCAAGTTCAGGGACAACAGCTTTGGGGAAGAAGAGTTAGAGTGATACTTACCATCTAGGACCGTGATGGCGAACCTATGGCACGCGTGTCAGCACTGACAAGTGTAGCAATTTTTCGTGACATGCAGCCGCATGCAGTCACATACAGAGAAATATGGGGCCCAGAAGGACGATTCATCCTCAGCTACTGCATGGCCAGGTGCAGTAGCCGAGAATGAAACATTTGCTGTAATGTAGTGTAGAAACTCTGTGCCAGAGGTCTGTAGGCCAAATCAATAGAACTCTGGCACAGAGCGACTAGTTCTGGGACTTCCGGTTAGGCCATTAGGGGATCTTTGACCTCGCTTCCAGCCTGCAGAGCAGGGACCAACAGAATGTAGCCAGGGATGCATCTCTAGATGCCCTGTGATGGCCATTACCAGCAACCACATAACCACAGCAACCATCATCCAATCTACTGTTCTGGGGTGTCATGGGATTTCTAATTGACCATCATTACTGAGATAAGTGAGGGGGAGGCTGGGAGAGGCGAAGGCCTGTGCTATGGGTGCTGTTTCCTGCCATTAGAAATAGCGGCAGCCATCTTAATTTATAGAAGGAATGTCATTTTGCAGCATAGGGCAGACTCCATTTCACCACTCTTACTGTTGTGCATCCTTATTAACCCCTATTTCTGCTTATTAACCCTGACCTTTCTTAAAAGACGGTTACATGTGCCATCTTGTGGTCAGTTAGGCTAGTTGACCCTTAATTACCTGCAGGGCTAATAGGCTATCTATAATCCTATCTTCTGTCACTGCCCCCCTGATAGAGAACCCAAAAAATAAAAAAAAACCAATGTTAAGTAAAGGAAGTAGTAGTAGCAGTAGCTGACCCTTTCAAGAGACGTGTACCGAGATGCACGGTATTATAGAAAAAAATGGCAGATCATTTTGCGTTCTATGTACTGAAACAGTAGTAAGCAGAACATGGAATATAAATAGACATTTTGAAACTAATCATTCCCAGCTCTTGAAAAAAAGTGAGGATGAAAGGAAGGAATACATTTCCAGGCAGCTACACCTTTATAAGAGCCAATCTAATTCCATCCTTAAATTTATAAAAGGCTCTACAAATTTAACATCTGCAAGGTTGAGCATTGCTCACTCCATAGCTCAGCATGGAAAAGCACTCAGTGAGAGAGAATTTATTAAAGAAACTCTCCTAAGATGTGCACCAGTTCTATTTCACGATATGCAGAATAAAGATGCAATTATTAAGAGAATATCTGAGTTACCACTCAGTATAAATATCATAAAAGACCGAATAAAGAGACTAAACACAAACATACAACATCAATTAAAGGGAGACATAAGTAATTGTAAATATTTTTTCATCTCTCTTGATGAAACTACTGATGTCACATCATATGCTCAGTTGGGCATTATTGGTTGATATTCTGATAGTCTCACAATGAGAGAAGAGTTGATAAAGTTAATATCATTGCCAAAAAGTACATCAGGAAGTGAAATATGTAAGGCTGTTACACAAACGTTCTGTGACCTAACCATTGATATCTCCAAAGTTGTGTCAGTGACGACAGATGGAGCACCAAACATGGTGTGGGAAAAAGTTGGATTTGTCAAATTGTTTATGGAAGCTATTGGACATCTGATTGTGCCTTTTCATTGTATTATCCATCAGGAGGTTTTATGTGCCAAGGCAGGACTCATCAACTTAAATGACTTAATATCAGTTGTTATAAAAATAGTTAATTTAATGGCTGTTCGCCCCCTTCACAAGCGAGAATTTTCTGTACTTTTATTGGAGGTTGATTCCACCTACAGTGGACTGCTGATGTACAATAAAGTAAGATGGCTGAGCTGAGGCAAAGTTCTTGAGCGCTTTGTGGAGTGCTTTGAAGAAATTAAGGTATTTCTTGAGGATAAGGACCTGGGAAACTTTTCTCAGCTCAATGATGATAAGTGGGTCAACACCATGATATTTTTTACAGATCTCTCTGTTCTTATTAATGAACTGAACTTAAAAGTTACAAGGTTTTGGCAAAAGTATTGATTTTATGTTTGGATACATAAAAGTTTTTGAAAGTAAACTTAAAATTTTCAGGCGAGATGTAGAAACTAAAACATAAGTATTTTCCTCAAATAACAAAGTATTTTGAGAAGGCCAGTGCAACCTGTACAAAATTAAATGGAATCCTTGAATATAAAGTACCAGCATATTTTAGACTTGTCACTTGACCAGTTCAGTGATTGATTTAATCAATTTGGAAGCCTAGAACAGACCATAAAAATAATTAAGTATCCTGATGTAGTAGTCTACAGTAGTTTGGAATTAAATGGTTTCCAATGGATGCAAATTGATGGTTTGGAGATGCAACTTGCAGAATTTCAAGACAGCATCTGGGCTCAGGTGTTTGTCGACTTGAGGTCAAAGCTTTAGAATCTGGAAAGGTGCTGCTTGGAGAATCAAGAGGAGTGCCACTATGAACAGGAAATTTGAAGTGCCTGGAACCGATTACCAGACACTTTTAGCACCCTGAAAAATATAGCAATGGCTTTACTCACAATTTTTCCCTCCATGTACTTTTGTGAGACCTTATTCTCAGCGTTAAATATTATAAAAACCAACAAAAGAAACAGATTGACAGATGAAGTTAGTAGTGCTTGCTTGGGCTTGAAGTGTACAAAATACCAACCTTCAATTGAAGGTTTAGCCAATGAAATTAAGCAACAAAAAAGTCACTAATATGCAGGTTAGTTAAAGAATTCCCCCTCCCCCTCACTTATCTTAATTCCCGGCACCCCACACAAGTTAAATAATATCCACACCAACAAAAGAAACCAACTGACAGATGAACAAAAGTCACTAAGCAGGTAAGTTACATAATTAGTTTTTGGTTTATTAAATACAGTTATATATTACAATTATATATTTTTGTTATTTAAACTATAAATATCGTGAAATTATGTGTGTGTGTTTTTTTCTCAAAGTGACACACCACCCGAGTTATGCTCGGTTTTTTGGCGAATTTTGACACACCAAGTTCAAAAGGTTGCCCATCACTGATTTAGGACTTGAGGGACAAATCTGCCCATTGTCCCATCTGTTCTACCCCCTACTGTAACACCAGCACTGGGTCTAAGGCCTCACCTTAGGGAAATTCTTTTTGATGATCTGCAAGTTGGCAGCCATACAGTTTCTTCTATTCAAGATTATATCAACATCATGGTCCACCAAGTCTTCAGGATTCCAAGAGTAAGAAATCAAAAGGCTGACAGAGGTCCAGGATGAGCACCAAAGCTTCCCTAACCATATCTAAATCTCCCTCCCAGGCAGAAAACTGTCCTAGAATTACTGCTGTCAGCCATACCTAGGTCATAGCGGAGCAACTGTAGATCAAGAGCTTTCTGAGAGACATCATATCGTTTGCACATGGCCAGCTGCAGAGTGAGATGGAGAGAGGTCTGAGGCTGTGGTGATGACAGGTAAATCAGGGTGGAGAGGGAACAGCTGGGTCTGTGGGCAAAAATTTCCCCTTGAGTCTACATTACCTTTAGTTGTTCCATTATTTCTGGCTTCAACTTATCCTGCACAGAGTAAGGTTCAGCAGGCATATTGACAAAGATAACTACCTGCAGGAAGAAGAGGTGGGGTTAGCACCAGGAACTCTAGTCCTACAGAAGGTGACCAGCTTTGCCTGTCCTCCTGCCCCAGGATTAAGTACAGATAATGATCTCGACACATACCTTCTGGTTCTCCTGGTCACAAATCTTGTAGGTGACATCCTTCAATGCAGAGGCAGTGCTAGCATCTTGAACAAAGAACTGGGCCCTGTTTTTCACGTAGTGAAACTACATGGAGTGAAGACACCAATAGTGTCAGAGGTCATGGGTCCCAGCTGAGTCAGGTCTCTCCCCCTTTTCTATGCCCCTATCATCTGGCTTCACCATCCTCTCTTACATCCCCTGGAGTGAAGGGGCACTACAATGGCTCTGGATAGAATCCATCAGCCATGTCCTGTTGTACTTTCTTCCACAGGCAACCTAAGGGCGAAAAGGGCATGGAGACAGGAGAGACAACATGAAAGAAGGCTGGAGAACAGACCCAACACAGTGTTCTTTTGTTACCTTCTACTGAGCTTTAAAAGGCTTCTAAAGTAAAGACCACTCACATGATTTCTTATGTTTGTGACAAATAGGGCGTTCTTATAAATCCATTGTCTCTCCATTTGAAGCTCTGCTCCCCATAATCAACTTAAGATGTTAGATATTTTCTTCCTTTTATAAAATTCCAGGAAATCCTCTCTAGGACACTGCTTGCCCCTCTGAGACATTTCCCAGAGACTCTACCCCCCATTTCCCACATCCAGTTTGAGCCAAACTGAGACATCTAGTGTGGATTTACTTCATTTCCTTGGCAGTAGTTCCACCTTTCCTTTTAGACAGCCCCCTCTGTTTATCACATAGTCAGCCTGTTTCCTTATATTGCTTCTCTGAATTTGCCTTTAAATGGTTAAGTAATAAAAAGTAATCTCTACATGAGACCACCATAGTCCACCTGACCTTTCGCTCCTTCATACTCCATAGATTTTTTTTCTTTCAGCACTCACTGTGACCTTGAACCAACGCCCCATGGTTTGATCTTGTGTATTCTCCCCTATTTCTCTCCTGAAATATTTTCTCTTATGTCATAGAGTAACAAGGAGAAGGCCTTCATCATGCCATTGCACTCTCCTCTTCTCATGTCCCATCATGATATATGAAGTGCTGCGGGGGTGGGGGGCAGGAGTGGAGAGAAAAAAAGTGGCCATGAATGCTACGTCTTCTATACATCTTTCATCCCTGACACCAGGACTATAATTAGGATTGCTCAACCATGATTTCACTTCTAACATTCTTCAGTTTTCCAGTGAGAGAAGAAAAACAAAATTGCAGGCTGTGAGAGTTGCACAACCCCATGGGCTGTTACATGCAAACCAGGCTGCCCAGTCACTTACTGTCTGACTGGCTACCTCTGGACGCCCCTCATTGCCATGTATCCATCATCCTTCAGGAGATGTGGATGCTGACGCTCATATCCACCAAGTTGATAACGACGGGTCTTGTTGCCAAAATTATGTTGAAAAGAACCCCAACTGTTCTTTCTTCCTTGAAGTGAGCTATAAGCATCATTGTCTTCTGAAACAAGGAACAAAAATAAAAGTTGGGAGACACATGTGTGCCCACTTATCATGTACCACATCTTGGATGAATACTAAGGCAGGGCAACAAAATGCCAACCTGCCCTAAGAGATCCCACAAACCCCAGAAAGGAAAATCCTCTGCCTGTCCAGGTAACTGACAGATGGTGCTATAAGGGGATACATGGTGCAGGGTGAGGAAAAAGGAGCAATAGCAGGAGGAAGAGGGGAGACAGGTGAGGGAAGAAAAAGAGGTAACTGTGTGAACTTTTTAAAAATGGTGCAGGTTTGAAGAAGAACCAAGATGGCAGCATAGGTAAACACCTATTGTTCTGCCCCGCGCAACGATTTAAAAACTACAACCTAACAACAAAACAAACTTCACCCAGAATTGCCAGAAAGCTGGATGAGTGAAAACTCCACAAATAAGAGTAAAGGTGGGACACTGAGACTCAGGAGCGGCGGGAGCGCAGCCTTGAAGACGGAAACAGGTTAGGAGCCGTGCTGGTCGCGCGCTAAGGCTGGAGCTGGAGCAGCAACCCCGGCTGGATTTCGCCAATGGGGAGGGCGGCGACGTCCCACTACACGGATTCCCCAACGCCAGGCGAGGTTCGAGATCCAGGGTACGTGGAGACGTCCCACTGCACAGATTCCCCAGTGCCAAGCAAGGTCTGAGGTCCGGGGGACACACCCTGGAAGCGGGGTGCGGCTGAGGTCTCCTAGTCTGAGGAGAAACCAGGCAGCTGGGAAAAGAAGTTTGCGCGGAAGTGTCTCACAAACCCGTGACTTGCCCCCTGGAAACTTGTCTCTTGGTCCCGGAAACCATCTATTTTACAACCCTGGGCTAGGCTTTGGGGGTGCAGACTCATTTGGGGAGAGGCAGAGTTGTCTGGCAAGGGGAAGAGACTAGCGGCTTTCTCTTGGAGGTGCCTGCAGCCATCCCCATCCAACAGACATCCGCTCGCTCGAGCGCTGCATAGGACGTAGCTGACACTGAGGCTGCCTGCACAGCTCAGAGACTCCGCCCATCCAACCTGAACACAGTCTCCCTTCACAGCCAATTGGCCTGGAGGTCAAACCCTCCTAGGGCTATCAACAACAAGCTGGGTTTAAATTAAAAAATACTGTACAACCCATAAAGGATTGCAGTAAGAGTACCCATCTCAAATAACTGGGGAGGCTGTGCCACTGACCCTTAGAGGAATCTACCACATAAAGCAGCCACCATGCAGAGATATGGAAAGAAATCAGGTGTGAAAGAAATGGAGGAGAAAAGACGACAACACATAGAGTTCAAAACCACAGTTATAAGGCTTTTCAAGAGGCTCCAAGAAAAGGCCGATGAACTTAATGAGAATTATGAGGAAATAAACAAGACCAACCAGGAAATGAATGAGACCCTCAAGGAAATGAACAAGACCTCTGAGGATATGAACCAGACCCTCACGGATATGAAAAAAGACCAACTAGAAATCAAGTATACACAGACTGAGATAAAAAATATTACACAAAGTCCTAAAAGCAGTTCAGAGGGCCACAAGAACCAAGTCAAAGATTTGAAATACAAAGAAGCAAAATCCACTCGGCTGGAAAAGCAAGAAACAAAAAGAATTCAGATAATTGAAGATAGCGTAAGGGGCCTCTGGGACAACCTCAAGCATGCCAACATCCGAATTATTGGGGTGCCAGAAAAAGAGAGAGAGCAAGTTAATGAAAACCTACTGGAAGAAATAGTGACTGAAAACTTCCCCCACCTGGTGAAAGAAACTGACTTAAAAGCCCAAGAAGTACACAGAACCCCAAAATATAGGAATCTAAAGAGGACCACACCAAGATACATCATAATTAAAATGCCAAGAGCAAGAGATAAAGAGAGAATATTAAAAGCAGCAAGAGAAAAACAGTTGGTTACCTACAGGGGAGCACCCATATGATTGTCAGCGGATTTCTCAACAGAAACGATGCAGGCCAGACGGGAGTGGCAAGAAATATTCAAAATAATGAATAGCAAGAATCTACAACCAAGATTACTCTATCCAGCAAAGCTATCATTCAGAATTGAAGGTCAGATAAAGTGCTTCACAGATAAGAAAAAGCTAAAGGAGTTCATCACCACCAAACCAATATTATATGAAATGCTGAAAGATATTCTTTAAGAAGAGGAAGAAGAAAAAGGTAAAAATATAAATTATGAACAACAAATACACATCTATCAACAAATGAACATAAAAATCAAGTGAATTGATAGGCTCATGAACTGGTGAGTATAACAGAAACATGGACATAGAGAGGGAATGGACTGACAATTCTTGGGGAGAAAAGGGTAGTGGGAAGTAGAGCAAGAGACTGGACAAAAATCTTGCAACAATGGGAGAGGACAGTGGGGAGTGGAGGTAAGGGTGGAGGGTGGGATAGGTACAGGGTGGAGGGGAGATATAGGGGGATAAAAAAGGGGAAACAATGTAATTAATAAACTGAACAATAAAAATAAAATAAAATATTTTTTACCAAGTTCACAGGAGTGAAACCAAGATGGCGGCATAGGTAAACACCTATTTTGCTGCCCCACAGAGAAATTCCAAAACTACAACTTAATGACAGAACAAACATCATCCAGAATCACCGGAAAGCTGGCTGAGTGCAAATTCCACAAATAAAAGTAAAGATAGGACACTGTAACTCAGAGGAGCAGCGGAGGGCAATGTTGAAGATACACGTGGAATCAGAGTTTTGGAGCTGTGCACGCGTGCCAGCGGAGAGAGCAGATGGCTGCAAAACCGGCCAGTTTTCTTGAACAGGGGAGACAGAGACGTCTCACTGCACTGATTCCCCAGTTCCAGGCGACGTCTGGGGAACCCACACTCATATGGGATGAAATTGGACAGTGGGAAGGCACGCTGAAACCTGGGCGCGATAGGGGTCTGCGAGCTTTTGGAGAGGGCGAGCTTGTGGAAAGTGTGCGTAAACTTGGGAACAGCAGTTTGCTCATAAACTTGGGAACAGAAGAGAGCTACTGCACAGAGAGGACTCATGACTTTCTCCCTTGATCAGGAGACCATTGGACTGCTTTGTGTTACAACCCCGGGCGAGACTTTGGGTGTGCAGACTCATTTGGGGATAGGCTGAGTTGTCTGGCAGCAGGTGGAGATCGGCGGTAGCTTTCTCTTGGAGGTGCATGCAGCCATTACCACCCAGCACATAGACCCAGGTGCCACATAGGCTGAAGCAGACGCTGCCTGCTTAGCCTAGAGACGCTGCCCATCCAACCTGAACACAGCTTACCCTCACAGTCAATTGGCCTGGAGGTCAAACCCTCCTAGTGCTAACAACAATAATCTGGGCTTAACTTCAACAATACTGTACAACCCATAAAGGGTTGCAGTAAGAGTATCCACCTCAGGTAACTGAGGAGGCTGAGCCACTGTCCCTTAGAGGACATCTACCACACAATGCTAATGGACCAACTCAGGAAAGCAGCCACAAGGCAGAGAAATGGGAAGAAATCAGATGTGAAAGAAATGTAGGAAAAAAGACGATTAGACATAGAGTTCAAAACCACAGTAATAAGGTTTTTCAAGAGGGTCCTAGAAAAGGCCAATGAACCTAATGAGACCTACAAGGAAATGAACAAGACCTACGAGGAAATGAACGAGACCTACGAGAATATGAAAAAGGACCAACTAGAAATTAAGCATACACTGACTGAAATAAAAAATATTACACAAAAACGTAAAAGCAGTCCAGAGGACCACAAGAACCAAGTCAAAGATTTGAAATACAAAGAAGCAAAATCCACTCAGTCAGAAAAGCAAGAAGCAAACAGAATCCAAATAATTGAAGATAGTGTAAGGGGCCTCTGGGACAACCTCAAGCATATCAACATCCGAATTATAGTGGGGCCAGAAATAGAGAGAGAGCAAGACAATGAAAACCCACTTCAAGAAATAGTGACTGAATACTTCCCCCACCTGGTGAAAGAAATTGACTTAAAAGCCCAAGAAGTGCACAGAACCCCAAAATATAGGAATCTAAAGAGGACCACACCAAGGCACATCATAATTAAAATGCCAAGGGCAAAAGAAAAAGAGAGAATATTAAAAGCAGTAAGAGGAAAACAGTTAGTTACCTATAAAGGAGCACCCATATGATTGTCAGGGAATTTCTCAACAGAAACGATGCAGGCCAGGCAGGAGTGGCAAGAAATATTCAAAGTGATGAATAGCAAGAATCTACAACCAAGATTACTCTGTCCAGCAAAGCTATCATTCAGAATTGAAGGTCAGATAAAGTGCTTCACAGATAAGAAAAAGCTAAAGGAGTTCATCACTGCCAAACCAATATTATATGAAATGCTGAAAGATATTCTTTAAGAAGAGGAAGAAGAAAAAGGTAAAAATATAAATTATGAACAACAAATACACATCTATCAACAAATGAATCTAAAAATCAAGTGAATTAAAAATCTGATGAAGTGGATAACCTGGTGAATATAACAAAAATCATGAGCATAGAAAAGGAATGGAATGACAATTCTTGGGGAGAAAAGGGTGTGGGAGGTGCAGCAAGAGACTGGACAAAAATCATACACCTATGGGAGTGGGCAGTTGGGGGGGGGGAGGTGGGGTTGGAGGGTGGGATGGGTACCGGGTGGAGAGGAGCTATAGGGGGAAAAGGGGGGAACAATGTAATTAATAAACTGAACAATAAAAGTTAAGAAAATACAAATGATAACAACAAACAAAAAACAATGCCAAAAAACCCCACAAAACAAACCAAAAGAAAAAAATAAGCAAGCCAATCTCACAAACATGTATAAAATATCGATATAATCAACAGTCAATTAAACAAAAACAACAGGACAGAGAGAAAAATAATTTAGAATAGTGAAGTCAGAGAAGTGAGAGGTGTGTATGGACTTGGATCAGGTGGTTGCAGATTAGATATATAAGTGTGGTGAAATTTTAACTGGGGGTAAAAAGAAAGAATAAAGAAAATCTAAAGCAGGAAAAGTATAAGGGAAACAACCACTAAATAGGGAAAGTTTAGCAAGAGAGTGGTGGCATAAATGTAAAGTTGAGGTATAATAAAAAGATACTAAAGGGTAGATGAAAATACACTGTATAACACTGATCCCAGAGTAGAATAAAGAGGAAATAAAATGGCACTTTAAAAAAAGTGAAATAGTAGTAGAAATAAAATTCATTCCTTAATTTGTGTTACACAAGAGTCAATTTGTGATTCAGCCCCTGGATGGCAGTATTTCTGGATTGACCTCTGAGTCTATTGGTGCTCTCCAGCCTAAACTAAAATCACGCTATCCCTGTGGTATTCAATACTGATTTGTGGAAAAGGGCTTCCCCAGAGCTGCCTCTCTAATGGTGATCGCCTGTTCTGATCTCCAGGCTCCAGAAAAACAGCTCTCCCCTACAGTCTCCCAGGGTATCCCTCACCAGGTGATCCCACGTTCCTGGCTTAGCAATCAGAAGCTCGGATGAGGAGAGGAAAAAACGCAAGTGCGTGAACTCAGGTTCTGCAGGTATATCTATTCAAATTGCCTTTCCCCCTTGGGTTTAGCAGCCAGCACCCTCCCAAAATTGTTGGACTTCCCTTTTCCATCAGTTCCAAATGGGTTCCTTTCTAGGAATCCCCTCTGCCACCAGCTTCCGAGGGCTCCACCAGCCATGGATTTTTTCAGGCACAGATCTCCCTGCTTCGCCAGCTCCCCCTAACCACAAGGGAAATCTGACCTTCCTGTGGCGGAGCACAGAGCTCCTCCAAATCCGCACTAGGAACCAGTGTTCTGGGGTCTCAGCTGTCCAGTGAGTACTGCAACTGTATCAAGGCTGATAAATTTAGTGAAAAAGGAACGACTAGAAATTAAACATACACTGACTGAAGTAAAAAATATTTTACAGAAACCCAACAGCAGACCAGAGGAATGCAAGAATCAAGTCAAAGATTCTTGAACACTCAACCAGAAAAGAAAAAAGAAAAAAGAATCCAAAAATTTGAGGATAGTGTAAGAAGCCTCTGGGACAACTTCAAGCATACCAACATCAGAATTATGGGGGTGCCAGAAGAAGAGAGAGAGCAAGATACTGAAAACATATTTGAAGAAATAATGACTCAAAACTTCACCCACCTGGTCAAAGAAATAGACTTACAAGTCCAGGAAGTACACAGAACCCCAAACTATAGGAATCCAAAGAGGACCACACCAAGACACATCATAATTAAAATGCCAAGAGCAAAAGACAAAGAATATTAAAAGCAGCAAGAGAAAAACACTTAATTACCTACAAGGGAGCACCAATACGATTGTCAGCTGATTTCTCAACAGAAACTATGCAGGCCAGATGGGAGTGGCAAGAAATTTTCAGTGATGAATAGTAAGAACCTACAACCAAGATTACTCTACCCAGTGAAGCTATCATTCAGAATTGAAGGTCAGATAAAGAGCTTCACAGACAAGAAGAAGCTAAAGGAGTTCATCAACACCAAACCAGTATTATATTAAATGCTGAAAGATATTTTTTATGAAGAAGAAAAAGGAAAAAAAGGTGGCTGCTTCAAACTAGAGCATGGATGGAACTGGAAAGCACGATGGTTAGTGAAATATGCCTGTCAAAGAAAGATAAATACCACATGATCTCACTCATTTATGGAATATAATGAACAACATAAACTGATTAACAAAAACAGATGCAGAGACAGAGAAGCATTGACTGTCAAACCTCAGAGGGATGGTAGGGGAGGGTGGGGTAAGGGGAACAGATCAACCAAAGGACTTATATTCATGCATATAAGCCTAATCAATGGACACAGACACCAGGGGTGTGAGGGCATAAGTGTTGATGGGGATAGGTGGGGATTGGAAGGGGTAATGGGTGATGAGGACACATATGTAATACTTTAATCAATAAAGAACTTAAAAAAATTTAAAAATCTACAGAATAGGTGCATTAGCTACCTCTCTATTTTGCTATTTAGGTAGAATTGTAAACAGGGTATAAATTAATTTTTCTTTTCTTAATCTCACCATCCTTCCATTATCTCTTTGGTCAGAAGAAACAAATTAATAAATTTCATAAGCCAAAATAAAAACAATTCCACTCTTAAAAGGCAATAAATTTGGTGGCTGCAGAGATTTTAGGGTCAAGAAAGGTCATCTTTGAAATCAAATAACAACTTAATCATTTAAATTATGCTAAAATAATCATTACCAAGTATATTGACCTTTCCAAAGCAAAGATTATTCATAGAAATGGGAAACTACTGCCAAGGAGAAAGGAGGATGCTGACTTTGAAGAACATGAGAACTCTGCTCACTCTTGTCACACTATTTGGGGCCAGGAGAACTTAGCAGATTATGACCAAGTTTGAATGAGGGATTCCTCAAAACTATCCTCTCTCCCTGTGCCCTGATTTTATGCTTGCAACATTATGTTTTGATTATAATTTGGCTTCCCATATCATTTGATACCAAAAAAGGATACCCTGGATGATTATTTTTTAAAACCCTGTGAACTGAAATATATACAGGGTGGAGGAGCAAAAGTAGGTTTACAGTCAATGCACATCATAGTGAGCCATTGAGCGGCCTTAGCATGTCATTAGCATATTACACTTGATTAGATGAATGGCCAACTGGACGACCAGACACTTAGCATACTAGGCTTTAATTATATAGGATAATATAAGGTTTTACATAGGATAATATAAGAGTTTAGAGGAACTGCAGGCCACACATGAAAGGTCCAGAGTCATTTCTGAAACTGTGGTCTCATTACTATTAACTTAGCCATTGTCTTTTTCACACACTGATAATCCTTATCTTTTTGTAAGATATCCACATTTCAGAAAACAATATATAAATACAGTGTAAACCCTTTCTATGAAGATATAAAATATATTTATTGGCCCTGAGAAAAAAATTCCTTGTCTAATATTCCTGGAATCTGCCTCAATATGTTTCTTATGCTCTCTAACCTCCTATCTAAATCTGCTCCTTGGTCCTGTCCAGCTTTGCTGCCCTTAGCTCTCCTAGAATCCCTTGTTTATGACTTCACCCAGAAACTCAAGCTTCTTTGCACCTTGTACCTTTCAGAATCTTCCATAACTACTTGTGGGGCCCACATTTCTCTTAATCACAGCCCAATCTCATAAATTCCTTGATTAAGGTCTTTGTTTTCAAAGCATAGATTAGGGAAGTGCATGTCTTCATAGTCTAACATTGTGGTCCTCAATCTTGGCTCTATATTATAATCAATTGGGGAGCTAAAAAAGAAAACAAAACATTAATATGTAGGTCCCAGGGATTCTTATATAATTGATTTGAGGGAAGGCCTGAACACTGGAATTTCTAACAGCTCCCTGAGTTATTTTAATATGTAGTCAAGGATGAGAAACATAGGTCTAATATCTTAAATGGAGATAAAGCAATTGATAGCTATGTGTAAGCAAAAATACAACTAAATATGGGATTAAACTTATGAAGAAAAAAATGTCCAGTTTACCTTTTAAAAAATTTTTTATGACAAGAGAACAAAACGTTTTTTAAAAAACTAAAATTTGTTGAAGACCTATTCTGTGGATACTGTATATACTACTTTATTTCAACCTTTTCCAACCCTGTGAAGTAGTCTTATTTTCATTTTATACTTGAAGAATCTGAATTTCAACTGGGCAAGTGACTTTAAACATGTGTCTGAATCTATGTCTATACCTCTACACAACACTTCTGCTCCATAAACTATTAGCAAATATTAATTGAGAAAAAATTATATAGTCATTACCATATAAAGTACTGAGAAAGATATTAAAGAATAAAATATAATCATTTGTCTTAAGGAGACTAATTCAATTAAGGGGCTATAGTTAATGCAATTGTCAATGAACAGTAAAGCCTATGAGAAATCAGAGGAAGAGAATAATACCAAAAGCTATAGCACTGAGGAAAGTCGTGATGGATCTTGGAGGAGAAGAAGGATTTGAAATGTAAAAGAAAACAGCTAAGGGCATTCCAGGGGATAAAAACAATATCAGGTATGGCAGAGACAGAAAATAGCATGATGTGTTTAATTCAAATAATTCTTCAAGCACCCATGTGAGACCAAACATCATACTAGATGCTAAGGGTGCAAGATGAATAAAATGGGCATGTTGCTCAAAAATCCAAGTGAGAAACAGATGCATGAACAGAGAAGTTCAACTTCATTTGGTAAAATGTAAGAGAGGTATGCTTAATGTGTACAGGAGCTCAAAGAAACAGAGGCAATGAGAACAATATGGGGATCTGAAGAGGGCTCCTGGAAGAAATGATGCCTTAGTTAAACTTGGAAGGATGAAAAATAGTTAACGTGATGAAAAGAGTTGAGTATCACAGGCAGAGGAAATAGCATTAAAAAAGAAGGTGACACACACACACACACACACACACACACACACACACACACACACAATAGAATACTACTCAACCATAAGATGAAGCACTGCTATTGCAACAACATGGATAGATCTTGAGAATATCACACTAAGCAAAATAAATCAGTCAATAAAAGTTAAGAACCATATGATTTCACTCATATGTGGGATATAAAACTGGAAGCAACTAATGAACAAACAAGACAAACAAACAAAAACTCACAGACACAGACAACAGTATGGTGTTTACCTGAGGAAAGGGGTTGGGAGTGGTAAAGGGTAAAGGACGTCAAATATATGGTGAGAGAAGGAGATTTGAATTTGCGTGATGGACACACAATGCAATATACAGATGATGTAGCATAGAATTGTACACTTGAAACAAATGTCACGCCAATAAATTCCCTTTTAAAAAGAGAGGAAAAGCACTGAAATGTCTGCAGAAACTTCTTAAAATTTCAAATTGTTTTTAAAAATTTGAATTGTAGAAATAATTATAAGGGTATGAGATAGGAGAGGCAAAAGGCTGTCATATCAAAGAGAGACTTATATGATATGCTAAGGACCCTAGACTTTTTATTTTGTGCATTGCAAACCTTGAAGTGGTTTAAGCAGAAATCTCTCCTCAACCTACAATAGGAAGGATGAATTTGAGAGGAGCAAGCTTGGAAGTAAGGAGACCACAGTTATGTAAATACTAGAGGGCTGGTGCACAGATTTCCACACTGCTGGGGTACCGCAGTGTGGCCTGCGGGGATCGGGTTGAAACTGGCAGTCCAACTCCACCTGCAGCTCAGCTCATCCCGGCCCCGCTGCTACTAGAATAACAACGAGATATAAGTAAAGCCTTTCAGAAGGTTGTTGCATCATTAAAGTATAAAGTGATGGTAGTGGGAATGTAATGAAAGGGTACAGGAAGGAGAAATAGTTCTAAGAAAACTTAGTGAGACTGACTGATGGACAGGATAGAGAAAATTAAGTAATCAAAGCCCTCAGAGATTCAAGTGTAGGTGACAAATAGTGGTACTGCTGGCAAAGAGAGACAACTTGGGAAATTCAAGTTGGTTTTAGAGTAGATTATCATTTCAATATAAGATATATTTTGAGTTACAAGTGAAAATGAGACAACTATGTGCAATAATGGGGCTAGAAATTAGCAAGATATGCAAAACAAATAAATAAATAATACATATATACTTTAGTTCCATGTTGTTATGGTAGCCATTCCTGTGCTAATAAGATATGTGCTGCTAAAGAACATAAAGAAACAGTGAAAATGATGAAGAAAGAGGGAGATTAGATATAGTAGAAACATATAAACAAAAGAAGGCATGGAGAGTAAGAAGGGAGAAAATGGTTGGAGAGTGACATATTTAAGGTGACATGTGTTAAACACTTTTTGTCTTACCACTTGCTTATATATAATGTAGGCCTCTGCTGTTACTGTTCTTTAAAATTCTCATTTGCTAAATTAAATTCTCCAGCTACTTTTTAATCCTCAAATGGTTACTGTCCTAAAAAATGGAATAGTCAAGGCAAGGTTGATAATCTCTTCTTTGAGCTCTAGTTTTAGACGCTTGTGTAAAATGATTTCAATGATTGGATTAAATTCTGCTGATGATCAGCAACCCTTCCCCAGGCAGATGGAAATACAATCCAAAACTTTTTTCTCTTATTCTGATAACCCTGAGACCTCAGAATACTAAAATGACCCCCCTTCAGAGTACACACACTTCTCATAGCTGACTCAGTTTCAACTTTACCTAATGCCAGTAAACTAGAAGCCAGTTATTTCAGATACCCTTAGCTCAACAATACCAAAAAATAAAAAATAAAAAACCTCTACCAAGTGGAAGTTTGTGATTTCTCCAAACATCTACTACTTTCAGAAGCCCTATGACTTTCATTTCTATATTTGCTTAAACAAAAATTCTTTAAAATCCTATATAAAAACACAGATCTCTGTGTAACTTTGGGAGATAATTTGAATCACATTAAGAAACTTAAGTAGTATAAACACAGAGTTAGCACCCAATTATAAAAAATAAATAGTTCATTGGTTCATATATTAAACTAATATCTATTTAGGTAGACATACTCTGCCACTGGAAATAAAAATTAGTTAAGTGATGTCTCTTCCCTCAAATACCTTACATTCTAATGGGAGCTAAAGATAATGGAGAGATAACTAGATATGCAAGAATGGGTGGAAGTTAGCCAAGACAAGAAGGACATGGAGATGTTCCAGGCAAGGGCAACATGAACAAAGCCATACAGACAATAGGGTAATGATTTCTGGAAACCTTAAACTCACAGGTTGAGAACCGCTGCTGTAGAGCCTAAGACCTTTGGAAAACACAGATATTTACATTACAATTCATTAACAGTGACAAAATTACAGTTATGAAGTAGCAACGAAAATAATTTTATGGTTGGAGGTCACCACAACATGAGGAACTATATTAAAGGGTCGCGGCATTAGAAAGATTGAGAATCATTGCCTTAAAGAATTTATAGGTTCTGACCCATGCAGATCATGGCAGGGAGTAGCAAAGGATAAGCCTTGAGAAGGTAGGCAGGGAAAAGATGGTAAAGAGCTATGAAGTTTAGATTTTGTCCTTAGAAAATAGAGAAACAATTAAGAAATTTTAAGCAAGAGAATGACATGGAAAAATGTACACTTTATGTGAAATACTAGAGGCCCAGTGCACAAAATTCATGCACAGGGGTGTGTCCCTCAGCCCAGCCTGCACCATGTCCAATCTGGGACCCCTCGAGGTTTGTCCAACTGTCAATTTAGGCCCAGTACCAGGGTATCAGGCCTAAACAGGCAGACAGATATCACTCTCACAATCCAGGACTGCTGGCTCCCAACTGCTTGCCTCCCTGCCTGCCTGATTGCCCCTAACTGCTTCTTCCTGCTAGCCTGATCACCTGCTAACTACTCCCCTGCCGGCCCAATTGCCCCTAACTGCCCTGCCCTGACAGCCTGTTCACCCCTGTCTTTCCTAACAGGCCTAGTCACCCCAACTGCCCTCTCCTGCCGGCCTGGTCACCCCTAACTTCCCTCCCCTGCTGGCATGGTCACCCCAAATGCCCTCCGCTGCTGGCCTGGTTCCCCCCAACTGCCATCACCTGCAGGCCTAGTTCCCCCCAACTGCCATCACCTGCAGGCCTAGTTTTCCCCAACTGCCCTCCCCTGCAAGCCTAGTCACCCCCAAATGCCCTCCCCTGCAGTCCTGGACCCCCCAAGTACACTCCCCAACAGGCCTGGTCACCCCCAATTGCCCTCTCCTACAGGCCTTGTCCCTCTCAACCACCCTTTCCTGAAGGTCTGGTCACTGCCAACTGCCCACCCCTGCTGGCCCATTCAACCATAACTGCCCTCCCCTGCCAACCTGGTTGCCCCCAACTGCCCTCCCCTGCCAGCCTGGTCACCCCTAACTGCCTTCCCCTGCTGGCGCAGTTGCCCTTAACTGATCTCCCCTGCCAGCCTGGTTGCTCCCATCTGTCCTCCCCTGCAGGCACGATCCCCCCAACTGCCTTCCCCTTCAGGCCTGGTCCCCCCAACTGCCCTCCTCTGCAGGCCATCTTGTGTCCACATGGGGGCAGCCATCTTTGACTACATGGGGGCAGCCATCTTGTGTGTTGGAGTGATGGTCAATTTGCATATTACCTCTTTATTATATAGGATTCTAGTGGTTAAATTGAGGACAGATTTAGATAGACAAAACAGATAGCAGGGAGAGTGGTTGAGAGGTTATAGCAATATACTAGAACAATGCTTCTCAAAATTTATTGTGTATACAAATCACCTGGGGATCATGTTAAAATGCATGTTTTGATTCAGTAGGTCTGAAGTGAGGCCTGAAATTCTTTTTTTTCTAACAAGCTCTCAAGTGATACCAATGATGCTGTCCACAAACCATACTTTGAGTAGAAAATCTGTAGGAAAGATGTTGAGGCTTTGAACTAGTGTGGAAAGAACAGGCTAAATATAAGGAAATATTTGGGAGGTAAAACAGTCATGGTTTGGTGCTTCATTTGATATAGAAAGTAATTACGGTGGTGTGGGGGATTCTTAGTTAATTACAGGTTTCTAGTTAGAATGACTCAGCGGATTTGAAATAGCTATAAGGTATCCAGAGGAAGTAATAGTTGCCATTTGGATCTATGAGTCGAAAGCTTGACAGAAAAGTCATAACCATACAGATGAAAGACGAAATCAGAGGGCAGATTAGGTCATGTTTGTAGAGTAAGGTCAAGAATGGAACGATGGGAATATCTACATTTAGGTGATGGATTTTAAAAAACAGAGCCCCCCCCCCTAAACACACACGCGCGCGCACGCGTGCGCGCGCGCACACACACACACACACACACAAATAAATAAATAAATAAAATTTTAAAAAATAACAGAAAAGAAGTAGAATCACAGAAAAAGAACCAGAGCATAGGAGTGACATATGACAAAAGAATAGAGCTTTAAGAAGAAAGGAATCACATTTTCACATGCAGCAGAATAGGCCTAGTAAGGAAAGACTTAAAAATAACAGTGAGTGGAGGGAAATAACTCACTGTTATTTTTATTCCCTTTATGAAAGGGAATAAAATATACAAATAGTGAGATGGTGCCTATGGCAATAAAATTTTTTTAAAAAGTTAAAAGAGCAAGTAGATCACTCCAGTCAGGATTAGAATTTTTATTTGTGCCTGAATTCTGTTTTTGTGATTTCATTATCAATTAAGTTATTACATATGCGGCCTAAATTCTTTTTTTCATATTTTAATCTTTATTGTTCAGTTTATTATTTACATTGTTCCCTGTTTTATTCCCCCTATAGCTTCCCTCCACCCGGTACCCATCCCACCCTCCGCCCTTACCTCTGCCCCACTGTCCTCTCCCATAGGTGCATGATTTTTGTCCAGTCTCTTGCTGCACTTCCCACACCCCTTATCTCCCCAAGAATTGTCAGTCCATTCCCTCTCTATGTCCATGATTCTGTTATATTCACCAGTTTATCCTGTTCATCAGATTATTAATTCCCTTGATTTTTAGATTCATTTGTTGATAGATGTGTATTTGTTGTTCATAATTTATATTTTTACCTTTTTCTTCTTCCTCTTCTTAAAGAATATCTTTCAGCATTTCATATAATATTGGTTTGGCAGTGATGAATTCTTTTAGCTTTTTCTTATCTGCAAAGCACTTTATCTGACCTTCAATTCTGAATGATAGCTTTGCTGGACAGAGTAATCTTGGTTGTAGATTCTTGCTATTCATCACTTTGAATATTTCTTGCCACTCCCATCTGGCCTGCATCGTTTCTGTTGAGAAATCTGCTGACAATCGTATGGGTACTCCCTTATAGGTAACTGTTTTTCTCTTGCTGCTTTTAATATTCTCTCTTTGTCTTTTGCTCTTGGCATTTTAATTATGATATGTCTTGGTGTGGTCCTCTTTGGATTCCCATAGTTTGGGGTTTAGTGCACTTCTTGGACTCCTAAGTCAATCTCTTTCACCAGGTGTGGGAAGTTTTCAGTCACTATTTCTTCAAATAGGTTTTCATTACCTTGCTCTCTCTCTTTTTCTGGCACCCCTATAATCTGGATGTTGGTATGCTTGAGGTTGTCCCAGAGGCTCCTTACACTATATTCAATTTTTTGGATTCTTTTGGCTTCTTGCTTTTCTGGCTGAGTGGATTTTGTCTCTTTGTATTTCAAATCTTTGACTTGGTTCTTGTGGTCCTCTAGACTGCTTTTAGGTCGTTGTATAATATTTTTTATTTCAATCAGTGTACGCTTAATTTCTAGTTAGTCCTTTTTCATATCCTTGAGGGTCTCGTTCATATCCTTGTAGGTCTTGTTCATTTCCTCGTAGGTCTCATTCATTTCCTTGTAGGTCTTGTTCATTTCCTTGTAAGTGTCATTAAGTTCACTGGCCTTTTCTAGAAGCCTCTTGATAAACCTTATAACCGTGGTTTTGAACTCTATGTCCAGTCGTGTTTTTTTTTCTCCATTTCTTTCACATCTGATTTCTTTCCATGTCCCTGCATGTTGGCTGCTTTCCTGTGTTGGTCAATTAGCTTTGTGTGGTAGATGTCCTCTAAGGGACAGTGGCTCAGCCTCCCCAGTCACCTGAGGTGGATACTCTTGTTGCAGCCCTTTATGGGTTGCACAGTCTTGTTGAAGTTAAGCCTAGATTATTGTTGTTAGCACTAGGAGGGTTTGATCTCCAGGCCAATTGGCTGTGAGCTTCAGCTGTGCTCAGGTTGGATGGGCAGAGTCTCCGGGCTGAGCAGGCAGCCTTAATTTCCGTGAACTCCACCCTGTGTGGCACCTGGGTTTCTGTGCCCGGTTGTAATGCTTGCATGCACCTCTGAGAGAAAGCTGCCGCCAAGCTCTACCTGCTGCCAGACAATTCAGCCTCTCCCCAAATGAGTCTGCACACCCAAAGTCTCACCCAGGGTTGTAAAACAATGCATTCCAGTGGTTTCTCGAATGAGAGAGCAAGTCACGAGTCCTCTCTGTGCACTCGAGCACCTCTGCTGTTCCCAAGTTTGCATGCACTCTCCATAAGCTCGTCCTCTCCACAAGCTCGCAGACCTTTGCAGTGCCTGAGTTTCAGCATGCTTCCCTACTGTCCAGTTTCACCCCATGTGAGTGTGGATTCCTCCGACTTCCCCCAGAAATGGGGAATCAGTGCAGTGGGATGCCTTTGTCTCCCTCCCCGTTCGAGAAAACCAGTCGGGTTTGCAGCCGCCCACTCTATCCGCTCGCGTGAATGCACACGGCACCAAACCTCTGACTCTGTGTGTATCTTCAACGTTGCCCTCCACCACTCCTCTGAGTCACAGTGTCCTATCTTTACTTCTATTTGTGGAATTTTCACTCAGCCAGCTTTCCGGTGATTCTGGATGATGTTTGTTCTGCCATTAAGTTGTAGTTTTGAAATTGCTGTGTGGGGCAGCAAGATAGTTGTTTACCTATGCCGCCATCCTGTGACCTAAATTCTTGACACTCTTTCTTAGCATATTTGTTCATCCTCTCTCCTTCCCATTCCTACCAATCTAAATCATGTATTTACTCTAAAAATATTTTTGAACCATGATGTTTCACTCCTCCGTAAATACGTGCATAAATACATGTCTGTAGCCACTTGCAATGCAATATTACTAACCTAACTAGTTTATACACTTACTCTGGGAAAATAGTATATTCATTCCTATTTGTATTCCCAAGAGACACTTAAGACATACTTAGGGAATAAATGGTAAAACCACACAATACTAATTTAAAATACTTCCCTTTATACTTATAATAAGGAGCCATGAAAATACCTATATTTGATTATGTAATTAATAAGGGTCATTTAAAACTGTCTGGGTCTTGTTTTCTAGAAAACTGACAGAACCAGATAGATTCTAAGTGACTACTTACCTAAAAATATATGATCCCATGAATATTATCAACTTCCTACTCAATAAGAGTAAAATTGTATCTACATAAGCCAGTAGTTTGTGTTTAAAAATACAAACTTCCTATGAAATTTTTGTGATATTTTTACTGTTTACCATTTGCATCTTATTTTGATATAAAAGGTTTCTCTTTCATCCTTTCTACATACTTCTCTCTAGCTTCATTTCTTTTGTGTATGTCCCAACATAATGTTGTTGGGCCATTAATAGACTATTAAAAGAAGCAGAGCAGAATTTGCAATACTTGTTTGGATTATTCAAATCTAAAGCAGTGCTAGAACAGTAAGGCATAGTCTTGTCTTTAATGCCACCTGAAGGAGGCTTGACTGCAAGGGGCTTCAGAAAAGTTGATTCTGCTGAAATAGTCAAACTGAGAAGGGATCAACATGTGTTCAGCTAGCAGAGCTACATTGATTATAAAGTATTAGGGAAATTTAGAATGCTTCTAAACTCACTATCTTTTTATTTTTTTCACATTCAGGTTAAAAATAATTGCTTTCTGTGAGAAAGGAAAGTTGGATACAAATCAGTCACCAAGTTTCTCCAATAAAGATACAGGGAAGGATATTTGACATCTGGCACTCACTAATTGTTGGAAAAAAACAATGAAAGCATGAGAACTGTCTTAGGATGTTTCTTGAAATTAGTGAGGGTAAAACAGATGGTACTAAATACTAAATTAGGGTCTCTGAGTAGCAGAGTAAGTCATCTATTCAGTGTAGATTTGCTGTGTCTGTACCAAAATAAAATGTATGCAGGTGTTTAAGGCTATAAAATTATATACTTTCACAATTATAGTTACTTCAGAGCTCTTTCATTTGGTCTCCTCTCTGAGACCAAATTGATATATTTGGGGAACTGAAGATATAGCTTTACAAGATGATTTCTTTTGTAGGGCACACTGATTCTGGCCCTTTTAGGCTGACAGACAGAAAAACAAAAATTAGAGAGACTAGAATAAATTTTAAAATAATTCTGAGTTAACTTACTAAGACAATCTGTTTTAATAATGGGTGAGGCCTACACTATCAATTGGAAATTAATGTTGGTAAATTTTCCATGCCAGGCATGACATATCCTTAAAACATTGAAGCTAGTAAAAATGTGGTAAATTATTTATTCAGAGGATTAATCATCTCATTTTTTGTTCTAGCACACAAATTTTTAGAAGTACTAGTTAGGTTTTCCAGGATGTACTCTGCCACCTCAGGCCAGAAATGAGAAGTTTGGGTGATATCTCTCATATGCTTGTGACCCAACATCACTGGAAGGAAGAAAGAGGCAATGTAGTATAGTTCACTGTATCTTTAGGGTATAGCATAAAAATAGATACTTGATAATTATTGATTGATGATACTGTTTTTTCTTTATATTCTTAGGAAAGAAGAAATGAGCTATCAGGGTAAAAGGAGATTCTATAACTTACTTTTTTCCCTACAGTTGTAGTCAGGACATGCTGCATCATAGCTATATTATGGGGTCTGACCCCACACATGAGATGATGTTCTGGAAAGCACTAAATTTTTTTTTAAATAATGAGATAGATGCCAAGGGGAATAAATAAGAAGCTAAGATTTTATTATTTGATTAGAAAGTGAAGAATTCATGCTGGTTATTGTTTCTTTATAGCAGACATAGCAAATCACCTGCTTTTGAATTTAATAAACTGAAAAGAAGAGGTCATAATATTTCTTAAAATTCAGCTAACAATTATAATCTCTATAGTAAATTATAAGAACATAGAAAGTGATTAAAAGAGGAGAAGGAGGATGAAGTGGTGGAGGAGAAGGACGAGAAAGTTCCTCTGAAAAAGAAAATGGATGCAGAGTTGGGGGGAAATGATAGAGAGATCCTGTATTGAAGCTAAAGAAGTAAATGTAATCTTACCCATCTTTGGCTGAAATCCTGATCTAGATACCTGATCATACTCCTCCATTAATTGCTTCAATTTCTTAGAATGGACTTTCCCCACACAGTGAGACTGAGCAACAACTGGAGAGCTAAAAATCATGTTGCAGAGATCACAAAATTTGTTTCTGTCCACTACTTCAGTCTTATGCACCTGAAATAAGCACAAAATTATTAGAAAGATTCAATAACTCAAAATTTAGAGTTACAACATGAACATAGACCACTTTCCTGAAAATTTCTAACATCCATTTTCATTTTTTTACTAGGCACTTCATTTTGTTTTCCATGCATATGAAAATAAAACCTAACATTTTGAGCATGTTTTTAAAAAATGTAATGTGACTTTGTTTATTCAATAACAGAGACACTTCAAATTTATACCTCTTTGAATTTCAGGACAAAATTTGTGAGCTGTAATTTATTTGGTGTGTACCAAGTTTATAAAAAATATTCACATGCTTTCAAATCTCTAAATCTCAGTGAAATGAAAATTATGCTACAATTCAAGAAGCCAATAACATTTTGGTACAGAACCATAAAATATATGGGAAATCTATATGACAAAAGTGCAGAGAATGGTTTCTTAAACACGTATAAGTACAACCTCCTCAAAATTCAAAACTGCTGTAGAACAGTTCTATTTTACAATAAATACTATACAGAGATAGTCTAAAAGTATTAACCAAGCTATATACTAAAGAGAAAAAAACCACCTTTTCAGAATACATGGAAAGTCATATACAATTTTGATTTGACGATTTAATAAGAGTAAGCACCAAACTTACAGATGACACTGAAATTTAAATTTTTAAATATGTTACATTACATTATTACATGCTTTATAGCCATTACAATATTATAAAAGAAGAAAATGGTATAATAAGAAAAAGTATCCAGAATATGTTCTCATATGAAAAAACAAGTACAACACAACATATACAATTTTCTTTTATAAAAATGTGTGCAGTGAAATCAAGATGGTGGCATAGGTAAACACCTAAACTGCTGCCTCGCACAACAATTTCAAAACTACAACTAAAGGACAAAACAGACATCATCCAGAACCACAGCAAATCTGGCTGAGTGGAAATTCTATAACTAGAAGGAAAGAGAAAAGCACACAGAGAATCAGAGGAGCTACAAAAGCCTGAGGTATGGAGACATACGTGTGAAGAGGACGGGCCACTGAGAGTCTGGCTGGCTTTTTCTAGGGGGAAGGAGGCAAAAGCTCCTGACTGCGTTGAACTCCAGTTATGATTATGCTGAATTCTAGTATTGGGCGAGAATCTGGGATTCCAGATTCATTGGAGAAGAAACTGGACTGTCTGGCAGTGGGTGAAACTCGAGGATGGCTCACTCTCTGAGGTGCTTACAGTGATTACCGAGGGATGCTGAGACCCAGGGGCCTCTTAGGGCAGGACTAACGGGAAGCCAAGGCTTTATGCTCAGCCCTGAAACTCTGCCCCATCGAAGCTGAGCACAGACGCTTTTGCAATTTTGCAAGTCTTGTCCAATAAGGCCGAATCCAGCACAGAAGCTCTCCCAGCATAGACACAGCTGATCCTCACAGCCAATTGGCCTAGAAGTCAATTCCTCCCAGTAATACCAACAACAATCAAGACTTAACTACAATAAGGCTGTACACATAGTCCACAAAGGGGTGTACCAAGAGTGTCCACCTCAGGTAACTGGGGAGGCCGAGACACTGGGCCATAAGGACACCTAGCACACAAAGCTACCTTACCAACTCAGGGAAGCAGCAAAAATGTGGAGACAAAGAAACAGTTCAGAAATGAAAGAAATGGAGGAAAACAAATGACTGGATATAGAGTTCAAAACCACAATTATAAGGTTTTTCAAGAGGATCCTAGAAAAGGCTGATAAATTTAGTGAGACCCTCAAGGATATGAAAAAGGACCAACTAGAAATTAAACATACACAGACTGAAATAAAAAAATATTATACAGAGACCCAACAAAAGATGAGAGAAATGCAAGAATTAAGTCAAAGATTTGAAATACAAAGAACAAAATCCACTCAACCAAAAAGCAGAAAGAAAAAAAGAATCCGAAAATTTGAAGAAAGTGTAAGAAGCCTCAGAGACAACTTCAAGCATACCAACATCAGAATTAAGGGGGTGCCAGAAAAAGAGAGAGAGCAAGACAATGAAAACCTATTTGAAGAAATAATGACTTAAAACTTCCCCCACCTGGTGAAATAAATAGACTTACAAGTTCAGGAAGCGCACAGAACCCAAAACAAAAGTAATCCAAGGAGAACTACACCAAGACACATCATAATTAAAATGCCAAAAGCAAAAGACAAAGAGAGAATATTAAAAGCAACAAGAGAAAAACATTTAATTACCTACAAGGGAGCACCCATATGATTGTCAGCTGATTTCTCAACAGAAACTATGCAGACCAGATGGCAGTGGCAAGAAATTTTTTAAGTGATGAATAGCGAGAACCTATAACCAAGATTACTCTATCCAGAAAAGCTATCATTCAGAATTGAAGATCAGATAAAGAGCTTCACAGATAAGAGAAAGCTAAAGAAGTTCATCAACACCAAACCAGTATTATATGAAATGCTGAAAGTTATCCTTTAAGAGGAAGAAGAAGAAAAAGGTAAAGATAAAAATTATGAACAACAAATACATAGCTAACAAGTGATCTAAAAATCAAGTAAATTAAAAAATGTGATGCACAGAATAAACTGGTTAATATAATAGAATCAGGGGCATTGAAAGGGAGGAGATGACAATTCTCAGGGGAAAAGGGTGTGGAGAGCGTGGGAAGAGGCTGTACAAAAATCGTACACCTATGGATGAGGACAGTGGGTGGAGGTAAAGGCAAAGGGTGGGGTGGTAACCAGGTGGAGGGGAGCTACAGGGGGAAAAAGAAGGACAATTGTAATAATCTGAACAATAAAGATTTATTAATTTTTTTAATAATGTGTGCATGTGTGTTCAGAAAGCATACTGAAATCATATAAGCAAAAGAGAAGTGATGCAAGTGATAAAATTATGATTTTATTTATTTATTCATTTTTATTTTTATTAAATTTTATTGGGGTTACATTGGTCAACATAATTATGATTGATTTTTATTTTCTCACTAGAGGCCTGGTGCATGAAAATTCATGGACTGGAGGGGGGTCCTTCAGCCCTGCCTGCCCCCTCTCACAGTCCGGGAGCCCTCAGGAGTGGGAGGTGACCAGGCAATCAGGGAAAGGCAACGTCCATCACACCTCTGCTGCTACTACTGCCAACAGCTCAAGCCTTGGCCAGCCCTGAGCCTTGGGCATCCCTGTGCAGCTGGGAGGCTGAGGGTACTGGGGGACTCCGGATGCAGGTGCGCAGAGCAGCTGGGCCTAGCTGGGGTTGGGCTCTGCCTTGCTGTGTGCCTGCCACCCTGTCAGGGCTCAGGAGACTGGGATCCACCATCTTGTGGCTGTGGATGCTGCCATCTTTGAGGGTGTGGCAGTCAATTAGCATTTTCCCTCCTTATTGGCTGTGAGTACCACCATCTTTGATGGTGGGGCAGTCAATTAGCATATGCCCTCCTTATTGACTGTGGGTACTGCCATCTTTGCTACAGTGTGAGGGTCAATTAGCATATTCCCTCTTTATTAGATAGAATATTTAGTATTAGATGCCCAGTGCACAAAATTTGTGCACTTGGGGGGGTCACTCAGCCTGGCCTGCACCCTCTTGCAGTCTGGGAGCGCTGAGGGGATGTCCAACTAATGGCTTAGTGGGCCTAAGCTGTCAGACGGACATCTTCAGTATTGCCATGGAGATGGGAGAGGCCCCCATCACTGCTGCTGTGCTTGCCAGCTGTGAGCCCGGCTGCTGGCTGAGCGGCACTCCCCCTCTGGTAGCACACTGGCCACCAGAGGGCAGCTCCTGCATTGAGTGTCTGCCCTCAGGTGGTCAGCACACGTCATAGTAACTGGTCATTCCACCATTCAGTCATTTGCATATTAGCCTTTTATTATGTAGGATACACTATAGATGAGGCCCCCTAGAACTATAAGAAACCCCAAAACATCACCGTTAATTCATTCTCAAATTGCCCCCTCTTAACATCAAATTGCTCCCCTGTGGAGCATGTGCTGCACCTTGGGAATCACTGGGCTTGACACTTTTCCTCTCTGCGCTTCATTTCTGAATACATACCCATATATCATGGGAATTGTAATCTTTTCTCCGCCTACCTCACTGAGTTGTCATGAGGAGATCCTGAGCTAATAAACCTAGAAATGTTTCATCAAGTAAGTGATGTCTAAACAGGAAGGGATTATTATTTTTAAGCATAGGTATCTTCACAGGTAGCAGGTGCTGATTAGGGAAGGAGGGCATGATTGCTTCCTGGGACTGTAGCTATGGAAGCTTTGCAGAGGGTTCCACAGGCCTCAGAGGGGTGGGCTATGGCAAGCAGCCCTATAGAGGTAGTCATCCCTGGAGGTGTTGGTGGGGGGCAGGGTAGTTAGAAGGGTGCTGGGGGGGGGGCAGCGAGGCCAAAGGGGAGTAACTGTCAAACCTTTCCGCTTGGTGCCATTCTTTAAATTGTACATGGCTGCTTCACAGCTGTATCTGCTCAGTGTGGGGCTCCAATCTCCTGGAATGGGGTGAGGGCCAAGCCAGGGTGGAGCCAGGCAGGCTAGGAGGGCAGGTTTAGCCGTGCCCCCAGCAAGGTTCACCACCCTTCTGCTGTTGTCCGCGGGTAAGGATCTGACCCCAGAGAGCCTCTCAGGTCAGCCTCCGCCTGGGTCTGGAGTTTTAGGGAGGAGAGGCAGAGGGGGGGGCCAGCAGCAGTGGACCACAGTCCCCGGTTGCCTCAGGGGCACTGATGGGTGGTCGCCGGCACGTTATTTTTGTGGGTGCCCCTCGTGGGGATGGCGGGGGAAGAGATCAGGAGTTGGAGGTGCAGGCTGCAGCTGCCGCCCAGGCTGGGTCTTCTCCCTGCCTGGTCAGCCTCTCCATCCCCTCAGGGGGTGCGGGGGCTGAGGTAGAGTGTCCATGCAGGGGGATTGGAAGAGCTCCCCATGGCCACTTCCTCTTCCGTCTTTACAGTCCAGGCTCCTGTCAGGCACTCTCCTCAGATCCCTGGGTACTTGGCTCCCGCAGCCCACCCCTTGGTGTGTGCACATCAATATGCAAATTGGTTGTTAAGCCCACCCCTTGGTGTGTGCACATCAATATGCAAATTGGTTGTTACTGGGACATCATAACGAACAATCGGCATATTATCTCTTTCAATGTATAGATTTTTTCCCCACTGAATAGCACTCCATAAGCCCATAAAAAAGCTACTTTTCAAATTTAAATTCAAATGGTTCCAACCACAATTATCACTGAGCCCTGGATTGTGTGTTTCTCTTTACTAACTAAATCTTTGAGCTGTGGAGTCTGAGAATGAGCTAGGCACACTCACATATTTTGTTTCATTTAATTCTCACACGTATAGTAAGAGGGGTTTTACCAGCCCCATTTTACAGGTTCAAGAAATATGCTCAGAGAGGTAAGGTAACTTCCTAAGGGTTACATAATAATGACGGAGTTAAGACTCGATCCTAAATCCTTTCAATCCACAGCTAACACAGTTTCCCCATCTGTAACTATATTAATTAAATCCTAATGAAGATAAGGACTTAAATATAGTTGCCAATAAGATTTACAATGGGCAAAATGAGATAAGGTGTTTTAAAAAGTGCAGCTGGCATTCTATTTATTTTAAGAAAATGTTTCTAGTACTTTTAGTAACCCAGATACCAGATATGAAAAAAAAAATCCAATATGATGTAGAAATGAAAGGCAATAGCAGATGAAAGAACACTGGATATGAAATCACAAGAAATCATTTTTAAGCTTAGCCATACCAATGCTAGCTATGGAGAATCACTATCCTTCTGGGTCTCAATTTTCTGATCAATAAACCAAAAGAGTAAAAACATTAAATTTTCCATGTTCTAGCTCTAGAATTCTATGGTTCCGTTCCTAAAAACATGTGGCTAAGTCAAGTGCAAGACTGGTTCATTTGCTTTTTATAGCTTTCATCCTATATAATAAAAGCCTAATATGCTAAGTGTCTAGTCGTCCATTGAACCAATAAAAGCATAATATGCTAATGATATGCTAAGGCTCCTCAATCACTGACTATGATGTACACTGACCTCCAGGGGTCAGACGTTCCAACTGGTAGGTTAGCTTGCTGCTGGTGTCCAGCTGATCAGTACTGAACAAGATGGGTCAGACACACCTTGGAGCCTTCCTCTAGTTCCTCCCTGGTGGACCAACCTCCTGGGTCCCTCCTCCACCCTGATTGTGCATCAGTGGAGTCCCTCGGTCTGGCCTGCACCCTCTCGCAACCCGGAACCCCTCAGGGGATGATGGAGAGCTGATTTCAGCCAGATCCAGTAGGCCAGGCCAAGGGACCCTACTGATGCATGAATTTGTACACTGGGCCTCTAGTTTACTATAAAGAAACACTGGCTTGATTTACATGAACAGTTTTCCTTACATTTATTACAAAGACATAAAGGATGTAGTAGTGGCTTGATGAATACAAAGAGACACAAAATGATGTGCAGAAAATAAAGTAATTTTTGTAGTAAAAAAAGAGAGGCTAAGTTTAAGCTCTAATTCCCCAAATTTAAGCTAGTAAATTACTGTCCCTCTCTGAGCTAGTCTCCTTATTCATCAAAGGGAAATAATACCATCTGCTCTACATAATCAAAAAAATATAACATAGGAAGTTTATCTGCTACATTTAAAAACCCATTTTAGAGTATATTCTAATTCTTTTTCTTCAATTTATCCTTGTTGTTTAAAGTATTACAGATGTCCCTCATTTTCCCCATTGCCTCCCTCCTCACTCCAATCCCATTCCCAGTCCTGCTTTGTAACCTACCTCATAATGTGAAATCCTTTGTGATTCAAACAGTAGCACCACTCTGTATACATTACAAAAGTTATCTGTAAAAAAGTTCAGCCTTTTCCTGTTCATTCAAAGTTGTATCTATGAACACAATAAAGGGAGGTGAGATTATATATCCCATTAATAAATATTTACAAGTGTCATTTTCATTCTTCAACCATGTATTATTTCATATATCACGTCAAATCATGTGTTTGTGACCTACAGTAATAGCTTTTTGCTTACTGAGCATGTAATTTAATATGGCATATTAAGTCTGCCTTTAATGTCTGATATGGCAAGAGTCATTTATTCAGTACTAAAGGCTCGGTGAATGAAATTCGTGTATGGGGGGGGGGTCCCTCAGCCCAGCTTGCACCCTGTCCAATCTGGGACCCCTCGAGGGATGTCTGACAGCCCATTTAGGCCTGATTATGGCAGGATAGGGCCTTATCGGGTAGTCAGATATCCCTCTCACAATCCAGGAATGCTGGCTCCCAACTGCTTGCCTGCCTGCCTTCCTGATTAGCCCTAACTGCTTCTGCTTGCCAGCCTGATCACCCCCTAACCACTCCTTTGCCAGCCTGATTGATGCCTAACTGCTCCTCTGACAGCTCAATTGTCCCTAACTACCCTCCCCTGAGGGCCTGGTCACCTTTAACTGCCCTCCTTTGAAGGCCTGGGTCCCCCCCACTGCCCCTCCCTGAAGGCCCAATAGCCACTAACTTCCCTCCTCTGCCAGATGGGTCACCCCTAACTGCCCTCCCATGAAGGCTAGATCAACCACAACTGCCCTCCCGTTCAGGCCTGGTCCCTCCCAACTGCCTTCCCCTGCTGGGCATCTTGTGGTGGCCATCTTGTGTCCACATGGGGGCAGCCATCTTTGACCACATGGGGGCAGCCATATTGTGTGTTGGAGTGACAGTCAATTTGCATATTACTCTTTTATTAGTTAGGATAGAGGCCAGTTGCATGGGTGGGGGTTGGCTGGTTTGCCCTGAAGGGTGTCCCAGATCAGGGTGGGGGATTACCTTGGGGCATGGAGCAGCCTCAGCAAAAGGCCTGTGGTGGTTTGCAGGCTGGCCACGCCCCTAGGTGACCCAAGTGGAGGCCCTGGTATCTGGAATTTATCTTCTATAATTGAAACTTTGTAGCCTTGAGCAGAGGCCAGGGCTGGCCAGGAAGATTGGAACTTCCTCCATCTCTGGGGTAAACGCAAACCTCCTGCACTTTCCAGCTCTGTGGCCACCACCATTTTTGTTGGGATTTATTTATATTCTTTAATTGAAACTTTGTAGCCTTGAGTGGAGGCCAGGGCAGGCCAGAGCAGGCAGGAAGCTTGGCTTCCTCCATTGCCAAGGAAACCCAAGCCTCCTGCTCACTTTGTGGTGACAGCCATCTTGGTTGGGTTAATTTGCATACTCACTCCTGGTTGGCTGGTGGGCATGGCTTGTGGATGTAGTGGAGGTACAGTCAGTTTGCATGTTTCTCTTTTATTAGTGTAGATGGTAAGTCTAGGCACTACCATTCTAAAGGAAAAGCTATAGGAGTATCAGTGACTTCATGAGCTTCATGGAATGATTTGGGGCACCAATAATGACAGGCAGGATTAAAACACCCATCCCTGGAATTCTGTGTTTTACAGTAGACATTCCAAAGAAAGACATTGGGCCCAGGTGACGCGGAGGCACGCAAGCCCAGGGAGCGCTAAACTCCAGCTCAGAAAGGTCAGATTTCCCTGGGGGTACTTTGGGCGTGAAACTGAGGGGGCTGGCAGTCTGGGAGATCTGCACCTTGGAACTCAAAACCTGGAGATCTGCACCCGAAATAGAATCTGTGGCTGTTGAAGCTGGTGAACTTGGGAGAGGGCCCTTGGAGCTGGTGGCAGAGTTGATCCCTGGAGCGCAATCGGTTTGGACCTGACAGAGGGGGGAAGCCCGAAAGATTTTGGGAGGGTTCTGGCTGCTAAAACAGCAGTCACCATTAGAGAGGCAGTATTGTTTAGTTCAGGATAAAGAGGACCAATAGACCCAGAAGTCAATCTAGAAACCCTGCCACCCAGGGGCCAAATCACAAATTGACTCTTATGTGACAGGGAATTGATTATATTTTCTCTTCGACCTTGGGAATACAGTCTATTTTCATCTACACTTTAGTATCTTTTACTCTACCTCAACTTCACCTTTATACCACCACTCTCTGGCTAACCTTTCCCTATTTAGTGCCTTGTTTCCCTTACACTTTTCCCGCTTTAGATTTACCTAATTCTTTCCCCTTACCCCCTGTTAAAATTTCACCCCACTGATATATCTAATCTCTAACCACCTAATCCAAGTGCATATATACCTCTAACTTCTCTGACTTCACTATCTTAAAGTGTTTTTAGCCCTGTCCTGTTGTTGTTGTTTACTTGACTGTTGATTATATTGATTTTTTAAGCAGGTTTATGAGATTGATTTGCTTATTCTGTTATTTTGGTTTGTCTTGTAGGGGGGGTTATTTTTATTTTTGGTGTTGTTTCTTGTTTTGTTGTCCTCATCTGCATTGTTTTTGAGATAGATTTTTGCTTCTGTGTTCCCTCACCTCTCTTGATATTAGTAGTTGTATGTAATTTGTATCAATCTCCAAGTACTTGTTGCAGGTTTGGTTCGGATTAAGGGCTGTCCTATAGGAGTTTTCACCCCACATTTATAATTTACTCCTTTTATTTCTTTTTTTTCTTCTCCCCCTTTTCCCATTATCATTTTGGCATTCCTGTCTTTCTTTTTTGTGAGTGTATGTGTGTGGGGGGTCTCTTTCTTTTTTGTGTGAGTGTGGGTGTGTGAGTGTCTGTGTGGGTCTGGGGGAGGTTCTCTTTCTTTTTTCCCACCTATCACCGAATTTGCCTTTCTCTGGCGGTCACCTTTATTTGGAATTACAATTACTTTGACTACATTCCGGTTCAGTGCCTGGTGCGTTGCACCTGGTTGTGTTGTATTTTGTGCCTTTAAATCAACGCAGGAGAGTGAGAACTACATAACCACATACACAGAGAAGAGAGACCATGGGAAGACAAAGAAAGAGCCCACATATGAAAGAAAAGCAAGGCTCACCAGAAAAGGAGGTAAACGAAATGGAAGTTAACAACCTGTCAGAGAAAGAATTCAGAGAAATGGTCATAAGGTGGCTGAAAAGAATGGAAGATAAATTTGATAATATGAGTAAGAACCAAGAGGAAATGAGGAAGACCCAGGAAGAAATGATGAAGAGCCATGAAGAAATGAAAAGTGACATTGCTGAAGTAAAGAACTCAATAGAAAGTATTAAGAGTAGACTAGAAAAAGCAGAGGATCGCATCAGTGAGCTAGAAGACCAGGTAGGAAAAAATAACCAAGTAGAGCAGTTACTAGAAAAAAAAATTAAAAAGCAGGAGGAGAGCCTAAGAGAACTTTGGCACAACATGAAACAAAACAACATCCGTATAATTGGGCTTCCAGAAGGACAGGAAACTGAGCAAGGAATAGAAAACCTGTTGGAAGAAATAATGACAGAAAACTTTCCTGGTATAGGAAAGGAAAAACCCACACAAATCCAAGAAGCTCACAGAGTCCCAAGCAAAATAAACCCCAAAAGACCTACGCCAAGGCACATTATAATTAAATTGGCAAACACCAATGACAAAGTAAGAATCTTAAAAGCTGCCAGAGAGAGACAAAAAGTCACCTACAAAGGAACACCCATCAGACTAACAAGTGATCTCTCAACAGAAACCTATCAGGCCAGAAGGCAGTGGAATGAAATCTACAAAGTCATGCAAAGGAAGGGTCTGAATCCTAGAATACTGTACCCAGCAAGGCTCTCAATCAAAATTGAAGGTCAAATCAGGAGCTTCACAGATAAAAAAGGGCTAAGGGAATTCGTCACCACCAAACCAGCAATGCAAGAAATGCTAAAGGATCTGCTGTAAAAAAAAATAGGAAGCGAAGAAGGATCACAGGGGCAAAGAACAAAAATGGCAACATATAAGCACCTATCAATAATAACTTTAAATGTAAACGGGTTAAATGCTCCAATCAAAAGACATAGGGTAATAGACTGGATAAGAAAACACAACCCATGTATCTGCTGTCTACAAGAAACCCACCTCCGAAAAAAAGACGCACACAGACTGAGGATGAAAGGTTGGAAAAAAGTTATTCAGGCGAATGGAAATGAAAAAAAAGCTGGGGTAGCCATACTTATATCTGACAAATTAGATCTCAAAGTGAAGGACATAACAAGAGATAAAGAAGGCCACTTCATAATACTAAAGGGAGCAATTCAACAAGAAGAAATAACTCTTGTAAACATATACGCACCCAATACAGGAGCACCCAAATATATACAAAAACTCCTAGAGGACATCAAGGGAGAGATAGACAGCAATACAATCATAGTAGGAGACTTTAATACCCCATTATCACCATTGGACAGATCCTCTAAACAAAAAATCAGTAAAGAAACATCAATTCTCAATGACTCACTGGACCAGATGGAATTAATTGACATCTTCAGATCATTTCACCCCAAAGCCACAGAATATACATTCTTTTCAAGTGCCCATGGGTCATTCTCAAAGATAGACCATGTATTAGGTCATAGGCAAAGTCTCTCCAAATTCAAGAAGATAGAAATCATATCAAGTATATTCTCAGATCACAGTGGCATAAAGCTGGAAATCAACTACAATAGAAACAATCCAAAGAAATCGAACACATGGAGACTAAACAGCATGCTATTAAACTATGACTGGGTTACTAGAGAGATTAAGGAAGAGATAGAAAACATCATGGAAACAAGTGACAATGATAGCACAACAATCCAAAATCTATGGGACACAGTGAAAGCAGTTCTGAGAGGGAAGTTCATAGCTCTACAATCCTACTGCAAAAAACTAGGAACAGCGGCAATAAATTATCTAACACAACAACTCAAAGAGTTAGAAAGAAAGCAACAAGAAAAGCCCAGTGTAAGCAGAAGGAAGGAAATAGTAAAGATCAGAGCAGAAATAAATGACATAGAGACCAAAGAAACAATACAGAAAATCAACGAAACCAAGAGCTGGTTCTTTGAAAGGATAAACAAGATTGATGAACCTCTAGCCAGACTCACCAAGAAGCAAAGAGAGAGGACCCTAATAAATAAAATCAGAAATGAAAGAGGTGAAATAACAACAGACCCCATTGAAATACAAAGAATTGTTAAAAAATACTATGAACAACTCTACTCCAACAAACTGCACAACCTGGAGGAAATGGATATGATTCTAGAAAAATATAACCTCCCAAAACTCAATCAAGAAGAATCTAAACAACTCAATAGACCAATAACTGTGGAAGAAATTGAAGCAGTCATCATAAAGCTTCCAGCAAACAAAAGCCCAGGGCCAGACGGCTTCACAGGGGAGTTTTACCGAACATTCCAGGAAGAACTAAAACCTATACTCCTCAGACTATTCCAGAAAATACAAGAGGATGGAAAACTTCCAAACTCCTTCTAAGAAGCTAGCATCACCCTAATACCAAAACCAGATAAAGACGACACAATGAAAGAGAATTACAGGCCAATATCCCTCATGAATATAGATGCCAAAATCCTCAATAAAATTCTAGCAAATCGGATCCAGCAGTACATCAGAAAGATCATACACCACGACCAAGTAGGATTTATCCCAGGAATGCAAGGATGGTACAATATCCACAAATCAATAAATGTGATACATCACATAAACAAATTGAGAGATAAAAATCACATAGTCATATCAATTGATGCAGAAAAAGCATTTGACAAAATCCAACATCCTTTCTTAATAAAAACTCTCAATAAGGTAGGAATAGAAGGATCATACCTCAACATAATAAAAGCCATATACGATAAACCCACAGCATACATCATACTCAATGGGCAAAAACTACAACCATTTCCCCTAAGAACAGGAACAAGACAGGGTTGCCCACTTTCACCACTCCTGTTCAACATAGTACTGGAAGTATTAGCCATTGCAATTAGACAAGAAGAATAAATAAAAGGCATCCAAATTGGAAAAGAAGAAGTTAAGCTATCCTTATTTGCAGATGACATGATATTGTACATAAAAAACCCGAAAGACTCCATAAAAAAGTTAGTAGACTGAATAAATGAGTTCAGCAATGTAGCAGGCTACAAAATTAATGCCAAGAAATCTATGGCATTTCTATACACTAATAGTGAACTTACAGAAAGAGAGACTAAAAAAGCAATCCCATTTACCATCACACCAAAAAAATTAAGATACCTAGGAATAAACTTAACTAAGGAGGTAAAAGATCTATTTGTGGAAAACTACAGGACACTGAAAAAAGAGATAGAGGAAGATGTAAACAGGTGGAAGAACATTCCATGTTCATGGATTGGGAGAATCAACATAATTAAAATGTCCATACTACCCAAAGCAATCTATAAATTTAATGCACTCCCCATTAAAATACCAATGGCATATTTCACAGACCTAGAAAGAACTCTCCAAAAATTCATCTGGAACAAAAAAAGGCCCCGAATAGCCACAGCAATCCTGAGAAAATAGCACAAAGTAGGTGGGATTTCCATACCAGATTTCAAGCTGTATTACAAGGCTACTGTTCTTAAAACAGCCTGGTACTGGCACAAGAACAGACATATAGATCAATGGAATAGAATAGAGAATCCGGATATCAACCCAATCCACTATGCTCAATTAATATTTGACAAAGGAGGCAGGAACATAAAATGGAGTCAAGACAGTCTCTTCAATAAATGGTGTTGGGAAAATTGGACAGATACATGCAAAAAAAATGAAACTAGAGCACCAACTTACACCATACACAAAAATAAACTCAAAATGGATACAGGACTTAAACGTAAGACAGGAAACCATAAAAATATTAGAGGAATCTACAGGAAGAAAAATCTCAGACATATGCCAAAAGAACTTCTTTGATGATACCGCTCCGAGGGCAATGGAAGCTAAAGAGAAAATAAACAAATGGGACTACATCAAAATAAAAAGCTTTTGCACAGCTAAAGAAACCATCAACAAAACAACAAGAAAACCCACTGTATGGGAGAACATATTTGCAAATGTTATCAGTGATAAAGGTTTAATCTCAAGCATCTACAGGCAACTCACCCAACTCAATAAAAGGAGGACAAATGATCCAATAAAAAAATGGGCAACAGACCTAAATAGAATCTTCACGAAAGAAGACAAAAGGAAGGCCCAGAGACACATGAAAACTTGCTCAAAGTCACTAATTATCCGAGAGATGCAAATCAAAACGACTATGCGGTACCATCTCACACCTATCAGAATGGCTTACATCAACAAACGACAAGTGCTGGCGAGGATGCGGAGAAAAAGGAACTCTTGTGCACTGCTGGTGGGATTGTAGACTAGTACAGCCGCTGTGGAGAACAGTATGGAGATTCCTCAAAAAACTAAAAATGGAGCTCCCATTCGACCCAGTGATCCCACTTCTAGGAATATACCCCAAGAAATTAGAAAGGCGAATTAGAAAGGATATATGTACCCCTATGTTCATAGCAGCACAATTTACCATAGCTAAGATTTGGAAACAGCCGAAGTGCCCATCAGCAGATGAGTGGATCAAAAAACTATGGTACATTTACACAATGGAATACTACGCCGCGGAAAAAAAGAAGGAGCTCCTACCATTTGTAACAACATGGATGGATTTGGAGAGCATTATGCTAAGTGAAATTAGCCAGGCAGAGAAAGACAAATATCACATGATCTCACTCATTTGAGGAATACAATCAATGACATAGACTGATGAACAAGAATAGATCCAGAGACTGAGAAAAGTCCATCAGAATGTCAAACCTCAGGGTAAGTGGCAGGTGGTGAGAGTTAGTGGAAAAGTCAATATACTTGAACTCTTGAACTGAGGTAAGTGATTTGTGTTTTTACATCCCTGACAAAGTTTATATAAAATTATAAAAAAATGGCAGCTAGTCTGACATTGAATTGACATGGCCTAGAGCTTGTCATATCCTATGGAGACCAGTCCTTAGGCTAGGCCCTGCTTAACCTCCCATGACACCATAATACCCTTACATGATATTATTCTACAATGTCATTATAATATTTGATATTTGACAACAGCATATTATACAATTATCCCAAATAAACTTACAAACTAATTCTTTGAATGTTGGGCAGCAACTTAAAAAAGAATAGGAAAGAAATTAATCCCTTTCAGAAGGAATTAAGGCACTGGGAAGGCATCCAAGCATTCTATATTGGCCCTTCTTGCCCTTTCTGCCAAGAGGGACCTTCTTGTTACTATCCAAATACACACAGCTGATGCCAGAGTTTTCAGTTCGAGCTGTGGCTGAAGCCTTTGGGCAGCTGGCACCATGGATCTGTATCTCGACCAATGGTGTGAGCTGGGCCCTCTCTGGAGAAGAAACCTGGGTCCCCTGAGATATGTGATCAGTACCGGGACCCCGCCAGCAGGCGAGGGGACCCCAAGGCAGGTACTGGACGTGGAGGCCACAGGGGGGCATAGACTACAAAGGAGACAGAACTGAACCTCACATCACCCTGTTTGGCCCCGGAGGATGGCTGGTTAGCCAGAGACGGGTAAGATTCCTCAGGGAAGGAACAACCTAAGACAGGCACAGTCGCAGAGGGGCCAACAGGAGAGAACTAAAAGGTCAACAGAGGTGGGGCACAGACCCTCATCCACAAACCTTGCAGGGGTTTGAATTCTCAACCCTCCTAAGGGAGGTCTCCTACCCCCACGGCTGCTTCGCCTCCCACACACAACTCATACGGGGACCCAGGCGGCAGACAGAGACTCGGCCAGCAATAGCTGCTGTATATCTAAATTCAGTCTATTACCAGGAATGCTCGGGACCTACTCAAAATTGCAAATATTCCTTTCCACTAGTATTCACAGGGTAAACTAAGATTTCTGCTTGAGTATTAAAATTGACAGGAAAATAGTAATCAAGTTTTCAGATTAATTTAAATTGGCCAAGTGAAATTGAGAATACTCAAGAAAATTATAGTGTACTGGACAAAAAGCTTTTCCTAAAACATTAACTGAAAAATCTATGAGTAGTTCATCTCTCTGTAAAATTGCCTAACATCCAAAGAACCTAAAGCAGTCACTTTGTGTGCAAAAATTAAAATTTAAAATTACCAAGACTGCAATAGAAAATTTCCAAAAGTCCCCATTAATCAAAAAAGGGGAGGGGACAGCGGGGTAATATCATGTAAGGGACTAAAAACAAATATCGAGTAAGTAAAATACATCTAGAAAATTCTTACTCCAGTAAAGTAAATTCCATTTGTGAAAACAATAGCAGGACACCCATGAAAAAACACACATGGTGTCAAAATAAGCCAAAGGAAAATCATTTAGGCAAAAATTAAAAAGAATCCCAAGTCTATTTTGCATAGAGGATCCCTTTGTTAACTTTTGGTCGAGAATGTGTTTGTGTGTTTTCAGAGAACAACTCCAAGACCATGTGGGTTCCTGCGACGGTGAGGAACTGATGGATCTGTTCCAGTCATGAGGACGGTCCGGAGATGGGGGACACTGACGACACCTTGCCATACTAGCAGTCAGCAGCTGTGCATGTCTGCAGGCAGCCCAGGACCAAACCAGAGAGGATGGATCATGCATTGACACGATATGTCCACCATCTGGATACCATTGCTGACTTATACACATAATGAATTATTTGACACTGAAACTGGGACTCAGAAAAGTTGGACATTGAAACCGAGACTGAAAGACTTTTTGTTCTTATACATTTATTTCTAGTATGCAGAGGCAAGATATTTTTGAAGAAAAGAAACAGGGGAGAGTGATTGATATAGAGGCAGGATGGCCTTGAACAGGCTGTCAAGCTACAGGGGGAGGCTTGGGTGGATGGGAGGCAGATGCGGGGGGAGATCAACGGAAGGACTTGTATGCATGCATATGAACATAACCAATGAATGAAAGACACTGGGGCGGGGAGGGGGGAAGCTGGGGATATGTGCTGGGGGGTGGGGGAGGCTGGGGGGAGGATAAGGGGGAGGGGGAAAGGAAAACATGTACTACTATTATACTGCAAAAAATCAATAAAAAATAATTTAAAAAAAAACAAAAACAAAAAAACAAAGAAAGACATTGTTTTAAGACTGCCATTTATCTGGACCCGTGGTCCACTACTATGTAAAAATCATGTGGAGTCCTGGCCAAGTGGCTCAGTAGATATCAGCATCCTCCCATACACCAAAAGGTCTCTCAGGTTTGATTTCTGGTCAGGGCAAATACCTATGTTACGGTTTCAATTCCCAGTCAGGGTGGATATGGGAAGCAACTAATTGATATTTCTCTCTCTCTCTTTCTCTCTCTCTCCATCTCTCTCCATCCCTCCAGCTCTCTGTTCCTCCCTCTCTCTCTAAAATCAATAAAAACATATCCTCAGATGAGTATTAAAAATAAATAAAAATCACATGGAACCACCAACAAACTTTGCATATGGTAGGCAAAGATCCTCCATTGTTGTACAAACACTACCACATTCATTTGGCCAAATAACTCTCACGCAGCCCCCAAAGCTATAAAATAATCTATATATATAAAAGCCTAAACAACCATCCAACCATTTGACTGGGAAGTATGACATGCAATGACCAACATGGGGCAGGCACTCCAAGTGACAGCTATGACTTGCACTGACAACCATGGGGCAGATGCTCAATGCAGGAGCTGCTGAGCTGTGGTGACTTGGCAGCTGTGGTTCTTGGGTGATGCACTGGAAACCACAGAGGAGTGAGCCTGATTCCAGGATGCATCATCACCTGAGAACTGCCCTCTCGCAATTTGGGATCCCTCAGAGAATGTCAGAGAGCTGGTTTTTGCCTGATCCCTGCAGGCCAGGCCGAGGGACCCCATGGTGCATGAATCTGTGCACCAGGCCTCTAGTGTTGATATAATAACATCTAGAAATTATACTATAGTGTTTTTCATTGTAATAAATAAAACATACCAAAATCTCTGCATTTACATTTAAGGGCCATACTTCTATCTAAAGTTCTGAACAGCTGCAATGTATTCTGTCAAAACTTATTAATTTACTAGAGGCCCTATGCACAAAATTCGTGCCATGTAGGGCCTCACAGCCCCAGCTTTATCTGGAAAGTCGTCCAGATGGGTCGTTCGGCCATTTGGTCGATTTGCATATTAGGCTTTTATTAATATAAATCTATAGGGTATAAATCACAAAACATCAAACTTTGCTTGCTATTTGTCTATTTTAATTGAAAAGTTTATACCAGAGTAGAGCCAGTGTGGCTCAGTGGTTAAGCATTAACCTTTGAACCAGGCAGTCCAAATTTGATTTCAGGTCAGGGCACCTGCCCAAGTTGCAGGCTCAATCCCCAGTAGGGGGCATGCAGAAGGCAGCCCATCAATGATTCTAATCATTGATCTTTCTATCTCTCTCTCGCTCTCCCTTCCTCTCTCTGAAATCAATAAAAACATATATTCTTTAAAAAGATTAGACCACATATACTTTTATGGAAAATTACATATATTAAGTGGACAACAAGTTATAGAACAATAAATATACTACTTCCAAACCCCAATGATAACAAAAATTAAATATACACTACATATAAAAATATATATTAAATTTAAAAGTGATTAACTTTTAAAAGTGAAGCTATAAAAGGAATAAAGTGAGAAAATTTAACATTTTGTTCTATGTACAATTGTCATTTAATTTAATTAATTTTTAATTGTATTTATTGAGGTAACATTGGTTAACAAAATTATACAGGTTTCAGGTATACGATTCTACAATACATCATCTGTATATTGTATGGTGTGTTTTACCACTCCAAGTCAAGTCTCTTTCCATTACCATTTACCCTCCTTTATCATCTTCTACCTCCTCCCACCTCTCTGTCCTCTGGTAATCACCATACTGTCATCTGTGTCCATGAGTATTTCTTTTTTTCTTTGCATAATCCCATCACCCTTCTAACCCAGCACCCAAGAGCCTCCCCTCTGACAGCTATTGGTCTGTTTATATATCCGTGAGTCTGTCTCCAATTGGTTAGTTTATTTTGTTCATTAGACTTCACATATAAGTGAAATCATATGTTACTTGTCTTTCTCTGACTGGCTTATTTCACTTATCATAATGCTTACCAGGTCCATTAATGCTGTTGCCAAAGATTCTATTCTCTTTCATGGCTGAGTAGCATTCTATTGTATAAATATACCACAGCTTTTTTATCGAATCATATACTGATGGACACTTGGGCTTCTTCCAAATATTGCCTCTTGAAATTAACACTGTAGTGAATCTAATGGTCCATATAGTTTTTGAATTAGTGTTTGGGAATATATACATTCTTTTAATTTTTGCAAAATCAAGTAGAACTTTCTATCTTAAAAAAGTGTATTTATTTTAAAAGCTATGTTGTATATCTTCAATTAAGCTTAAATTTCAATATCAATGTATGAAATAAAAAAAAGTTTAGCTTAAAATTTTCAGTGCTCAAGAATAACTATAGGGTATCCCAGAACATATATATGTATACACTTTAACATCTGATAGCTCAATTTTGAAAATAAAATGTATTGTAATAAACACTGCCTTATTAATTGTTCTAAGTGTGTGTATAGACTATTGGGGACACTGTATATAATTAGGAACATGTCAGAAATGACGTGAAAGCCCAGCAGGGAGACAAAGAAATAGCCCACATATGAAAGAAAAAGAGGAATCACCAAAAAAGAAAGTAAACAAAATGGAGGCAAGCAACGTGTCAGAGAAAGAATTCAGAGCAATGGTCATAAGGTCGATGAAAAGGATGGAAGACAAATTCAACAACCTGTGTAAGAACCAAGAGGAAATGAAGAAGAACCAAGAAAAAATGAAAAATGACATCACTACAATAAAGAACACAATAGAAAGCATCAAGAGTAGACTAGAAGAAGCAGAGGATCATATCAGTGACTTAGAATACAAGCTAGGAAAAAATACCAAGCAGAGCAGTATCTAAAAAGAATACTTAAAAAACAGGAGAGAATATAAGGGAACTTTGGAACAACATGAAATAAAAAAACAAAACAGAATAATAGGGGAGCCAGAAGCAGAGGAACCTGAGCAAGAAATAGAAAACCTGTTTGAAGAAATAATGACAGAAATCTTCCCTGATATAGGGAAGAAAAAACTGACAAACATCCAAGAAGCTCACAGAGTCCCAAGCAAAATGAATGCCAAAAGACTGACACCAAGATACAATATAATTAAAATGGCAACACTAACTACAAAGTTAGAATCTTAAAGGCTGCCAGAGAGATATAGAAAGTTGCCTACATAGGATCCCCCATCAGACTAGCCACTCATTTCTCAACAGAAACACATCAGGCCAGAAGGGAATGGAATGAAATATACAAAGGCATGCAAAGTAAATGTCTGAATCCAAGAATACTGTACCCAGCAAGGCTATCAATCAAAATTGAGGGTGAAATCAGGAGCTTCACAGACAAAAAAAAGACTAAAGGCATTTATTACTATCAAATCAGCAATGCAAGACATGCTAAAGGGTCTGCTGTAAAAAGAAGAAATAGTAAGGGAAAAAGGAACAGGCATAAAGAATAAAATGGTGACAAACAAGTACCTATCAATAACTTTAAAGGTAAATGGATTAAATGCCCCAATAAAAAGAAATAGGGTAGCTGAGTGGATAAGAAAACATGACCTATATATCTGCTGTCTATAGGAAAATCACATCAGAACAAAGGACTCACACAGACTGATGGTGAAGGGATGGAAAAAGGTTTTTCTGGTGAATGGAAAAACAGCTGGGGTATCAATGCATATGTCTGACAAATTAGACCTCAAAGTGAAAATCATAAAGGAGATAAGGAAGGCCACTTCATAATACTAAAGGGAGCAACTCAACAAGATGATATAACTCTGGTAAACATATATGCATCCAATAATGGAGCACCCAAATACATAATAAAATTGTGGAGGATATCAAGGGAGAAATTGTCAGCAATACAGTCCTAGTAAAGGACTTGAATACCCCACTAACACCACTGGACAAATCCTCTAAACTAAAAATCAGCAAAGAAACAGCAATCCTAAATGATAACACTAGATCAGATGGACATCTTTAGAACATTTCATCCCAAATCCACAGAATGTACATTCCTCTCAAGTGCACATGGGTCATTTTTAAAGATAGACCACATATTGGGAAACAGGCAAAGACTCTTCAAAATCAAGAAGACAGGAATTAATTATATCAAGCATCTTCTCAGATCACAATGGCATAAAACTAGAAATCAACTACTACAAAAACAATTAAAAAAATAAAACACCTGGAGGCTAAGTCCCATACTAGTAAACAATGATTGGGTTACCAAAGAGATCAAATAAGAAATAAAAAGCATCATGGCAACAAATCACAATGAAAATACAACAATCCAAAATCTATGGTACACAGTGAAAGCAGTCTTGAGAGGGAAGTTCATAGCTCTACAGGCCTATCTCAAAAAAACAAGAAAAAAATGGAAAGAAATTACCTCACCATTCAACTCAAAGAATTAGAAAGAGAGCAACAAGAAAAGGCCAATGTATGCAGAAGGAAGGAAATAATAAATATCAGAGTGAAGAAAAACAACATAGACACCAAAAAATCAACCAAACCAAGATCTGGTTCTTTGAAAGGATAAACAAGATTGATGAACCTCTAGCCAGACTCATCAAGAAGCAAAGAGAGAGGAACTAAATAAACAAAATTTGAAATGAAAGAGGTGAACTAACAACTGATCCCACAGAAATACAAATTATTGTGAAAAAATACTATGAATAACTCAATTTCAACAAAATGAACAACCTAGATGAAATGGACATATTCTTAGAAAAATACAAGCTATTTCAATCAGGAAGAACAAAATTCAATCAGGAAGAATTTTTTTTAAAAACCCTGAATAGGCTGATAACTACTGAAGAAATTGAAGCAGCGATCAAAAATCTTCCAGCAAACGAAAGCCCTGGTCCAGAAAGCTTTACAAGTGAGTTTTAACAAACATTCAAAGAAGAACTAAAACCCATCCTCCTCAGCTATTCCAAAAAATGTGAGAGGTACACACACTTCCAAACTCTTTCTATGAAGCCAGCATTACCCTAATCCCAAAATCAGATAAAGACACCATTAAAAAAAAGAACTACAAGCCAATATCCTTGATGAGATAGATGCTAAAATCCTCAACAAAATTCTAGCAAATTGAATTCAGCAGTACATTAGAAAGATCAGCCAAAACCTGTTTAGCTCAGTGTATAGAGCATCGGCCTGCAGACTGAAGGGTCCCAGGTTCAGTTCTGGACAAGGGCATGTACCTTGGTTGTGGGCACATCCCCAGTAGGGAATGTTCAAGAGGCAGCTGATTGATGTTTCTCTTTCATCAATGTTTCTAGCTTTCTATCCCTCACCATTCCACTCTGTGAAAAATCAGTAAAATCTATATTTTTTAAAAAGAAAGAAAGATCATACACACGACCAAGTGAGATTTATTCTGGGGATGCAAGGATAGTACAATATCCGCAACTCAATAAATGTGATACACCACATAAACCAATTGAGAGACAAAAATCACATAATCATATCAAACAATGCAGAAAAAGCATTTGACAAAATCCAATACCCTTTCTTGATAAAATCTCTCAGCAAAGTGGGGATAGAGGGATGACACCTCAACTTAATAAAAGCCTTATATGACAAACCTACAGCCAAACATCATACACAATGGGCAAAAACTAAGTTCATTTCCCCTAAGAACAGGAACAAGATAAGGATGTCTACTATCACCACTGCTGTTTGATGTAGTACTGGAAGTGCTAGCCATAGTGATCAGACAAGAAGAATTAAAAGGCACCCAAATTGGAAAGAAAAAGTAAAACTGTCCTTATTCACAAATGACATGATACTTTACATATAAAACCCCAAAGACTCAATCAAAAAACTACTAGACCTAATAAATTAAGCTGGCAATGTAGCAGGATACAAAATTAACATCCAGAAATATGTGGCTTTTTATACATAAATAATGAACTCACAGAAAGAGAAATGAAAAAAGAAATCCCAGCAAGTGCGGCTTCCCTGACAGTGCTCGGCTCCTTTCAGGCACTTTCCCCTCTTTGTTTTAAACTCTAGACGGGTTTTTCTCCATCTCTAGAGGGTAACCCGGAGGGAGCAGCACCCCCTCCCCTCCAGGTGTTGCCCCTGCATGCGCCCAGCTTGTCCATAGCCCAGACAGCAGGCCCCAGCATGTAGCAGCTGGCCCCAGTCTCCCATCCAGCAAATGGAAAAGGAGCAGAGCATGGAAGAAAGGCACAGGGGCGAAGACGAGGAGTGCAGAGCATGGCAGCCGAGGACTGAGTGCCCATGAAAATTTTTTTTTAAATCCCATTTACAATTATACCAGAAAATTAAGATACCTAGGAATAAACTTAACTAAGGATGTACAAGACTTATACTCAGAAAACTTCAGGACATTGTAAAAAGATAGAGGAAGATATAAACAAATGGAAGAACATACCATGTTCATGGATTGGTAGAATCAATATCATTAAAATGTCCATACTACCCAAAGCAATCTACAGATTGAATGCAATCCCCATTAAAATACCAATGACATATTGCAAAGATCTAGAATAAACACTCCAAAAATTCATCAGAGATTTAAAAAAAATACTCCACAGCAATTCTGAGATAGAACAAAGTTGGAGGGATCACATTACCACACATCAAGCCATATTACCAAGCCATGTTTCTCAAAACTGCCTGGTATTGGCACAAGAACAGACATATAGACCAATGGAACAGAACAGAGAACTCAGAAATCGACCCTAGTTATTATGCTCAGTTAATATTTGACAAAGGAGGGAAGAGCATACAGTGGAGTCAAAAGTGTTTCTTTAATAAATGGTGCTGGGAAATTTGGACAGATACATGCAAAAAAATGAAACTAGATTACCAATTTACACCATACACAAAAACAACTCAAAATGGCTAAAGGACTTAATGTAAGACAGGAAACCATAAAAATCCTATAAGACTTCATAAGCAACAAAATAGCAGACATAGGTCATAGCAATATCTTTATAGACACAGATCCTAGGGCAATGGAAACTAAGGAGAAAAAAAACACATGGGACTACATAAAAATAAAAAACTTCTGCACATCAAAAGAAACCATCCACAAAGCAACAAGAAAGCCCACTGCCTGGAAGAACGTATTGGCAATGATATTTCTGATAATGGTTTAATGCCCCAAATTTACAGAGAACTCAAACAACTTAACAAAAGGAAGATAAACGATCCAATAAAAAATGGTCAAGGACCTAAGAAGATACTTTTCAAAGGAGGACATAAGGAAGGCCAAGAGACATATGAAAACATGCTCAAAGTCACTAATCATCCAAGAGATGCAAATCAAAATGACAATGCAGTACTATCTCATACCTGTCACAATGGCTATCATCAATAAATCAACAAACAAGTGCTGGAGAGGATGCAGAGAAAAAGGAACCCTCATGCACTGTTGGTGGGAATGCAGACTGGTGTAGCCATTGTGGAGTACAATATGGAGTTTCCTCAAAAAACTAAAAATGGAGGAGAAAAAATGGCGGCAGAACAGAAGGACACGTTCTGATTTGTGTCCCAGGGCAGAAGGAGGGAGCAGCTGAGGGTCATGCGGGGAGTGTTTGTTGGTGAGTTGAAGGACAGCTGGGCTCCAGGAGAAGGCAGGGGACAGCTGGATTTGCCTCCCCTGACCGAGTGGCCCCTGGTGCGGCTGGGTTCTCTTGTGAAGCCACCGGCTCAGAAGCGGACTGATCCATCTTGAAGGGGAAGGTCCTGAAAATATACAGCTGCAGTACCCACTGGATGGCTGAGAACCCCAGAACACCAGTTCCTAGTTGGCACAGAAGCAGATTCAGAGGATCCCTGTGCTCTGCCACAGAAAGGTCAGATTTCCCCTGGGGTTAGGGGGAGCTGGCAAAGCAGGGAGGTCTGCTCCTGAAAAAAGTTCATGGCTGTTGGAGCTGCTAAATGTGGAAGAGGGCCCTTGGAGCTGGTGGCAGAGGGGATTCCTAGAAAGCAACCCATTTGGACCTTACAGAGAAGGGCAGCCTAACAATTTTGGGTAGGTGCTGGCTGCTAAACCCAAGGAGGAAAGGGGTTTAGCGCAGACATGCGAGCAGAACTTGAGTTCGTGCATGTGCATTTTTTCCCTCTCCTAATCTGAGTTTCTCAGTGCTAAACCAGGAAAGTGGGAACTCCTGATGGGGGATAACCTGGGAGACTGCAGGGGTGAGCTGTTTTTCTGGAGGCTGGGGATCAGAACAGGTGGTCACTATTAGAGAGGCAGCTCTGGGGAAGCTCATTCCCACAAATCAGTATTGAATACCACAGGGATTTTAGTTCAGGCTAGAGAGGACCAATAGACCCAGAGGTCAATCCAGAAACACTGCCACCAAGGGGCTGAATCACAAATTGACTCTTGTGAAACACGAATTAAGAAATCAATTTTATTTTTACTACTATTTAAACTGTTTTTTAAGTGCCATTTTATTTCCTCTTTATTCTACTTTGGGATTAGTGTTATACAGTCTATTTTCATCTACCTTTTAGTATCTTTTTACTCTACCTCAACTTCACCCTTATGCCACCACTCTCTTGCCAACCTTTCCTAGTTAGTGTCTTGTTCCCCTTACACTTTTCCTGCTTTAGATTTTCCTTATTGTTTCTTTTTACCCCCAGTTAAAATTTCACCACACTTATATATCTAATCTCCAACCACCTGCTCCAAGTCCATACACACCATTCCCTTCTCTGACTTCACTATCCTAAATTGTTTTTCTCTCTGACCTGTTGATGTTGTTTACTTGCCTGTTGATTATATCAATATTTTATGCATGTTTGTGAGATTGGTCTGCTTATTCTTTTCTTTTAGCTTCTTTTGTGTGGGGCTGTTGGCATTGCTTTTTGTTTTGTTGTTGTTGTTGTTGTTGTTGTTGTTGTTTGATAGATTTATGCTTCTGTGTTCCCTCACCTCCCTTGATATTAGTTGTTGTATGTAGTTTGTATCAATCTCCAGGTAATTGTTGCTGGCTTTTGTTGGGATTAGTTGCTCTTCTATAGGAGCTTTCAACCCATATTTATAGTTTAGTCCCCTTTTCTTTATTTTTACTTCTGCCCCTTTTCCCAATTTCATTTTGGCATTTCTTTCTTCCTTCCTTCCTTTCTTCCTTTCTTCCTTTCTTTCTTTCTTTCTTTCTTTCTTTCCTTCTTTCTTTCTTCCTTCCTTCTTTCCTTCCTTCCTTCCTTTCTTTCTTTCTTTCTGTCTGTCTGTCTTTCTTGTGTGTGTGTGTGTGTGTGTGTGTGTGTTTGTGTGTGTGTGTGGGTGGGTGGGTGTTTTCTCTTATGCTCTTCTTTCTCACCTATCAACAAATTTGCCTTGCTCTGGCAATCACCTTTATTTTTTTAATATATTTTATTGATTTTTTTGCAGAGAGGAAAGGAGAGAAATAGAGAGTTAGAAATATCGATGAGAGAGAAACATCAATCAGCTGCCTCATGTACAACCTCTACCAGGGATGTGCCTGCGACCAAGGTATGTGCCCTTGCCGGAATAGAACCTGGGACCCTTCAGTCTGCAGGCCGACACTCTATCCACTGAGCCAAACTGGTTTCGGCTGGCAATCACCTTTACTTTGGAGTTACCAATACCATGAATACTTTCCTGTTCAGTGCCTGGTGCGTTGCACCTGGTTGTGTTGTACTTTGAGCCTTTAAATCAACGGAGGAGAGTGAGAACTACATAACCAGACACACAGAGAAGAGAGACCATAGGGAGACAAAGAAACAGCCTGCAATGAACAAAAATAAGCCTCACAAGAAAAAGAGGTAAACAAAATGGAAGCAAGCAACCTGTCAGAGAAGGAATTCAGAGAAATGGTCATAAGGTGGCTGAAGAGAATAGAAGACATTATGAGTAAGAACCAAGAGGAATTGAAGAAGAACCAAGAATAAATGAAGAAGACCCAAGAAGAAATGAAAAGTGACATTGCTGAGGTAAAGAACTCCATAGAAAGTATCAAGAGTAGACTAGAAGAAGCAGAGGACTGCATTAGTGAGCTAGAAGACAATGTAGGAAAAAATACCAATGTAGAGCAGCTTCTAGAAAAAAATTAAAAAGCAGGAGGAGAGCCTAAGGGAACGTTTGGACAACATGAAACAAAACAACATCCGCATAATAGGGATTCCAGAGGGACAGGAAACTGAGCAAAGAATAGAAAACCTGTTGGAAGAAATAATGACAGAAAACTTCCCTAATATAGGAAAGAAAAAAAACCACACAAATATAGGAAGCTCACAGAGTCCCAAGCAAAATAAACCCCAAAAGACGTAGGCCAAGGCACATTATAATTAAATTGGCAAACATCAACGACAAAGTGAGAATCTTAGAAGGCACCAGAGAGAGACAGAAAGTCACTTACAAAGGAACCCCCATCAAATCAGCAAGTTATTTCTCAACAGAAACTTATCAGGCCAGAAGGGAATGGAATGAAATATACAAAGTCATGCAAAGAAAGGGTCTGAATCCTAGAATACTGTACCCGGCAAGGCTATCAATCAAAATTAAAGGTCATATCAGGAGCTTCACAAACAAAAAAGGACCAAAGGGAATTCATTACCAGCAAACCAGAAATGCAAGAAATGCTAAAGGGTCTGCTGTAAAAAGCAATAGCAAGCGAAGAAGGAACAGGGGAGTAAAGGACAAAAATGGCCACAAATAAGTACCTATCAATAATAACTTTAAATATAATCAGTTTAAATGCTCCAATCAAAAGACATAGGGTAATGGACTGGATAATAAAACATGACCCATATATCCGCTGTCGACAAGAAACCCACCTCCGAAAAAAAAGGTGCACATAGACTAAGGGTGAAAGGATGGAAAAGGGTTCTTCAGGTGAAAGAAATGGGAAAAAAAGCTGGGTTAGCAATACTTATATCCGACAAATTAGATCTCAAAGTGAAGGACATAACAAGAGATAAAGAAGGCCACTTCATAATACTAAAGGGAGCAATCCAACAAGAAGAAATAACTCTGGTAAACATATATGCACCCAATACTAGAGCACACAAATACATTAAAAAAACGCCTAGAGGATATCAAGGGAGAGATTGACAGCAATACAGTCATAGTGGGAGACTTTAATACCCCACTGTCACCATTGGACAAATCCTTTAAACAAAATATTAGTAAAGAAACAATAATCCTCAATGACTCACTAGACAAGATGGAATTAATTGACATCTTCATATCATTTCACCCCAAAGCCACAGAATATACATTCTTTTCAAGTGCCCATAGGTAATTTTCAAAGATAGACTATATGTTGGGTAATAGGCAAAGTCTCTCCAAATTCAAGAAGATAGAAATCATATCAAGCATATTCTCAGATCACAGTGGCATAAAGCTGGAAATAAACTACAATAGAAACAATCCAAAGAAATCAAACACATGGAGACTAAACAGCATGCTATTAAACAATGACTGGGTTACCAGAGAGATCAAGGAAGAAATAGAAAACATCAAGGCTACAAACGACAATGATAGCACAACAATCCAAAATATATGGGACACAATGAAAGCAGTTTTGAGAGGGAAGTTCATAGCTCTACAATCCTACTGCGAGAGAGAGAGAGAGAGAGAGAGAGAGAGAGAGAGAGAGAGAGAGAGAGAGAGAAAGAAAAAAAAGAAAAGAAACAATGGCAATAAATTATCTAACCAAACAATGAAAGAGTTAGAGAGAAAAAAAAAGGCCAGTGTAAGGAGAAGGAAGGAAATAGTAAAGATCAGAGCACAGATAAACGACATAGAGACCAAAGAAGCAATACAGAAATACAGAAGATCACAAAACCGAGAGCTGGTTCTTTGAAAGGATAAACAAGATTGATGAATCTCTAGCCAGGCTCACCAAGAAGCAAAGAGAAAGGACCCTAATAAAAAAATCAGAAATGAAAGAGGTGAAATAACAAGAGACCCCATCGAAATACAAAGGATTGTTAAAAAATACTATGAACAACTCTACTCTAACAAACTGGACAACCTGGAAGAAAGGGATATATTCCTGGAAAATATAACTTCCCAAAACTCTATCAGGAAGAATCTAAATAGCTCAATAGAGCAATAACTATGGAAGAAACTGAAGCAGTCATCAAAAAGCCTCCAGCAAACAAAAGCCCAGGGCCAGACGGCTTCACAGGGAAGTTTTACCAAATTTTCAAGGAAGAACTAAAACTTATCTTCCTCAGACTATTCCAGAAATTTCAAGAAGATGGAACACTTCCAAACTCCTTCTATCAAGCCAGCATCACCCTAATACCAAAACCAGATAATGACCACACAATGAAAAAGAATTACAGGACAATATCCCTCATAAATATACATGCCAAAATCCTCAATAAAATTCAAGCAAATTGGATCCAGCAGTACATCAGAAAGATCATACACCATTATCAAGTAGGATTTATCCCAGGAATGCAAGGATGGTACAATATCTGCAAATCAATAAATGTGATACATCACATAAACAAATTGAGAGATAAAAATCACATAGTCATATCAATTGATGCAGTAAAAGCATTTGACAAAATCCAACACCCTTTCTTGATAAAAACTTTCAAAAAGATGGGAATAGAAGGATCATACCTCAACTTAATAAAAGCCATATATGATAAACCCACAACAAACATCATACTCAATGGGCAAAAACTACAACCATTTCCCGTAAGAACAGGGACAAGACAGGGATGCCCACTCTCACCACACCTGTTCGACACAGTACTGGAAATATTAGCCATTGCAATTAGACAAGAAGAAGAAATAAAAGGCATCCAAATTGGAAAAGAAGTAACGCTATCCTTATTTGCCGATGACATGATATTGTACATAAAAACCCCAAAAGACTCCATAAAAAAACTAATAGTTTTAATAAATGAGTTCAGCAATGTAGCAGGCTACAAAATTAATGCCAAGAAATCTATGGCATTTCTATACACCAATAGTGAACTTACAGATAGAGCAACTAAAAAAGCAATCCCATTTATCATCACACCAAAAAAATTAAGATACCTAGGAAAAAACTTATCTAAGGAGGTAAAAGACCTATTTGCAGAAAACTACAAGACACTAAAAAAGAGACAGAGGAAGATGTAAACAGGTGGAAGAACATACTATGTTCATGGATAGGGAGAATCAACATCATTAAGATGTCCATACTACCCAAAGCAATCTATAAATTTAATGCACTCCCTATTAAAATACTAATGGCATACTTCACAGACCTAGAAAGGACTCTCCAAAAATTCATTTGGTAAAAAAAGACCCCAAATAGCCACAGCAATCCTGAGAAAGAAGCACAAAGTCAGTGGAATTTCAATACCAGATTTCAAACTGTACTACAAAGCTACTTTTCTCAAAACAGCCTGTTACTGGCACAAGAAAAGACATATAGACCAATGGAATAGAATAGAGAATCCAGCTATCAACCCAAACCACTATGCTCAATTAATATTTGACAAAGGAGGCATGCACATAAAATGGAGTCAAGACAGTTTCTTCAATAAATGGTGTTGGGAAAATTGGACAGATACATGCAAAAAAATGAAACTAGAGCACCAACTTACACCATACACAAAAATAAACTCAAAATGGATGCAGGACTTAAACATAAGATGGGAAACCATAAAAATACTAGAGGAATCCACAGGAAGGAAAATCTCAGACATATGCTGAAAGAACTTCTTCACTGATACCGCTCCTAGGGCAATTGAAGCTAAAGACAAAATAAACAAATGGACTGCATCAAAATAAAAAGCTTTTGCACAGCTAAAGAAACCATCAACAAAATAACAAGGAAACCCACTGTATGGGAGGACATATTTGCAAATGTTATCAGTGATAAAGGTTTAATCTCAAGCATTTACAGGCAACTCATACAACTTAATAAAAGGAGTACAAATGATTCAATAAAAAAATGGGCAATGGACCTAAATGGAATCTTTTCAAAAGAATACAAGAGGAAGGCCCAGAGACATATGAAAACTTGCTCAAAGTCACTAATAATACGAGAGATGCAAATCAAAACGACAATGCAGTACCATCTCACACAGGTCAGAATGGCTTTCATCAACAAATCAACAAACGACAAGTCCTGGCAAGGATGTGGAGAAAAAGGAACTCTCCTACACTGCTGGTGGGATTGTACACTGGTGCAGCCACTGTGGAGACAGTATGGAGATTATAGAACTCCCTTTTGATCCAGTGATCCCACTTCTAAGAATATATCCCAAGAAACTAGGAACGCGAATTAGAAAGGATATATGCACCCCTATGTTCATAGAAGCACAATTTACCACAGCTACAATTTGGAAACAGCCTAAGTGCCCATCAGCAGATGAGTGGATTAAAAAACTATGATACATCTACACAATGGAATACTACACTGCAGTAAAAAAGAAGGAGCTTCTACTGTTTGCAACAACATGGATGGAGCTGGAGAGCATTATGCTAAGTGAAATTAGTCAGGCAGAGAAAGATAAGTATCACATGATCTCACTCCTTTGTGGAATATAATTAACAACATTGACTGATGAAGAAGAATGGATCCTGAGACTGAGAAAAGTCCATCAGAATGTCAAACCTCAGGGTACGTGGGAGGTGGCAAGAGTAAGGGGAAAAGTCAATATATTTGACTTCTTGAACTAAGGTAAGTAATTTGTGTTTTTACATCCCTGACAAAGTTCATAGAAAGGTATAATAAAAATGGTGGCTAGTTTGAGATTGAATTGACATGGCCTAGTGCTTGTCATCTCCTCTGGACACTAGTCTTTAGGCAAGGCCCCCCTTAAATTCCTGTGACACCATAATATCCATACATGATATTATTCTACAATGTCATTATAATATTTGATATTTGACAACAGCATATTGTACAATTATCCCAAAGAAACTTACAAACTAATTCTTTGAATGTTTGGCAGCAATTTAAAAAAGTATAGGAAAGGAATTAATCCCTTTCAGAAAAAATTAAGGCACTGGGAAGGCACTCGAACATTCTATATTGGCCCCTCTTACTCTATTTGCCAAGAGGGACGCTCTTCTCACAATCCAATTGCACACAGCTGTTGCCTGAGCTTTCAGTTCAAGCTGTGTTTCAAGCCTCTGGGTGGCTGGCACCATGGATCTGTCTCTCTCTCAATGGTGTGAGCTGGGCCCTCCCTGGAGAAGAAACCTGAGTCCCCCATGATATGTGATCAGGACCGGGACCCCGCCAGGAGGTGAGGGGATCCCAAGACAGGTACTGTGCGTGGAGGCCACGGGGGCATAAACTACCAAGGAGACAGAACTTAACCTCACATCACCCTGCTTGGCCCTGGAAGATGGCTGGTTAGCCAGAGACGGGTAAGATTCCTCAGGGAAGGAACAACCTAAGACAGGCACAGTTGCAGAGGGGCCACCAGGAGAGAACTAAAAGATCAACAGAGGTGGGTTCTGACACTCACCCCCTAAACCTGCAGGGGCCTGAACTCTCACCTCTTCTGAGGGAGGTCTTCTGCCCCCATGGCTGCTTCTCCTCCCACGCACAGCTCAGATCGGGACCTAGGTTACAGACAGAGACTTGGCCAGCAACAGCTGCTCTATATCTAAATCCAGCCTAGTACCAGGAATCCTCAGGGCCTACTCAAGAATGCAAATAATCCTTTCCACTAATATTTACAGGGTAAACTAAGATTATTGCTTCAGTATTAAATTTGACAGTAAAATAGTAATTACATTTTCAGGTTAATTTAAATTGGCCAAGTGAAATAAGTGAATACTCAAGAAAATTTAAGTCAACTGGACAAAAAGCTGTTCCTAAAATATTAACTAAAATTTCTATTAGTAGTTCATATCATTATAAAATTGCCTAACATCCAAAGAACCTAAAGCAGTCATAGTTTTGTGCAAAAATTTAAAGTTACCAAGACTGCAATATAAAATCTCCAAAAGCCCCCATTAATAAAAAAAAATGGGGGGATAGTTGGGTAATATCATGTAAGGAAAAATGTCCTTTAAGTAAATTACATCTAGAAAATTCTTACTCCAGAAAAATAACTTCCATTTGTAATGCCAATACCAGGACACCCATGAAAAACACACATGGTGTCAAAATAAGCCAAAGGAAAATCATTTGGGCAAAAATAGAAAGAATCTCAAGTCTAATTTACAAAAAAGATCCCTTTATTAAATTTTGTTGGAGAATATGTTTGTATATTTTCAGAAAACAAATCCAAGACCATATGGGTTCCTGTAACAATGAGGAACTGACAGGTCTGTTCCAACTGCGAAGATAGTCCAGAGATGGAAGACACTGACAACACCTTGCCATGCTAGCAATCAGCAGCTGTGCATCACTGCAGGCGGCCCAGGACCAAACCAGAGAGGCTGGAACCTGCATTTCTACCATATGTCCACCATCCAGATACCATTGCTAACATGTACACATTAGGAACTATTTGACATTGAAACTGGGACTCAGAACATTTGGACATTGAAAATGTGACTCAAACATTTTTTGTTCTTATACATTTATTTCCAGTATGCAGATGCATGATCTTTTTAAAGAAAAGAAACAAGGGGGAAAGATTGATAGAGAAGCATTGAACAGACTGTTAAACTGCTGGGGGAAGGCTGGAGAGAGTGGGGGGTGGGGGCTCTGGGAGATCAACCAAAGGATTTATGTGCGTGCATGTAGGCATAGCTGGTGGATACAGGACACTGGGGCAGGGGCGGGGGGGCAGGTGAGGATATGTGCTGGGGGGTGGGGGGGAACTGGGGGAGGACAATGGGGGGAAGAGGGGAAGATGTATGTACTGCTATTGTAGTAGTTTAAAGATTAAAAAAAATTAAAAAACTAAAAAAGGAACTACAATTTGACCCAGTCATCCCACTTCTAGGAATATATCCCAAGAAACTAGTAACACCAATCAGAAAGGATATATTCATTCCTATGTTCATAGCAGCACAATTCACCATAGCTAAGATTTGGAAACAGCCTAAGTGCCCATCAGTAGATGAGTGGATTAAAAACTGTGGTACATCTACACAATGGAATATTATACTATGGTAAAAAAAAAAGATTGAATTGTTGTCAATTGCAACAGCATGGATGGAATTAGAGAGCATTATGCTAAGCCAAATCATCTAGCCAGAGAAAGATAAATATCTCATGATGTTGCTCATTTATGAAAAATAATGTACAACATAAACTGATGAACAAAAACAGATCCAGAGATATAGAAGCATCTTTCCGACCATCAAACCTCAGAGGGAAGGTAGGGGAGGGTGGGGACAAGGGGGAAAGATCAATCAAAGGACTTGTATGCATGCACATGAGCCTAACCAATGGACACAGACAGCAGGGGGGTGAAGGCATGAGTGTGAGGGTTGTGGGGCAATGGGGAGATAAGGACAGATATGTAATACCTTAATCAATTAAAAAATAATCTTAAAAAAAACCCTGAGGTACATCTATACAATGGGATACTATGTCACTATAAAAACGGAGGAACTTTTACTATTCCCAACAGCATAGATGGAACTGGAGAGCATTATGCTAAACGAAATAAGCCAGTTGGAGAAAGATAAATATCACATTATCTCACTCATATGTGGGATATAATGATCAACATAGTTTGATGAACAAGAATAGATCGATCAAAAGACAAATAGTAGGGGAGGGGCAGTTAGAGAGCAACCAAAGGACTTGTATGCATGCATATTAGCATAACCAAAGGACAGAGAGACTGGGTCAGTGGGGGCTTGCCCCATGTATGACTAGCTGTAGGGGGGGGTGTCACATGGGTAAAAAGGAGACATATGTAAAATTTTAGATAATAATAATAATAATAATAATAATAATAATAATAATAAAGTTTGAAACTGATATTCAGTTTGGGAAACACCAAGGCTGAGTATTTTAACCCAGCCTTGTATTACTGGTGCTCCAGGTCACTCCCATGAATCCTATGAAGTTACTGGTGGCCTGTTAACTTTTCCTTTGAAATAGTATGGCCTAGACAAGTGACAGGCAACCTTTTGAGCTTGGTGTGTCAAAATTTGCCAAAAAAACGAGCATAACTCGGGTGGTGTGTCACTTCGAGGAAAAAAAAACATAATTTTGAGATATTTATAATTTAAATAACAAAAATGTATAATTGTAATATATAACTGTAGCTATATAACTGAGGCTATATAACTGTAGCTATATAACTGAGGCTAGCAGCTATTAAATAAACCAAAAACTAATTATGTAACTTACCTGCTTAGTGACTTTTGTTCATCTGTCAGTTGGTTTCTTTTGTTGGTCTTGATATTATTTAACTTGTGTGGGGTGCCGTGAAGTAAGATAAGTGAGGGGGAGGGGGAATTCTTTAACTAACCTGCATATTAGTGACTTTTTTGTTGCTTATTTCATTGGCTAAATCTTCAATTGAAGGTTGGTATTTTGTACACTTCAAGCCCAAGCAAGCACTACTGACTTCATCTGTCAATCTGTTTCTTTTGTTGGTTTTGATATTATTTAATGCTGTGAATAGAGTCTCACAAAAGTACATAGAGGGGAAATTTGTGAGTAAAGCCATTGCTATATTTTTCAGGGTGCTAAAAGTGTCTGGTAATAGGTTCCAGGCACTTCAAATTTCCTGTTCGTAGTGGCACTCCTCTTGATTCTCCAAGCAGCACCTTTCCAGATTCTAAAGCTTTGACCTCAAGTCGACAAACACCTGAGCCCAGATGCTGTCTTGAAATTCTGCAAGTTGCATCTCCAAACCATCAATTTGCATCCATTGGAAACCATTTAATTCCAAACTACTGTAGACAACTACATCAGGATACTTAATTATTTTTATGGTCTGTTCTAGGCTTCCAAATTGATTAAATCAATCACTGAACTGGTCGAGTGACAAGTCTAAAACATGCTGGTACTTTATATGCAAGGGTTCTATTTCATTTTGTATAGCTGCACTGGCCTTCTCAAAATACTTTGTTACTTGAGGAAAATATAAGTTTTAGTTTCTACATCTCGCTTGAAATTTTTAAGTTTACTTTCAAAAGCATTTATGTATCCAAACATAAAGTTAATACTTTTGCCAAAACCTTGTAACTTTAAGTTCAGTTCATTAATTTGAACAGATATTCTGTAAAAAATATCAGGGTGTTGACCCACTTATCATCATTGAGCTGAGAAAAGTTTCTCAGATCCTTATTCTCAAGAAATACCTTAATTTCTTCAAAGCACTCCACAAAGCACTCCACAAAGCACTCAAGGATTTTGCCTCAGATCAGGCATCTTACATTATTATACATCAGCAGTCCATTGTAGGTGGAATCAACCTCCAGTAAAAGTACAGAAAATTCTTGCTCCTGAAGGAGGCTAGCAGCTATTAAATTAACTATTTTTGTAACAACTGACATTCAGTCATTTAAGTCAGTGAATCCTGCCTTGGCACATAAAACCTCCTAATGGATAGATAGTAAAATTAAAAGGCACAATCGGATGTCTAATAGCTTCTGTAAACAATTTGACAAATCTGACTTTTTTCCCCACCATGTTTGGTGCCCCATCTGTCGTCCCTGACACAACTTTGGAGATATCAATGCTTAGGTCATGGAATGTTTGTATAACAGCCTTACATATTTCGCTTCCTGATGTACTTGTTGACACTGATAATAACTTTATCAACTCTTCTCTCATTGTGAGACCATCAGAATATCAACCAATAATGCCCAACTGAGCATATGATGTGACATCAGTAGTTTCATCAAGAGAGATGAAAAAATATTTACAATTACTTATGTCTCTCTTTAATTGATATTGTATGTTTGTGTTCAGTCTCATTATTCAGTCTTTTACGATATTTCTACTGAGTGGTAATTCAGATATTCTCTTAATAATTGCATCTTTATTCTGCATATCGTGAAATAGAACTGGTGCACATCTTAGGAGAGTTTCTTTAATAAATTCTCTCTCACTGAGTGCTTTTCCATGCTGAGCTATGGAGTGAGCAATGCTCAACCTTGCAGATGTTAAATTTGTAGAGCCTTTTATAAATTTAAGGATGGAATTAGATTGGCTCTTATAAAGGTATAGCTGCCTGGAAATGTATTCCTTCCTTTCATCCTCACTTTTTTTCAAGAGCTGGGAATGATTACTTTCAAAATATCTATTTATATTCCACATTCTGCTTACAACCATTTCAGTACATAGAATGCAAAATGATCTGTCTTTTTTCTGTACATATTGGTCCATGTCTCTTGAAAGGATCGGCTACTGCTACTACCACTTCTTTTACTTAACCTTGTTTTTTTAATTTTTTTGGGTTCTCCATTAGCGGAGCAGTGACAAAAGAATTATAGATAGCCTGTTAGCTCTGCAGGCAATTAGGGGTTAACTAGCCTAACTGACCACAGGATGGTAGATGTAACTGTCTTTTAGGAAAGGGTAGGGTTAATAAGCAGAAATAGAGGTTAATAAGGATGCACAACAGTAAAAGTGGTGAAATGGAGTCTGCACTATGCTGCCAAATATTGTTCTTTATATAAATTAAGATGGCTGCCGCTATTTCTGATGGCGGGAAACAGCACCCATAGCACAGTCCCTCGCCTCTCCTAGCCTCCCCCTCACTTATCTCAGTAATAATGGTCAATTAGAAATCCAGGATACCCCAGAATAGTAGATTGGATGATGGTTGCTGTGGTTACGTGGTTGCTGGTAATGGTGATCACCGGGCCCCTAGAGATGTGTCTTCCACGGCATTCCACTGCTCCCTGCTCCACTGGGCGGAGGTGAGGTCAAAGATCCCCTAACAGACTAACTGGAAGTCCCAGAACTACACACTCTGTGCCAGATTTCTGTTGTTTTGGCCTACAGGCCTCCAGTACAGAGTGTCTACACTACAGCAAATGTTTCATCCTTGGCTACTGCACCTGGCCGTGCAGTAGCTGAGGATGAATCGTACTTCTTGGCATGTGTCCCCATACTTCTCTATATGCGACCGCATGCAGCCACGTGTCATCGAAAATGGCTCTGCGTGTCAGTGCTGACACGCGTGTCATAGGTTCGCCATCACGGGCCTAGACTTATTGCCTTTGACTAATTTTTTCAAACAAACTCTTGATCTCCTTTTCTTTATTAAGTGGCGTGATATTCTAGGCTCAAAATCACAAACATTCTTCTCCCCAGCAAATCAGTTTCATGTCAATTCTAACTTGTAAGGTCATTTCATATTCATCTCAACCTTTTCATTTTCCATAACACTACTCTAGTTCAGGCCCTCCATGCCTTTGGGCATCATTTAGCTTTGTTGATATTTATTGAGGTAAGTTTAGAAGTACTATGGTAGACATTTTAGAAACAGATAAGAAAAAAGAATGAGCACTTATTGAAGGCCTTCTATATGCTAAACAATGTAACTGTTATATCTTTAAAACAAATCTGCAAGGTAAGGTGTTTCCCACATTGTGAAAGTAAGGAAATTTGAATTCAGGAAAACCAAAATAATTTGTCACGTGTATTATTTGGTGGAGCTGGCACCTAAAACTTTGTTTTATCTTGACTTTTCCATTATACACACATAATAGTTCTATATGGTGGAAATGATACTGCACGTACATAATTCCCAGTTTCAAGGAATTTAAAAATTAGTAAGGAAAAAAATATGTGTAAAGAAATAACTATGATCCCAAGATCAAAATGTCTTAAGTGCTATAAAACATAAAGTGCAGTATGTTCCTGCTGAGGAGTTTGAGAACAGCTTTCCAGAAGAGAACATGTTTTGAACTAAATTTTAAAAGACGTGTAAAATTCAGATTAAAAAATGGAGTCTACTTTGTAGATTGGTTTAAAGGGCTAAAGATATAACAGTTACCTTGCTTGGCATATAGAGGGGCTTCAAAAATGCTCTTTTTTGAGGGTGGGAAACAAGAGTATGAAGGACAATAACTGAAAGCTTTGAATGTGGCCAAACCATAATCAGCTTCATGAGAGCACCTGGATTTAATTCTGCATTCAACAAAGAAAAATAAGAGACTTAAAATGGAGATATGAATTAGGAACCAGTTTCACACAAGCGATCATGAGATTTGAGCCAGATTAGGACAGAAGATGGCTGCACTTACATACACATCACATAACACACACACACACACACACACACACACACACACACACACACACACACACACACGAGTGAATATAGGAGGGTCATCTATCAAAACTAGAGGGCATTAAAGCCTGAGCTTAGAACTTGCTATTAATGCAGTAAGTCTTTTGATCCAAAACATTTAATATTAAGCAATGTTGTTCCTGATGCAAGAAGTGAAACTTTGACCTTAGGTGCAATAAATCACTTACAATTACTTCTCAATGGCAAATTCTTTGTGGGTGTACTATAATGAACGTGTCAATGTTTGACTTCAGTATATCAAAAGGTAATACACAAAAACCTGAAATTAAGAAAGAAGATAGAGTGATGTTGCATATTAAAATTTACTTTTAAAATATTTACCCTAATTTTATTTAAATGAGCATGCTTACCTAATCAAATATGATTACATTATATTCAAAATTTCAGGAATAAATCTCCATGTAAATGTCATTCTTACCCAGAGTTTCACATCAAATTCACATGCACAGATTTTCAAAATCATACATGCTGAAATATAATAAAAATGTGACAATTAGGCACAGTTAATGTGAAAGATTCAGCAGTCAGTAAGTTTATTTCGATTTTCAAAGATATGTTATATTTACCACAGTAGGAGTAAAATGATTCCCAGCTATGTATGTTCTTAAAATAAAGTAAATTAAAAATCTAAAAACAAAATCTCTGTGGGTAACTTAATATATCCAGAAGTAATTCTGATTATCCTGACACATAATGACTATCCAATAGCTATTTGGTGACAGCTAGTTGATATATAGGTCTTGTGAACTAGAATGATACTTACCAAGTTAAATGTGTTATAGTGTAACCAGAAAAAAAATTTTTAAAGGAAGAAAATAATCTTTTCCACTACCTCAAATCTATTTAAATCTCCAGGGTTATGGCCCAAGAATCTGTGTTTTTAAATAGGGTCCCCAAGTTATCTCTTAAAAACTGCCAACCAAATGATCCTAGTTAAACCTTCCACTAAGGAAGTTCTCAGCCCTGGCTGCATATTAAAATCACCTGTGTTGTATTTAAAACACCAATGTCCAGGCTCCATCGAAGACTAATTAGCCAGAATCTCTGGGAGTTATTCCCAGTCATAGTTTTCTTTGTTTTTATTGTTGACATTATTACAGATGTTCCCTATTTCCCTCCCTTTAACCCACCTCCACCCAGCCTCGACCTAACCCCCACCCCACCTCTGGCCATCACCACACTGTTGTCTGTGTCCATGGGCTATGCATAAATGCTATTTAGCTAATGGCTTCACCTTCTTTCATTCAATCCTCCCCCCCTAGCCTTCCTCTCTGACCTCTGTAGGTCTGTTCCATGTACCTATGCCTCTGGTTCTATTTTGTCAGGTTATTTTGTTTATTAGATGCCACATATAAGTGAGATCATATGGTATTTGTCTCTCTCTGTCTGACTTATTTCACTTAGCATAATAAATTCCAGGTCCATCCATGCTGTCACAAAAGCTGAGTGCCTTTTTTTATTTTTTTATTTTTTTATTTTTTTACAACCACGTAGCTTTCCATTGTGAAAATGTACCTCGGCATTTTTATCCACTCATCTACTGATGAGAACTTGGGCTTTTTCCAGATCTTGGCTATTGTAAAAACTGCTATGAACGTAGGGGTGCATATATTCTTTCTGATTGGTGTTTCAGAATTCATAGGGTATTCCTAGAATTTTTTGAGGAAACTCCATACTGTTTTCCACAGTGGCTGCATCAGTCTACATCCCTACCAACAGGACACAAATGTTACCTTTTTTCCACGTCCTCACCAGTACTTGCTCTTTGTTTATTGATGGGAGCCTTTCCAACAGGTGTGAAGTGATACCTTGTTGTGGTTTTAATTTGCATCTCTCTGATGATTAGTGATGAGGAGCATTTTTTCATATGTCTCTTGGATATCTATATGTGGAGAAGTGCCTGTGAAGATCCTCTGCTCTTTTTAATTGAATGTTTGTCTTCCTGGTGTTGACTTGTATTTGTTTTTTAAAGCTTCCCAGGTGATTATGTTGCACAGTGAAGACTGAGAAGCACTAGTATCTTTTTAGCAATCAAATTTTCACATGTTTTTATTGAAATACTAGGGGTCCAGTGCATGAATTCGTGCACCATGAAAGGAACTGTGGAGGGGAGAACCAAGATGGCGGCATAGGTAAACACCTGTTGTTCTGCCCCGCGCAATGATTCAAAAACTACAACATAACAACAAAACAAACATCACCCAGAATCACCAGAAAGCTGGCTGAGTGAAAACTCCACAAATAAAAGTAAAGGTGGGACACTGAGACTCAGAAGAGCAGCGGGATCACAGCCTTGAAGACGGAAAAAGGTTAGGAGCCGTCCTGGTCACGCGCACGGGCTGTAGGGCTGGAGCAGCAACCCCGGCTGGATTTCACCAAAGGGGAGGGTGGAGACGTCCCACTACACAGATTCCCCAGCACCAGGCGAGGTCCAAGATCCGGGGTATGTGGAGACGTCCCACTGCACAGATTCCCCAGTGCCAGGCGAGGTCCGAGGTCTGGAGGACGCACCCTGGAAGCCAGGTGCGGCAGAGGCTCCTAGTCTGAGGAGAAACCAGGCAGCTGGGAAAAGAAGTTTGCACGCAAGTGTCGCACAAACGCACGACTTGCTCCCTGGAAACTTGTCTCCTGGCCCCGGAAACCATCTATTTTACAACCCTGGGCTAGACTTTGGGTGTGCAGACTCATTTGGGGAGAGGCAGAGTTGTCTGGCAATGGGTGGAGACCAGCGGCTTTCTCTTGGAGGTGCCTGCAGCCATCCCCATCCAACAGACACCCGCTCGCTCGAGCGCTGCATAGGACGTAGCTGACACTGAGGCTGCCTGCACAGCTCAGAGACTCCGCCCATCCAACCTGAACACAGTCTCCCTTCACAGCCAATTGGCCTGGAGGTCAAACCCTCCTAGGGCTATCAACAACAAGCTGGGTTTAAATTAAAAAATACTGTACAACCCATAAAGGATTGCAGTAAGAGTACCCATCTCAAATAACTGGGGAGGCTGTGCCACTGACCCTTAGAGGAATCTACCACATAAAGCAGCCACCATGCAGAGATATGGAAAGAAATCAAGTGTGAAAGAAATGGAGGAGAAAAGACGACAAGACATAGAGTTCAAAACCACAGTTATAAGGCTTTTCAAGAGGCTCCTAGAAAAGGCTGAAGAACTTAATGAGAACTACGAGGAAATAAACAAGACCAACCAGGAAATGAATGAGACTTACAAGGAAATGAATGAGACCCTCAAGGAAATGAACAAGACCTCTGAGGATATGAACCAGACCCTCACGAATATGAAAAAGGACCAACTATAAATCAAGCATACACGGACTGAAATGAAAAATATTACACAAAGTCCTAAAAGCAGTCCAGAGGGCCACAAGAACCAAGTCAAAGATTTGAAATACAAAGAAGCAAAATCCACTCGGCTGGAAAAGCAAGAAACAAAAAGAATTCAGATAATTGAAGATAGCGTAAGGGGCCTCTGGGACAACCTCAAGCATGCCAACATCCGAATTATTGGGGTGCCAGAAAAAGAGAGAGAGCAAGTTAATGAAAACCTACTGGAAGAAATAGTGACTGAAAACTTCCCCCACCTGGTGAAAGAAACTGACTTAAAAGCCCAAGAAGTACACAGAACCCCAAAATATAGGAATCTAAAGAGGACCACACCAAGACACATCATAATTAAAATGCCAAGAGTAAAAGATAAAGAGAGAATATTAAAAGCAGCAAGAGAAAAACAGTTAGTTACCTATAAGGGAGCACCCATACGATTGTCAGCAGATTTCTCAACAGAAACGATGCAGGCCAGACGGGAGTGGCAAGAAATATTCAAAATAATGAATAGCAAGAATCTACAACCAAGATTACTCTATCCAGCAAAGCTATCATTCAGAATTGAAGGTCAGATAAAGTGCTTTGCAGATAAGAAAAAGCTAAAGGAGTTCATCACCACCAAACCAATATTATATGAAATGCTGAAAGATATTCTTTAAGAAGAGGAAGAAGAAAAAGGTAAAAATATAAATTATGAACAACAAATACACATCTATCAATAAATGAACATAAAAATCAAGTGAATTGATAGGCTCATGAACAGGATAAACTGGTGAATATACCAGAAACATGAACATAGAGAGGGAATGGACTGACAATTCTTGGGGAGAAAAGGATTGTGGGAAGTACAGCAAGAGACTGGACAAAAATCTTGCAACAATGGGAGAGGACAGTGGGGAGGGGGAGGTGAGGGTGGAGGGTGGGATAGGTACAGGGTGGAGGGGAGATATAGGGGGATAAAAAAGAGGGAACAATGTAATTAATAAACTGAACAATATTTTAAAAATCACAAAAAACCCCTGTGAATACAGAACCCCCAAAAAAAGAACTAGACTATTGCTGATAATTTAAATATCCTCACCATCTTTTCCCAAACTTTCCTCCCAGAGAAACAAATATCTTGATTTATATCAATTATGACTTTGTTCTCTTTACATATATTCTTACCACATGGATATATGCCTAAACAGTATTGTTTAGTTTTTACTGTTTTCAAATTTCACGAAAATGTGTATCTTTTCTATGTAGCATTTAGGGACTTGTTTCTTTCACTAAACATTTTGTTCCTGAGATTAGCCGTGTAACTGGAGTTTATTCATTGTCAGTGCTGTACAATATCCCATCCATTTCTGTTGCTGTGTATGTGTCCTAGTGGATCTGTGCAAAGTTTCTTTTAGGTATGCCCTCCTTTCCAGCCTCACTTTTTTTTTGTCTAAAGTTTCTCATATCTCCTTTTTCGCCATTTGACCCCCTCCCACATCCCTTCCCACACAGGCAAGCACCTCAGTGTCTGTGTCCATTGGTTAAGCTAATATGCATGCATATAAGTCTTTGGATGTTCTATAACGCTCACCCTTACCATTTGTTTCTAAATTGATCTATTCTTCTTCATCAAACTATGTTGATCATTATATCCCACATATAAGTGAAATCATGTGATATTTATCTTTCTCTGACTGGCTTATTGCACTTAGCATAATGCTCTCCAGTTCCATCCATGCTGTTGCAAATGGTAAAAGTATTCCATTGTGTAGATGTACCACAGTTTTTTAATCCACTCATCTGCTGATGGGCACTTAGGCTGTTCCCAAATCTTAGCTATTATAAATTGTACTGCTATGAACATAGGAGTGGACATATCCTTTCTGACTAGTGTTTCTGTTTTCTTGGGATATAGTCCTAGAAGTGGGATCACTGGGTCAAATGGGAGTTCCATTTTTAGTTTTTTGAGGAAACTCCATCCTGTTCTCCACAGTGGCTGCACCAGTCTGCATTCCCTCCAGCAGTTCATGAGTTTTCTCTGCATCCTCTCCAGCACTTGTTTGTTTGATTTGTTGATGATAGTCATTCTGACAGGTGTGAGATGTTACTTCATTGTCATTTTGATTTGCATTGCTGGGATGATTAGTGAGTTTGAGTATGTTTTCATATATCTCTTGGCCTTCCTTATGTACTCTTTTGAAAAGTATTTTTGTCCATTGCCCATTTTTTATTGAGTTGTTTATCTTCCTTTTGTTAAATTGTACGAGTTCTCTGTAAATTTGGGGGATTAAACTGTTATCAGAAATATCATTGGCAAATATGTTCTCCCAGGCAGTGGGCTTTCTTGTTGTTTTGTGGATGGTTTCTTTTGCTGTGCAGAAGCTTTTTATTTTTATGTAGTCCCATTTGTTTATTTTCTCCTTAGTCTTAATTGCCCTAGGAGCTGTGTCTATAAAGATATTGCTACAACATATGTCTGCTATTTTTGTGCTTATGGAGTCTTGTAAGATTTTTATGGTTTCCTGTCTTACTTTTAAGTCCTATAGCCATTTTGAGATGTTTTGTGTATGGTATAAGTTGGCAATGTAGTTTCATTATTTTGCATTTATCTGTCCAAATATCCCAGCACCATTTATTAAAGAAACTGTTTTGACTCCATTGTATCGTCTTGCCTCCTTTGTCAAATATTAATTGAGCATAATGGCTAGGGTCAATTTCTGGGTTCTCTGTTCTGTTCCATTGGTCTATATGTCTGTTCTTGTGCAAGTTCCAGGCAGTTTTGAGAAATATGGCTTGGTAATATAGCTTGATATCTGGTAATGTGATTCTTCAACTTTGTTCTTCTTTCTCAGAATTGCTGTGGCTATTCCGGGTCGTTTTTTATCCCAGATGAATTTTTGGAGAGTTTGTTCTAGATCTTTGAAATATGCTGCTGGTATTTTTATGGGGATTGCATTGAATCTGTAGATTGCTTTGGGTAGCATGGACATTTTAACGATATTGATTCTACCAATCCATGAACATGGTATATTCTCCCATTTGTTTATATCTTCCTGTATCTCTTTTTTCAATATCCTGAAGTTTTCTGAGTGCAGGTCTTTTACCTCCTTAGTTAAGTTTATTCCTAAGTATCTTAATTTTCTGGTGCAATGGTAAATGGGATTTTTTGTATCTTTTTCTGTGAGTTCATTATTGGTGAATAAAAAGACCATAGATTTCTGGGTATTAATTTTGTATCTTGCTACATTGCCAAATTAATTTGTTAGGTCTAGCCGTTTTTTGATGGAGTCTTTGGGGTTTTATATGTACAGTATCATGTCATTTGTGAATAAGGACAGTTTTACTTCTTTTCCAATTTGGGTGCCTTTTAATTCTTCTTGTCTGATCACTATGGCTAGCACTTCCAGTACTATATCAAACAACAGTGGTGATAGTGGACATCCCTGTCTGTTTCTGTTCTTAGGGGAAATGAATTTATTTTTTGCCCATTGAGTATGATGTTTAGCTGTAGATTTGTCATATAAGGCTTTTATTATCTTGAGATATCATCTCTCTATCCCCACTTTCCTAAGAGATTTTATCAAGAAAGAGTGTTGGATTTTGTCAAATTCTTTTTTCTGCATCGATTGATCTGATTATGTGATTTTGTCTATCAGTTTGTTTATGTGATGTATCACATTAATTGGTTTGTGAATATTGTACCATCCTTACAACCCCGGAATAAATTCCACTTTGTCATGTTGTATGATTTCTAATGTAATGCTGAATTCGATTTGCTACGATTTTGTTGAAAATTTTAGCATCTATGTTCATCAAGGATATTGGCCTGTAGTTCTCTTTTACGTGGTGACTTTATCTGGTTTTGGGATTAGGGTAATGCTGGTTTCATAGAAAGAGCTTGGAAGTGTGCCTTCCTCTTGCATTTTATGGAATAGTCTGAGGAGCATGGGTTTTACTTCTTCTTTGAATTCTTGTTAAAACTCCCCTGTAAAGCCATCCAGACCAGGGCTTTTGTTTGTTGGAAGATTTTTGATCCCTGCTTTAATTTCTTCAGAAGTTATCAGGTGTTTTTATTCTTGATTGAGTGTTGTGAGCTTGCATTTTTCTAAGAATATATCCACTTCATCTAGGTTGTCCATTTTGTTGGAATAGAGTTGTTCACAGTATTTTTTCATAATTGTTTGTATTTCTGTGGGATTGGCTGTTGCTTCATTTCTTTCATTTCTGATTTTGTTTATTTGGGTCCTCACTCATTGCTTCTTGGTGAACCTAGCTAGAGGTTCATCAATCTTATTTATCATTTCAAATAAGAAGATCTTGGGTTTGTTGATCTTTTGTATTTTTTTTTTTGTCTCTATGTTGTCTGTCTCCGCTCTGAACTTTATTATTTCCTTCCATCTGCTTAAGCTGGCCTTTTCTTGTTGCTCTCTTTCTAACTCTTTGAGTTGTATGGTTAGATAATTCATTACCATCATTTCTTCAATGATGCAGCCCTTCCTCTGCTACTGCTAGTCTACTGTTTTGTTTGTTTGTTTGTTTGTTTGTTTTCGAGATAGGCCTGTAGAACTATGAACTTCCCTCTCAAGACTGCTTTCACTGTATACCATAGATTTTGGATTGTTGTGTTTTCACTATCATTTGTTGCCATAATGCTTTTTATTACTTCTTTGATTTCTTTGGTAACCCAATCATTGTTTAATAGCATGGGATTTAGCCTTCAGGTGTTTGATTTTTTTATTGTTTTTATTGTGGTTGACTTCTAGTTTTATGCCATTGTGATCTGAGAAGATGCTTGATATGATTTCTATCTTCTTGAATTTGAAGAGACTTTGCCTGTGTCCTAATATATAGTTTATTTTTTAAAATGACCCATATGCACTTGAGAGGAATATACATTCTGTGGATTTGGGATTAAATGTTCTGAAGATGTCCATCTGATCTAGTGTTATAATTTATGATTGCTGTTTCTTTGCTGATTTCTTGTTTAGATGATTTTTCCAGTGGTGTCTGTGGGGTATTAAAGTCCCCTACTATGATTATATTGCTGTCAACCTTTCCCTTGGTATCCTCCAGAATTTTTTTTATATATTTGGGTACTCTTGTATTGGGTGCATATATGTTTACCAGAGTTATGTCATCTTGTTGAGTTGCTTCCTTTAGTATTATGAAGTGGCCTTCCTTATCTCTTGTATGGTCTTCACTTTGAGGTCTAATTTGTCAGATACTAGTATTGCTACCCCAGCTTTTTTCCCCTTTCCATTCACCTGGAAAACCTTTCTCCATCCCTTCACAACCAGACTTTGTGAGTCCTTTGTTCTGAGGTGATTTTCCTATAGACAGCAGATATATGGGTCATGTTTTCTTATCCAGTCAGCTACCCTATGTCTTTTGATTGGAGCATTTAATCCATTTACATTTAAAGTATTATTGATAGGTGTTTATTTGTCACAATTTTTATTCTTTACCCCTGTGTTCCTTTTTTCCTTCCTATGTATTCTTTTTACAGCAGACCCTTTAGCATTTCTTGCATTGCTGGTTTGGTAGTAATAAACTACCTTAGTCCTTTCTTGTCTGTGAAGCCCCTGATTTCACCCTTAATTTTAATTGATAGCCTTTCTGGGTACAATATTCTTGGATTAAGACCCTTGCTTTGCATGACTTTGTACATTTCATTCCATTCCCTCCTGGCCTGATTTGTTTCTGTTGAGAGATAAGTCGCTAGTCTGATGGGGGATCCTATGTAGGCAACTTTCTGCCTGTGTTAAGCTAACTCATCTCACTAATAAAGATATTAGAGGTATTTTGGGGGTGGAATCAATCATTTTTTCCAGACAGTGCAATAGAATATTTTTTAATGTAGAACTAATCTTACCTCCCAGCAAATAATTATTTTCTGGATTAAAATAATATCAGAGTAAATATCACTATAGCCACATTTTTGGTTATTGCTAAAGGGTGTATTTCACATGGACATTTTAAAAATAGTTATCACTATTATAGAATTTAATATTTTGTGCTATAAAAAGGGTCTATTGCCCTAGCTGGTTTGGCTCACTGGATAGAGCATCAACCTATTGACTGAAGGGTCCCAGGTTCAATTCCAGTCAAGGGCACATGCCCAGGTTGTGGGCTTGATCTCCAGTAGGGGACATGCAGGGTGAAGCCAGTCAATGATTCTCTCTCATCATTGTTGTTTCTATCTCTCTCTCCCCCCCCCCTTCTCCCTTCCTCTCTAAAAATCAATAAAGATATATTTAAAAAATAAAAAGAAGGATCTATTAGCTTGATGATAGTGTGTGTGTGCGCGAGCGTGTATGAGCACACGGAAGTGCTGAATAGCCTAGATCCAGTTCTTTGAACTCCTCTTCAACAGAACCACAAGTTTTTACTTTATGAAAATTTTTCTTTTAAAATATCCCTCTTCTGTCCAGCCAGCGTGGCTCAGTGGCTGAGCATCAACTTATAAACCAGGAGGTCATGGTTTGATTTCCAGTCAGGGCACATGCCTAGGTGTGGGCTTGATCCTCAGTAGGGGGTGTGTGCAGGAAGAAGCTGATTGATGATTCTCTCTCATCATTGATGTTTCTATCTCTCTGAAATCAATAAAAATATATATTTTTTCAAAAAAATAATAAAATAGTTCTCTTTTGTGTCAGTTCTGGTCCTCAGAAAATATCAGAATAAAGTCTCTGGACAAAGAAATTGTCCACCAAGACAAATTTCTGGCTCCCATTTTGGATTCAGACTCCAGAATGAAGACAGCTATGGGTCTTATGGGATATTTGTTTCCTCAAAATGTTTAACTTGATGCAGGAAGACAGAATAAATAGGAAGGTGGTGCAGAGAACTGGCAACTGCACAGGATATGAAAGCAAGAGGGGGTGAAAACAAGAAAGCAAAGGACATGTTGGTCAACTGTCATGCCTGCTATTGTGTGTCTGTTCCCAAAGTGGAAATTCTAAACATAGTTAAAGATATACCAGAAGAAGTGAATAAAGAAGAGGAACAGAGAGATGTCAACAGAAATAAGGCCACGCTAATGGGAAGCCTTACCCACAACCTGGAGACACTCCAGAAAGAGAAGGAGAATCTGCTAATGGCCATCAAGCTCAATAATGCCTTTGGAGCCAAAATCGGTTTGGCTCAGTGGATGGAACCTCGGCCTGTGGACTGAAAGGTCTCACGTTCGATTCTGGTCAGGGACATGTACCTTGGTTGCGGGCACATCCCCAGTAGGGGGTGTGCAAGAGGCAGCTGATCAATATGTCTCTCTCATCCATGTTTCTGACTTTCTATCCCTCTCCCTTCCTCTGTGAAAAATCAATAAAATATATATTTTTTAAAATAATGCCTTGGGAGAAGAAGTGGAGATTTGATCAGTGAGCTCTGCAAGCCCAGTGAATTTGACAAGTACACGATATACATTGGGGACTTGGACAAGGTGGTAAGTCTGCTGCTCTCCTGGTGAAGGCACCTAGCTCACATGCAGAACCTCCTTACTGGCCTTGGTGAAAATGCCAGTAATGAAGAAAGGAGCTCTCTCAATAAGAACAAGAAGGTCTTGGTGAGACAGGTAAGTGGACTGTCTGCTGAAGAGTCTTCCCTCAGATTTTATTCCCAAGAAAGGGGCCCTGGCTTTCCCTCCAAACTTCACCAGTGTAATGACTCCTCTTAGGAAATGTACTTTCACTGATATTTTCTCAACCTCTCCACATTACCCTCTTCTAAAATGCCCAACCAAAATATCACCCTTTCTTTCAACACTATTTAATCTGGAAAATGTGTCAGTAAAAAACACTGTTTAAATTATATACAGGATGATAAAGTTATTCAACTATGAACTTGATTGTTCAAGAAAAGAGAAGAATGACCATGAAAGTGATTCAGAGATGACCAAGGCCCCCATCTCAGTTTCAACAGACCAGATGGCCTCTAACCAAAGCCATGGTGGTGGGGCTGTCCACAATCAGAGCACACAATTTGAACCCTGGGGACATGACCTCCACCTAGCAGAGCTCGTGTGTGAATGGGGATCTTACAGAAAGCTGCTTATGGAAAGGGCTACCACAGAACTGTGACAGGGTCAGCACCATTAAGGACTGAGGGAGTGATTTTTGCCATGCCAGATGGTCTGAATGGCAGATCATCAAGCCATACAGGATTATTCTCATGCCTTGTGATTTAATAGGATTTGCTTTTCTAGGTTTTGGACTTTCCTGGGACCCATCATTCCTTCTCTCCTATATCCCTTTGGAATGGGAATGTCAAGCCAAAGCTCATTTATATAATATTTAGATGAGACTTTTGATCTTTGAATTTTGAATTTATGCTGCAAAAATGAATTAAAATTTTTAAGGCTGTTGGGATGAAATGAATGTAATTTGTATGTGAGAAAGACATGAACTGGATGTTTGTGTTTTCCCAAATTTAATATGTTGAAACCCTAATCCCCAATGTGATTATATTTGGAGATGGAACTTTTGGTAAGTAATTACATTCAGATGACATTATGATGGTGAAAAGCCCTATGATGTAATCACTGTCCTTATAAGAAGAGGAGACCAGAGCTTGCTCTCTCTCTCCACCATGTAAGAACACAGCAAGAAGGTGGCCATATGCAAAACAGAAATAGGATTCTGACCAGACACTAATTCTGTCAGATCTTTGATCCTGGACATTCCAGCCTCCAGAACTGTGAGGAAAAACACTTTTATTGTATAATTCACCCAGTTTATGATTTTTAAAAATAGTAGTCAGAACTTACTAAGGCAATTGGAATTTATCAAAATGAATATTTTTGTGCATCAAGGAACACTATCAAGAAAATGAAAAGGCAACTTATAGAACTAGAAAAAAATATTTGCAAATTATGTATCTGATAAAGGGTTGATATTGAGACTATATTAAAGACGCCTACAACTCAATGAAAACAACCAAAAGAAACCAAATTTAAAAAAATGGACAAATAAGTTGAATAGACATTTAATCAAATAAAATATATAAATTATGTAAAAAGATGCTCAACATCACTAAACATTAGGGAAATACTCATCAAAACCACTGTGAGATATGACTTCACACCCACTAGGGTAGTTATTATTAAAAAAAACACTCAGGAAATAATTTAGGGATGTTAAATAGTGCAACTGCTGTGGAAACCAGTGTAGTGTTTCCTCAAAACAAGATCTGTATAATTACAATATATTCCAGCATCTTCACTTCTGTGTATATGTCCAAAAGAATTGAGAACAGAGGCTTAAACAAATATTTGTACTCCCATATTCACAGTAACATTATTCACAATAAGGAGAAGCAACCCAAGTGTCCACTAAAAGATGAATGGGTAAATAATATGTGGAATATACAGTCCATAGAATATGATTCATACTTAAAAAAGAATAAAATTCTGCTATACACTATAATATAGGTGAACCTTGAAAACATTAAGCTATGTTAAATAAGCCATACACAAAAAGACAAATATTATCTTATTTCACTTAGATAAGGTACCTAGAATAATCAAATTCTATAGACAGAAAGTAGAATAGTGGTTGCCAGGGCCTGTTGAGAGGGGAAAACCAGAAGTTATTATTTAATTGCTAGAGTGTTTTAGTTTGGAATGATGAAAATTTTCTGTGCTTAATGCCACTGAATTGTACTTACAAATGTGTGTATATGTATATGTAAATGTATGTTTTGTGTTATGTATATTTTTCCACAATAGAATGTCCAAGAAAGGACCATTTTAAAGTAAACAATTCAGTGGTATTTAGTACATTCATAATATTGTGCAATCACTACCTCTATCTAGTTTCAAAACACTTCCATTACCTCAAAGTAAAACACCTTACTCACTAAGCAGTTTCCCTTCTTTAGATTCTCCCATAGTCCCTGGCAACCACCAATCTGTTATATCTTGTATTGGTCTTCTAGGACTGCCATAACAAAATATCACAGGTTGAGTGACTTAAACAACAGAAATTTCTCACAGTTCTGAAAATTGAAATTCCAAGATCAAGTAATCAGCAGGTTTGTTTCTCCTGAGGCCTCTCTCCTTGTCTCGGATACAGCTGTCTTCTTACTATATCCTCATATGGCGTTTTTTTTCTTTATTGTCTCTGAGTCTTAATGCGATATCTGTTCCTCAACCTTTTGTGGAAAAAGAATAGGATATGTCATTGCATCTAATGTAGGAAACAGGATACTGATTTGTTTCATTTTAGTGGCATTTGGATTATTGGGATCTGGTTTACAATGAATGAGCAAGTCCCTTTCAAAAGGAGGTTCTACATCTTTGTTTCTGAATATGAGACAGCAACCTCGGTTACATGGAGAGAATTATATCTACCTGGGTCACTGTTATGATTGTATTTAATTGCCATAGTTACTTCAGTGGGAGCTATACCTTATGCTGCTGCTTCAGATAGGGCTTCCTTTTCTACCTCATGTAGCATCTTGTATGATTTTGTTAATTCTTTTATTTCATGCATGAGGTTGTTGATGTTGATCATGAGTCTTTCTGAGCAGGCCTGGTTTTCTGGCATTGCTAATCTTTTACGTGTAACTTCAGCTGTATCCAAATATAGAGTTGAACAAACTTCCGAGAAACACCATCAGAAGAATGTAAAGTTCCAGTACTGTGATAAACTTGTCCATATATCCTAAAACAGTATGGCCCATACCCTGATGGTGATGCAACATTTGCACCCATGGAAGCAAAAGCAAAAGAACTACTTATAGATCGAATGTTTTCCATGAAATTTTTACATCAGAATCTTCATTTGTCATTAATCTTTTTAAATATGGCGGGTAATCTGGAAAATGTATATCATTTGGACAGACTTTCCCTTTGCTACAACATCGAGTAAATTTCCCATCAGATGGTTTTTCATCAGAGAAATTTAGTGATAGGCAAAATTCACATCTAACAGTCATTTCACCACAACTATGTTCGAAAATTGCATCCTCACGTACTCCATTTTCACTGAGAAGGCAGTTCCTACCAGTATTGCTAGTACTTGTTGATGACTGTTCTTTAGACATATTCTGTCTTTGCCACCGCCTTCTTTCAACTTCAAAGGCACGTTGTTCTTTAAACATTTCCTGTCGAAGATGCCGGTGTTTTTTGGCTTCAGAGCGACGTTTTTCCAATAGCTGCTCTTCAGATACATTCTGTCGCAGGCTTTGCCTTCTTTCAAGATCGGAGGCATGTCGCTCTTCAGACATTTTCTGTCAATAATGTCGGCACCTTTCTGCTACATAGCTCCGTTGTATCAACAGTTTTTCTTTGGACATAGTCCCACCTCTCTACTGCCACGTTCTGAGATAAAGGAGAATGAGAGTCTTGACTGTCAGGCCTTTCAGCAGTGTGACCAATGGCTGATATTGACAGATTCTGTGGGGGTGGAACTTCCTCCTACCTGTTATCAGTTTCCACAGCTGGGATGTGGAAGCTGGGACTCCAGAGGGAGTGATGCGATCTAAGCCGCCAGCTTTCTCCCTCTGCTAGACCCCACAGGAGTGCCTTGGCAGGGCCTGCCCAAGTCCCCAGGGCTTGGATCCCACATGCAGTGTGGAGCACTACCCCCAACCCAACCCGCTTCCCCCCACATGCCTGGTGCCCCATGTTTGTTTGAATCTGGCTCAGCTGCATCTTGTGCTGCCCACACTGCCTGCAGGTTTCATGATCACGGTTCGGACCCAGCTGGCAGTGTATGTTGTTGCCTCAGTGAGCCTGTCCAGTCCCCCATGTTTGTTTGAATCTAGTCCAGCAGCATCATTTACCAGCCATCTTTGCTGGGTTAATTTGCATAGCATGCTGATTGGCTGTGGGTGTAGCGAAGGTACCATCAACTAGCATATTACTCTTTTATTAAATAGGTTATACACACACACATACATACTAGAGGTCCGGTGCATGAAATTCGTGCATGAGGGGGGAGGGAGGGTATTTCTCAGCCCAGCCTGTACCCTCTCCAACCTGGGACCACTAGAGGGATGTCTGACTGCCCGTTTATGCCCGATTATTGGGCCTAAATGGGCAGTCGGACATTCCTGTCACAATCCAGGACTGCTGGCTCCCAACTGCTCGCCTGCCTGCCTTCCTGATTGCCCCTAACCACTACCCTGCCAGCCTGATTGATGTCTAACTGCTCCTTTGCCATCCTGTTTGCCCCCAACTTCCCTCCTCTGCTGGCCTGGTCACCCCTAACTGCCCTCCCTTGCAGGCCTGGTCCCTCCCAACTGTCTTCCCCTCCTGGCCATCTTGTGGTGGCCATCTTGTGTCCACATGGGTGCAGGATCTTTGACCACATGGGGGCAGGATCTTTGACCACATGGGGGCAACCATCTTGTATGTTGGAGTGATGGTCAATCTGCATATTACTCTATTACATAGGATAGAGGCCTGGTGCATGGGTGGGGGCTAGTTTGCCCTGAAGGGTGTCCTCAATCAGGATGGGGTTTCCTTGGGGTGTGGGGTGGCCTGAGCAAGAGGCCTGTGGTAGTTTGCAGGCCAGCCATGCCCCTGGTGACCCAAGTGGAGGCCCTGGTATCTGGGATTTATTTATCTTCTACAATTGAAACTTTGTAGCCTTAAGTGGAGGCCTGGGCCTGCCAGGCTGTGCAGAAAGCTTGGCTTCCTCGATCGCTGGAGAAACCCAAGCCTCCCTCGTGCTCTCTTCATGGCTACAGCCATCTTGGTTGGGGTTAATTTGAATACTCGCTCCTGGTTGGCTAGTGGATGTGGCTTGTGAATGTAGCAGAGTGGTGGTTAATTTGCATATTAGTCTTTTATTAGATTATATATATATATACACACACACAAACACACATATAACTTGAATTAAAACTGGGGTCTCCATTTTAATTTATCTAAGTCCAAAGATGAACTTATACGATGCAGTGAGTGTGGATTAAAGCCTAGTTTCCTGAATACTTAGCCAGTTTCTCAGTTGATCCTGTGTAGGTGGTCTGCATAGCACTTGTTGATAAACACTGGTGTGGATGTAACATTATAGTAAGTCTGTGTGTTAACATTGGTGTACTATGCTTTCTCTGTTGTGATACTTTTTCCAATTATAAGCTAGTCTATAGGGAAAAGATATTACTTGCCCATAAATGATCAAAGGAAACCTGGGCCCAGATTGCAGAACTCTTGACTCAACTATAATTAACTATTGTGCCCCTCAACTTATCAGACTATGTGCTAGGTACTGAGAGTATGAAAACAATGAGACAGTATAGTTACTGATAGAAGGGCACAGTCAATTTGGGAGCAGTGATGACTGGGTGGTGGAATATGTTCTAAAACAATGGTTCATTTACCAGGTCCCCAATTCCAGCCAGTTTCCCAATGATTTGTGATTACAGGTTTATTTGGCACAGCAAAAATCAAAGCAAAGGATGAAGGAAACTACTCTGAGTCCATGTAGGCTAGTGTAAGTAGAGACTACTGTGAACTCCTGGGATGCATGAGAGTGGTGTGGACCAGAACAGTCTTGGGGACATAAATCCTCCCTCAAAACACCTGTATATTCTCAGAGTGAAACCTACAGCAGTGCATGCACAGGAAATGGTGAGTCTAGAAAACTAGGCTATATTCATCCAAAGATAAAAGGGATAGTCCAATTCTGAGCACACTATCATTAGTGTTATTCACTTATCTAGGGAACAGGGGTGAGGAAAAGTCTGAGAAAAACCATAAAGCATATGCACCTGATTATTATTTTAAAGCAAGAAGGAGGCATATTCCACATTTCTGAAAGGCAAAAATGGGGAGTCAGACCACTGAAGGTTCCAGAGAAATTAATGGGTCTTTTTCACCTTTAGCACTCCAGCACATCAGCAGTAGTTGGGACAAGTTGAGGAAAACAAAACTTAGTAGAAGGGGAAGGAGAACGTAGCAGTCATGGCATTTTACAGGGAAGGGGTGCCAATCAGTCGTGGCATATACCAACGGCATAAGTATACAAAACTATTACTCACCTGGCAGTCAACTGTATTTGCTGGTAAGCATACTCCTTGGGCCCTTTCCTAAATATGAATGGCACCTAGAGGGTTGGGGCCTTGTATGTGGAGATAGAGCCAGCCAGAGTTCAGTTATTACCTTATTGATTCCCATAATAGCCCTGTATCTTCATCATAAATAGGCTGACTTTAAAGAAATGTATCTGCCGAGACCGGTTTGGCTCAGTGGATAGAGCGTCGGACTGCGGACTGAAGGGTCCCGGGTTCGATTCCGGCAAGGGCATGTACCTTGGCTGCGGGCACATCCCCAGTAGGGGGCGTGCAAGAGGCAGCTGATCGATGTCTCTCTCTCATCGATGTTTCTGACTTTCTATCCCTCTCCCTTCTGCTCTGTATAAAATCAATAAAATATATTTAAAAAAAAAAAGAAATGTATCTATAATAATAAAAGCATAATATGCTAATTAGACCAGACATCCTAAGAGATAGAAAGGTAATGTAAAATTAATGTCTTTAAATTGTATCTCAAGTATTTAATTGTCTGCATTCCCTTCATAAGATCATTGACAAGTTCTTTGCTTGTTACTTGTTTTCTGATACAAATAATACATGTGTATTCATTTTGAAAAAAATGAGAAAAACAAGAAAATAAAAAACACACTCTGACATATATAAAATATGCATGGTTTTAAATGAGATAGTATATCTATAAACTGCTTTTTAAACTGCTTTATTAACTTTGTGATATTTATTAAGCATTTTTTCCATGCAAGTTAATGAAAATCCCCTGCTGACAGAAAAAGTTACAGACTCAAAATGAAATGTCCAATCAAGAAAAATGAAAGAACACCAGAGATTCACCATAATGGGTACATCAAAAATGCAAGTGTGGGAAGCAGGGGGCTTATAATTCTTAACCTCAGCGTTCAGGGCATAAGGCAAAACTCATCATGATGGTCACGGTGAGGGGGATCTCCTATAAGAATGCACAGACTGTACCTCAATTGAAGCTCTCTAATTTTCCTCCTTAGCTCTCTCATCTCCTCCATGAACCGTTCCATATAATATGCATCTCCATCTATCATATCTATGTTATTGACAAACCTATTGGGCATATCCTCTCTAAAATCCTGGACAGGTGGAGCCCAACCCTCTCTAATATTTCCTCCAGGATCCTGGACTTCACCACCTCCCAAAGGGCGGGCTTCTTCTTCATGCTGCACTGTAGCCTGCTCACCTCCTTTGCATTCCTTGGGAACATTTTCCATGTTGGGTTTTTTTTTTTTTCTGCTTCTTTCTAGGAGATTAAAAAGCGAGGATTCAATGCGTTGTTAACAACCTGATTCAGAAACCTGTAGGCAAAGGTTTCCCCATCTGAGAGACTTCGCGCGCCCTCTAGGGGTCGCCCCAAACCCAGTCTTGCCCCATAAAGCCCACCATCCTCCCTGAAAATCCTTCCTGAGGCCAATCCTAACAAAAAAAAAAAAAAAAGGGACAAGTGGTGGTTGGGACAGTGGTCGAGAGACCAGGAATCCTGATAAGCCTTTTAGGGGTGCCCGAGTTTGCCCCTCCACCTTCTTCTTTCCTCACCAGCCACAGACCCAGATTCTAAAGATTTACACAAGTTTCTCCTGCTCTAAATTCGGGCACAGAAGACTGAGTCCCCTGGTTTCTGTTCTAATCCCTGATACCCCTACATTTTAGGATCCCAGGCACTCCCCTACCTTCAGGGATCAGAAGCAGGTTTCCTTTCTTAGACTTGATATCTGCTGCGCCAAAGGACCTAAAGACCTGCAGACAGAAATATGACAATGGCCAGGACTGATCACTTGATTAAAGGACAGCTTCATTGGTTATTTGGGACTCTGCTAGTCAAGTACTGCCACCATCTTTTTCTCCTTCATTCAGTTTCACGGCTTCTTTTCCCTTCCTGTGATGCCCAGAAATACGTGTTGTAATCAATGATTATTTCCAAACCAGTTTTACATATTCTTTACATATTCTTACCCCACTCTCTTGTCCCTCCCATCACCTATTTACCATTTCTTGAACACAAATGGACAACTTCCCAGGCGGGTAGTCAGAAGAACTTTCTGCACGGCAACGTAGTTTACTCATAAAGAATTTCAATCTGGGTATCAGACAGGACCTTCTGAGGTCCAGTGGCCTTTCATTGCCCATCATTTTGTGTACCGAGATGGACGAAGGGAGCATAATAGTGAGGGCATGCAAACCTGGACCCGCTTCAGTCTCAGCGCTTTGTCATGCCTACCCTAGAGTACACACTCAGCGACCACGATTACACTGACCCGCAAAGACTGAAACAGTTTCTCGCTCTCTGCCTAGATCCCTCAGTTAAAAACCCGCCCCCTCTGCAGAAGGGACCTGTTTTTCAGGCCTAATCCCTTTCCCTATATTCTCTGCAGCAACCGCCATCCCGCGCCGTTCCCGCAGCCCACCATTTCAGACATCAAATATGGACGAAGGTTGAAGAGAAGCTGGTAACCTGGTGGGGAGCCTGTCATCCCCAACCCGATTTCATGGTTATGCCCCCCTCCCGTTGTCCGGCCCATTCCTCGATAACCCCTTCTCTGATTCTTCCCTCCCAGATGTAGCCCAATCACCCATCTCCTAGAAGATTCAAACTGGTACACAATGTCAACTCTTGGCCCCTCCCTATGTCATCCATTTCTTGCACCAAATGGGTGGGCATCGGGGGAGGGGTAAGGAGAATCTAGTCCTGAACCCAATCTGGTTTTTGCCCTCTGCCACCCCTCCCCCAGTCAGCGCCCACCGACCTGCAGTGGATCGAGGTCAGCTTCTACGACTTCCTCTTTCTGTGGTGGGCTACCGGCTCGCTTCCAAGGCAATAGTGAGCAGACACACAGCTACAAAAGACTCACAGGCAAGTAGGAGGAGAAACTAATCCTTGCATCAGCATTACATCTGGTAAGAATCTCGTCATTGTGAGCTCAGATCCGGAATTATGTATCATACCGGCAGTACGGCAGGAGGGTGGGGGGCAGGACGATGGGGGGCAGGGGAATGGCGGGGCCACCTTTCTCCTCATTTTCACCATCTCTCCATCCCTACTGCAAGCTACTGTCCATGCCTTATTATATTTCCCTCTATTTAGCAATCTTTGAGACCAAGAGGGCCATAAATTTTGTAGTTTGTATTTGCCCCTTTTCCTGATTTCTGCTGGAGATTTTAAAGAATTGCTTCTTTCTCTTCTCTATCATTAAAAGCCAACTTCTCTTCCCTCCACTCACAAGGACTTGCTAGTTTTGTCCCAGAGTGAAACCAGACCAGGGAAAGGGGGTGAGGCTAGGAAGTCTGGAAAACAGGTAGGAAGTAACATTAACATTTTTTTCACCTTAATTGTTTCCCTTTCTGTTGATTTTTAAAAAGGGGTGGTTGTGCCGAGACCGGTTTGGCTCAGTGGATAGAGCGTCGGACTGCGGACTGCAAGGGCATGTACCTTGGCTGTGGGCACATCCCCGGTGGGGGGCGTGCAGGAGGCAGCTGATCGATGTTTCTCTCTCATCGATGTTTCTGACTTTCTATCCCTCTCCTTTCTGCTCTGTAAAAATCAATAAAATATATTAAAAAAAGGGGGGGTGGTTGTTTTTGTTTTCCATTGGTATGCATTAATCTTTTAGTTGTTATAATTAGACAATACTATTATTTTCAGTTGAAAAATAGGATTCAAGTTGTAAAATCTTGGCAACCTGTGTTCGCTGCTGAAACATTCTATAAATATAGACCCTTCACACAGCACCCCCCTCCCCTTTTAAGAACTTTGAAATATAAACCTAAGCTAGCGGTTCCTCTTATGAAGGATCTCTGTGTGGTCTTTCTATGAGATGAGGCAAGTGAGTAATAGTCTTTTTTTTCTAATAGATTTTTGCTGATAGATTTTCAGATCTTGAAAGCCTATGACAAACTTATGATCTCCTCTAAACTATATTAGTACAACTTTGCAACGAACCTCTAACCTGGCCTCTAAATTAGAGCAACACTGAGTGAGGTCTTTCAAACAATTATTTGGGAAAATTATACTGACAGTTAAAAAGTATTGTGAAGCTACAATATTAAAAATATTATGCCAGACTAAATATAGAAAAAATGAAACAGAAAAGAAAGCCAATTGTCTAACTCAAATAAAGAAAAGTATTAGTAATCTGATTGAAATATTTTGAATCAGTGGGGAGAGGTTATACTGTATTGTTGAAGAAATGGTGATGGGATAATTGGTTAACTATTTGGAAAAAATAATGAAGTGCCATATTCGTGTTATATACTTACATACACAGACACTAAATGTTTAGATAAAAAGACATAAAACCATTGAAAATAATACATGGAAAAATAATTTTGCATATAATATTAGGATGAAAAAGTTGTTAAAAATGTAACAGCAGAGATAGACATGGCCAAAACACAACTGGCTCAATTTTGCTTAAGTCTACGGAACCATGTAGAATGCTCCTCAGAACTATCCCAATCAGTGTTGCAAATCTGGAATGTTTATCCACATATGCAGGTTTTTATTAGTGCATGTTACCCTGAGAACGCTAAAATCTCTGGCACTTCTGAGTTGTCCTTTGCCTAGCTTGAGTAAACTCCCAAGATGCCAGAAAAATCCCTCAGTAAAATTAGAAAATACGGAAAAGGTAGAAGGAAAATATTTGCTTTTATCTTGCCTCAAGAAATTTACTATTCAGATTTTACTGTAAATCAGTCCAAATATTTTCCTTCAAAATAAAGACAACACATACACACATCCATTCCCATATTTATGAACTTTGGGATGTTTGTAGTTTTATCTAAGAGAGACGGTGTTGATTGAAACTCTTTGTACATAGTTTTTTAAATAATAATATGAGAGTATTAAATTCCTAGAACTGTCATTGCTGTATATTACTATGGATGTTTTTATTTTCTTATTGATAATACTATTACAGATGTCCCCCATTTACCCATCTCCTACCTCCCTCCCTCTGGCCATCAGCACACTGTTGTCTGTGTCCATAGGCTATGTATATATTTTGGATGCTTTTAATTGTCAAATTGGCTTTGAAAAATATTGTTCCAATTTGGTTCTATAATGAATGAGCATTCCTGTGTTTTCATGTATCCACAAACACTGACTATTACTTTGTTTATTGAAGTTTTATTTTATTTTTTTTCTTTTTGTGTTATTGCATTTATTTCTAAAAATTTGTTGTCAAGGTTATCAGGCAATATTTTCTAAACCTGCCCCATCATAACAGACACTTAACATTAATATTTCCAGACTCTGAAGATTCCAGTTCAGTAAATTGGAGTCATATCTGATAATCTACATTTAAGTTCTTTGTGCAGTTATTTTTTAAAAATTAAATTTATTGGGATGACATTGGTGTGGAGAGCGTCCTCAGCAGACAAAGTCCTCCGAGAGGGCTGGCCACTAGATTAGTCATGGTTTCTGCTCTAAAGATTAGTCATGGTTTCTGCCCCTTGGAGAATGGTTACCTTTAAACATAAATATAGTTGTCCTCCAGCACATAGCATTGTAAATAGCTAGGCTATCTTCGGAAAGGGATTTAAGTGGCGTCTTGGGTGAAGGTATAGCTGTAAGGAAGTTAGTTAAGATAAGGGGTTTAGTGGAAAAACATGTGAACAATAGAGTGTAGCTTTGCTATTGGGAACAAGGAATTGTGTAATATGTAACAAGAACTGTTTAAAAGAGTGGAGTAAAATAAACTCGGGGCTGCAGTCCTAAAGAGGGCTTTGCGGACCTCCTGATCCCATATCTTTTATTTCTTTTTTATTTCTATCTATCTTTCCACCTTTATCTATCTTTTCTTAAGCCTCACCCCCTTTTCAGATACTGTTCGACTGATGCCAGCGGGCTCCGGCACATTGGTTAATAAAATTATATACAATTCTACGATATATCACCTATAGATTGCATTGTATGCCCACCACCCAAAGTCAAAACTTTCATCACCATGTATTTGGCCCCCATTGCCTTTTATTATTCTCCATCCCTTTGCCTCTCATAACCACCATACTGTTTCCTTTGTCTATGAGATTTGTTTGTTTTTCAGGTTTGTTCATTTGTTGCTTTCAGTTTTATATACCACATATGAGTGAAATCATATGGTTTTTTACTTTTTCTGTCTGACTTATTTCACTTAGCATGATACTCTCAAGATCCATCGGTTTTGTAGCAAATGGCAGTTATTTCATCTTTTCTTATGGCTGAGTAGTATTCCATTGTATATATGTACCATATCTTCTTTATCCAGTTATTTAGCTAAGGACACTGATTGTTTCCATGTTTTGGTCACTGTGAATAATGTTGCAATGAATATATGGGGTGCATATATCTTTGTGAACACATTTTTCAAAATTTTCAGGTAGATACCCAGAAGAGAAGTTGCTGGGTCATACAGTAACTCTAATTTTTAATTTTTGGAAGAGCTCTACACTACTTTCCATAGTGGCTGTACCAGTTTACATTCTTGCAGCAATGAATGAGGGTCACTCTTCAGATCCTATAAATCTTTCACCTTATGCAATTCTTAATATTGGATAGGGTTGGAAATCCATGTCCCAGGCAAAAACAAACAAACAAGAAACCTCAAAAACAAAACAAAGAAAATATCCCATTCTTATGTAAGTGGTCTTTTTACAAAAAAAAAAAAAACTACATTATTAGAAAATCATTTCAAAGTTACAGAATGATTCTGAAAATAGCACAAAGTACTTCAATGTCCTCAGTTGAATATTAACTGGCCATTTAAAAATATTTACTTTAAATTATTTCATATGAAACTTTGAAAAATGAATTCTACTTTATTAAACCCTGAAGTTTTTTGAGTATTTGGTCTTTTTTATTGAGTTTACTGGGGTAACATTGGTTAACAAAACCACACGGGTTTCAAGTATACAACTCAACAAGGCATCATCTGCATACTGCATTATGCACCATCGCCCAATTTCGTCCACATTTATCTCCCTTTGTCTTCTTTTTTTTAATCATCACCTAAGTATATTTTTCCCATTGATTTTTCAGAGATAGTGGAAGGGGTTGAGAGAGGGTGAGAGAGAAGAAACATTGATGTGAGAGAGACACATTGATTGCTTGCCTCCCCCATTAAGCCCTGGGGGCCAGGGATGGAACCTGCAACCCAAGAACCAGACTAACGAGCACTGAATCATACAGCCAGGATCCCCTTTGCCTTCTTCCACCTCTCTCAACTTCCTCATTCTATATAACATTTTCTTAAATATTAGTATATTTTTATCTTTGAGTTTCTTATACAAAATTTTAAAAATACATGTAACTTGTAATGTCTGAAGATAAATATTTTAGTGTATAGTCTAAATGTTCAATACTCACTATTATACTCACATAATTTATTTACGTATCTACTTTAATGGAATAATATACCATGAACTATTCTGTTACATGCTTTTTTATTTGTTTAAAAGTATTTTAAGGTTAGTAACAGTTTAAGAACTCCACCTGTTTTTAATGTCTCAAGAGTGTTTAAATTATCATAATTTATTTGAACAATCCCCAATTAATTCATATTAGCATTATTTATATATAGTTACCAATATTGTTTAAATAAATTTACACATGCAGATTACCCTCAAAAAATTATTTGTTTACACCATCACCAACACAGGTTGTAATCAATCATCCATTATTTTATACTAGCATAGATCTATTGTTTTATACTGTATATAGTTTGAAAAAACATATAAACACAAACACATATATATACAAATTAACACATACATAGTTATTTTATGTACTTTAGTTATTGTATATACAAGTATTTTATGTACATATTTTATATACTTTATCTCCCAGTGGATGCCTGAAACTGTAGATAGAACCAAACTCTATACTATATTTTCCTATACATTTATACCTATAATGAAGTTTAATTTAAAATTTAGATACAGTAAGAGATTAACAACAATAATAATAAAATAGAAAAATTATAATAATACTAGTGGCCCGGTGCACGAAATTCGTGCATGGAGGTGGGGGCGGGGGAGTCCCTCAGCCCAGCCTGCACCTGCTCCAATCTGGGAACCCTCAGGCCTCTGGCTCCTAACCACTCACCTGCCTGACAGCCTGTTCCCCCTGACTGCTCTCTCCTGACAGCCTGTTTACCCTAACTGCTCTCCTCTGCTGGCCTGGTTCTTCTAACTGCTCTCCCCTGCTTGCCTGATTGCCTCTGACCTCCTCTGCCTTGGCCCTGCCAACATGGCTTTGTTGGGAAGGATGTCTAGAAGGACATCTGGAAGGTCACCAGGAAGATGTTCAGTCTAATTAGCATATTACCCTTTTATTAGCATAGATGCTACCTTGTCCTAAAAATGCAGGTTGTTCCCAGGCTTTCCTATCATGGAAGGGGACCCCACAGTAACATCCTGGGTTCTGACCAGGGCTTAAGTGCTTGTGCTTTATCTCAGCAGCTGTGATTCCTAGAAGACTCTTGGATATACCTTGAACATTTCTATCAAATTTGCCAAGTCATCCTCCAAAAATGTCAAACCACTTTAAACTCCCACCATCAACCATGCGTGTGCCCTCCATCCCACTTTGATGCCAATATCATTGATTTCTCCCTAGAAGCTTCCCTCCCATAAGCTGGGAACGCTTGATACTTGAGCCAACCTCATTGTTCAGCTGGGGACTTGATTTCCCGAGATAGAATTATGGAGGGAGAAAAATAGTTTTTCTCAACCTTTCTGAGTTCTTAGTGGAAGCCCTTGCAATGAAAGACAGATCGCCAAGAGAAAAACAAAAGTTCATTAACATGTGTACCTCATGTATATGTGGGAGATCTCAGGTAAAAATGAATAACTCCCCAAGCTAGCTTAGAATGCAGATTTAAATACCTTCTTCCTAGGGAAAGGGAACAGGAGATGTAGGCCTCCTAGAGGAGAGTAAATGATTTTTAGGAAAGATGAATGGGGGTGGAGAGAAATAGTTTGTAACAAAGTTTGGGTGTTATGTCCTGTGACAGGAGTCAGTCTTCTCTGCATGGTGACACTTCTCCCATCAAGGGGACCTATGACATTTAAGCTCCTTTAGTGGGGTCCAATTTTAGACAGATCAGGAGACTTCAGTGAAATCCTCTGCATACACTTGCAGTTTTTCAAGAATCTGCAGCTCAAGATCATCAATATAACAATAAAGCATATGTTGGGGGGTGGCAGGTTCTCTGACCTTCAGAATAAACTCAACAAAAGCTTGTTTCCTCACTCAGATGATTTGCCACAGTAGGTTATTCCCTGGAGACAGCATTCTGGGAATCTTCATAACATACCCTGTGTATGTAGAAAGGTGTGGGCCACATCACTAAATAATCCAAGGACAGTTTTCTCATCTTGAGGAAAGGGAGATAAAGTTATAATAGTTTATCTCCCTTTCCACAGGTTTCTTGTGGATTTGTGTCTCAGCTGCCCCCGCCCGCCGCGCCTCCCCCCCGCCCCCCACTTCCCCAGCAGCCCCAGTGCCTATGCATTGGGCCTTGGGGCTGCTGGGTGCCAGGCCTGCGGGTTTGTATCTCCAGTCCACCCCCCTCCCACCCTCCAGTCCCAGGTCTGCGATGGCGGGGCTTGGGGCTGCTGAGTGCTGGCCTCCCTGCTGGTTTGTGTCTCAGATCCAGCCCCTCACAGCCCCAGCGCCCCCATGGCGGGGCTTGCAGCTGCTGGGTGCCAGCCTCCCTGCTGGTTTGTATCTCCAATCTGGGGGCCACTGGGTGCTGGCCTCCATGCAGGTTTATGTCTCTGATTCGGCCTTTGCAGCTCCAGCACCTGGGTACCAGAGCTTGTGGGTGCTGGGTACCGGCCCCCTGTGCGTTTGTTTGTGTCTCTCATCCAGGGGCTATTGGGTGCCAGCCTCCCAGCAGGTTTGCACCCCGCCCGCGCCCCGCCCGCTGAGCCCCCCGCCAGCCCAAGGCCTAAAGCCCGGGCCGGCCTGGCCCGCCCCACCCTGCCGTTTCCACGTCTCTCCCCCCGCCTCCCCCCGCCTCCCCCCTCAGTACTTCAAACTCACTCCTACAGTGGGTCTATCAAGAGAACTACATTTCCCAGAATTCCTGGCACCCATAATACCCTGCACAAACCAAGGGCACTTCGAATTTTCTTCACCCCCTGGTGGCCACCGGGGTCTCTGCACACCCTAGAGACTGGCAGCAGCCTCCCACTCCCATCGTGGGTGCTGGGCTGGGGGGCATGTAGGGACCCCGGGCGCACATTTGCATGTGATTCAGGCACCATAAGCTTAAGGAGGGCTGACCTTAAGTACCTTGTGGGCCACCCTTGTAGAGTGATGAGTGCTTTCACTGCACTGCAGCCACACCCCTGCCATCCTTGCCCCCTGTGTGCTGACCATGCTCCTGCCCTGTCCCACCCTCTGCTCTGCTCTACCCTCTGCTCCACCCTCTGCTCCACCCCCTGTTTCAAGTGCCCATTTAGGCCTGATCCATAGGTTCAGGCCTAAATGGGCAATCAGAAATCCCTTGAGGGGTACCAGATTGGAGATGGTGCAGGCTGGGCTAAGGGACATTCCCCTGACACCCCCCCCCAATGCATGAATTTCATACACCAGGCCTCTAGTTTCATATAATACTTATTTGGGGGTGATGAATTCCTTTCACGATTTCTTATCTGTGAAGCTCTTTATCTGACCTTCAATTCTGAATTATAGCTTTGCTGGGTAGAGTACTCTTGGTTGTAGGTTCTTGCTGTTCATCATTTTAGATATTTCTTGCAAATATTTGGCCTGCATAGTTTCTGTTGAGTAATCAGCTGACAATCATATGGTTGCTCCCTTGTAGGTAATTAAATGTTTTTCTCTTGCTGCTTTTTAAAAAAAATCTTTATTGTTCAGTTTATTAATTACATTGTTCCTTTTTTCGCCCCTATAGTTCCCCTCTACCTGGTACCCATCCCACCCACCGCCCTCACCCCCCTCCACTGTCTTCTCCCATAGTTGCATGATTTTTGTCCAGTCTCTTGCTGCACTTCCCACACCCCCTTTCTCCCCAAGAGTTGTCAGTCCATTCCCTCTCTATGTCCGTGATTCTGTTACATTCACTAGTTTATCCTGTTCATCAACTTATTCATTCACTTGATTTTTAGGTTCATTTGTTGATAGGTGTGTATTTGTTGTTCCTAATTTATACTTTTATCTTTTTCTTCTTCCTCTTCTTAAAGAATATCTTTCAGCATTTCATATAATATTGGTTTGGTGGTGATGAACTCCTTTAGCTTTTTCTTATCTGCGAAGCACTTTATCTGGCCTTCAATTCTGAATTATAGCTTTGCTGGATAGAGTAATCTTGGTTGTAGATTCTTGCTGTTCATCACTTTAAATATTTCTTGCCACTCCCGTCTGGCCTGCATAGTTTCTGTTGAGAAATCCGCTGACAATCATATGGGTGCTCCCTTATAGGTAACTAACTGTTTTTCTCTTGCTGCTTTTAATATTCTCTCTTTGTCTTTTGCTCTTGGCATTTTAATTATGATGTGCCTTGGTGTGGTCCTCTTAGGGTTCCTATATATTGGGGTTCGGTGCGCATCTTGGACTCCTAAGTCAATTTCTTTCACCAGGTGGGGGAAGTTTTCAGTCCCTATTTCTTCAAATAGGTTTCCATTGTCTTGGTCTCTCTATTTTTCTGGCACCCCTATAATTTGGATGTTGGTATGCTTGAGGTTGTCCCAGAGGCCCCTTACACTATCTTCAATTTTTTGGATTCTTTTGGTTTCTTGCTTTTTCAGCTGAGTGGATTTTACCTCTTTATATTTCAAATCTTTAACTTGGTTCTTGGGGTGCTCCAGAGCACTTTTAGGTCTTTGTATAATATTTTTTTATTTCAGTCAGTGTATGCTTAATTTCTGGTTGGTCCTTTTTCATATCCTTGAGAGTCTCCTTTATATCCTTGAGGGTCTCCTTCATTTCCACGTTGGTCTTGATCATTTCCTTCCAGGTCTCGTTCATATCCTTGAGGGTCTCGTTCATTTTCTTGTAGGACTCATTCATTTCCTTTGCGGTCTCGCTTATTTCCTTATAGGCCTCGACCTTTTGTTGGAGCCTCTTGAGAAGCCCTATAAGTGTGGTTTTGAATTCCATGTCCAGTCGTTTTTTTTCCTCCATTTCTTTCACATTTGATTTCTTTCGATGTCTCTGCATGGTGGCTGCTTCCCTGAGTTGGTCAATTAGCTTTGTGTGGTAGACGTCCTTCTAGGGACAGTGGCTCAGCCTCCCCAGTTACCTGAGGTGGATATGGGTTACACAGTCTTGCTGAAGTTAAGCCCAGGTTAATCGTTGTTAGCACTTGGAGGGGTTGACCTCCAGGCCAATTGTCTGTGAAGCTCAGCTGTGCTCAGGTTGGATGGGCGGAGTCTCTGGGCCAAGCAGATGGCGTTAGCTCCGCCCTATGCGGCCCCAGGGACTCTGTGCTGGGGGCAATGGCTGCCAGCACCTCTGAGAGAGAGCCGCTGTGGAGCTCCACCGGCTGCCGGGGAATTCAGATTCTCCCCAAATGAGTCTGCACACCCAATGTCTCACCCAGGGTCGTAAAACAAAGCAGACTGATGGTTTTCCGAATGAGAAAGCAAGTCGAAGAGCGCTCTCTGCGTGGTCACGCAGCCGAGCTGTTCTCACAAGCTGCCTTCTCCACAAGCCGGGAGACCCCTGCAACGCCCGAAGTTTCCACGTGCCCTCCCACTGTCCAGTTTTCACCCCGTATGATAGTGGGTTCCCTGGACTTCGCCCAAAGCTGGAGAATCAGTCCAGTGGAACGTCTTTGTCTCCCCGTTTGAGAAAACTGGCCGGTTTTCAGCCGCCAGCCCTCTCCGCTGGCACGTGCTCCAAACCTCTCTCTACGCGAATCTTTCAACACTATCCGCCGCTGCTCCTCCGAGTCACAGTGTCTTATCTTCACTTTTATTTGTGGAATTTTCACTCGGTGAGCTTTCTGGTGATTCTGGAAGGTGTTTGTTCTTTCGTTAAGTTGTAGTATTAAAATTGTTGAGTATGATGGCAAGATAGGTGTTTTACCTATGCCGCCATCTTGGTTCTCCTCTCTTGCTGCTTTTAATATTCTCTCTTTGTCTTTTGCTCTTGGCATTTTCATTATGATGTGTCTTAATTTGGTCCTCTTTGGATTCCTTTTGTTTGGAGTTCTGTGTGCTTCCTGGACTTGTAAATCTACTTCTTTCACCAGGTGGGGTAAGTTTTCAGTCATTATTTCTTCAAATAGGTGTTCAGTGTCTGCTCTCTCTCTTCTTCTGGCACTCCCATAATTCTGATTTTGGTATGCTTGAAGTTGTCCCAGAAACTTCTTACACTATCTTCAAATGTTTGGCTTTTTTTTTTCTTTTTCGATTGAGTGTTTTTCACTTCTTTGTATTTCAAATCTTTGACTTCATTCTTGTGTTCCTCTAGTCTGCTTTTGGGTCTCTGTATAAAATTTTCTATTTCAGCCAGTGTATGTTTAATTTCTAGTTGGTCCTTTTTAATATGCTCGAGGGTCTGGCTCATATTCTCAAGGGTCTCACTAAATTTATTGCCTTTTCTAGAAAATTCTTGAAAAACCTTATAACTGTGGTTTTGAACTCCATGTACAGTCATATGTTTTTCTCCATTTCTTTTGTTTGTGTTCTGTTTCTTTGTCTCTGCATTTTCGCTGCTTTCCTGAGTTGGTAGAGTAGCTTTGCGTGGTAGGTGTCCTTATGGACCAGGGTTTCGGCCTCCCCAGTTACCTGAGGTAGACACTCTTGGTGCACCCCTTTATGAACTGTATTTGCAGCCTTGTTATAATTAAGTCTTGATTACTGTTGGTATCACTGGGAGGAAGTGACCTCCAGGCCAGTTGACAGTGAGGATCAGCTGTGTCTACATTGGGAGAACTTCTGTGCTGGAGACAGCCTTGTGAGACAAGACTTGTAAAAGCCTCTGAGCTCAGCTTGGATGGGGCACAATTTCAGGACTGAGCAGACAGTCTTGGCTTCCCATCAGCCCTGCACTATGAGGGCCCTGGGTCTCAGTGTTCCTCAATAATTGCCGTAAGCACCTCTGAGAGAAAGCTTCCCTTGAGTTCCCCCCACTGCCAGACAGTCCAGTTTCTCCCCCAATGAATCTGGATTCCCAGAATCTGGCTTGGAACCTGAGTTCAGTGCATTGGGAGCTTCCTCTCTATGTGCACTCAAGTGTGCACCTCCAGGCCTCTGCCTTTCAAGGCTTCCTTGAGTTTCTGACTGAAAGTCCAGACCCCCCCCATATGAGCCTGGGTTCCTGGGGTCTCACCCAGAACTGGGGTCCAGTGCAGTCAGAACTTGGGTTCAGTGCAATTGGGAGCTTCCAACTCCCTCCTGCTAGGAAAAGCCAGTCGCAACCTAGGCAGTCAGTCCTCTCTGTGCACATTTGCGCATGCACCTTCAGACCCCTGCCTTCAGCAGTTCCCCCGAGTTTCCGTGTGCCTTTCTCTCTCTATCAGACAGTCCAGACTGCCCCCGTATGAGCCTGGGTCCCCAGGGTCTCTCGCCCAGAACTGGGGTTCAGTGCAGTCTGAACTGGGGTTCAGTGCAGTTGGGATCTTCCTTCTCCCTCCTGCCAGAGAAAGCCAGCCAGGCACTCAGCCACCCTTCCTCTCTGCATGCATGTCTCCATACCTCAGTCTTTTGCAGCTCCTCTGATTCTCCATGAGCTTTTCTCTTTCCTTCTAGTTGTAGAATTTCCACTCAGCCAGCTTTGCTGTAGTTCTGGATGATATCCGTTTTGTCTTTTAGTTGTAGTTTTGAAATTGTTGTGTGAAGCAGCAATTTAGGTGTTTACCTATGCCACCATCTTGGTTTCTCCAAGACCTTTGTTTCTTGAAAAAAATATATCTTATATATTTTTTTCTTATTTTGTTTTATTGGTCAGTCTGTGAATTCATATACCAAGACCACATGAAACTTTATTTTAAAGAAGTTTTAAAATCTGCTAAGCATAATTTCACTTTTTAAAAGAGTTTTCAGGATATGTTTATTTTTGCCTTTCTGTTCCTCTTGTGGCCTGTGGACCTTCCTTACTTATAATTTTTTAAGTAGATTTCTTTTATATCCTTGGTTTAATTTATTCCTAGATATTTTTAAGCAATTGTGAATGGAATTTTTTTTCTTAATTTCCCTTTCTGATATTTCATTATCGGTGTATAAAAATGCAAGTGATTTTGGATAATTATTTCATGTTTTTCTACTTTACTGAATTCATTTATCAGTTCTAGTAGTTTTTAGTGGAATCTTTAGGGTTACCTAATACAGTATGATAGCACATGCAAATAATGACAATTTTACTTCTTCCTTTACAATTTAGATGCCTTTTATTTCTTCTTCTTGTCTGCTTGCTGTGGCTAAAACTTCCAGTACTATTTTGAATAGGAGTCGTGAAAGCAGACATCCCTGTCTTGTTTCTGACATTGAAAAAAATATTTTATTGTTGACAGTATTACATATGTCTCCAATTTTCTCCTCCCGCCCCCCTTCAACCAAACCTTGCCCCACTCTAGGTCTTGCCCATGCTATTGTCTTGTGTCCATGGGTTATGCATGTATGTCTTTTTCTTCTTTATTTAATCTCTTGCTATTCCCTCTCCTCTAAGTGCTGCCAATAAGGTCTGTTATTCTGTTCCATGCATCTATACCTCTGAACCTATTTTGGTCGTCAGTTTATTTTGTTCTTTATATTTCACTTACAAGTGAGAGGATGTGATATTTCTCTTTTTCTAACTGATTTATTTTGCTTAGCATAATAATCTCTAGGTCTATCCATGCTGTCTCACAGAGTAAGAGTTTCTTCTTTTTTGCAGCTGCATGGTGTTCCACAGTGTAAATGTACAACAACTTTTTTATTCACTCCTCTACTGATTGGCACTGGGGCTGGTTCCAGATTTTAGCTATTGTAAATAATGCTGCTATGAACATTGATGCATATATCCTTTATTATTAGTGTCTTGGGATTCTTATGATATATTTCCAGAAATGGGATCACTGGGTCAAATGGCAGATCAATTTTTAATTTTTGAAGAAGCTCTGTACAGTTTTCCACAGTGGCTGTACCAGTCTGCATTCCCACCAGCAGTCTACTAATGTTGCATTTTCTCCACATCCTCACCAACACTTGTTTATTGATATGTTCCCAATCTTAAGGTAAATGCTTGTAGTTTTTACACATTGAGTATGATGTTAGCTGTGTATATGTCATATATGGCTCTTATTACATTGAGGTATGTTTCCTCTATTTCCATTTTGCTGAGAGTTTCTTTACATAAATGGGTGCTGGATTTTATCAAAGTCTTTTTCTGCATCTATTCATATGATCATGTGGCTTTTATTTTTCATTTTGTTTATGGGGTGTATCAGATTTATTAAATACCACAATATATCAGATAGATTTAATTGATACCATCAGAGCTTTTAACCACAGAGCAGAAGAATATACATATTTTTCAAGTGCATATGGAATATTTTCTAGAATAAGCCACATGTGAAGATGCAAAACAAGTCTCAATACATTTAAGAAGATTGGAATATATAAAGCATCTTCTCTGACCATAATGGTATGAAACTAGAAATCAATCGCAATAAAAAAAAAACTGAAACTCGCACAAAAATGTGGAGGTTAGATCACGTTATTAAACATGAATGGGTTAATTATGAAATAAAGGAAGAAATCAAAAGATGCCTTGAAACAAATAAAATGAGAGCAAAACAGCCAAAAATCTATGCAAAACAGTGAAAACAGTCCTAAGAAGGAAATTCATAGCATTATAGGCCCATCTCAAGAAACAAGAAAAATCTGAAATAAATAATATAACTTTACACTTAAAGGAACTTAAAAAAGAACAACAAAGCCCAAAGTGAATAGAAAAAAGTAAATGAAGATCAGAGCAGAAATAAACAAAATAGAGTCTAAAAAGTACAAAAGGTCAGTGAAACCAAGAGCTGGTTCTTTGAAAATATAAACAATATTAGACAAACCTTTAACCAGATTCATCAAGAAAAAAAGAGACAAGACCACACAAATAAAACCAGAAATAAAAGAGGAGAAGTAACAACTGACATTACAGAAATACAAAGGATTGTAAGAAAATATTATGAGTCTTTGGAAAGATGGTGACTGTCAAGAAGGTAGGGAGGAAGAGTGTATGAGAGAGTTAGGGAGTGATACAGGGTTGTGTATGTATGAGTGAAATAGGGACAATTACATCCTGCAGGTCTGCCAAGGGGCTGCCAAACTGGGCAGTCTTAGATTGCTGCTACTGCGGACACTCTAGGGGCGAGCAATGTGGGCACAGAGATCATGCCAACTTGAAAAACAACTGTTTGAGACTAGGATCCTAGCCTCACCACCATATAATCTAGTCTCAGACACAAACTGGGACCCTACAGCCACTAGGGACAAAGACCTGCAACCACAGACCCACAGGCACCAAGAATCCAAATATCCAGGCCATAGATTTCTGTGAGCACAGAGCCCATTCCCTTCCCCATAGGCTCACGGCAGTGCCATAGGAACTGCTAGACCCACCCCTCCCACAGGGCTGCAGCTCCGCTACCAGAATTTGAGCCAGGGCAGGCATATGCACATACTGGGAATCTGTTCCCTGCACTTCACAATTATGCAATGAGGCTCCATGCCCATACAGAGTGGCAGTGCCACCTGACATTGATTCTTGGCAAGTGCACAGGGAACTCTGTTCTCCACAGCAGAGGAGTGGATGCCCTGCAGACACAGGGAGGCCGTGCAACCCAGTCCCCTAAGCAGGCCAGGGACCCTGATTCTCCGTGTGAGAGGCAGCACTGAGCACCAGTGACTTGGCTGTTTCTCATCGCATGCACCCAGGATCCCTGATTCCCAGTGCATGCACACTAAGAGACAGTGACTCCAATTCTCAGCACATGTGCACACAGGGACCCTGATTCTTGGTGTGAGGACACACCAAGCAACAGAGACTCTCATACTAGATTCACGGTGCAGACATGGGGAATCTGACTCTTAGCATGCACTAAGGGACCCTGATTTTGAGCATATGCCACCAGGGTCACTTTATCAGCATAGAACAGGCAGGGTCCCTGACTCTAGGTGCATGCACAACGTTGCACTGAGAACCACTGACTTGTATCCCAGGAAAAAGTGGCTCCGAACAACCAATGGCAGCAACATGTCTTGGTGTCAGAGCTCTTCAGTGACACTCGAGGGGTGCAAAGCTCTGACTGCACATGAACCAAGCCCCAGGAACTTGGAATTTTAACCTGCTTGTGATAGTCAGAATCGGGAGACAACACAGTCACCAGAGGAAAGAAAATGAAAAATCGCCAAGAAAGAAAAAAAGTGAAGCAGAAGCATGCAACACGACAGAAAAAGAATTCAGAGTAATGGCTATACAGTTCATACACCGATGAATGAGAAAATCAACAGCCTATGCAAAAATCAGGAAGAAATCAAAAGTGATATAGCTACAATAAAAAACACCATGGAAGGTTTCAACAGTAGATTAGAAGAAGCAGAGGACCCAATTAATGAGTTAGAAGATATACTAGTGAAACAAGCTCAAGCTGAAGGGCAACTGGAGAAAAAAATTAAAAAGGAGGAGGAGAGACTAAGAGAGCTTTGGGGCAATGCAAAGCAAAATAACATACGTATAATAGGGATACCAGAAGGACAAGAAGAGCGGCAAGGATTAAAAAATTTATTTGAAGAAATAATGACCGAAAACTTCCCAGATATGGGGAAGAAAAAAAGTTACACAAGTACAGAGAGTCCCAAGTAAGATGAATCGCAAAAGACCCACACCAAGAGATGTCATAATTACAATGGCAAATGGTAACGACAAAGAGAGAATCTTAATGGCTGCAAGAGAGAGACAAAGAGTTCTTTACAAAGAATCCCCCATCAGGCTTGATTCTCACCCCTCCTGAGGAAGGTCTCCTACCCCCACGGCTGCTACGCCTCCCACACACAACTCACACCGGGACCCAGGTGGTAGACAGAGACTCGGCCAGCAATAGCTGCCCTATATCTAAATTTAATTTATTACAAGGAATTCTGAGGACCTACTCAAAAATGCAAATATTCCTTTCCACAAGTATTTACTGGGTAAACTAAGATGTCTGCTTGAGTATTAAGATTGATAGTAAAATAGTAATCAAGTTTTCAGATTAATTTAAATTGGACAAGTGAAATAAGTGAATACTCAAGAAAATCTAACTGTACTGGACAAAAAGCTTTTCCTAAAACATTAACTAAATTATCTATTAGTAGTTCATCTCACTGCAAAATTGCCTAACATCCAAAGAACCTAAAGTAGTAATATTTGTATGCAAAAATTAAAATTTAAAATTACCAAGACTGCAAGATAAAATTTCCAAAAGCCCCTATTAACCAAAAAAAAAGGGGGGGGGGACAGTGACGTAATATCATGTAAGGAAAAATATCCTATAAGTAAAATACATGTAGAAAATTCTTACTCCAGAAAAGAAAATTCCATTTGTAAAACCAGCTGCAGGACACCCACAAAAAAAAAAAACACACATGGTGTCAAAATAAGCCAAAGGAAAATCATTTAGGCAAAAATAAAAAGAATCCCAAGTCTATTTTTCAGAGAGGATCCCTTTGTTAACCTTTGGTCGAGAATGTGTTTGTGTGTTTTCAGAGAACAACTCCAAGACCATGTGAGTTCCTGCGACAGTGAGGAACTGACAGGCCTGTTCCAGCCACGAGGACGGTCCAGAGATGGGGGACGCTGACGACACCTTGCCATGCTAGCAGTCGGCAGCTGTGCGTGGCTGCAGGCGGCCCAGGAACATACCAGAGAGGATGGATCTTGCATTGCCACGATGTGTCCACCATCTGGATACCATTGCAGACATGTACACATAAAGAACTATTTGACATTGAAACTGGGACTCAGAACAGTTGGACATTGAAACTGACACTCAAACTTTTTTTGCTCTTATACGTTTGTTTTCAGTATGCAGAGGCAAGATATTTTTGAAGAAAAGAAACAGGGGAGCGTGATTGATATAGAGGCAGGGTGGCCTCGAACAGGCTGTCAAACTACAGGGGGAAGGCTGGAGTGGAGGGGAGGCAGATGCTGGGGGAGATCAACCGAAGGACTTGTATGCATACATATGAGCATAACCAATGAATGAAAGACTCTGGGGTGGGGAGGGAGGCAGGTGGGGACATGTGCTGGGGGGTAGGGGAGGCTGGGGCGAAAATAATGGGGGGGAGGAAAACATATGTACTACTATTAAATATAAGTTATATTGTAAATAAAATAAAATTAAAAATAAAATTAAAAAAAAAGAATCCCCCATCAGATTATCAAATGATTTCTCAACAGAAACACATCAAGCTAGAAGAAATGGAAGGAAGTATACAAAGTGATGTAAAACAAGGGACTGAATCCAAGAATATTCTACCCAGCAAGATTATCAATCAAAATTAAAGGGGAAATAAGGAGTTTCACAGACAAAAAAAGGGTAAGAGAGTTTATCACTACCAAGCCAACAATGCAAGAAACACTAAAGGGAATGCTGTAAAAAGAAGAAATGAAAAAGGTAAGAAGGAACACAGGCTAAAAAAATAGATATGGCTACAAACAAGTACCTTTTAATAATAACTTTAAATGTAAATGGACTAAATGCTCCAATCAAATGACATTGAGAGGCTGAATGGATAAAAAACATGAACCATATATCTAAAAGAGACACATCTCAAAACAAGGCAGTCACATAGACTGAAAGTGAAGGGATGGAAAAATATCTTTCAGGCAAATGGAAATGAAAAAAAAAAAAGCTGGGGTAGCAACACTTATATCTAACAACATCGCCTTGAAGTGAAGGCCATAACAAGAGATGAGGAAGGCCACTTCAGAATACTAAAGGGATCAATACAGCAAGAGTATATAACCCTGATAAACATATATGCACCCAATGCAGGAGCACCCAAATACATAAAAAAAACCTCTTGGAAGATATTAAGGGAAAGATCGACAACAATACAATCATTATAGGGGACTTTAATATATCACTGACATCACTGGATAAATACTCAAGACAAGAAATCAGCAAAGAAACATAAATCCTAAATGACTCACCAGAGCAGATGGACTTAACTGACATGAAAGAGGCAAAATAACAACATACCCCACAGAAATACAAAGGATTGTTAAAAAATACTATGAGAATGTTAAATATGGCTGCTAACTGGAAGGTAGACTGCAAAATAGTGCATGAGTGAGAGAACGAAGAAAGGGAGAAAGTGGATATTGTCAGAAACCTGAAAATCCGAGAATCTACAACACTGCCACCCAGAGAACAGCAGAGAACCCTGGAACAGTGATACCCAAGTGATGCGACCACACAGGAATCCCACCGCAGAATAAAAGATGCACACAGACTGATAGTGAAGGGATGGAAAAAGGTTTTTCAACCTAATGTAAATGGAAAAAAAAAAGCTGGGGTAGCAATACTTATATCTGACAAATTAAATCTCAAAGTGAATGACATAAAAAGAGATAAGGAAGGCCACTTCATAATACTAAAGGGAACAATCCAACAACTCTATTCCAACAAACCAGAAAACCTGTAGAAAACTGACATTTCCCTAGAAAAATACAACATTCCAAAACTCAATCCGAAAAAATCTAAACATCTCAATAGGCCAATAACTATGGAAGAAATTGAAGCAGTCATCAAAAAGCTTCCAGCAAACAAAAGCCCAGGGCCAGATGGCTTCACAGGGGAGTTTTACCAAACATTCAAGGAAAAACTAAAACCTATCTTCATCAGACTATTAAAAAAATTCAAGAGGAAGGCACACTTCCAAGCACATTCTATGAAACCAGCATCATCCTAATAGCAAAACCAGATTAAGACAACACAATGAAAGAGAATTACAAGCCAATAATCCTCATGATCATAGATGCCAAAATCCTCAACAGAATTTTAGCAAATTGGATTCAACTGTACATCAAAAAGATCATACACCATGACCAAGTAAGATTTATCTCAGGGATGCAAGATGGTACAATATCTGCAAATAAATAAGTGATACATCACATAAACAAATTGGGAGATAAAAGTCACATAGTCATATCAATTGATGCAGAAAAAGCATTTGACAAAATCTAACTACCTTTCTTGATTAAAAAAAAACTCTTAGCAAGGTGTGAATAGAAGGATCATACCTCAACATAATAAAAGCCATATATGACAAGAACAGGAACAAGACAGGGATGCCCACTCTAACCACAATTGTTCGACATAGTACTGGAAGTACTAGCCATTGTGATCAGACAAGAAGAAGAAATAAAAGGCATCCAAGTTGGAAAAGAAGTAAAACTGTCCTTATTCACAGATGACATCATACTGTACATAAAAAAACCCTAAAGACTCCATCAAAAAACTATTAGACTTAATAGTTTGAATTCGGCAATGTAGCAGAGTTCAAAATTAACCCCAAGAAATCTATGGCATTTATACACCAATAGTGAATTTATAGAAAGAGACTAAAAAAGCAATCCCATTTACTATCACACCAAAAATATTAAGATACCTAGGAATAAACTTAACTAAGTAGGTAAAAGACCTATACGCAGATAACTACAGGACACTGAAAAAGGATCTAGAGGAAGACATAAACAGATGGAAAAACATATCGTGTTTATGGATTTGGTAGAATCAACACCATTAAAATATCCATATTACCCAAAGCAATCTATAGATTCAATGCACTCCCCATTAAAAAACCGATGGCATATTTCACAGACCTAGAAAGAAATCTTCAAAAATTCATCTGGAATTTTAAAAAAGACCCCGAATAGCCACAGCAATCCTGAGAAAGAAGAACAGAGTAGGTGGGATCTCAATACCAGATTTCAAGTTGTATTACAAAGCCACTGTTCTCAAAACAGTCTGGAATTGCACAAGAACAGGCATATAGACCAATGGAATAGAATAGAGAAACGAGAAATTGACCCAAACCATTCTGATCAATTAATATTAGACAAAGGAGGTAGAAACATACAATGGAGTCAAGACAATCTCTTCAATAGATAGTATTGGGAAAATTGGACAGATATATGCAAAAAAATGAAATTAGACCACCAACTAACACCATACGCAAAAATAAACTCAAAATGTATAAAGGACTTAAACATAACACAGGAAACCATAAAAATACTGGAGGAATCTACAAACAGAGAAATCTCAGACATATGCCGAACCAATTACTTCACAGATACCGCTCTTAGGGCAATAGAATCTAAATAAAAAATAAACAAATGCGACTACATCAAAATAAAAAGCTTTTGCACAGCAAAAGAAACTATCAACAAAAGAACAACAAAGACCACTGCATAGGAGAACATTGGTGCAAATGTTATCACTCATAAAGGTTTAATCTCCAACATTTACAGGGAACTCATTCCACTTAATGAAAGGAAGATAAATGATCCAATAAAAATATGAACAATGAATCTAAATAGAAACTTTTTGAAATAGGACAGAAGTAAGGCCAAGAGACATATGAAAACACTAGCGTCCCGGTGCATGAAATTTGTGTACGGGGGGGGGGGGGGGCGGCGCGGGGGGGGTGTTCCTCAGCCCAGTCTGCATTCTCTCCAATTGGGGACTCCTCGAGGGATGTCCGACTCCCTGTTTAGGCGCGATCCCGGTAGGATCGGGCCTAAACGGGGAGTCAGACATCCTTCTCACAATCCAGGACTGCTGGCTCCAAACTGCTCACCTGCCTGCCCCCCTGATTGCCCCTAACTGCTTCTGCCTGCCAGCCTGATCACCCGCTAACCACTACCCTGTCAGCCTAATTGATGTCTAACTGTTCCCCTGACAGCCTGTTTGTCCCCAACTTCCCTCCTCTGCCGGCCTGGTCAACCCTAACTGTCCTCCCCTATAGGCTTGATTGCCCCCAACTGCCTTCCCTTGCAGGCCTCGTCCCTCCCAACTACCCTCCCTTGCTGGCCTGATGGCCCACAACTGCCCTCCCTTGCAGGCCTGGAACCTCCCACTGTCCTCCCCTGCTGGCCGTCTTGTGGTGGCCATCTTGTGTCCACATGGGGGAAGGATTTTTGACCACATGGTGGCAGGCCTCTTGTGTGTTGGAGTGATGGTCAATCTGCAAATTACTCTTTCATTCGATAGGATAGAGGCCTGGTGCATGGGTGGGGGCCAGCTGGTTTGCCCTGAAGGGTGTCTTGGATCAGGGTGGGGCTTCCCTTGGGGCATAAGGCAGCCTGGGCGAGGGGCCTGTGGTGGTTTGCAGGACGGCCATGCCCCCCCCTCCAGCTACCCAAGTGGAGGCCTTGGGATCTGGGATTAATTTATGTTCTATAATTGAAACTTTGTAGCCTGGAGCAGAGCCAAGCCTTCTGCTCACTCTGGCAACAGAATTTCTGTTTGAAACTTTGTAGCCTAGAGTGGAGGCTTAAGCTAGGGCTGCAGAACTTTGGCTTTCTCCATCGCCCCAGCAACCCTAGCCTCTTCTCTCTCCAGCCCTTTGACTGCCACCATTTCTGTTGGGATTATGTATCTTCTATAATTGAAACTTTGTAGCATTGAGTGGAGGCCTAGGACAGCAAGGGCAGGCAGAAAGCTTGGCTTCCTCCATTGCCATGGAAACCCAAGCCTCCCTCCTGCTCTCAGTGGTGGCAGCCATCTTGATTTGGATTTATTTGCATAATTTGCTCCTGATTGCCTGGTGGGAATGGCTGTGGCCATGGCTTGATCGGAGATACGGTCAATTTGCATATTGCTCTTTTATTAGATAGGATGCTCAAAGTCACTAAATATCGGAGAGATGCAAACCAAAACAATAATGTGGTACCATCTCACACCTGTCAGAATGGCAATCAACAAATCAACAAATGACTAGTGCTGGTGAGGATGTGGAGAGAAAAAAAAACCCTCGTATACTGCTCGTGGGAATGCAGACTGGCACTGCCACTGTGGAGAACAGTATGGAGTTTGCTCAAAAAACTAAAAATGGAACTCCCATTTGACCCAGTAATCCCACTTCCAGGAATATATCCCAAGAAAACTAGAAATACCAATCAGAAAAGATATATGTACCCCTATGTTCAAAGCAGCACAATTCGCCATAGCCAAGATTTGGAAACAACTTAAATGCCCATCAGCAGATGAGTGGATTAGAAAACTATGGTACATCTACAAAATGGAACACTACACTGCTATAAAAAAAAGGAATTCTTACCATTTGTAGCAGCATGGATGGATCTGGAGAGCATTATCTGAAGTGAAATAAACCAGGCAATGAAAGAAAAATACCACATGCTCTCACTCATTTATGGAAAATAAAGAACATTATAACCTGGTAAACAAAAAAATTGATATGGAGGCAGTAAAGCATGGAACATATTGTCAAATTACAGTGGGAAGGCTGGGGAGTGAGGAAAGAGATCAGCCAAAGGACTTGTATGCATGCATATAAGCACAATCAATGGACACAAGACACTGGGGAAGGGGGATGAGGGCATGCCACAGGAGTTTGGGGAAGCTCGGGGAAGGTGATGTGGAAAAAAAGAGAGATATGTACTACTATATGTAATACTTTAAACAATAACAAATTTTAAAAGAACAGTATAAACTGTTGAACAAAAATAGATAGAGGCAAAGGAGCATCAAACAGACCGTCAAACTACAGGGGAAAGGAGGGGGAGGTAAGAGATCAACCAAAGGACATATATGCATGCATTAAGCACAAACAATAGACGCAAGATATGGGGGGGGGGTCAGTGCCAGGGGGCAGAGGAGGCCAGGTGGAGTTCAATGGGGAATAAAAGGAGACATATGTACTGTTATTTGTAATACCTTAAACAATGAATAAATAAATACTTTTTTAAAGAAGCAAAAAAATAAATAAACATTTTTTTAGAAAGAAAGAAAATATGAACATTGCTTTGCGTATTATGCCAACAAATTGCACAATCTGGATGAAATGAATAAATTTCTAAAAACATACAATCTTCTAATCCTGAATCAAGAAGAATCAGAGAATCTTAATAGAAAAATTACAACTAGTGAAATTTAAGCAGTACATTTAAGCAGTTTAAAAACTCCCAACAAACAAAAGTCTTGGACTGAGTGGCTTCACAGGTGAATTTTACCAAACATTAAAAGAAGAATTAAGACCTATCCTTCTCAAACTATTCGAATAAATCCAAGAGGAAGGAAGCATCTCATGCTCATTTTATGAGGCCAGCCTTTTCCTAATTCCAAAATTAGATAAATACACTACAAGGAAAGAAAATTATACACCAATATCTCCAATGAACACCCTATCTAATAGAAGAGTAATGTGCAAAGTAACTATCATTCCACTATACCCATAAGCCACACCCACAACCCAATCAGGAGTGAGTATGCAAATTAATTCAACCAAGATGGCTGTGGCCACAGAGAAAACAGGAGGGAGGCTTGGGTTTCCCCAGCAATGGAGGAAGCCAAGTTTTCCACACATTATGGCTGGCCCAGGCCTCCAGTCTAGGCTACAAAGTTTCAATTATAGAAGATAAATAAATCCCAACAGAAATGGTTTCCCACAGAGCAAGCAGGCAGCGTGGCTCTACTCCAGGCTACAAAATGTCAATTATAGAAGATAAATAAATCCCAGACACCAGGGCCTCCACTTGGGTCGCCAGGGGTCATGGCTGGCCTGAAAACCACAACAGGCTCCTTGCCCAGGCTGCCTCACACCCCAAAGGAACCTCCACCCTGATCTGGGACATCCTTCAGGGCAAACCAGGTGGCCCCCACCCATGCACCACACCTCTATCCTATCTAACAAAAGAGTAATATGCAGATTGACCATTACTCCAACACACAAGATGGCTGCCCCCATGTGATCAAAGATCCTGCCCCCATGTGGACACAGGATGGTCACCACAAGATGGCCAGCAGGGAAGGGCAGTTAGGAGGGGCCAGACCTGCAAGGGAGGGCAGTTGGGGGTGATAAAGCCTTCAGAGGAGGGCAGTTAGGGGTGACCAGGCTGGCAAGGGAGCAATTAGGCATCAATCAGGCTGGCAGGAGAGTGGTTAGGGGTGATCAGGCTAGCAGGCAGATGCGGTTAGGGGCAATCAAGAAGGCAGGCAGGCAGGCGAGCACTTTGAAGTCAGCAGTCCTGGGATTGTGAAAGGGATGTCCGACTTCCCTTGAGGGGTCCCAGATTGGAGTGGGTGCAGGCTGGGCTGAGGGACACTGCCCCCGTGCATGAATTTTGTGCACCAGGCCTCTAGTAGATGATGAAATCCTCGAAAAATATATTAGCAAAGTGGATTCAGCAATACATTAAAAATACCATACATCATGTTCAAGTGAGATTTATTCCAAGGATGCAAGATTGGTACAATATCAGAAAATTGTCTGTTTTTAATGACCCAGGTGATTAAGTCAAATCTACCCAAATAATCTTAACAGTTTAAGGTAAACTCATTCAGAACTATAATTACATGTATAAAAGTGAATTATAAAAATACCTTAATTATAATTTGACTAGTGGCCCAGTGCATGAAATTCATGCACTGGGGGGGGGGGGTGTCTCTCAGCCTAGCCTGCATCCTCTCTAATCTGAGATTCCTTTGTGATTGGGCCTAAACTGGCAGTCGGACAACCCCCTCGCAATCTGGGACTGCTGGCTCCTAACGGCTCACCTGCCTGACTGCTTGATCACCCCTAACCACTCTGCCTGCTGGCCTGATTGCCCCAACTGGTCCCCTCTGCCGGCCTGCTTGGCCCCAACTGCCCCCGCACCAGCCTGATCACCCTCAACTGCCCTCCCCTTCTGGCCTGATCACCTCCCAACAGCCTTCCCCTCCTGGCCCGATCACCCCTAACCACCTCTGCCTTGGCCCCATCACCATGACTTTGTCTGGAAAGACTTCTGGAAGGTCTCATGGTCTAATTAGCATATTACCTTTTATTACTATATATAGGATATGATATATAGTATATGTACCAGTATTATTCTATGAAAATACATACTTCATGAGGTAGGAAGGCATCTAATACATTACATTGCATATGTTGTAAGTAGTAGGAAATACTGTATTCATAGCAATAATATACATCCTGTGACTTCCCTTCCTGATCTGGGAATGGTTCCCCAGTTTTTTTTAATGTTGCCTGGCCCCTAATGTATTTTTTTGTCATTCAGTGTAACTTTATTTACTATTTATTGCACATGATTTGAGGTCTTTAATTTCTAACCAACAAAGATTCAAAGGACTATTTTTCCATGAAGTTTAACATTAGCATCAGTGAATTCATGTATTTATGTGTTTTTATTGTAAACATCTGAATTATTCACATTGTCATAGATCCTGACCTCGTAAGCATGGACCATGCACAGGCTGGCAGCAAGCCACTCTGAAAGCAAACAGATACTCTGCATAAGGAGAAAAGTCATTGCACAACATTTAATGCCCAACCTGAGTCACCTCAGAATGTTATATATATTGACTTCTTAATTCCTATAGTATCGGGAACTCAACTGCTTGGTTGGTGATGGGGTTGACCTGGTTTCTGGAGGATTACTCCTGAAATAATTAAGGAAAGGGATGCTCAATCTTTTCTTGGTTGCTTGCTCCTCTCCAGCACCTTCATCTTTCTTCTCATCCTCAGCTTCTTGGGCTTCTTCTCCTTCACCTTCACCTCCTTCTTCCTCCTTTGCATCCTCAAATTCTTCCTTGGCACTTTCTTCCTCTTCCTCTCCTTCCTTTTCGTCAGCCACTTCCTCTCCTCCTCCACTTCAGCTTCTCCTTCAGAGGGGGTTCATCCTTTGCTTCCTCGGTTTTTGCAGCCTCCATGGTCTCCTCTACCTCAATCTGCTCCTCCTGGACATGGCTGGTGTATTAAGAAGGGAAGGAACCAGAGGACATCAAGTAGAAGCTGATTTGTAAACCACTGTAGGCAGATCGACTAAAGACCTGGGAACTGTGGGAGTAGCCACTGGCTATATTTCCCACGCTGGTGAAACTGAGCCAGGTCTCCTCACTTTCCAAGAGCTTCCTGTAAGCTGCAATGTCAATGTCCAAAGCCACAATGAGGCAGTCCTGGTATTCTTTTAAACATCATGCCATTTCACTCTTTGTAGTTCTCAACTCCTTTTCTAATTTGTTGATTGTGTCCTGCATAGCACTAACACCTGAGTTCTGCTTATCCTCCAGCTCTCCCAGCTGCTTTCCCAAAGCTTAGTTCATGCCCTGGCATGCTTCTATCTCCAGGGTCTTGGCCTTGAGCAGGCAGCGGCTTTCATGTACGTCCTCCTTGGCTTCTAGCACCCTGTAGATGTTCTTGACAGTGCTCTCAGTCAGCATGGTGAAGCAGCTCTTGTACCATTCTTCAGCATTCTGCATGTTCTTGGCAGCCAGCTTCTTGTACCGGGCGAAGATGTCGTTGAGCCGGCAGAGAGGTCGGAGTTGAAGAACATGTCCATCTCCATGGAGATCTGAGCCTGCAGCTCAGCAATCTCCTCTTCGTGCACCTTCTTCAGAAAGGCGATTTTGTCCAGCAGGCTGTAGATGCACTTTTCAAGCTCAGCCCCAGCGAGAGCCACTTCATCTGCACCTTAGAATGCCTGCAGGTTGCTCCCAGTCCTTTCCAAGCCCTGGTGCCTGCTAACTGCCCACTGCCCTCTCCTCCCCAGGGACTGGTCTCGGTGGGCGGGAGCACAGGCACCCCATTTTCATTAAAATGTTCAACCATGGCCTGCCCCACCAGTGTGCACAGGCAGCCCAGGGGCATACAGTGATCCCAGAGACCCTGGCCACCCCAGCCTATCCACATCCCCGATAGCGGCCTGGCCCCTGTGGGTATAGCCAACCCGCCCTCTTCTGACTGCCCTGTTACTGATCTAGGCCTTTACCCAGTGGGCTGCGTCAGGTGCAGTCAGTCTGCCCTGCCCATCCCTAATGATGGCCTGGACCCCACCGTAGGTGTCAGGTGCTGCCACCACCCACTCCCCTGCCTGCCTGGTGACTGATCGTGGCCTCAACGCTACCTGCCATGGTGGGGCTGCGATCACGATAGGGACCCCGGCCACCCGCAGCAAGAAGCATCGCCTCAGCCTGGCCTCGCTGTGGGTGGTGGGGGGCCGGGCTGGAACCCCTGCTAGGGCTGGGGCTGTGATTGGGACCCCCACCAGAGCTGGGGCTACAATTGGGACCCCCATCACCCGCAGCAAGAAGCACCACCTAGGCTGGGCCTCACTGTGGGCAGTGGGGGGCCGGATCCCTTGCTTCGGCTGGGATCGAGACCCCACCACCCACAGCACTGCCATGGCCGGCTCAGGGCAGAGGGGGCCCACCTGCCATCTTGCTTGGGGTTAATTTGCATATTGCGCCTATTGGCTAGTAGTGTAGCGAAGGTACAGTCAATTTGCATGTTTCTCTTTTATTAGATAGGATTAAATAACCATGGTTCTGGAATCTCGTGTATGTGTGTGTGTCAGGTAGCGGGGAGGGGGGGGGGTCATCTTAGAATTCTTCCTATCATACAACCTAAATAATTTTTCTTTTTAAATTGAGGTAAAATTTACCTAAATTAAAATGCATCATTTTTACAATTAGAAATATTACAGTTTAACAGCACTTAATACATTCAGTGTTTTGCAACCACCAGCCTGTATATTTCCAGAAAATTTTCTTCACCCAAAAGAAAGCTTCATATCAACAATACAGTCAATAAAAAGGAAAAAAAGGGAAAACCTCACATCTATTAAGCAATCTCTCAATATTACTCCCTCCCCACAACATCTGGTATCCACTAATCAGCGTTCAGTCTCTGTGGATTTTCCTATTCATGATATTTGTATTTGGTTTCTTTCAATTAACATAATTTTTTCAAACCTCACCCATGTTGTAGTATGTATCATTCCTTGTTATTGATAATATTACAATATATGGATATGCCACATTTTTCTTCTTTTAAAAAAAAATCGTTATTGTTGAGAGTTTTACAGATGTCCCTCCCCTTTTCTGCCCCCATTGTCATCTTCTTCCTAGTTCCTGCCCTATCCCAAGCTTTCACCACCCTATTCTTTGTGTCCTAGGTAATGCATACCCTATATAATAAAGAGGTAATATGCAAATTGACCATCACATCCTCACAAGCTAGCTGCCTATGACAAGGGTGGCAGGGGTGTTAGTGAGGGATGACCAAATGGCTGAACAGCAGGCTGAGTAGGGTGACCAGGCCAGTGGGGGTCTATGAGGGGCAACCAGGCTGGCAGGGGGGGGGGCTGTTGGGGGTAACCAGGATGGTAAGGGGGCAATTGAGGGTGACCAGGCTGGCCTGGGGAGGGCATTTAGAGGCAACCAAGCTGGCAGAGGGGGGGAAGTTAGGGGCAACTAAGCTGCAGAGGGAGCAGTTGGGGCAATTAAGCTGGCAGGGGGCAGTGAGGGACAACTAGGCCAGTGGGGGGGTCAGTTAGGGGCAACCAGCTTGGCAGGGGGCAGTTAGGGGTGACCAGGCCTGCAGAGCAGGACAGTTGGGGGCAACCAGGCCAGCAGGGGGGGATGACCTGGCCAATGGGCGGGCAGTTAGGGGCAACCAGGCAGGCAGGTAGGTGAGCGATTAGGAGCCAGCAGTCCAGGATTGTGAGAAGGATGTCTGACTGCCGGTTTAGGCTCAATCCCTGGGACAGGGCCTAAACCAGCAGTTGGACATCCCCCAAAGGGTCCCAGATTGGAGTGAGTGCAGCCTGGGCTGAGGGGACTCTCCTCCATCCTGTGCACGAATTTCGAGCACCAGACCTCTAGTATGCATATTAAGTTCTTTGGTTAATCCCTTCTGCTCCTCCTCACCCCTACCCTCTGAGATTCCTCAGTCTCTTCCATGCTTCCATGCCTCTGGTTCTATTTTATTCATCAGTTTATTTTGTTCATTAGATTTCTTCTTCTTTTGATTTTTAGATCCAGTTGTTGATATACATATATGCCATTTTACTGTTAATATTTTAGATCTCTTCTTCTTCTTCTTCTTCTTCTTCTTCTTCTTCTTCTTCTTCTTCTTCTTCTTCTTCTTTTCCTTCTTATTTTTTTCTTCCTCCTCCTCCTCCTCCTCCTCCTCCTCCTCCTCCTCCTCCTCCTCCTCCTCCTCCTCCTCCTTCTCCTTCTCCTTCTCCTTCTCCTTCTCCTTCTCCTTCTTCTTCTTCTTCTTCTTCTTCTTCTTCTTCTTCTTCTTCTTCTTCTTCTTCTTCTTCTTCTTCTTCTTCTTCTTCTTCGTTTCTTTCTCCTTCTCCTTCAAGAAGACCCTTCAACATTTAATGTAATACTGATTTGGTTCATGTCAAGATCAATGCCTTTATCTTTTTCTTGTCTATGAAGCTCTTTATTATACCTTCAATTTTAAATGAGAGCTTTGCCTAGCAGAGTAATCTTGGTTGTAGTTCCTTGCTTTTCATCACTTTGAATACTTCTTGCCACTCCCTTCTGCCTTGCAAAGTTACATTGAGAAATCACCTGACAGTCATATGGGCACTCCCGTGTAGTTAACTGCTTCTCTCTCTCTCTCTCTCTCTCTCTCTCTCTCTCTCTCTCTCTCTCTCTCTCTCTCTTAGATTCTCTCTTTGTCTTTGACTTTTGGCATTTTAATTATGATGTGTCTTGGTGTGGACCTCTTTGGGCTCATCTGGTTTGGTACTCTCTGCAATTCCTGAACTTGTATTTCTTCCACCTTGTAAGGGAAGTTTTTTTTGTCATTATTCATTCAAATAGGTATTCAATATCTTGCTCTCTCTCCTCCTTCTGACAATTCCATGATATTAATGTTGGTATACTTGAAGTTGCCCAGAGGCTCCTTACACTATCTTCATGTGTTTGGGTTTTTTTTGCTCTTCTGATTGGGTGGTTTTTGCATCCCCATGTTCCAAATTGCTAATTTGATTCTCAGCATACTCTACTATACTGTTGATTCTCTATAAATTATTCATTTCAGTTAGTGTATCCTTCATTTCTGACTGGTCCTTTTTCATGTCTTTGATGTTCTCACTAAGATACTTGAAAGCCTCACTAAGTCCCTTGAAACTCTCATTATGATCCTTAAGTATCTTTATACCCATTGTTTTGAATTTTTTTACCTATGAGTTTGCTTGTTTCCATTTCATTTAGTTATTTTTCTGGCAATTTCTTCTCTTTCATTTGTGACATGTTTCTTTTTCTCCACATTTTGGCTGTTTCCCTGTGTTTGTTTCTATATATTAGGTAGAGCTGCTATGTCTCCTGGAATTGATAGAGTGGCCTTGTGTAGTAGGTGTCCTATGGGACCCACTGGATCAACCTCTCGTGTCACCTGAGCTGGGCACTCTAGGTTCACACCTGTGTGGGCTATGTGCACAGTCTTATTGTAGTTGAGTCTTGATTGCTGTTGGCATCACTAGGATCAATTGACCTCCAGGACAATTGGCTGTGAGGACCAGCTGTATCTAAAGCAAAAGAAATGCTGTGCAGGAGACACACATATGGAGTAGGACTTCCTTCATTGGTGCTTTGGTGCTCACTGAGTCTGCCCCCTGAATGGGTCACTCATGGATACATAGAGTTATGATCTGGGGTGGTCTGAAGCTCTCCAATGGGTGCACTGGCTCTGGGACCTCCCTAACTAGCCACTGGTTGGGACCTACTTGGCAGGAGCTACAGAGCTATCTGCAGATGTCTGCTACTTGTGTTGACCTTGGAGATTCCCAGGAGAGCCCAAACTGTGAACCAAGGCAGGCTGCTGCTAGTGCTGGGCCTGGGGCCACTTATCCAGAGGTACAGGGCATGCTGAGTCCAGCTGCTATTTGTTTGAGATATTTTAGGAAAGTCTAAAGCCTGAGCCAGGACAGGCCATTCATATGGAAAAGCCACTGCTTTTGTGGAACTATAAATTGGTTGGGGTGGGTCTCAGGAAATCACCGGGTGGAGTGCACAGTGTGAGCCAGGCTGATAGAAACTCAGATATGGCTACTAGTCATCTATGTGCCAGTGGGGGTCTCAGCATAGAAACAATTACCCATGTGATCATCCTTGTCTAGGAAAAAGTGCCCCTGAGTTCTTGCTCTGATGTCAGACAATCCAGTTCCTCCCTGTGTGTCCTTGATTCCCCACCCCAAGTCAGTGCTCCAACACTAGAGCTAAGAGGGAATGGGACCATGTAATTTCATGTGCTGGCCCTTTAAGAGGAACTGCCTGTGTCTCCAGCAGCCTGTGTCACTCAGCCAGAATCCCTGCTGGTTTTTACAGCCCAAAGTTAATAGAACTTCCCTTCCTAGTTCTGGAACTCTGGGTTGAGGGGTCTAGTGTGGGGCTGGGACCCCTTGCTCCTCACAGGAAGTCTCCAAAGGCAAGATATCCCTCCTGATTTAAAAAAATGCTACGCATAGGTGTTAAGACCAGCCCATTCTGCATCTCTGCCCCTCCTACCAGTCTCAATGTGCTTTTTTCTTTAATTCTCTAGTTGTAGGACTTCCATTCAGCCAGATTTCAGGTAGTTATGGATGATGGTTATTCTGTATTTTAGTTGTGATTTTATGTGGCTGTTGGAGGATGTAAGTACCATGTTTATCTGTGCCACCATCTTGGTTTCTATCTTGCCACATTCTCTTTATCCATGCAACAGCTAATGGACATTTGGATTGTTTCCATCTGCTTACTACTGTGAATAATATTTCTATGAAAATTTGTATACAAATTCTTGCTTGTTTGAATACATTCTTTAAAGTTTTTCTGACCATCTAGGAATGGTATTGCTGAGTCATTTGGTAATTCTATGTTGCAGTTTTTGTCAAGATAGATTTCAAGTCACTATTTCATTTATTTTTTTCACAATCTTTATTTCCTTATATCTTCTAGTTTTTGCTTTAGTATGCTTTTTTTAAAAAAAGAGAGAGGGAAGTGGGGATGGGTGGGGGTAGGCAATAATGTCAAAATTAAAATTTTTTAATAAAAAAAGAACATAAAAATGTACATGTTTATAGCTATACATTTTCCTCTGAACACTGTTTTAGCTGCATCCCATAAATTTGGTATGCTGTGGTTTTATTTTCAATTTTCTGAAAGTATTTTCTAATTGCCCTTGTGATTCTTCCTTGACCCATGCTTGTTTATGGGTACATTTTAATTTTTTTTTCATATTTCTAAATGTTCCAGTTTTTCTTCTGTTATTGATTTCTAGTTTTATCCATTGTTGTTGAAGATATTTTGTATGATTTTAACCGTTTTAAATGTGTCAAGAGTTATTATGTGGCCTAAACATGGTCTATCCTGAAGAATTATCTATGAATTCTTCTCAATGCACTTGGGAAGAATATGCATTCTGGTGGTGTTGGGTAGAGTGTTCTGTATACTAGTATATCTGTTTGACCTACTATCTTATTATTATTATTATTATTATTATTATTATTATTATTATTAGAGATCAACTCTTCTTTGCTCTTATTCTTCTTTCTTTTATTCTTTTTGACAATCTTATTTTATCAACTCAGCAGTTTAACATGAAGATTTTCTTTTATGTGTTTATAATTGAATTTATTGGGGTGACATTAGTTAATTAAATTATATAGGTTTGCAGTGTAGAGGTCAATAATGCATAATCCTATCTAATAAAAGAGTAACATGCAAATGTGACCATACCTGGGCTCCTGACTGGCTATGCTACCAGCCAGTCAGAGCAAGGGGTGGGGTGGAGAGGCGTGAGATAAAGTGGTGAAGTCATCAAGTGCCCGGCTGGGGCTCGGAGACCAAGTGAAGGCAGCGAAGGCGGCCAGAACTCACCACAGCTGAGTCAACTGAGGCCCTGGGGTGCTGAGAAAGGCGGCAGAGCGGTGGCGGTGGGGGCGGCAGCGGCTGCGAAAACTCACTTCACCTCGGCAGCGGCGGCTGCAAGAACTCACCGCAGCTGTATCTAATGAGGCCCCAGGCATTGCTAATATTACCTGTAGCTTCAGCTGTTTGCCAGCAAAAACGGAAGGCAACTGCCAGAGGGAAGGCCCCGAGTCCCAGCTTCAGCATCCCAGCTGAAACTGACAACAGGGAGGCGGAAGTCCCACCCCCACAGAATCTGTCCAAACCAGCTTTTGGTCACACTCCTGAAAGGCCTGTCATTCTCCTCTATCTCAGAACGTGGAAATAGACAGGTGGGACTATGTCCAAAGAAAAACTGTTGAAGTTTGCTCAACTCTATATTTTGGATACAGGCAAAGCTGTAAAAAGGATTAGGATAATGAATCCAGTGGCTACTTTTGTTGTTGTTGTTTTTTTAATTATTATTTTTTTATTTTTTATTTTTTGCAGTATAACTTAGATTTAATAGTATTACATGTGTTTTCCTTTTTTCCCCCCATTATCCTGTCCAGCCTCCCCTACCCCCCAACACATGTCCGCACCTGCCCCCCACCACCCCAGTGTCTTTCATTCATTAGTTATGCTCATATGCACGCATACAAATCCTTTGGTTGATCTCCCCCAGCACCAGACCTCCACCCTCCCCAGCCCTTCCCCTGTAGCCCAACAGCCTGTTCAATGCCTCTCTGCCTCTATATCAATCACTCTCCCCTGTTTCTTTTCTTCAAAAATATCCTGCCTCTGCATACTAGAAATAAATGTATAAGAACAAAAAATGTTTCAGTCTCAGTTTCAATGTCCAACTGTTCTGAGTCCCAGTTTCAATGTCAAATAGTTCTTTATGTGTACATGTCAGCAATGGTATCCAGATGGTGGACACATCGTGGCAATGCAAGTTCCATCCTCTCTGGTTTGGTCCTGGGCCGCCTGCAGCCATGCACAGCTGCTGACTGCTAGCATGGCAAGGTGTCGTCAGCGTCCAACATCTCTCGACCGTCCTCGTGGCTGGAACAGACCCGTCAGTTCCTCACTGTCGCAGGAACCCACATGGTCTTGGAGTTGTTCTCTGAAAACACACAAACACATTCTCGACCAAAAGTTAACAAAGGAATCCTCTCTGCAAATTAGACTTGGGATTCTTTTTATTTTTGCCCAAATGATTTTCCTTTGTCTTATTTTGACACCATGTGTGTTTTTCATGGGTGTCCTGCTGATGACATTACAAATGGAAGTTACTTTCCTGAAGTAAGAATTTTCTAGATGTATTTTACTTACAGGATATTTTTCTTTACATAATATTACCCCACTATCAGCCCCCTTTTTTGATTAATAGGGGCTTTTGGAAATTTTAGATTGCAGTCTAGGTAATTTTAAATTTTAATTTTTGCACACAGATATGACTGCTTTAGGGTCTTTGGATGTTAGGCCATTTTACAGTGAGATGAACTACTAATAGATATTTTAGTTAATGTTTTAGGAACAGCTTTTTGTCCAGTACACTTAATTTTTCTTGAGTATTCACTTATTTCACTTGGCCAATTTAAACTGAAACCTTCATTACTATTTTAATAATAGTTGTCAATTTTAATCCTCAAGCGAAAATCTTAGTTTACCCTGTAAATATTAGTGGAAAGGATTATTTGTATTCTTGAGTAGGCCCTGAGCATTCCTGGTACTAGACTGAATTTAGATATAGAGCAGCTGTTGCTGGCCGAGTCTCTGTCTACAACCTGGGTCCCAATCTGAGCTGTGCGTAGGAGGCGAAGCAGCTGTGGGGGCAGGAGACCTCCCTCATAAGGAGTGAGAGTTCAGGCTCCTGCAAGGTTAGTGGGTGAGGGTCTGTGCCCCACCTCTTTTGGTTCTCTCCTGTTGGCCACTCTGCAACTGTGCCTGTCTTAGGTTGTTCCTTCCCTGAGGAATCTTACCCATCTCTGGCTAACCAGCCATCCTCTGGGGCCAAGCAGGGTGATGTGAAGTTCAGTTCTGTCTCCTTGTAGTCTATGCCCCCATGGCCTCCACGCCCAGCAGCTGCCTTAGGGTCCCCTCGCCTGCTGGTGGGGTCCCAGTCCAGTGGCTCCTTTTGATGTTTTTGTTTTAAGAGCCATAAATGACTTCATAAAGGCCTCTTCTGGGACCTTGATCCAACCTAAGAAGTGAAGTGAACAAAAGGAGTTGGGAAATCATCAATGCCAGGAGACCTGAGTTTTATTCCAAAGCCACCCAACTTCTGCTTTCTTGGCCTGTAATCCACAATCTCACCTTGGGAAGAGCAAAAACCTATGTGGCTCTGATGTAATCCTAGTGGTTGTCCTAAAGGAATCTGGAGTGCATGAGGACAAACAACATCTATTAATACTAAAGTGGAGAAGGAGGAACCAAGATGGCGGCATAGGTAAATACCTATTGTGCTGCCCCTCACAACAATTCCAAAACTACAACATAACAACGAAACAAACATCATCCAGAATCACTGGAAAGCTTGCTGAGTGAAAATTCCACAAATAAAAATAAAGGAGGGACACTGAGACTCAGAAGAGCGGCGGAGCGCAGCCTTGAAGATAGGCCCAGAGAGAGGTTCGGAGCCGCAGGTGCACACGGGCCGTAGGGCTTGCAGCAGCAATCCCAGCTGGATTTCTCCAACCTGGAGGGTGGAGACATCCCACTGCACAGATTCCCCAGTGCAGGTGAGGTCCGAAGTCTGGGGTATGCACCAAAAGCCAGGAACGGCAGAGGTCTCCAAGTTTGAGGAGAGTGCGTGTAGCTTGGAACAGTAGTTTGCACGTAAAGTGCACAACAGCACAGACACGCGACATGCTCCCTCGTTTGGGGAGGTCACAGGACTGCTATTTTTTACAACCCTGTGAGAAACTTTGGTTTGCAGACTCATTTGGGGAGAGGCAGAATTGTCTGGCAATGGGTGGAGACAAGTGGTGGCTTTCTTTTGGAGGTGCCTGCAGCCATTACCACCTGGCACAGAAACCCGAGCGCCGCATAGGGCACAGCTGACGCTGACGCTGCCTGCTCAGCCCGGAGACTACGCCCATTCAACCTGAATACAGTTTCCCTTCACAGCCAATTGGCCTGGAGATCAAACCCTCCTAGGGCTAACAACAACAAGCTGGGCTTAAATTCAAAAATACTGTACAACTCATAAAGGATTGCAGTAAGAGTATCCACCTCAGGTAACTGGGGAGGCTGAGCGACTGTCCCTTAGAGGACATCTACCACATAAACCTAAGGGACCAACTCAGGAAAGCAGCCACCATGCAGAGACATGGAAAGAAATCAGGTGTGAAAGAAATGGAGGGAAAAAGACGACTAGACATAGAGTGCAAAATCACACTAATAAGGTTTTTCAAGAGGCTCCTAAAAAAGGCCGATGAACTTAATGAGAACTACGAGGAAATGAACAAGACCTATGAGGAAATGAATGAAACCTACAAGGAAATGAATGAGACCTACAAGAAAACGAACAAGACCAACGAGGATATGAACGAGACCCTCAAGGAAATGAAAAAGGACCAACTAGAAATCAACAATACACTGACTGAAATAAAAAAAATATATTACACAAAGTCCTAAAAGCAGTCCAGAGGGCTGCAAGAACCATGTCAAAGATTTGAAATACAAAGAAGCAAAATCCACTTGGCTGGAAAAGCAAGAAACAAAAAGAATCCAGATAATTGAAGATAGTGTAAGGGGCCTCTGGGACAAACTCAAGCATATCAACATCCAAATTATGGGGATGCCAGAAAAAGAGAGAGAGCAAGGTAATGAAAACCTACTTGAAGAAATAGTGACTTAAAACTTCCCCCACCTGGTGAAAGAAATAGACTTAAAAGCCCAAGAAGTACACAGAACCCCCAAATATAGGAATCTAAAGAGGACCACACCAAGACACATCATAATTTAAATGCCAAGAGCAAAAGATAAAGAGAGAATATTAAAAGCAGCAAGAGAAAAACAGTTACCTATATAGGAGCACCCATACGATTGTCAGCGGATTTCTCAACAGAAACGATGCAGGCCAGACGGGAGTGGCAAGAAATATTCAAAGTAATTAATAGCAAGAATCTACAACCAAGATTACTCTATCCAGCAAAGCTATCATTCAGAATTGAAGGTCAGATAAAGTGCTTCACAGGTAAGCAAAAGCTAAAGGAGTTCATCACCACCAAACCAATATTATATGAAATGCTGAAAGATATTCTTTAAGAAGAGGAAGAAGAAATAGGTAAAAATATAAATTATGAACAACAAATACACATCTATCAACAATGAATCTAAAAATCAAGTGAATTAATAATCTGATGAACAGGATAAACTGGTGAATGTAACAAAATCATAGACATAGAGAGGGAATGGACTGACAATTCTTGGGGAGAAAAGGGTTGTGGGAAGTGCAGCAAGAGACTGGACAAAAATCTAGCAACAATGGGAGAGGACAGTGTGGGGGCAGGTGAGGGCGGAGGGTGGGATGGGTACAGGGTGGAGTGGAGCTATAGGGGGATAAAAAGGGGGAACAATGTAATTAATAAACTGAACAATAATAAGATTTTTTTTAAATGACAATGCTATGAAAACTCAAAAACAAAAAAACTAAAGTGGAGATACTCTGACAGCAGAGTGCCATTTCCTAATCTATGTGACAAAAATGCACCTTTAAATGTCCTGTGACATATGCCCCAGAATGAGCACTGTAGCACATTGTATATTGGGGAAACCTCTTGTAAATGTAAATGTCAATGATGGAAAAGGGTTCATGGAATTCAGAATATTACTATACATTTGTTCAAAGCACAAAGGCAGTTAAATGTATAGTGAGAGAAAAAGATATTCTGTGTACTAAGAAATAAAAAAAGGTGAATAAATACCTATAGTGGTAAGAATAGTGGAACATTTTTTTAGAGTAAAATTTGCTTGTATACATAGTAACTTGCTTAAGATGTATTTACAGAGATTTTTTAAAATAAATTATCTATGAGTTCTCATTCTTTACTCCCCTGATCTCCTCAACTGAGTCTTAACCCTGTATATAATAATAATTACCTTTTAACACCAAGCAAGTTCTTCTTAGACTGATACCTGTACCATTTATAGCTGCTCCTGGTAGAGGTTGGGCATGGAACTGGAGGAGGGCATGGGTGGTAACTTAGAGAAAGCGCTCTGTGTCTCTTCAGGGCTAGTATTTTTCACGATCAAATCATTATTGCAGATTTTTTACTTCACACAACTGTGGGAGCTGAGTAAGTAAATTCTGTAACTTTGTCTTTTAAAATAAGAAGACCAAAGTTCAGACAGCCAGAAAGAGAAGCTAGATTTAAAATAGGGAAGAGAAACAAACCATAATACACTAGGGGCCCGGTGCATGAAATTTGTGCACTGGGGGTGGGTGGTCACTCAACCCATCCTGCCCCATCTCACATACTGGGAGCCCTCAGGGGATGTCCAACTGATGGCTCACCCCCAGCCTGCCCAAGGCCTAAAGCCTCTGACAAGGCACCTGGCCATCACCCTGCTCAGCTCAGCCCTGGCTGCCTGTGACCACCTGGCCCCGGGAGCTGGGCGCTCCCAGCCACTTCCGCTCACAGTGCCCGGGGGCCAGGCGCTCCCTGCCACCACCACCACCACCGCTGCTGCGTTCGCCACTTCCCCCCACAATGCCCAGGGGCTCGGCGCTCGCCACCACCACTGTTTCATCTCCATCTCTGGGGCCCGGTGCTCAAGCCACTTGGCCCCGCCCCTGCTCCTGATTGGCTGGTAGCATCGCCAGTCAGGAGTGAAGGTACAGTCACATTTGCATGTTTCTCTTTTATTATATAGGATAATACATAAGCACAAGCTGGAGACCTTGATGGCAGACTGAGTTTGTTCTCAGTTTGCCATAGTTAATGACATGGGTGTCATGCAGAATCTGAAGCCCTTTACCATATATCTAAATACACATGCCAGATCAAGGAATCAGAAAAGCAAAGAGGATTCAGGGCAAATTTGGAGAAGTTGCATGCTTGGCCATTGTCTCACACTGTTAAGGTGAACCAGGCAATAAGCAATATCTGAGACTACAAAGAGGCAATGTCTTTACTTCCACTCTCAAAATCTCTCATCATAATCTCTCTTGTGACTCACTCTAAAAACAGACATACAGGTAAGTGAATCTTTGAAAATGTAGTCCATTTTACCCAGGTTGACATATTTAAAACAGACATAATATGATTTCATTTATAAGACTTTCTGGTGTCCATCCAGTATGAATCAGCAAATTATCATCGACCTATAAGCCAGGAGGTCATGGTTCAATTCCCGGTCAGGGCACATGCCTGGGTTGTGGGTTCAATCTCCAGTATTGGGTGTGCAGGAAGCAGCCCATCAATGATTCTCATCATTGATGTTTCTATTTCCTTCTCCCTTCCTCTCTGAAATCAATAAAAATGTATTTTTAAAAAGACATTCTGGTAAAGGCAACCTACAGGAATAGAAAACCGATCGGTGGTTGCCAAGGGCTGGGACTGTATAAACGTTGTGACTGCAAAGTGGCATGGGAAAATGTTTTTACTTGGTAAAAATTCTGTATTCCCATTATTCCCACTGAAATAAGGGTGATCATGTCAATGGCAGTATCTCCCATTTTATCTGTGACCTAAATGTGTCAGCTACTTTGGAATACTTCAAAGATTAATATGCCATCCTTATGAAAATGTTCTCCAATGCTCTGGGAAAAGGAAAAATTCTCGCAGTCCCTAACAGCAGCTTCTTGATCCACTAACACATTGACTTCAAAGGCATTTCAAAATATATGACCAAAGGTGATAACTTTTACTATTCCACCCTTGCATGTTATAGAATACATTTATAGTCATATGTATTTTACAATCTCACTTGTTGAAAGTTCTGATATTGCATTTTGTATTGAACTTTTAGTTTGTATCTCATATCTGTGGTGAAATGATTTTTTGTAGTATTTGATGAAATTCAAATGTAAATTCACACATAAGTATACAGTATTAGATACTTTTATAATCTAGAAATAATGCATGATTGATTAATATAAATTAAAAAAAAAACTAAAGGGCCGAAACCAGTTTGGCTCAGTGGATAGAGCATTGGCCTGCAGACCGAAAGGTCCCAGGTGTGATTCCGGTCAAGGGCATGTATCTTAGCTGTGGGCAAATCCCCAGTAGGGGGTGTGCAAGATGTTTCTCTTGCATCAATATTTCTGACTTTCTATCCCTCTCACTTCCTCTCTGTAAAAAATCAATAAAATATATTTTAAATAAATAAATAAACTAAAGGAACCAGAACTGGTAAAACAGCCAAGTATCAGGAATTTTACCTTAGTTATTAAAAAGTTATTAGGTAATATAACAATCATGAAAATTCATCACTCACATCTAATTAGTGGTGAGCATTGTTGACTGATGGTCCCAGCTGCTGTCCCTTGGAATTTACCCCCACATTCATAATGAGGCAATGCGTCCTATGAGCTGAACCCTGCCAATAACTGGTGCTAATACACTTGCATCTCTGTAAGGTATGAGACTTCTCTAACCAGAGTCTTTGCGCCAGATCTCCCCTTCAGCCTGGCTTAAACCTTAGGATGTCACTACAGCCTAATGAAGGCTCTTCCTGTTAAATTTTCCTTCCTTTACTCCTCTCCCCCAATATCAGACCTGCATTGTCATGTGAAGGCTCTCCCCACCTTCTCCCATTTCCTCCCTTTTAGCATTCATGGTGTTTTGCCAGAAGCCAATTCCAGCATGTCAGTAAGGGCTGAATCATCTGGGGTGGCTAAAAGGCATTTCCCCAAACCTGAAAGGGATGCATAAATTGATTGCTTGCTGCCAGACAGCTCAGGGCATCTTAATCTACATGTTATTGCCTCCTACTGGCCAAACATCTGAACAGCCACAGGCAATTCCCCAATTTGACAATGGATTCTGTAGACTAACCCTGGCCTTTCATGTGTATATCTCCACCTTGCCTTAGGACAAATTGTGTTAATAAAAGCAAGGGCTCCTGAGACAAGAAGAACTTGATTTCTTTAGCCAGGCTCCTCTGCCCCCCCCCCCCCCAAATGCCTTTCAAAATTATGTTTTGTCTCTGGACTCTTCATTAATTTATGCACAGCCCCTTCTCCAGGTTTCCTGAACTCTTCTAGATGCCAGATCAAGACCACCGGCATTAAAAGGCACCTAATGTGGGGTGTTAGTGTTTACTCCATGTAATCTCTTAATCATCTATTCCCATTTGGACAGCCATTTCTCAGAGGACATTGCTAACACAAATTTTCCAAGAAAACTGGTGGTAAAGTGGGGTTGGGTTCTGGCTCCCTGTCCACAGGCAAATAAAAAAATAACCTGAGTGGCAAGAGGACACAGAGTCCCTACCACAAGATGACCAAATGGCTAGATATTTTACCAGTCTTGAGGTAGAAAAAAAGTCTGCATGATAAAAACATCCTTGCTGGAATACAGGCATTTTAAAAGCTAGGAAAAAGATAATGCTTATTAGGAGAGTGGAGTTGTCTGCTTACTAGTTGGCTAAATTTATTAATACCCTGCAGAGGAAAAATGAGAGCTAAAGGTCATCAACAAGTATGAGAATCTGAGAGCATCGCTGGTAGCTTTTGCAGTGAAAGAGCAAAAAAAGCTGAGCAACAGACTTTGGAATTGATAGAGATACAAAGCTTTAGATACATTTAAGTCAAGCATGTCAAACTTGCAGCCCACAGGACGCATGGGCTCACAACGAATATTTTTGTGGCCCCAACAATATAACGGTATGTAAAAAATGTTTTAATAAAAAGTTTCTGACTTAATTTTTACAATATCCTGTTATATATAATTATTAATAACTAACCACAATGTTTGCTAATTACTGATTACTATAATCATGTTTCATTCATTTCCCTTTTGTGCTTTATGCACAGGCACACCATTTCTCTCCACTAATACTAGCAGAGAATTGTGGGAAGCCAGACATTGCCTCACCAATAGAGATGTAAATAGAACAAACAGGAAACCTGGTCAAAGCTTAATGGAACTGTTTACTCATTGTTTATGTGAGACATTGGTAATTGTAAAAGCTTCCACACCTTTTGTCTTACGTTAATTCTTGCTGATTGATGGATGTATCACTTGGCCCTAATAAAAGGGGATAGGAAAGCCAGAGCTGGTGGCAGTCCCTCCACTAGAGATGGGCTCCCGCCTGGCCCCCATGATTCCCCAAAATTAATGCTTTTCTAAGTCTCTCTTCATTGTGTGCAGCCTCCTCCAGACGCTGAACCCTGACATGGGAACCCTGGACACGCAGGACGTGAAAAGGATTTCCACAGAGAATATTTTAGAGCCAATTGCCATATCATTAGTCTTGGGCTGACTTGTTTGGTGTGTGTGACAGGAAATATTTTGCTTTCAGACAACAAGAAAAATGGGTTTATTTGCATTATGCTTATTAATTTATGCAGTTATTTGGTGTCTGGTAAGTTAATGTTCAAGAAAAAATATTAATTTTTATTAAAACGTTCTATTATTTTATGTTAATGATTACTCATTTATTTCAGCCCTTTGTATTCAGCATGTCTCTATTGAAATAAACCTACGTTTCTATGAAACTCTTATTTTTGGGGGGCCCACATAAATTTAAACCTTGTTTATTTGGCCCGTGTTAGCCTTTGAGTTTGATATACTTAATATAAGTACTCAGGCAAGGCAGGTGTTATATTAATGTCAGGATTTTGGTTGAAAAATCTGGCATTTGGAAATATGGAGGCAACATCAGGATGGATACCCCTAAGCGCATCCTTGAATATGTTGGTTTTGCAGATTACTTTGAACCTCAGAAATTGCAAACATAGCCCATGATTGTTTAGTTACAATACACTCCCCTGTATTTCACCTCAACAATGCAACAGGTACTACCCTCCAAAGCTTCTTCGACACAAGGTTGCCAGACCATTAATTAATGTTAAGTCACAGCATGAACTAACTGTGGGTATTCTGAGCTTCATAAGGAAGGAAAGAAATTTGACATTTAAGTTGCTGCATGTAAGAATTGCCTAGCATGTACCAGTAAGAGCCAGGGAAATACTCCCAGGATTGGGTTCTTCAGGTGCTTGATCAAGGTGATCAGAATATAAGACTGGATAAGCAAGAATTCATTTACTTAGAAGCACTTTCTGAGGACATATAATTTAATACCAGCAAGGACCCCAAGAGATAGGGCAAATTTGCTGTTAATTTGGTCCTTAGAATTATTGAGAAAACAATGATCTATGCTGAACTAAATGGAAACGCCTGAGGTACCCTGATATACAAGAGAGGGGAAATAATGCAAAGTCTCATAGAGGTGGCCTGGATAAAATAACTACTTTATAGGAGAAGAGAAGACCCAGCTGAGGATAATGTTCCATAGAAGGGCCCAGAGGAAGCACTATTCATCTGGACTAGTGCTGCTAAGAGGAATACCAGCATTACTAAAATATTCAGTGGTGGTTTTCCTCTGTAGACCAGGAATGATGGTGGGAAGCACAATCACAGAGCTGAACTTATTAATATACATGGGATAAAGGCAGATCTTAAATGCCTGAAGCCAAGAGGCCAAAATTATAGAAACCAGCAACATCAGTGGGGAATCAAAAGGGGGTTTACTCACAAAGGGTTGTGAATATGATGAGTGGAACATGGAATCCCTAGGAGGAATATAACTGAACAACCTAAAATTGTGTTACTTAATATCTACAACCTGAAAAAAAGACAAAAAGTGTTGGAGAAAAAGGGTGATGGAGGTTTCCCCAATAACATCATGCTTCTTGCTCAGTTTCTGGACCCAGTTCAATGTTCAGATCCAGAACACAGTTATTAAAGAGGGAGCCATGTCTTGAGAAGGAAGAACTCTGCAATATCACAATAAGTATATACTATAATGATTCTGTTAGTCCTTCTCTAAAAGGAGTTATGGCTATGCTCTCAGTTGACTATACACAAAGGAAATGAAAATACCAAGACATTTCAGCAACTATTAAATGCAGAGCCTGAGTTTGACTTTGATATCTGGAGACCTATGAATCATCATGGCCCAACTAAGAGGGGGCATACAGAGATTAGGTAATAAATTTTAAGCCTCACAGTAACCACAAAGCAAAAATCTTCTATAGGCACACAAAAAAATAAAAAGAAGTGAACCATAGAATACCACTATGAAAAATCATCAATTTGCAAAGGAATACAATAACAGAGGAAGAAACAAAGAAACTACAAAGTATCCAGAAATAATTAATAAAATGGCATTAATAAGTTCTTACCTATCAATAATTACTTTATATATAAATGGATTGAATTTCCCAATTAAAAGTCATAGAGTAGCTGAAAGAATAAAAATACAAGACCTAACTATATGCTGTCTACAAGAGATACTTTCAACTTTAATGACACATATAGGTTCGAGATAAAGTTATGGAAACAATATTCCATGCAAATGGAAACCTATGAACTACAGGGGCAGACATACTAATATCAGAAAAAATAGACTAACTCAAAAAATGTAACAAGATACAAAGATCATTCTATAATGACAAAAAGGACAATTCATCAAGAGGATATAACAATTATCTATACTTAAAAAAGGGTAATATGCTAATTAGACTAAACATCTTCCAGATGTTTTTCCAGATAAAACCATGGTGGCAGGAGCCGAGGCAGAGGCAGTTAGGAGCAATCAGGCTGGCAGAGGAGGGCAATCAGGCTAGCAGGGAAGGGTGGTTAGTGGGTGATCAGGCTGGCAAGGGAGTAGCTAGGGGGCAATCAGGCCAGCAAGGGAGCAGTTAGGGGACAATCAGGCCAGCAGGGGAGCAGTTAGGGGGTGATTAGGCCAGGAGGCAGAGGCAGTTAGGGGCAATCAGGCTGGCAGGCAGGTGAGCAGTTAGGAGCCAGTGGTCCCGGATTGTGAGAGGGATGTTTGACTGCCGGTGGGATTACACCTAAACCAGCAATTGGACATCTCCCAAGAGGTCCTAGATTGGAGAGGGTTCAGGTTGGGCTGAGGGACCCGCCCTGCACGAATTTTGTGCACCAGGCCTCTAGTAAATATATATATATATATATATATGTATATATACTATATTTACTAGATATATATACTAGTATATATATTTACTAAATATATATACTATATTTAGCTGCCAACATCTGGGAAGCTAAATATATTAAGAAAATACTAACAGATCTCTAGGAAGAAATAAATAGCAATACAATAATAAAAGCATACAGTCCTCACTGGTTTGGCTCTGTGGATAGAGCATCGGCCTGCAGATTGAAGTGTCCTAGGTTTGATTCAGGTCAAGGCATATGCCCGGGTTGTGGGCTCGATCCCTGTAGGGGACATGCAGGAGGCAGCCAATCAATGATTCTCTCTTGTCATTGGTGTTTCTATCTCTCCCTTCTCCCTTCCTCTCTGAAATCAATAAAAATATATTTATAATAATAATATTAAAAGCATGTGAAAAGAAATTAAACTGTCCCTATTTGCCAATGACATGATTTTCTACTTAAAATATTCCAAGGAATCTGTACAAACTCCTAGAACTAATACATGTGTTCAGCAAGTTTGTGGGATACAAGTCCAACACACAAGAGGAAAGAGGGGTGGAAAGAGGTAGAAGAAAGCAAGGGGGGAATAAGAGATGATGAAAGAGGAGTTGATATAATCCAATATACACATTATATATTATAGAATTATACAATTGAAATTGATATAATTTTATTAACCAATGTCACCCCAATAAATTAAATTTTAAAAAATTTAAAAGTCAATCACATTTGCCTGGCTGCAGTGGCTTGGTTGGGTTTTTTAACAGCTTTTTTTAGTTTAATTTCCAAAACATATAAAGAGTTCATACAACTCATCACCAAGCAAACAACCCAATCACAAAGTAGGCAGAGGACCCCAAAATACACCTCTCCTAAGTAGACATATGAACAGCCAATAGATATATAAAAAGATTCAACCTCACCGGCAATGAGGGAAATGCAAATCAAAACTACAATGAAATACCACCTCACATTTGTTAGAGTGGCCATTATCAACAACACAAGCAATAACAGTGTGAGGGGGTGGAAAATAGGAAATCCTCATTCACTGATGGTGGGAATGTAGACTGGTACAACCACTATGAAAAGAAGTCTGGTGATTCCTCAAAAAATTAAGAATACAGCTACCTTGTGACCTAACAATCCCTCTCTCGGGTATATATTCGAAATCATGTATTCACACAGTTATTTGTACCCCTACGTTCATTGCAGCATTATTCTAGGTGGCCAAAACATGGAAACAACCAAAGTGCCCTGTGATAGAGGACTGGATAAAGAAGATGTGATACATATATACAATGGAATAGTATTCAGTCATAAGAAAGATTAAATAGTGCCCAACACAGATGGACCCTGAGAACATTATGTTAAATTTCAGGAGAAGTTTGGAAAAGAACAAAGTGTAGAGTCTGTTCTCCAGCCTTAATTCTGTATTGTCTCTCCTCTCTAGCTCTTCTTTTCATTCTTAGGTTTCCTATGGAATAAAGTATGATCAGACATAGTTTATGTATTCAACCCTCAGCCATTGCAGTGTTCCCCTCACTCCAGTGAATGTAAGAAAGGATGGTGAAGCTTGATGATGGGACAGAGGAAAAGTGGAGAGACCTGCCTCAGATGGGGTCATTAACCTATGACATTATTGTTGTTGCTTCAACCCCTGTAGTTTCACCATGTGCAAAACGGGGCCTGCTTCTTTGTCCAGGATGCTCGCACTGTCTTGGCAATGAAGGATGTCAGCTATAAGATTTGTGATGAGGGAGAGAACTTAAGATGGCGCCATAGGTGAGCACCTATCTAGCTGTCCACGCAACAATTCTGAAACTACAACTTAGCAACGAAACAGACAACACCCAGAAATCGCCGGAGAGCTGGCTGAGGGGAAATTCCGCGCATGAGAGTAAAGGCGGTGACTTGGGAGCAGCGGTGTGCAGCTTTGAGGTTCGGAGCGCGAGAGAGCGGTGAGGGACGGGCGGCAGACAGCCGGCCCGGCTGGTTTTCTCCTGCGAGGAGGGCGGAGGTCTCCCACAGCACCGACCCCCCAGTTCCAGGCGAGCTCCCAGGTCGGGGAAAGGAGGATCCCCGGCGCGGCTGAGGTCTGTGTGTTTGGGGAGAGTGCACGAGTAAATTGGAGTGCGCAACCAGGCAGAGAACGCGGGCAGAGAACGCGCAACTACTTGCTTGGAGACCACCATACTGCTTTGTTTTACACCCCTGAGTGAGTCTTTGACTGTGCAGACTCAGTTAGGGAGAGGCAGAGTTGTCTGGCAACGGGGAGACTAGCAGTGGATTTACATTGACACGCAACACCGAGACCCGTGAGCCGCACAGATAAGCACAGATAAGCCGACGCCGCGAGCCCCATAGACCTGAAACAGGGAGGGAGCCAGGAAGGGCGAAGGTAAGCCCGACGGAGCCCGCCCATTAGACGCAAACTCCGTGCCAAGCAGGGCGGGCCCAAGCCCGATGCTGCGCCCCCAATAGACGCAAACTGCTTGCCAAGCAGGGCGGACCTAGGGCTGACGCGCGCTGCAAAGGAAGCTGAGCCACTGGTTCCTTAGAGGATACAGGATACCTATCACACACCGCTAAGGAACCAACTCAGGAAAACAGCAATGATGCAGAGAAAAGGAAAGAACTCAGCTGTGAAAGAAATGGAGGAAAAAAGACGATTAGACATAGAGTTTAAAACCACAGTAATTAGGTTTATGAAGAGACTACTAGATAAGGCGGATAAAATTAATGAGAACTATGCCAAAATAAATAACACTTACAAAGAAATGAACAACGCTTACAAGGATATGATAAAAGACCAACTAGAAATTAAGCATACACTGACTGAAACAAAAAATATTATACAAAGACCTAAAAGCAGTCCAGACGACCACAAAAACCAAGTCAAAGATTTGAAATACAAAAAGGCAAAATCCACTCAGCTGGAAAAGCAGAAAGCCAAAAGAGTCCAAAAAATTGAAGATAGTATAAGGGGCCTCTGGGACAACCTCAAGCATACCAACATCAGAATTATAGGGGTGCCAGAAAAAGAGAGAGAGCAAGATAATGGAAACCTACTAGAAGAAATAGTGACTGAAAACTTCCCCCACCTGGTGAAAGAAATTGACTTGAAAACCCAAGAAGTGCACAGAACCCCAAAATATAGGAATCTAAAGAGGACCACACCGAGGCACATCATAATTAAAATGCCAAGAGCAAAAGACAAAGAGAGAATATTAAAAGCAGCAAGAGAGAAACAGTTGGTTACCTATAAGGGAGCACCCATACGACTGTCAGCGGATTTCTCAACAGAAACGATGCAGGCCAGACGGGAGTGGCAAGAAATATTCAAAGTGATGAACAGCAAGAATCTACAACCAAGATTGCTCTATCCAGCAAAGCTGTCATTCAGAATTGAAGGTCAGATAAAGTGCTTCACAGATAAGAAAGAGCTGAAGGAGTTCATCACCGCCAAACCAACACTATATGAAATGCTGAAAGGTATTATTTGAGAAGAGGAAGAAGAAACAGGTAAAAATGTACATTTCGAACAACGGGTACACATCTATCAAATGAATCTAAAAATCAAGTGAATTGGCAACCAGAGGATCAGGATAAAATGAGGAATAGAACTGAATCATGGACATGGAGAGGGAATGGACTGATAATGCTTGGTGAGGGGAAGGGTGCGGGAAGTACAGCAAGAGACTGGACAGGGGTCATGCAACTATGGGAGAGGACAGAGGGTGGGGGGAGGTGAGGGCGTAGAGTGGGATGGGTACTGGGCGGAGGGGAGCTATTGGGGAAAAATGTAAGTAATAAACTGAACAATAAAGCTATTAAAAAAAAAAAGATTTGTGATGAGGAGAACCGAAAGGTGTGTACTGAGATCTTTATCTGTACATAGTCCTGGGACAGGAGGACAGACAGAGCTGGTCACCTTTTTTAGTACTGGAGTTCCTTGTTCTAACCCAGCCTTTTGTTCCTACAGATGCCTGTCCTTGTCAATACTTCTGCTGTATCCTACTCTGTACAGAATAAGCTGGAGCCAGAAGAAATGGAGAAGCTAATGGTAATGCAGACTCAAGGCATATGTGTGCCCACATTCAAACTCAACTTCTCCTCCTCCAGCCCCTGACTTCCCTGTTTACAACATAACCTCAGACCCCCCCCCCCTCTTTCTCTCTCTCTGCAGCTGGCCATGAGTACACAACATGATGTGTCCCAGAAAGCTCTTAATCTTCATAAACTTCCTTTTGACCCAGATACAATGAACAGCAGTAATTTTAGGGCAGGTGAGGGCAGAAGATTCTGCCCGGGACTTAGCAATGGTAATAAAGGAGGGATTGGCACTGCCCTTAGACCCCTCACAACCTTCTGATTTCTGATCTTGGCTTCCTGAAGACTTGGTGCACCATGGCATTGATATAATTCTGAACAGAAGAAATTGCATGACTGCCACCCTGCAGATCATTGAAGAGAATTTTCCTGAGGTGGGGCATTAGACCTAGTGCTGGTGTTATGGTAGAGGGTGCAACAGATGGAATGGAGGGAAGATTTGTCACCAAGCTCTTAGACAGTAACCATCACTCTAACTCATCTTCCCCAAAGCTGTTGTACTTAAACATGTGCAAAATCAAACTGTACCAGCTGCATGGCCTGTCTAACATTATACAGATGGCACCCACAATGAACATTCCAAATCTTTCAAAAATGAAGTGAGAAGCAGCCAAATAAAGGTTGGGTTGAATGTGGGGTGTACTGGCATCAGAGTGATGGCAGGAGATAAGCAAAGATGCCAGTGGGACAGAGAAGGGGCTGTGGGTGCAGTGACCTCAGTGGCCTGGATTTTTCTTTTCCCCTGGACTCTTTTTCTAGTATCCTTTTGATATTTCTCAGCTGAATTCAGCTTGGGAGAGGAAGAATATCAAAGGCCTGAAGCTCAAAGAGCTGTGGCTGGAAGGGAACCCCTTGTGTGACACCTTCCCAGACCAGCCCACCTAAGGTTGGTGATAACCACTGCCACTCTTCCTGTGAATCTTTGCCCCCCACCCTGGGAAACTGAACTGACTCTGAGAATGCATGTGTGCAAGAAGCTACAATCCTTGTCCTCTGAAAGGACCACAGACCCCATCCTCTCCTCTCTCTCTGTTTCCCTTACCAGTGAGGAGTTTCCTTCTTTTGACCTGCTCACCTGTTCTCCTGGTCTGAGGTAAGTTCCTCACTCCTTTGCACTTAGCTTTCTCTAGCATGCCCTCCCAAGAGTGTGCTCCAGGAGCATCAAGACCAGGAGGGTCCAGCCTTGAGCCTGATGTGGTGCCCTGCATTGAATAGGGCCCAGGGCCTCATGCTGAGAAAGCTTTCTTACTGGGTGCTGAGATAGTGCTTTCTTCTCCTGCCCTGAGAAGAGCTCTGTTTCCCGTAAACCAAAAGGGTGGCTGCCGTGATGACATCTGTTCCTCTGACCCACTGCCATAAGCTGAGCCATCCTTAGGAACAACAAAAAAAGTTTCCCTGAGTTAAGAGGCCAGAAGTGAGCCACCAGCAGTGAGCAGAGGGCCTCTGAAGGCAGCAGTGGAAGGCAGAGGGTAGAGTGGTTTGAGGAGACAGGACAGTCCTTTCATGGGCACTGCTCCTCCCTCCATACATCATTTCAAAATGCCTGGCCCTTCAGAGGAACCCTGAGTAGCCTGACACGGATAGGATTCCTCAAGCCAGGAATCATCTAAGATAGGCACAAATGCACAGGGGCCATGAGGTGAGAAGGCAGTGATTTTAAGAGGGGACCACAGACCCCCTCACCCCAAGCTCATCTGGGGCCTGATGTTTTACTCCTGTGAAGGTTTCCTGATCCTGTGGCTGGTGTGTTTCCCCTGCCTAATTTAGACTGAGCTTCCATATGTGACAAAGTCTCCATTGGCTTCCTATGGGCCTCAGGCTAACAGGTGCATGTTTTCCATTACTAACTGGAGATCCAGGGCCAGCCAGGGTTAGGTGAAGGAAAGGGCTGCTGCAGGGGAGCCATGTCCTCATTCTTTTCTCTTCTTCCATGACCCACCCCCACTTGCCAGGGCAAAGCTTCTTTCCCTTCCCTTTGCTTTTCTTTCTCTTTCTCCCTTGTCTCTACACTTCTAGGTCTCCACAATCCACACTATCTTTGCTTCCTTTCTGTCTTCATCTCTCTCCCTTTCCCACCCTGGCACCTTAATCTTCCATCTCTCACCTCCCTGCCCCAGTGTTCTGGGGAGTGTCCTGGTCCTGGAAGGATGCTGGACCCCCAGTGAGGTAGCAGAGCCCTAGGCTCCCATCCCATTCCTTCTCTCAGTGTTCACTGAGGACTTGGGGAAAAGATCGGAGACAGGGAGGGGCAAGAATCTTGGAGCCTGGGTTGCAAATGCTGCTAGTTGTGGCACTGGAGAAAGGGGTCAGAGTTGTTTAGGTGGGAACTACCTAAAAAGGAGGCTTAAAAGTGAAAAAAGAGAGCTAGAGAGAAGCTTCACAACCTGGAACCGTGAATCCGTTTTATTTCTTGATTTGGACAGTACCATCAGGGATAATTTCCCAGAGTTGTTATGGTTGCTAAGTGCCTTCATTCACCATCTTCTCTTACTAGCTTGATGACTTCCACACCTGCCCTCAAGCCCTTTGAGTCCTGCCTAGATGATATGTTTGTATCAGACCATTATTCATATTGGGGGATATGAACTTCTGAAAACGACATGAACGTGATCTCTGAAAAAAAAATGTTCTACACACAAACACATACACGCACACACAGGCAAAACTGCCTATAACAGTAGAGATTTCCAGGACCTCATGATGCAGATGCTCACTGTAATCTTGCCATGAAATGTACAGGATCCTTTCATTCCAGACCTCTGACCTTCACCATCTCCTGGCCCATCCTTTCCCCTAATCATCCAAGACCAGCTCCCTGGTCTATACTCCTGATTTCCTCTTCCTTTTTTCAGGATGGCCAGGAGTTAGTTCTACTAACTACCATTGGCATTGATAGACACCACTTAATAAAGCCCTGAAAAATTAAAAAGAAGGATCTAACATCATTGGGGGTATTATAAGGGAGGCTTTATCAGCGACTTGATCTCAAATGTATTTGATTCCAAGAAAGCTATAAAGGATCTGGTGTTCTGAAGACTCAAGACCTGCAATTCATGCAGCAGTAAGTACCCCTGAAAGTTTTCAATTCTGCTTTGAGGTTCTATCCATAGAGGTAGACTGTATTAATTGTCCCCCTCACAGATATTACTTGATCTATGACTCTGGATACTGACAGTGTCTTTTCTGTGCTTATCAAGATGAGGTCTGCTGCTCCCTGAGCATTCCTTTCATGCTGGACCACCCAGCCCATGAGTATCACAGTGCAGATTCTCATTCTGGGGGTAGGGGTGTCTCTCCAGCAGAAACTTGTCAGCTGATGCAAACACCCTCACTGGCCAGACCACCACATCCTGTTTTGTCTTTTTCTCCTAGAGGCAGCTTGTTTGAGTACTTCAAGGATAACAGGAATATGAAGAACCTCCAGGACCCCAGTGCCTATGGAATGGGAAAAACTGGTCAGTCTTAGGACCCAGAGTGCAGAAACCTTGACTTTTGCTGTCCTTTCCCCACAGATTTGGCATTTTCAGCTGCTGAAACATACACAACAAAACATGACATTGTGAATTCCCTCTGTGTGTTGCCTAAAACTCAGCATGACCTCAGCTCCTTCGTGGTGGACATGTGGTTCCAGTTAGTGAGTACCTACTTTCTCCCTCAGGCAGGTCCAGAAAAACATGGGTGTAAAAGGTGCTATGCTTACACTCTTTTTTTTTTTTCAGGAAAGGATGCTCTACTTCTCTGTCAATGGGGTAAGGAGTCCTGGTTGAGCTCTATCTCAGAACTCTCACAGCTTCCCTGATTTCTTCCCTTTCCCTCCTATTTCTTCTATGTTATTCTGCCTCCACTCTGCCCCTGAAAAGTAACCTGTGTTATTTTTAAATCATAAATTCAATAAAAACTTAGAAATATATTCTGCACTGCCAAAAGAAAAAAATTAAAATATGAAAGCAGGAAGAACATATCTGCAAACAATATTGCAGACTTTGTGCTAATATGCTTGTATATAAAGGACTTTTGCTAACCAGGAGCAAGAGAGACAAAGATATCAAAATTAATTAAGAAACAAAATGTTTCTTCAATAAATGTTTACACGGAAGCCAAACCACATTGCCCACAGAAATATTCAGAGATGCCACAATGAGTAAAAATCCAATTTGTATAAAATCATTTATATGACTGAAAATTTTAAATATATGTAAATATTCATATACACATGCACACACACAAATATATATATACATATACATGTGTATATTTGTATATGTATATAAAACTTTAAAAATTTTAAGATAGTTAAACACCAACCTTACACATCTAGAAAATGTGCATCAATCTATTTAAAGTGGGTTGCTTTGGGTCATGTTGAGGGGATCATATAGATGAAAGATATGGGATGATTTTATTTTCTAAATATCTGTTTAATAGGGTGTAATATTTTGTAATTAGGCAAATTTGTTGAGACACTTGAAAATATCTAACATGTTGAAAAAATACCTATATTTCCTAACTTAGAAAATTTTTCATGTTATACTGTTTTACAAAAAAATTATATATGCACATTCTTGAGTGCTTATTTTTCTTCAGCTCATTCGGAGGTTGGATGACCTCCTTCAGGGCTTAGAAACAGGAAGACACTGCTGCTGGAGGTGGGAAGTGGCTGATAAACAACAGTTAAGTTCTGGCTAATTCATTGGAACTCAGGCCCTTATCTCACTCTCTTCTCCTTAGGAAGCCTTCAGGTCAGAATTTCAAAACTACAATTCTGGCTGTGGCCAGTAGGGGGGAGCTTCTCCCCATTCACCATTCCTTTCCACTGCTCCCCCGCCCTCCTCTCTCGCCCCCTACACACCCAGCCACACAAAGGAAAAGATATGGGGTTTTCCCCTACTCTCAATCTGGTACCCCACCAAACTGTTTGTTATTTTCTTTATAAATTTCAGTTCGTCCCCGAGTATGACCTCTCTAAGGTGAACTGGAGTTATTGTTGCCATGTCACTATTTACAAATATTTAACTTAGTCCTTCTTTAAGTCAATCATATATTTCACAGAGAGTTTATTAAAGCAATGCAAGGTGGAATAATGTCCATTCTATAAAGCTCAGCACCAGTATCTGCATCACCATGTAATATATTTATTACTCCAAACAAGCTCCTATACTTTCCTAAACTTCAGCAACTTCAGGGAGGGCAAGGACTGTTAATTTGCAGATACAGGTGTTCTTGTGAAGAATACATGAAGGAGTAGAGTGTAAATACAGCCCACACAGAAACTGGTCACAACTGACGTTCAGAGTTCTCTGGGAACTCTACGTGCAAACATCTACTTGGGAAATAGTCATATTAATTTTACTTAAAGCCTACATGGAGTTGGCTTGGTTGGGAACAGTTGCCTAGGTGTTAGCCTAGTAGCAAACCCAGGGAGCAGTGAGAACAGGAAGTTAAGTCTTCTTTAGCTGCTAGGACCCTCCTCTCTATGGCCTTGGGGGAAGGGATTTCCTGTAAGGACTCCATCTTACTTGCATGGACTTGATTAAAGTTTGGGCCCCTCCTCATACTTGCCACAACCCTCCAGCTCCAGACTCCACAGACTCTCATACCATGCGAGGACAGTGGTGACAGGTTACTTGCCTTCAGATTACACCAGCGATGAGTTGGTCAGTGTGATTCCTCATAGGACCAGAGGGATTCTAGGCCCCCTCCCTTACCCCTTCCCACAGGATACCCAGCCAAGCCACATTTAGATTGGGGAGAGTTGGCAAGGACCCAGGCTATTTTCCACTCTAATGAGGAAATGGGTAGAGTGGTCCCTGACACACCATCCTGGTTTCACATGGAAAACTCCCACCACCACCCCACACACACATCCTGCCGTGGGAAAACCTCCCCTCCTGCAGATATAGTTATGACAGAGCTGAGATATTCCCCTTGGATGAGGGGAAAGGTTTGAGTCATCTATACATCTTTGGTCCAGTATTTGGTGAGTGAGGAGGGTTACATGAGGAAGGGAGTATTGGAAATTGATATTCTTTGGATGTATACTAGAGGTAGGGGAGGGGCAAAGAACCCAGCATTATTATTGAATTTTTACACCAATCAGTCAGCATATATTGTATTATCTCAAGAGCAGCTTCTTTAGGCTTGCTTTATAGCCCAGCATATGATCTGTTCTGGAATGTTGCATGGGTTGTCATGTGCAGTGTTCTATGTCAATTAACTAAATTTTGTTGCATGTGTTATTTAAATCTTCATTTAACTCATTTTTATGAGTGTTTTATCTGTCATTCGGTGAGGTGCATAAAATTTCCAACTGTGAATTTGTTCATTTCTTTTATTTATGTCATTTTTTGCTGTGTGTATGTTCTCCATTTACTTCTATCAGTTTTTGCTGTGTATCTTTTGGTTCTATGTTAAAAGGTACATACAAATTTAAAATTTATTAATATTTTCATATTGACTTGAACCTTGAGTCATAATGAAATCTCCCTTTTTTTCTAATAATGTTTTTACTTAAGGTATGTTTTTTTTCTCTTTTGAATTGTTACACCATCAGTCAGTAATCCTTTGTTATCTTTTAAAAAAATTTTCTATACCATTATATTTACATATGTCCCTTTTAAGGAGAATTTGAATAAATGTTTTTATCTAGATTTAATGATCTCTACTTTTTCATTTGAAATCTTCAGTCAGTTTGCATATAAATGTAATCCCAGATATAATTTCATTTAAATTATTCTGTTTGCCTTATATTTATCTTTCTGTCCTAATTTTATTTTCCTCTATTTTGTAACATTTAATATAGTAATATATTTTAATCACAAATTTTTGCCTTGACTTGGTAGTTAAACATTCTTTTGTTGTTTTTGTCATGTTCAAATATAATTTATATTTTTGCCTTATCACAGTTTAATATTAATTTTTATATGTCCTGGGTTAACACAAGTACCTTCCAACACTTAACTCTGTTAATGCACCTCCTGGTTTATTGTCATTCATTTTAATTATACATACACTAGGGGCCCAGTGCATGAGTTCATGCACTTTGAAAGGAACTGTGGGCCTCGAGGCTGCAGAAGGCACAGGGGCAGCTCATGGCCCATCCTCCAAGACCCTGCCCAGCCCTTCTCGCTGTGCGCCCCCCCAACCCATCCACTGTCTGCTGGCAGCCCTGTTCCCATCACTGCCACTCCCACACGCTGACTGCGCCAGCCCTGCTTGCACCTGCAGACATCACAGAGCTATTAGGACCCGCACCAGCAGCAGGTACAGTTGGGACCAGTGCCATCAGTGGGTGCAAGAGGCAGCTGCCAGCACCTATTGCCTCTCAGGAACGGGGGTAGGGGAGTGGAGAAGCCCTGGGGGGCAATTGGGGCTGGCAGCCACCACTCACAACCACTGATAGCGCAAAGCTTTCAGCTCTGGGGCTGGGCACCAGTAGTGGGTGTGAGCAGTGGCTCCGGCGCTGCCTGCAGGTGTGAGCGAGGCCACTGCTGGCAGTGGGTACAAGAGGCAGCTGCCAGCCCCAATTGCCCCTAGGAGCAGAGGGAGTGGAGAAGTCCTGAGGGGTAATCGGGGCCGGAAGCCACCACTCGCACCCACTGACAGCGCCAAGTGATCAGGGCTGGCGCTGGGCACCATCAGCAGGTGCGACCAGCATCTCTGGTGCCAGGAGCGAGTACAAGTGGGGCCAGCGCTGACACCAAGTGTGAGTGCTGGGTGGGATCGTGGCACGCAGGAGCAAAGAATTTTCAGTAACCACCAGAGGCTCACCCCAATGACAGCGACCAATGTCCTGCCTTGGTCTGGCGCCCTCGCTCACCTGCTCCACCATCCCAACACGGCCAATGCCTGCCATATTCCATGCTCTGCTGCCTGCTGACGACGCTCACCATGTTCTGCGCATGCCCCCTGGTGGTCCGTGCATGTCATAGTTACTGGTTGTTCGGTTGTTTCACTGTCCGGTCTATTTGCATATTAGCCTTTTATTATATAAGACTAGAAGCCTGATGCATGGATTTGTGCACTGGTGGGGTCCCTTGACCTGGCCTATGGGGATTGGGCTAAAACCAGCTCTCCAACATCCCCTAAAGGGTCCCAAATTGCAAGAGGGTGCAAATCAGGCTGAAGGACCCCACTGGTGCACAATCGGGGCTGGGGAAGGACCACAGGAGGGTTCTAGGGTATATCTGGCCCATCTCACCCAGTCCCGATGGGAGCTGATCAGGGCCACCTCACCCAGTCCCAATCAGGGCTGATCAGGGCCTGCTGGCTGCTGGCCAGGGCTGGACCTACAGAGGTTGGCCAGCTGGGTGGGTGGGGGGGGGAAGCAGCAGGAGGCCTCCAGGGCATGTCCAACTCGTCTTGCCTAGTCCCAATCAGCCAGACCCCAGCAGCAAGCTAACCTACTGGTTGGAGCATCTGATCCTTGGTGGTCAGTGTGCATCATAGCGACTGGTCAAACAGTGGAACAAACAGTCAGACACTCAGCATATTAGGCTTTTACTATATAGCATATTCTTCAAAGAAATTATCACTATATTATACAATAAATATTTATTTAGATTTTCTAATGTCATAATTCTTTACTCTTCTTGTATCTATGTGTCTCCATTTTGGATCATATGTTGGCCTGAGGCAATAGTGCAGTGAAGGCTGGGAGAGGGGGCAGAATTGGGGAGGAGAAGGTCAAAGGGGAAAAAAGGAGGATATTTGTAGTACTTTCAACAATAATGATACATTTTTTTAAAAGAGGTTGAATCTTTAGTTTGAGTTAGATGGAGACAAATTTGCCTAGCTTTTCTTTGCATTAATATATTTATTTAACTTTCATTTTTAAAATATAAGTTTTTTAATATTTACTATTATTTTTACTTTATTTTTCTGTTACAGTTGACATGCAATATTATATTCTTTTCATATATACAACCCAATGATTGGGCAAGATTTTTGTGAACCCAAAATTCTGAGTATGCAGATATTTTACTTCAGTAATAGGAAGATATAATTTCACTTTCTTCAAACTATCATTATTTCTGTTTCAAATTAATGTCAGTCTTATTTTTTCTCCTTTGAAGCTACTTTGTTGTTTTTCTCTCTCATCTTTGACTATTTCAGTTATTTAGGTTTCAACACCTTTACTGTGATAGGCCTGGTTTTGGTTTTCCTCCTACCCCCACTATACTTGGCATGCATATTGCTTTTGACATCTGTTACTTGATGTCTTTTGTTACTTTTCAAAACTTCTCAAACATTATATCTTGAAATACTATTTCTATACTATTTCCTTCCCTTCCTTACAGGACTCCTATTAAACAAACATTTGATTTATTTACTGTACTCCTTATTTGCCCAATTTCTTCCTGTATTATTTATCATTTTGTCACATAATACTTCATTCTGAATATTTTCTTCAGATATATTATTCATTTGTCTAATTCTCTCTTCAGTGTGTCTAATATGCTGCTAATCATATAATTATTCTTAATTCCTTACATTGCATTTTTGAGTTCTATAAATTCTGTTCCTTTTTTAAAAAAATATTTATTGTTTAAGTATTACATATGTCTCCTTTTTCTCCCATTGACCTCTCCCTGATCTTTCCAACCACTCCAGCACATACCTTGACCTCCCAACTGTGTGTCCATGGGTTATGCTTATATGCATGCATACAAATCCTTTGGATAATTTCTGCCCCTCTCTCACCAGCCCTTGCCTTCCATCTGACCTTGGATGGTCTGTTCAATGCTTCTATGTCTCTGGATTAATTTTAATTCATTAGTTGATGGTATTCATTATATTCCATAAATGAGTGATCATGTGATATTTTTAAAATTTAATTAATCTTTATTGTTCAGATTATTAAAATGTGCCTCTTTCCTCCCCCCATAGCTCCCCTGCTCCCAGTACCCATCTCACCCTCTGCCCTTACCTTCCCACAACTGTCCTCATCCATAGTGTACGATTTTTTAAAATATTTTAATCTTTATTATTCAGTTTATTAATTACAATGTTCCCTCTTTTTTCCCCCTATACCTCCCCTCAACCCAGTACCGAACCCACCCTCTGCCCTTACCTCCCCCAAACTGTCCTCTTCCATAGGTGTATGATTTTTGTCCAGTCTCTTCCTGCACCTCCCATACCCCTTTTCTCCCCAAGAATTGTCAGTCCATTCCTTCTCTATGCCCATGATTCTGTTATATTCACCAGTTTATCCTGTTCATAAGATTTTTAATTCACTTGATTTTTAGATTCATTTGTTGAGAGATGTGTATTTTTTGTTCATAATTTTTATTTTTTCCTTTTTCTTCTTCCTCTACTTAAAGAATACCTATCAGCAATTCTTAAATACTGGTTTGGCGGTGATGAACACCTTCAGCTTTTTCTTATCTGTGAAGCATCTTACCTGACCTTCAATTCTGAATGATAGCTTGCTGGAAAGAGTAATCTTGGTTGTAGATTCTTGCTATTCATCACTTTGAATATTTCTTGCCACTCCCGTCTGGCCTGCATAGTTTCTATTGAAAAATCTGCTGACAATCATATGGGTGCTCCCTTGTAGGTAACTATTTTTCTCTTGCTGCTTTTAATATTCTCTCTTTGTCTTTTGCTCTTGGCATTTTAATTATGATGTGTCTTGGTATGGTCCTCTTTGGATTCCTGTACTTTGGGGTTGTGTGTGCTTCTTGGACTTTTAAGTCAATTTCTTTCACCAGGTGGGGAAAGGTTTTGGTCACTATTTCTTCAAATAGGTTTTTATTATCTTGCTCTCTCTTTTTCTGGCACCCCTATAATTCGGATGTTGGTAGGCTTGAGGTTGTCCCAAAGGCTCCTTACACTATTCAATTTTTTGGATTTTTTTTGGCTTTTTGCTTTTCGGGCTGAGTGGATTTTGCTTCTTTGTATTTCAAATCTTTGACTTGATTCTTGCGGTCCTCTAGACTGCTTTTAGGTCTTTGTATAATTTTTTTTTTATTTCAGTCAGTGTATGCTTAATTTCTGGTTGGTCCTTTTTCATATCCTCGAGGGTCTCGTTCATATCCTCAAAGGTCTTGTTCATATCCTCGAAGGTCTCATTAGGTTCATTGGCCTTTTCTAGAAGCCTCTTGAAAAACCTTACAACTGTGGTTTTCAACTCTATGTCCAATCGTTTTTTTCCCTCCATTTATTTCAAATGTGATTTCTTTCCATGTCTCTTCATTTTGGCTGCTTCCCTGAGTTGGTCAATTAGCTTTGTGTGGTAGACGTCCTCTAGGGAACAGTGGCTCAGCCTCCCCAGTTACCTGAGGTGGATACTCTTGTTGCAGCCCTTTATGGGTTGTACAGTCTTGTTGTAGTTAAGCCTAGATTATTGTTGTTAGCACTAGGAGGGTTTGACCTTCAGGCCAGTTGGCTGTGAGGATCAGCTGTGTTTATGCTGTGAGAGCCGTTGTGATCATGTTGGATGGGCAGAATCTCCAGGCTGAGCAGGCAGCCTTGATTTCCCATCAGCTCCGCCCTATGCAGCACCTGGGTCTCTGTGCCTGGCGTTAATGGCTGCATGCACCACTTAGAGAAAGCTGCCACCAAGCTCTATCTGTTGCTGGATAATTCAGCCTCTCCCCAAATGCGTCTGCACACCCAAAGTCTCACCCAGCGTTGTAAAAACAATGCAGAGACTGGTTTCCCCTTCTTTCTATTTTTTTTTCCCGCATGACAGAGCAAGTCACGAGTCCTCTCTGCATGCTTGCGCACTTCTGCAGTTCCCAAGTTTATGCACCCTCTCCACAACCTGGCAGACCTTTGCAGCACCTGAGTTTCAACGTGCTTCCTCCTTGCTGTCCAGTTTCACCCCATATGAGTCTTGGTTCCCCAGACCTCACCCAGAACTGGGGAATCAGTGCAGTGGGATTCCTTTGTCTCCTTCCCAGTTCAAAAAAAAAAAAAAAACCCAGCCGGGTTTGCAGCCATCTGCCCTTTTTGCTCACGTGCAGCTCCGAACCTCTGACTCCGCACGTATCCTCAACTCTGCCTTCTACCGCTCCTCTGAGTCACAGTGTCCTATCTTTACTTTTATTTGTGGAATTTCCACTCAGCCAGCTTTCCAGTGACTCTGGATGATGTCCATTCTGTCATTTAGTGGTAGTTTTGAAATAGTTGTGTGGGGCAGTATGATAGGTGTTTACCTATGCCGCCATCTTGGTTCCTCCACTCTGCAATATCGGTGTACGGTTTTTGTCCAATCCCTTCGTACACCCCCAAATCCCTTTCCCCCCAAGAATTGTCAGTCCATTCCCTTTCTATGCCCCTGATTCTATTATATTCACCAGTTTATTCTGATCATCAGATTTTTAATTCACATGGTTTTTAGATTCACTTGTTGATAGATGGGTATTTGTTGCACATAATTTTTATCTTTACCTTTTTCTTCTTCTTCCTCTACTTAAAGAATACCTTTCAGCATTTCATATAATATTGATTAGGCGGTGATGAACTCCTGTAGCTTTTTCTTATCTGCAAAGCACTTTATCTGACCTTCAATTCTGACTGATAGTTTTGCTGGGGAGAGTAATCTTCATTATAGGATCTTTTTTAAAAATCTTTATTGTTCAGTTTATTAATTACATTGTTCCCTTTTTTTCTCCTATAGTTCCCCTCCACCTGGTACCCATCCCACTCTCCCCCCTCACCCCCTCCTCTGTCCTCTCCCATAGTTGCATGATTTTTGTCCAGTCTCTTGCAGCACTTCCCACACCCCTTTACTCCCCAAGAATTGTCAGTCCATTCCCTCTCTATGTCCGTGATTCTGTTACATTCACTAGTTTATCCTGTTCATCACATTATTAATTCACTTGATTTTTAGATTCATTTGTTGATAGATGTGTATTTGTTGTTCATAATTTACACTTTTATATTTTTCTTCTTCCTCTTCTTAAAGAATATCTTTCAGCATTTCATATAATATTGGTTTGGTGGTGATGAACTCCTTTAGCTTTTTCTTATCTGCGAAACACTTTATCTGACCTTCAATTCTGAATGATAGCTTTGCTGGATTGAGTAATCTTGGGTGTAGATTCTTGCTGTTCATCACTTTGAATATTTCTTGCCACTCCCATCTGGCCTGCATCATTTCTGTTGAGAAATCTGCTGACAGTTGTACGGGTGCTACCTTCTAGGTAACTAACTGTTTTTCTCTTACTGCTTTTAATATTCTCTCTTTGCCTTTTGCTCTTGGCATTTTAATTATGATGTGCCTTGGTGTGGTCCTCTTAGGGTTCCTATATATTGGGGTTCGGTGCACTTCTTGGACTCCTAAGTCTATTTCTCTCACCAGGTATGGGAAGTTTTCTGTCACTATTTCCTCAAATAGGTTTTCATTGTCTTGTTCTCTCTCTTTTTCTGGCACCCCTATAATTCGGATGTTGGCACGCTTGAGGATGTCCCAGAGGCGCCTTACACTATATTCAATTTTTTGGATTCTTTTAGTTTCTTGCTTTTTCAGCTGAGTGGATTTTACCTCTTAGTATTTCAAATCTTTAACTTGGTTCTTGGGGTGCTCTAGAGTACTTTTAGGTCTTTGTATAATATTTTTTATTTCAGTCAGTGTATGCTTAATTTCTGATTGGTCCTTTTTCATATCCTTGAGAGTCTCGTTCATATCCTTGTAGGTCTTGTTCATTTCCTTGTAGGACTCATTCATTTCCACATTGGTCTTGTTCATTTCCTTGCAGGTCTCATTCATATCCTTGAGGGTCTCCTTCATTTCCTTGTAGGTCTTGCTTATTTCCTTATAGGTCTCCACATTTTCTAGGAGCCTCTTGAAAAACCCTATAACCGTGGTTTTGAATTCCATGTCCAGTCGTTTTTTTTTTTCCCTCCATTTCTTTTACATCTGATTTCTTTCCATGTCTCTGCATGGTGGCTGCTTCCCTGAGTTGGTCAATTAGCTTTGTGTGGTAGATGTCCTACAAGGGACAGTGGCTCAGCCTCCCCAGTTACCTGGGTTGCACAGTCTTGCTGATGTTAAGCCCAGGTTAATCGTTGTTAGCCCTTGGAGGGGTTGACCTCCAGGCCAATTGTCTGTGAAGTTCAGCTGTGCTCAGGTTGGATGGGCAGAGTCTCTGGGCCAAGCAGACAGCGTTATCTCTGCCTTATGTGGCTCCAGGGACTCTGTGCTGGGGGCAATGGCCGCCAGCACCTCTGAGAGAGAGAGCCGCTGCTGAGCTCCACCGGCTGCCAGAGAATTCAGACTCTCCCCAAATGAGTCTGCACACCCAAGGTCTCACCTAGGGTCGCAAAACAATGCAGTCTGACAGTTTCCTGAACGAAAGAGCAAGTCACGAGTGCTCTCTGCGCGGTCAGGCAGCTGCGCTGTTGCCAAGTTCACGCGCACTCCGCACAAGCTCGCCTTCTCCACAAGCCGGCAGACCCCTGCAGCAACCGAGCTTTGGCGTGCCCTCCCACTGTCCAGTTTTTACCCCGTATGATAGTGGGTTCCCTGGACTTCGCCCAGAGCTGGAGAATCAGTCCAGTGGGACGTCTTTGTTTCCCCTGTTCAAGAAAACCGGCCGGTTTTTAGCCGCCCGCCCTATCTGCTGGCACGCGTGCTCCTCCAAACCTCTGACTCCACGCGTATCTTCAACACTGTCTTCCACCGCTCCTCTGAGTCAGTGTCTTGTCTTCACTTTTATTTGTGGAATTTTCACTCAGCCAGCTTTCTGGTGATTCTGGATGGTATTTGTTCTTTCGTTAAGTTGTAGTTTTGAAATTGCTGTGTATGGCGGCAAGATAGGTGTTTTACCTCTGCTGCCATCTTGGTTCTCCTCCCCTGTAGGTTCTTGATATTCATCACTTTGTATATTTCTTGCCATTCCCATCTGGCCTGCATAGTTTCTGTTGACAAATCAGCTGACAATCATATGGATGTTCCCTTGTAGGTAACTAACTGTTTTTCTCTTGCTGCTTTTAATATTCACTCTTTGTCTTTTGCTCTTGGCATTTTAATTATGATGTGTCTTGGTGTGGTCCTCTTTGGATTCCTTTTTTGGGGGGTTCTGTGTGTTTCCTGGACTCTTAAGTCTATTTCTTTCTCCAGGTGGGGGAATTTTTCAGTCACTATTTCTTCAAATACATTTTCAGTATCTTGCTCTCTCTCTTTTTATGGCACCCCCATAATCCGGATGTTGGTATGCTTGAGGTTATCCCAGAGGCTCCTTACACTGTCTTCAATTTTTTGGATTCTTTTTGCTTCTTGCTTTTCTGGCTTAGTGGTTTTTGCTTCTTGTTATTTCAAATCTTTGACTTGATTCTTGTGGTACTCTAGTCTATTTTTAGGTCTCTGTATAATAATTTTTATTTCAGTCAGTGTATGCTTAATTTCTAGTTGGTCCTTTTTCATATCCTCCAGGGTCTCACTCATATCCTTGACGGTCTCATTAAATTTATCGGCCTTTTCTAGGAACCCTTTGAAAAACCTTATAACTATGGTTTTGAACTTTACGTCCAGTCATTTTTTTCCCTCCATTTCTTTCAAATGTGATTTGTTTTCTTATCTTCACATTTTGGCTGCTTCCCTGAGTTGGTCGAGTAGCTTTGTGTGGTAGGTGTCCTCTGGGGGACAGTGGCTCAGCTCCCCAGTTGCCTGAGGTGGATATTTTTGGTGCACTCCTTTATGGACTGCACAGTCTTGCTGTAGTGAAACCTAGATTGTTGTTGGTATCGCTGGGAGGGTTTGACTTCCAGGCCTATTGGCTGTTAGAATCAGCTGTGTTTATGCTGTGAGAGCTGCTATGCTCAGCTTGGACAGGGTGGAGTCTCCAAGCTAAGCAGGCAACCTTGGTTTCCTGTGAGCCCCATCCTAAGTGGCGCCCAGGTCTCTGTGCCCTGCAGCAACGGCTGCACACACCTCTGAGAGAAAGCTGCCTGGAGCTCTGCCAGTTGCCGGACAGTCTAGTTTATCCCCATATGAGTCTGGACACCCAGTCTCACTTGGAACTGGAAAACAAAGCAGTCTGGCGATTTTTCCTTTTTTTCCCCTCCCGAATGATAGCACCAGCCACCAGCCCTCTCTGTGGGCTCGTGCACCTCTGCAGCTCCCGAGTCTCAGTGCACTTCCTCCTTACAGTCCAGCTTCACCCCGTATGAGTCTGGGTTCCCCAAGATTCACCTGAAACTGGGCATTAGTACAGTGGGGAGCCTTTGTCTCCCTCCCATTCGAGAAAACCAGCTGGGTATTCAGCCACCTGCCCTTTCCTCTCACGCGCGGCTCCGCACCTCTGTCTCCGCACATCTCCACAACTCTGCCCTCCGCAGCTCCTCTGAGTCTCAGGGACCCTCTATCTCTCCTTCCATTTGTGGAACCACCACTCAGCCAGTCCTCTGTTGGTTTTGGATGATGTCCGTTTTGTCCTTTAGTTGTAGTTTTGAAATTGTTGTGCAGGGCAGCAGTACTGGTGTCTACCTATGCCACCATCTTGGCTCCTCCCAATCATGTGATATTTATATTTCTCTGACTAGCTTATTTCACTTTGCATAATGCTCTCCAGGTCCATCCATGCTGTTGCAAATGATAAAAGTTCTTTCTTTTTTATAGCAGCATAGCATTCCATTGTGTATATGTATCACAGTTTTTAAAATCACTCATCTGCTCATGGGCACTAAGGTTGTTTCCAAATTTAGCTATTGTAAATTGTACTGCTATGAACATAGGGGAGCACATATCCTTTCTTAATGGTGTTTTTAGTTTCTTGGGATATACTCCAGAAATGGAATTACTGGGTCAAATGGGAGTTCCATTTTTATATTTTTGAGGAAACTCCATACTGTTCTCCACAGTGGCTGCACCAGTCTGCATTCCCACTAGCAGCGCACGGGGGTTCCTTTTTCTCCACATCCTCACCAGCACTCATCCTTTGTTGATTTGCTGATAATAGCCATTCTGACAGGTGTGACATGGTACCACATTGTCATTTTCATTTGCATCTGTCTGATGATTAGTGACTTTGAGCATGTTTTCATATGTCTCTTGGCCTTGTTATGTCTTTGAAAATATCTATTTAGATTTGTTGCCCATTTTTTATTGGGTTGTTTATCTTTCTTTTGTTAAGTTGTATGAGTTCCCTGTAAATGTTGGAGATTAAACTCTTATCTGTGGTAACATTGGCAAATATGTTAACCCATTCAGTGGGCTTTCTTGTTTTGTGATTATTTCTTTTGTTGTGCAAAGCTTTTTATTTCAATGTAGTACCAATTGTTTATTTTCTCATTAATTTCCAATGCCCTAGGAGGTATTTCGGTGAAGAAATTGCTTGGACATATGCCTGAGATTTTGCTGCCTGTGAATTCCTCTAGTATTTTTATGGTTTCCCTTCTTACATTTAAGTCCTTTATCCATTTTTCATTTATTTTTGTGTATGGTGTGAGTTGGTGGTCTAGTTTCATTTTTTGCATGTATCTGTCCAATTTTCTCAACACCATTTATTGAAAGACTGTCTTGACTCCATTGTATGTTCTTGTCTCCTTTGCCAAATATTGACTGAGCATACTGGCTTGTGTTGATTTCTGGGTTCTCTAGTCTATTCCATTGATCTATATGTCTGTCCTTGTGCGAATACCAGGCAGTTTTGATAACAGTGGCTTTGTAATACAGCTTGAAATCTGGTATTGAGGTCTCACTTACTTTGTTCTTCTTTCTCAGGATTGCTGAAGCTATTCAGGGTCTCTTTTTATTCCAGATGAATTTTTGGAGAGTTTGTTCTAGTTTTGTGAAATATGCCATTGGTATTTTAATGGGGAGTGCATTGAATCTATAGATTGCTTTGGGTAGTCATGGATATTTTAATGATGTTGATTCTACCAATCCATGAATACAGTATATTCTTTCATTTGTTTATGTCTTACTCTTATCTTTTTTCAGTGTCCTATAGTTTTCTGAGTACAGGTCTTTTAAATCCTTAGTTAAGTTTATTCCTAGGTATTTTAATTTTTTGGTACAATGGTAAATGGGATTGTTTTTTTTTATTCTCTCTTTCTGTATGCTCACTATTGGTGTATAGAAATTCCATAGATTTATTGGGGTTGATTTTGTATCCTGCTTCATTGCCAAATTCATTTATTAAGTCTAATAATTTTTTAATGCAGTCTTTAGGGTTTTCTATGTACAGTATCATGTCATCTACGAATAATGACAGTTTTACTTCTTCTTTTCTAATTTGCATGCCTTTTATTTCTTCTTGTCTGATCGCAATGGCCAGTACTTCCAGTACTATGTCAAACAGGAGTGATGAGAGTGAGCATCCCTGTTTTGTTCTTATTTTTAGGGGAAATGATTTCAGTTTTTTCCCATTGACTATGATGTTGGCTGTGGGTTTGTCATATATGGCTTTTATTATGTAGAGGTGTGATCCTTCTATCCCCACTTTGCTGAGAGTTTTATCAAGAAAGGGTGTTGGATTTTGTCAAATGCTTTTTCTGTATCAATTGATATGACTATATGTATGACAATTTGTTTATAGAATCATGTTTATTGATTTGCTGATATTGTACCATCCTTGCATCCCTGGGATAAATCCTGCTTGGTCATGGTGTATGATCTTTTTTATGTGCTGCTGGATCCGATTTGCTAGAATTTTTTTGAGGATTTTGGCATCTATGTTCATGAGGGATATTGGCCTGTAATTCTCTTTCATTGTGTTGTCTTTATTTGATTTTGGTATTAGGGTACTGCTGGCTTCATAGAATGAGCTCGGACGTTTTCCTTCCTCTTGAATTTTTTGGAATAGTCTGAGGAGGATAGGTTTTAGTTCTTTCTGGAATGTTTGGTAAAACTTGCCTCTGAAGGCATCTGGCCCTGGGCTTTTGTTTGCTGGAAGCCTTTTGATGACTGCTTCAATTTCTTCTATAGTTATTGGCCTATTGAGATGTTTAGATTCTTCCTGATTGAGTTTTGGAATGTTGTGTTTTTCTATGAATATGTTTATTTCCTCAAGGTTGTCTAGTTTGTTGGAATAGAGTTGTTCATAGTATTTTTTAACAATCCTTTGTATTTCTGTGGGTTCTGTTGTTATTTCTCTTCTTCCATTTCTGATTTTGTTTATTTGGGTCTTCTATCTTTTCTTCTTGGGAAGCCTGGCTAGAGTTTCATCAATCTTGTTCATCCTTTCAAAGAACTAGCTCTTGGTTTCATTGATCTTTTGTATTCTTTTTTGGTCTCTATGTCATTTATTTCTGCTCTGATCTTTATTATCTCCTTCCTCCTGATCACTCTGGGCTTTTCTTGTTGCTCTTTTGAATTCTTTCTGTTGTAGAATTAGGTGATATACTACCATTTTTTCTTGTTTTTTGAGGTAAGCATGTAGGGCCATAAACTTCCCTCTCAGGACTGTTTTCATTGTGTCCCATAGATTTTGGAGGGTTGTACTTTCATTGCCATTTGTTTCCAGTATGTTTTTAATTTCTTCTTTAATTTCTTTGGTAACCCGATCATTGTTTTAATAGCATTCTATTTAGTTTCCAAGTGTTTAAGTTTTTTGGATCGTTTTTATTGTGGCTTATTTCTAATATTATGCATTGTGGTCTGAGAAGATGCTTGATATGATTTCAATCTTCTTGAATTAGAGAGACTGCTTGTGACCCAATATGTGTCTTTCTTTGAAAATGTCCCATGTGCACTTCAGAAGAACGTATATTCCATCACTATGGGGAGAAATGTTCTAAAAATGTCAATTAAGTCCATCAGATCTAGTGAGTCATTTAGGATTTCTGTTTCTTTGTTGATTTCTTGTCTAAAGGATTTATCCAATGATGCCAGTGATATATTAAAGTTCCCTATTATGATTATATTGTTGTTGATCTCTCCCTTGATATCTTCCAAGAGGTTTTTTTTATGTATTTGGGTGCTTCTGCATTGGGTGCATATATTTTATCGGGGTTATAGCTTCTTGTTGTATCGATCCCTTTAGTATTATGAAGTGGCCTTCCTTATCTCTTGTTATGGCCTTCATTTGAAGTCTATTGTGTCAGATGTAAGTGTTGCTTCCCCAGCTTTTTTTCACTTCCATTTGCCTGAAAGATACTTTTCCATTGATTCACTTTCAGTCTGTGTGAGTCCCTTGTTCTGAGGAGCATACGTATGGGTCATGTGTTTGTTTTTTTTTTTAATCCATTCCGCCACTTGATGTCTTTTGATTGGAGCATTTAGTCCATTTACTTTTAAAGTTATTATTGATACATACTTGTTTGTAGCCAATTTAAGTTTTGTTTTTGTTTTTGTTTTTTGCCTATGTTCCTTCTTCCCTTTTTAATTCTTCTTTTTACACCAGTCCCTTTAGTATTTCTTGCATTGCTGTCTTGGTAGTGATAAACTCCCTTAGCCTTTTTTTTGTCTGTGAAGCTCCTTATTTCCCCTTCAATTTTGAATGATAGACTTGCTGGAGATAGTATTCTTGGATTCAGTTCCTTGCTTTGCATCACTTTGTAAATTTCCTTCCATTCTTAGAGGAAGAATGGATGATCTCAGTGAAAACTTAAACAGTGAGGTAGAAAGCACGGAAAAGGACATAGAAACAATAAAAAGGGGCCAGTCAAAAATGAAGAATACAGTAACTGAAATGAAGAATACACTAGAAAGAATCAACAGCAGGTTAAATGAAACAGAGGATAATGTCAGTGATTTAGAGAACAAGATAACAATAAACACCCAAGCAGAGCATTAAAAAGAAAAGTGAATTAAGAGAAATTTAGAAAGTCTAAGGGAACTTTGGGACAACATCAAGTATAATGAATCCACATTATAGGGGTAATAGAAGGATAAGAGAGTGAGCAAGGGATAGAGAACCTATTAGAAGAAATAATGGGAGAAAATTTATCTAATTTAGTGAAGCAAAATGTCATACAAGTTAAAGAAGTACAGAGCATCCCAATCAAGATGAACCCAAAGAAACCCACACCAAGACATATTATAATTAAAATGGCAAAGGTTAAAGACAAAGAGATAATCTTAAAGGTAGTTAGAGACAGTGCCTTCAAGGGAGTTCCTATAAAGCTCTCAGCCGATTTCTGAACAGAAACACTTCAGGCCAGAAAAGATTGGCATGAAGTATTAAAGTGATGAAAAATAAGAACCTGCAACCAAGACTACTCTATCCAACAAGGCTATTATATAAAATTGAAAGCAAAATGAAAAGCTTCCCAGATTTAAAAAAAACTCTAAAGGAGTTCATTACCACTAAACAAGTATTGTGATATATGTTAAAGGGACTGTTTTAAGAAGAAGAAATATATAGAGAGAGGAACATAGGTATTAAGGAAAGCTGCAATAAATATTACCTATCAATAGTGACTTTAAATGTAAATGGATTAAGTACTCCAATAAAAAGATAGAGGGTAGCTGAATGGATAAGAAAACATGGCCCAAATATATGCTGTCCACAAGAGACTCACTTCACAACAAAAGATACACAAAGACTGAAAGTAAAGGGATGTAAAAATACTACATACAAATGGAAAACAAAAAGGAGCTGAGGTAGCAATACTTACATCAGACAAAATAGACTTCAAAACAAAGGCCATAAGAGAGACCAACAAGGTCATTGACTAATACTAAAAGGATCAATCCAACAAAAGAATATAACCCTGATAAACATATCTGTACCAAACACAGGAGAATCTAAATATAGCACAAAAAAATCTTGGTGGATTTTCAGGGGGAGCTCAATAGCAATATAGTCATGGTAGGGAATTTTAACACCCCACTGATATCTTCTAGACAAAAAAAATCAACAAGGCAACAGCAAACTTAAACAACACACTGGATCAGATGGATTTATTGATATTTACAGAACATTGTATTTCAAAGCAGCAATATATGCATTCTTCTCAAGGGCAACATAGAACATTCTCAAAGGTAGACTACATAAAATAAGTCTCAACAACTTCAAGATGATTGAAACCATATCAAGCATCTTCTCTCATCACAATGGTATGAAAATAGAAATTAATTATGATAAATCTGAAAAAAATATTCAAACACATGAAGGCTAAATAACATGTGATTAAACAATGAATGTGTTAACAGTGAGTCCAAGGAAGAAATTAAGTTACCTAGAAACAAATGAAAATGAATACACAATAACCCAAGAAAATGGGACACAGAGAAAGCACTCCTAAATGAAAATTCATAGCATTACAGAGCTACCTCCATAAACAAGAAAAATCTGAAGTAAACAATCTAATCCCACACCTAAAAGTAAAAATGAGTTAAAGAACAATAAACAAAGCCTACAGTAGATAAAAGGAAGGGAATAATAAAGATCAGAGTAGAAATAAGTGACATAGAAAAGAAAAAATACAATACAAAAGATAAATGAAACCAAGAGCTAGTTCTTTGAAAAGATAAACAAAATTGACAAACCTTTAACTAGACTCATGAAGAAAAAAAGAGAGAGAACCCAAATAAATAAAATCAGAAATCAAAGAAAAGTAACAACTGGCATGAGAGAAATATGAAGGGTTGTAAGGAAATACTATGAACAATGATATGCCAACAAATTGGACAAACTGAGTGAAATGGACAAATTCCTAGAAACATACAATTTTCCAAAACTGAATCAGGAAGAATCAGAGAACCTGAATAGACCAATTATAACAAATGAAATCGAAGAGCAAAAAAGACCCCAAAAAATCTAACAAACAAAAGTCTGAGACCAGACGGTTTCACAGGCAAATTTGACCAAACAATCAAAGAACTAACTCCTGTCTTTCTCAAACTATCCCAAAAAATTCAAGATGAGGAAAAACTTGAAAGCTCCTTTTACGCGGCCAACATTATCCTAATTCCAAAGGCAGATAAAGACCCTATAAAGAAAGAAAATTACAAGCCAATATCCCTGATGAGTATAGATACTAAAATTCTCAACAAAATATTAGCAAAGAGGATCCAGAAATACATCAAAAAGATTTTATACCATAATCAAGTGAAATTTATTCTAGAGACGCAGGTTGGTATCATATTCACATATCAATAAATGTGATACATCACATAGACTGAAAGATAAAAAGCACATAATCATATTAATATATGCAGAAAATATTTTATAATATCCTGCACTCATCCTATATAATAAAGAGGGAATATCTAAATTGACCATCATGCCATCACAGAGATGGCGGCGCCCAGTCCCCTTAGCCCTGCAGGAGTCCTCCAGTCCCAGGGGGTGGCAGTTGCATCACTTGCTTGCCACCAGAGTTGCACGCCTGATGCCAGAGTCCCCCTGTCCTTTCAAGATGAGGAAAAACTTGAAAGCTCTGGGAGGGAGGGGTGGCAGGAGCCTGAGGGAGCGTCTGGCCAGAGTCTCCCAGTCCTTTCACAGAAAATGGGTTTCCTCAAAGCTTCTTAGGAACAAAAGCATTCAAAATCTTTTAAAAGGGAATTCTAATATTTATAAAAGTTTGGAGTAGACAATTCAAGGTTATTTCCTCTACAGCCTTCTATGATTTTGTGATGTTATCATTCTGAATTCACCTAGTACCAGCTATATTGTATGTAAACATATTATTTAAAGGAATGGCCATTATTATTAAAACAACTCATAAAACCACAGTGTTTATATGTCAAGGACATTCTGTGTGATTTTCTTAATGGCTGGAGTTAATGCCCCTAAACCAGCACTCAGACATCCCCCAAGGGGTCCCAGATTGGAGAGGGTTCAGGCTAGGCTGAGGGACACACAACCCTCGTGCACTAATTTCATGCACTAGGCCTCTAGTTTATGACAAAAACTCTCAGCAAAGTGGGAATAGAGAGATCATACCTCAGAATAATAAAGGCCACATATGACAAACCACTGCTAATACCATACTCAATGGACAAAAACTAAAAACATTGCTAAGATTAGGGACAAGACAGGGATGGCCACTTTCACCACCTTGTTCAATATAGTACTGGAAGTTCTAGCCACAGCAATTGGAAAAGAAGAAGAAATAAAAGACTTCTGAATTGAAAAAGAAGAAGCAAAAATGTCATTATTCCCAGGTGGCATGAGACTGTACATAGAAAACCCTAAAGACTCCACCAAAAAATCTACTAGATCTGATCAATGAATTCAACAAAGTAGCAGGATACAAAATTAATATTCAGAAATTGGTGGTCTTTGTATACAGCAATAATTTACTACCAGAAAAGGAAAATAAGAAAACAATCCCATTTTCTTTTATATCAAAATAAAATAGGTACCTAAGAATAAATTTAACCAAGGAGATAAAAGACCTATAATTGAAAAAGTATTGGATATTGAAGAAAGAAAATGAGGATGACACAAATAAGTGGAAATATATACCATGCTCATGGATAGGAATAATTAACATCATTAAAATCTCCACACTTCACAAAGCAATTTATAGATTCAATGCAATTCCTATTAAAATACCAATGGCATATTTCACAAATTTAGAACAAATATTTCAAAAATTTATATGGAACCACAAAAGACCCAAAATAGCTTTAGTAATCTTGAGAAAGAAGAACAGTGTTGGAAATATCACACTACTTGATATACTACAATGTCATCGTAATGAAAACCATCTGATACTGGCATAAGAACAAACAGATAGATCAATGGAACAGAATAGAAAGCCCAGAAATAAACCCAGACCTTTATATTAATATTTGACAAAGAAGGCAATATAGTGTTGTAAAGAGAGTCCATTCAATAAATGATGTTGGGAAAATTGGAAAACTAGACCACCTTCTTACACCATACACAAGAATAAATTCAAAATGGATTAAAGACTTGAAACCATAAAAATCCTGGAAGAAAGTATAGGCAGTAAAATCTTGGACATTTCTTGTAGCAATATTTTTCTAATATATTTCTTAAGGCAATTGGGAAAAATAAAAAATAAATGCAACTACATCAAAAAGGCATTGCACAGCAAAGGAACATCAACAAAATGAAAAGACAACTTACTGAGTGTGAGAACATATTCACCAATATAGTTGGTAAGGGCTTACTATCCAAAAATGTATAAGGAACTTATGAAAAATACACCCAAAAAAACAAACAATCCAATTAATAAATTGACAAAGACCTGAATAAACACTTCTACAAAGAGGAAATACAGATGGGCAACGGACATATGAAAGAATGTTCAATACCACTAATCAAAAGATAAATGCAAATTAAAACTACAACAAAATATCTCACCCTTGTCAAAATGGCTACTATCAATAAATCAACAAACAAGTGTTGGTAAGGATATGGAGAAGAGGCAACCCTACACTGTTGGTGGGAATGCATATTGGTGCATCCACTGTGGAAAGCAGTATGGAATTACCTCAAAAAATTTAAAACTGGAACTGCTTAACTCAGCAATTCTACTTCTGGGAATATATTCAAAAAAATCCAAAACAGTAATTTGAAAAAATATATGCACCCTATGTTCATAGCAGTGTTATTTACAATAGCCAGCATTTGGAATTTAGAACAATAGATGAGTGGATCAAAAAACTATGATATATTTGCACAATGGAATACTACTCAGCCATAGAAAAGAAGGTAATCTTACCTTTTGTGACTGTATGGATGGATCTGGAGATTGTTACGCTAAGTTAAATAAGCCAGTCAGAGAAAGAAAAGTACCATATGATTTCATTTATATGAGAAATCTAATAAACTTAAAGAGTGGAGACAGGCTCATGGATACAAAGAACAGACTGACAACTGTCAGAGGGGAGGAGCTTGGGGGCTGGGGAAAAGGATGAACAAATTAAGCAAAAAAAGAGAGAAAGATTCATGGACACAGACAATAGTAAAGTGCTTGTAAGAGGGAAGGGGGTGGGGGAGGCAGCAGAGGGTAAAGGAGGGATAAATTATGATAGAAGGAGACTTGACTTGGGATGATGTATTGTAAAATTATATACCTAAAGGTTATATAATTTTATTAACCGATGTCACACCAGTAACTTTAATAAAAAATAAATAAAAAGAACTGAAATCATACAGAGTATTTTCTCTTTTTTATTGTCTAAAATTTTACATATGTCTCCTTTTTCCCCAATTGACCCCCCCCCCACCTGTAGCCATTCCCACCCTGGGAAAACCCCCACCGCCTCAGTGTCTGTGTTCAGTGGTTATGCTACTATGCATGTGTACAAGTCTTTTGTTTGCTCTGTAATCCCTCCCCTACCATTTATCTCTAGATCGATCTATTCTTGTTCATCAAATTATGTTGGTCATTATATCCCACATATAAGTGAGATTATGTGGTATTTTTCTCTGACTGGCTTATGTCACTTAGCATAATTCCTCCAGTTCCATCCATGTTGTTGTAAATGTTAACAGTTCCTTCTTTTTATAGCAGCATAGTATTCCATTGTGTAGACGTACCATTTTTTTAATCCACTAATTTGCTGATGGGCACTTAGGCTGTTTCCAAATCTTACCTATTGTAAATTGTGCTGCTATGAATGTACGGGTGCATATATCCTTCTTATTGGTGTTTTCTGGATTCTTGGGATATATATATATAGTCCTAGGAGTGGGATTACTGGGTCAAATGGAAGTTCCATTTTTACCTTTTGAGGAAACTCCATACTGTCTTCCACAGTGGCTGCACCAGTCCGTATTTCCTCCAGCAGTGTATGAGGATTCCTTTTTTTCCACATCCTCGCCAGCACTTGTCGTTTGTTGATTTGTTGATGATAACCATTCCAACAGGTGTGGTATCTCATTATAGTTTTGATTTGCATCACTCGGATGATTAGTGACTGTGAGCATGTTTTCATATGTCTCTCAGCCTTCTGTATGTCCTCATTTGAAAAGTGTCTGTTTACATCCTTTGATCATTTTTTGATTGGATTGTTTATCTTCCTTTTGTTAAGTTCCATGAGTTCTCTGTAAATTTTGGCTATTAAGCCCTTATCGGAAATATCATTGGCAAATATGTTCTCGCAGGCAGTGGGCTTTCTTGTTGTTTTGTTGATATCTTCTTTTGCTGTGCAGAAATTTTTTATTTTGACGTAGTCCTATGTGTTTATTTTCTCCATAGTCTCTATTGCCCTAGGAGCTGTGTCTGGAAAAATATTACAGCAACATATGTCTGCTATTTTACTGCCTATGGAGTCTTGTAGGATTTTTATGGTTTCCAGTTTTACATTCAGAGCCTTTAGCCATTTTGAGGTTTTTTTGTGTATGGTGTAAGTTGGGAATCTAGTTTCACTTTTTTGCATGTATCTATCCAAATTTCCCAGCACCATTTATTAAAGAGACTGTTTTTATTCCACTATGCTCTTGCCTCCTTTGACGAATATTAATTGAGCATAATGGCTTGTGTCAATTTCTTGGGTCTCTGTTCTGTTCCATTGGTCTATATGTCTGTTATTGCGCCAGTACCAGGAAGTTTTTAGAACCGTCGCTTGGTGATATGGGTTGATATCTGGTATTGTGATTTCACCCACTTTGTTCGTCCTTCTCAGGATTGCTGTGGCTATTCGGTATTTTTTTTTATCCCAAATGAATTTTTGGTGAGTTTGTTCTAGATCTTTGAAATATGCTCTTGGTATTTTAATGGGGAGTGCATTGAATCTATAGATTGCTTTGAGTAGTATGCACATTCTAATAATGTTGATTCTCCCAATATGAACATGGTATCTTATTCCATTTGTTTATGTATTCCTCTATCACTTTTTTCAACGTCCTAAAGTTTTCCGATTATAGGTATTTTACGTCCTTAGTTAAGTTTATTCCTAGGTATCTTAGTTGTTTTTGGTAGAGTGGTAAATGAGATTTTTTTTCATTTCTCTTTCTATGAGTTCATTATCCTATCTAATAAAAAAGTAATATGGAAATTGACTGCAACTCCACTACACCCACAAGCCACACCTACCAGCCACTCAGGAACAAATATTCAAATAAACCCAACCAAGATGGCTGCAGCCACAGAGAGCAGGAGGGAGGCTTGCGTTTCCCCAGCAATGGAGAAAGCCAAGCTTTCTGCCTGCTGTTGCTGCTCAGGCCTCCACACCAGACTACAAAGTTTCAATTATAGAATCTGAACAGAAATGACAGCAGCCACAGAGCTGGAGAGAGCAGAGGCTAGGTTTGTCCTGGCGATGGAGGGAGCCAAGCTTCTGCAACCATGGCTGGCCTAGGCCTTCGCTCCAGGCTACAAAGTTTCAATTGTAGAAGATAAATAATTCCCAGATACCAGGGCCTCCACTTGGCTTGGTGGGGGGCGTGGCCAGCCTGCAAACCACCACAGGCCTCTTGCCCAGGCCACCCCACACCCCAAGGGAACCCCCAGCCTGATCCATGACACCCTTCAGGGCAAAAGAACTGGTCCTTACCTGTTCACCAGGTCTCTATCCTATCTAATAAAAAATTAATATGCAGATTGACCATCACTCTAACACACAAGATGGCTGCCCCCATGTGGTCAAAGCTTCTGCTCCCACGTGGACACAAGATGGCCAGCAGAGGAGGGCAGGGACCAGGTCTGCAAAGGAGTGCATTTGTGGGCAATCAAGTCTGCAGGGGAGGGCAGTTAGGGTCAAACAAGCTGACAGAAGAGCAGTTAGGCATCAATCAGTTTGGCAGGGGAGTGGTTACGGGGTGATCAGGCTGGCAGGCAGAAGTGGTTGGGGGCAACCAGGAAGACAGGCAGGCGAGCAGTTTGGGTTGTGAGAGGGATGTCTGACTGCCCGTTTAGGCCTGATTCCAGTGGGATCAGGCCTATACTGTAGTTGGGCATCTCTTGAGGGGTCCCAGATTGCAGAGGGTGCAGAATGGGCTGAGGGACACCCCCTCCCCCATGCACGAATTTCATGCACTGGGCCTCTAGTTGGTATATAAAAAGGTCATAGATTTCTGGGTGTTAACTTTGTATCGTGCTACATTGCCAAATTCATTTATTAGGTCTAGTAGTTTTTTGATGGAGTCTTTGGGGTTTTCTACATATAGTATCATGTCATCTGCAAATAATGACAATTTTGATTCTTCTTTTCCAATTTGGATGCCTTTTATTTCCTCTTCTTTTCTGACCATTATGGCTAGCACTTTCAGTATTTTGTCAAACAGGAGTGTTGAAAGTGGGCATCCCTGTATTGTTCCTGTTCTTAGGGGAAATGAGTTTAGTTTTTGCTCATTGAGTATGATGTTTGCTGTAGGTTTGTCATATGAGGCTTTTATTATGTTAAGGTTGATACCTCTATTCTCACTTTGCTAAAAGATTTTATCAAGAAAGGGTGTTGGGAAGAAATCAAGATGGCACCATAGGTAAACACCTATCTTGCTGCCCCACACTGCAATTTCAAAACTACAACTTAATGACAGAACAAACATCATCCAGAATCACTGGAAAGCTGGCTGAGTGAAAATTCCACAAATAAAAGTAAAGATAGGACACTGTGACTCAGAGGAGCGGCAGAGGGCAGCTTGAAGATAAGTGCGGAGTTAGAGGTTATGAGCCACGCACGCGTGAGCAGAAAGGGCAGGCGGCTGCAAACCCAACTGGCTTTCTCGAACAGAGAGGGAGGCAAAAGTGTCCCACTGCACTGATTCCCCAGTTCCGAGCAAAATCCGAGGAACCCACACTCATACAGGGTGAAACTGGACAGTAGGGAAGCATGCTGAAACTCAGGCGCTGCAAAGGTCTGCTAGCTTGTGGAGAGGGCGCGTAAACTTGGGAACAGAAGTGCGCAAGTGCGTAGAAAGGACTCATGACTTGCTCTCTCATTTGGGAAACCAGAAGAATGCATTATTTTACATCCCTGGGTGAGACTTTGGGTGTGCAGACCCATTTGAGGAGAGGCTTACTTGTCCGGCAGTGGATAGAACTCAGCGGCAGCTTTCTCTCAGAGGTGCGTGCAGCCATTACCACCCAGCACAGAGACCCAGGTGGAGCATAGGGCGGAGCTGATGGAAATCAAGTATCCCTGCTCAGCCCGGAGACTCTGCCCATCCAACCTGAAGCACAGCTGACCCTCACAAACAATTGGTGAGGAGGTCAAACCCTCCTACTGCTAACAACATTAATCTAGGCTTAACTTCAACAAGACTGTGCAACCCATAAAGGGCTGCAACAAGAGTATCCACCTCAGGTGACTGGGGAGGCTGAGCCACTGTCCCTTAGAGGACATCTACCACACAAAGCTATTCGACCAACTCAGGAAAGCAGCCACCATGCAGAGACATGGAAAGAAATCAGATGTGAAAGAAATGGAGGCGGGGGAAAAACGACTGGACATGGAGTTCAAAACCACGGTTATAAGGTTTTTCAAGAGCCTCCTAGAAAAGGCCAATGAACTTAATGAGACCTACAAGGAAATGAACAAGACCTATGAGGAAATGAATGAGACCTATAAGGATATGAACGAGACCCTCAAGGATATGAAAAAGGACCAACTAGAAATTAAGCATACACTGACTGAAATAAAAATTATTATACAAAGACCTAAAAGCAGTCTAGAGAACCGCAAGAACCAAGTCAAAGATTTGAAATACAAAGAGGCAAAATCCATTCAGCACAAAAAGCAAGAAGCCACAAAATTGAAGACAGAGTAAGGGACCTCTGGGACAACCTCAAGCATACCAACATCCAAATTTTAGCGGTGCCAGAAAAAGAGAGAGAGCAAGGTAATGAAAACCTATTTGAAGAGATAGTGATCGAAAACTTCCCACACCGAGTGAAAGAAATTGACTTAGGATTCCAAGAAGCACACAGAACCCCAAAATATAGGAATCTAAAGAGGACCACACCAAGACACATCATAATTAAAATGCCAAGAGCAGAAGACAAAGAGAGAATACTAAAAGCAGCAAGAGAAAAAAGTTAGTTACCTATAAGAGAGCACCCATACAATTGTCAGGGAATTTCTCAACAGAAACGATGCAGGCCAGACGGGAGTGGCAAGAAATATTCAAAGTGGTGAATAGCAAGAATCTACAACCAAGATTACTCTACCCAGCAAAGCTATCATTCAGAATTGAAGGTCAGATAAAGTGCTTCGCAGATAAGAAAAAGCTAAAGGAGTTCATCACCACCAAACCAATATTATATGAAATGCTGAAAGATATTCTTTAAGAAGAGGAAGAAGAAAAAGGTAAAAATATAAATTATGAACAACAAATACACATCTATCAACAAATGAATCTAGAAATCAAGTGAATTAATGATCTGATGAACAGGATAAACTGGTGAATATAACAGAATCATGGACATAGAGAGGGAATGGACTGACAATTCTTGGAGAGAAAAGGGGGGTGGGAAGTGCAGCAAGAGACTGGACAAAAATCTTGCAACAATGGGAGAGGACAGTGGAGGGGTGAGGTGAGGGCGGAGGGTGGGATGGGTACCGGGTGGAGTGGAGCTATAGGGAGATAAAAAAGGGGGAACAATGTAATTAATAAACTGAACAATAAAGAAAAAAATTTAAAAAGAAAAAAAAGAAAAGGCTAAAGGAATTCATAACCGCCAAACCAATATTATATGAATTGCCTAAAGATATTCTGTAAGAAGAGGAAGAAGAAAAAGGTAAAAATATAAATTATGAACAAATACATATCTATCAACAAATGAATCTAAAAATTAAGTGAATTAAAAATCTGATGAACAGGATAAACTGGTGAATATAACAGAATCATGAGCATAGAGAGGGAATGGACTGACAATTCTTGGGGAGAAAAGGGGTGTGGGAGGTGCAGCAAGAAACTGGACAAAAATCATACACCTATAGGAGAGGACAGTTGGGGGGAGGTGAGGGTGGAGGGTGGGATGGGTACCGGGTGGAAAGGAGCTATAGGGGGAAAAAGGGGGAACAAATGTAATTAATAAACTTAACAATAAATATTAAAAAACAATAATAATAATAGTAATAATAAGGAAAGGCTGTTGGATTTTGTCAAATACTTTTTCTGCATCAATTGATATGAATATGTGATTTTTGGATCTCAGTGTGTTTATTTGATGTATCACATTAGTTGATTTGTGGATATTGTACCAACCTTGCATCCCTGGAATAAATCCCACTTGGTCATAGTGTATGAAATTTCTAATGTAATGATGAATCCAACTTGCTAGAATTTTGTTGAGGACTTTAGCATCTGTGTTCATCAAGAATATTGGCCTGTAGTTCTCTTTTTTGTGGTGTCTTTATCTGGTTTTGGGATTAGGGTAATACTGCCTTCATAGAATGAGCTTGAAAGTGTGTGTGCCTTCCTCTTGCATTTTTTACAATACTCTGACGAGGATAGATTTTAACTCTTCTTTGTGTTATATATATTTTTATTGATTTTTTATAGAGAGGAAGGGAGATGGATAGAAAGTCAGAAAAATCGATGAGAGAGAAACATCAGTCTGCTGCCTCCTGCACACTGCCCACTGGGGATGTGCCCGCAACCAAGGTACATGCCCTTGACCAGAATTGAACCTGGGACCTTTCAGTCTGCAGGCCGACGCTCTATCCACTGAACCAAACCAGTTCTGGCTTAAGTCTTCTTTGAATGCTTGGTAGAACTCCCCTATAAAGCCGTCCAGACCAGGGAGTTTGTTTGCTAGCAGATTTTTGATAACTGATTCAATTTCTTCAGGAGTTATTGGTCTATTCAGGTTTTTTTTTATTCTTCTTGATTTAGTTTTGGGAGCTCGTACTTTTCTAAGAATCTGTCCATGTCATCTATATTGTCCATTATGTTGGAATAGAGTTGTTCATAGTATTTTTTTCATAATTGTTTGTATTTCTGTGGGATTGGTTGTTACTTCACCTCTTTCATTTCTGATTTGTTTATTTGGGTCCTCTCTCTTTGCTTCTTGGTGAGCCTGGCTAGAGGTTCATCAATCTTATTTATCCTTTCAAAGAACCAGATCATGGTTTTGTTGAAATTTTGTTGTTTTTTGTTTTTGTCTCTAAGTCATTTCTGCTCTGATCTTTATTATTTCCTTCCTTCTGCTTTCTTGTTGCTCTTTTCCCAACTCTTTAATTTTTAGTTTAGATAATTTATTACCATTTTTTCTTGTTATTTGAGATAGGCCTGAAGAGCTATGAATTTCCCTCTCAAGACTGCCTTCGAGGAACCAAGATTGCAACATAGGTAAATACCTATACTGCTGCCCCGTACAACAATTTCAAAACTACAACTAAAAAATAAAAGAGACTTCATCCAAAACCACAAGAGGTCTGGCTGAGTGGACATTCCACAAATAGAAGGAAAGATAAAAGGAAACTGAGACTCGGGGGAGCTGCAGAGGGCAGAGTTGCGGATACAAGTGGATTCAGAGGTTGGAACCACACACGAACAGATAGGGCAGGTGGCTGAATACCCGGCTGGTTTTCCTAAATGGGGAGGGAGACAAAGGCATCCCACTGCACTGTGCCCCAGTTCTGGGCGAGTCTTGGGGAACCCAGACTCATATGGGGTAAAACTGGACAGTAAGGAGGGAGCATGCTGAAACTCAGGCAATGCAGAGGTGTGTGAGCTATTGGAGAGGGCTCACGCCTGACTCTATCAGTTAGGAGGAAAAACAAACAAAACAAAAAAACGCCGGACTTCTTTGTTTTCCATTATGGGTGAGTCTTTGGGTGTCCAGACTCATTTGGGGAGAAACTAGACTGACCGGCAGCGGGCAGAGCTTCGTGCAGCTTTCTTTTCAGTGGTGCATGCAGCTGTTGCTGTGGGGCACGGAGACCCTGGAGTCATTAAAGTTGGGGCTGACTAGAAACCAAGGCTGCCTGCTCAGCCCAGAGACTCTGCCCCATTCAAACTGAGCACACAGGTTCTAACAGCATAAAAATAGCTGATTCTCACTGCCAATTGGCCTGGAGGTCAAACCCTCCCAGTGATACCAGCAAAAATATAGGCTTAACTACAAAAAGACTGTGCAGCCATGTGATCAGTAACGGGACCCCGCCAGCAGTTGAGGGGATCCAAGGCAGGTGCTGGGAGTGGAAGCCATGGGGGCATAGACTATGAAGGAGACAGAACTGAACCTCACATCATCCTGCTTGACCCCGGAGGATGGCTGGTTAGCCAGAGATGGGTAAGATTCCTCAGGGAAGGAACAACCTAAGACAGGCACAGTCACAGAGGGGCCAACAGGAGAGAACTAAAAGGTCAACAGAGGTGGGGCACAGACCCTCACCCTCCTAACTTTGCAGGCGCCTGAACTCTACCCCTTCTGAGGGATGTCTCCTGTCACCATGGCTGCTTTGTCTCCCACACACAGCTCAGATCAGGACCCACGTTATAGACAGAGACGTGACCAGCAACAGCTGCCCTATATCTAAATCCAGCCTAGTACCAGGAATGCTCAGGGCCTACTCAAGAATTCAAATAATCCTTTCCACTAATATTCACAAGGTAAACTAAGATTATTTTTGAGTATTAAATTTCACAGTAAAATAGTAATTAAGATTTCAGATTAATTTAAATTGGCCAATAGAAATAAGTGAATACTCAAGAAAATTTAAGTGTACTGGACAAAAAGCTGTTCCTAAATATTAACTAAAATATCTATTAGTAGTTCATCTCATTGTAAAATTGCCTAACATGCAAAGAACCTAAAGTAGTCATATTTTTGTGAAAAAAGTAAAATTTCAAGTTACCAAGACTGCAATATAAAATTTCCAAAAGCCCTCATTAATCAAAAAAAAAAAATTGGGGAGGATAATGGGGTAATATCATGTAAGGAAAAATACCCTGTAAGTAAATTACATTGAGAAAATTTTTACTTCAGAAAATTAATTTCCATTTGTAATACTAACAGCAGGGCACCCATGAAAAACACACATGGTGTCAAAATAAGCCAAAGGCGAGAACCAAGATGGCAGCATAGGTAAAACACCTATCTTGTTGTCATACTCAGCAATTTTAAAACTACAAAATAACGAAAGAACAAACACCTTCCAGAATCACCAGAAAGCTGGCCGAGTGAAAATTCCACAAATAAAAGTGAAGATAAGATACTGTGACTCAGAGGAGCGGCTGAGGACAGCGTTGAAAAGACGCGCGGAGAGAGGTTTGGAGCGCGAGCGCCAGCGGATAGGGTGGGGGGCTGAAAACCAGCCTGTTTTCTCGACCAGGGAGACAAAGACGTCCCACTGGACTGATTCTCCAGCTCTGGGTGAAGTCCAGGGAACCCACTATCATATGGGGTAAAAACTGGACAGTGGGAAGGCACGCTGAAGCTCGGATGCTGCAGGGGTCTGCCGGCTTGTGGAGAAGGCGAGCTTGTGCGGATTTCGGGTGAACTTGGGAACAGCACAGCTGCGTGACCCTGACCGCACAGAGAGCGCTCGTAACTTGCTCTCTCACTCGGGAAACCATCAGACTGCTTTGTTTTACGACCCTGGGTGAGACCTTGGGTATACAGACTCATTTGAGGAGAGTCTGAATTCCACGGCAGCCAGTGGAGCTTGGCAGTGGCTCTCTCTCAGAGGTGCTGGTGGCCATTGCCCCTGGCACAGAATCCCTGGGGACACATAGGGTGGAGCTAATGCTGTCTGCTTGGCCCGGAGACTCCGCCCATCCAACCTGAGCACAGCTGAACTTCACAGACAATTGGCCTGGAGGTCAACCCCTCCAAGTGCTAACAGTGATTAACCTGAGCTTAACTTCAGCAAGACTGTGCAACCCATATCCACCTCAGGTAACTGGGGAGGCTAAACCACTGTCTGTTGTAGGACATCTACCACACAAAGCTAATTGAGCAACTCAGGGAAGCAGCCATCATGCAGAGACATGGAAAGAAATCAGATTTGAAAGAAATGGAGGAAAAAAACGACTGGACATGGAATTCAAAACCACGGTTATAGGGCTTTTCAAGAGGCTCCTAGAAAAGGTGGAGACCTATAAGGAAATAAGCAAGACCAGCAAGGAAATGAACGAGACCCTCAAGGATATGATCAAGACCAACGTGGAAATGAATGAGTCCTACAAGAAAAAGATAAAAGTGTAAATTATGAACAACAAATACACATCTATCAACAAATGAATAAAAAATCAAGTGAATTGATAGGCTGTTGAACAGGATAGACTGGTGAATATAACAGAGACATGGACATAGAGAGGGAATGGACTGACAATTCTTGGGGAGAAAAGGGGTGTGGGAAGTGCAGCAAGAGACTGGACAAAAATCATGCAACTATGGGAGAGGACAGTGGGGGAGGGGGAGAGGGCCGAGGGTGGGATGGGTACCGGGTGGAGGGGAGCTATAGGGGAAAAAAGGGAACAATGTAATTAATAAACTGAACAATAAAGATAATTTTTAAAAAAACAAGCCAAAGGAAAATCATTTGGGCAAAAATAAAAAGAATCCCAATTCTAACGTACAGAAAAGATTCATTTATTAACTTTTGGTCGAGAATATGTTGATATATTTTCAAAAAAACAGCTCCAAGACCATATGGATTCCTGCAAGAAAGAGGAACTGACAGGTCACTAGGAAAATGGCGGCGGAACGGAGGGATTCGATCTGAATCTGCTCACAGGGCAGAGGGAGGGAGCAGCTGAAAGTCGCGCAGGGAGCATTTGTCCGCGACTAGGGGGACAGCTGTGCTCCAGGAGAAGATAGAGGACTGCTGGGCTGGCCTCCCTAGCCTGAGCGGCCCCAGTACTGCTGGGTTCTCTCCCTGAGCCAACTGCGCGAGGAGGCGCGCGGAGGCGAACCACGACATCTTGAACCAGAGGAGCCGGAAAACATACAGCTGCCTTTCGCGGTACCGGCTGCACCGCTGGGGCTCCCGGAGCACTGGCGCCCAGGTGCGGAGGCGCGCAGAGCCCAGGGAGCGCTAAACTCCAGCTCGGAAAGGTCAGATTTCCCTGGGGGTACTTTGGGCGCGAAACTGAGGGGGCTGGTAGTCTGGGAGATCTGCACCTTGGAACTCAAAACCTGGAGATCTGCACCTGAAATAGAATCTGTGGCTGTTGAAGCTGGTGAACGTGGGAGAGGGCCCTTGGAGCTGGTGGCAGAGTTGATCCCTGGAGCGCAATCGGTTTGGACCTGACAGAGGGGGGAAGCCCGGAAGATTTTGGGAGGGTTCTGGCTGCTAAAACAGCAGTCACCATTAGAGAGGCAGTATTGTTTAGTTCAGGATAAAGAGGACCAATAGACCCAGAAGTCAATCTAGAAACACTGCCACCCAGGGGCCAAATCACAAATTGACTCTTATGTGACAGGGAATTGATTATATTTTCTCTTCGACCTTGGGAATACAGTCTATTTTCATCTACACTTTAGTATCTTTTACTCTACCTCAACTTCACCTTTATACCACCACTCTCTGGCTAACCTTTCCCTATTTAGTGCCTTGTTTCCCTTACACTTTTCCCGCTTTAGATTTACCTAATTCTTTAGCCTTACCCCCTGTTAAAATTTCACCCCACTGACATATCTAATCTCTAACCACCTAATCCAAGTGCATATATACCTCTAGCTTCTCTGACTTCACTATCTTAAAGTGTTTTTAGCCCTGTCCTGTTGTTGTTGTTTACTTGACTGTTGATTATATTGATTTTTTAAGCAGGTTTATGAGATTGATTTGCTTATTCTGTTATTTTGGTTTGTCTTGTAGGGGGGGTTACTTTTATTTTTGGTGTTGTTTCTTGTTTTGTTGTCCTCATCTGCATTGTTTTTGAGATAGATTTTTGCTTCTGTGTTCCCTCACCTCTCTTGATATTAGTAGTTGTGTGTAATTTGTATCAATCTCCAAGTACTTGTTGCAGGTTTGGTTCGGATTAAGGGCTGTCCTATAGGAGTTTTCACCCCACATTTATAATTTACTCCTTTTATTTCTTTTTTTTTCTTCTCCCCCTTTTCCCATTATCATTTTGGCATTCCTGTCTTTCTTTTTTGTGAGTGTATGTGTGTGGGGGGGTCTCTTTCTTTTTTGTGTGAGTGTGGGTGTGTGAGTGTCTGTGTGGGTCTGGGAGAGGTTCTCTTTCTTTTTTCCCACCTATCACCGAATTTGCCTTTCTCTGGCGGTCACCTTTATTTGGAATTACAATTACTTTGACTACATTCCGGTTCAGTGCCTGGTGCGTTGCACCTGGTTGTGTTGTATTTTGTGCCTTTAAATCAACGCAGGAGAGTGAGAACTACATAACCACATACACAGAGAAGAGAGACCATGGGAAGACAAAGAAATAGCCCACATATGAAAGAAAAGCAAGGCTCACCAGAAAAGGAGGTAAACGAAATGGAAGTTAACAACCTGTCAGAGAAAGAATTCAGAGAAATGGTCATAAGGTGGCTGAAAAGAATGGAAGACAAATTTGATAATATGAGTAAGAAAAAAGAGGAAATGAGGAAGACCCAGGAAGAAATGATGAAGAGCCATGAAGAAATGAAGAGGAGCCAAGAAGAAATGAAAAGTGACATTGCTGAAGTAAAGAACTCAATAGAAAGTATTAAGAGTAGACTAGAAGAAGCAGAGGATCGCATCAGTGAGCTAGAAGACCAGGTAGGAAAAAATAACCAAGTAGAGCAGCTACTAGAAAAAAAAATTAAAAAGCAGGAGGAGAGCCTAAGAGAACTTTGGGACAACATGAAACAAAACAACATCCGTATAATTGGGCTTCCAGAAGGACAGGAAACTGAGCAAGGAATAGAAAACCTGTTGGAAGAAATAATGACAGAAAACTTTCCTGGTATAGGAAAGGAAAAACCCACACAAATCCAAGAAGCTCACAGAGTCCCAAGCAAAATAAACCCCAAAAGACCTACGCCAAGGCACATTATAATTAAATTGGCAAACACCAATGACAAAGTAAGAATCTTAAAAGCTGCCAGAGAGAGACAAAAAGTCACCTACAAAGGAACACCCATCAGACTAACAAGTGATCTCTCAACAGAAACCTATCAGGCCAGAAGGCAGTGGAATGAAATCTACAAAGTCATGCAAAGGAAGGGTCTGAATCCTAGAATACTGTACCCAGCAAGGCTCTCAATCAAAATTGAAGGTCAAATCAGGAGCTTCACAGATAAAAAAGGACTAAGGGAATTCGTCACCACCAAACCAGCAATGCAAGAAATGCTAAAGGATCTGCTGTAAAAAGAAATAGGAAGCAAAGAAGGATCACAGGGGCAAAGAACAAAAATGGCAACTTATAAGCACCTATCAATAATAACTTTAAATGTAAACGGGTTAAATGCTCCAATCAAAAGACATAGGGTAATAGACTGGATAAGAAAACACAACCCATGTATCTGCTGTCTACAAGAAACCCACCTCCGAAAAAAAGACGCACACAGACTGAGGATGAAAGGTTGGAAAAAAGTTATTCAGGCGAATGGAAATGAAAAAAAAGCTGGGGTAGCCATACTTATATCTGACAAATTAGATCTCAAAGTGAAGGACATAACAAGAGATAAAGAAGGCCACTTCATAATACTATAGGGAACAATTCAACAAGAAGAAATAACTCTTGTAAACATATACGCACCCAATACAGGAGCACCCAAATATATACAAGAACTCCTAGAGGACATCAAGGGAGAGATAGACAGCAATACAATCATAGTAGGAGACTTTAATACCCCATTATCACCATTGGACAGATCCTCTAAACAAAAAATCAGTAAAGAAACATCAATTCTCAAAGACTCACTGGACCAGACGGAATTAATTGACATCTTCAGATCATTTCACCCCAAAGCCACAGAATATACATTCTTTTCAAGTGCCCATGGGTCATTCTCAAAGATAGACCATGTATTAGGTCATAGGCAAAATCTCTCCAAATTCAAGAAGATAGAAATCATATCAAGTATATTCTCAGATCACAGTGGCATAAAGCTGGAAATCAACTACAATAGAAACAATCCAAAGAAATAGAACACATGGAGACTAAACAGCATGCTATTAAACTATGACTGGGTTACTAGAGAGATTAAGGAAGAGATAGAAAACATCATGGAAACAAATGACAATGATAGCACAACAATCCAAAATCTATGGAACACAGTGAAAGCAGTTCTGAGAGGGAAGTTCATAGCTCTACAATCCTACTGCAAAAAACTAGGAACAGCGGCAATAAATTATCTAACCCAACAACTCAAAGAGTTAGAAAGAAAGCAACAAGAAAAGCCCAGTGTAAGCAGAAGGAAGGAAATAGTAAAGATCAGAGCAGAAATAAACGACATAGAGACCAAAGAAACAATACAGAAGATCAACGAAACCAAGAGCTGGTTCTTTGAAAGGATAAACAAGATTGATGAACCTCTAGCCAGACTCACGAAGAAGCAAAGAGAGAGGACCCTAATAAATAAAATCAGAAATGAAAGAGGTGAAATAACAACAGACCCCATTGAAATACAAAGGATTGTTAAAAAAAATACTATGAACAACTCTACTCCAACAAACTGGACAACCTGGAGGAAATGGATAAGTTTCTAGAAAAATATAACCTCCCAAAACTCAATCAAGAAGAATCTAAACAACTCAATAGACCAATAACTGTGGAAGAAATTGAAGCAGTCATCATAAAGCTTCCAGCAAACAAAAGCCCAGGGCCAGACGGCTTCACAGGGGAGTTTTACCGAACATTCAATGAAGAACTAAAACCTATACTCCTCAGACTATTCCAGAAAATTCAAGAGGATGGAACACTTCCAAACTCCTTCTATGAAGCTAGCATCACCCTAATACTAAAACCAGATAAAGACGACACAATGAAAGAGAATTACAGGCCAATATCCCTCATGAATATAGATGCCAAAATCCTCAATAAAATTCTAGCAAATCGGATCCAGCAGTACATCAGAAAGATCATACACCACGACCAAGTAGGATTTATCCCAGGAATGCAAGGATGGTACAATATCCGCAAATCAATAAATGTGATACATCACATAAACAAATTGAGAGATAAAAATCACATAGTCATATCAATTGATGCAGAAAAAGCATTTGACAAAATCCAACATCCTTTCTTAATAAAAACTCTCAATAAGGTAGGAATAGAAGGATCATACCTCAACATAATAAAAGCCATATATGATAAACCCACAGCATACATCATACTCAATGGGCAAAAACTACAACCATTTCCCCTAAGAACAGGAACAAGACAGGGTTGCCCACTTTCACCACTCCTGTTCAACATAGTACTGGAAGTATTAGCCATTGCAATTAGACAAGAAGAAGAAATAAAAGGCGTCCAAATTGGAAAAGAAGTTAAGCTATCCTTATTTGCAGATGACATGATATTGTACATAAAAAACCCGAAAGACTCCATAAAAAAGTTAGTAGACTTAATAAATGAGTTCAGCAATGTAGCAGGCTACAAAATTAATGCCAAGAAATCTATGGCATTTCTATACACTAATAGTGAACTTACAGAAAGAGAGACTAAAAAAGCAATCCCATTTACCATCACACCAAAAAAATTAAGATACCTAGGAATAAACTTAACTAAGGAGGTAAAAGATCTATTTGTGGAAAACTACAGGACACTGAAAAAAGAGATAGAGGAAGATGTAAACAGATGGAAGAACATTCCATGTTCATGGATTGGGAGAATCAACATAATTAAAATGTCCATACTACCCAAAGCAATCTATAAATTTAATGCACTCCCCATTAAAATACCAATGGCATATTTCACAGACCTAGAAAGAACTCTTCAAAAATTCATCTGGAACAAAAAAAGGCCCCGAATAGCCACAGCAATCCTGAGAAAGAAGCACAAAGTCGGTGGGATTTCCATACCAGATTTCAAGCTGTATTACAAGGCTACTGTTCTTAAAACAGCCTGGTACTGGCACAAGAACAGACATATAGATCAATGGAATAGAATAGAGAATCCGGATATCAACCCAATCCACTATGCTCAATTAATATTCGACAAAGGAGGCAGGAACATAAAATGGAGTCAAGACAGTCTCTTCAATAAATGGTGTTGGGAAAATTGGACAGATACATGCAAAAAAATGAAACTAGAGCACCAACTTACACCATACACAAAAATAAACTCAAAATGGATACAGGACTTAAACGTAAGACAGGAAACCATAAAAATATTAGAGGAATCTACAGGAAAAAAAATCTCAGACATATGCCAAAAGAACTTCTTTGATGATACTGCTCCGAGGGCAATGGAAGCTAAAGAGAAAATAAACAAATGGGACTACATCAAAATCAAAAGCTTTTGCACAGCTAAAGAAACCATCAACAAAACAACAAGAAAACCCACTGTATGGGAGAACATATTTGCAAATGTTATTAGTGATAAAGGTTTAATCTCAAGCATCTACAGGCAACTCACCCAACTCAATAAAAGGAGGACAAATGATCCAATAAAAAAATGGGCAACAGACCTAAATAGAATCTTCACGAAAGAAGACAAAAGGAAGGCCCAGAGACACATGAAAACTTGCTCAAAGTCACTAATTATCCGAGAGATGCAAATCAAACGACTATGCGGTACCATCTCACACCTATCAGAATGGCTTACATCAACAAATCAACAAATGACAAGTGCTGGCGAGGATGCGGAGAAAAAGGAACTCTTGTGCACTGCTGGTGGGATTGTAGACTAGTACAGCCGCTGTGGAGAACAGTATGGAGATTCCTCAAAAAACTAAAAATGGAGCTCCCATTCGACCCAGTGATCCCACTTCTAGGAATATACCCCAAGAAATTAGAAAGGCGAATTAGAAAGGATATATGTACCCCTATGTTCATAGCAGCACAATTTACCATAGCTAAGATTTGGAAACAGCCGAAGTGCCCATCAGCAGATGAGTGGATCAAAAAACTATGGTACATTTACACAATGGAATACTACGCCGCGGAAAAAAAGAAGGAGCTCCTACCATTTGTAACAACATGGATGGATTTGGAGAGCATTATGCTAAGTGAAATTAGCCAGGCAGAGAAAGACAAATATCACATGATCTCACTCATTTGAGGAATACAATCAATGACATAGACTGATGAACAAGAATAGATCCAGAGACTGAGAAAAGTCCATCAGAATGTCAAACCTCAGGGTAAGTGGCAGGTGGTGAGAGTAAGTGGAAAAGTCAATATACTTGAACTCTTGAACTGAGGTAAGTGATTTGTGTTTTTAAATCCCTGACAAAGTTTATATAAAATTATAAAAAAATGGCAGCTAGTCTGACATTGAATTGACATGGCCTAGAGCTTGTCATATCCTAGGGACACCAGGCCTTAGGCTAGGCCTTGCTTAACCTCCCATGACACCATAATACCCTTACATGATATTATTCTACAATGTCATTATAATATTTGATATTTGACAACAGCATATTATACAATTATCCCAAATAAACTTACAAACTAATTCTTTGAATGTTGGGCAGCAACTTAAAAAAGAATAGGAAAGAAATTAATCCCTTTCAGAAGGAATTAAGGCACTGGGAAGGGATCCGAGCATTCTATATTGGCCCTTCTTGCCCTTTCTGCCAAGAGGGACCTTCTTGTTACTATCCAAATACACACAGCTGATGCCAGAGTTTTCAGTTCGAGCTGTGGCTGAAGCCTTTGGGCAGCTGGCACCAGGGATCTGTATCTCGACCAATGGTGTGAGCTGGGCCCTCTCTGGAGAAGAAACCTGGGTCCCCCGAGATATGTGATCAGTACCGGGACCCCGCCAGCAGGCAAGGGGATCCCAAGGCAGGTACTGGACGTGGAGGCCACAGGGGGGCATAGACTACAAAGGAGACAGAACTGAACCTCACATCACCCTGTTTGGCCCCGGAGGATGGCTGGTTAGCCAGAGACGGGTAAGATTCCTCAGGGAAGGAACAACCTAGACAGGCACAGTCGCAGAGGGGCCAACAGGAGAGAACTAAAAGGTCAACAGAGGTGGGGCACAGACCCTAATCCACAAACCTTGCAGGGGTTTGAATTCTCAACCCTCCTAAGGGAGGTCTCCTACCCCCATGGCTGCTTCGCCTCCCACACACAACTCATACGGGGACCCAGGCGGCAGACAGAGACTCGGCCAGCAATAGCTGCTGTATATCTAAATTCAGTCTATTACCAGGAATGCTCGGGACCTACTCAAAATTGCAAATATTCCTTTCCACTAGTATTCACAGGGTAAACTAAGATTTCTGCTTGAGTATTAAAATTGACAGGAAAATAGTAATCAAGTTTTCAGATTAATTTAAATTGGCCAAGTGAAATTGAGAATACTCAAGAAAATTATAGTGTACTGGACAAAAAGCTTTTCCTAAAACATTAACTGAAAAATCTATTAGTAGTTCATCTCACTGTAAAATTGCCTAACATCCAAAGAACCTAAAGCAGTCACTTTGTGTGCAAAAATTAAATTTTAAAATTATCAAGACTGCAATAGAAAATTTCCAAAAGTCCCCATTAATCAAAAAAGGGGAGGGGACAGCGGGGTAATATCATGTAAGGGACTAAAAACAAATATCGAGTAAGTAAAATACATCTAGAAAATTCTTACTCCAGTAAAGTAAATTCCATTTGTGAAAACAATAGCAGGACACCCATGAAAAAACACACATGGTGTCAAAATAAGCCAAAGGAAAATCATTTAGGCAAAAATTAAAAAGAATCCCAAGTCTATTTTGCATAGAGGATCCCTTTGTTAACTTTTGGTCGAGAATGTGTTTGTGTGTTTTCAGAGAACAACTGGGTTCCTGCGACGATGAGGAACTGATGGATCTGTTCCAGTCACGAGGACGGTCCAGAGATGGGGGACACTGACGGCACCTTGCCATGCTAGCAGTCAGCAGCTGTGCATGTCTGCAGGCAGCCCAGGACCAAACCAGAGAGGATGGATCATGCATTGACACGATATGTCCACCATCTGGATACCATTGCTGACTTATACACATAATGAATTATTTGACACTGAAACTGGGACTCAGAAAAGTTGGACATTGAAACCGAGACTGAAACACTTTTTGTTCTTATACATTTATTTCTAGTATGCAGAGGCAAGATATTTTTGAAGAAAAGAAACAGGGGAGAGTGATTGATATAGAGGCAGGATGGCCTTGAACAGGCTGTCAAGCTACAGGGGGAGGCTTGGGTGGATGGGAGGCAGATGCGGGGGAGATCAACGGAAGGACTTGTATGCATGCATATGAACATAACCAAGGAATGAAAGACACTGGGGCGGGGAGGGGGGAAGCTGGGGATATGTGCTGGGGGGTGGGGGAGGCTGGGGGGAGGATAAGGGGGAGGGGGAAAGGAAAACATGTACTACTATTATACTGCAAAAAATCAATAAAAAATAATTTAAAAAAAAAAAAAAAGAGGAACTGACAGGTCTGTTCCAACCGCGAACACAGTCCGGAGACTGAAGACGCTGACGACACCTTGCCATGCTAGCAGTCAGCTGCTGTGCATCAGTGCAAGTTGCCCAGGACCAAACCAGAGAGGGTGGGACCTGCATTGCCACCATTTGTCCACCATCCAGATACCATTGCTGACATGTACACATAAGGAACTATTTGACATTAAAACTGGAACTCAGAAGTGTTGGACATTGAAACTGAGACTCAAACATTTTTTCTTCTTATATATTTATTTCCAGTATGCAGATGCAAGATTTTTTAAAGAATAGAAATGGGGGGGGGAGATAGATATAGAGGCAAAGAAGTATTGAACAGACTGTCAAAATACAGTGGGAAGGCAGGGGAGGGTGTGGGGCGGGGGCTGTAAGAGATCAACCTAAGGACTTATATGCATGCATATAAACATAACCAATGGATACAAGATAATGGGGTGGAGGGGCCAGGTGAGGGCATGTGCTGGGGGTTAGGGGAGGCTGGGGGGAGTTCAATAGGGGAAAAAAGGAAACATATGTACTACGATTTGTAATACTTTAAAGAATAAACTTAAAAAAAACTTTAAAAAAAAGACTGTGCAGCCCATAAAGGGGTGCACCAAGAGTATTCATCTCAGGTAACTGGGAAGGCTGAGCCACTGTCTCCTAGAGGACACTTACCACAGAAAGCTACTCAACCAACTCAGGGAAGCAGCCAAAATGCGAACACAAGGTAACAAATCACATTTGAAAGAAATGGAGAAAAAAATGATTGGACATAGAGTTGAAAACCACAGTTATAAGGTTTTTCGAGAGGTTCCTAGAAAAGGCCAATAAATTTAACGAGACTCTTGAGGATATGAGAGAAACCCTCAAGGATATGAGCAAGACTCTGGAGGATATGAAAAAGGACCAACTAGAAATTAAGCATACACTGATTAAAATAAAAAATATCATACAGACACCTAAAAGCAGACTAGAGGACCACAAGAATCAAGTCAAAGATTTGAAATACGAAGAAGCAAAACTCACTCAGCCACAAAAGCAAGAAGCAAAAATAATCCAAAAAATTGAAGATAGCGTAAAGAGCCTCTGGGACAACCTCAAGCATACCAACATCCAAATTATGGGAGTGCCAGAAAGAGAGAGAGAACAAGATACTGAAAACTTATTTTAAGAAATAGTGACTGAAAACTTCCCCCTCCTGGAGCAAGAAATAGACTTAAAAGTCCAGGAAGCTCATTGAGCCCCAAACAAAAGGAATCCAAGGAGGGCCACACCAGGATACATCATAATTAAAATGCCAAGAGCAAAAGCTAAAGCGAGAATATTAAAAGCAGCAAGAGAAAAACAGTTGGTTACCTACAAGGGAGCATCCATATGATAGCTAATTTCTCAACAGGAACTATGCAGGCCATACGGTAATGGCAAGAAATGTTCAAAGTGATGAATAACAAGAACCTACAACCAAGATTACTCTACCCAGCAAAGCTATCATTCAGAATTGAAGGTCAGATAAAGTGCTTCGCAGATAAGAAAAAGCTAAAGGAGTTCATCACCACCAAACCAGTATTATATGAAATGCTGAAAGGTATTCTTTAAGAAAAGGAAGAAGAAGAAAAAAGTAAAGATAAAAATTATGAACAAGTACACATCTATCAAGAAGTGAATCTAAAAATCAAGTGAATTAAAAATCTGATGATTAGAATAAACTGGTGAATATAATAGAATCAGGGACATAGAAAGGAAATGGTCTGACAATTCTTAGGGGGAAAGGGATTTGGGAGATGCAGGAAGGGAGTAGACAAAAATCATACACCTATGGATGAGGACATTGGGGAGGAGGTAAGGGCAGAAGGTGGGATGTGTACCGGGGGATGGGAGCTATGGGGAGGGGGGGAGGAAGAGCAACATTGTAATCTGAACAATAAAGATTTATTAAAATTTTTTAAAAGACTGCTCTCACTGTGTTCCATACTTTTTGGATTTTTGTTTTTTCATTGTAATTTGTTGCCATGATGCTTTTTATTCTTTGAACTCTTAGGTAACCTAGTCATTTAGTAGCATGCTCTTTCATACCCAAGTGTTCGATTTTTCTATTTTTTTTTATTGTAGTTGATTTCTAGTTTTATGCCCTTGTGATCTGCGTAGATGCTTGATATGATTTCTGTCTTCTTTAATTTGAAGAGACTTTGCCTGTTTCCCAACATATGGTCTATCTTTGAAAAAGACCCATGTGCAATTGAGAAGAATGTATATTCTGTGGCTCTGGGGTGCAATGTTTTGTAGATGTTAATTAAATCCATCTGATCTAGTGAGTCATTTAGGATTGATGTTTCTTTGTCAATTTTTTTACAGGATTTATCCAGTGGTGTTAGTGGGGTATTAAAGTCCCCTACTATAATTTTATTGTTGTCAATATTTCCTGTGATATGCTGCAGAAGTTTTTTATATATATATATTTGAGTGCTCCTGTATTGGGTGCATATATGTTTATCAGAGTTATATCTTCTTGTTGAATTGCTCCCTTTAATATTGTGAAATGGTCTTCCTTATCTCTTGTTATGGCCTTCACTTTGAGGTGTAATTTGTCAGATATAAGTATTGCTACCCCAGCTTTTTCTTCATTTCTATTCACCTGAAAAACCTTTTTCCAGCACTTCACCATCAGTCTGTTGAGTCCTTTGTTCTGAGGTGGGTCTCCTGCATACAGCAGATATATAGGTCATGTTTTCTTATCCACTCAGGTACCCTATGTCTTTTGATTGGGGACATTTAATCCATTTACATTCAAAGTTATTCATAAGTACTTCTTTGTTGCCATTTTTATTCTTTATGCCTGTGTTACTTCTTCCCTTCCTATTTCTTCTTTTTACAGCAGACCCTTTATCATTTGTTGCATTGCTGGTTTGGTGCTAATAAACTCCCTTAGTCCTTTTTTGTCTGTGAAGCTCCTGATTTCACCCTCAGTTTTGATTGATAGCCTTGCTGGGTACAGTATTCTTGGATTCAGACATTTACTTTGCATGCCTTTGTATATTTCATTCCATTCCCTTCTGGCCTGATGTGTTTCTGTTGAGAAATCAGTCGCTAGTCTGATGGGGGATCCTCTTAGGTAACTTTTTATCTCTCTCTGGCAGCCTTTAAGATTCTTTCTTTGTCATTGGTGTTTGCCAATTTAATTATAATGTGCCTAGCTGTCAGTCTTTTGGGGTTCATCCTGTTTGGGACTCCGTGAGCTTCTTGCATTTTGTGTGAGTTTTTTATTCCCTATATAAGGGAAGTTTTCTGTCATTATTTCTTCAAACAGGTTTTCTATTCCTTGTTCAGTTTCCTCTCCTTCTGGATCCCCTATTATGTGGTTGTTGTTTTGTTTCATGTTGTTCCAAAGTCTCCTCCTGTTTTTTTAAGTCCCCCCCCCCACCTAGATGTTGCTCTGCTTGAGTATTTTTCCTGCTTTGTCTTCTAGCTCATTGATGTGGTCCTTGCCTTCTTCTAGTCTACTCTTTATGCTTTCTATTGAGTTCTTTATTGCAGTGATGTTCGTTTTCATTTCTTCTTGGTTCTTCATTTCCTCTTGGTTCTTACACATGTTGTTAAAGTTGTCTTCCAACCTTTTCAGCGACCTTATGATCATTGTTCTGAATTCTTTCTCTGACATATTGCTTGCTTCCATTTTGTTTACTTCCTTTTCTGGTGATACTTCCTTTTCTTTTGCATGTGAGCTGTTTCTTTGTCTCCCCATGATCGCTCCTCTCTGAATTTCTGGTTATGTAGTTCTCCCTCTCTCATGCATTGACTTAGATGCACAAAATACAACGCAACAAAACACAACATACAAGGCACCAAACAAATATATTCTCAATAGTAATAACCCCAAATGAAAGTGACCAGCAGAGAAAAGAGAGTTAGGGGCTAGAAAAGAGTGTAAAAATGATATTGAGAAAAGGAAAAATATTTAGAGAGGAAAAAAATACAAGAAAAAGAAGGGGGAAATATATGAATAAGGGGAGAAAACTCCAATTAAACAACAACTAATCCAAAAAATGCAAACAACCAACACCCAGAGATGAATGCAAACTACAAACAACAACTAATCCAAAATATGTAAACTACTAACTCCCAAACAACAAACACCCAGATGAATCTGAGGAAGCAGAGCTTATTTCCAGAAGGTAAGGTCAAGGAATTGAATGAATGGGGAGATAGGCAGAAGTCAGTATAGAGGAGGTAGAGAGAGAATGAGTGTATAAGAAAAAAATAAAAACTATATACAAAAATAGAAAATATATGTATGTATATTAAATTACATATGCAAAAGAAAATTTATACATATACATATACACATATACTAGAAACCCAGCACATGAAATCATGTGGCCCTGCCCAACCGTGCATGCTTCACCATGCCTGCCTTGCCGTGCCCACCTGCCTTCCCGCTGGCCACCAGGCATCCAGGACCTGAGCTGCTTCACTCCAGCCACTGCTTCCAACCACCCAGTTCCCTGTGTTTCCCTGTCCAGTCTTTGGCCATTACAGCATTACAGTCTCAAGTCTTTTATTATTAAGATATACACACAAAAATAATTTTTATCCTTCTTTAATCTATGTATTCATTTACAATTGGAAAAGGAGAATAGAGAGTAGATAGGCCTGAGTTTGTGATTGGAATTAGTTAAGCTATTAGTAGGAGAAGAGAACAAGCAAGGTGAGGAGAAACAGAAGTAAAAAAAAAAAAAAAACAAGCAATAAAAACCAAACTAGTCAACAGTTAAACAACAATAAGGCAGATAGAAAGAAAAAGGCAGAAAAATTTAAGAAAGGAAGAAAAAAATCTTGGATAGTGAGGAAAGAGGAAAGAGAGAAGTGTGTATAGACTTGGAGCAGGGGAGCAGAAATTAGATATATGAATAAGATCAATTTTTAACAGTGAGTAAAGAGGATAGAGAAAAACTAAAGCAGGGACAGGGTAAGAGAAACAGGAAAAGGGGAAAGTGAGGAAAAGAGCTGAGGCAGCTCATCCCTGGGGGTTGTGGTCATAGGATCCTGGGAGGTATCTGAGGTCTCCGGTTGAAGGTAAGGCTGGGCTTCAGATCACTGCCACTCTCCCCTTCAAGATGGCACAGTCTCCATGCAGAGCTAGATGCTCTGGGAGAGATTTCAGCAGCAGTAGAGGCTGCCTGGCCAGGGGAACCTGGTCTGGCAGTCCCCAACAATTCCTTGGGATATAACTGTCCCTCACTAACAAATACAGATACTGCCTGCACATCCAAACACTCCTTTTGTTCTTTCACTCACGCACTGTCTTGCAGCTTGCAGTCCCATCGGCAGCTATCTTGATCTCTCCAGAGTATGCTCTCTGACCATAATGCTATCAAACTATCCTATCTAATAAAAGAGTAATGTGCAAATTGATTGTACCTTTGCTACACTACCAGCCAATTATAAGCAGTATGCAAATTAACTCCCAACCAAGATGGCTGTGGCCACAGAGAGCAGGAGGGAGACTTGGGTTTCCCCAGCGATGGAGGAAGCCAAGTTTTCTGTACACCCTGGTGGGCTCAGGCCTCCACTCAATGCTACAAAGTTTCAACTATAGAAGATATATAATCCCAACAGAAATGGCGGCAGCCATGGAGCTGGAAAGAGGAAGAGGCTAGGGCTGCCCCTGACAATGGAACAAGCCAAGCTTTCAGCAACCCTGGCCTGCCTTGGCTTCTGCTTAAGGCTACAAAGTTTCAGTTGTAGAAGGTAAATATCTCAAGAGAAATGGCTAAGGCCACGGAGCAAGTGAGAGGATTGGCTCTGCTTCAGGCTACAAAGTTTCATTTGTAGAACATAAATAAATTCCAGATACCAAGGCCTCTACTTGGGTCGCTGGGGTTGTGTGGCTAGCCTGCAAACCACCACAGGCCCCTCGCCCAGGCCACCCCACACCCAGGGAACCCCCATCTTGATCTAGGACACCCTTCAGGGCAAACCAGCTGGCCCCCACCCATGCATCAGGACTCTATTCTATCTAATAAAAGAGTAATATGCAGATTGACCATCACTCCAACACATAAGATGGCTGCCCCCATGTAGTCAAGGATCCTTCCCCCATGTGGTTAAAGATGGCTACCACAAGATGGTCAGCAGGAGAGGGCAGTTGAGAAGGACCAGGCCTGATAGGGAGGGCAGTTGGGGGCAATCAAGCCTACAGGGGAGGGTAGTTAGGGGTGACCAGACTGGAAAAGGAGGGAAGTTGGGGGGGACTGGGCCTGCAGGGAAAGGCATTTGGGAGGGACCCAGGCCTGCAGGGGAGGGCAGTTAGGGGTGACCAGGCCAGAAGAGGAGGGAAGTTGGGGGCAAACAGGCTGACAGGGGAGCAGTTAGGCATCAATCAGGCTGGCAAAGGAGTGGTTAGCGGGTGATCAGGCTAGCAGGCAGAAGTGGTTAGGGGCAATCCGGAAGGCAGGCAGGCGAGCAGTTTAGAACCAGCAGTCCTGGATTGTGAGAGGGATGTCTGACTGCCCTTTTAGGATCGGGCCTAAATGGCCAGTCAGACATCCCTCGAGGGGTCCTAGATTGGAGAGGGTGCAGGCTGGGTGGAGGGACACCCCCCGCCCCATGAACGAATTTTGTGCACCAAGCCTCTAGTATATCTGTAACAGAAGCAAATAGAAAAATATCTAAACACATAATTCACACTATCATTCCAGTTTATTGTTGAGATTACTGTTATAAAAGAGCAGAAGTTAGAATTTTCACAAGCTGAACTATATTTCCAGCTGAACAAAAAGGAAGCTTACTTATGATATTTCAAAGTATTGTTGAAAGCAAGTCTGTATGGAGGGGGACAGTTTAGGAAGCTGTTAATCAGTCTCATCTGACATTGAAGTTTGGACTGTAGTTAAAAAGAAAGTACGGCTTTCTAATTCGTCATGAAATCAATTTTGTATCTGATTATATTTGGAAGGTATGAGTTTGCTTCCCAGTTTGTGGCAGGGTTAATAGATTAGAGAGTTCTGAAAGAAGGCAAAACTCATATGCCTTCCTAGTGTATAGTCCATGTATGTTCATACTTTTATTCTTTATAAATCCTGTCTCATTTTTTAAATCGTTCTATCTACACAGTTAGTCCCGACTTGAAGATTTCTTTCCTGATTATGCCACGTTTGGAGTAAGACTCTCAAATCTACAGGGCTAGAGGCATTTTCTTTCTGGGGTTTGTGTGATTATTCCAATCACGCAGGTTGACACTTGGCTTCCCTACAATAATGTTAGGCCAAGATGTCACCACTGATGTGTCTTCAAATTTATTTTTGCTCTCAATTACAAATTACAATAATAGCAGTAGTTCTCTTCAAGGAAAAATAAAGGTTGGTATTTTCCCATAATTTTGGGAAAACCTCATTATGAATATGGTAGGTATGACTATCAGCCTTTCATGTTCAGGAGGATGATGGAAACAAGGCAATGAAGGGTTCCCAGAAGGACCCTCAAATATGACAGTAACTATTCAGATAGCCTGGTTTGCATGTAGCAGAACCTAGGACTATGCAACTCTTTCACTCTCCATGGTCTTCTTTTTCTTTTATTTTTTAAAAAACAAATCTTTATTGTTCCAATTATTAGAGTTGTTCCTCTTTTTTCCCCTATAGCTCTCCTCCCACCCCACCCTCTGCCTTTATGCTCCTCCCACTGTCCTCATCCATAGGTATAAAATTTTTGTCTAGTCTCGTCCCGTATTCCCCTCACCCTCTTCCCCCCAAGAATTGTCAGTCCACTCCCTTTCTATGCCCCTGATTCTATTATATTCACCAATTTATTCTGTTCATCAGATTTTTTATTCACTTGATTTTTAGATTCACCTGTTGATAGATACATTTTTGTTGTCACTTTGTTCATAATTTTTATATTTACCTTTATCTTCCTCTTCTTAAAGAATACCCTTCAGCATTTCATATAATACTGGTTTGACGATAATGAACTCCTTTAGCTTTTTCTTATTTGTGAAGCTGTTTATCTGACCTTCAATTCTAAATAATAGCTTTGCTGGGCAGAATAATCTTGGTTACAGGTTCTTGCTATTCATCACTTTGAATATTTCTTGTCACTCCCGTCTGGCCTGCACAGTTTTTGTTGAGAAGTCAGCTGACAGGCATATGGGTACTCCCTTGTAGGTAACTATCTGTTTTTCTCTTGCTGCTTTTAATATTCTCTCTTTGTCTTTTGCCCTTGGCATTTTAATTATGATGTGTCTTGGTGTGGTCCTCTTTGGATTCCTTTTGTTTGGGGTTCTCTGTGCTTCCTGAACTTGTAAGTTTATTTCTTTCACTAGGTAGGGGAAGTTTTCTGTCATTATTTCTTCAAATAGGTTTTCAATATCTTGCTCTCTTTCTTCTTCTGCTACCCCCATAATTCTGATGTTGGTACACTTGAAGTTGTCCCATTGACTATTTACACTATCATCATATTTTTTTATTCTTTTTTCTTTTCCATTTGGGTGTTTTTTGCTTCTTCTATTTCAAATCGTTGACTTGATTCTTAGGAGCCTCTAGTCTGCTATTGGATCTCTGTATATTTTTCTTTATTTCAGCCAGTGTTAATTTCTAGTTGGTCCTTTTTCATATCCTTGAGGGTCTCACTAAATTTCTCAGAGGTTTCTAGAAGATTCTTGAGTAACCTTATAACTGTGGTTTTGAACTCTAGATCCAGTAGTTTGCTTTCCTCCATTTATGTCCTTTGTGGCCTGTTTGTTTTTGCATTTTGGTTGCTTCCATGTGTTAATAGAGTGGCTTTTGTGCTAGGTATCCTATAGGGCCCATTGACTCAGCCTCCACAATTACCTGAGGTGGACACTCTTGGTACACGCTTTTGTGAGCTGTGTGCACAGTCTTCTTGTAGTTAAACCTTGATTGTTGTTGGTATCACTGGGAGGAATTGACTTCCAGGTCAATTGGCTGTGAGGATCAGTTGTGTCTATGATGGGAGGACTTATTTGCTGGAGACACTCTTATGGGGCAAGACTTGCTCCAGTGGGGCTTTGACACTCACTGAGTATTCCCCCTTGAGTGTGTCTCTTAAGGATATGAAGAGTTGTAGTCTGGATGGTCTCACTCTGGCCACTGGGTACAGTGGATCTTGGATCTCCAAGGAGGTGCAAAGTCAGCCACTGCCTGAGGCCACCCAGCAGGAGCTACAGAGAGATCTGCAGATTCCTCCTCTTTGTTTGGGGTTTGGAGGTGCCCATATGAAGCCCAGCTGTGAAGCAATGCTAGCTGCTGTGGAGCCTTGGGCCTTCTTTGGAAACTCTGGGGCTCTCTGACCCAGCTGCAGTATGTTAGGTTTTAGATTGCAAAGGGCCAGACCATTAATATGCAAAAGCCTCTGTGCACAGCTTGGGTGGGGTTGTAAATTTGGTGGGGCAGGGTCTTAGGTAATCACCAGGGCAGAGCAAAAGCAATGGCTGACCATCAGCCTTGCCCTGATGAGGTCCCCAGAGTCTCTGTGTCTCACCGCACTGTGCAGGAACAATGATCACTGCAAGCACCTCTGAGAGAAAGCCACCCTCCTGTTTTGGCCTGATGCCAGACAGTCTACTTTCTCCCCATATGAGTCTGGACCCCCAGAGTCTTGCCCAGAACTGGAGTTCAGAGCAGTAGGGATCTTGTGTCTTCTTTCCCATTGAAAATGACAACAGCTTACTCAGTTGCCAGCCCTTTTCCTTGCACGCCTTTATACCTCTGCACTTCACTTATGAACCTTTGCACCTTCTCCAAGTCTCAGTGTGCTTTTCTTTTTTCTTCTAGTTGTATGATTTCCACTCAGCCAGCCTTCCCGTGGTTCTGGATGATATTCATTTTGTCTTTTAGTTTTAGTTTTGAAGTGGTTGTGCAAGGCAGCAAGTTCAGTTGTTTACCTATGCCGCCATCTTGGTTTCTTTCTCTTCTTTTTCTTTTCTTGCTTTAAAAGTGAAGAGTGATAGAACCAGTATAATGGTTAAATAATCCCATTTGTAGACCTGTTATAATTGAGGTGAGCATATATAGGAAAAATTTTAGCATTTCTATATATATCTGAACACTTCCCTACAGAACCCTCTCTAACTTCCACCTAACAATATTGGTGTGAAGTGGATTAAAGCATACCAAGATAGAACTTCAGAAAGACAAATGAAAAACACACAGGATGGAGCCCTGGGGGAATGGTTTAAGATCATAGTGAGTATCCTGACAAAATGTAGGAAATATGTAAGAGAGGCAGATGAAGTGGAGTTGTGTTGATCTCATATAAAGATGCTAAGAACTTTGTTAATGTCAGGAGGAATTAACATCTTTTATTATCCGAATGTCAGGTTCAGAGAAGCAGTTAAAAGGGAATAGAGTGACTGAAGGAAGGTCAACTACAGGCAAAGGTAGAAACTACTGCCATGGAGATGGAGCAACTTCTCACTAGATGTTTCCATTTGATTCTCTAAAGTTTTTTGTGTTTGGTTTTTTGTTTTTTGTTTTTTTATCAGAGGGACAGGTAAGGTCTTTAGTAGGTAGGATCTTCCCAGCAACCTTATTAAAAGAAGCTCATTTTAAGCATCTAAATTTGATTATTTGGAAGATAAATATTGGAATAGAGAAAAAGAATAATTAGAAAATCCACATCTGGCAAAAAAAGAAAAAAAAAACACGTTTAAGTCATGTTAATGATCCCTACTTTAAAGTCTTTTAAAGTTTGGTAAGAGGTCAGAATAAAACACTGTGTTGGGCTATTCTCTAGCCTTATTTCCACGTGTCTCTCCTCTCTCCCACCCCTTCCCTTCATCTCATCCTTAGGTCCCTTATGGGATAAAGTACAATAGGACATGGCTAATGAATTCAATCCAGAGCCATTGCAGTGTCCCCTTCACTCCAGTAGATGTAAGAGGGATGGTGAAGCCAGATGGGAGGCTCAGGGAAGGGGGAGAGATGTGGCTCAGCTAGGACCAGAGGCCACTGACATTATTTTTGTTGCTTTTAATCCCTGTAGTTCCACTATGTTAAACACCTGGCCCAGTTCTTTGTCCAGGATGCTAGTGCTGCCTCTGCACTGAAGGACATAAACTGCAAGATTTGTGATGAGGAGAACCAAAAGGTATATGTTGAAGATATTCTCTGAACACAGGCCAGAGGCTACTAACCTTCTTTGGTATTAGAGTTTCAGGTGTTTATCCCACCTCTTCTTCCTGCAGATACTAATCTTGGTTAATACTTCTGCTGTACCCTACTCTGTGTGCAATAAGTTGGAGCCAGAAAAAATGGAGCAGCTAAAGGTAATGCAGACATAAGGCATGTTGTGTGCCCACACTCAGACCCATGTCTTTCTCCTTCAGTCCCCAATTTCCCTATCACAATAACCTCAGAGCAGCTATCTTCATCTCCCTCTACAGCTTGCCATAAGCAAATGATATGATGTTTCTCAGAAAGCTCTCGACCTTCATAAGCTCCGCTTTGACCCAGGTACAGCTAATAGTAGTAATTCTAGGGAAGGAGAAGACAGGGGAATCTGCATGAGAGGAAGACCTAGAAATGGTAATGAGGGAGGTGCTGGTCCTGGAACCCTCTCAACCTTCTGATTCCCTACTCTTGGTTCCCTGAAGACTTACTGAGCCATGATATTATTATAATCCTAAATCGAAGAAACTGCATGGCTGCCACCTTGCAGACCATCAAAAAGAATTTCCCTGAGGTGAGGCCTTAGACCCAGTGCTGGTGTTACAGTAGGGGGTGGAACAGATAGGACAGAGGGAAGATTTGTCTCTCAGGTCCTAGATAGTAAGCATCACCCTAACTCTTCTTTCCCAGAGCTGTTGTCCATGAATTTGTGTAAGAACAAACTGTGCCAGCTGGATGGCCTGTCTGATATTATACAGATGGCACCCACAGTCAAGATCCTGAACCTTTCAAAAAATCAGGTGATAAGGGAGAGCCAGGTCAAAGTTGGGTTGAGAATGGGTGGTAGTGGTCATAAGAGTGATAACAGGAGGGATGCAAAAGTACTTGTGTGAGAGAGAGGGGTTTGTGGGTGCAGGAGCCCAGATGTACTTCTTTTCCTGATATTTCTTTTCCAATTTCCCCCATATTTGTCAGCTAAAGTCAGCCTGGGAGTTGGACAAGATAAAAGGGCTGAAGCTTGAAGAGCTGTGGCTGGAAGGGAACCCCTTGTGCAATACCTTCCCAAACCAGCCCACTTACGTAAGGTTGGTGAAACCACTCTCACCCTTTTGGGAGAGATCTTTCTTCCACCCCCTAAGAACCAAATTATCCCTGACTCTGTCCCTCTGTAGGACATAGAAGTTTTAGTTCTCTGGGAGGACCACAGGCCCTGCCCTCTTATTTCTCATTGTATGTGTCTCTCACCTGAGCTTAGAAGTTTCCTTTCCTTTCTCTGATCTGACCACCTCATGTGGAGTTTGCTTTCCACTTCTCTGTACCCACCATTCTCTAGCATGCCCTCCCAAGAGTGTGCTCCAGGAAACAGGACTCTCCCTCATCACAAGAACCAGCTGTGTCCAGCCTTGAGACAGATGCTGGTTTCTTGCATTAAGAAGCATCTTCTAGCCCAGGACCTCATGCTCAGACAGAGCTTCTTGCTTCTTAGATGATATAGAGTATCCCTATCCTATTCTGAGAAGAACCTTCTACAATCCCACACTGACATGAGGACTTTCCCACTCCATGCTGTTGCCAGTGCCCCCAGAGAGCTGCTGTCATTGCATCCATTCCTCTGGCCCAATGCCAGGAGCTGGGCTGTCCTTGGGAGAATCCAGAGTTCCCTAGATAAAGGACCAGAAACTAGCAGAGGGCCTCTTGAGGAAGCAGTGGAAAGCTGAGGGCAGAGAGGGTTGAGAAGAGAGAAGGAAAGGCCTCTCAGGGACATGACCCCTTCCTCCACACTTCCTGCCTGATCATTCAGAGGAGCCCTGGGTAATATGATATGACTAGGAATCCTTAGGTAGGGAACCAACTAAGACAGGTGCACAGGGGCCATGAGGAGTGTGTGTGCCGGGGGGAGGGCGGGTTTCTCTCCTCTCCACGTCCAGCATGGAAAGAAGAGTGGGTCCAGTTACTGATTAAAGGAGCTTGGGATTGAAAAATAATAGAATAGACGACACAGAAGTAGAAAATAAAAGCTGGGGCTAGGTGGCATCTCTGCTCTCTGATGGCGAAACGGGAATTCCAACCCAAACGCAGCATGTTTATTTATACTAAAATAGAAAGGGGTTTCACATGAAAAAACTTAAAATCAAAGGAGCTTAAGTGGGCCCAGGCCCCACTCATTCCCTCATTCCTGGGGCTCAGCTGAATCTACATTTCAAGTGCTCTCCCCCCCGACACCTGAAGCAAGTTAAAAGTCAGTACTGATAACACATCCAGCCTTTTTGGTGGATGCGTTTCCAAGACATTGCTCTGCCTGGCGCCTCTGACTCAGCTGACTGACACTGATTTAAAAAATGCTCAGGTGTCTTTCCTGGGGGCCCTCTTCAGAGGAGAGAATGTGGTGATCACCAGAGGGGCCACAGACCCCTACCCCCAAGTTCAGCAGGGGCCTGACCCTTCTGGGAAGGTCTCCTGATCCCATGGCTGCTGTGTTTCCCATGCCTAGTTCATATTAGTCTCTCATAGATGACAAAGGCTCAGCCAGCATCCTGTGGCCCTCAGGCCAACAGGTGCATGTTTTCCATTCCTACCAGGGGCAGAGGAAGGAAAGGGCTGCTGTAAGGGAGCCATGTCCCTTTTCTTCTCTCTTCTTCCCTGACCCACCCCCTGCCAGGGCAGAACTTCTTTCCCTTCCCTTTACTTTACTTTTTCTTTCTCCTGTGCCTCTACTCTTCTATGTCTTCCCAATCTCCGGTCCTATCTTCATTCTATTTCTGTATCCTTACCCAACCTTCTCCCTCCTTGCATCCTAATCTCTCCTTCACTCACCTCCCTGCCCCAGCATACTGGACCATCCCTGGGGCATGTCCTGCTCATGGCAAGATGCTGGATCCCCAGTGAGGTGGCAGAGCCCTGGGCCCCCACCCCATTCCCTCTTCTCTCTGGAGGTAGCAGTGGTGGCCTTAAAGAAGGAAAGGGAGGCAGGGAGGGAGAAGGATCTCTGTAGTCTGGGATCCAAATGCTGTGGTTTGTGGCACTGAGGAAGGAGCCAGGGCCCTCTAGGCAGGAGTTAACCAGAAGGATGGAGATGAAGAGAAAGGGAGGGAGTGAAAAGATGAGGGATGCAGGAAGGAAGGGAGGTAATATGAATGTGAAGGTGTGGAGAGAGGTGAGGAGACTATTTCAGAGATTCCACATGGCAGGTGGTCAGTGCTCAGCAGGGAAGTGGACCCAGAAGCCTTGAAATCTGAGGTTGACTCAGTGTAAGTGGCAGGTGGTGGGAGTAAGGAGAAAAGTCAATATATTTGAACTCTTGAACTAAGGTAAGTGATTTGTGTTTTTACATCCCTGACAAAGTTTATATAAAGTTATAAAAAAATGGCAGCTAGTTTGACATTGAATGGACATGGCCTAGAGCTTGTCATATCATATGGACACCAGTCCTTAGGCTAGGCCCTCCTTAACCTCCCGTGACACCATAATACCCTTACATGATATTATTCTACAATGTCATTATAATATTTGATATTTGACAACAGCATATTATGCAATTATCCCAAATAAACTTACAAACTAATTCTTTGAATGTTGGGCAGCAACTTAAAAAAGGATAGGAAAGAAATTAATCCCTTTCGGAAGGAATTAAGGCACTGGGAAGGCATCCGAGCATTCTATATTGGCCCTTCTTGCCCTTTCTGCCAAGAGGGACCTTCTTCTTACTATCCAAATACACACAGCTGATGCCTGAGTTTTCAGTTCAAGCTGTGGCTGAAGCCTCTGAGCAGCTGGCACCATGGATCTGTATCTCGACCAATGGTGTGAGCTGGGCCCTCTCTGGAGAAGAAACCTGGGTCCCCCAAGATATGTGATCAGTACCGGGACCCCGCCAGCAGGAGAGGGGACCCCAAGGCAGGTACTGGACGTGGAGGCCACGGGGGCATAGACTACAAAGGAGGCAGAACTGAACATCACATCACCCTGTTTGGCCCTGAAGGATGGCTGGTTAGCCAGAGACAGGTAAGATTCCTCAGGGAAGGAACAACCTAAGACAGGCACAGTCGCAGAGGGGCCAACAGGAGAGACCTAAAAGGTCAACAGAGGTGGGGCACAGAACCTCACCCACAAACCTTGCAGGGGCTTGAATTCTCACCCCTCCTGAGGAAGGTCTCCTACCCCCACAGCTGCTTTGCCTACCACACACAACTCATACCGGGACCCAGGTGGCAGACAGAGACTCGGCCAGCAATAGCTGCTCTATATCTAAATTCAATCTATTACCAGGAATGCTCAGGGCCTACTCAAAATTGCAAATATTCCTTTCCACTAGTATTTACAGGGTAAACTAAGATTTCTGCTTGAGTATTAAAATTGACAGGAAAATAGTAATCAAGTTTTCAGATTAATTTAAATTGGCCAAGTGAAATAAGTGAATACTCAAGAAAATTTTAGTGTACTGGACAAAAAGCTTTTCCTAAAACATTAACTAAAAAATCTATTAGCAGTTCATCTCACTGTAAAATTGCCTAACATCCAAAGAACCTAAAGCAGTCATATTTGTGTGCAAAAATTAAAATTTAAAATTACCAAGACTGCAACAAAAAAATTCCAAAAGCCCCCATTAATAAAAAAAGAGGGAGCAGTGGGGTAATATCATGTAAGATAAAATATCCTGTAAGTAAAATACATCTAGAAAATTCTTACTCCAGTAAAGTAAATTCCATTTGTAAAACCAACTGCAGGACACCCATGAAAAAACACACATGGTGTCAAAATAAGCCAAAGGAAAATCATTTAGGCAAAAATTAAAAAGAATCCCAAGTCTATTTTACAGAGAGGATCTTTGTTAACTTTTGGTCGAGAATGTGTTTGTGTGTTTTCAGAGAACAACTCCAAGACCATGTGGGTTCCTGCGACGATGAGGAACTGACGGATCTATTCCAGTCACGAGGATGGTCCAGAGATGGGGGACGCCGATGACACCTTGCCATGCTAGCAGTCAGCAGCTGTGCATGTCTGCAGGCAGCCCAGGACCAAACCAGAGAGGATGGATCTTGCATTGCCAATATGTGTCCACCATCTGGATACCATTGCTGACATGTACACATAAAGAACTATTTGACACTGAAACTGGGACTCAGAACAGTTGGACATTGAAACTGAGACTGAAACATTTTTTGTTCTTATACATTTATTTCTAGTATGCAGAGGCAAGATATTTTTTAAGAAAAGAAACAGGGGAGAGAGATTGATATAGAGGCAGGGTGACCTTGAACAGGCTGTCAAGCTACAGGGGGAAGGCTTGGGTGGATGGGAGGTGGATGCTGGGGGAGATCAACTGAAGGACTTGTATGCATGCATATGAGCATAACCAATGAATGAAAGACACTGGGGCGGAAAGGGTGGAGGGTGGGAATATGTGCTGGGGGGTAGGGGAGGCTGGGAGGAGGATAAGGGGGAGGGGGGAAAGGAAAACATGTACTACTATTAATTATAAGTTATACTGCAAAAAAATCAATAAAAATATATTTTAAAAAAGAAATCTGAGGTTGAGGAGGGCAAAGGGTTTCAGGGTGGGCAGAACACATGTCTCTGTTCATGCCATCAGTGTTTTTTTTATTTTTTTGTTTTTTTAAATATATTTTTATTGATTTTTTTGCAGCACATGTCCCCACCTGCCACCCTCCCCGCCCCAGTGTCTTTCATTCATTGGTTATGCTCATATGCATGCATACAAGTCCTTCAGTTGATCTCCCCCAGCATCCACCTCCCATCCACCTAAACCTTCCCCCTGTAGCTTGACAGCCTGTTCAAGGCCACCCTGCCTCTATATCAATCGCTCTCCCCTGTTTCTTTTCTTAAAAAATATCTTGCCTCTGCATACTAGAAATAAATGTATAAGAACAAAAAATGTTTCAGTCTCAGTTTCAATGTCCAACTGTTCTGAGTCCCAGTTTCAGTGTCAAATAATTCTTTATGTGTACATGTCAGCAATGGTATCCAGATGGTGAACACATTTTGGCAATGCAAGATCCATCCCTCTCTGGTTTGGTCCTGGGCTGCCTGCAGACATGCACAGCTGCTGACTGCCAGCATGGCAAGGTGTCGTCAGCGTCCCCCATCTCAGGACCATCCACGTGACTGGAACAGATACGTCATTTCCTCACAGTCGCAGGATCCCACATGGTCTTAGAGTTGTTCTCTGAAAACACACAAACACATTCTCGACCAAAAGTTAACAAAGGGATCCTCTCTGCAAAAAGACTTGGGATTCTTTTTAATTTTTGCCTAAATGATTTTCCTTTGGCTTATTTTGACACCATGTGTGTTTTTTCATGGGTGTCCTGCAGTTGGTTTTACAAATGGAATTTACTTTACTGGAGTAAGAATTTTCTAGATGTATTTTACTTACTCGATATTTTTTTCCTTACATGATATTACCCCACTGCCCCCTCCCTCTTTTTTATTAATGGGGGCTTTTGAAAATTTTTTGTTGCAGTCTTGGTAATTTTAATTTTTAATTTTTGCACACAAATATGACTGCTTTAGGTTCTTTGGATGTTAGGCAATTTTACAGTGAGATGAACTGCTAATAGATTTTTTAGTTAATGTTTTAGGAAAAGATTTTTGTCCAGTACACTAAAATTTTGTTGAGTATTCACTTATTTCACTTGGCCAATTTAAATTAATCTGAAAACTTGATTACTATTTTCCTGTCAATTTTAATACTCACGCAGAAATCTTAGTTTACCCTGTAAATTCTTGTGGAAAGGAATATTTGCAATTTTGAGTAGGCCCTGAACATTCCTGGTAATAGACTGGATTTAGATACAGAGCAGCTATTGCTGGCCGAGTCTCTGTCTGCCACCTGAGTTGCGCGTGGGAGGCGAAGCAGCCGTGGGGGTAGGAGATCTCCCTCAGGAGGGGTGAGAATTCAAGCCCCTGCAAGGTTTGTGGGTGAGGTTCTGTGCCCCACCTCTGTTGATCTTTTAGTTCTCTACTGTTGGCCCCTCTGCGACTGTGCCTGTCTTAGGTTGTTCCTTCCCTGAGGAATCTTACCCGTCTCTGGCTAACCAGCCATCCTCTGGGGCCAAACAGAGTGATGTGAGGTTCAGTTCTGTCTCCTTTGTAGTCTCTGCCCCCGTGGCCTCCACGTCCAGTACCTGCCTTGGGGTCCGCTTGCCTGCTCATGCCATCAGTGTTTTAAGTAAATGGAAACATTGCAACCCAAACTATCAACCACTTCTTTCTGTTTTTGCATTTGGACAGCGCCATCAGGAAATGTTTCCCCAAGTTGTTACGCTTGGTAAGTGCCTATGTTCATCATCTCTTTCTAACACTCATCGCCTCCATACCTTCCCTGAAGCCCTCTGTGTCTTGCTCAGATTACATATTTGCATCAAACTCTTATCAATTTGGGGGAACATGGACTTCTGAAAAAAATACACAAATATATCTGCAAAACTGTACACACACAAAGAGAGAAAGAAAGAGAGCCAGGGAAAGAGGGAACGAGGGCAGGAGGGAGGAAAAGTGAAAGAGGGATAAATACACACACATACACACACACACACACACACAAACACACACAAACACACACACACACAAACACAAACACACACACACACACACACACACACACACACACACACACACACACACACGTTGAATAAAACAGTAGAGACTCCAGAACCTCATGATTCAGACGCCCACTGGAATCTTGCCCATGGAATTTCCAGGTCCTTTTCACCCTTGACCTCTGATCTTCACCATTTCCTGGGTCCACCCTTTACCTTAATCACCCAGGACCACCTCCCTATACTGCTAACTTATTCCTCCCTTCTTCAGGATGGCCATGATTTACCTCCACCAACTGTAATTGACATTGTAGACATGGACATAATAAAACCCTGTAAGGTGAGAACAGATCAAGCACGATTGGAGTGTAACAAGAGATGCTTTGTCTACCTACATATTTTGAAGTTGTCTTTTGATTCCAGGAAAGCTTTAAAGGACCTGAGACCCTAAAGAATCTAGTCTTTCAATTCCTGCTTCAGTAAGTACCCCTGAGATCATGAAGCAAAGGAGGACTGGGACAGGAAAGTCTACACAACACAGGTCTGCTCATGGGTTAAGAGAAGCTTTCAAGGCCCCTTGATGGGCCCAAATCTGAGAGAAAGCCTGTTCCCCTCACTCCCCAACAGATATTACTTGATTTATGATTCTGAAGATCGAGAAAGTCTCCTCAGCGCTTATCACGAGGAGGCCTGCTTCTCCCTGACTATTGCCTTCAACTCCGAAGACCCAGCCCTGTGAGTATCACAGCTCAGACTCTGATCCTGGGCCATGTTGCTCCCCAGCAGACATAAACTAGCTCTTGGAAACACCTACCCTGTCTGGACTATCACTTCCTGTTTCTCTTTTTCCCCTAGAAGCAGCTTATACAAGTACTTAAAGCATAACAGGAATATGAAGAAAGTCAAGGATTCTGGTAATTGCATGATATGAAATCGATATGGGAAAGGGGTGTAAAGGGGGCAATCATAGTAACCAAGGACCCAACCCTCTCTTCTCATTCTTCCATAGACCTTCGGGTTCAGCTACTGAAGCATACAAAGCGTGAGATTGTGAACTCCCTCTGTGTGTTCCCCAAAACTCAGCATGACCTTAACTACTATGTGGTAGACCTGTGGGCCCACACGGTGAGCACCTGTTTTCTCTCTCCCACAGACCAAGAAAGTCAGAGGTGGGTAGGAGGTTTAGAAGGATACTGAGAGCCCTAATAACTGTTCTCTCCTTTCAGGAAATTATGCTCTGTTTTTCTGTCAGTGGAGTTTTTAAGGAAGGTGAGTGTGTGTAGAGTTCACTGCCCAGATCCCCCACTACTCCCTTTCCCTAAATGGACTTACTCCCAAACTTTCTCCTGCTTCCCAGATTGTTCCCTTCCCTTCCCTTCCCTTCCCTTCCCTTCCCTTCTCTTCCCTTCCCTTCTTTTCCCTTCCCTTCCCTTTTTCCCACACCTACCTTGCCCCCAACCTACTGTGTTCTGACATGCATCCATGCCTTTTTATCTCAACAAAGCTCAGATATTAGAGACTCAACCTGTAGTTTTATAGCTTTCATCTCAGTTCTTTACTTTGTGACATAGGACCCAATATCAAACCATTTTGTTTTCTCATTTGCAAAATGAGCTGGTAATATCCTTTTCTAGGAATGCTTTAAAAAGTGAATCAAGTGAACATGTGTTTTTCAGAAGATGTGACACATGTTAGGGGTCCTATTACTGGGAGTTGATTATCTCTATTGTCTTCTCAGTCCTTTGAAACTCCCTCCTGAGTCACAGTGAAATATTATCCTGATTTGGTTCCCATCAGGGTGCTGAAATAGTATCAGGTTAAGTCCCTGATTGGGAAATGCTGCTTGTGTGAAAAATATGTACAACTCTTAAGAGGGGTTACTTTTTTGTTGTTATTGAAGTGGAAGGAAAGTCTCAAGGGTCTGTCCATGCCTTCACCTGGACCTTCATCTTGTCTTCTGGCAGCAATTCCAGGTAAGTGCTGTGTTGTGGGTACAACATAGGAATGGACACCCATCCCAGCCTAATTTCAGTGGTGTAGGAATACGGTGGTGCAGCCTGGAGCTTTTCTCAGCATTGTGGAAAGCCAACAGGTAGATCCAAAGAGAGGTATAGTTCAGTGGTTAACACCATGAGCTCTGGAATCAGAATACCATGTTCTTTTCCTGACCTCAGGACTCAGTAGCTAGCTAGAGTGACTTCAGTGAATATATAAGACCTTAGTGACTCATTCACCCCTTCTGAAAATGGGAATTAGAGCATCCATTCCTTGGGCTGCTATAAAGGGTAAATGCATTAGTACTAAATCTAAAAATTGAGTCAAACTAGTCCTCAGAATCATAAACCAATATCTTCAAAAGTGAGCTTAGTATGAGAGGCAGAGGTACCAGGCAAAGAATCTGGGGGGCAGGCACAGTTTGGGTATGGAAGGAAACTGATTTCTGAGTGGCAGTAGGGACAGGATCATTTTTGGGAGTCTGAGGACCCATATTTCTTCCAGTAAGTGCATCGTGAACAATATATTGACTGTGGGGAACACCAGGATAGAAGAAACCCAAAGTGCATTCTCCATTCCAGTACCCACACCCACCTTTAGCTCCCTGTCTGTCCTCTCCCAGAAACAGCAAGAAATGATGCAGGTTTTCTCCACCCAGTCTGGGATAAGCCTCCAGTGGTCTCAGAAGTGAGTGCTAAAAATCTATGGGAATAAGAGAGAGCTGGGAGGGCAAAGGAATGGACAAAGTTAACTTGTAGTTAATTTGTAAAAATAATTATTTGGATGTTGTGCTTTCAAAAAGGGCTCATAAAGTATGTATATTAATTTTATTATAATATCCTATATAATAAAAGCCTAATATGCTAAGTGTCCAGTTGACTGGCTAGCAGTTCAACCAATCAAAGTGTAATATGCTAATGATATGCTGCTCAACCACTTGCTATGATGTGCATTGACCACCAGGGGGCAGACACTCTGACCATAGGTTAGCTTGCTGCTGGGGTCTAGCCCAATGAGCCAGATGGGCCGGCTCAGTGAGAGGGGCCGGATACGCCCTGGAGCCCTCCTGTGGTCCCTCCCCAGCTGGCCAACCTCCCACGTCGCTCCCTGGCCCCATTCTTGCACCGCTGGGGTCCCTCAGCCTGGCCTGCACCCTCTAGCAATCCGGGACGCCTTGGGAGATGTTGGAGAGCCAGTTTCAACCTTATCCCACAGGGAGAGTTCCACTCAGCCAGAAGCCAGGCTCAGGACTGGCGAGTGCAACAGTGGTGGCAGGAGCCTCTCCCACCTTCATGGCAGTGCTAAGGATGTCCAACTGTCATCTTAGGCCTGCTCCCACCAGGGACATCCCCAAGGGCTCCTGGACTGGGAAAGGGTGTAGGCTGGGCTGTGGGACCCCCCTCCACCAGGTTTCGTGCACTGGGCCTCTAGTATGTAAATAATTTTTAAAAATATATTGTCCAGATGACATGAACTTGTATATATAGTATATAATCCTAAGGAAACCATTAAAATTTTATAATTAATAAACAAGTTCAGCATGATTTCAGGATAGAAGATCACAGAAAAATCAGTTATATTTCTATACACCAGTAATGAACAATCTGATAAGGGGTTAAGCTCCAAAATATATAGGGTACTCATACAACTTAACAAAAGAAAACAATCCTATTAAAAAATGGGCAAAGGACCTAAATATATACTTCTCTAAAGTGGAAAGACAGAAGGTCAAGAGACATATGAAAAAATACTCTCAGTCACTAATCACAGATGCAAATTAAAATGACAATGTGCTATCACCTCATACCTGTCAGAATGGTTACTATCAACAAACAAGCATTGGCAAGATGTAGAGAAAAGGTGAGAATGCAGACTGATGCAGCCACTGTGGAAAACAGTATGGAATTTCCTTAAAATTTTTTAAATGGAATTCCCATTTGACTCAGTGACCTACTTCTAGGAACATATCCTAAGAAATCAGAAATACCAATCAGAATATATGCATGCTATGTTTATACCAGCACAATTTACAATAGCTAAGATTTGAAAACACCCCAAGTGCCCATCAGCAAATGAGTGGATAAAAAAAAGTTGTGGTACATTTTCACAATGGAATACTAAGCTGCTGTAAAAAAGAAAGAGCTCTTACCATTTGCAACAGCATGAATGGATAAGGAGTATTATGCTAAGCTAAATAAATCAGACAGAGAAAGGTAAGTATCATATGGTCTCACTCATATGTGGAATCTAGTGAACAAAATATCAAAATAGATCCAGAGACTGAGAAGCATGAAACAGACTGTCAAACCCCAAAGGAAAGGCAGGGGAGGGTTGGTAGGTAGGAAGGGATCAACCAAAGAACTTGTATGCATATATGCATTACCCATGGACACAGACAGTAGGATGGTCAAGACCTGAGGTGGGCTAGAGGTTGTCAATGGGAGAAAAAAGGAAACATATGTAATATAACAACAAAGAGTAAAAAAAGGAAAACATTTCCATTTACAATAACATCAAAAATAACATCATAAAGAACAAATTTAACAAAAAATGTATATTACAAAATTTGCAAAACATTGTTGAAATAAATTTTAAAATGCCTAAATAAGTAGAAAGATATCCCATGTTTCTGGTTCAGAAGAATTAATATTAAGATGGCAATACTCCCCAAATTTATATGCACATTCAATGCAATTGTGTTAAAATCCCAGCTGGTTTCTTTGTACAACTGATTAATTCTAAAATTCATAGGAAAATGCAGTAGACCCAGAATAGACACAATAATCTTCAAGAAAAATAAAGATGACTCATACTTCCCTATTTTAAAACAGTACAAAGCTACAGTAATCAATACTATGTGGTACTGGCTAAGAACAGACATATAGACCAATGGAAAAGAATTAGAATTTACACACACACCCTCACCATTATGGATAATTAATTTTCAACCAGAATGGCAAATATATTCAATGAATAATGAATAGTCTTTTCAGCAACTGATTCAGGGACAACTGGATACGCACTCACAAAAGAATTAATTTGTTCCTCTATCTCACACCATATACAAATACAAATCAAAAGTTATAGCTAACACTATAAAAATCTTAAAAGAAAATATTGGGTTAAGTTCTTTTTTACCTTGAATTAGGCAACAGATTCTAACATATGCTAAAACCACAAACAAACAAACAAAAATTAAATCAATTGTACTTCATCAAAACTTAAAATTTTTGCATCAAAGGACACTAACAAAATGAAAAGACAACACACAGAATCTGAGATAATATTTTCAAATCATATACCTGGTAAGGGATGTGTATCCAGAATATATATATATATATATATATATATATATATATATATATACATAAAGGCCTCTTATAATTCAAAAATGAAAAGGCAAATAACTCAATTAAAATGAACAAAGATCTCAATAGACATTTATCCAAAATGGTGACCAAAAGGCAAATGAAAAAATACTTAACATCATTAGTCATTTGCAAAATGAAAAACAAAAATATAATGATATACTATTTAACACATACTAGGAGGGCTATAAATGTTGGCAAAAATGTGGAAAAACTGGAACCTTCATACTTTGTTGGTGGGAATGGAAAATGTTGTAGCCACTAAGGAAAACAGTTTGGCAGTTCCTCAAAATATTAAACATGGTCCTAACTGGTTTGGCTCAGTGGATAGAGTGCTGGCCTTCAGACTGAAGGGTCCCCAGCTTGATTCCAGTCAACGGCATGTACCTTGGGGGTATGCAGGAGGCAGTTGATTAATGTTTCTCTCTCATCAGTGTTTCTAACTCTCCTTCTCCCTTCCTCTCTGTAAAAAAAATCAATAAAATATATTTTTTAAAAATCTTAAACATGCATTTACACTATGACTCAGCAATTCCACTCGTCACCCTATATAATAGAGATAATATGCAAATTGACCATCACACCCTTGCACAAGATGGCCATCCCCATGTGGTCACAAGATGGCCACCACAAAATGGCCAGTAGGGGAGGGCAGTTGGGGGCAACCAGGCCTACAGAAGAGGGAAGTTATATCAAAATCCCAGCTGGTTTCTTTGTACAACTGATTAAGTTAATTCTAAAATTCATAGGAAAATGCAGTAGACCAAGTCTGCAGGGGAGGGCAGTTGATGGCAACCAGGCCTACAGGGGAGAGCAGTTGGGGGTAACCAGGCCTGCAGAGGAAGGCAGTTAGATATGCAAATATTCACAGCAGCATTCTTCTTTTTTCAAAATATATTTTTGTTAATTTCAGAGAGGATGGGAGAGGGAGAGTCAGAAACATCAATAATGAGAGAGAATCATGGATTGGCTGTCTCCTGCATGCCCCACACCATAGATGGAGCCCACAACCCAGGCATGTGCCCTGATAGGGAATCCAACTGTGACCTGGTTCAGATGTCAACACTCAACCACTGAGCCATGCTGGCCAGGCTCACAGCAGCATTATTCTTAACAGCCAAAATGTAGAAACAACCTAAATGTCCATCAATTTAGTAAAGATAAATAAAATGTGGTGTATGTATACAATGGAATATTATTCAATAATAAAATAGAATGAAGTTCTGATATCTGTCATAACATGGATGAACCTTGATACTATTATGTTAAGTGAAAGAGCAGATACAAAAGACCATGTATTATATATATATATATATATATATATATATATATATATATATATATAAAGTTCATTTACATGAAATACCCAAAATAGAAAATGGTTACTAGGGTCTGGGGAAATGGGGGACTAGAGAGTGACTACTAATGAGTAAGGAGTTTTATTTATTTGGTGCTAGATTTCAGAATTCTGATAATTGCAAAATTTTGAGAATATACTAGAAAATTACTGAATTGTGGATTTTTTACCTTAAGATGAACACTACAGTATGTACATTATAAAACAATTTAAAAATGATTGGAAATTTGTATTTTAAAATTCACATTTGTTACTTTCTTGAACATCTTTATCAATATCCTATCTAATAAAAGAGTAACATGCAAATGTGACCATACCTTGGCTCCTGACTGGCTATGCTACCAGCCAGTCGGAGCAAGGGGTGGGGTGGAGAGGTGTGAGCACCAGGCCCCAGGATAAAGTGGTGAAGTCATCAAGCACCTGTCGGGGCGCAGAGACCAAGCAATGGCAGTGACTGCAGCCAGAACTCACCAGAGCTGAGTCAACTGAGGCCCTGGGGAGCGGAGAACGGCAGCGGGAGTGGTGGCGGCAGGAGGGGTGGTGGCAGGAGTGGTGGCGGCGGGGGCAGCAGCGGCCACTGCTGGGAAAACTCACTTCAGAAGCGCAGCGGCGGCTGCAAGAACTCACCGCAGCTGCGTCTAATGAGGCCCCTGCATTGCTAATATTACGTGTAGCTTCAGCTGTATGCCAGCAAAAACGGAAGGCAACCGCCAGAGGGAAGGCCCCCGAGTCCCAGCTTCAGCATCCCAGCTGAAACTGGCAACAGGTAGGCGGAAGTCCCACCCGCACAGAATCTGTCCAAATCAGCCTTTGGTCACACTCCTGAAAGGCCTGTCATTCTCCCCTATCTCAGAACGTGGCAATAGAGAGGTAGGACTATGTCCAAAGAAAAACTGTTGAAGTTTGCTCAACTCCATATTTTGGATACAGCCAAAGCTACAAGTAAAAGATTAGCAATCCCAGCAAACCAGGCCTGCTCAGAAAGACTCATAATCAACAACCTCATGCATGAAATAAATGAATTAACAAAATCGTACAAGATGCTACGAAAAGGAAGCCCGAGAGGGGAGAACTAAGATGGCGGCAAAGGTAAAACACCTATCTTGCCGTCATAATCAGCAATTTTAATACTACAACGTAACGAAAGAACAAACACCTTCCAGAATCACCAGAAAGCTCGCTGAGTGAAAATTCCACAAATAAAAGTGAAGATAAGACACTGTGACTCGGAGGAGCGGCGGCGGACAGCGTTGAAAGATTCGCGCACAGAGAGGTTTGGAGTGCGCGCCGCAGAGAGGGCGGGCGGCTGAAAACCGGCCAGTTTTCTCGAACAGGGAGACAAAGGCGTCCCACTGGACTGATTCTCCAGCTCTGGGCGAAGTCCAGAGAACCCACTATCACACGGGGTGAAAACTGGACAGTGGGAGGGCACGCCGAAGCTCGGGTGCTGCCGGGTCTGCCGGCTGCACAGAGAAGGCAGCTTCTACGCGAAACAGCTCGGCCGGGAGACAGCGCAGAGTGCACCGCGACTTGCCTCTCATTCGGAAAACCGTCAGACTGCTTTGTTTTACGACCCTGGGTGAGACATTGCGCATGCAGACTCATTTTGGGAAAGTCTGAATTCCCCAGCAGCCGGCAGCAGGTGGAGCTCCACAGCGGCTCTCTCTCAGAGGTGCTGGCGGCCATTGCCCCCGGCACAGAGTCCCTGGGGCCGCATAGGGCGGAGCTAACACAGTCTGCTTGGCCCGGAGACTCCGCCCACCCAACCTGAGCACAGCTGAGCTTCACAGACAATTGGTCTGGAGGTCAACACTCCAAGTGCTAACAACGATTAACTGAGCTTAACTCCAGCAACACTGTGCAGCCCATATCCATCTCAGGTAACCGGGGAGGCTGAGCCACTATCCCTAGTAGGAAGTCTACCACACAAAGCTAATTGACCAACTCAGGGAAGCAGCCACCATGCAGAGACATGGAAAGAAATCAGATGTGAAAGAAATGGAGGGAAAAAAACGACTGGACATGGAATTCAGAACCACGGTTATAGGGTTTTTTAAGAGGCTCCAACAAAAGATCGAGGCCTATAAGGAAATAAGCAAGACCACAAAAGAAATGAATGAGTCCTACAAGAAATGAACAACACCCTCAAGGATATAAACGAGAGCTGCAAAGAAATGATCAAGACCAACGTGGAAATGAATGAGTCCTACAAGGAAATGAAAGAAAGCCTCAAGGATATAAAGCAGACTCTCAAGGATATGAAAAAGGACCAACCAGAAATTAAGCATACACTGACTGAAACAAAAAATATTATACAAAGACCTAAAAGTGCTCTGGAGCACCCCAAGAACCAAGTTAAAGATGTGAAATACAAAGAGGTAAAATCCACTCAGCTGAAAAAGCAAGAAACTAAAAGAATCCAAAAAATTGAAGATAGTGTAAGGGGCCTCTGGGACAACCTCAAGCATACCAACATCCGAATTATAGGGGTGCCAGAAAAAGCGAGAGGCCAAGACAATGAAAACCTATTTGAAGAAATAGTGACTGAAAACTTCCCACACCTGGTGAAAGAAATTGACTTAGGAGTCCAAGAAGTGCACCAAACCCCAGTATATAGGAACCCTAAGAGGACCACACCGAGGCACATCATAATTAAAATGCCAAGAGCAAAAGACAAAGAGAGAATATTAAAAGCAGCAAGAGAGAAGCAGTTGGTTACCTATAAGGGAGCACCCATACGATTGTCAGTGGATTTCTCAACAGAAACGATGCAGGCCAGACGGGAGTGGCAAGAAATATTCAAAGTGATGAACAGCAAGAATCTACAACCAAGATTACTCTATCCAGCAAAGCTATCATTCAGAATTGAAGGTCAGATGAAGTGCTTCGCAGATAAGAAAAAGCTAAAGGAGTTCATCACCACCAAACCAACATTAGATGAAATGCTGAAAGATATTCTTTAAGAAGAGGAAGAAGAAAAAGGTAAAGATGAAAATTATGAACAACAAATACACATCTATCAACAAATGAACATAAAAATCAAGTAAATTGATAGGCTGTTGAACAGGATAGACTGGTGAATATAACAGAGACATGGACATAGAGAGGGAATGGACTGACAATTCTTGGGGAGAAAAGGGTTGTGGGAAGTGCAGCAAGAGACTGGACAAAAATCTAGCAACAATGGGAGAGGACAGTGGGGAGGGGGAGGTGAAGGTGGAGAGTGGGATAGGTACAGGGTGGAGGGGAGCTATAGGGGGATAAAAAGGGGAAACAATGTAATTAATAAACTGAACAATAAAGATTAAAAAAAAGAAAGAAAAGGAAGCCCAATCTGCAGCAGCAGCAAAAGGTATAGCTCCCACGGAAGTAACTATGGCAATTAAGTATGATCATAATAGTGACCCAAGTAGATATAATTCTCCCCGTATAACCGAGGTTGCTGTCATATTCAGAAACGAAGTTGGAGAACCTCCTTTTGAAAGGGACTTGCTCATTCATTGTAAACCAGATCCCAATAATCCAAATGGCACTAAAGTGAAATGAATCAGTATCCTGTTTCCCACATTAGATGCAATGACATATCCTATTCTTTTTCCACATGGTGAAAAAGGTTGAGGAACAGATATTGCATTAAGACTCAGAGACAACAATGTACTCAACAATAATACTAGACAAAATGTAAGAACACGAGTCACCCAAATGTAGTATTACGGATTTCATCTCTCTGTGAGGGACACGTTCAATCCTATTTTAAATGCAAGAAAGTTAACTCAACAGTTTATTATGGATTCGTATTAAAAAATGGAGGCCAATCGGATAAATTTTATTAAAGCAAACCAATCTAAATTGAGAGTTGAAAAATATAGCAGTTTGATGGATTATCTCAAATCTAGATCTGAAAATGACAATGTACCCGTTGGTAAAATGGTCCTGGGGCTGCAGCATCTCCAGTTTCTCAGCTCATGCCCTCTCTCTAGGAGACTGGGGAGAACATATATGGTAAAGTTTTTTACGCCACAGCAGTCAGAGTAGTGGGACTTGGCCAGGCAGGCACATAGAAGGGCTGGGGCCCTTTCTGGCCCTGGGGTTAGGCAGCATGCCCTATGGTCCTGGGTGCCTGTGGGTGCCCATGGCTGTGGCCGGCCTGAGTGAAGTTGGCCCAGGTCCTGGGTGCCTTATAGCTGGCCAGAGGGAGGGAAGCCTGGGTCCCAGGTGTGGGGCAAGGCAAAGGCACTTAGGAGCAATCAGGCCAGTAGGGGAGAACTTAGGGATGATCAGACAGGTAGGCAGAGGTGGTTAGGGGTCACACATCCCCAAAGGGGTCCCTGATTGGAGCAGGTACAGGCTAGGCTCAGGGAACCCCCCTCCGTGCACGAATTGACCTTGACCTTTTGAACATCTCTGTTTTTAATTGTAGTGGGAATGAATGCTAGTGACAGACGTTTTGGTTTTCACTAGGTCTTTCTTCCTCATTACACATAGTGCTCATTCTGGTACATGTATCCCAGCATAGATTTATTTATTTTTTTTTTTTTTAATTATTTTTTATTGATTTTTTGCAGTATAATAGTAGTACATGTTTTCCTTTCCCCCTCCCCCTTATCCTCCCCCCAGCCTCCCCCACCCCCCAGCACATATCCCCAGCTTCCCCCCTCCCCGCCCCAGTGTCTTTCATTCATTGGTTATGTTCATATGCATGCATACAAGTCCTTCCGTTGATCTCCCCCCGCATCTGCCTCCCATCCACCCAAGCCTCCCCCTGTAGCTTGACAGCCTGTTCAAGGCCATCCTGCCTCTATATCAATCACTCTCCCCTGTTTCTTTTCTTCAAAAATATCTTGCCTCTGCATACTAGAAATAAATGTATAAGAACAAAAAGTGTTTCATTCTCGGTTTCAATGTCCAACTTTTCTGAGTCCCAGTTTCAGTGTCAAATAATTCATTATGTGTATAAGTCAGCAATGGTATCCAGATGGTGGACATATCGTGTCAATGCATGATCCATCCTCTCTGGTTTGGTCCTGGGCTGCCTGCAGACATGCACAGCTGCTGACTGCTAGTATGGCAAGGTGTCGTCAGTGTCCTCCATCTCTGGACCATCCTCATGGCTGGAACAGATCCATCAGTTCCTCACCGTCGCAGGAACCCACATGGTCTTGGAGTTGTTCTCTGAAAACACACAAACACATTCTCGACCAAAAGTTAACAAAGGGATCCTCTATGCAAAATAGACTTGGGATTCTTTTTAATTTTTGCCTAAATGATTTTCCTTTGGCTTATTTTGACACCATGTGTGTTTTTTCATGGGTGTCCTGCTATTGTTTTTACAAATGGAATTTACTTTACTGGAGTAAGAATTTTCTAGATGTATTTTACTTACTCGATATTTTTTTTTGGTCCCTTTCATGATATTACCCCGCTGTCCCCTCCCCTTTTTTGATTAATGGGGACTTTTGGAAATTTTCTATTGCAGTCTTGATAATTTTAAATTTTAATTTTTGCACACAAAGTGACTGCTTTAGGTTCTTTGGATGTTAGGCAATTTTACAGAGAGATGAACTACTGATAGATTTTTCAGTTAATGTTTTAGGAAAAGCTTTTTGTCCAGTACACTATAATTTTCTTGAGTATTCTCGTATTTCACTTGGCCAATTTAAATTAATCTGAAAACTTGATTACTATTTTCCTGTCAATTTTAATACTCAAGCAGAAATCTTAGTTTACCCTGTGAATACTAGTGGAAAGGAATATTTGCAATTTTGAGTAGGTCCCGAGCATTCCTGGTAATAGACTGAATTTAGATATAGGGCAGCTATTGCTGGCCGAGTCTCTGTCTGCCACCTGGGTCCCCGATGAGTTGTGTGTGGGAGGCGAAGCAGCCGTGGGGGTAGGAGACCTCCCTTAGGAGGGTTGAGAATTCAAACCCCTGCAAGGTTTGTGGATGAGGGTCTGTGCCCCACCTCTGTTGACCTTTTAGTTCTCTCCTGTTGGCCCCTCTGCGACTGTGCCTGTCTTAGGTTGTTCCTTCCCTGAGGAATCTTACCCGTCTCTGGCTAACCAGCCATCCTCCGGGGCCAAACAGGGTGATGTGAGGTTCAGTTCTGTCTCCTTTGTAGTCCAGCATAGATTTAGTGGTGGCATTGCATGGTCAGCGTGTCTGTACTGTGGTACTGATGGAGATCACTTGATCTTCTTCCAATCCAGGTGCCTTCAGGACAATGAGTGGAACTACATCAAAGCTGCTCAGGTCTTTGCTACATTCAAGGTGAGGTCTGGGTATCAAGTGGGTTAAAGATAGATATTTCTGGGCCTTGGGGGAGGCCAAGAAGGTGGAGGCTGGTGCCCTGGACTAAAACTCAGGGAGCTGGCTCTTCTGACACCCTGACTCCTCCTCTCCAGACCCAGGGCAAGATCCCAGAGGAGGCCTTCAAACAAATCCCTTAAAGAGCTCTTGGTGTCATCTTTGTCTTCATCCACATAATTTCTCTTTTCTACTGCCTAAGGCTATACCCACGACTGGGGCTAGAGGCCTGGCTGGCCAAGAAGCCAAAGTTACCTAACCACCTGAACTGCCATTTGTTCTGTTTATTCTTCCCATTCATGAGCACTGTGGTTGTGTTGTTTATTTTTTATTCTTTTTCATAATAAAGAGTGATGGTACACATTGTATGTTATGTGTCTTGGATCTCTCTTCCAGTGCCCAACCATGATTAATAGGTCCAGGACTGAAAGGCCCTTCCCTCTCCCTCCCCAGCTCCCCCATTCACTCTCGCAGTCTCTAGCAGACACATCAGGCTTGACTACATAGGCAGTTTGTCAATAGATTCTAATGAGAATGGACACATAGTGCTTCCAGAGATTGGCCTTTGGAGACAGTATGACTTAGTCATATGCTTTACCTAGTGGCCCACAGAAGCAGGCTTGGGACCTGGCACAAAGGGATTTTGCAAAGAATGCCTACCTAATCCAACATGTATGAACCATTACACTAAGTGAAAGAAATAAGTTACAAAGGACCATATAATGTACTAGAGGCCTGGTGCATGAAATTCGTGCACGGGGGGGGGGGGATGTCCCTCACCCCAGCCTGCACCTTTCCAATCTAGGACCCCTCAAGGGATGTCCGACTGCCCATTTAGGCCTGATTCCAGTAGGATCGGGCCTAAACAGGCAGTCGGACATCCTTCTTGGCGTTTAGGATTGCTGGCTCCAAACTGCTCACCTGCCTGCTTCCCTGATTGCCCGTAACCACTTCCTGCCAGTCTGATAACCCCCTAACCACTGCCCTGCCAGCCTGATTGATATCTAACTGCTCCTCTGCTAGCCTGTTTGCCCCCAACTTCCCTCCTCTGCCAGCCTGGTCACCCCTAACTGCCCTCCCCTGATTTCCTTCAACTGCCCTCCCTTGCAGGCCTAGTCCCTCCCAACTGCTCTCCCCTGCTGTCCTGATTGCCCACAACTGCCCTCCCTTGCAGGCCTGGAACCTCCCAATAGCCCTCCCCTGCTGGCCATCATGGGGGTAGGATCTTTGACCACTTGGCAGCAGAACTCTTGTGTGTTGGAGTGATGGTCAATCTGCATAATACTCTTTTATTAGATGGGATAGAGGCCTGGTGCATGGGTGGGGGCCAGCTGGTTTGCCCTGAAGGGTGTCCCAGATAAGGTTGGGGGTTCCCATGGGGCATTGGACAGCCTGGGCGAGGGGCCTGTGGTTGTTTGCAGGCCGGCCACACTCCCCAGCGACCCAAGCAGAGGCCCTGGCATCTGGGATTAGTTTATATTCTACAATTGAAACTTTGTAGCCTGGAGTGGAGCCCAGCCTTCTGCAGTGATATAATTGAAACTTTGTTGCCTAGAATGGAGGCCTAGGCACTAGGGCTGCAGAAGCTTGGCTTCCTTCATCACCCGGGCAACCCTAGCCTCTGCTCTCTCCAGCTCCGTGGCTGCCACCATTCCTGTTGGGATTATGTATTTTCTATAATTGAAACTTTGTAACATTAAGTGGAGGCCTAGGCCAGCAATGGCAGGTGGAAAGCTTGGCCTCCTCCATTGCCAGGGAAACCCAAGCCTCCCCTCCTGCTCTCAGTGGCTGCAGCCATCTTGGTTGGTGTTTATTTGAATAATTTGCTCTTGATTGGCTGATGGGCGTGGATGTGGGTATGGCTTGATCAGAGGTATGGTCAATTTGCATATTACTTTTATTAGATAGGATTATGCTACTTATAGAAAACATTCATGGTATGAAAATCCATAGATATAAAGTAGTTTAGCGTGTGCCAGGCTCAAGAGCCAAAGGGAAATGGAACATGACATCTTAATAGACATAGGATCTCCTTTTAGGGTGATAAAAATGTTCTGAACTATATCATGATGATGGTTGTACAAAATTTGTACTCAATGCCACTGAATTGTTCACTTTAAAATTGTTTAAAATGGCCTAAACGGTTTGGCTCAGTGGATAGAGTGTCTGCCTGCGGACTGAAGGGTCCCAGGTTCGATTCTGGTCAAAGGCATATACCTTGGTTACGGGCACATCCCCTGTAGGGGGTTTGCAAGAGGCAGCTGATCAATGTTTCTCTCTCATTGATGTTTCTGACTTTCTATCCCTCTCCCTTTCTCTCTGTGAAAAATCAATAAAAATATATTTTAATAAAATAAAATAAAATGGTTAAAAATGTAAGGTTACGTTATGTAATTTTTTCCACAACTAAATAAACACACACTAAAATGTGGCTGAACCCTGAAAATACTTTGCTAAGTGAAAAAAAAGGCCATTTATATGAAATATCTAGAATATGTAAACCAGTGAAAGAAAGCAGATATGTGGTTGCCAGGGCCTGGATGGAGGGAGAATGAGCGTAAGTGCTTAATAATATGGGGTTTGTAAATTATGTATCTAAATAATGATGGTTATACAACATTGTGAACATACGTAATGCTACTGCATTGTACACTTTAAATAATTAAAGTGGTAAATTTTATGCTGTCTATATTTTTTCATGATCTTTAAAAATCTACAGTGGAGTTATTTTAAAAATGGTACTGAATTTTTCGTGAATATAATATACTTACTATAATGAAATTTTGAAAATACAGAAGACTATAAAAACCAAAGGTGGAAAAACCCTCACAATCCAAATCATGAGCACAATCTTCACTACTGATTTTTGCTTTTCTTTATACATACTCTATACCCATATAACATCATCTGGATAACATTGTTTTACAGAATATTTTTTCACTTGGCATCATTTCTTTGGAATTTTCCCTAAAATCTTCTAAAACATTTTTAAAGCAATTTGCAAAATACTACAAATAAACAAACAGAAAAATAGTTGACCTCTATGGCAGCTCCCTCCCACTTTCTTCCCCTCTGTGGCCCCTTGAACAGTGAAAGAACTTGGGAAGGCCACCCCAGAATCTCTAGAGTCTAGCCTTAAATTGCCTCTCCTCTCTTAGCCTGCTTTCCTGACACATCCTCTACCCACCTGACTTTTTGTGCAGGAGCTGTGGTGGGTCAGGCCTAGAAGGAGCACACAATGGGATAATGGGATAGTTTAACATTTAATCCGTTCTCACTTCAGTAGCTGCTTACCTCTGTTCTACTTCATCCTCCATTGTAGGTAACAAGCAAACTATGAGATTGGGAGGGAAGGGTTATGGGCACAAAGATATTTGAGTTTTAATCCTCTTCCATGATAACATTCCCTCATGCCCACGCTCAAGCTCCCACATATTTAGGTATATAAAATATCATCGTTGGCATCAGGAGGGGAGGCAGAACATAAGAATGGGACATGTACACACAAGGATATTTTGATATTCATATGCTTCTCTCTTCCATTTGTTTTCCCTATATCCTTATCCCACCTTTACCTTGACTATTTATTTCCCTGTAGGAAATTTGGTAAGCAACAAGGGTGAGAGACTTAATAGAGAAACGAGACTACGATGTTTGATACTCACCAACAAATCAGACCAGAGCAGTTTTCCAGAAGCCCCGCCCCATTTCGTGTGGAAGGGCTTCTCAGAGAGGAGACACACAGTTTTGAAATAGGTTAGAATTTATCCTAGTCTCTCAGTCTCGAGCCTCTCTCCCAATCTTACCTCCTCAACCTGCCCATTTCGGTGGGCTGGGGGACTTGGTGACGTGAACCTGCAAATACAGCGCTTTGGTGACATGAATGTGTAAATACGACACTTTGGTATCCATCCGCCTAGTCAGGCTGAAGCTGGTTCACTGACGTCACCGCCCCCGCCCGAAACCTGCGAACATTACAGGGCGGGGAAATGTAGGCTTGCTGTGGGGAGCTCCTAAAAGAGAGGAACTAATATCTAGGCCCTCTGACAAAAGCCTGCTTCTCGCCATCCAGCGCTGCTTTCTCCGTCTCCAGATCCCTCTGCTGCACATTCCAATACCGGAAACAGCTGTGGTATCGGGACGGAAGTCAGTGATAGAAAGGTAGCGTTCTGCACAGCTTATATCAATCCGCTTTCATTTGGCCGGGTCACCTTAAACTACGCTAGCTCCTCCCGCAAGTCGGTTTTGGTATTGGAGGCAAAGCAAGGCAGAGCCTGCGGAGGGAAAGGTAGTTGTTAATTTAGTCACTAGGATCGGGTCTCTGAGGAACCCTGGGGATGAGAAGGAAAGGGAAAACCCCAAAAGTGACTGTTGTTTGGCAATTACGACCCTTAATCTGATAAAGCAAATATCTCGTCCTAGGCGCGGGGCCAATCCCCAAGCACAGTCGCCGCCATTGTCTCGTGCCCTTGTGTCCATCTGACTGCCCTTCCCTCTTTCTGTAGGGTACGTCATCCCCTGAGGCAAGGAAATGAGAAAACTGCCCCTGATCCAAGCAGAGCAGGTCAGTGAGAAGGCGGGTATGGTTTGGGAATGTGGATATTGATATCAGAGATGAATGTGGAATAGGTGACCTGGTCATGAGGCGTGGGCGGTGAGAGTGATAGAGGGACCGAGGTAATTTGAGCGCCACACAACGATAAAGTTAAAATGATATGTCTCTTGTTAGTTTGATTTTTCAGACCCTCACCCCACTTCCGACTGTGTTTGGGAAGGGGAAGGGGTGTAATAGCAGCTTCTAGTGGAGAAGTGGCGGATTATATAATAGAAGGAAGGGCTGCAGCTATTGGTTAAGAAGAGTTGCCTGGAGAGCCCAGCAAGGGAGAGAAGGTAAATGCAGATTGTGTTAAATAACCAAGGCCCTGAACTAGAAAAGTGTCTCATGTCCTGGTTACTAGTCTGACCAGTAATAACCAAGTCTCGCACCATCGTTTAATTTGGTTTCTGGATGCATATCAGTGCATTTTATATGTGTAGGTCTGTTTCTAAATTAACTCCATGCTTCTGTAATCTGTAGGGGGGCTGAGGACCTCGAAGGGACGGGATAAGAAAAAGAAAATTAGCCTAATTTTTGTTGAATGGGCAGTGCTTTGAAGGTGATAGATAGCTAAGACTAGGGGAAACTCCATATCTCCGATGTGCCAGCTTTCCAAACAGTCTTTAATACTCTCATTGTGTTGAAGCAACTGATAGGTTTTGGGGACAGTATGAAAATATCAGAACTTAGATGAAATTTGAAAATAATACTTTTCATTGATTTCCCAGTGAACTTCCATGGCTGAGCATTCCATCCCTATTGACACCACTGCTATAATGAGGGATGTTTGAGTTGTCATATTTGGGGAATGAAGCAGATAAGATTGGAGATTTCAGAGAAGGGGAGGTAGAAAATTTTGGCAAAAAAAGTATCTGTGTCAAGAAGGCATTGGTGTCCTAAATGCTGCTTTCTACCAAAGATTCAGTCTCCATTGTGTCCGGTGTCTTCGTTTGTTTATCTCTGCATTTGTAAATCTCTGTGTGTTCTTTAAGTCTGTAGAACTCAGTTGTGAAGGTTTATAAATGGTAACCCAACTTGAAGCTAGGAAATGAAAAGTGCTCTGTGTCTGTTAAGATTGGTGTGATGGTAGAGGGACTAGAGAATTATATCCCTTCTGTTTTGCTAGTTTACTAACCCCTGTTGGATCCACTGCTGATTTAGTTGGGAGTCTTCATAAGCATTGGGTTTACAGAAGGGTAACATCTGCTTTTCTAACTTCCCATCTGATTTTCCTGTCCATATGCTTCACCCTAGCCCAATTCTAAACAAGGAAATGTTAGAGTAGTCACTGAAGAGGAAAATGGTTGGCAGCTGGAAGGAGAGGAGTAGTCCTAAAGCAGGACAATGGGGAGAAGGGACCAGAAGGAGGGAAACCTTGAAAAAAGTACAAATATAGGGAAAGTACAAGGTTTGTCTACCAAGAGATCAGTTTCCATAAGTTTTTGTTTGATTATCTGTCCATAGATCTTTTGTAGGGCTTATCATCATTGGAAGGAAAGGAGGAGAAATTACTCCAAATCAGTGCAGATTGGTATGGATGCAGATGGAGACATCCTCCATAGTCATGTAGGATGACGTAGTGGAGATCTGCTTGGGTCCAGCAGGGGTAAAGAGCCAATCTAGGGATTTCTCTGTTTCACTCCCATCTAGCTTTCCCACTCTCCATACACCTGTTTTGTGTCTGGAAAGAAGATTAGTAGCACCTGCTGTTGAAGAGTGTGAATTTAAGGGGGAGATTGCTAATTATCTACCTCTCCTATTTAACACCGAGTTTCCTACTCTCCTGTCAAAATGAACAAAACATTGGAAGATACTCAAAGCCCCATTTCCTTCCTCCACTCCTAGGTCCAACTTCAGTGGCAGATCTGGTGGCCTTGGAAGGGCTGAAGATCACCACCCTCCACAGGGTTGCACTCAGGCACACAGCCATTCTTCTGAGTGAGCTTTCTCTGCACATTGTTTATATCACTGGCAGAGCCTATAATTGAAAAGGGGGCTGAGTGACTACTGGACTTTATATGAAAACACCAATCTGGGATGTACCTTTGGTTAAGGCTGTGACAGGAGTGGGGTATATAAATTGGCCTTAACTTTAATTTTTATTATGACTGGCTCTGAGGCCAAGGCAAGGACAGAGGAGAAGCCTGGGCTGGCCTGAAAACTATAATCAGTGGCCCTGCCAAAGCTAAAATCCAGGCCAAAGCAGTGGCTGAGGCATAACTGAAAACAGTACCAGTAACTCAGGCCAATGCTGGGGATGGAGCAGTGGCCAAGACACAGAAAGTGACCTATGGCTGTGGCTATGGCAAAGGAAGTGAACAAGATGGAAGCAAAGAGTAAGACTAGAGTTATGGCTGAAACTAAGGCAAAACCCCTGGCAGAACATGGTGTAGTACCCCAAAACAATTCAAAAGCCATGCCTACATCCAGGTTCAGTGCTGTGCACAAGTATGAAGTCAAGGCTGATGCTGGAAGTGAAGCCAATATCAGGTCTTTTTCCAAGGCTGATAATAAGGTCAATATTGGATCCAGACCCCTGAGAAGGAAAGAGGCCACCACCAAGTTCAGGGATGGGGACAGAGCTGGTATAATCGAGTCCAATGATGAGGATGAAGAAAATGTCTGCTCCTGGTTCTGGACTGGAGAAGAGCCTAGTTTAGGATCCTGGTTCTGGCCTGAAGAAAAGAACCTTTATCAAGTTTATAAACCTCCACCACCTAAGATTGAGGAAAACCCCAAGCCCACATCCAAACCTGAACTTACTATAAAGCAAAAAGCAGCAGCATGGTCCAGGGCCAGGTATAGTGTCCTAGTCCCAATAGATGGACGGGAACCATCCTTGCCTCCAGAAGGGAATTGGACTCTGGTTGCGACCTTGATTGAAACTCCCCTGGGTATTCGGCCTCTGACCAAGATCCCACCCTTTGATGATGGGCCTTACTTCCAGACCTTAGCTGAGATCAAAGAACAGATTAGGTATAGGGAAAAATATGGGCCCAATCCAAAAACCTGCCGCTGCAAATCACGTGTCTTCAGTTTAGAGCCTAAAGAGTTTGATAAACTTGTTGCCCTACTTACGTTAACTAGGGATCCTTTCATTCATGGAATAGCAAGGATGATAATGGGCATCAGTCCTGCTTATCCATTTACCCAAGATATAGTTCATGATGTAGGTATTACTGTTATGATTGAAAACCTGGTCAATAATCCTAATGTTAAAGAACACCCTAGAGCTTTAAATAAAGTGGATGACAACTCTGAATCTTCTGAAGAAGCAAAAATAGGAGAGTCATATGTAAATGAAGTCTGTAAAGACATAATCTCTTATCCTTTGAACTCCCCTTTGCAACTTGCTGAACTAAAATTATTGGAGCACTTAAGTGTGAAATTTGAGAATCACCATATGATTGCCAATTATATTCCAGATCTCCTCACCTTGTTAAACAAGGGAAATGTCAAAACCAAGTTTTATGTTTTAAAAGTGTTTTCACGCTTGTCTAAAAATCAAGCCAATACAAGAGAACTGATCAGTGCCAAAGTACTGTCATCATTGGTTGCACCCTTTAACAAGAATGAGTCAAAGGCCAATATTCTTAATATTATTGAAATTTTTGAGAATATAAATTTCCAATTCAAAAAGAAGGTGAAGTTATTTACCAAGGAAGAGTTCACTAAATCTGAACTTATTTCCATATTCCAAGAAGCAAAACAGTTTGGTCAGAAACTCCAAGACTTAGCAGAGCACAGTGATCCTGAGGTGAGAGATAAAGTTATACGATTAATACTCAAACTCTGATAGCTGAATGTTCTCACAAAGCCTTGAATAATTCTTGGTGTAATATGAAACCAATGCATATTATAAGTTCAGTATTTATGTTATCTGTGTTGTCTGAAGGAGGCAATTTTATAGATACCAAATGATGTTGAGAACTTAAATATTTGTTCATTTTATTGTGCTATATAAATTGAGATATTTTCATTATTTGTGTAGCATGAACTGATAATGAAACTGTTCATCCTGAGTAAGTTATACTTCTGTGCTTTATATCGACATAAGTGTATTCATTTGAGCCTTCATTTACATAATAAAGTTGCATGCTAAAACTGGTAAAAAAAAATTGTCCTACTTCTTCAGTTGAAGTATAGTCAGGGATAAAGCACAAACAGTACAAAGATATTAAAAAGCACTGTTTGTGTATGTAGAGGGATACCAACAAAAGAAGTTCACATTGACAGATCCTTTAGTTGAATGTTCAAAGAGTAGAATCACTCTGTACACAAGAAGACATGACTGTACTGGCTGACATCTGGATCAATCTGGGGAAAAGAGTGAAGACATAGACTTGGGAGAAAGGGAACACAGATGGTTTCATCCCAGTCTGAGTCCCAGAACTTGTGTTCAGCCTTTCACATAGGATATGTCATCAGGATACCTTTAACTTTTTTAACCCCCAAAATGTTTCCCAGTTCTCACACTCATTCAGCAAAGCCATGGAAGTGTGGTTGTGATATAACAACTCCACCATACCCTCAACATCCAGGTAACCCATCTAGATGTACCGCGTTTACTGCTTCATCTGAGATCCCTCCCCCTGTAGTCCTGAGCCTCAGAGGAAGATCTTTCTGGGTACCAACTACAGAAACAGTTTCATGGATAGTTTCCTTTATCCTGCTTTGGTGACTATCATCCTTGCTTTTTCTTTTTCTTTTTTCTTTTTTTTGCTGGCTAATCCTTCGGACTTATTTGTGCCTATCCTTAATGGCAACCCTGTTTTTTAGTTTTGTTTTGTTCTGGTTAATCCTTACCCCAGGATATTTTTACCATTGATTTTTAGAGAGAGTGGAAGAGAAGGGGAGAGACACACAGAGAGAAACATCTATGTGAGAGAGACATCAATTGGACTGAGGCCGGGGATCAAGCCTGCAACTGAGGTATATGCCCTTGACCAGAATCGAACCTGAGACCCTTCAGTCCACAGGCTGATGCTTTAACCATTGAGCAAACCAGCCAGGGTACAGTCAGTTTTCACTGATCCCTTTTGGTCAGAGCTCAACTCTAAGAGACAGTCATATGATACTGGTCTTTTAGGAGTATGTTGCTAGAAAGAAATTAATTCCCCTATCCCACTAGCCCAGTGGTCGGCAAACCATTCCCCTTGAGTGTGGCTCTTCCACAAAATACCATGGCCTGGGTGAGTCTATTTTGAAGAAGTGTCATTAGAAGAAGTTTAAGTTTAAAAAAATTTGGCTCTCAAAAGAAATTTCAATTGTTGTACTGTTGATATTTGGCTCTGTTGACTAATGAGTTTGCTGACCACTGCACTAGCCTATTTGTTCAGGTGTACAATTTAGGATAGCCATGTTGTCTATACTATCTCAGCTCTTTCTATCTAAACTTAACTAAAGTTAGATTCTGGCTTTGGAGTTGTGGCATAGAATGCCAGAGTATAGAATGGGATGTGGGGTCACCTCTCTGTCTCTTCTAACCTCTGTTTCCTTTGCTGTTACTATCCTCTCTATTGCCCAGAATTGGGAGATAGAGATATTAGGATCAGTGTACAAATATTAGTCTTTCTATTGAACTTCCTCTCTCTCTTAACATTTTATGTATTGGGCAGAAGGGCTAAACTGAAAAATCTTTTTTTATATATTTTATTGATTTTTCACAGAGAGGAAGGGAGAGGGATAGAAAGTCAGCAACATCGATGAGAGAGAAACATCAACCAGCTTCCTCTTGCACCACCCCCCCCCCACTGGGGGTGTGCCCACATGCCCTTGACCGGAATTGAACCTGAGACTTTCAGTCTGCAGGCCGACGCTCTATCCACTGAGCCAAACCAGTTTCGGCATAAACTGAAAAATCTTAACAAGATGTCATGTACCCCTAGTTTTAGCAGCTATCCCTGGTTTAAGTTTTATTAAGGTAAAGTCTGAATTTTTATTTCATACATCCAGGAGTTAAAATGAAGGACAACTGGTCACACTTGGGCATTAAGCTTACCTGAAAAAAAGTAGGTAAGTTTTTTGGAATGTGCAATTTCAACTTATATGATTTTTAAGTTATTTATAACTTGCTTTTTAATCCACAGAACTCCCATAGCCTGGAATTCCAGCTCTGGGTACTGCTTTCAGAGTTGAGAACCTTCACTATATAATTGGACCAGACCCTCTGGAATATTCTGTGTCTCGAACACCCTATGGAGCACACACTTAATCGGTTGATGACTATAGATTTTTCCATCAGCTAAAAAGAAGGGTGAGTGTGGGGTATGTCAGTATTTATATCAAAGCAGGTAACTGATGGTCTCTTTTTGGGTGGAAATTAGAGGAGACAGAATCATTTGCCAAATTGTTCTTGGGGTGTCCTTGAGATCAAAATTTAATCTCTGTTTTATCTCCTTTCCTGCTAAAATAATTGAGGCAAGCCCATGGTAGTATCAGGGCTGATCAGGATGTTAATTATATTCAAGTGTTGCGACCTGAAGTAAAAATTACTGTGGATTTCTCATCTTGCAAAAGGAACAAAATAGAGGAACAACAAAAACACACCTCTGGAAATGCAGAAGGGGCTATTAATTACAACATGGGGGAAGGGAAGATAAGGGTGTCCGAGAAGACTTCAAAAAGGACCTAGACTCTGCAAGGAATCTTCCTCCAGCACTGCTGGACTATTAGCACCCACTGGCCCTTTACTGTGCCCTCAATTTTAAAAGAGGAACTTTCCGTGGAAATTTGTGTATAAGATATCACCAAGTTCCCTAGCAAGGCTTTCTACACTCTTTATTCTTTAGCACTTTTCCATTTTCCCCATTATATCCCACTAATTGACCTATATTCAAGTCACTGGACTATTTGTTGATTATTTCATGTACTTTTCCTACTTTTGTGCATTTCCTCATGCTGTTCACTATGTTGCAATGCCCTTATAACCCTTTTCTGCCTATGGGGAAACTTAATTCATTATTTTAAGCTCAGTTAAAATACCAGGTCCTTTTTGAAGTATTCTCTGACACCCTTATCTTCCCTTCCCTCACAATGAAATTAATAGCTCCTTCTGCATTCCCAGAGGTGTGGTTTTTTTGTTTGTTTGTTTTGTTCCTCTATTTTAGCATTTGTGTCTTCATGTCTTGGAATCTTAATTTTAAGTTTGAACTTGTGTTTAGGGACAGAAGCTTGGGTTTGAGAGTGTCTGACTCCAATGTAACATTTATACATTTATTGAAGTGCCTACTATGTAGCAGATTCTGTTCTACTTGCTTTACTTGTATTAACTCATTTAATTCCTAAAACAGTCCAATGGAGTAGGTACTGTTATCCACATTTTACATGTGAGAAAACTGAGATACTGACTGGTTAAATAACTTGACCAAGCTCATTGAGTTTGTTTTTGTTGTTCCTCTATTTTGTTCCTTTGGAGATTCAAACCTTTGCATTCTGAATCTGGAGCTAGCATATGTGACCACTTTTTAACTTTGTACCCTCACATAGCTCCTAGTAAAGTACATTGCCCATCCCAAATTTAAATTGTGTGTTGATACACCTGACCCTTATTTTTTCCCTTTGTGTAGACCACTTCTGCCTTACCTTCATTTCCTGCTTAAGCATGTATGGTTTATCACTTTCAACATGTTATTAAATTTGCCTTTTTATTGAGGTAAAATATATAACATGAAAAGTGGCATGTTAATGACTTTAAATGTAAAATTAATTGACACCATCACTACAATCTATTTCCAAAACATTTTCATCACCTGATAGAGAAGCTGTGCAACCATTAAGTAATAATTTCTCATCCCCCCCTCCCTCTAGCACCTGGTAATCACCAGTGTAATTTTAAGTGGAATCATATAGTATTTGTATTTTTGTGTCTGGCTTATATCACTTAGTATGCCATTTTCAAAGTTTATCCATGTTGTAGCATGTATCAGAACTTTATTCCTTTTTAAGTTTTTTTAATTGTTATTTATTGATTTTAGAGAGAGAGGAAGGGAGGGAGAGGAAGAGAGTAATATTCATATGTGTGTTCACCACATTTTGTTTACCATTCATCTGTTGATGGACACTTAAATTGTTTCCACTTTTATGAATAACACTTCAGTGAGCATTGGTGTACTGTTACTGTTCGAGTTCCTGCTTTCAATTATTTTGAATATACCTAGAATAGAATTGCTATGCTATATGGTAATTCAATGTTTAGCTTTTGGAAGAATTGCCAAACTGTTTTTCACAGCAATGGTATCATTTTACATTCCCACTCAAGGGTTTGTTTAATAGTCTATTCTTTTCCCATTGAATGGACTTGGCACCCTTGTCAGAATCAATTGGTTCTAGACATATTGGTTTATTTCTGGACTCTTAATTCCATTCCATTCATTTCTATGTTTATCTTTATTCCACAGGGTGTTTTGATTACTATAGCTTTGTAGTAACTTTAGAAATCAGGAAGTGTAAGTGCCCCAAAGTTTTTTCTTTTTCAATATAGTTTTTGTTAATCTAGCTCTTCCAATTTATGACCACAGGATTCTTTTCAATTTATATAAATATTTAGTTTATTTTAGCAATATTTTGTCTGTCAATGGACATTTTGGTTGTTTCTACCTTTTGGCTATTGTGAATAATTCTGTTAAGAACACTGGTTATACAAATATCTGTTTGAGTCCCTGCTTTTGGTTATTTTGGGTATATAACTAGAATAGAATTATTAAAAATAGAATTATCATGTTTAATTTTTTGAGGAATTTCCATATTGTTTTCCAAAGAAGCCGTATTTTACATTTCCACCAGCAGTGTACATGAGTTTCAATTTATCCTCATCCTTGCCAATATTTGTTATTTTCTGTGTTTTGACCAGTTTGAGTGTGTGTGAAGTGGTATCTTGTGGTTTTGCTTTGTATTTCCCTAATATATGGTGGTGATGAATATATTTCCACTAGAGGCCCAATGCACAAAATTCATACAAGGGGCTTGGCCCTCATAGCCCTGAAATGGTCTTTTGATACACAAAAGTTTTTAATTTTGATGAAGTCCAATTTATCTATTTTTCTTATGTTTTTTTGTCATATCTAATAAATCATTGCCAAACCCAGTGCCATGAAGTTCTTCCCTATGTTCTAACAGTCTCAAAGTTTTAGCTCTTAAGTTTGTCTTGGATCCATTTTGAGTTAATTTATTTTATATGATGTAAGTAAGGTAAAGGTCCAAATTCATTATTTTGCATGTGGATATTCAGTTTTCCCAGCACCATTTTTTAAAAGGAATATTTGTTTCCCATTGAATGGTCTTGGTACCCTTGTCAAAAACCATTTGGCCATGTATGCAGGGGGTTATTTCTGAGCTGTCTATTCTGTTTCACTGGTTTATTGTCTAACTTTGTCAGTACAGTAAAACCTCGATATAATAGACTAATTCAGGCAAGGGGAGTCCATTAAAGCCAAAAGTTCATTATATAATGGTATGTTAAAAAATGTACAAATTAGTTAGTTGACCTGTTTTTACTTATATAGACACGTTTCTGTAATGAAAATTAACTATTAATTTCACAGAAAAGTTTTCTATATGTATTACTGTAATTTTAAATTTATATTGAATAGGTCTAGTAAATGTGTACATTCACCAGTCACCTCAAGTAAACAAATGCATGCAGCTGGGGTATGGCTGAACATACAAGGGAACATTGGCAACCATGCTTTAAAACTGCTGTAGAAAGTCACACCAGGTGACAACAGAACCAATTACCATGCGCAATGCTTTGTGATCACATGCTAATCATTCACTGAACATTATTTGCGAATGATGACTCTTGGATTTAAATATGTAGACTATAGTTGTAGATAGGTAATATTTATTTATATTGATGAAATTACAGCAGTGTTTTTCAAACTTATGACCTATTAGCTAAAATTTGTTAAAAGTAACAGTGAATTAATAACAAAAAAGCTGTTAATTTAACTGTATGCAAATCTTAGTTCAAAGCATTTTAAAATGAACAGGGTATTAATCTTCACACATGACAAACGGACTGAAAATTTTGTCTGTTAAATAAAAAAGCCATTAAATTGAGGTCCACAAAATTGAGAATTTACTGTACCATACTGCTTAGATTACCAAAGTTGTTGTAACAAGCTTTGTGTGATATTGTGATTTATAAGAAATATGCATAAATTTGGTCATTCCAATGACCAAAATATACTTTTCATATATAGTTTGTATTTGTCCACAGTTCCTGGCTGACAGCTCCCAAAATGGTTGGGATTTTCCTGAGTTATATCTTTTGATAATAAACCAGTAATCTGGTAAGTAAAATGTTTCTTTGAGTTCTGTGAGCCACTAGCAAATTAATCAGACCTAAGGAGGTGGTCATTGGAATTTCCTACCTGGGAGAAAGCTCCATCCCCAGCTCTCGCTCTGATGCCATACAGTTCAGTTTCTCCCTTTACATCTCTGGTGCCTTTCAAGCTGCTCCCCCAGTGCTGGAGCTCAGAGAAGTGAGACCAAATACTAGGTGTAATGGTTAATAATGGCGGATTTTGTAATCAAATAAAACATGATAATTTCAAGAGAAACATCAAAAGAGCTTTATTCAAAGTAATGTCCATCACTAGCTACACATTTCCCCTATCTTCCAGGTAATTTGTGGATACTGCCCCAATAGAACTTTTCTTGTTTGAGGCAAACCATTCAGAGACCAAATTTTCCACTTCTTCGTACATTGTGAAGTACTGCTAAAAAAGTGTGTGTGCCATCGATCAGTACAAGTGGTAATCTGAAGGAGCAAGGTCTGGTGAATACAGGGGGTGAGTTAATACTTCCCAGGCAAGATCTTTTAACATGTCTTTAACTGATTTTGAAGGGTGGATCATGCGTTATCATCAAGCAAAATTACTTTGCCGTGTCTTCTGGCCCCTTCTGGTCATTTCATGATCAAAGTGTGGTTCAAATTGATTATTTGTTGTTGGTAGCAATCAGTATAAATGATTTCACCTGGTTTTAGAAGTTCATAACACACCACACTTTTCTAATCACACCAAACCCAGAGCATTGTCGTCTTTCCAAAGCGATTGGGCCTTGCAGTCGATGTTGATGGTTGACCTGGATCAACCCATGATTTTGTGCATTTCGGATTCTCAAAATAAATCCACTTTTCATCACCAGTCACAATTCAATGCAAAAAAAGAGACTCTTTCGTCCTATTAAAGCAACATTTTACTGATGACTTTTCGGTTTTCCACTTACCTTTCATTCAGTTGATGTGGCACCCATTTTCCTTCCTTTAAAATCTTTCCCATTGCTTGTAAACCATCGGAAATTGTTTGCTGAGCAACATTGAATCTTTCTGCAAGTTGTTTTTGAGTTTGACATGCATTTTCATCCAATAATGCTTGTTATTGTTGGTCTTCAAACTTTTTTGGTTGACCTGGAAGTTCTTTGCCTTTCACATCGAAATCATCACTTTTAAAGCATCTAAACCAGCATTCACAAGTATCTTGAGATGGAGCATGGTCACTATAAGCTTCCTGAAGTATACGATAACTTTTTCTTCAAAATAAAGTAATGAACTAAAACTTCCCGCAAATGTTCTTTTTCGGCACAAAATTTGACATTTTTAACCTTAAAATATCTAGGATGTTAACACCTTCAGCAAATTTGGCATATGAAGTTTTGAAGCTTGCTGTCAATACAAGCTAGCATATCAAATCACATCTATATCAACATATGTGTAACTCCATCTATTGAAAAAAATCCTCATTAGGAGAAAACCAAGATGGTGGTATAGATAAACACATAAACTGCTGCCTCGCCCAACAATTTCAAAACTACAACTAAAAGGCAAAACAGACATCATCTAGAACCACAGCAAAGCTGGCCGAGTGGAAATTCTACAACTAGAAGGAAAGAGAAAAGCACACAGAGAATCAGAGGAGCTGCAAAAGACTGAGGTACCAAGACACACGTACCGAGAGGATGGGCAGCTGAGTGCCTGGCTGGCTTTCTCTAGCGGGAAGGAGACAAAAGCTCCCATCTGCGCTGAACCCCAGTTCTGACTGCACTGAACCCATTCCGGGCAAGACCCTGGGAACCCAGGCTCATATGGAAGGGGGGACACAGGGAATCTGGACTGTCAGGCAGAAACTCAGGGGAGCCGCAAAAAGCAGAGGTCCGGAAGTGTGCGCACAAGTGCGCGCAGAGAGAATTAACTGCTGAGTTTGCCATTGGCTGTCTCTAGCGGGAGGGAAACAGAAGCTCCTGACTGCACTGAACTCCAGTTCTGGGCGAGAATCTGGGCATCCAGACTCATTGGGGGAGAAATTGGGCTGTCTGGCAGCAGGCAAAATTCGAGGGTGGCTTTCTCTCAGAGGTGCTTGCAACAATTACTGAGGGGCACTGAGACCCAGGCATCTCAGGGCAGGGCTGAAGGGATGCCAAGACTGTCTGCTCAGCCCTAAAGCTCTGCCCCACCCAAGCTGAGCACAGATGCTTTTGCAATTTTGCAAGTCTTGTCTTATAAGGCTGTCTCCAGCACAAAAGTTCTCCCAGCATAGACACAGCTGATCCTCACAGCCAATTGGCCTGGAAGTCAACTCCTCCCACTGATATGAACAACAATTAAGACTTAACCACAACAAGGCTGTACACACAGTCCACAAAGGGGTGCACCAAGAGTGTCCACCTCAGGTAACTGAGGAGGCCAACCCACTGGCCGATATAGGACACCTAGCACACAAAGCTACCCTACCAACTCAGGGAAGCAGCGAAAATGCAGAGACAAAGAAACAGATCACAAACTAAAGAAATGGAGGAAAAGAAACGACTGGATATAGAGTTCAAAATCACAGTTATAACATTTTTCAAGAATTTCCTAGAAAAGGCAATAAATTTAGCGAGACCCTTGAGAATATGTACCACACCCTCGAGGATATGGAAAAGGACCAACTAGAAATTAAACATACACTGACTGAAATAAAAAAAATATTATACAGAGTCCAAACAGCAGACTAGAGGAACTCAAGAATCAAGTCAAAGATTTGAAATACAAAGAAGCAAAATCACTCAACTAGAAAAGCAGAAAGAAAAAAGACTGCAAAACTTTGAAGATAGTGTAAGAAGCCTCTGGGACAACTTCAAGTGTACCAACATCAGAATTATGGGGGTGCCAGAAGAAGAGAGACAGCAAGACACTGAAAGCCTACTTGAAGAAATAATGATTGAAAACTTCCCCTGCCTGGTGAAAGAAAAAGACAAGTCCAAGAAGCGCTTGCAGAGAATACCAAACAAAAGGAATCCAAAGAGAACCACACCAAGACACATCATGATTAAACTGCCAAGAGCAAAAGGCAAAGAGAGAATATTAAAAGCAGCAAGAGAAAAACAGTTAATTACATACAAGGGAGCACCTATACAATTGTCAGCTGATTTCTCAACAGAAACTATGCAGGCCAGATGGGAGTGGCAAGAAATATTCAAAGTGATGAATAGCAAGAACCTGCAACCAAGAATACTCTACCCAACAAAGCTGACATTCAGAATTGAAGGTCAGATAAAGAGCTTCACAGATAAGAAAAAGCTAAAGGAGTTCATCACCACCAAATCAGTATTATATGAAATGCTGGAAGGTATTCTTTAAGAAGAGGAAGAAGAAGAAAAAAGGTAAAGATAAAAATTATGAACAACAAATACATATCTATCAACAAGTGAATCCAAAAATCAAGTGAATTAAAAATCTGATGAACAGAATAAGCATAGAAAGGGAGTGGACTGAGAACTCTCAGGGGGAAAGGGTTATGGGGGGATGCTGCAAGAGACTGGATAATAATTGTACACCTATGGATGAGGACAGTGGGGGGAGGTAAGGGCAGAGGAGTGGGATGGGAACCAGGTGGAAGGAAGCTATGGGGGGGGGGGGGGGACAACTAATAATCTGAACAATAAAGATTTATTAAATTTTTTAAAAGAAAGAATTCCTCATTATTAACTGGTACACCTAGTAAGTACATGGACCCTTTAACAGGAACTGTCTGGGACTCCAGCATCCTTTTGTCTTCCTCAGCCTCAATCCTTGCTGGTTTATGGAATCAGAAGTTATGGAGACTTCTCTTTCTGGCACTGGAACCCTGGGCTGGGTGGCTGGTGTGGTGCTGGAACCCCTCATTCCTCAGAGGGGACCTCTGCGGCTGAGATTTAGTCTACATGTGAATGTAGACTAGCTCATTCTGTGTGTCTGCCCCTTCCGTGAGTCTCAATATGGCTTCTTTTTTATTTCCCTAGTTTTAGTACTTCCCTTTAGCCAGATTTCAGGTGGTTCTGAATGATGGTTGTTGTGTAGTTTAGTTGTAATTTTTAAAAAATATATTTTATTGATTTTTTTTACAGGGAGGAAAAGAGAGGAATAGAGAATTAGAAACATCGATGAAAGAGAAACATCAATCAGCTGCCTCCTGCACACCCCCCACCAGGGATGTGCCCTCAACCAGGGTGCATGCCCTTGACCAGAATCAAACCTGGGACCCTTCACTTTGCAGGCCGATGCTCTATCCACTGAGCAAAACTGGTCTCAGCTTAGTTGTAATTTTGATGTGGTTGTGGGAGGAGACAAGTACTACATTTACCTGCACTGCCATCTTGACTGGAAGTCTATTCTAATATTTCAACTAGTGGCCTAGTGCATGAAATTCATGCACCGGGGGGGGGGGTTCCCTCAGCCCAGCCTGCACCCTCTCCAATCAGGGACCCCTTTGGGGATGTCTGACTGTTGGCAGTCAGACATCCCTCTAGCAAGCTAGGAACACTAGCTCCTAACTGATCATGGCCTGCCTGACTGATCGCCCCTGCCCCTAAGTGCTCCCCTGCTGGCCTGATTGCCCCTAACTGCCTCTTCCTTGCCCCACACCTGGGACCCAGGCTTAGATCAAAGATAACAAACTATGCCCCCTGGGCTAAATCTGGCTTTCTGCCTATTTTTGGTCAATGAAGGAAAAAAAGAATGTTATTTTGTGACATGAAAATTATATGAAATTCAAATTTTAGTGGCCATAAAGTTTTGTTGGGACACATCCATCCTGTTCCTTTGGGCTTTGCATGCTAGGACTGCAGAAGTTGGGTATTCGAGGCAATGTATAGTCCACAAAAACTGAGCCACACTCTAGCTCCTTATGGAAATGGCATTTGGCCCCTGCTCTAGATAAATTCTGGGGTGTTATTATGTGAAATGTGCATACTGTAAAATATAGGCTTATAAAATGAAAACATTTTACTTCAGTGTTCATAGTCATTTTAAAGGGCACTTTTATTTGTAGCAAATTCAGTTTTCATGGGATTTGTAGAGCTCAATGCTGGGGAGCGGACATCGCGCACAGGCGGTCCTGGTGCTTCGAGCGACACCTGCTCCAGCCTCAGGGTGTGGCCCAGGCTGGGCAGGGGAGCCCAAGGCCAGGCTACACACGGCTCTCACAATAGTAGCCACAGCTCCAATGGCTGGGGGGGGAGGGGGTGCAGTGTCCTCTGGCGAGGGCCTTTCTTAGTGGTGGCCATGGGACCTCTCTCCTGCGGTCCAGGGTCACCTGTCCCTGAATCCTGGCAGCGCGGCCCTAGTCCCCTTCCTTTCCCACCCCCTCATCCGTCTCCTTACTTCCTTCAGCTGCCTTCCTCCCTGCTGCCTCTGCTGTTCCTCCGGAGGTCCACCCCACCCACCCTGCCCGCCCCACCTGCCCCGAAGGGAAGCCACGAGGCCAGCGGGTCCTGGACTGAGCTCGCGGGGCGCAGGGTCTGTGTCCCCTTCCCCACCTGCATTCAGCATGCCAGGATCTGGAGCAACTGGTGCTGGTTCTGCAGCGGTGGGGAAGGAGGTGGTGGCGGCCAGCCAGGGGGAAGAGGCATCGGCCTGGGGAGCTGACGCCGTGCACTGGCAGTCCCGGCTGGCCCACAGCACCCCATGGAGTGGACTGCCGCTTGGCTCACAACCCCGCCTCGCACCTGGATCTCATTACCCAAGATGCCCCGGGCGCTCATTTGCATGTGATTCAGTCACCATAACTGTAAGGAGGGCCGGCCCTTAAGTACAATGCAGGCAGAGCTTATAGCGCACTGGTTGCTTTCACAGCACTGCGGCCACTCCCCTGCTGGCCTTGCCCCCTGTGTGCTGGCCATGTCTGCTGGCCATGTCCACTGGCCACACCCCCTGACCACGCCTCCTGTCTGCTGGTCATGCCCCCTGCTCCTAATTGGCTGGTAGTGTAGCTGAGGTATGGTCAATTTGCATGTTACTCTTTTATTAGATAGGATATTGTGTTGGCAATTTTTTTCTACCTTTTTAAAATAAGTGTTTGAATAATTTTTCAATAGCCACAAAGTAATTTGCTTGGATTTGAAATCCAAGCAAAGTTCAGAAGAACTGATGTCTTAACAATACTGAGTCTACTTATCTATAACTATGGAGTGCCTCTCCATTTACTTTGATTTCTTTCATCAGTGTTTTTTAGTTCATATAGTATTTTGTAGATTTTGTGCATATTTTGCTAATTTATACCTAAGTATTTTATTTTTGGATGCAGACGTAAATGTTATTGCACTTTTAATTTCAAATTTTAATTTTATTCCTGGTCTGGAGAGAAGAAATTGATTTTTCTATGTTACACTTGTATCCTAAAACCTTGTTATAATTGCTAATTAGTTTCATGAATGTTTTAGTTGATTCTTTGAGATTTGTACATACACAATCTTATTATCTGAGAACAAAAAAGCTTTATTTCTTCTTTTCTAATCTGTGTACCTTTTATTTTCTTATCTTATTCCTTTAGTTGGGATTTCCAGTATGATATTGATTAGGAGAGGTGAAGAGGGGTCATCCTTACCTATTTCTTCATATTAGCGTGAAAGCACCTACTTTCTCACCATGAAGTATGATGTTGGCTGAAACTATTTTTTTTAGCTTCTCTTTATTAAGTTGAAGAAGCTACCCTCATTCTAATTTGCTGAGATTTTTTTAAATCATGAATAGGTGTTATATTTTGTCAAATGCTTTTATTGCATGTATTGATGTGATTGTGTGATTTTTTTTTTCTTCACCATGTTGATGTGATTTGTCATTAATAGATTTTCAAATGCTGAAATGAGCCATATATGCCTGGGATAAATTCCATTAGTTATGATATATATTCTATATATTTTAGGGTTAACTCATTAATGTTTGTTGAAGCTTTTTATATCTTGCTTTATGATATACTAGAAGCTCAGTACACAAAATTTGTGGACTCGCAAGGGTGGGATGGTCTCTCAGCCCAGCGTGTGCCCTCTCCCAGTCTGGGAGCCCTTATGGGATGTCAGACTGATGGCTTAGCACTGCCACTGGAAACAGGAGAGGCTTCTGCCACTGCCGCTGTGCTCGCCAGGCCAGCCTTGAGCCCTGCTTCTGGTGCATTGACCACCAGGAGGCAGCTTCTACATTGAGTGTCTGCCCCCTGGTGGTCAGTACACATTATAGCAACCAGTCATTTCACTGTTCTGTTGATTTGCAGATTAACCTTTTATTATATAGGATATTTATCCGATTTTGATATTAGAAGGTATTACTTCTGCTTTCATTTGTAGAGAGTTGGTATAATTTCTTACTGAAATATTTGATAGAATTCATCAGTGAAAATACCTGAGCCTGGCACTCTCTATTTTGGAAATTTATCAATTATTGATTCAATTTCTTTAATAGATATAGATCTATTTAACTTATCTATTTCCTTTGTGTAAATTTTGATACATTGTGTCCAGGAATAACAGGAAAATAATAAAGCTTGTCCTTTTCAAATTGGTTATCAAATATGTGCATAGAGTTGTTTATAATATTTCTTTATTACACTTTTAATGTTAATAGATTCAATTGTGCTGTCACCTCTTTCATTTCTAATATTGATAATTTGTGTCTTCTCTTTTTTTTCTTGGTTAGTCAAGATAGAGGCTTATCCATTTTTCTAATCTTTCTAAAGAACCAACTTTATTTCAGTTGATTTCTCTATTGACTTTCGGCTTTCAATTTCACTGAATTCTGCTCTGATTTTTATTCTTCGGCTCAATTTAGATTTAATATGCTCTTCTTTTTCTAGTTTTCTGAAGTGAGAGGTTAGCTTTTAAATGTAAAATATTTTGTCTTTACTAATATATACATAAAAATGTATAAATATCCAACTAAGTTTTGCTTTTGTTATATCCCCAAAATTTTGAAAGTTGTATCTTTATCTTGATTCATTTTAAAATATTGCTTTAAATTTAGAGTTCTTTCACCCATATGTAATTAAGAAACGTGTTGTTTAATTTTCCAGTATTTTGAGAGCTTTCAGTTATTTTTCTATTATTGATTTCTAGTTTTATTTCATTGTAGTCTGAGAACATATATTGCATGATTTATATTCTTTTAAATTTGTTAAGATACAGAATGTGATCCATCTTGAGGTGTTCCATGTTTGAGAATTTATATCTTGCTGTTGTTGGATGACATAGTCTATAGATGGCAATTAGATCTAATTGATTGACTGTGCTGTTCAGTTCAACTATGTCTTTACTGATTAGCTGCCTAATGGATCTGTCAGTTACTTTTAGAGGAGTGTGGAGTTTAAATATAGTGGATTCATCCACTTATTTATGCAATTCTATCAGTTTTTGCCTCACAGATTTTATTTCTTATATATGGGTTGTGGGGTTTTTTTTGGCTTAAACAATAAATATTTATTTCTCATAATTCTGAAAAATGGAAAGTCTACAATCAAGATAAATATAAAAAATAATGATATAATAAAAACATAAAGTACATAATTATAGAATGTCAGTAAACCATTTCTTTTATTATTCAAGATCCATTTGGAGCAAGTATCTATAAAATACTCTATTCAGAACTTTCTCTCTTTCCAGATTCATCCCATCCCTCTATTTGGAGGTTATTAACCTCTCTCATAAGATATTTGGCTCCCATTAGTGGTCTTATTTGCCATTAAGGAATTAATTTTCTTCTTACAGTTAATTCTGGCTTTCGGGTCCAACGTTTCTTGCCACAGTGAACTATTGTGTACTTTTAATAATAGAATCTAGCCCTAGCCGGTTTGGCTCAGTAGATAAGAGTGTCAGCCTGTGGACTGAAGGGTCTTGGTATCGATTCCAGTCAAGGGCACATGCCCTGGTTACAGGCTCAATCCCTAGTAGGGTGTGTGCAGGGACAGCCAATCAATGATTCTCTCTCATGTTTCTATCTTTCTCCCTTCCCCTTCCTCTCTGAAATCAATAAAAATATATTTTAATAAAATAGAATCTATTTGAATTATTTATTTACTTTGTGTGACTTTTGATATATGGTATCTAGGAATTGGTCCTTTTCAACTTGATTATAAAATTAATGTGCATAAAGTTGTTTATAATATTTCTTTATTATCCTAATCCAAACTTGAAGAAGCCTGTATGATATAACTTTTAAACCCTCTTCTGTGAGGTAAAAATATTTGAGTTATGCTAATCTGACTTGATCCAATGACAGAACCTAAACTACTTAAGGAAGTGAGACTATAGTATGTACTTATTTGCTTTCCATAAATAATAATTTTCCTATGCCTCATATATATATATTTATACTCTTTTGTTAAGGCATACACACTAAGGCAAGTATGTCAAACTCAAAGGCTAAGATGGACCAAATAAACCAGGTTTACATTTATGTGGGCTGCAAAAAACTAAAAGCTTCAATTTTCATAGGAACATAGATTAATTTCGATAGAGACATGCTGAATATAAAGGGCTGAAAAAAATGAGTAATTGTTAACATAAAAATAACATTAAAAATTAATATTTTTCTTGAACATTAACTTACCAGAACTGAGTAATTGCACAAATTAATAAATGTAATAAACTTATTGTTCTTGTTCTCCAAAAGTGAAATATTTCCTGTTGTGTACACCAAACAGGTCATTATAAGACTAATGACATCACCTGTGTGTAAGGTGCATAAAGGAAATAAATGCAACATGATTATAGTAATCAGTCATTACCGAACGTTGTAGTTTGTTATTAATAATCCTATATAATAAAAGCCTAGGTGGCATCACACCCTTGCATGACATCATCACAAGGTGGCTGGCAGGGGAGAGGGCAGTTGGGGGCAAACAGACTGGTAGGGGAGGGCAGTTGAGGGTGATAAGGCCAGCAGGGGAGGGCATTTGGGAGTAAAACAGGCCAGTAAGGGAGGGCAGTTGTGGGCGACCAGGTCTGCAGGGAAGGGCAGTTAGGGTGACCAAGCCTGCAAGGGAGGGCATTTGGAGGCAACCAGGCCAGCAGGGAAGGGTAGTTGGGGACACTTGGGCCGGCAGGGGAGGGCAGTTGCAGGTGATTGGGCCAGCAGGGGAGGGAATTTGGGGGCGATCAGGCTGGCGGGGGAGCAGTTAGGCATCAATCGGGCTGGCAGGGGAGTGGTTAGGGCATGATCCGACTGGAAAGCAGAAGTAGTTAAGGGCAATCAGGAATCAGGCAGGCAGGCAGGCAGGCAGGCAGGCACGTGAGCGGTTGGTTAGGATCCAGCAGTCCCGGATTGTTGGGATTGGGCCTGAACCAGCAGTCAAACATCCCCCGAGGGGGTCCCAAATAGGAGAGGGTCCAGGCTAGGCTGAGGGAATTTCATGCACAGGACCTCTAATCCTATTTAATAAAAGCCTAATATGCAATTTGACTAAACAGTGGAACAACTAGTTGGCTGGGGGTAGGGCTGGCAAGTGGATGGTGCCAAGGCAGCCATAGTGGGTGCCAGCAGGCAGAGGGATATGAAGGCAATCAGGGGGTGAGGGTGGAGGGGCAATTGGGGGTGGGGCAGGCCCCCGCAGAGGGAGGCCAGACTGCTGCTTAGGCCCACACCCCACAGGGCATGGGTCTCAGCCATCAGTTGGACATCTCCCAAGGGCTCCTAGTCTGCAAGAGGGCACAGGCTGGACTTAGGGGACTCCCCTTCCCCCGAGTGCATAAATTTTCATGCACTGTGCCTCTAGTCCTATTATAATAAATGCCTACGTGGCATTGCGTGATGTCATCATAAGATGACTGCATGCACAGTGGAGGAGGGGCCCAGCAGCCACTCCATGTGGTGAAGCCTGGGGGTCCCACGGCACTTTTGGCAGGAGAGCTGTTAGGGGACTATCAAGCTGGCAGGCAGAAGCAATTAGGGGCAATTAGGCAGGCAGGCAAGCAGTTAGGAGTCATCAGTCCCGGATTGTGAGAGGGCTTGAGCCTAAACCTGCAATTGAGGGGTCCCAGATTGGAGATGGTGCAGGCCAGATTGAGGGACACCTGCCCTCCCCCCCCCCCCCCCGCACAAATTTTGTGCAATGGGCCTCTATTTATATATAACAGGATATTGTAAAAATTAAGTCACAAAATTTTTATTAAAAACATTTCTTACATACCATTATATTGGCTGGGCCACAAAAATATTTGTTGGCGGGGGCACTAAGAGTTATTATGTCTTTGATTTGATTCCTTATCATTTGTAGTGGGATCTTTATTCCTAATAATTTACCTTCCTCTGAAGTCTGCTTTGTATAAAAATAATAAATCTTCTCCAACTTTCTTTTGGGGGTGCTAAAAGTATTATGTTATTAATTTCAGACATCACTAGTACATATTAAAATAAGTGACTTTTGTTTATTAACCTTATCCTCTAAACTTATTAAAATGTCTTATTAGTTCCAGGAGTTTTTTTGTTTGTTCTTTCAGATTTTCTACATACACAATCATGTCATCTGTGAACAAAGACAGTGTTATTTCTTCTTCCAATCTGTATTCCTTTTATTTCCTTTTCTGATCTTAACACATTTGCTATGAATTCCAGTATCATGTTGTACAGGAGTAGTGTGAGGGAACATACTTGACTTTTTTCTGATCTTAATGGTAAAACTTCTAGTTTCAACCATTAAGTGTGATAATAGCTATAGAGTTTTTGTAGATATTCTTTATTAGGTCAAGGAAGTTCCACTTTCCCTGATTCGCTGAGCCAACTTTATTCTTTTGCATGTGAATATTTAATTGTCTTAGCATTGCGTATAAGCAGACAGGATTTTCAAAAAATGATGATTGAATTCCATTCAGTGGAATATGAGTGAAAATTATGTAGGCATTTCTTGACTGAGGATTTTAAAAGGCAAGTGGACTACCTCTACTCTTTTTACCCCCTTACTTTACTGGCTGGACAGATGTCCCATGGTGGTGATGCAATAAGTAAGTGATGACCCAGCCAGTATGGCTCAGTGTTTTAGTGTTGACCCATGAACCAGGAGGTCATAGTTCAATTCCTGGTCAGGGCACATGCCCAGGTTGTAGACTCAATCCGGGGGTGTGCAGGAGGAAGCCGGTCAATGATTCTCTCTCATCGTTGATGTTTTTATCTTTCTCTCTCTCTTTCTTTTCCTCTATAAAGTCAATTAACAAACAAATTTTGCCTTAACTGGTTTGGCTCAGTGGATAGAGAGTTGACCTGTGTATTGAAAGGTGCCAGGTTTGATCCTGGTCAAGGGCATGTACCTTGGTTGTGGGCACATCCCCAGTGTGGGGTGTGCATGAGGCAGCTGATTGATATTTCTCTCTCTTCAATGTGTCTGACTCTCTATCCCTCTCCCTTCCTCTCTGTAAAAAGAAATCAATTAAATTAAATTAAAAAAAAACAAAATTTTAAAAATAAATAAGTAAAATAAGGAAGTGATGGTTAGGTACTCTGAAACATAACAAAAGGTACTGTATACTTCTCTTTTTCTTTCTATTTTGAAAATAATTTGACATTCAATTAAATGTCAGTATTTGCTGGCATTGTGGAAATTCAGGATTTTCTCTCCCTGCAGATCAAATAACCTCACCTCATCAACCCCTTTAGATCTACCAATCCTCGAGGAGTATTTTCTATTTCCTGAATTTCAGTGGCTTTCACATTATTTTTTCAAGTGTTGCCAAACTAAGCTTTACTGTCAAACACTTAAATCCTTCCAACTGCTCCTTCTAATTTTCCCAACCTCTTCCCATACCTAGAGTCCTCATCATGTCAGAGCTGAGTAGTCTAGAGAATAGAGAGAAGGATGTTTTCCTCTCTTTAAGTTGTACTTTATAAATGGGATTTGCACACCAGAGTATAACAGAGTTTATTTTAAAACAGTGCTTTCTGGGATAACTTATGAACCTGCGTTTGTTATGACAAACATATAGTTGAAGGCATATGTTAGAACAGAAAAAAATAGGAGCCCTAATCCACATGCTGCCATTAGAATAGCTCTATTCCCCTAATGACAAGGTAGTGTTCCTGGGCTGAGGTCATTGTGCCTGGTTCTGTTTTCCCTCAGGATAAATTCTCTTAAAGCAGAACCAACACCAAATATGAACTGAAAATGTTATTGGGTCAAGTCTACCCACCAGTTCTCCAGATTAGTAAAAGTTAGGTTGAGATATTTCCCACAGGTTCTTCAGTCTCTATTTGAAGTAGACATCTGTTAAGCCAATTTTATCACAAGAGCTCAACCTGGTCTGCTTGGTCCCAACTGCAAGTGACTTGAGTTTCTAGACAGAGTTTTTTTAAAAATCAGGGATAAACGAATAGATACATTCTAAGAATGGAGAGTATTTTGCTCAAACTTGGACAAAAGGGAGATCCTAGAAGAAAAGTTTGTCTGAGGCACATGAAGGAGAGAACAGAAGCAAATTAAGTGGGCATAAACCCAGGTCCATGCCCACAATGTTTGAGAAAGACAAGATCATTTGAGCTGCACAGGCAAGGGATATTTTAGTGTGAAAGTTTACTTGCATGAATATGGGGTGTGAGGGTGGGGTTTTGGGCAGAGTTGTAGGTATGATGAAGCATCACAGCTGCTTCTCTAACCTGGGCTTAATGCTTGGGAAAATGTTTGGTTCTGAAATTATTCCATAGCTCTTGAGTCTATTGATGGTAGCTCTCTCAGCTAGTAATGTGGGAGGCGGGCGAGGGGGGTGACACAACAAACCTGGGCTCTGCTTTTATTAGATCTGAGAGTGAGGAGCCTAGGGTTCTACAGGTTCACTCTTCATTGGCTTATTTAAAGTACAAGAGCAGGGCCCTGACCAGGTGACTAAGTCGGTTGGAACATAGTCTCGTACAACAGAAGGTTGTGGGTTCAATTCAAGGTTAGGGCACAAAAATAGGTTGCAGGTTTAATCCCCAGTTGGGGAACATATGGGAGGCAGCAGATTGATGTTTCTCTCTCACATTGATGTCTCTTTCTTTCTCTCTCTTTCTCCCTTCCTCTCTCTAGAGTCAATAAAATCATATCATTGGATGAAGATTAAATAAATACATAGAGTATAAAAACTTTATTTTTATACTTTATTTAAATAGGTTGTGGAATGGATAAAGTGAGGTCACTTAAGGATTCAGTTACCCAGGGTTTTCTGAAAAAGAGAACTTCATAGGTAAGGGTGGCCTCATTCATTATCCAGTTGCTTTCCTAGTAGCTGTGTCATACAGCTGGCAATGTCATTATGCATTATGGATGTCATTCGAAATAGATACCTTGGCAATCAAAAGCTTAATGTCAGGTACTTAGACTAAAGAAATTTAAGTATCAGAGGCTAGTCAAGTTAACACAACTGCTAGTAGTAATAATGGGAAGTAGAACAATGTATATTGCAGTCAGACTGGGATCATTTTTAGGAAGAACTAAATATTATATTAATTAGCAGTCAGACAGACATAAGTCACTAGCATCCTATTTCAATCTTTACTTTGCTCTCTGTATTTTAAAGATGACATTTCACCTATCTGGTATCCTATCTAATAAAAGAGTAATATGCAAATTGAGGGTACCTCCAATCAAGCCATGCCCACAGCCACACCCATCAGTCAATCAGGAGAAAATTATGCAAATAAACCCCAACCAAAATGGCTGCCGCCACTGAGAGCAGGAGGGAGGCTTGGGTTTCCCTGGCAATGGAGGAAGCCAAGCTTTCCACCTGCCCTGCCAGCCTAGGCCTCCACTCAATGCTACAAAATTTCAATTATAAAAGATACATAATCCGAACAGAAATGGTGGCAGCCACAGAGCTGGATAGAGCAGAGGCTCGGGTTGCCAGGGCGATGGAGGAAGCCAACTTTCTGCAGCCCTGGCCAGCCTAGGCCTCCACCCTAGGCTACAAAGTTTCAATTATTGAAAGTAACAGAAATAGCTGCCGCCACTGAGCAAGCAGAAGGCTTGGCTCTGCTCCAGGCTACAAAGTTTCAATTGTAGAACATAAATTCCAGATCCCAGGGCCTCCACTTGGGTCACTGGGGAGGGGGGGGCATGGCCGGCCTGCAAACCACCTCGCCCAGGCTGCCCCACATCCCAAGGGAACCCCCACCCTGATCTGGGACACTTCAGAGCAAACCAGCTAGCCCCCACCCATGTACCAGGCTTCTGTCCTATCTAATAAAAGAGTAATTTGCAGATTGACCATCACTCCAACACACAAGAGGGCTGCCCCCATGTGGCCAAAGATCCTGCCCTCGTGTGGGCACAAGATGGCCATTGGGGAGGGCCATTGGGAGGTTGCAGGCATGCAAGGGAGGGCAGTTGTGGGTGATCAGGCCAGCAGGGGAGGGCAGTTGGGAGGGACCAGGCCTGCAAGGGAGGGCAGTTGGGGGCGATGATGCCTGCAGGGGAGGGCAGTTAGGGGCGACTAGGCCGGCAGAGGAGGGAAGTTGGGGGCAAACAGGCTGGCAGGGGAGCAGTTAAACATCAGTTAGCCTGGCAGGGTAGTGGTTAGGGGGTGATCAGGCTCACAGGCAGAAGTGGTTAGGGGCAATCAGGGAGGCAGGCAGATTAGCAGTTTGGAGCCAGCAGTCCTGGATTGTGAGAAGGCTGTCCGACTGCCTGTTTAAGCCTGATCCCAATAGGGTCGGGCCTAAACGGGAAGCTGGACATTCCTCGAGGGGTCCCAGATTGGAGAGGATGTGGGCTGGGCTGAGGGACACCCCCCGCCTCCCGAGCATGAATTTCGTGCACTGGGCCTCTAGTCCTATAATAAAAGCCTAATATGCTAAGTGTCTTGTCCACTGTTCAGCTGTTCAATCAAAGCATAATATGCTAATAATATGCTAAGGCCACTCAACCACTCACAATGACATGTACTGACTGCCAGGGGGCAGACAGTTGACCAGTTGACCAGTCACTATGATGTGCACTGACCACCAGGGGGTAGATGCTCCAACTGGTAGGTTAACTTGCTGCTGGGGTCTGGCCGACCTGGACTGACTAAGACCGGTCCTAGAGCCCTCCTGTGTCCTTCCCTGGCCCTGATCATGCACCAGTGAGTTCCCTCAGCCTGGCCGGTACCCTCTCACTATCCAAGACCCTTTGGGGGATGTTGGAGAGACAGTTTTGGCCCAATCCTGCAGGCCAGGCTGAGGGACCCCACTGGTGCACAAATTCATGCACCAGACCTCTAGTATATACATAAAGAGCTTAAAATAGGACTTTCCTCAGTTCAGTAAATGTTAATTGGCATATTGTGTCTGTGTTAGCATAGGTAGCTAGGAGTTAAAAGAGAAGGGAACTATATTGGCTGGGCCTAGCTGAGTCTGGAAGTTATAGCTTCAGACACCCCAGAGGATAGCTGAATCCTGTCAAGGGGATTACATCTCTCTGCGCCCCCCTTCCCACCTGTAGGGAGGAAGGACCAGCTTTCTAATCTCCCATAGGGACTACTTGTCCATTCCCGCATCTCACAGGGGTGTCCTTCTACTGAGGCATGTGCAATAGAAACCAAGATGGTACAGGAATGGGCCTTCTACTTTGAAACATGTGCAGTAGGAGACAAGATGGCCACCATAAAGAAGCAGAGTCTAGTCTGGAAAACCTGGGAATAAAGACGGGAGGACCCAACACAAGCCTGCAAAGAGCCAGGCAAGAGATTGGTTATGTTTAAAAGAAAAGCCTCTCCAAAAGCATACAATGGAGCCAGGACAGTCTCTTCAATAAATGGTGCTGGGAAAATTGAACAGATACATCCAAAAAATGAAACTAGATCACCAACTTACACCAGACACAAGGATAAACTCAAAGTGGATAAAATACTTAAATGTAAGTCGTGGAACCATAAAAATCCTAGAAGAAACCATAGGCAGCAATGTCTCAGACATCTTTCATAGCAGTGTGTTTACAGATATATCTAGGACAAAGGAAACTCAGGAAAAAATAAACAAGACTACATCAAAATAAAAAGCTACACAGCAAAAGAAACCATCAATAAAATGAAAAGGGAGCCCACTGCATGGGAGAACATATTTTGCAATGATAAATCTGATAGGAAATTAATTTCCAAAATATATAGAGAACTCATGCAATTAAACAAAAGGTAGACAATCCAATTTTTAAAATGCGCAAAGGACTTAAATAGATTCTTCTCCAAAGTGGACATACAGAAGGCCAAGAGACGTATGAAAAAATGCTCAAAGTCACTGATCATCCAAGAGATGCACATCAAAATGACAATGCGGTACCAAATCACACCTGTCATAATGACTGTCATCAACAAATCAACAAATGACAACTGTTGGCAAAGATGTGGAGAAAAGGGAACCCTAATACACTGCTTATGGGAATGCAGACTGATGCAGCCACTGTGGAAACAATATGGAGTTTCCTCAAAAAATTAAAAAATTAACTCCTATTTGACCCAGTGATCCCACTTCTAGGAATATATCCCAAGAAATCAGAAACACCAGTCAGAATATATGCACTCCTATGTTCATAGAAGCACAATTTACAATAGGTTAGATTTGGAAACAGCCCAAGAGCCCATCATCAGATGAGTGGATAAGAAAACACTGTGATACATTTACACAATAGAATACCATGCAACTGTAAAAAAGAAAGAACTCTTACACTTGCAACAGCATGGATGGACCTGGAGAGTATTATGCTAACCAAAATAAGCCAGTCTAAGAAAGAAAAATACCTCATGATCTCACTCATATGTGAAGTCTAATGAACAAAATAAACTAATGAATAAAATAGAACCAGAGACATAGAAGCATGGAACAAACTGAGGAATTTCAAATAGAAGGTGGGGGTGGGAGGGGAGTGATGAACCAGGGAACTTATTTGCATATATGCATAACCCATGGACACAGACAATAGAGTGGTGAAGGCCTGGGAGGGGCAGGTATGGGTTGGAAGGGGCAAAGGTGGCAAAAACACAAAGAGGACATCTGTAATAATTTCAACAATAAAGATTAAAAAAAGAAAGAAAAGTCTCTCCTAAGCCTGAGGTAATAAAATCAAAGCCTATCAAGGGCCCCTCTTGGTAGCACATGTTTGCCACTTCCTTCATCTATTTGGAAGAGTTCTCTCTCCATAGCAGCTGCAAGGCTCCAAGCTCAGGTTTGGTGCAGTAGCACAGCATCAGCTGGAGCACAGCAGGGAACAGAGACTAAGCTAGCTGAATGGAGATAGAGACTAAGCTGTACTAAGCTCTGGCATAGTCTTAACTGAACTTCAAAAGCCTCACATACCCTGCTGATACCAGGTAATGGCATAACATCCCTGGATTCTGGCCCTTTTTCTGGGCTTGGTGAAGATAATGCTTGACTTCTTACGCAGCTGGATGGAGCTAAACCATCTGATCGTAGATGAGACATTGGGCACTTAGGGACAGTCCTTTGTGTTTGCTCTAGTTCCAATAAATCTTACCGCTACACCTCATCCTTGCATATGTGGGTCCCCCAAATGCTTTTTTCTTGACTCCCTGGAAGAGCCCCACTTCTCTAGAGGGAGCATGCACTGAGTTCTTTGTCTTAAGAGCTTTTATCTGTTTTCTAAAGGGGGGGATTTTAAGGGAGGTTTCAGGGGAGGATCTCAAGAGAATAGTCATCAGCTTTCCAAGTGTGTCCTTTAATATGCTGATTCATCAAAATTCGTCCATAGAAGGGTCAGGGTCATTCTCTGGTCAATTTCACCTTCAAAAAATGTCACTGAAGAGGGACCAGGACCTAGGTGGGTCTGCCCCTACACCTTCTGGAATGTGTGAACGACTTGCTAAGTGTCCTTGGTTAGGGAATATTTAGTATCTGGCTGTAAATTGCTTGGCTACCTAACTATGTCTCAGTTTTGCTATTCCACTTGCCAGGAATTTTCCTAGCTTCTTACTAACCTGCCTCATTCAGATTCCCTTCTTCAAGCCTAGTGTTTACCCAAGAGAGTATACTGTGGAACAAAGAAAAGAATCCACAATTCAGCTAATGCCATTTAAACTGTACAGTAAAAGTGGCTGTCCTCTGATAATTGGCATCCATTATCTCCAGATACCATATATAGTCATCCCCAGATATTTTTTGGGTATTACCTAAACATTGCACAGTTATAATAAAATATCTAAAAACAAATAAATGATGATATGAAGCTTCATGGTAAGAATATGCTTCCCTTTTCATCCTGGGAAACAGTGATTTTCAGCCAATAGGAACTTTCTCCAACATGAACCTCAAAAATCCTTACAAATATCTCTCTTCTTTAGAAAACAGGGAGAAGGGAATTGCTAGAGAGGGTTGTTATAGTGGTGAGAGATGTGCCCCCAAATTGATCCTCCCAGAGATCAAGCCCCAAAAAAGAAAAGTCCAGGGGAATGGACTTTATCAGGCTGGTCAATAAATGTGGTTCCTACTACAGCTGTATCAAATTACCACAGCTTTGGTGGCTTAAAATAATGACAATTTATTATCTTACAGGTCTGGAGATTGGAAATATTAAAAGGTCTCACTGATCTAAAATAAAAGCGATGGCAGGAATTCATTCCTCCAAGGGATTGTAGGGAAAAATCTGTCTCCTGGTTTTTTCCAGATTCTGGGGGCTGCCTGCATTCCTTGACCTATGTCTTCCTTTCATCTTCAGAGCTAGCATAGGCCTGTCAGCATGTCCAGTCTTTGTCATGCAACTTCACTGTAACACTGATTCTTCTACCTGGCTCTTACACATTTAAAGTACCTTTGAGATTCCATTGGCCACGATAATGCAGCACATCTTTAATCTTTAAATTCAGCTGATTAGCAATCTTAATTCCATCAGTAGCCTTAATTGTCCTTTGCCATTTAACATCACACATTTATAGGTTCAGGAGAATTAGACATGGACATGCTTGGGGAACTTTCATACAACCTACTGCAGTGAGGGATGCCATTTAATTCACTTTTCTAAAGGGGATCAGTGGCGGGGGGAGAAGCCAAGATGGCAGCATAGGTAAACACCTAAACTGCTGCCTCGCACAACAATTTCAAAACTGCAACTAAAAGACAAAATGTCTATCATCCGGAACCACAGAAAAGCTGGCCAAGTGGAAGTTCTGCAACTAGAAGGAAAGAGAGAGGAGCACTGGGATGTGCACAAGCACTGAAAAGCTGAGGTACAGAGGTGTGTGAGCCGGGCAGGCAGCAGGTGACTTTGGGCGCTGCTTTTTTCAACCCAAAGGGAAATGGGCTCCTGATTACTCTGAGCTCCAGTTTCTGGGGAGATGCTGGTGACCCAGACTTCTATGGGGAGAAACTGGACAGTCTGCCATTGGGTCAGAAAAGTGGGGGTGGCTCCCTTGCAGACCTGCCCGCAGCGATTGTTGTTCACTGCGTGGGGGGCACGAGACTCGGGGACTTGGAGACACAGAGAGGTAGAAAAGGCTGAGTGGCAGCTATCACTGTTGGCAACGCCCTAGCCTAATGACTCCCTGAGACCCCGCCCCGCCCAATCTGCAAACCTGCCAGAGCTGTGTGCAGTGGCATTTGCATATAAATGGCCTGCACTACAGCAGCTTATCCTAAACTGGTCATACCAGGAGAAATCTGCAGACTTTGCAATAGCTCCTGCTGGGTCGCCTCAGACAGTAGCTGACCTGTGCCCCATTGGAGATCCAGAAGCTAGTGTATCTAGAGGTCAGTGTGAGGCGACACCAGAATTCAACTACTCACATCCATAAGTGACACATTCAAGAGGCAGACTCAGTGAACACCAAAGCCCCACTGAAGCAAGTCTGATCCCATAGGCGTGTCTCCAGCACAGCAGTTCTTCCACTCCATCAACACAGGGAAGCAGCAAAATATGGAGACAAAGAAACATGTCATGAATGAAATAAATGGAAGAAAGCAGACTATTGGACATAGAGTTCAAGACTAAATTTATAAGGTTACTCAAGAATCTTGTAAAAACCGCCGAGAAACTTGATGAGAACTCCAATAAGCTTGGTGAGACCTTCAAGGACCTTAATGAGAATGCCAAGAAAATGGAAAAGGACCAGTCAGAAATTAAGTGTACACTGTCTGAAATAAAGACTAGACAAAGGACTCCAAGAATCAAACCAAAGATCTGAAATATAAGGAGACAAAAAACACCCAACCAGAAAAAAAAAAGAACAAAAATATGAAGGTAGTGTGAGGAGCCTCCGGGATAACTTTAAGCATACCAACATCCGAATTATTGGGGTGCCAGATGAAGAGATAGAGCAAAATATTTAAAAATATTTAAAATATTTAAAACCTATTTGAAGAAATAATGACAGAAAACATTCCCTACCTGGTGAAAGAAATAGACTTACAAGTCCAGGAAGTGCAGAGAACCCCAAACAAGAGGAATCCAAAGAGGACCACACCAAGACACATCATAATTAAAATGCCAAGGGCTAAAGACAAAGAGAGAATATTGAAAGCAGCAAGAGAAAAACAGTTTGTTTACCTACAAGGGAGTACCCATATGACTGTCAGCTGATTTCTCAACAGAAACTATGCAAGCCAGATGAGAGTGGCAAGAAATATTTAAAGTGATGAACAGTAAGAACCTACAACCAAGATTACTCTACCCAGCAAGGCTATCATTCAGAATTGAAGGTCAGACAAAGAACTTCGCAGAAGAAAAAGCTAAAGGAGTTCATTACCACCAAACCAGGATTATATGAAATGCTGAATGGTATTCTTTAAGAAGAGGAGGAAGAAGAAAAAGGTAAAGATAAAAACTATGAACAACAAAATACATACCTACCAATAAGTGAATCTAAAAATCAAGTGAATGAAAGATCTGATTAACAGAATGGACTGATGAATAGAATGGAATCAGGGACATAGAAAGGGAGTGGACTGACAATTCTCAGGGGAAAGAGGGTGTGAGGGGTGTAGGAAGAGACTGGACAAAAATCTTACACCTGTGGATGAAGACAGTGCGGGGGTTAAGGGTATGTGGTGGGATAGAGGATTGGGGAGGGGGGGAGAGGAACACCTATAATAATCTGAACAATAAAGATTTGTTTTTAAAAAGGGATCAGTGCCCTGACTGGTTTTGCTCAGTGGCTAGAGCATCAGCCTGCAGACTGAAGGGTCCCAGGTTTGATTCTGGTCAAGGGCATGTACTTTGGTTCCGGGCTCATCCCCAGTAGGGCGTGGAGGAGGCAGCTGATCAATGTTTCTAACTCTATCCCTCTCCCTTCTTCTCTGTAAAAAATCAGTAAAATATATTTTAAAAAAATAAAAAGGAGGATCAGTGCCAGCAGGTTTGTGTTCAACCTGAATTGTGCTTAACCATTATTGCGCTGTTTGAATATGACACAAAGAGGAGGGGCTCAAGACTAGACAGAGGATGTAGGAGTGAAGGGGAATGCCCAGGTTCTGTCTTGAGAATTGGGTGCATGCATAGGAGGGCCTTATCCAAAGAATGTCTGGGCAAACTAGACAGGTGTATATGGGAAATGGCTGAGATCCAAGCTGTTTCTAATTCCTGCCACATTTCCACACTGCCAAAGATCATGATAGCTTGGATGTGACTGCCACAAAAGACTTGACAGACAGAACCAGGGAAAGAGGTGCCAGGGTCTTCCCTACCTGGTGCTTGATACTTGGCTATGGGGCTATAGGCAGGGAGGATTGCATGGCCATCGTGGGTCCTGGCAGGGAAGTGAACTCTTGGGCAACTGTAGGGACCACAAAATGACAACAAGTATAATCATTTCGAATGAGAGAAAAAGCAGTGTGGCAGAAAGAATGACTCTGGGCGCAGAGCACTGTACTGTTTAGCAGGGTTTGAGGTCTAGATCTGCCATCCTATAGTAGAGGAACAAATGGTGAGGCCTCTATGTCAGCCACCTCCTACCTTCCTCCCCTCTCCTTTGCTGTGAACAATAAAAGAAACCCTTTGGGCCACCCTAAGGTGTCTGGGGTGTGTCTAGCCTTGGCTCTCCTCTCCCCCTCACAGCCTGCAGTCCCCACAGCCCCTCCTCTCCCCTCAGCATCAGGGAGGATGGCTGGTGGGATGGAGGGGTAGGTGGGCAGACAGAGCAGTCTGGGGATTCACACAGACCAAGGGCGGTTTGTATCCTTCCGCTGCTGCGTCCAGCGCAGCTCCGCTGGACCTCCCCATCCGGCCCCCCAGACCCCGGCCCGTCTGCCCCCTAGATTGTAGTGCCAGGAACGGCACTACAGTGGGGGTGGTCGCCAGGCAGGGGGCCGCGTTGGTGCCCTGAGGCGGGCTGGCTGGCGCCAACCTGCCCCTCAGCTGGGTCTCCTCTGGCCGGGCCCCGGCCCCGCCCCCTCGGGTCGGAACTACGGTGGGCCTAGAGGGGCGTCGAGCCCATTGTGCTGTATCCCTCCGCCCCCCTTCCCAACACCCTCGCTGCCAGCGGTCCTGTCACATCCTGCGCAGCCCCTGCCGGGTTTGGTGCGGCTGCGCGGGGGCGGAGGTCTCTGCAGTTCAGGGCGCACGGAAGGCGTTGGGAATCTGAGTGAGGAGCTGTGAGCAGAGGGGAGGACGACCACCCGGGCCCTGAGCCTGCAAAGGCAAGTGGGGGTGGGCGGCCCGCACTCTCCAGCCTACAGCCCGCGTCCCGACCCTGGCATCCTGGCGAGGAGGAGGCGACCCGGGCTGTCGGAGCTGGTCTCTGAGAGAGGTGCGCAGCGCCGGGGGATCCTGGCGAGGAGGCGGCGCGGGCCTGCCCAAGGCGGGGTGGCCAGAGAGGCTTCCCGGGCCTCTGCTCCCCAGCCAGCTTTCCTGGCGCCCGCCCGCGCCTCGCCTTCGAGGTGTCTGTGCTGGGACAGGGCTGAGGGAAGGTTACTGGGGGAGAAATGTCGGAGCGGGGCTGGAGGTGGGGGCACCGGGGCGGGGGCGATGGCAATGGTGTTGGCGATGGCGATGGCTACGGCTACTCGGGGCCCTGATTGTGGAAAGGGGCCTGTTGGGGCCCTGCGTTCTGGGTGCTCTCCCTTCCCACAGGCACCTCGTTGATGCCAAAGCCTCACGTTTGCGTGCTAGGTCTGTGGATTTCAGGCTTCATGGTGCATCTCTAGAGGAGCGGCTTGAGAAAGTTGGAGCAGGAAAATAGCCTGGATCTGGAGGTGAGTGGGGATGGGGATTGGTGGACAGCAATCATTGACTGGATACCCGAATTGGGGTTCCCTGTGTACCAGCTTCTAGATTACTTCTCTTAACCTCCATCCTTTATTTCAACCAAAAGATGGGCTCAGAGGCGATGGTGAGACAGATTCATAATTACAAGTGCCACTGCACAACCTGTTTTCTAGAATATGCAGGAGCCCTTCCCCGAATTTATGCTGCGCAAGGCAAAGGGATGTGGTGCACCTAGTGGTGAGTCCTCAGAATTGGAGAAGGGAGCAATGAGAAGACTGATGTCAAGAAAATATGTTATCTGGAATCCTGAAACAGAGGGACTTGATAACGAGAGTATTTGACCAGAAGACCGTAAATGTTGAAAGACAAATAACATGTGGGCTCCCATCATTGGTGTTGGACTCCTATCAAGTGCTCAGTTGCTACCATGGTCTCTGACTTATGTTTTTGTCTGTCCATAGGCTTGCTTTAAGGCTGGTCAATTTCTGCAAGGAAGGAAAAGGAAGAGTTTGGCTCAGTTCTCTGCAGGTTGGTGCAGAGGAGCAATGCAAGGGACAGTTACCAAGTAAGATTATGGCAGGTCTTTGTGATTCACCTCTCCTGCCCTGCCAGATTTGCTCACTGCTACAGCCTCCCCTGTGCATTTCCTGCAGGAGGTATTAGAAATATTTGGGTACATGTGGGCTGTGAATGAGAGAAGACCTGGGGTCAAGAACCAGGAGACAGGAAACAAAAAAATTTGACCCTTAAACAGAAAGGGAGGTGTTTGCATCAGGCATCAGGATGTCTGCCTGTCAACTAAGCACTCAGAGTTCATTTTTTTCTTGTATGTTTACTTGTCCATAGGACAGCCTGCTATACAGCTGAATATCGCTGGAACAGAGCAAGGAGGGGGATATTGCACCACATCAGAGCAGGTTAGTATGGGAGCGGGTAAGAGAGGGTGGGATAATTGAGACACAGGTCCAAAAGTGATTAGGGTCTAGTTTGGGAGCTCCTTAGCCACATTACCAGCATACTTTCCCCACCAACCTCACACTTACTTTGTGGCAGGCCAAGAATGTGGCAGCTCTGGGGGAATGAGGGTGACTGATTTTCTACGAGCCAAACAGATCCACCAAGAATTCAAGGTTCAGTCTCTGTGTGTGAATCTCAGCTTGGAGTGACACAATTGGAAGAGACTCAAAAGCCCCATGCTGATCTCTCTCCTTAGATTCACCTTTAGTGGCAGGTCTGGTGGTATTGGAATTGCTGCTGAACACCCCACCCTCAACAGATCCGCACCCACCTGGGGACCATCCCTTCTCCCCCAGCTTGGTTGTGTCTCTTCTGCACCCTGTCTATAATATTGGCTGTGGCTGGTCTTGGGAAGGAGGCTTATTGACTGCTGGACTGGTGATTGATTCTAACTGTTATTTCTAACTGTATCGTCTGAATCACTGAAGGATCAGAGTGTGAAGATAGAGAACTGTGACTCATCTGTGGTAGAGGCTGAGACTGTGTTACTGATATTTTAACTGTGTCTTTTCTGTAACGGGTACTATGACTGGGGCTGACATTGAACCTAGTGCCCAGGGCAAGCCCGAAAAGGCTGGAGAAGAGGTTGTGGGTGGGGATGAGAGAGAGAATGACTTCCAAATGGTGGTCAGACCCAAGATTAGGACCCAGACCCAGGCAATGCCTGGGGCAAGGCCCAAAACTGAGTCCCAAGCAATGTCTGGGGCAAAACACAAAACTGAACCACAGGCAATGGTTGGGGCAAGGCCCAAAACTGAAGCCAGAGCAGTAGGTGGGGCACGTCCTAAAACTGAGGCTAAGGCAATCCCTGGGGCAAGGCCCAAGGATGAAGCCCAGGCTTGGGCCCAGGCTGAATTTGGAGCTGAAGTAATGTCCCAAATAGAGGGCATGCCCCAAACCAATGCAGCAGCCTGGCCACTGGTGAGTACTGAGTCTGGATCAGTTGCTAAACCCATAGCCCTATCTGTAGATAGTGAACTAGTAAATATGGACCCTGAGACCTTTCCTGGCTCCCAGGGTCAGTCAGGAATTCAACCCTGGTTTGGATCAGGGGAGGAAACTAATATGGGGTCTTGGTGCTATCCCAGGCCCAGGGCCAGAGAGGAAGCTTCTAATGAATCTGGATTCTGGTCAGCAGATGAGATCTCTACAATGTCTTCTCTCTGGGCTGGAGAAGAGGCCAGTATCAGATCATGGCCCAGGGAAGAGTCCAACACCAGGTCCAGGCACAGGGCTAAACATCAGTCTAACCCCAGGTCTAGGCCTAGATCCAAGCAAGAACCCTATATTGATTCCTGCTCTGGGTCTGAGGAGGAGTCTGGCAACCCGTTCTGCTTGTGGCCTGGAGAAAATACCAATAACTTGTTCAGACCCAGAGTCAGGGATGAGGCAAATGCTAGGTCTAAACTCAGGACAAAGAAAGAGGACTTTTTTGAATCTGAGTCTGAAGATGAGTACTATAATGAGTCTTGGTTTTTGCCTGAAGAGATCATTAGTGGATTCAGGACCAAAGAGAAGGAGGAGCCTAATACTGTCTTGAAGCCCAGGGCCCAGAATGATGATAACAGTGATAGGGTCAAGCATGAGCCCAAGTTTGAGGAGGATGTCATCATTGGCTCCTGGTTCTGGGCAGAGAAAGAAGCTGATGTGGAGGCTGGGGCTTCAGCCATCTGTGAGTCCATGCCAGGGGATGAGGAGGGGGCCATTGGTGGATCCTTTTTCTGGACAGAGGAAAAGTCCAGTTTGGGGGCTGTGGCCAGAGAGGAGACCAGGCAGGAGTCTGAAGAAGAGGTCATATTTGGGTCCTGGTTCTGGGATAGGGATGAGGATTGCTTTGATCTAAATCCTAATCCTGTGTACAGGGCTAGTTCCAGGTTCAGAGATTTAGCTGAAGAGGGAATTAATACAGCATCCAGGCCTCGAACCTGGGAAGAGGTCACTGTTGAATACAAACCTGGCCCTTATAGGATTGGCTTCCCATCCCCAAGCTCCTTTAGAATTCCAGAAGAAGCATCCTCTGCATTTATTGAACTGTTAGAGGGAAAGCCCAATAATGTGGAAGGGGAAGATGAGGAATCTTCTCCTAAGGCCAGTCAGCTCACATTTCAGTGTGAACCCTCCTACCAGTCAGTCCAGGAAATTCGAGAGCATCTTAGGACCAGGGAGAGTGCGGAGCCTGAGAGTTGGTCTTGCAGCTGCATACAATGTGAACTTAAAATTGGTTCTGGAGAGTTTGAGGAACTCCTCCTGTTAATGGAAAAAATTCGCGATCCTTTTATTCAGGAAATATATAAAATTGCAATGGGTACGAGAAGTGCTTCTCAGTTTACCCGAGGTTTCATTCGGGATTCAGGTGTTGTCTCACTTATTGAAACCTTGCTTGATTATCCCACCTCCCGAGTTAGGACAAGATTTTTGGAAAATATGATTCTCATGGCTCCACCTTATCCACATCTAAACATGATTGAGACATTCATATGTCAAGTGTGTGAGGAAACATTTGCACAAGGCTTGGATTCCCCTGAGCAACTTCTTGGATTAAGGCTGCTTAGACACCTCACTATGACTACTGACTATCACACACTGGTTGCCAATTTTATGTCTGAGTTTCTTTCCCTGTTAGTCACGGGAGATGCAACAACGAAGTTTTATGTTCTGAAAATGCTGTTAAACATGTCTGAAAATCCTATGGTGGCAAAAACACTATTCAGTACCAAAGCTCTATCGGTATTTGTGGGTCTCTTTACCTTACAAGAGTCACATGAAAATATTCAAATTGTTATTAAAATGTTTCAGAATATCAATACTATTATGAGAAATGGAACAGTAGCCTTAATTGTTGATGATTTCAGTCCTGTGCCGTTTATGTGTGCATTCCACAAATTTGAGAAGTTAGCTAAGGCACTACAAAGCCAAATAGACAATCAAAACGATCCTGATGGAGGACAACCAAACTAATATTAACCACCTGTCTCATCAGCCTTGTGTTCCCAAAGAGCCCTGAGTAGTGCTTTGGTTTTCACCATCTGGTTTTGTGTTGTAACTTATATTTTTAATGCTGATGTTAACTTTGTCCAGTTCTTGGCTTGAGCTGGATCATTTTGTGGATGCCAAATGAATATTAGAGCTGAAAACATACTTGTTGATATTTGTCTTGCTGTCCCGATTGCAGTATTTTTCAGTATTGAGCTTCCAACGAACTGAGTTGCCTATGTAAGCTACCCTGTTGTTTAAACATATGGTTCTCTATTTGGGTCTGTGTTTTCAATAAAGTTCTATGTGAAAATTGGCAGAAGTGACCCTTCACTTTAAAATCCTGGTGCAGATATATTGTGCACACTTACAAACATAAATAGAAGTATGACAAGCATACCCTCATTGGAAAATTCCGTTTCTGGAGTTTAAGAAAGAGGAGATTACTGTGTGGGCTGTGGTACTTGAGGAATGTTTCAGAGAAGAAGGACCCTCTTAAATTGGTCACTGAAATATAGGATAAGAAGTGAACAGAGGTAATATATAATTCAAAAATCAGTTTTAATAACATGGATATATCCTGTCTGCCTGGAATAGGTGAGACCAGTTTATTGAGGGATGCACTTGGAATGAGGCCAGTTTGGAAAGCTAAAGCAGCCAAATCTACATATTTTATAACTCAAATTACAGGTGTAGCTTCAGTGCCATGGAAAGAATGAAGAGCCTGGCTGGCATGGCTCAGTGGCTGAGCATTGGCCCATGAACCAGGAGGTCACAGTTCGATTCTCGGTCAGGGCACATGCCTGGATTGCAGGCTTAATCCTCAATGTGGGGCATGCAGGACATAGCCTATCAATGATTCTAATCATTGATATTTCTATCTCTCACCCTCTCCCTTCCTCTCTGAAATCAATAAAAATATATGAATAACAACAAGAATGAATGGGTAAGATAGCAAATGAACTGGAGTCAGGAGTAAGATTTTCTTTGTAATACTAGTCCAAAGAAAGTATTAAGGAAATACCATGCATCTTTCAAAAATGATCTATTTATTGGCATGAAATGACACTGATGCTTTTATTCTAGTGAAATAGAGAAGAATACCACATCTATGGCGGCGGTTGCCAACCTTTCAGACCTCACAGACCACTAAATTCATAATTCAAATCCTGTGGACCACTAATATGATTTTAAAAAATAAATACATTTGTAAAATTATCAGAGAACTTCCATTTTATTAATATGAAATGCACCTACATGTATATATAAAACCCTAATATGCAAATAGACCAAACAGTAGAACAACCAAACAACTGGTCACTATGACATGCGCTGACCACATGGTGGGCATCGGCAGCAGGTGGCACAGTGCAGAACATGGTGGGCATTGGCTGCAGCAGGATGGTGGAGCACGTGAATGGGGGTGCCAGACCAATGCAGGGTACCAGTCATCATCAGGCTGATCCTTTAGTGGTCACTGAAAATTCTTTGCTCCTGCACTCCAATGTCCCGCCAGGCTCTCGCACTTGCTGCAGGTGCTGGCCCTGCTCGCATCCAGCACAGTCAGTGGGTATGAGCGGTGGCTGCCAGCATCAATTGCCCCTCAGGGCTTCTCTACCTCCTCCTGCTCCTGAGAGGTGATGAGAGTTGCTGCTGGTGATGGCCCCACTCACACCCACTGCCTGTGCCAGAGCCATCGCTCACACCCACAGCTGCCTTCGGAGCTTCCACTTGCACCCACTGCTGGAGCCCAGGGCCAGTCCCAATCACTCGGCACCTGGGTGTTAGTGGTGGCTGTTGGTCCAATTGCCCTAAGGACTTCTCCACCTCCTCCTACTTCTGAGGGGCAATCGGGACAGCATCCACCACTCACACCCACTGCTAGCCATCAGTGGGTGTGAGGGGCCGATGCTGTCAGCACATGGGAGTGGTAGCAGCAGGAGTGGGGCTGCTGGCAGACGGGACCAGAGGGCCATGGTTGCGGGGGGGCCCGGAGAGGGGTGTGAAAGATGGGCTGAGACCAGCTCCTGTGCCCACCACAGCCTCGCAACCCACAGTCCCTTTCAAGGTGCACAAATTTGTGTACTGGACCCTGGTTTAATATAACAACATTATAAATACTTATTTAATCATAACAAAATTTTAAAAAGTTTTTAAATTATAACAAACTTATTAAAGTAAGTTTAATTTTTACAAAATAATTGAAGCTTATTTAAGTATTAAGCTTTTTAAAAGTGTGATATTTGTTCCTGTTTGCTTGAAATAAGTTTATGGATTTTGGGCTCCAATGATGTTACTGCAAGACAGAGAGCCATATTTATTTCAAGTCAAGACCTGTACCAAGTTTTAATTGCTGTGACAAATGAAAATGTTTTTTCACACAAATATGTTGTTGAAAATTGAATCATAATTTTCATTGCTTTTTCATTCAGCAGTGGGTATTCACTTTTTTATAGAAGAGAGAGACATTTTAAAATATATTTTATTACTTTTTTACAGAGAGGAAGGGAGAGGGATAGAGTTAGAAACATCGATGAGAGAAAAACATTGATCACCTGCCTCCTGCACACATCCAACTGGGTATGTGCCCGCAACCAAGGTACATGCCCTTGACCAGAATCAAACCTGGGACCCTTGAGTCCACAGGCCAATGCTCTATCCACTGAGCCAAACTGGTCAGGGCTGGGTATTCACTTATAATAGAGATCCAAAAATGAGGTCTTGATAAGGATGACTGGAATTTAGCTTTGAGACTGTCATCGAATGATAGATCAATGAGGCTTTCTTTTTCATTCATGCTTAAATTGATATCTTCAATGTTTGCTGCAAATGGATCTATGATACACATATTGCCATGTCTGGGATCTTCTTTCTTTGGGTAATAATGACCAAAAGGTTCTGTGAGTGATTGTGAGTGCTGTTGAACAATGGTTACCACCTGTCAGTTGACATCCTTCTCTCTCATATATTCATCAAAGTTTGAAAACATTTGCAGATCTTCAGCCTACCGCGTTTGCCACGGTAATATTTTCTTTTGAAAAGTATCCATTTTACCTCGTAGTGTGAACACATCCTTAAATTGTCCTTGCAAGGATATGTTTAGTTCATTTAATAGCATACACACACACACACACACACACATATATACCAGGTATGCAAGCTACACACTCATCGTCGGAGAAGAGTTCTTGTAATTTCGTATTATTTTGCTGCTGGAAAATTATTTTGACTTCTTCACACAGGGCAAACAGTAGGGTTAGTATCTTTTTCCTCGATAGCCCTCTCACCTCAGCGTGAAGAAGAAGGTGAGTACCCTGGGAACCCATTTCTTCGCAAAGTGCCTCAAATTTTCAAGAATTGAGTGCTTTGTGTTGAATTTCATTTATAATTTTAATAACACCTGATAATACTTCGTGTAGTTCTGGGGACAATTTTTTCACCGCAAGTTGCTCACAATATATAAAGCAGTGTGTAGACAAAATGTCCAGGTGACCAACATTTTTCACCTTTACAATTCCTAAAAACTGTCCAGTCATGTTTGTGGCACCGTCTGTACATATCCCAATACATTTTTTCCATTCAATTCCGTGTATCAGGAAATAAGTCTTAAGTGCTTCAAAAACCTCCGAGCTAGTTGTTCCACCTGGGAAGTGGAATGAACAAAGCAGTTCTGTAACTCTCCTTCACACTCAACCCTCACAAAACAAATAAGTGCCCTGTTGCTTGCATCCATTGATTCATCAAGTTGAATTGAATAAATTTTTCACCATTTTTATAACTTGATTTTCAATATCTTCAGCCATGTCTTCAGTTCTGCTTTTGACATTGTTAGCAGACATAGGAATTGCTTTCTGTTTCTGGACAGCCTGCTTTCCCAAAACTTCTTCACAGCCTTGTAACATGCAAGGCTTCATGAATTCTCCAATCATATACGGCTTTTCATTTTTCGCAATCTGAAGTGCTGTCAGATAAGAAATCTTTAATAAAGATTTATTACAGTCATTTTGTTAGAGCAAGTACTTGCTTTTGCATATTTTCACGCATTCTTTGAAAATATTCAAGTGTTTTTTGGTTTTTTTTAGATAAATCTGGGTGTTTTGATTGCAAGTGTCTTTCAAGATTTGAAGGTTTCATGGCATCATTGGATAAATTCTCAGGACACAAACACAAAGTGGCAATGGATCCAGCTCACTACCAGGTTCTTGAACAAATCCAATTTTCAAGTAATTTGAATCATATTTTCTTGATACTTTGAGTTTTTTCTTCTCTCCGCCTTAAGTTCTTATGTTCTTCCTAATGGTGCCTGATGAGGACTGTGGAGACTCTGATTCATTGATCAACTCACAATTAAGTGAAGTACACATATTACTATTGTTACTATTATTAGTTACACTAGTTGCCTGGTGCACAAAATTTGTGCACATTAAAAGGGAATTAATTGCAGGAAATATTTTTATATTGCTATTTGCCCTTTCTCTATAACAGAAGTATCAGAGATGAAAGAAAATTAGTAAAATGTATATAAAAATCTCCCTCCTGTCAGAGTCTGGGGTGCACCACAGGACCCAGAGTCAAATCTCTGCTCACCCACACGCACCTCAAAATCGTGCGAGACCCCCATAAATCCCTGTTGGGGGGGCAGCCTCATGTCCCCCATCAAGTCCCACAGGGTGGGGGGTGCAGTCTCAGGTCCCCCATCAAGCTGCACCAGGTGGGGGGCATGGCTCAGATCCCCTGACCCCAGCACAAGGGTGTGACACATTTGCATATTAGCTCTTTATTATATAGAATTATCTTTTGTATTACTAAAGAAATGGAAAATATTCCTTTTTTTTCACACTCGTTTTGGGTTTATTTCATTCAAATCTAAAACCAAACAAGAACAAGTGGTTATTAAAGTCAAACTATTTGATGTCATTAAATATAAGTTAAAGAAAATACACAGTTACTAGTACATACAATAGACAAATAAAACAATCAAATGAGAATCAGTAATTGCAGAGCGGGTGACTGCTGTAAGGGCTGAAACAATACTGAGACCACTTGTAATTCTCTTGTTTTCCCCTCTCTAAATACTAGAAAGGGAATTTAGTGCAAGGTAAAGGCAAAAATTTTCAGTCAGAATATAAGAATTTCTTATAATATTTTTTGTTTTATCATTATTTATTAGCATTAATAAAACATAAAAATGCAAACAATGTTCAAATTCTTCTACGAACCACCAAAATTGTCTTATGGACCACCAGTGCTCTGCAGACCACCACACCACTGGATGGCAACTGCTGATCTATGGAATACTAGATCTCATTTTATTTATTTATTTATTTATTTATTTATTTATTTATTTATTTTTAATCTTTACTGTTCAGTTTATTAATTACATTGTTCCCCCTTTTTTATTCCCCTATAGCTCCCCTCCACCCTGTACCCATCCCACCCTCCACCCTCACCTCCCCTTCCCCACTGTACTCTCCCATTTTTGCAAGATTTTTGTCCAGTCTCTTGCTGTACTTCCCACACCCCTTTTCTCCCCAAGAATTGTCAGTCCATTCCCTCTCTATGTCCATGATTCTGTTATATTTACCAGTTTATCCTGTTCATCAGATTATTAATTCACTTGATTTTCGTATTCATTTGTTGATAGATGTGTATTTGTCACTCATAATTTACACTTTTATATTTTTCTTCTTCCTCTTCTTAAAGAATATCTTTCAGCATTTCATATAATATTGGTTTGGTGGTGATGAACTCCTTTAGCTTTTTCTTATCTGCGAAGCACTTTATCTGACCTTCAATTCTGAATAATAACTTTGCTGGATAGACTAATCTTGGTTGTAGATTCTTGATATTCATCACTTTGAATATTTCTTGCCACTCCCGTCTGGCCTGCATAGTTTCTGCTGAGAAGTCAGCTGACAATCGTATGGGTGCTCCCTTATAGGTTACTAACTGTTTTTCTCTTGCTGCTTTTAATATTCTCTCTTTGTCTTTTGCTCTTGGCATTTTAATTATGATGTGCCTGGTCCTCTTAGAGTTCCTATATATTGGGGTTCGGTGCACTTCTTGGACTCCTAAGTCAATTTCTTTCACCAGGTGTGGGAAGTTTTCATTCACTATTTCTTCAAATAGGTTTTCATTGTCTTGCTCTCTCTCTTTTTCTGGCACCCCTATAATCCGGATGTTGGTATGCTTGAGGTTGTCCCAGAGGCCCCTTACACTATCTTCAATTTTTTGGATTCTTTTGGTTTCTTGCTTTTTCAGCTGAGTGGATTTTACTTCTTTGTATTTCAAATCTTTAACTTTGTTCTTGGGGTGATCTAGAGTACTTTGAGGTCTTTGTATAATATTTTTTATTTCAGTCAGTGTATGCTTAATTTCTGGTTGGTCCTTTTTCATATCCTTGAGAGTCTCCTTCATATCCTTGTAGGTCTCGTTCATTTCCTTGTAGGTCTTGCTTATTTACTTATAGGTCTCTACCTTTTCTAGGAGCCTCTTGAAAAGCCTTATAACTGTGGTTTTGAACTCTGTGTCTAGTCGTCTTTTTTCCTCCATTTCTTTCACATCTGATTTCTTTCCATGTCTCTACATGGTGGCTGCTTTATGTGGTAGATGTCCTCTAAGGGACAATGGCTCAACCTCCTCAGTTACCTAAGGTGGGTACTCTTACTGCAATCCTTTATGGGTTGTATAGTATTTTTGAATTTAAACCCAGCTTGTTGTTGTTAGCCCTAAGAGGGTTTGACCTCCAGGCCAATTGGCTGTGAAGGGAGACTGTGTTCAGGTTGGATGGGTGGAGTCTCTGAGCTGAGCAGGCAGCCTCAGCATCAGCCACATCCTATGCGGCACTCGCGTGCGGGTCTCTGTTGGATGTTAATGGTTGCAGGCACCTCGAATGGTTGCTAGTCTCTACCCCTTGCCAGACAACTCTGCCTCTCACCAAATGAGTCTGCACACCCAAATTCTCACCCAGGGTTGTGAAACAAAGCAGTCCGGTGGTCTCCGGGACCAGGGGGCAAGTCCCCAGGGAGCAAGTCGCGCGTCTGTGCTGTCGCACACTTTACGCGCGCAAACTGCTTTTCCAAGCAACCCGGTTTCTCCTCAGACTAGGAGACCTCTGCCGCGCCAGGCTTCCAGGGTGCATACCTCGGACCTCCGACCTCACCTGGCACTGGAGAATCTGTGCAGTGGGATGTCTCTGCCCTCCCCATTGGAGAAATCCAGCCGGGGTTGCTGCTGCCAGCCCGACAGCCTGCACACGCGCGGCCGCGGCTCCTAACCTCTGTTTCCACGCGTATCTTCAAGGCTGTGCTCTGCCGCTCTTCTGACTCTCAATGTCCCACCTTTACTTTTATTTGTTGAGTTTTCACCCAGCCAGCTGTCCGGTGATTCTGGGTGATGTTTGTTTTGTTGTTTTGTTGTAGTTTTTGAATTGTTGCGCGGGGCAGAACAATAGGTGTTTACCTATGCCGCCATCTTGGTTGCTCTCTCATTTTATTTTTTTAATATATTTTATTGATTTTAAAGAGAAGGAAGAGGGGGGAGAAAGAGAGAGAAATATCAGTGATTAGAGAGAATCATTGATCGGCTATCTCCTGCATGCCCCCTACTGGGGATCAAGCTTGCAACCCAGGCATGTGCCTTTAACCAGGAATGAAACTTGGGACCCTTCAATTCCCAAGCTGAAGCAAACTAGTATTGTGGGGTGACCCGCGAATGACGACCACCAGACAGTCCAATTGGAAATTTAGGAAGCCTTTATTGCAAACTCAAGTTCGGGCTCAAGTCTCCACTGTCACAGCAGCGAGCAACAAAAGCCCCGAGCCCTTACAGCAAGCACTTTTTATCCCCAACACAGGGGGACTTGGCAGTTTGTGATTGATTCAGCTCTTAACAAAAACTCAATTACATTACTTGCAGCTATGGAAAATTTCAGTTAAACAATAGGTGACAAAATCAAAGGTGGGTACATAAAGTTAGCTTGAAACAATTCTGTTTGTGCAGCCTTGCAGTTACCTTAGGCAGGGTGTGCTAAAGGGGTCATTGTAAAGAAGAAGGGTAGGAGTTATGCTTGGCTAAAGCATATCAAACCACACTTCTGGCTGTGAGCCACCTGCGAGGCCCAGCTTTTCATGGCCAGGGTCTGTCCTGGCAGTGTCCTTGTGCCAGAACATTCCCTACTGGTCTTATTGGGGAATCAAATCGTTGATTCTTGTCGTTCCCACTCCTCCTCCCTAATGAGCTGATAGTGAGTGTGTAAGACCATGAGCTTCACAGCCTGAATTCTATTCTGTACAAATGCCATTAAGCTTCGCATAAGGCATGGCCCAACAAGAAGTATGATAATGAGTAACATTACAGGGCCTGCTACTGCTGTAAGTAGGGTAGTCAGCCAAGGGGACCAGTTAAAAAGATTCTCATACCAATTTCCTCCCTGTTTTTGTCTTTCTTCTCTATCTAGTAGGTACTTCCTTAACTGGCCTAAGCTTTCCCTGATAACACCTGAATGATTAGCATAGAAATAGCATGTCTCTCCCAGGGCTAGGCATAAGCCTCCTTGTTTTAAGAATAAGAGGTCTATCCCTCTTCGGTTCTGAAGCACCACCTCTGCAAGTGAGCTCAGAGGCTTTTCTATCTGCCCGATGGTGCTCTCTAGAGTACTGAGATCCTGGTCTCTTTGCTGGCTTAGCTCCCTATAATTCTCATTTCCTGTGATGAGTGCAGCTGCCCCCACAGCTGAGGATCCTGCAATTCCGAGCCCAACTAAGAGTGGGACCAAGATTGGGGCTCTCTTTTCTCTTTGGGGCTCCATCCTAAGATGCTCCCTATCCCCTCCTCCTGAATAATAGTACACCTGAGGAAGAATATGAGCTAAAATACAGATACCAGGGTTGTCTTTACTAACCAGGGTGACCGGGAAGGCACAAGGGGTCACCCCATTACTGCAAGCCCACCAAGTTCCTTCCGGAGCTACAAGATATACCTCTAGGGACCTATCATCCTCCCCAGATAACTCTATGGAGCAAGAAAAGGAGTACGGGGAGAATTGTAATTTATAGTTGTAACCCAGGTGAACCATAGTTGGGGTCCACTGTCTTCCATGGGACAAGAGTCTCACAGCCCCATCTGGCACAGTAGTAATCCTTTTCTGTCCCACAGTGTGGTGGTCCTTCCCGGGGACATATATAGTGAGGGGACTTCCAAAGCCCTTGCTCTAGACTCAGTATCCCACACCCTTAGGTTTGTATAGCCATATATCCAGTATTTCCCCCCATAATCCCTGTTCCCCTTATCGTGGGGGGGGGCAATTCCATCCTTCCCCAAATATCTTACAGAGGTCAGCCTTAATGGTGGGGGCTCCCGAGGTGGTCACATTTCCCACAACTCTCCCATCTAGGGTCTGAGTCACTTCCCATATGTAAGTGGGAGCATGGTGGGGGTTGCATGTCACTGTCAACAGGCAGCTGAAGAGGAGGAATGCCGTTCTAATCTGACCTTCAGGGGGTCCCCCGTGTGGGCTACCCTCCATTGTCCACCGGGGTCCTCAGCCTTCTTCACTTGAGTTCTGTGAATCCAATGTTTCTTTGACAGCAGTGGGGGTGCTCAGGATGATCTGGAAAGGTCCGTCCCACCGAGGCTCAAGGGAGTCTGGGTTGTGCTTCTTTATCCAGACCCAGTCACCAGGTTGGTAGGCTGGGGCGCGGTCTGCGCCGCTTTCAGGGGCAGCCCGCTCCTGGTAGGCAGCCCGCACCGTCTTGTGGGTAGCTGCCCGCGTAGCTTGCAGAGCCTGTAAAGACTTGAGGACATTTCTGTTAGAAAGAGCGGCCAGCTTCTCCTCCCTTAGTCGTGGGAGGAGAGGGGGAGGCCGACCAAACATAATCTCAAAAGGAGTTAGCCCTTTCACATATGGGGTGCACCTAGCCCTGAGTAGGGCAAAAGGGAGGAGACTCACCCAGTTCTCGCCAGTCTCTATCTTTAGTTTGGTTAAAGTTTCCTTAGGAGTCCGATTCATCCTTTCTACCTGCCCAGAACTCTGAGGTCTGTATACACAATGCAGTTTCCATGAGACCTTAAGGATCTCTGCTACCGATTGGGTGATCTTGGCAATAAATGCCGGGCCATTATCGGACCCCATATATAGTGGTAGGCCAAACCGGGGGACAATTTCAGAGAGAAGTTTTTTAGCCACTACCTGAGCTGTCTCTGATTTGGTTGGGTAAGCCTCAGGCCAGCCGGAGAAGTTTTCCACCATCACAAGGAGGTATCTGTAGCCTCCCTGTGTTGGCGGCAGCTCGGTGAAGTCCACCTCCTAATGCTCTCCCGGATTGGATCCCCGGAATCGGTTGCCTTGTGGCTCGGCTACCGGGGGCCCTTGGTTTACCTGGGCGCAGGTCTGACACTTCTTTGCCAAATCCCTCGTTATCTGGCACAAGCGAGGGATGTGGTACCTCTTTCCTAGGAGTTCTGCAAGTTTGGTTCCTCCCTGGTGGGTACTCCTGTGGGTCTGGTTGGCTATCGTGCGCCCCAGGGCTTCAGGGAGGAAAAGTCTCCCATCTGGTAGCTGAAGCCAGCCAGACGGCAGCTCCTGGACCTGCAATCTCCTGGCAGTCTCTTTTTCCTCGGCTGAGTAGGTGGGATTTGGTTCCAGTCTCGCCTCTGGAACTACTGCCAGCACCTGTAGGGGCCCTACTGGTCTTTTGGCAATGTCCTTTGCTGTCTTGTCTGCAAACTGGTTTCCCTTGGCTACTGGGGAATCATCCTTTTGGTGCCCTCGGCAATGGATGACAGCAACTTCCTTTGGGCCCCAGATGGCTGATAGAAGGTCTAGGATCTCCTGGGCGTGCTTGATGTCTTTTCCCCCTGACGTGAGTAGCCCCCTTTCCTGGTATAGGGCCCCATGGACATGTACTGTAGCGAAGGCATATCTACTGTCCGTGTAGACATTTATCTTCTTTCCCTTTCCCCAACGGAGGGCCTGAGTGAGTGCTATTAGCTCAGCCTTCTGGGCTGATGTGCCATGTCCCAGAGCTTGGGCCCATATAACCTTGTCCTGAGTGACTACTGCAGCCCCTGCATAGCAGGTCCCATTGTCCACGAAACTGCTGCCATCAATAAAGAGTGTCTCGTCTGGGCTCTGAAGGGGCACATCGGTCAGGTCAGGACGGAGAGAGGTAAGGGTAGTGAGAACCTCCTCACAATCGTGGAGTGGGTTCTGGTCCCTCACCCCATCGGGCAGCAGGGTCGCTGGATTGAGTGCAGCAGTCTTTAGGAAGCTCACGGGGGGCAGGTCAAGGAGGAGGACCTGGTACTGGGTGATACGTGCATTTGAGAGCCAACGCTCCAGGGGGCTGCATAGGAGGCCCTCCACATTGTGGGGTGCTATCACTTGGAGATTCTGTCCAAATGTTAACTTAGAGACCTCCTTGACCTGTTGCTGCAATGGCCTTTAGGCAGCCTGGCCATCCAGCTGCCACGGGATCTAGTCTTTTAGAAAGGTAGGCCACTGGCCTTCTCCACGGGCCCAGAGTCTGAGTTAACACTCCCTTGGCTACCCCTTGTGATTCAGCGACAAACAGTTGAAAAGGCTTTGCCAAGTCTGGGAGGGCCAGTGCAGGGGCGCTGACAAGAGCCCGCTTCAGGCTCTGGAAGGCCTCTTCCTCCTTATCTGTCCAAACCAGTTCAGAATCCTTTCCCCCGGTGGCAGCGTACAGGGGCTTGGAAATCTCTGTGAAGCCCAATATCCAAAGTCTGCAGTATCCTACTGCTCCTAAGAATTCCCTGACCTGCCTCTTCATCTTAGGGGTAGGGATGGATCTGATGACCTGGATCTGGCCATCAGATAGCGTCCGCTCACCTCCCTTGATGTGATACCTGAGGTACGTCACCTCTATAGAGCAGAGCTGCGCACCTTCTTGGCCGAGACATGGTACCCCAGGTCATTGAGGGTCTGTAGTAGGTCCCGGGTGGCAGCTCGGCAGGTTCCTTCTTCCTCAGTGGCCAGTAGAAGGTCATCCACATACTGAAGCAGGGTGACGCCTGGGTGGCTGAAATGAAAGTCTTTCAAGTCTTGGCTTAGCGCTTCATCAAACAGAGTTGGGGAGTTTTTGAACCCTTGGGGGAGACGGGTCCAAGTCAACTGTCCAGACTCCCCTTTCTCCGGGTCAGTCCACTCAAAGGCAAAAATGGACTGGCTGGATGGAGCCAATGGCAGGAAGAAAAAGGCATCTTTTAGGTCCAAGACAGTGTAAACCCGCTGTCCAGGCTTCAGGAGGCTCAGGAGGGTATATGGGTCAGGGACTGTAGGATGTATAGTCTCTACCCTTTTGTTGACCTCCCTTAAGTCGTGAACTGGCCTGAAGTCCTCTGTCCCTGGTTTCTGGACAGGGAGTAGAGGGGTGTTCCAGGCTGACTGGCATGGGACCAATATCCCTGCCGCCTTCAGCCTCTGGATGTGCCTTGATATTCCTGCCCTCGCCTTCTGGCTCATGGGGTACTGCCGGACACGGACCAGAGTGGCGGTGCTGAGAAGCTGGACCACTATCGGTGGCCTATGCTTGGCTAATCCGGGCGGATTGTCCTCGGCCCATAACCCGGGAATCTCTCACCTGAGTTCTTGAAGGAGTAAGTTCTGAGGCTCGTCCCCAGTAGGAGTCTCATGCAATCGGTACTCCTCTTCCAAGGGGCAAATGAGGAGTAAAATGGTTCCTTCCTTTTGGTTTGGGGCCCGCAAAGTGATTTGGGGTTCTTTTTCCTCAAAGGAAATTGTGGCCCGAAGCTTAGTGAGTAAGTCTCTACCCAGGAGGGGATATGAGCAGTCCGGCATTACAAGGAAAGAGTGAGTAACAGTCTTGGCCCCTAGGTTGGAGACCCGAGCCTGAGTCCAGGGGTAAGCTTTCAACTTACCCATAGCCCCTTGAATCGGAACCCGAGTCTTTGAGACTGGCCCCTCAGGCTGCTGTAGAACCGAGAAGGTAGCACCAGTATCCACCAGAAAATCAACAGGTTTGCCCCCAACATCTAGCGTTATCCTGGGCTCCTGGGGGCCTGCAGAGCCCTGACTCCCTCAGTCCACCTCCTCGACTAAGACAGGGGTCCCCTCCTGCAAAGACTTGTAACTTCTGTAATTTCTTTCTGATGTCTGGGGCCGACTGTGCAACAAAGGCCATATTAATCGCCCGCCTGTTCTCTGGGGCGTCTGGTTCAATCCGGGTATAAGTTTGGTACACCTCACAGAGCCTTTCAAGAAAGGCGGCCGGGCTTTCATTTGGCCCTTGCACCGTCTCCATCATCTTGGAGAGGTTTGTGGGCTTATGCGCCACTGCGTGAATGCCCCTCAAAAGAGTCTGGCGATACCGGTTGAGAGCCTCCTTACCTCTGTCGGTGTTGGGATTCCATGTAGGCCTTCCTGCTGGAAAAACAGCCTCTATCCTATCTGGGTCTGCAGTGGGCTGGCCGTCCGGCCCAAGGACTAACTTCCTCACCTCCGCCCTGATTCTCTCTCTCTCCTCTGAGGTGAAGAAGACCTGGAGGAGTTGCTGACAATCATCCCATGTTGGTTGGTGGGTGTAGAAAACTGACTCTAAAAGAGTCACTAGCCCTTGGGGGTTCTGAGAGAAGGAGGGATTCTGGTTCTTCCAATTATATAAGTCACTGGTAGAAAATGGGATGTAAATCATAAAAGGCTGCCCGTCCGGCCCCAGGTCAGTAGGCCCTGCCTGCTTCAATGGCAGCATAGGAGCCGGGGTTCGACCGGCTTCATTCCTCCAGAATCCCCACTGTAGGTGGTCCCTGCATGGGTATGGGGTGGGCTGAAAGGATTGCTGCTTGAAAGAGATGGATAAAGACCTGAACTCTCCCTCAGGTCCGTGGCCGATGCTGGCTGAGTCCCCTGGGGCACCGGCGTCGGTGGGCCTTGCCCAGCAGGGGTGACAAGCGAGGGCCCGGGCAGTCGGGGACAGATCCCCGTGGGGGCTGGCGGGAGACCTGTCTCCAGTGGGGGAGACGCTGGTGGCACATAAGGGGGTGGCCGCCGCTCAGGGAGGTCGTCCTCCGCTGCCTCTAAGATGGGCCTCGGAGTTGCCCCCAACTTGGCCCTCTGGGCTTGGGCTACAAGGACCGTCCGTCTCTTTTCCAGTTTTTCCCCTGGGTTTTGGCAGCCTTTTAACCAACGAGGCTTGTCAGTAACAATATCTATCCAGACATCAATATAAGGAATTTGGTCCGGGTGGCCCGGATTGCCATGAACAACACGGCGGATCTCATAAGCAACATTTAGGTCCAGAGTCCCAGTGGAGGGCCACCCAACCCTGAATGTGGGCCACTCCAACTCACAAAATTTCTGCAAAGCAAAATCATCAACCTGGACCCCCTAATCACGTGCGTGTCTCCGAAACTCCTGAAAATTCTTAAGAAAACATTGTAATGGGGTGAAGGGTCCAGATGGACCCTGACCCATCCTGACTGTTAGAGCAAAGGAATAAAACAGCAATGAAATGAAAACAAAACACAGAACATAAACCAGACACACTTAACACACTACCAGCAGTCAGAACATAGACAATACAACCCAGACAGACCGCCAGGACCACCGGACGCCGTCGCATCGGGGTCTGGACCTGGAGGTTAAGCGGCGTCCCGCCCTCCTCGGGTCCTCAAATGGAACGTTCCACAGACAGACCAGATCCCTTACCTCAGCCTCTGAGGTCCTGATGACTTCAATGTCCAGATCGCCTTTTTGTGAGGAAATCACTCTCTCTCCCTGGAACTCGGGACGGAGATTAGAGTGTCCTCCCTGGGGCGTCCATCCACTGGCTACAAGGCCAGAGTAGATCTCGCTGGGGGCCTCCAAATATTGTGGGGCGACCCGCGAATGACGACCACCAGACAGTCCAATTGGAAATTTAGGAAGCCTTTATTGCAAACTCAAGTCCGGGCTCAAGTCTCCACTGTCACAGCAGCGAGCAACAAGAGCCCCGAGCCCTTACAGCAAGCACTTTTTATCCCCAACACAGGGGGACTTGGCAGTTTGTGATTGATTCAGCTCTTAACAAAAACTCAATTACATTACTTGCAGCTATGGAAAATTTCAGTTAAACAATAGGTTACAAAATCAAAGGTGGGTACATAAAGTTAGCTTAAAGCAATTCTGTTTGTGCAGCCTTGCAGTTACCTTAGGCAGGGTGTGCTAAAGGGATCATTGTAAAGAAGGGTAGGAGTTATGCTTGGCTGAAGCATATCAAACCACACTTCTGGCTGTGAGCCACCTGCGAGGCCCAGCTTTCCATGGCCAGGGTCTGTCCTGGCAGTGTCCTTGTGCCAGAACACTAGCTAGGGCTAGATCTCATTTCAAAAACTAGTGTGGGACTAAATAACTTCCTTGCAATTTCAATATGACTTTTAAAAAATATATATTTTATTGATATTTTACAGAGAAGAGGGAGAGGGATAGAAACTCAGAAACATCAATCAGCTGCCTCCTGCACATCCCCCACCGAGTATGTGCCCACAACCAAGGTACATGCCCTTGACCGGAATCGAACCTGGGACCTTTTGGTCTGGAGGCTGATGCTCTATCGACTCAGCCAAACCAGTTTTGGCTCAATATTACTTTTTAAGAAGCATCGTATATTCCAAATTCAAATAAAATCTACCATGGTAAAAAATATTTATTTTTATTTTTTATCTTTTAATCTTTATTGTTCAGTTTATTAATTACATTGTTCCCCCTTTTTTTCCCTCTATAACTCCCCTCCACCCGGTATCCATCCCACCCTCCACCCTCACCTCCCTGCACTGTTCTCTCCCATAGGTGCATGATTGTTGTTTAGTCTCTTGCTGCACTTTCCAAACCCTTCTCCCAAGAATTGTCAGTCCATTCCCTCTCTATGTCCATGATTGTTATATTCACCAGTTTATCCTGTTCATCAGATTATTAATTCACTTGATTTTTAGATTCATTTGCTGATAGATGTGTATTTGTTGTTCATAATTTATATTTTTACTTTTTCTTCTTCCTCTTCTTAAAGAATATCTTTCAGCAACTCATATAATATTGGTTTGGTGGTGATGAACTCCTTTAGCTTTTTCTTATCTGCGAAGCACTTTATCTGACATTCAATTCTGAATGATACCTTTGCTGGGAAGAGTAATCTTGGTTGTAGATTCTTGCTAATTCATCACTTTGAATATTTCTTGCCACACCCGTCTGTCTTGCATCGTTTCTGTTGAGAAATCTGCTGACAATCGTATGGGTGCTCCCTTATAGGTAACTAACTGTTTTTCTCTTGCTGCTTTTAATATTCTCTCTTTATATTTTGCTCTTGGCATTTTAATTATGATGTGTCTTGGTGTGGTCCTCTTTAGATTACTATATTTTGGGGTTCTGTGCACTTCTTGTGCTTTTAAGTCAATTTCTTTCACCAGGTGGGGAAATTTTTCGGTCACTATTTCTTCAACTAGGTTTTCATTGTCTTGCTCTCTCTCTTTTTCTGGCACCCCTATAATTCGGATGTTGGTATGCTTGAGGTTGTCCCAGAGGCCCCTTACACTATCTTCAATTTTTTTGGATTCTTTTGGCTTCTTGCTTTTCTGGCCGAGTGGATTTTGCTTTTTGTATTTCAAATCTTTGACTTGGATCTTGTGGTCCTCTGGTCTGTGTTTAGGTCTTTGTGTAATATTTTTTATTTCAGTCAGTGTATACTCAATTTCTAGTTGGTCCTTTTTCATATCCTCGTAAGTCTCGTTCATTTCCTCATAGGTCTTATTAATTTCCTTGTAGGGCTCATTAAGTTCATCGGCCTTTTCTAGGAGCCTCTTGAAAAACCTTATTACTGTGGTTTTGAACTCTATGTCTAGTCATCTTTTTTCCTCCAATTCTTTCACACCTGATTTCTTTCCATGTCTCTGCATTTTGGCTGCTTCTCTGAGTTGGTCAATTCGCTTAGTGTGGTAGATGTCCTCTAAGGGAGAGTGGCCCAGCCTCCCCAGTTACATGAGGTGGATACTCTTACTGCAACCCTTCATGAGTTGTACAGTATTGTTGAAGTTAAGGCCAGCTTATTGTTGTTAGCACTAGGATGGTTTGACCTCCAGGCCAATTGAGTGTGAGGGTAAGCTGTGTTCAGGTAGGCTGGGCAGAGTCTCCGGGCTGAGCAGGCAGCATCAGCTCCACTGTATGTGGCACCTGGGGCTCTGTGCTGGGTGGTAATGGCTGCACACACCTCCGAGCGAAAGCCGCCACCGATCTTCACCTGCTGCCAGACAACTCTGCCTCTCCCCAAATGTGTCTGCACACCCAAAGTCTCACCCAGGGTTGTAAAACAAAGCAGTCCTGTGGTCTCCCGAACAAGGGAGCAATCACAAGTCCTCTCTGCACAGTCGCGCACTTCTGTTCCTAAGTTTATGAGCAAACGGCTGTTCCCAAGTATACACACACTCCCCACAAGCTCACCTTCTCCACAATCTCACAGACCTCTGCCACACCCAGGTCTCAGCATGGCTTCCTACTGTCCAGTTTCACCCCGTTTGAGTGTGGGTTCCCTAGACCTTGCCTGGAACTGGGGAATCACTGCAGTCGGATGGCTTTGTCTCTCCTGTTCGAAAAAACCGGCCGGGTTTGCAGCCGCCCGCCCTCTCTGCTGGCGTGCGCGCACGGCTCCAAACCTCTGATTTCAGGCGTATCTTCAATGCTGCCTTCCACTGCTCCTCTGAGTCACAGTGTCCTATCTTTACTTTTATTTGTGGAATTTTCACTCAGCCAGCTTTCTGGTGATTCTGGATGATATTCGTTCTGTCGTTAAGTTGTAGTTTTGGGATTGTTGTGTGGGGCAGCAAAATAGATGTTTACCTATGCCGCCATCTTGGTTCCTCTCCTCTGAACTCAGTAAACAATATTTTAAAGAAAGACATCAGGGAGATGTAAAAATTAATAGCACAGGGCTTTATTTTTCATTTAATATGCTTCTAATGCCTCGTTATAGGGAGACATGTTGGAACATATCCTATCTAATAAAAGACTAACGTGCAAATTGACCATATCTTCACTACAACCACCAGCTAATAAGGAGCAAGTATGCAAATAAACCCCAACCAAGATGGCTGCAGCCATGAAGAGAGCAGGAGGGAGGATTGAGTTTCCCTGGCAATGGAGGAAACCAAGATTTCTGCACACTCTGGACGACCCGGGCCTCCATTCAATGCTACCAAGTTTCAATTATAGAAGATAAATAAATCCCAATGAAAATGGTGGCAGCCACTGAGTTGGAGAGAGCAGGAGGCTAGGGTTGTCCCCGGCAATGGAGGAAGCCAAGCTTTCTGCAGCCCTGACCTGCCTTGGCCTCCACTTTAGGCTACAAAGTTTCAATTGTAAAAGATAAATAAATCCCAGATATCAGGGCCTCCGCTTGGGTCACTGGTGGTGGTGGGGTGGTGTGGCTGGCCTGCAAACCACCACAGGCCCCTTGCCCAGACTGCCCAATGCCCCAATGGAAGCCCTATCCTGATCCGGGACACCCTTCAGGGCAAACCAGCTGGTCCCCACCTATGGATCAGGCCTCTATCCTATCTAATAAAAGAGTAATATGCAGATTGACCATCATTTCAACACACCAGATGGCTGTCCCCATGTGGTCAAAGATCCTGCCCCCATGTGGACACAAGATGGCCACCACAAGATGGAAAGCAGGGAGGGACCAGGCCTGCAAGGGAGGGCAGTTGCGGGCAATCAAGACTGCAGGGGAAGGCAGTTAGGGGTGACCAGGCCTGCAGAGGAGGGAAGTTGGGGGCAAACGGGCTGGCAGGGGAGCAGTTAGACATCAATTAGCCTGGCAGGGTAGTGGTTAGGGGGTGATCAGGCTTGAAGACATAAGCGGTTGGGGGCAATCAGGAAGGCAGGCAGGCGAGCAGTTGGGAGCCAGCCGTCTTGGATTGTGACAGGGATGTCGGACTGCCCATTTAGGCCCGATCCTACTAGGATCGGGCCTAAACTTGCAGTTGGATATCCCTCGAGGGGTCCCAGATTGGAGAGGGTGCAGGCTGGGTTGAGCGACACCCCCCAACCTCCATGCACAAATTTTGTGCACCGGACCTCTAGTCTATATATACACTCAATGCAGCAGCTTCCATAACATGCACTGGCTGGCACCACAGACCTGGCACCCTGGACCTGGAATGGACAAACTAATACTCGGCTTCTCCCAAGTGGGACACGGGCCCTCTCACCACCCTGGATTGACACCCCACCATCCACAGCCAATGTTGTCAAGAACCCAAAGCGCAAGATGCAGCCCACAGCCCAGTCCAGCAGGGACCAGTTGCAGTAGGCTCCTGGTAATGACATCACATACCAACTCCTGGCTTCCTCTCCCTAGCAACTAGCCTCCTTGCAGATTCTTTAGCCCAGTAACACAGATGGAAACACTTTACACTTTAACCAAATGTCTGTGAAGCATTTTCCCATGCCTCATCTCATTTGATCCTCACAGAGTCCTAGAGTAGGTAGATAGGGGACTCCATGGAATCCTATTTTCTTTTCATTAGCTGGGAAATGGAAATTTAGAAAGCTTAGAAACTTGACCCTACTGAAAAGAAGTAAGGAATGGTGGACCTTGAAAATGGCTTCAGGTTTTCTCACTGTTCAGAATATAGTCAAGCACTACTGCAGTTAAATATTTTACCCTTTGCTCTCCCTGAGTGATCTACAATAATAATCTGCTTCATGTTGATATTTACTGCTGTGTTGCTGACAATTACCTGAAAGAGAAGTTGGGGTGCTACACTGGGCTGGAAAAAGTTTAGCTAAACAGAAAGCAGGTTTAATTAAGCAAGTTTATTCTATTATCTATAAAAGCTAAGTTGATTCATGCATGCACAATGTATATAAAACTCTTGCTGGTGCCATTTGTATGCGTGTTTTCATCTGTCATTGTTAATCATGAACTTGGTTGGTACTTCTATTACAGAGAAAGGGCAAATAGTTGTATTAAGATATATCTTCTATTTGATTTCCTTTCAATGTGCATGAATTCGTGCACAAGGCCACTAGTATTTATATAAATAAACAAACTATTTCAGTTAGAAGGAATTTTTAGAGATAAAAAGCACTTAAAAAAGTTTGAAAGAAAAGTGGACTCCCATCCTAACCAGTTTGGCTCAGTGGATAGAGAATCGGCCTGCGGACTGAAGGGCCAGGTTTTATTTCAGTCAAGGGCAGGTACCTTGCTTGTGGGTACGTCACCAGTAGAGAGTGTGCAGGAGACACCTGATCAATGTTTCTAACTCTCCCTCTCCCTTTCTCTCTGTAAAAAAATTATATATATATATATATATATATATATATATATATATATATATATATATAAAGTGAACTCCCATGAGACTTAGAAAAACTAGCTTTTTATCCAAGACCGGTTTGGCTCAGTGGATAGAGCGTCGGACTGCGGACTGAAGGGTTGCAGGTTCGATTCCAGTCAAGGGCATGTACCTTGGCTGTGGGCACATCCCCAGTAGGGGGTGTGCAAGAGGCAGCTGATCTATGTTTCTCTCTCATCGATGTTGCTGACTTTCTATCCCTCTCCCTTCCACTCTGTAAAAAAATCAATAAAATATATTTTTAAAAACTAGCTTTTTAAATGAAATGCTTTAAAGAAAAATAAATTATTAAGGTTGCTAAATTTATTTTAGTCTCTTGACTGTACAAAGATGGCACTTCTTTTACATGACTATTACATTCAAAAGATAATTTTTCCTTTTAGAGTGACAATTGTGAATATACATAATGCCACTAAATTGTTCACTTGAAAATATAGCTTTTATACTTTGTGTATTTTCTACAATAATAAATAAAAATATCATATGATACTTTCAGATAGAAATTGCAGAAGTCAGGAATAGAAATGGTTTGGAGAGGATTGAAACCAAGATGGCGGCATAGGTAAACACCTAAACTGCTGCCTCGCACAACAATTTCAAAACTACAACTAAAAGACAAAATGGACATCATCCAGAACAACAGGAAGGCTATCTGAGTGGAAATTCTACAACTAGAAGGAAAGAGAAAAGCACACTGAGACTCAGAGGAGCTACAGGAGGCAGAGGTACTGAGACACATGTGCGGAGCAGACTGGAAACAGAATGCACGGATGGCTTTCTGAAGCAGAAGGGGACAAAAGCTCCTTACTGCACTGAACTACAGTTCCAGGGGATACTCTGGGGACCCAGATTCTTATGGGTTGAAACTGGACTGTCAGGAAAGAGAAAAGCATACTGAGACTCAGAGGAACTGCAGAAGGCAGAGATCCCAAGGCGGGCAACTGAGTACTCGGCTGGCTTTCTCAAGCAGAAGTGAGACAAAAGCTCCCAACTGCACTGAAGTCAAGTTCCTGGTGAGACTCTGGAGACCCAAACTCATTCGGAGAGAAACTGGACTGTCTGGCAGCAGGCGGAACTCAAGGGCAACTTTCTCTCAGAAGTGCTTGCAGCGATTACCATGGGACATTGAGACATAGAGGCCTATTAGGGCAGAGCTTATGGGAAACCAATGCTTTCTGCTTTGCCCTGAGACTCTGCCCCATCCGAACTGATCAAAGAGGCTTTTGCAAGTCGCATCTCATAGGGGTGTCTCCAGCACAGAAGTTCTCCACAGTTGATCCTGACAGCCAATTGTGCTGGAGGTTAATTCCTCTTAGTGATACCAACAACAATCTAGGGTTAACTACAACAAGACTGTGCACACAGCTCACAAAGGGGTGCACCAAGAGTGTCCACCTCAGGTAACTGGAGAGGCTGAGCCACTGGACCCTATAGGACACCTAGCACACAAAGCCACTATATCAACTCAGGGAAGCAGCCAAAACGCAGAGACAAAGAAACTGGTCACAAATGAAAGAAATGGAGGAAAGCAAATGACTGGATATAGAGTTCAAAACCATGGTTATAAGGTTTTTCAAGAGGTTCCTAGAAAAGGCTGATAAATTTAGCAAGACCTTTGAGAATATGAAAAAGGACCAACTAGAAATTAAGCATACACTGACGGAAATTAAAAGTATTTTACAGAGATCTAACAGCATACTAGAGGATTGCAAGAATCAAGTCAAAGATTTGAAATACAAAGAGGCAAAAAATACTCAACCAGAAAAACAAAAAGAGAAAAGAATCCAAAAATATGAAGATAGTGTAAGGTGCCTCTGGGACAACTTCAAGCATACCAACATCAGAATTATGGAGGTGCCAGAAGAAGAGAGACAGCAAGATACTGAAAACCTATTTGAAGAAATAATGACAAAAACTTACCCCACTTGTTGAAAGAAATAGTCTTACAAGTCCAGGATGTGCACAGAACCCCAAACAAAAGGAATGCAAAGAAGACCACACCAAGACACATCATAATTAAAATGCCAAGAGCAAAAGACAAAGAGAGAATCTTAAAAGCAGCAAGAGAAAAACAGTTACCCACAAGGGAGCATGCATATGATTGTCAGCTGACTTCTCAACAGAAACTATGCAGGCCAGACGGGAGTGGCAAGAAATATTCAAAGTGATGAATAGGAAGAACCTACTGAAAGGGCAGAGCGGGACTGTAAAGACCATTTTGGACTGTGTGACTTGACAGCCACCATGTTGGCCACGTGAAACTTACCTGGGGGCTGTCATCTTAAAATCACAAAGACCAACCCCTCCCTTTGAATTAGCTAAATGGGAAAGATTGTGCGCTTGAGCTCCAATCAAGAGCAAAGGACAGGACAGGTCATGTGCGTTAGGGATTATTTAAGTCACTAGCCCCAGCCATCACCCAACCAATTGGAATCAGCCAACTCATTGGTTCACGTCTGGCCCCACCTCCCAATAAAATCACCATGCTCAGGAAATTCCCCCTCTGTGGCTTCCTGCCGCCAGAGCAGCAGGGCGGGAGGGCCAAGCCCAGGCTTGTAATTAAAGGTTATACGCTATCGCATCTGTTTTGACTTCCTGGTGGTCTTTGGGGCTCATGAAATCTGGGCATAACACTACAACCAAGATTACTCTACCCAGCAAAGCTATCATTCAGAATTGAAAGTCAGATAAAGAGCTTCACAGATAAGAAAAAGCTAAAGGAGTTCATCAACACCAAACCAGTATTATATGAAATGCCAGAAGGTATTTTTTAAGAAGAGGAAGAAGAAGAAAAATGTAAAGGATAAAAATTATGAAGAACAAATATATATCTTTCAACAAGTGAGTCTAAAAATCAAGTGAATAAAAAAATCTGATGAACAGAATAAACTGGTGAATATAATGGAATCAGGGGCATATAAAAGGAGTGGACTGACAATTCTCAGGGGGAAAGGGGTGTGAGGGTTGGGAGAAGAGACTGGACAAAAATCATACACCTATCGATGAGGACAGTGGTGGTGGTGGGAATAAGGGCAGAGGGTGGGGTGGGAACCAGATGGAGGAGAGCTATGGGGGGAAAAAGAGCAAGAATTATAATAATATGAACATTAAAGATTTAACACATTTTTAAAAAAAGAAATGGTTTGGAGAGGTGTGGTAATCCTTTTCATGTCCTGCGTGTCCAGGGTTTCCATGTCAGGGTTTAGTGTCTGGAGAATGCCGCACACACATGAAGAGAGACTGGAAAAGCATTCATTTTGAGAATAATGGGGGCCAGGCGGGAGTCCACCTCTAGGTGGAGGAGCAAGAGAAAAATAGTTACCTACAAGGGAGCACCCATACGATTGTCAGCTAACTTCTATGGTTTTCCTATCCACTTTTATTAGGGCTAAGTGATACATCCATGTCCTTTAGGTCAGGAAATTCCAACAATGAAATCAACCAGCAAGAATTAACATAAGACAAAAAGTGTGGAAGCTTTTTCAATTACCAATATGTCACCTAAACAATATGTGAATAGCTCATATCCAACATAAGACTAAAAGAGGGGCAACTAAAGTCTCACCTAAGTGGTGAGTAAACAGTTCATACTTAACATAAGACTAAAGTGGGGCAGCTGCTTTAGCTACCAATGTCTCACCTAAGCAGTGAGTAAACAGATCCATTAAGGTTTGACCAGGTTTCTTGTTTGTTCTATTTACATCTCTATTGGTGAGGTAATGTCTGGTTTCCTGCAGAGAGGGAATCCAGACTTGTGAGAAATACATTTCATTATTTTTAGACATGGTGGAAATGTTATTTTTGTTCTGTCTTGGGATGCTGTTAACTTTTGAAAAAAGTTAAATTATGACTCAAATTAAAAATGAACGTGAAATATTTTTCAGCACAATGAACTGCTAAGATTATGAAAATTGTTGAAGGAGGTAATGTATATAATATATACAATATAATAAAAACAATATAGTATTTTAAATTTCATACATACATAAAAATAAATGCAAGGATATCATTGCTGGGTTAAATACAAAATTGGTTAATATCATAAGGGCAATAAATTTTAGACATTGAGGTTATCTGATTCACTGAACAGAAATCATTTCCATATCTATTAGACAAAATATCTACAAGTTAGAATCAGCCTCATAGAATTGAAAGCTTGCTCAATCAATAGAAAGTGAAGTTCAGCCCTATACTGAAATGATATCCCAGTAACCTATATTTTCTTTACCCAAGTTTTGTATAACTTTTCTGACAATGCAACTTGCTCCCCCTCCTAATATGCAAGATTTATGGCAGCAATTTTCAAACTTCTTCATTTCACGGCACACATAAACTAATGACTAAAAGTTTGCAGCACACCAAAAGTATCTATTTTTTGCCAGTTTGACAAAAACAACAACAATAGGTATAATTGTGATTCATTCACACAGGACAGCTATTGTTTTGTTGGCTGATGTAATTTTTTTATTTGACAATCTAAGGGAAAATAGGTCATTACCCCTGACTAAACAGTCAGCTATTGCATGTTTTAAAAATTCTTACAGCACATTGGTTGAAAATGACTGGTTTATGGAATAGGGGAAAATGGCAGTGTTAACAAGGATCATCCTGATGGTGGAAATTGGAGTTTGAATATTTCTTTTGCCTTGCAATATTTTAGGACAGATCTTGTGTGTGTTTTAATATGTCACCCTGAATTTTAGAAATAATAAACAAAGTCACTTTGTCTCTAAATTCCTCATCCAGTGTTCCTCGCCAGCCCTGGAATCCCACAGAACAAGAACTAGGCCTCGGGTTTGAAGCTTTGGCTCCAAATCCAGCCTTCCTCTAGCTATCTTCATCATCCTCAGGAGCTTCAAGTTCCATAGCCAGCAGCTCAAGCCCTGAGGCAGGAGATTCTGCTCTCATGTACTGCAGGAGGCTGAGGCAGACTGGGACTGCATGGTCACATGGGCTGGTGGTGGATCATGTGACCGCGCTCGCCTTTGGGCGGGCCTAGAGGTATATCCAATGGAAAAGAGTCAGGAAGGCTGAGGATTGACTATCTGCTGCCAGAGGACTGGTAGGATGTTATGGTGGGTGGGTGGCTGTCTCTCCTTGCCGCACTAGCCTGAAACCTACTTGCAGAAGACCAGAATTAACAGTATTTGTTGCTAGAGAAGACAGCCCCACGGACAATTGCAAGCGTCTTTGCTGGGTCTGTCTTTCGTCCAGGAGCTCAAGAAGCAGGAAGTAATCCCGAGGAAGGCACAAGTGGAGAGAAGCAGTGGTCTCTTGCAGAGGAGATAGGAACACAGAAGGAGGGTTCGAGACCAGGAAATGGCATCTGCAGGAGGTGGTGGCTGAGACTAGATCAATGGTTCCCAGCATGGGGCACATGCTCCACAGGGGGGAATTTGATTTTTTTAAGGGGGTCAATTCAAGAATGAGTTATTAACAGTGAATTTTTTGCATTTCTTATGGTTCTAGGGGACTCATATACAGTATATACATATATATTATGACATTTATGCATTTTAGTTCTCTATTATGTTTTGAAACTTTATTTGCTATCTTTTAAATGTTTTTTAAAATCTTTATTGTACAGTTTATTAATTACATTGTTCCCTTTTTCCCCCTATAGCTCCCTTCCACCCGGTACCCATCCCACCCTCGGCCCTCCCCCCCTCCCCCACTGTCCTCTCCCATAGTTGCATGATTTTTGTCCAGTCCCTTGCTGTACTTCCCACACCCCTTTTCTCCCCAAGAATTGTCAGTCCATTCCCTCTCTATGTCCGTGATTCTGTTACATTCACCAGTTTATCCTGTTCATCACATTATTAATTCACTTGAATTTTAGATTCATTTGTTGATAGATGTGTATTTGTCATTCATAATTTACACTTTTATTTTTTTCTTCTTCCTCTTCTTAAAGAATATCTTTCAGCATTTCATATAATATTGGTTTGGTGGTGATGAACACCTTTAGCTATTTCTTATCAGCGAAGCACTTTATCTGACCTTCAATTCTGAATGATAGCTTTGCTGGATAGAGTAATCTTGGATGTAGATTCTTGCTATTCATCACTTTGAATATTTCTTCCCACTCCCATCTGGCCTGCATTGTTTCTGTTGAGAAATCTGCTGACAATTGTACGGGTGCTCCCTTATAGGTAACCATCTGTTTTTCTCTTGCTGCTTTTAATATTCTCTCTTTGTCTTTTGCTCTTGGCATTTTAATTATGATGTGCCTTGGTGTGGTCCTCTTAGGGTTCCTATATATTGGGGTTCCGTGCACTTTTTGGACTCCAAAGTCAATTTCTTTCACTAGGTGTGAGAAGTTTTCGTTCACTATTTCTTCAAATAGGTTTTCATTGTCTTGGTCTCTCTCTTTTTCTGGCACCCCTATAATTTGGATGTTGGTATGCTTGAGGTTGTCCCAGAGGCCCCTTACACTATCTTCAATTTTTTGGATTCTTTTGGTTTCTTGCTTTTCCAGCTGAGTGGATTTTAACTCTTTGTATTTCAAATCTTTAACTTGGTTCTTGGGTTACTCTAGAGTACTTTTAGGTCTTTGTATAATATTTTTTATTTCAGTCAGTGTATGCTTAATTTCTGGTTGGTCCTTTTTCATATCCTTGAGGGTCTCATTCATATCCTTGAGAGTCTCATTCATTTCCTTGTAGGTCTCATTCATTTCCTTGTAGATCTTGCTTATTTCCTTGTAGGTCTTGGCCTTTTCTAGGAGCCTCTTGAGAAGCCTTATAACCGTGGTTTTGAATTCCATGTCCAGTCGTTTTTTCCCCCTCCATTTCTTTCACATCTGATTTCTTTCCATGTCTCTGCATGGTGGCTGCTTCCCTGAGTTGGTCAATTAGCTTTTTGTGGTAGATGTCTTACAAGGGACAGTGGCTCAACCTCCCCAGTTACCTGAGGTGGATATGGGTTGCACAGTCTTGTTGAAGTTAAGCCCAGGTTAATTGTTTTTAGCACTAGGAGGGTTTGACCTCCAGGCCAATTGTCTGTGAAGTTCAGCTGTGCTCAGGTTGGATGGGCGGAGTCTCCGGGCTAAGCAGGAGCATCAGCTCCTCCCTATGCAGCCCCAGGGACTTTGTACCAGTGGCAATGGCCACCAGCACCTCTGAGAGAGAGCTGCTGCCGAGCTCCACTGGCTGCCGGAGAATTCAGACTCCCCACAAATGAGTCCGCACACCCAACATCTCACCCAGGGTCGCAAAACAACGCAGTCTGATGGTTTCCCGAACGAGAGAGCAAGTCACGAGTGCTCTCTGTGCAGTCATGCAGCTGCTCTGTGCCCAAGTTCACACGCCCTCCGCACAAGCTCACCTTCTCCACAAGCCGGCAGGCCCCTGCAGCATCCGAGCTTTGGCGTGCCTTCCCACTGCCCAGTTTTTACCCTGTATGATTGTGGGTTCCCTGGACTTCTCCCGGAGCTGGGTGATCAGTGCAGTGGAACTTCTTTTTCTCCCCTGTTCGAGAAAACCAGCCAGGTTTTCAGCCGCCCACCCTGTCCTCTGGCGCGCACTCCAAACCTCTCTTTCTGCGCGTATTTTCAATGCTGTCCTACCCCACTCCTCCGAGTCACTGCATCCTATCTTCTCTTTTATTTGTGGAATTTTCACTCAGCCAGCTTTCCGGTGATTCTGGATGGTGTTTGTTCTTTTGTTAAGTTGTAGTTTTGAAATTGTTGTGTGGGGCAGCAAGATAGGTGTTTACCTATGCCGCCATCTTGGTTCTCTCTATTTGCTATTTTTCATATTATTATTTTTAACAATTTCATAGTGATATCTTCCTCAGTACTTCAAATGTCCTTTCATCCTTTTATTTTTCTCTTTCATGGATGCCATGTTCTTTGGAATTTTATTTAGACCAAGTTAATGGCCTTTTGGGCTTCCTACATGAGTATAGGAGTTCACTTTTTGTGTAATAAGAGTTATATGTCACAGGGCAGACATCAGGATTTTAGAGACGCTTAGGTGGTGCATGGCCAAACAAAGGTTGGGAACCATTGGACTACATCCTGGCAGAGGAAGTGTCTGAGACCCTCCTGCCTTCTGAACATCTGTCTTCTTACCCACAGGCTCCCTTCCCAGTGTTGTGTGATTTTGTGTTTCTATGTGTGGGTGAGGGAGGTGGACACATGAAGGAAGTTAGCTCGAGGGAGACTAGAGTTTGGAAACTGTGAAGTGACATTTTGGGAATATACAACTCATATAAACCAATGGTTCTGGCTCTGGAAAAGCAGGTGTGAGAATAGGAACCCTGAGCTACAACCCTGTCCTGAAACCTATTTGCCACTTACTCTATTTTTTTGTCTTTTCCAGAGGATGGGGATCGCTAAGACCAGCTCAAAATTGAGAGAGGGTGGAAGAAAAGAAGGGGGGGTGAGGAATATATCTGCCTTATGCTCCAAGGTTTCAGCTTCCTGGAGATGCAAGAGAGGAATGAATCCCAATTTTAATAACTCTAGAGAAGGGGGTTTGGAGACAGATTCAGGAGGAGGGAACCTAGATGCTGAGTTCTTTGGCAGAGGATTTCTCTTTGGGATACTGCCAAGCTTTAAACTCCCAAGAGAATAGCTGGATCTCAACCCTGGGCAGTATCTCCTTCCCATCTGGGAATACAAAAGTGGCTATTCCATTTGAGGTTCCCTTACTTTTTAGTCCTGGTCTTCAGAGTAGGATCTTTCTGGGAAACACTTGCAGAAACTCCTATATGGATGGCCCTGTAGATTCCCCTCTATATATGTTTTGCTCTCTTCCGTGTGTTTTGCTCTCTGCCCAGTTTTTAGGACTTGTTCCTTTGGTCTCATCCTAGGTGGCAGCCCTTGATAAGTTCTTGTCTTCTTTCTAACGGAATATTACCAAACCTGAGGTAGTCATGGGAACCCCTGATGCCCCTAGGATACATGCCAAGGCAGTTTAGGAAAGTGTCACTAGGAAGTAATTAATTTCCCTAAAGTTACTCATATCCTTATTTTTATTCTCAGTATACTAGTAGAGTGGAAACTATGCTGTAATACTACTTCAGGCCCTCATGTTTACTTTTAAAAGCTAGTATTGAGCAGTGGACTTATGTGGTAAAGTTACTGAGGCCTACTGTTGACTCCTCCTCTCTTATCCCTGCCTCCTTTCTTATTCTCTTTCCTCCACTCTCCAGAAATATAGTACTAGTAAGATAAGTATTGGGGACAGTTGTCAGATTATGGTCTTTTGGCTTACGCTCTGTTGTCTCTTGTCTAGGTATGTGTGGTTATAGAGTTTAACAAAAGAGACTACCTCAAACATAGTGTGGTATGGAAAGAATATATCTAAACTTTGTCCCTAGTTCCTAGCACAGACCTTCAAAAAACGTTAGGGAATTCTTGAGTGATAGTAGTGTCTTTGTTTTGCCAATGAACTGACTTATGGTGGGCCCTTAGATAGCTTTAGGACCGTGATGGCGAACCTATGACATGCGTGTCAGCACTGACACGCATAGTCATTTCTGATGACACACAGCCACATGCGGTCCCATACAGAGAAGTATGGGGCCACTTGCCAAGAAGGACATTTCATCCTTAGCTGCTGCACAGCCAGGTGCAGTAGCCGAGGATGAAACATTTGCTGTAGTGTAGTGTAGACACTCTATGTCAGAGGTCTGTAGGCCAAAACAACAGAACTCTGGCACAGAGCGTCTAGTTCTGGGACTTCCGGTTAGGCCATTAGGGGATCTTTGACCTCACTTCCAGCTGTTGGAGCAGGGAGCAGCAGAATGCCAGGGAGAACGCATCTCTGGAGTCCCTGTGACCACCATTACCAGCAACCACATAACTACAGCAACCATCATCCAATCTACTGTTCTAGAGTGTCTGGATTTCTAATTGACCATCATTACTGAGATAAGTGAGAGGGAGGATGGGAGAGGCTAGGGTCTGTGTTTTGGGTGCTGTTTCCCGCCATTAGAAATAGCAGCAGCCATCTTAATTTATATAAGGAACGTCATTTTGCAGCATAGTGCAGACTCCATTTCACCACTATTACTGTTGTGCATCCTTATTAACCCCTATTTCTGCTTATTAACCCTGCCCTTTCCTAAAAGACAGTTACATGTGCCATCTGTGGTCAGTTAGGCTAGTTAACCTCTAATTGCCAGCAGGGCTAACAGGCTATCTATAATCCTATCTTCTGTCACTGCCCCTCTGATGGAGAACACAAAAAATCAAAAAACAATGTTAAGTAAAGGAAGTGGTAGTAGCAGTAGCCGATCCTTTCCAGAAACATGGACCGAGATGTATGGTATTATAGAAAAAAATTACAGATCATTTTGCATTCTATGTACTGAAACGGTAGTAAGCAGAACGTGGAATATAAACAGACATTTTGAAACTAAACATTCCCAGCTCTTGAAAAAAAGTGAGGATGAAAGGAAGGAATACATTACCAGGCAGCTACACCTTTATAAGAGCCAATCTAATTTCATCCTTAAATTTATAAAAGGCTCTGCAAATTTAACATCTGCAAGTTTGAGCATTGCTCAATCCATAGCTCAGAATGGAAAAGCACTCAGTGAGGGGGAATTTATTAAAGAAACTCTCCTTAGATGTGCACCAGTTCTACTTCACAATAAGCAGAATAATGATGCAATTATTTTTTAAAAATATACTTTATTGATTTTTTTTACAGAGCAGAAGGGAGAGGGATAGAAAGTCAGAAACATCGATGAGAGAGAGACATTGATCAGCTGCCTCTTGCACGCCCCCTACTGGGGATGTGCCCGCAGCCAAGGTACATGCCCTTGCTGGAATCGAACCTGGGACCTTTCAGTCTGCAGTCCAACGCTCTATCCACTGAGCCAAACCGGTGTTGGCAATGATGTAATTATTAAGAGAATATCTGAGTTACCACGCAGAAGAAATGTAAAAGACTGAATAATGAGACTGAACACAAATGTACAACATCAATTAAAGAGAGACATAAGTAATTGTAAATATTTTTCCATCTCTCTTGAAACTACTGATGTCACATCACGTGCTCAGTTGGCCATTATTGGTCGACATTCTAATGGTCTAACAATGAGAGAAGAGTTGATAAAGTTAGTATCAGTGCCAACAAGTACATTAGGAAGCGAAATATGTAAGGTTATTATACAAATACTAGGGGCCCGGTGCACAAAATTCGTGCACTGAGGTGGGGGCTCCCTCAACCCAACCTGTCCCCTCTCACATACTGGGAGCCCTCAGGGGATGTCCAACTGATGGCTTACCCCCAGCCTACCCTTTAGGCCTTGGGCACCCAGCCATCGCCCTGCTCAGCTCAGCCCCGGCTGCCTGTTACCACCCGGCCCCGGGGGCTGGGCATTCACCGCCACTTCTCACAGTGCCCAAGGGCCAGGCACTCCCGGCCACCACCAGCACCACTGCCGTTGCCGCTTCCCCTCACAGCGCCCGGGGCCTGGGCGCTTGCTGCCACCTTCATTTCATCTCCACCTCTGGGGTCCGGCACTCAAGCCACTTGGCCCTGCCCCCACTCCTGATTGGCTGGTAGCAGAGCCAATCAGGAGCAAAGGTAAAGTCAAACTTGCATGTTTCTCTTCCATTATATAGTATTCCGTGACCTAAGCTTTGATATCTCTAAAGTTGTGTCAGTGATGACAGATGGGCGACTTAATGTCAGTTGTTACACAAATAATGAATTTAATAGCTGCTCACCCCCTTCACAAGTGAGAATATCCTGCATTTTTGCTAGAGGTTGATTCCACCTACAGTGGACTGTTGATGTACAGTAATGTAAGATGGCTGAGCCAAAGCAAAGTTATTGAGCGCTTTGTGGAGTGCTTTGAAGAAATTAAGGTATTTCTTGAGGATAAGGATCTGGGAAACTTTTCTAAGCTCCATGATGATAAGTGGGTTAACACCTGATATTGCTTTTTTAAAAATATATTTTATTGATTTTTTAAAAAGTATAACTTATATTTAATAGTAGTACATCTGTTTTCCTTTTTCTCCCCCATTATCCTCCCTCCAGCCTCCCCATAGCCCAGCACATATCCCCACCTGCCACCCTCCCCGCCCCAGTGTCTTTCATTCATTGGTTATGCTCATATGCATGCATACAAGTCCTTTGATCTCCCCCAGCATCCGCCTCCCATCCACCCTAGCCTTCCCCCTATAGTTTGACAGCTTGATCAATGCCTCCCTGCCTCTATATCAATCACTCTCCCCTGTTTCTTTTCTTCAAAAATATCTTGCCTCTGCATACTAGAAATAAATGTATAAGAACAAAAAATGTTTGAGTCTCAGTTTCAATGTCCAACTGTTCTGAGTCCCAGTTTCAATGTCAAAGAGTTCTTTATGTGCACATGTCAGCAATGGTATCCAGATGGTGGACACATCATAGCAATGCAAGTTCCATCCTGTCTAGTTTGGTCCTCGGCCGACTGCAACCATGCACATCTTCCAACTGCTATCATGGCAAGGTGTTGTCAGTGTCCCCCATCTCTGGACCATCCTCATGACTGGAACAGACCCGTCAGTTCCTCACAGTCGCAAGAACCCACATGGTCTTGGAGTTGTTCTCTGAAAACACACAAACACTTTCTCGACCAAAAGTTAACAAAGGGATCCTCTCTGCAAATTAGACTTGGGATTCTTTTTATTTTTGCCTAAATGATTTTCCTTTGAGTTATTTTGACACCATGTGTGTTTTTTCATGGGTAGGCGTCCTACTGTTGGCTTTACAAATGGAAGTTACTTTTCTGGAGTAAGAATTTTCTAGATGTATTTTACTTACAGGATATTTTTCCTTACATGATATTATGCCACTATCCCCCCCCCCTTTTTTTGATTAATGGGAGCTTTGGGAAATTTTATCTTGCAGTCTTGGTAATTTTAAATTTTAATTTTTGCACACAAATATGACTGCTTTAGGTTCTTTAGATGGTAGGCAATTTTACAGTGAGATGAATGACTAATAGATATTTTAGTTAATGTTTTAGGAAAAGCTTTTTGTCCAGTACACTTAAATTTTCTTGAGTATATACTTATTTCACTTGGCCTATTTAAATTAATTTAAAAACTTGATTACTATTTTCCTGTCAATTTTAATACTCAAGCAGAAATCTTAGTTTACCCTGTAAATTCTAGTGGAAAGGAATATTTGCAATTTTGAGTAGGCCCTGAACATTCCTGGTAATAGACTGGATTTAGATACAGAGCAGCTATTGCTGGCCGAGTCTCTGTCTGCCACCTGAGTTGTGTGTGGGAGGCGAAGCAGCTGTGGGGGTAGGAGACCTCCCTCAGGAGGCGTGAGAATCCAAGCCCCTGCAAGGTTTGTGGTTGAGGGTCTGTGCCCCACCTCTGTTGACCTTTTAGTTCTCTCCTGTTGGCCCCTCTGCGACTGTGCCTGTCTTAGGTTGTTCCTTCCCTGAGGAATCTTACCCGACTCTGGCTAACCAGCCATCCTCTGGGGCCAAACAGGGTGATGTGAGATTCAGTTCTGTCTCCTTTGTAGTCTATGCCCCCGGGGTCTCCACGACCAGTACTGGACTTGGGGTCCCCTCGCCTGCTGGTGGGGTCCCAGTACTGATCACATACCTCGGGGGACCCAGGTTTCTTCTCTAGAGAGGGCCCAGCTCACACCATTGGTCGAGATACAGATCAATGGTCCCAGCTGCCCAGAGGCTTCAGCCACAGCTTGAACTGAAAGCTGAGGCATCAGCTGTATGTCTTTGGATTGTAAGAGGAGGGTCCCTCTTAGCAAAAAGGGCAAGAGAAGCCAATATAGAATGCTCACGTCCTTTCCCAGTGCCTTAATTTCTTCTGAAAGTGCTTAATTCCTTTCCTATCCTTTTTAAAATTGCTGTCCAAATCTAAAAGAATTAGTTTGTAGGTTTATTTGGGATAATTGTGTAATATGCTGTTTTCAAATATCAAAAATTATAATGACATTGTAGAATAATATCATGTAAGGGTATTATGGTGTCACGGGAGGTTAAGAAGGGCCGAGACTAAAGACTGGTGTCCATAGGAGATGACAAGCACTAGGCCATGTCAATTCAATCTCAAACTAGCTGCCAATTTTTTTTATAACTTTATATAAACTTTGTCAGGGATGTAAAAACACAAATAACTTACCTTAGTTCAAGAGTTCAAATATATTGACTTTCCCCCTTACTCCCATCACCTGCCACTCACTCTGACGTTTGACATTCTGATGGACTTTTCTCAGTCTCTGGATCCATTCTTGTTCATCAGTCTATGTCATTCATTATATTCCTCAAATGAGTGAGATCATGTGATATTTATCTTTCTCTGCTTGGCTAATTTCACTTAGCATGATGCTCTCCAAATCCATCCATGTTGTTACAAATGGTAGGAGCTCCTTCTTTTTTACCGCAGCATAGTATTTCATTGTGTAAATGTACCATAGTTTTTTAATCCACTCATCTGCTGATGGGCACTTAGGCTGTTTCCAAATCTTAGATATGGTAAAATGTGCTGCTATGAACATAGGGGTGCATATATCCTTTCTAATTCGCATTTCTAGTTTCTTGGGGTATATTCCTATAAGTGGGATCACTGAGTCGAATGGGAGCTCCGTTTTTAGTTTTTTGAGGAATCTCCATAATGTTCTCCACAGTGGCTGCACTAGTCTACAATCCCACCAGCAGTGCACGAGCATTCCTTTTTCTCCACATCCTCGCCAGCACTTGTCTTTTGTTGATTTTTTTTGATGTAATCCATTCTGACAGGTGTGAGATGATACCGCATAGTCGTTTTGATCTGCATCTCTCGGATAATTAGTGACTTTGAGCAAGTTTTCATATGTCTCTGGGATTTCCTTTTATCTTCTTTGGAAAAGATTCTATTTAGGTCTGTTGCTCATTTTTTTATTGGATCATTTGTCCTCCATTTATTGAGTTGTGTGAGCTGCCTGTAGATGCTTGAGATTAAACTTTTATCACTGATAACATTTGCAAATATGTTCTCCCATACAGTGGGTTTTCTTGTTGTTTTGTTGATGGTTTCTTTAGCTGTGCAAAAGCTTTTCATTTTGATGTAGTCCCATTTGTTTATTCTGTCTTTAGCTTCCATTGCCCTAGGAGCAGTATCATCAAAGAAGTTCTTTCAGCATATGTCTGAGATTTTTCTTCCTGTGAATTCCTCTAATGTTTTTATGGTTTTCCGTCTTATGTTTAAGTACTGTATCCATTTTGAGTTTATTTTTGTGTATGGTGTAAGTTGGTGATCTAGTTTCATTTTTTTTGCTTGTATCTGTCCAATTTTCCCAACACCACTTATTGAAGAGACTGTCTTGACTCCATTTTATGTTCATGTCTCCTTGGTCAAATATTAATTGAGCATAGTGGTTTGGGTTGATATCTGGATTCTCTATTCTATTCCATTGATCTATATGTCTGTTCTTATGCCAGTACCAGGCTGTTTTGAGAACAGTAGCTTTGTAATACAGCTTGAAATCTGGTATTGAAATCCCACCGACTTTGTACTTCTTTCTCAGGATTACTGTGCTATGCGGGGCCTTTTTTTTATTCCAGATGAATTTTTTGAGAGTCCTTTCTAGGTCTGTGAAATATGCCATTGGTATTTTAATGGGGAGTGCATTAAATTTATAGATTGCTTTGGGTAATATGGACATTTTAATGATGTTGATTCTCCCATTCCATGAACATAGTATGTTCTTTTCACCTGTTTACATCTTCCTCTATCTCTCTCTCTCTTTTTTTAAAGTTCTGTAGTTTTCTGCGAATAGGTATTTTACCTCCTTAGTTAAGTTTATTCCTAGGTATCTTAATTTTTTTGGTGAGATGGTAAATTCGATTGCTTTTTTAGTCTCCCTGTAGGTTCACTATTAGTGTATAGAAATGCCATAGATTTCTTGGCATTAATTTTGTAGCCTGCTATGTTGCTGAACTCATTTATTAGGTCTATTAGTATTTTTATGGAGTCCTTTGGGTTTTTTATGTACAATATCATGTCATCTGCAAATAGGGATAGCTTTACTTCTTCTTTTCCAATTTGGATGCCTTTTATTTCATCTTCTTGTCTAATTGCAATGGCTAATTCTTCCAGTACTAAGTCGAACAGGAATGGTGAGAGTGCGCATCCCTGTCTTCTGATTTTTAGGGGAAATGGTTGTAGTTTTTGCCCATTGAGTATGATGTTTGCTGTGGGTTTATCATATATGGCTTTTATTATGTTGAGGTATGATCCTTCTATTCCCTCCTTGTTGAGAGTTTTTATCCAGAAAGGGTGTTGGATTTTGTCAAATGCTTTTTCTGCATCAATTGATATGACTATGTGATTTTTATCTCTCAATTTGTTTATGTGATGTATCACATTTATTGATTTGCGGATATTGTACCATCCTTGCATTCCTGGGATAAATCCTACTTGGTCATGGTGTATGATCTTTCTGATGTACTGCTGGATCCGATTTGCTAGAATTTTATTGAGGATTTTGGCATCTATGTTCATGAGGGATATTGGCCTGTAATTCTCTCTCTCTTTTTTTAATCTTTATTGTTCAGTTTATTAATTACATTGTTCCGTTTTTTCCCCCTATACCTACCCTCCACCTGGTACCTATCCCACTCTCTGCCCTCACCCCTCCTACTGTCCTCTCCCGTAGTTGCATGATTTTTGTCCAGTCTCTTGCTGCACTTCCCACACCCCTTTTCTCCCCAAGAATTGTCAGTCCATTCCTTCTCTATGTCCGTGATTCTGTTACATTCACCAGTTTATCCTGTTCATCAGATTATTAATTCACTTGATTTTTAGATTCATTCGTTGATAGATGTGTGTTTGTCATTCATAATTTACACTTTTATCTTCTTCTTTCTCTTCTTAAAGAATATCTTTCAGTATTTCATATAATATTAGTTTGGTGGTGATGAATTCCTTTAGCTTTTTCTTATCTGCGAAGCACTTTATCTGACCTTCAATTCTGAATGATAGCTTTTCTGGATAGAGTAATCTTGGTTGTAGATTCTTGCTATTCACCAATTTGAATATTTCTTGCCACTCCCATCTGGCCTGTAAAATTTCTGTTGAGAAATCCGCTGACAATTGTATGGGTGCTCCCTTATAGGTAACTAACTGTTTTTCTCTTGCTGCTTTTAATGTTCTCTCTTTGTCTTTTGCTCTTGGCATTTTAATTATGATGTGCCTTGGTGTGGTCCTCTTATGGTTCCTATATATTAGGGTTCCGTGCACTTCTTGTCTTCCTAAGTCAATTTCTTTCACCAGGTGTGGGAAGTTTTCGTTCACTATTTCTTCAAATAGGTTTTCATTGTCTAGCTCTATCTTTTTTTCTGGCACTCTTATAATTCAGATATTGGTTTGCTTGAGGTTGTCCCAAAGGCCCGTTACACTATCTTCAATTTTTGGATTCTTTGTGTTTCTTGCTTTTTCAGCTGAGTGGATTTTACCTCTTTGTATTTCAAATATTTAACTTGGTTCTTGGGGTGCTCTAGAGTACTTTTAGGTCTTTGTATAATATTTTTTATTTCAGTCAGTGTATGCTTAATTTCTGGTTGGTCCTTTTTCATATCCTTGAGAGTCCCGTTCATATCCTTGTAGGTCTCATTCATTTCCTTGTAGGACTCATTCATTTCGACGTTGGTCTTGATCATTTCTTTGCAGGTCTCATTCATATCCTTGAGGTTCTCGTTCATTTCCTTGTAAGTCTTGCTTATTTCCTTATAGGTCTCCACCTTTTCTAGGAGCCTCTTGAAAAGCCCTATAACCGTGGTTTTGAATCCCATGTACAGTCGTTTTTTTTACCTCCATTTCTTTCACCTCTGATTTCTTTCCATGTCTCTGCATGGTGGCTGCTTCCCTGAGTTGGTCAATTAGCTTTGTGTGGTAGATGTCCTACAAGGGACAGTGGCTCAGCCTCCCCAGTTCCCTGAGGTGTATATGGGTTGCACAGTCTTGCTGAAGTTAAGCTCAGGTTAATCATTGTTAGCACTTGGAGGGGTTGACCTCCAGGCCAATTGTCTGTGATGTTCAGCTGTACTCAGGTTGGATGGGCAGGATCTCCGGGTCAAGCAGACAGCGTCAGCTCCGCCCTCTGCAGCCCCAGGGAATCTGTGCTGGGGGCAATGGCCGCCAGCACCTCTGAGAGAGAGCCGCTGCCAAGCTCCACCGGCTGCTGGAGAATTCATAGTCTCCCAAATGAGTCTGCACACCCAACGTCTCACCCAGGGTCATAAAACAAAGCAGTCTGACGGTTTCCTGAATGAAAGATCAAGTCACGAGTGCTCTCTACACGGTCAGGCAGCTGCACTGTTCCCAAGTTCAAGTGCACTCTGCACAAGCTTGCCTTCTCCACAAGCCAGCAGACCCCTGCAGCACCCAAGCTTCAGCGTGCCCTCCCACTCTCCAGTTTTTACCCCGTATGATAGTGGGTTCCCTGGACTTCGCCCAGAGCTAGGGAATCAGTCCAGTGGGACATCTTTGTCTCTCCTGTTCGAGAAAACCAGCCGGTTTTTCAGCGGCCCACCCTAACCGCTGGTGCGCACGCTCCAAACTTCCCTCCGTGCGTATCTTCAACGCTATCCTCAGCCGCCCCTCTGAGTCACAGTGTCTTATATTCACTTTTATTTGTGGAATTTTCATTCAGCCAGCTCTCCGGTGATTCTGGATGGTGTTTGTTCTTTCGTTAAGTTGTAGTTTTGAAATTGCTGTGTATGGCTTCAAGATAGGTGTTTTACCTATGCCGCCATCTTGGTTCTCTCTGTAATTGTCTTTCATTGTGTTATCTTTATCTGGTTGTGGTATTCAAGTGATGCTAGCTTCTTAGACGGAGTTTGGAAGTGTTCCATCCTCTTGATTTTTCTGGAATAGTTTGAGAAGGATAGATTTTAACTCTTCCTTGAATGTTTGGTAAAACTTCCCTGTGAAGCCATCTGGCCCTGGGCTTTTGTTTGCTGGAAGCTTTTTGATGACTGCTTCAATTTCTTCCACAATTATTGGTCTATTAAGTTGTTTAGATTCTTCCTGATTGAGTTTTGGGAGGTTATGTTTTTCTAGAAATATATCCTTTCCTCCAGGTTGTCCCGTTTGTTGGAGTAGAGTTATTCATAGTATTTTTTAACAATCCTTTGTATTTTGATTGGTCTGTTATTATTTCACCTCTTTCATTTCTGATTTTATTTATTAGGGTCCTCTCTCTTTGCTTCTTGGTGAGTCTGGCTAGAGGTTCATCAATCTTGTTTATCCTTTCAAAGAACCAACTCTTGGTTTTGTTGATCTTCTGTATTGTTTGTTTGGTCTCTATGTCATTTATTTCTGCTCTGATCTTTACTATTTCCTTCCTTCTGCTTTCTTTCTACGTTTTTGAATTTTTGGGTTAGATAATTGATTGCCACTGTTTCTTGTTTTTTTTTTTTTGTTTGTTTGTTTTTTGCAGTAGGATTATAGAGCTATGAACTTTCCTCTCAGAACTGCTTTCACTGTGTTCCATAGATTTTGGATTGTTGTGCTATCGTTGTCATTTGTTTCCATGATGTTTTCTATCTCTTCCTTGATGTCTCTAGTAACCCAGTCATTGTGTAATAGCATGCTGTTCAGTCTCCATGTGTTTGATTTCTTTGGCTTGTTTTTATTGTTGTTGATTTCCAACTTTATGCCACTGTGATCTGAGAATATGCTTGATATGATTTCTATCTTCTTGACTTTGGAGAGACTTTGCCTATGACCCAACACATGGTCTATCTTTGAGAATGACCCATGGGCACTTGAAAAGAATGTATATTCTGTGGCTTTGGGGTGAAATGATCTGAAGATGTCAATTGATTCCATCTGGTCTAGTGAGCCATTGAGGATTGATGTTTCTTTACTGATTTTTTGTTTAGAGGATTTGTCCAATGGTGATAGTGAGGTACTAAAGTCTCCTACTATGATTGTATTGCTTTCTTTCTATCCCTTGATATCCTCTAGGAGTTTTTGTATGTATTTGCGTGCTCCTGTATTGGGTGCATATATGTTTGCCAGAGTTATTTCTTCTTCTTGGATTGCTCCCTTTAGTATTATGAAGTGGACTTCTTTATCTCTTGTTATGTCCTTCACTTTGAGATCTAATTTGTCAGATATAAGTATTACCCCCCAGCTTTTTTTTTCATTTCCATTCCCCTGAATAACTTTTTTCCATCCTTTCATCCTCAGACTGTGTGCGTCTTTTTTTTGGAGGTGGGTTTCTTGTAGACAGCAGATACATGGGTCTTGTATTCTTATCCAGTCTATTACCCTATGTCTTTTGATTGGGGCATTTAAACCATTTACATTTAAAGTTATTATTGATAGGTACTTATATGTAGCCATTTTTGTTCTTTACCCTTGTGTTCCTTCCTTGCTTCCTATTTCTTTTTACAGCAGACCCTTTAGCATTTCTTGCATTGCTGGTTTGGTGGTAATGAATTCCCTTAGGCCTTTTTTGTGTGTGAAGCCCCTGACTTGACCTTCAATTTTGATTGATAGCCTTGCTGGGTATAGTATTCTAGGATTCAGACCCTTCCTTTGCGTGACTTTGTAAATTTCATTCCATTGCCTTCTGGCCTGATACGTTTCTGTAGAGAGATCACTTGTTAGTCTGATGGGGGTTCCTTTTTAGGTGACTTTCTGTCTCTCTCTGGCAGCTTTCAAGATTCTTACTTTGTCATTGGTGTTTCCAATTTAATTATAATGTTCCTTGGCATAGGTCTCTTGGTGTTCATTTTGCTTGGGACTCTGTGAGCTTCTTGGATTTGTGTGGGTTTTTTCTTTCCTATGTCAGCGAAGTTTTCTGTCATTATTTCTTCCAACAGGTTTTCTATTCCTTGTTCTATTTCCTGTCCTTCTGCAAGCCCAATTATACGGATGTTGTTTTCTTTCATGTTGTCCCAAAGTTCCCTTAGGCTCTCCTTCTGCTTTTTAATTTTTTTTCTATTAGCTGTTCTACTTGGTTATTTTTTCCTAGCTTGTTCTAGCTCACTGATGCGGTCCTCTGCTTCCTCTAGTCTATTCTTAATACGTTCTATTGAGTTTTTTACTTCAGCAATGTCACTTTTCATTTCTTCATGGGTCTTCTTCATTTCTTCTCAGCTCTTCTTCATTTTTTCCGTGGGTCTTCCTCATTTCCTCTTGGTTCTTCTTCAATTCCTCTTGGTTCTTACTCATATTGTCAAATTTGTCTTACATTCTTTTCAGCCACCTTTTGACCATTTCTCTGAATTCTTTCTCTGACAGGTTGTTAACTTCTATTTCGTTTACCTCCTTTTCTCATGAGGCTTGTTTTTCTTTCATATGTGGGCTGTTTCTTTGTCTCCCCATGATCTCTCTTTCCTATGTATCTGGTTATGTAGTTCTCACTCTCTTGTGTTGATTTAAAGGCACAAAATACAACACAACCAGGTGCAATGCACCAAGCACTGAACCGGAATGTATTCACGATAATGGTAATTCCAAATAAAAGTGATCGCCAGAGAAAGGCAAATTCAGTGATAGGTGAGAAAAAAGAAAGAGAACCCCCCTCACACACACACAGACACTCACACAACCACACACACACAAAAAGAAAGAGAACCCCGCACACACACACACACTCACAAAAAGAAAGACAGGAATGCCAAAATGATAATGGGAAAAGGGAAGAAGTAATAAAAAAAAAAGGGTGGGGGGAGTAAACTATAAATGTAGGGTGAAAACTCCTATAGGAAATTCCCTAATCTGAACAAAAACCAGCAACAAGTACCTGGAGATTGATACAAATACATACAACTACTAATATCATGGGAGGTTAGGGAACACAGAAGCAAAAAATCTATCTAAAAAACAATGCAAATGAGAACAACAAAACAAGAAACACCACCAAAAAAACCCCTACAAAACAAACCAAAATAAAAGAATAAGCAAATCAATCTCACAAACCTGCATAAAAAATTGATATAATCAACAGTCAAGTAAACAACAACAACAGGACAGGGATAAAAACAATTTAGGATAGTGAAGTCAGAGAATCTAGAGGTATAGATGGACTTGGATTAGGTGGTTGGAGATTAGATATATAAGTGGGGTGAAATTTTAACAGGGGATAAAAAGAAAGAATTAAGGTAAATCTAAAGCGGGAAAAGTGTAAGGGAAACAAAGCACTAAATTGGGAAAGGTTAGCAAGAGAGCGGTGGTATAAAGGTGAAGTTGAGGTAGAGTAAAAGATACTAAAGGGTAGATGAAAATAGACTGTATTCCCAAAGTAGAATAAAGAGAAAATAAAATCAATTCCTTGTGTTACACAAGAGTCAATTTGTGATTCGGCCCCTGGGTGGCAGTGTTTCTAGATTGACCTCTGGGTCTATTTGTCCTCTCTAGCCTGAACTAAAATCTTGCTGTCACTGTGGTATTCAATACTGCCTCTCTAATGATGACTGCTGTTTTATGAGCCCGGACCCTCCCAAAATCTTCCGGATTTCCCTCCTCTGTCAGGTCCAAATTGGTTTCCCTCCAGGTATTCCCTCTGCCACCAGCTCCAAGGGCCCTCTCCCACGTTTACCAGCTCCAACAGCCACAGATTTTATTTCAGGCGCAGATCTCCCGAGTTTGAGTTCCAAGGTGCAGATCTCCCAGTCTGCCAGCCCCCTCGGTCTCATGCCCAAAGTAACCCCAGGGGAAATCTGACCTTTCCGTGCTGGATCGCAGAGCTCCTTAGATTCTGCACGTCCATGCCAACTGGTCGCCGGTATTCTGGGGGTCTCAGCCGTCCCGCCGGTACTACAGCTGTACATTTTCAGATCCTTCCCCTTCAAGATGGCGTGGTCCACCTTCGTGCAGTTGGCTCAGCAAGAGAACCCAGCAGTACTGGGGCCGCTCCGGTAGGGGAGGCCAGTCCAGCAGTCCCCTATCTTCTCCTGGAGCACAGCTGTCCCCCTACTCACCAACAAACACTCCCTGCGCGGCCATCAGCTGCTCCCTCCTTCTGCCCTGGGACCAGATTCAGCTCGCATCCCTCTGTTCCGCCCAACACCATGATATTTCTTACAGATCTCTCTGTTCATATTAATGAACTGAACTTAAAGTTACAAGGTTTTGGCAAAAGTATTGACGTTATGTTTGGATATATAAAAGCTTTTGAAAGGAAACTCAAAATTTTCAAGCAAGATGTAGAAACTAAAACTTGTAAGTATTTTCCTTGAGTAACAAAGTATTTTGAGAAGGCCAGTGCAGCTGTACAAAATGAAATGGAACCCTTGCATATACAGTACCAACATATTTTAGACCTGTTACTTGACCAGTTCAGTGATAGATTTAATCAATTTGGAAGCCTAGAACAGACCATAAAAATAATTAAGTATCCTGATGTAGTAGTCTGCAGTAGTTTGGAATTAAATGGTTTCCAGTGGATGCAAATTGATGATTTGGAGATGCAACTTGCAGAATTTCAAGACAGAATCTGCTTGGAGAATCAAGAGAAGTGCCACTACGAACAGGAAATTTGGTGTGCCTGGAACCGATTACCAGACACTTTTAGGACCCTGAAAAATATAGCAATGGCTTTACTCACAATTTTTCCCACTATGTACTTTTGTGAGACCTCATTCTCAGCGTTAAATAATATCAAAACCAACAAAAGAAACAGATTGACGGATGAAGTTAGTAGTTCTTGCTTGGGCTTGAAGTGTACAAAATACCAACCTTCAATTTAAGGTTTAGCCAATGAAATTCAGTAACAAAAAAGTCACTAAATGCAGGTTAGTTTAGGAATTCCCCCTCCCCCTCACTTATCTTAGTTCACGGCACCCCACACAAGTTAAATAATATCAAGACCAACAAAAGAAACCAACTGACAGATGAACAAAGAAGTCACTAAGCAGGTAAGTGAATTAATTAGTTTTTGGTTTATTAAATACAGTTATATATTACAATTATACATTTTTGTTACTTAAACTGTAAATATCGTGAATTTTTTTCTCAAAGTGACACACCACCTGAGTTATACTCTTTTTTTTTTTTTTTTTTTTGGTGAATTTTGACACACCAAGCTCAAAAGGTTGCTCATCACTGCTTTAGGATATGGGCTGGTCATCAGAAGGACCAATCACATTATTAGAGTTAGAACCTTAGATCACAGAGGGCTGGATTTGAAGCTTAATCAGGTGGCTATTGATTATACATGCATATATAAAGAAGCCCGATGAAGACTCAGGGCTTTGTGGAGCTTCTGGTTGGCAAACACACTGCTATCCTAGGAGAGTGATTTGTCCTGCACCTATGGGAAGAGGGCATGGAAGCTACATGTCTAAGATCCTTCCAGACAAATAGATCCTTGTCGTACATGTACCCTTTTTAATAAAAGTATCATGTGAAATGTAGTACTTTTATATTTTTATATTTTTAAAATTTCTTTATTGATTAAGGTATTACATATGTGCCTCATCACCCATTAACCCTTCCAATCCCCCCCATCATCACTTATGCCCTCACCCCCCTGGTGTCCGTGTCCATTGATTAGGCTTTTATGCGTGCATACTTGTCCTTTGTTGATCTCTTCCCCTAACCCCCACCCTCCCCTACCATCGCTCTGAGGTTTGACAGTCAATGCTTTTCTGTCTCTGGATCTATTTTTGTTCATCAGTTTATGTTGTTCATTATATTCCAGAAATGAGTGCGTTCATGTGATACTTATTTTTCTTAGACTGGCTTATTTCACTTAGCATAATGCTCTCCAGTTCCATCCTTGCTCTAGTTTGAAGCAGCCACCTTTTCTCCTTTTTCTTCTTCTTAAAGAATACCTTTCAGCATTTCATATAATACTGATTTGGTATTGGTGAACTCCTTTAGCTTCTTCTTATCTGTGAAGCTCTTTATCTGACCTTCAATTCTGAATGATAGTTTCACTGGATAGAGTAATCTTGGTTGTAGGTTCTTGCTATTCATCACTTTGAAAATTTCTTGCCACTCCTGTCTGGCTTGCATTGTTGCTGTTGAGAAATCAGCTGACAAGTGTATGGCTGCCCCCTTATAGGTAATTAAGTGTTTTTCTCTTGCTGCTTTTAATATTCTCTGTCTTTTGCTCTTGGCATTTTGATTATGATGTGTCTTGGTGTGGTCTTCTTTGGATTCCTTTTGCTTGGGGTTCTGGGCACTTCCTGGACTTGTAAGTCTATTTCTTTCACCAGGTGGGGGGAATTTTCAGTAATTATTTCTTCAAATATGTTTTCAGTATCTTTCTCTCTCTCTTCTTCTGGCACCACCATAATTCTTATGTTGGTATGTTTGAAGTTGTTCCAGAGGCTTCTTACACTATCCTCAAATTTTTGGATTCTTTTTTCGTTTCCGGTTGAGTGTTTTTGGCCTCTTAGTATTTCAAATCTTTGACTTGCTTCTTGCATTCCTCTAGTCTGCTGATGGGTTTCTGTAAAATATTTTTTATATCAGTCAGTGTATGTTTAGTTTCTAGTTAGTCCTTTTTCATATCCACCAGGATCTCGCTCATCTCCTCAAGGGTCTTGCTCATATCCCCGAGGTTCTCGCTACTCTTATCAGCCTTTTCTAGGAGCCTCTTGAAATACCTTATAACCATGGTTTTGAACTCTATATCCAGTCGTCTGTTCTCCTCCATTTCTTTTGTTTGCGATCTGTTTTTTTCTCTCCCCATTTTCACTGCTTCCCTGAGTTGGTAGGGTAGCTTTGTGTGCTGGGTGTCTGGCCTCCCCTGTTACCTGAGGTGCACACTCTTGGTGCACCCCTTTGTGGACTGTGTGAACAGCCTTGTTGTAGATAAGTCTTGTTTGTTGTTGGTATCACTGGGAGGAATTGACCTCCAGGCCAACTGGCTGTGAGGATCAGCTGTAGACACTGAGACAGCCTATGCGCCAGGACTTGCAAACTTGCCAAAGTTTCTGTGCTCAGTTTGGATGGGGCAAAGTTTCTGGGTGGGGCGGAGTTTCAGGGTGGAGCTGACAGCCTTGGCTTCCAGTCAGCCCCAGCCCATGAGGTCACCAGGTCCTAGTGTCCACAAGCTATCACCGCAAGCACCTCTGTGAGAAAGGCACCCTTGCGTTTCGCCTGCCGCCAGACCATCCAGTCCCCAGTGAATCCAGAATCTCAGATTTTCGCCTGGCACCTGGGTTCAGTACAGTTGGAACTCCTTCTCCCTTCTGCCAGACACCAGCCTCACAGTCAACAGAACACCCTTACTGCGAGCACTTGTGTGTACCCCCGGAGCTCCTCCTCTGGCCGGAGCTTCCCTCTCCTACCAGACGCTGCTGCAAGCAGCCCTGTTCATCCTCTCTGTGCGCACTAGCTTGCACGCCCCTGGAGCTTGCCTTTGGGTCTTTCCCTGGGATTCCACCCACAATCCAGATTCTCTCCATAAGGGCCTGGATCCCCCGGGCTTTGAGTACAAACCAAACTGGGTTGGTTCAGTGCAGCCTGGAGTTTTTGTCTCCTTTCCGCTGGAGCACCCCTGCTAGGCATTCAGACACCCCTGGCGCATGTGAGTCTCCCACCTTACTTGGGCTTTGCAAAGGCTCTGATTATCTGTGTGAACTTCTATGTCCCTCCAGTTTCAGATCTTCCAGTCAAGCAGCCCTCCCGTGGTTCTAGACAATGTTCGTTCCGTCCCTTAGTTGTATTTTCAAAATTGCTGTACGAGGCAAAAGCCTAGGTGTTTACCTATGCCACCATCATTACTAAAAACTGAATTTTAGTAATTCAGTTTTTCTAGTAAATTATCAAACCTGAGAGGCTCATGGGAACCCCTGAATCAGAAGCATGGGTTATTGTCCCCAAGACTTATAACTGGCATCTTATATGAAATGGGGGCAGTATTAAGGATTGCCTTAAATCTGTGGAGTCTAATGCTAACTCCGGGTAGTTGGTGTCAAAAAATTGATGTCAGAATAAATGTCATTCTCTTAGCAGCCACCACTTGATTAATTTCTGTAAACCTACCTCTGATCTTATGCATAATACATAAAATGGAGATAGAGTGCAGCAGAATATATTATGGGGGTGGGCAGCATATGTTTTTGTGACACATGCCTGCATAATTTTTAAAGTTCTCTATAATTTCTTTTCTGATAAAATTCATTGGGGGCAATACATTTAAATTTTTGGGAGCTTCATATTGCAATCTTGCTGGATACCTCTTAGTCCTGTTTTCATGGGAAGCAGATACTTAAGCTATTTACACCTGTGGAATTTTTTAGCCTCAGCCAAAGAGCAGGGTAAGTAGTGTGTGTGTGTGTGTGTGTGTGTGTGTGTGTGTGTGTGTGTGTGTCCAAGAATGAAGATGATTATATTCTGATCACTCCTTGGCCAGAATCATCCCTCAATTTTTCTGGGCTATAGTTGAAGTAAAAAACCTCATCATTCACATGGCCCTTTTGTTTCTGCCCCCTTTCTGGATAAATATTATGTAGATCTCATGTAATAAGATAATAAGGGTCAATTCAAATGTCATTTGAGCCCTGGCCGATGTGCGCAGTGGTTAGAGTGTTGTCCTGTATACCAAAAGGTCGCGGGTTCAATTCTGGTCAGGCCACATATCCAGGTTTTGGGTTCACTCCCCATTTGTGGCACTTATGTGAGGCAACTGATCAATGTTTTTCTCTCATTTTGTTGTTTCTCTCTCTCTTTATCCTTCACCATTTATCTCTCTCTAGAATGAAAAACATATCCCCAGGTGAGGATTTTTTAAAAAATGTCAGTTGACCTTCTTTGAGATAAATTTAGAGTGGATTTGTCATTTCTCTAGTCATAAATGAAAGAAAGGTATTTTTTATAGAGCAGTTGGACTCAGTAACCACTGACACTCTCTGTCCCGAGTTTCAAAAGGGCAACCTTCCATGAAATCTCATTTATAAAATACTACCAGGTTCTCTATGCAGGGTTTTAAGGCCCTCACCTTTTCATACAACTCCACCTTTCCAACTCCATCTCCCAGCACTTTCTTCCAAGTCAGGGTCAGGACTAGAATAAGATAAGGACACAATTTGAGGAGGTACTCACTCTTAGGTGCATTACCCTAATTCAAACCCTTCTTCACTTTGCTGCACTCAAGCCACATTGGGCTGTTATTTCCCAACCCAATTATACTCTGCCTTTCCCCAATGTTCACTCAATCATCACTACTCTCACAATCCTTTCTCTGCCTAGGGAAACATATTCATACTTTTTAAAGTCTTTCTGATACTCTCATCTTTACTGTTTGCCCCTTGATAGGAAGTAACTCCTCTGCACAGTTTTTTATTTGCTCCTATTTTAGCATTTATTTCTTTATGCTATGTACTGGAGTCTTTTTTTAATAAATAAGATAGAATTCGTATAGAGGTAATATTGAGGAAGAAACTTGGACTCTGGAAATGTGAATCAAACTCATCTGTGACTGGAACACCTGAGCTTTTTTTTTTACTTATAATAGTAATATTGATATATTGAGTGCTTGATTTATACCAGATACTATTCTAAGGGTTCTAAATGTATTAATTTATTTAATCCTCAAAGCAGAGTTATAGAGTACATGCTGTTGTTGTCCCCATTTTACATATGAGGAAGCTGAAGCATAGATTGGTTAAGTTTCTTGGCCAAGCTCACTGAGCTGATTAACAGAAGAGCTGAGATTCAAACCTTTGTAGTTTGCATCTGGAGTGGGTGTGCATCACCACTATGCTATGTCTCTATCCCTGTAGTGCTGATTATCACTAAAAGCTGCCATCATCACTGTCACTGTCACCATCAGATTTTCCTTATGTTACTGGAAAGGAGTCCTGGCCCTTAGAGAATCTGACTAGGGTGGACCTACTAGGTTCTTGACCTCAAGCAGGAAAAAATTCACAACACAAGTCCAGGTGAAATTTAGAGGATACTTATTACTAGTAAAGCTGGAAACAGTGAAATAATAAAGGGCTAGGGAAATGAGCCTAGGCTGGTCTGTTTTGGCTTACTAATAAGTCAGAGAAAAGGGGGACTTGGGGTCAGGTTTAGGGGATGAACTGCCATTGCCCACTGCTGCCCTGGATGCAAGTCTCATGGGGTCCCTTAGAGTTTAGGAGATGTGTGCCTGTGGGAGGGAGAAAGGAGGGAAGAAGAGGGGAAAGGGAATGGCATGGGCTGCTCCCCAGAGGGAGAGGGTGAGTGCTGGGTCCTTTGGAAGCTTTTATCTCTTTCTTGAAGGCAGGAATCTTAGGGGTGGTCTCAGTAGAATACTCATCAATTTTCTAGGTGTGCTCCTTCAGGATTATGGTCTCCACTGATTGGTCAGTGTCAGGCAGGGTCCTTAGTCATTGCAGCTGGTCTGGTGTCACCTACCTGGTTTTGCTACTTTTCTGGGCCTGGAGTTCTAATACAACCCAGACCTAGGTGTTATCTCTAGGGAGATGACCTTTTGTATCTGCTATAAATTGCTCTGACAGTTTGTTCAGTTTCCCTATTCCACTTGTTCTGACTTACTAGCCTGTTTCATTTACAGTTTGTAGCTAAGTACTCTATTCATCGTAAAGAAACTGAAACCTGTGTATAGTTAGACCTCCTGTCCCTTATCCCCTTCTTCCTATGTATCATTCTATTCCAGCTTTTCCTTCCTTCCAACTGTAAATATTTCTCTCTTCTCCATGTTCAGCATGGCTAGAGAGTGGTTCGGTTCCTGAGTTGGGGCTGCTGGGGATTGAGAAAATGAAAGAGACAGACGCAGAGATGGAAGGAAAAAGCTGGGCTGGGTGGGACAGCTGTCCTCTGATGGAGAGACAGTGACCCAGAGCCAATACAGCGTGTTTATTTTATACAGTAAAAAACAGGAAGTTTTACTAAAGGTCAAGACAAAGGAGATTATGTGCATTCCTGGGTGTGCCAGAGTTGTATTCATCCTGGTGCTTGGCTGGATTTAGATAACGAAACCCACCCCCTGGTGCCTGAGCTGAAGGTCAAGCTGACAACACTACTGCCTCTGGCAAGGCGTGTTTGCAGGATGTGGCTCTGCCCACACCACTGGATTCAGCTGACAATAATTAAAGAAATGTTCCTGTGCCTTTCCAGGTGCTCCCTACACCCAGCATAATGGTCAGTTGTAGTCCATCATTTTTACTATGCTTTTACCTTATTGATAAATCCCAAATATACAACTGTTTTTATACTTGTGTTGCTTAGTACAGTATGCCTGGGGAAAGTTAACCAGACCTTTCTATTGACACTGTGAATTGATCTTTCTCAAACTCAATACAGCCCTCTGAATTGAACACAGATAACCTCTGATATCTTTATATTATGGACATTTCATAAGGGTATACTTTCACACAATGACTCCAAATTGAAACCAGGCTTATCTATGAGTTCAAGTATTTAATGTATCTCTGAACCCCCCTAGATAAGTAAAGGTTTAGGTTTTTTGCCCAAGGCTTTCCTTTTATATCTAGAACAAAAGCCAGTCACAGTTGTCAGACCTCTAGCAATCGTTAGGCAAAACATTCAGAATTACGCTTTTCCTTTCACATGGAAACAAGAGTTCTGCCACTGGTTTTAAGAAGTAGGTGCTCACTGACGACAAAAGTCAGGAACTATTATTCACTGAAGAATTGTTCTATGCCTGAACATACATATCATTTAAGATTGTTCCATTTTCATATAACAAATAACTGAACTAAAACTAAATTAAGAAAATGTATGATTCATATATTGGATGTACTGAAGCCTAGATGGGTGTTTGATTCTTCCTAAGAAGACATTTTTACTGATTGCCTTTTCCTATGAGTGAGGACACTTTATTTTGTTCTTCTGCAGTCTTCTCCTAATGTCTCATTGAGCAGAGTTAGGGTTAGATCATCACACTTCCTAAGCCAGAGAGTACCAAGAGAATGGATTACCCCCTAGATAATGTGGATTCAACCTTGGAACTGGGATCATCCTCCCTGAGACACATGACTACAAGGAGAAGGGAGGCATACTTATGCAAAAATTATGTTCTTTTAGTAAGGGGTTAGTTATGGTAGGCAAAACAGTATATTACAAAGTATTGAGGTTATAGTAATAAAGAGCACAGGGCAATGTCTTAGCAATTAAGACCACTAAAAGCCACCATGTAATTATCATCTACTCTTCCCTACTTACCCCAGTTTACCCCATAATATAACTAGATGACATTTTAAAAAGGAACTAGACAGACCTGATACATGCAGGTATTTCAGAATATTAGTTTCTCATTTTTCAGATCTGAAGTTCAGCTGAGAATAGGACAAAAGCTGTTCACTGGCCTTTAGCTATAGGGTTAAAATCCATAGGCCAGCTTTCCAGTGTCAGTTGCCATGTAAATGTTATGCCCAGATTTCAAGATCCCCAAAGACCACCAGGGGACCGAGTCTGATGCAAAAGCAGAGAGCCTTTATTCAAGCTCAAGCTTGGCTCTCTGCCTCCACCGACGCAGCATCAGGATGCAAAAACAGAGCGAGTTTCAAAAGCACAATGATTTTATAGGGGTAGGGGTCAGGAGGTGGGGGCATACTCAGACTGCTGAGTTGGCCAATTCCGATTGGTTGGGTGAGGGCTGGGGCTAGTGACACAAATAATCCCTGACGCATGTGACCTGTCCTTTGCTCTTGATTGGAGCTCAGGCGCACAGTCTCGCGATTGGCTAATTCAAAGGGAGGGGTTGTGATTTCAAGATGGCAGCCCCCAGGTAAGTTTACACATCATGCAGCCAACATGGTGGCTGCCAAGTCACACAGTCCAAAATGGCAGCTGTCTAAATTGTTCTTTGACAGAAAAGATGGCTTGTTTATTCTCACAATTCCCCCCCTTTCTTTATGTAAACTCTTTTCTTCAAACTCAGCTGACATTCATTGATTTTCATGCTCTTCAGTGTCTAGGAGGAGATTAATTTGCTGTTTGGTCAATGTGGTTTCAATTAACTCTTGGATAATATATGGGATGATGTGACATTTCATCACTGTAGCTCCTACTCAAAGGGGTGAAGAGGACACTATTGCTCTAGTGCATCAGAGAAAGGACCTCCATCCCAGGCCCCAGCTCACTCATCACTAAAACTGCCAGTGCCTTAGGTTAGTTCCCCTTGTATTCCCATTGGCTGAATTAAGGGCGGGCTGAGTAATTGACACATCCTGTGGTTTTTCTCGGAAGAGGGGCACAGTTACACAAATGGAGGACACGGTACAAAGTGGAGTCAGTCCCGCTCTGCCCTTTCATAAATAGTTTGAAAGTCATTGCTCTTGTACTGAAAACCAAAAGAAGAAAAAAGCTGAACAAACTGAGAATCCATGACTTATCTTAGACCCATTGATAGGTATCCCCCCAATTGGTGGGTGGAGTTATGATGTAATTGACATCTGCCACAGAGACACTGAGCCACCAATCAAACGCATACCAGCGTGCCCTGTGTCCCACCCCTTCCCATTGCGCCCTGGGCCCAACCCATGCCTGTTCCTGCCCTTAAAGGGTATCTCAGTGCACCATGTGGCACCTTTTCTCCTGGACTGTAATCCCAGGCAGTCCTGGAGGCGGTCTGGCTGGGTCCCCTATTCTCCATCTCCCCTGGTTTCTCTGCCTTCACCCCACATGTGAGCTCTTTCTCCCTTGGGAAGGGTCTCCTCAATAAAGTCTGTCCTGGTACCCTGGTCTCTCTCTCTCTGGTCCTTCTGTTGCATCTTTCACCCATAAGAAAACATGTCACAGGGCAATGACCACCTCGAATTCTGGATAAAAGACAAATCTGGGGAGTTACAACCTATCTGTCCTTACATAGAGCACAAACAGCTAGAGACATAAACAAGGCAGAAGACTTAGAGTAAATTTGACAAATTGCTGGAGACTGAGTTGGTCCTTTGAGGGGGCTGGCGTCAACCTGCCCCTGCAGTTTTAGAGGTTTCATGGGCTTTACTAGAAAATCCAGGAACTCTAGCAGGTTCTTACAGTGAAGACCCTAGAAAGATCTGATGGCTCTATCAGTGGGAGGGTAAGCGTGCTCAGGTGAAATACACCCAGATCCTTCTCTATGACAAAGACCTACTCTGCAATGGAAATACTAGTACTTTCCCAGAGCTTTATCTTTGTTAAAGGAAAGGCATTCCTCCTAACCATCCCACTCTAGTCTTCCATTTTCATGTAAAAGGGAGAAATAAACTAGGAAATATTTGTGAAGGACACAGCCTAGGGACCTAGGCCCACAAAGGACTAGAATTTAATTGTAAGATTATAGAACATTTCACACATTTTTACCATGTCACAAGTGTCCAGTCTAATAGGAGTTGAGTACAGCTAAAGGAGCTATAATGTGCATAGATTCTACAAGGAGCAATCAGGAAAGCCCAAAGATAAGGAAGACAAAAATAAGGACACTACAGGAATGTGAACACTGGCATCTACAGCTATCCAGCCTAACATAAAACTTCTTGCTGAGGGTCTATTCACCTAATTTCAGACTGTGTAATTATCAGAGAATTTAAAATATGGTTGGCTCTCCTCTTCCCCTCACAGCCTGCAGTCCCCACAGCTCCTCCTCTCCCCTCAGCATCAGGGAGGATGGCTGGTGGGATGGAGGGGTAGGTGGGCAGACAGAGCAGTCTGGGGATTCACACAGACCAAGGGCGGTTTGTATCCTTCCGCTGCTGCGTCCAGCGCAGCTCCACTGGACCTCCCCATCCGGCCCCCCAGACCCCGGCCCGTCTGCCCCCTAGATTGTAGTGCCAGGAACGGCACTACAGTGGGGGTGGTCGCCAGGCAGGGGGCCGCGTTGGTGCCCTGAGGCGGGCTGGCTGGCGCCAACCTGCCCCTCAGCTGGGTCTCCTCTGGCCGGGCCCCGGCCCCGCCCCCTCGGGTCGGAACTACGGTGGGCCTAGAGGGGCGTCGAGCCCATTGTGCTGTATCCCTCCGCCCCCCTTCCCGACACCCTCGCTGCCAACGGTCCTGTCACATCCTGCGCAGCCCCTGCCGGGTTTGGTGCGGCTGCGCGGGGGCGGAGGTCTCTGCAGTTCAGGGCGCACGGAAGGCGTTGGGAATCTGAGTGAGGAGCTGTGAGCGGAGGGGAGGACGACCACCCGGGCCCTGAGCCTGCAAAGGCAAGTGGGGGCGGGCGGCCCGCACTCTCCAGCCTACAGCCCGCGTCCTCCTGGCGAGGAGGAGGCGACCCGGGCTGTCGGAGCTGGTCTCTGAGAGAGGTGCGCAGCGCCGGGGGATCCTGGCGAGGAGGCGGCGCGGGCCGGCCCAAGGCGGGGTGGCCAGAGAGGCTTCCCGGGCCTCTGCTCCCCAGCCAGCTTTCCTGGCGCCCGCCCGCGCCTCGCCTTCGAGGTGTCTGTGCTGGGACAGGGCTGAGGGAAGGTTACTGGGGGAGAAATGGCGGAGCGGGAGCGGGGCTGGAGGTGGGGGCACCGGGGCGGGGGCGATGGCGATGGCGATGGCTAAGGCTACTCGGGGCCCTGATTGTGGAAAGGGGCCTATTGGGGCCCTGCGTTCTGGGTGCTCTCCCTTCCCACAGGCACCTCTTTGATGCCAAAGCCTCATGTTTGCGTGCTAGGTCTGGTGATTTAAGCAAAAGTAAGATTAGTTAAATTAAGAATACACCAAAATGAAATGTTTATCCTCCTCTTAATACAGCAGTTTCCTTCCACGTTTAGATCTTGCACCAAATTAAGTTGAGAAGCCCATCGATTTTTATGGGAAGGGTCTATATAAACAAATAGTGTGCTGTTAATTCACCTCTCTTATTTGGCAACTGTTTACTCAACACCCCAGCCTATTTTAATATATTGAGGTAATGGATGTTCAGAATTTAGGGGACAGTTTTCTGAAGAGTCTTTCTAATGCATGAACTCAGTCTGTTTATTTCAAACTAAATTCCATCTCCATATGCCCTTCACAGCCTCTATTATTTTGGTGTAGAGGCAGTCTCACAAAAGCTGGATACTTGAGGTACCATGGGTGCTGAGAGACATTTATTTACTTATTCCCTGATTATTGAAAAGGAGTTGTTAAGACCCGAGTTCTGAGTATATGTCCATTAACCTGATATTTTTCTATTTTTGTCAACATTTTCCAGGTGTTTTGCTCCCTCTTTCTGTATGGCATGACTCATCTCTAGCCCAAGGACTGTTCTTTGGTGGGAAAGAGAGTAGTATCTCCTGAGTTGCCCTGCTGTGGGCTAGCTGGTATAGGTGGTGAATGAGATAGGATCTACTAGAATGTATGCATAAAGAAGGGCTGGGGCATGCAAAGATCCTGTTGAAAGAATAGTCTCCATTATCCTTAACTGCCTGCTTTCTAAATACATTTGCCTATTTTCATTACCCACTCTTGCGCCTTATATTTTTGTTCAGGGAAAAGAGGTGTAGCCTCTGCTGGGAAAATGACTGACTTCAGAGTTGGGAGGTGTATGTAATTAGACAAACTGCAGGAATGAATGGGGAATCATTGAGCAAGAGCAGACAGATGGGAAACATATAACATGACCTTGAATGTACAAAAGCATATGTTATAACACTTGTCATGGGTGTTGGGCCACCTCAGTCTCTTCTGTTTTCTCTCCTCTGCCTGTTTATTTCTGTAGGTTTATTCCTTTATCTGTTCCTGTAGAAGTCTGTAGATAGCTGTTGACTTTGAATTTAATTAAAAAAGAAGACCAAAATTGTTCATTTGGATCCAAGGTGAGTGTGAGCATGAGCACCTCTATTAATTGGGGATGGGAAGTGGGTGAGACAGATGGAGCCATTGTCTTCCAGCACTCTAGACAGCTGTGCCCTCACATTCATGTTTAGGAAATGGGGGAGGAGTGAGACAAGAGTGTGCTTATAGGGTAATTGACAGAAACCCAGAAAATGTGGAGGGAAACCATAAGGAGGACAAAGCCAGAAACATACAGTTGACCCTTGAACAACATGGGCTTGAACTGCATGGGTCTAATTACATGAGGATTTTTTTCAGTTTACCACAATTGAGTTTATCCACACAGTTCTACTGACTGCAGTTCAAACCTACATTGTTCACAGTTCAACTCTGTGGTTGGGAATCTATGTATGTGGAGAGCCGACTTTATCCATAGATTTTCAACTTCAGCGCCCCAACCCTTGCATTGTTCAAGGGCCAACTGTATAACCAAAGCCTAGATATCTGGAGATACCTAGGTGTTGGGTCTAGAAACCAAAGTGTATGTCTACTGAAACTGAACTCCAGTCCCTCCTGTTTTTGTTCTTAGGTCTGCCTGTGATCTCAGCTGTAAGGCTTATCAACACTGGAAGCAATCAAGAAAGGAAGATCAGTGCAGGTTGGTGTGAGGCCCACCGGGATAGACCTGTATAGTATAGTGGTGTATACTAAATGGGCTGGATGTTTTGTAGCCTCTCTCACTTTCAGCAAACTTTCCCATCATCCCTGATCCTATTTGATGCAGAGAAGAGTGTGGTAGTGCCTGAGCAGGATGTTGGGCATTAGTGGGAGTGTGGAAGGGATAAAATGAGGTAACTCCCACTTCTCTTACCAAACAGTCCATCTCTACTCTCTCATGTCCTGTTTGGCTATCTGCCTAGATGAGCACAGTTGGAAAAGGCTTAAAGCCCATTTCCTTCTTCCACCTTAGGTCCATCTCCAGCGTTGACTGTGGTGGCCTTGAAGTGGTGGAAGATTATCACTTTCAGCAAGTCTGAACTCAGGAACCATCATCTTCCCTCACTCTGAGTGCCTCTGCCCTCTGTCTGTATCATTGACAGAAGTTTTGTGTTCAGAAAGGGGACTGTGTGACTGCTGAACTGACAGTTGACTCTAACTCTTGCTACAAAGTTTGTCTCTGATCCTGTGAAAGTGTCAACATATTAACCTGGGACTTGTTGAGAACCAAGGCCAAAACTCTATAGGGCTCTCCATACAACTGGGCTTTAACCATGGGTGGGAAAAGAAACAAGGGCAAAACTGCAAAAAGGGCTGGTGTAGAAGCTAAAACAAAGAGGGAAGCTGCTGGTGTAGGCAGACCTGTAGTAGCCAAGACCCAGGCCAAAGCAATGGCCAAGCCAGAGTTTCAGGCAAATGCAGTGGCAGAGGTGAAGGCAGTGTCTAAGAAGAAGATTGTTACTGAGAAGAAAGAAAGAGCTCCAGCAAATTTCAGTCACAAAGTTGAAGATGAGGCCACTCAAGTGTCTCGGTGTCATTCTGTGGCTAAGGCCAGTGCTAAAACCAAGTCCATGTGTAAAGATAAGGCTGGTATTGATAGCCGGGCTGGGGAAGAGACCAGTGTTGGTTCTAGGTTCTCGAATGTAGAAGAGACTAATAATAGTTGCAGTGCCAAGGATGAAGGTAAAGCTGATACTGGTCCCCCATTCTGTGCTGAGAAGTTGAAGCCTGTGGCCAGCACTAGCTGTAAAGCTAAGCCAGGGGGTGAAGAGGAGGAGGAAGAGAATGTTATTGGGAACTGGTTTTGGGATGGAGATGAAACTAGTTTTGACCCTAATCCTAAACCTGTGAGCAGAATAGTTAAGCCGCAGCCTGTGGATGAAATTAATGAGAAAGATAGGCCCAAGGACTGGTCTGAGGTAACTATTTGGCCCAATGCCCCTGCTGTAACTCCAGCAGTTTTAGGATTTCGATCTCAAGTTACATCTGAGACAAGGCCTCCTTCATATATTGTCCTGGGCTCATCTGAGGAAAATGCTCATGCTTTGCCTGAGGAAACAGAGTGTCCTTCTAAGAGCATAGTCTCATGCTCAGAGTCTCTCCCGGAGCACCCATTTGGTTCTGACCCTTGCATTCAGACTATAGAGGAGATTAGACGCCAAATCAAGATCAGGGAGATGAATGGGATTAAGCCATTTGCTTGTCCTTGCAAAATGGAATGTTACATGAATTCTGAGGAATTTGAACAACTTATTACTTTACTTGAGTCAACTACTGATCCTCTCATTCATAAAGTAGCTCAAATTGCAATGGGGATCATTAAGGTTCATCCATTTGCCCAAGATTTCATTAATGAGGTAGGTGTAGTGACACTTATTGAAAGCTTGCTTAGTTTTCCTCCCTCTGATGTAAGAAAAAATGCTGTAATTACTCTGAATAACCCTTCTGGGGACGAAAGACACCGCAGGATTGAATTACATGTTAAACATATGTGTAAGGAAACCATGTGTTTTCCCTTGAACTCACCCGGACAACAATCTGGCTTAAAAATACTGGGGCAACTGACTACTGATGCTAACCGTCACCATATTGTTGCCTGCTATCTTTCAGATTTGTTTTATTTGATTTCCCAGGGAAATCGTAAAACCAGAAATCTTGCTTTGAAGGTACTTTTGAATTTGTCTGAAAACCCAGCTGCAGCCAGAGACATGATCAATATCAGGGCATTGGCAGCATTAAAACTAGTCTTTAACCAGAAAGAAGCAAAAGCCAATCTCGTTAGTACTGTGGCCATATTTATTAACATAAAGGAGCATATCAGAAAGGGTACAATTGTAGTTGTTGATCACTCTAGTTACAATACACTCATGGACATTTTCCGTGAAGTTAAAGCGATTATTGAAACACTGTAAAATGATCCAGAAATATAACACAGAACAATATCTAAATTCTGATAGGCTGTCTGTTCTCAAAGAGCCTTGCATAATATTTTGTTTGTTATAGTGTTCATGTTATAAATGACATCTTTAACACTTATTTGTGGTAGTCTTTAGGTTTGAGCTAGACCATTTTTGAGGTATCAAGTGTCATTACATTGGGAGCTGAAAATGTTGGTTTTTATCTTGTGTAGATGGGCACTTTTCAACGTTTTACTTAAGCAATTAGTGAACCAGTTCATCCTAAGTAAGCTAACTTGTTCATTAGTATCTCTTTAAATCCATTTGTGGCTTCAAATGGCAAAAAATAGCCTTAATTTATAATCCAGTTGCAGAAGTAAGGCATATACACACAAAAAGATAGCTGACAGATCATACATGCATTTGCACACACTCGTTGTGAAATCTACACTCTCAACATAAAGAAGTTAGGTGTTTCTATAAGATGTTTAATAAAAGAATTCATTTCCCTCATATTCTGCCTACATCATATAGCATATTGTACAACTCAGAAATGGCCCTGAATCCTAGTTAAATGTAAAATTCACTTTTAAATGTTACTACTACATTTATAACTCATTGTTAGGCTATTTCATTTATGTCAAGGCCATTTCACAGAAGAGAAAGGAGGTAGCTATAAGGAGGAAACATTTGCTGAGTACCTGCTCTTATGTCAGGCAATGAGTTGGCACTGTACAGATTTTTCCCCTCTTTTGGCAATGGTCGTGTGAGTCTAGGTACTGATAGTTATTTCTTTATTATATAACTCATTGTGGATCACCTCCAATGAGAATTGGGGAGGTTAAAATACATTTTTCCTAGATTCCCATAGAGGCAGGTGGCATAGCTTTTCTGTCTATTTTTTAAAAAAACATTTATTATGCTACCTTACAGTTCTCTCACTTTTTTAGGTTGTGGCATTGAAGGCTCAGAGACTGGTTTTAATGATTCATTTTGCTGTAGATAATGCCCCTGCCAGTATTGAAATTCTTTACTTCCTCCAAATGCACATGTCCATTAGGCATTTGGAATCTGGAGAAAAGTCTGGGATGAGTGTATGGATATGAACTGGAAGCACCTGGAAAGTAGTAGGTACCCAAAACTATTGAATAACATGTAAATTTGGAGTCATTAGCAAGTAAAATTTTGCTATATCCTTATCTTTTTCAACCTGATTATATTTTTTTTGTCAGAGAACAACTCATTCTGTACATTGTTTCATACATTACATTTAAAAAATATAATTACTTCCTCCTTGCAGAATAACTTAATTTTTTACGATTTTTTTTCTATCTCATGTGTCATGAAATATCAAAAGGATCCATCTTTTACTAGTAGTCTAGCCTATTTTCTGCATTTGTACCAGCTAAAACTGTACAGGATAGAGTTACTCAGAGAAATTTAGACCCAGAACTGCAGCTTTATCAACACAACAGAAAAGCTAGGAGAGAAGCTGCTGTCTCAACTGACATAACAGTAATTCCTGGAAGTCTTCATGGTTCAGAAAGCATCCCCAGGACTTTTGGATTATGGGTATGTTCTCTACAGTTCATGGTAGGAACTACAACACTTGGTCTGAGTTGAAGAGAATGTACCAGTGTGCAGAAATATTAGGTTATATGTTTTGAAAAATTTAAACAGTTAAGAAACTAACATAAGATCATACGGTAAATTGAAGTTTATACCTTGCTCCCCCCCCACACTATCTGTATATTGTGAATATCTTTGCATGTCAATAAATATGTTAACTGCAGCATGTTTTTGAATCACTCAATTTGTGTGTGTTAACAGTTGGTGCATATTGCCTAAACTTTTATTACATATCCTCTTAAACAATATGCACAAATTCTCTTGGCAAAAATAAGGCTCTAGTGTTCTGCAACTTGTTATTCGTCTTTCCATATCTGCCACATGCTTTTTATAGCTTTATTGAGATATAATTGACATACATTAACCCATACATATTCAAAGTATACAATTTAATAAGTTTTGACATATGTATGCACACATGAAACAATCACCACAGTCAAGATAGTAAACATATCTACTACCCTGAAAAGTTCCTTCATGTTCCTTTGTTCCTTTGTAGTCCCCTCTCTCCTACCACTTGGTGTCTCCTTGCCTTCAGACAACCATTGATCTGCTTTATGATAATACAGAATCATTCTCATTTTCTGTAATCTAATATAATAAAGAGGTGATGTGCAAATTAATCCTTATGCCATCACAAGATGGCTGTGCCCACAGCCGAGACAGAGTTCATATAACGAGCAATCAGTAGGGCCCTGAGACTGCATGGTGCTGGGCCAAGATGGGGGATCTGAAGCTGCATCCCCTACCCAGCATGGCTTGACGGGGGACCTCAGGCCACACATCCCGCAAAGCATGCCTCCTGTCCCGTTGCTGGGCCAAGGCACCTGAGCCCATGCCCCTGCCCAGCAGGGCTTGACTGGAGACCTCAAGGCAGGCCTCCCACCCCAGTGCCAGGCCAGGGGACTTCAGGCCATGTGCTGTACTTCAGCACCAGGCCAGGCGCCTGAGGCTGTGCCCCCTCATCCAGCATGAACTGGGGAACCTGAGGTTGTGCCCCTGCCCAGCAGGGGGTTGAAGGAGGTAGGGCTGGCCGAGTCTGGATCTCGCCCAATGGGGATGGGGCTGGCCGGGGCTAGGTCTTGCATGATTTTGAGGTGCATGTGGGGACTTGACTCAGTCCTACGGCATGCCCAGACTGACAGGAGGAAGATTTTCATAAATATTTTACTAATTTTCTTTCATCTCTGACACTTCAATTATAGAGAAAGGGCAAATACCAATATTAAAATATTTCCTCTAATTCCCTTTTACTGTGAACAAATTTCGTGCACTGGGCTACTAGTTTTATCTAAATGGAATCTGCACATGTATTCTTTTGGGGAAGTCTGGCTTCTTTCTCTTATTATAATTATTTGAGATTGATCCATGATCCATGTATGTATCAGTAGTAATTGTTCTTTATTGTCAAGTAGTATTCCACAATATTTGCTTATCCATTTACCTGTTGATGAAAATGTGGGTTGTTTCAGATTTGGTCTATTAGAAATAAAGCTGCTATCAGCATTCATGTACAACTGTTGCTGTTCTCTTGGATAAATACCTAGGAGTGGGGTAGCTTGATCATGTGGTAAGTATGTTTAACTTACATTTTCTACACATTGCTATAGTTTTATAATGCCTTGAATCATACAGTGTGAGTCCTCTAACTTTATTATTTGCAAGGTTATTTTTGGTTATTATTATTCATATTTTTCCATATGAATTTTAGGATCAGTTTGTCAATTTCTATCAAACCTCCAGTTGGGATTTTGGTTGAGATAGCTTTGAACAATAGATCAATTTGGGGATAACTGACATTTTAACAATATTGAATCTTCTGACCTATTAAGAGAATATGCAGGGAGCAAAAGTAGGTTTACAGTTGTTTGTATAGAATATACTAGTAATACAATAAACCTATATAATAAAAGGCTAATATGCAAATTGAATGGCAGAACAATCCATTGCTATGACATACATTGACCACCAGGGGCAGACATTTAATACAGGAGCTGCCCTTTGGTGGTCAGTGTGCTCCCACAGGGGGAGCACTGCTCAGCCAGAAGCCCTGAGCCAGGCTCACTGCTGGTGAGTACAGCAGTGGTGGCGAGAGCCTTTCCCACCTCTGCGGCAGTGTTAAGGATGTCCAACTGATGGGGTGGGGGGGCAGGCCTAAGCCATCAGTTGGACATCTTCTGAGGGATCCCAGACTGCCAGAAGGTACAGACCAGGCTGAGGGACCCCACTGAGTGCACAAACTTTGTGCACTGGGCACCTAGTTAATGCTATATAATAAAGAGGTACCATATTTTCCACCGTATAAGACGACCCCCAACTTTTCCAGTTAAAATATAGAGTTTGGGATATACTCGCCATATAAGGCTACCCCTCTTCCAATGGACACCAAATAAAAATTAAAAAAACACACATCAGATTTGATTTCAATATGGTAATTTTGAGAAGACTTTCCTGGGTTAAAAAGTCGTCTTATATGCCAGAAAATACGGTAATATGCAAATTGACCCTCATACCCTCACACAAAGATGGTTGCCCCTATGTGGTCAAAGATGGCCACCACAAGATGGCCTGCAGGGGAGGGCAGTTCGGGGCAACTGAGCTGGCAGAGGAGGCCAGTTTGGGGAGACCAGACCAGGAAAGGAGGGTAGCTATGGGTGATCAGGCCAGCCTGAAGGGAGGGAAGTTTGGGGGGGGGCAGGCCAGCAGGGGAAGGCAGTTGGGGTTACTGGGCCAGCAGGGGAGGGCAGTTGGGAGCAATCGGGCCAGAAGGGGAACAGTTAGGCATGAATCAGGCTGGCAGGGGAGTGGTTAAGGGGTGATCACGCTGGCAATCAGGCAAGCGGTTGGGAGATAGGAGTCCCAGATTGGAGAGGGTGAAGGCTGGGATGAAGAACACTGCCCCGCTAGTTGCACAAATTTTGTGCACAAGGCCTCTAGTAAGTAATAATACAAGAATAGACTGATTTGTGTACTCACAAATATAAACCTACTTTTGCCCACCCCTGAATATCATCTTTAATTTCTCTCTTTAGCATTTTGTAATTTTTATGCAACATACTTATTAGCATGTTCTTTCATATTCTTTAGCATACTTATAAATACTTTTACTTGTGAAAATTGATGAATCTTTGGTTTTTTATTTAATTTTTTAATCTTTATTGTTCAGTTTATTAATTACATTGTTTCCCCTTTTTTATCCCACTATAGCTCCCCTCCACCCTGTACCTATCCCACCCTCCATCCTCACCTCCCCCTCCCCACTGTCCTCTCCCATTGTTGCAAGATTTTTGTCCAGTCTCTTGCTGTACTTCCCACACCCCTTTTCTCCCCAAGAATTGTCAGTCCATTCCCTCTCTATGTCCATAATTCTGTTATATTCACCAGTTTATCCTGTTCATCAGCTTATCAATTCACTTGATTTTTATGTTCATTTGTTGATAGATGTGTATTTGTTGTTCATAATTTATATGTTTACCTTTTCTTCTTCCTCTTCTTAAAGAATATCTTTCAGCATTTCATATAATATTGGTTTGGTGGTGATGAACTCCTTTAGCTTTTTCTTATCTGCGAAGCACTTTATCTGATCTTCAATTCTGAATGATAGCCTTGCTGGGTAGAGTAATCTTGGTTGTAGATTCTTGCTATTCATTATTTTGAATATTTCTTGCCACTCCCGTCTGGCCTGCATCGTTTCTGTTGAGAAATCTGCTGACAATCGTATGGGTGCTCCCCTGTAGGTAACCAACTGTTTTTCTCTTGCTGCTTTTAATATTCGCTCTTTATCTTTTGCTCTTGGCATTTTAATTATGATGTGTCTTATGGTGTGATCCTCTTTAGATTCCTATATTTTGGGGTTCTGTGTACTTCTTGGGCTTTTAAGTCAGTTTCTTTCACCAGATGGGGGAAGTTTTTAGTCACTATTTCTTCAAGTAGGTTTTCATTACCTAGCTCTCTCTCTTTTTCTGGCACTCCAATAATTCGGATGTTGGCATGCTTGAGGTTGTCCCAGAGGCCCCTTACGCTATCTTCAATTATCTGAATTCTTTTTGTTTCTTGCTTTTCCAGCCGAGTGGATTTTGCTTCTTTGTATTTCAAATCTTTAACTTGCTTCTTGTGGCCCTCTGGACTGCATTAGGACTTTGTGTGCTATTTTTTATTTCAGTCAGTGTATGCTTGATTTATAGTTGGTCATTTTTCGTATCCGTGAGGGTCTGGTTCACATCTTCAGAGGTCTTGTTCATTTCCTTGAGGGTCTCATTCATTTCCTGGTTGGTCTTGTTTATTTCCTCATAGTTCTCATTAAGTTCATTGGCCTTTTCTAGGAGCCTCTTGAAAAGCCTTATAACCGTGGTTTTGAACTCTATGTCTAGTAGTCTTTTTTCCTCCATTTCTTTCACTCCCGATTTCTTTCCATATTTCTGCATAGTGGCTGCTTTATGTGGTAGATGTCCTCTAAGGGTCAGTGGCACAGACTCCCCAGTTACCTGAGGTGGGTACTCTTACTGCAGTCCTTTATGGGTTGTACAGTATTTTTGAATTTAAACCCAGCTTGTTGTTGTTAGCCCTAGGAGGGTTTGACCTCCAGGCCAATTGGCTGTGAAGGGAGACTGTGTTCAGGTTGGATGGGTGGAGTCTCTGAGCTGAGCAGGCAGCCTCAGTGTCAGCTATGTCCTATGCGGTGCTCGCGCGAGCACGCGCACGAGTCTCTGTTGGATAGAGATGGCTGCAGGCACCTCCAAGAGAAAGCCGCTAGTCTCTTCCCCTTGTCAGACAACTCTGCCTCTCCCCAAATGAGTCTGCACACCCAAAGTCTCTATCAGGGTTGTAAAACAAAGCAGTCTGGTGGTTTCCGGGACCAGGAGACAAGTTTCCAGGGAGCAAGTTGCGCGTCTGTGGTGTCGCACAGTTTATGCCCGCAAACTTCTTTTTCCAGCTACTCGGTTTCTCCTCAGACTAGGAGACCTCTGCTTCGCCCGGCTTCCAGGGTGCGTCCCTCAGACCTCGGACCTCACCTGGCGCTGGGAAATCCGTGCAGTGGGACGTCTCTGCCCTCCCCATTGGCGAAATCCAGCCGGGTTGCTGCTCCAGCCACAGCCCGCGCGCACCATCAGGACGGCTCCTAACCTGTTTCCCTCTTCAAGGCTGCGCTCCCGCCACTCTTCTGAGTCTCAGTGTCTCACCTTTACTTTTATTTGTGGAGATTTCACTCAGCCAGCTTTCTGGTGATTCTGGGTGATGTTTGTTTTGTTGTTATGTTGTAGTTTTTGAATTGTTGCACGGGGCAGAACAATAGGTGTTTACCTATGCCGCCATCTTGGTTCTCCTCCTGTAAAGGTTGTTTAGGCTTTTATATTTATACTAGTGGCCCGGTGCTCAAACTTCGTGCACGGGGAGGAGGGGTGTGTGTCTCTTAGCCTGGCCTGCATCCTGTCTAATCTGGGACCCCTGTGGGATCAGGCCTAAACTGGCAGTCGGACAACCCCCTCGCAATCCAGGACTACTGGCTCCTAACCACTCACCTGCCTGCCTGCTTGATCTCCCCTAACCACTCTGTCTGCTGGCCTGCTTGCCCCCAACTGCACCACTCTGCCAACCTGATAACCACCAACTGCCCTCTCCTCCTGGTCTGATCACCCAGAATCACCTCTGCCTCGGCCCCACCACCATGGCTTTGTCCGGAAGGACATCTGTAATGTCTCATGATCTAATTAGCATATTACCCTCTTATGAATATAGATAGGATATGACATACTGCCATAACTGTAACATATCTACCAATATTACTTGTGAGAATACATACTTAATGAGATAGGAAGGCATCTAATACATTATATTGTATATGTTGTAAGCAGTAGGAAATACAGGATTTGTAGCAATAATATACACCCTGATCTGGGAATGGTTCCCAGGTCTTTGAACATTTCCTGGCCCCTAATGTTTTTTTTTCTCCTTTTTTTTTTGCCATTCAGCGTAACTTTATTTACTGTTTATTATACGTAATTTGAGGTCTTAAATTTCATTTCTAACCACCGAAGATCCAAAGGACTATTTTTCCATGAATTTTAACATTAATATTAGTGAATTCCTGTATCCATGTGTTTTTATGGTAAACATTTGAATTATTCACACTGTCATAGATCCTGAACTCATAAGCCTGGACCATGCACAGGCTGGGAGCAAGCCAGGAAGCCACTCTGAAAGCAAACAGATACTCTGCACAAGGAGAAAAATCATAGCCTAACATTTAATGTCTAACTTTAATTCATATACTGTCGGGAACTCAACTGCTTGGTTGGTGATGGGGTTGATTATTGGGAGAATTATTCTTGAAATAATTAAGGAAAGGGAGGCTCAATCTTTCTTCTTGGTTGCTTGCTCCTTCCCAGCACCTTCATCACTTTGGACAGCTTTTCCTTCACCTTCTTCTCAGCTTCTTGGGCCCCGCAGAGCGGCGGAATCGGGGAGCCACAAAACAGACACTCAGGACCTCCAGGGTTGCCCAGCACAGGTGGTCCTTCGAGTCCCCGCCCCTCTGCTCTGTGGAACCCATGGAGCAGCACAATGCATGTGAGAGGTAGTTTCTTGGATTCCCACCCCTCCACGGACTGCAGAGCAGCAAAATGCACACACCCCTCCATTCCGCGGCCCTGCACAGTGGTGGAATACCCGCCTGGGACTGCCCCTACGCTCCTCGGGCCCATGCAGAGACCGCCGATCCCGGGCATCCCCGCCGGTCCCTCGGTCCCCACCCCTCTGTTCCCTGGCCCAGCGCAGTGGCAGCACGGCCACTCCTGTGCTCCACGGCCTCCGTGCAGCCAGCCGGGGATGCCAGGGGCCTCTGGGGACACTCGGAACTGGCTCACGAGGGACTGCCCCTCCACCCCCAAGCAGTGGCGGAAAGGCCGGCTGTCAGCAGCCAGCTTCCTAGTGGGCTCTGGGCTGGGGGGCATGCAGGACCCCTGGGCCTCACACAGCTGTGTCCACCAGGGTATCGGCAGGGCGCTGGGCTGGGGTGTGGAACCAAACTGCTGCTAGGCTCACAGCCCTGCTTCACACCTGGCCTCAGTACCCAAGGTGCCCTGGGCGCTTATTTGCACGAGTGGCCCTTAAGTACCATGCCGGCAGAGCTTATAGCGTGGTGGTTGCTTTCATGGCACTGTGGCCATGCCCCTGCCTCATTACCTAAGGTGCCCTGGGTGCTCATTTGCATGTGACTAAGTCACAGTAACTGTAGGAGGGCCGGCCCTTAAGTACCCTGTGGGGAGAGCTTATAGCTTGGTGGTTGCTTTCACAGCTCTGTGGCCACGCCCCTGCTGGCCTCGCCTCCTGTCTGCTGGCCATGGCCCATTGGCCATGCCTGCTGGTCATGCCTGCTGACCACGCCCCCTGCCTGCTGACCACGCCCCCTGCTCCTGATTGGTTGGTAGCGTAGCAGAGGTACAGTCAATTTGCATGTTACTCTTTTATTGGATAGGAGGACTACAGGCCCAGTGCACAAAATTTGTGCATGGGGGGCAAGAGCGTGGAGTGTCCCTCAGCCCAGCCTGAACCCTCTCCAATCTGGGACCCCTTGAGGGATGTCAGGCATCCCTCTCACAATCCAGGACTACTGGCTCCCAACTGCTCACCTTCTTGCCTTCCTGACTGCTCCTAACTGCTTCTGCTTGCCAGCCTGATCACCCCCTAACCACTCCCCTGCCAGCCAGATTGAGGCCTAATTGCTCCCTTGCCAGCCTGCTAGCCTCTAACTTTCCTCCCCTGCATGCCTGGTCACCCCTAACTGCCCTCCTTGGTATGCCTGGTCCCCCCCAACTACTCTCCCCTGCAGGCATGGGTCCCCCCACAACTGCCCTTCCCTGAAGGCCCCGTCAACCCAACTTCCCTCCTCTGCTGGCTTGGTCACCCCCAACTGCCCTCCCTTGCAGTCTTGGTACCTCCCAACTGCCCTCCCCTGCTAGCCATCTTGTAGTGGCCATCTTGTGTCCACATGGGGGCAGTATCTTTGACCATATGGGGGCAGCCATCTTGTGTGTTGGAGTGATGGTCAATCTGCATATTAATCTTTTATTAGATAGGATAGAGGCCTGGTGCACAGGTGAGGGCTGGTTGGTATGCCCTGAAGGGTTGCCCAGATCAGGGTGGGGGTTCCCTTGGGGCATGGGGCAGCCTGGGTGAGGGGCTTGTGGTGATTTGCAGGCTAGCCACGGCCCCAGTGACCCAAGCAGAGGCCCTCGTATCTGGGATTTATTTATCTTCTGCAATTGAAACTTTGTAGCCTGGAGTAGAGCCAAGCTTCTGCTTGCTCCGTGGTTGCAACCATTTCTGTTGGGATGTATTTATCTTCTATAATTGAAACTTTGTAGCCTTAAGCAGAGGCCTGGGACTGCCAGGGCAGGTGGAAAGCTTGGCTTTCTCCATGTCTAGGTGCAACTCAAGCCTCATGCTCTCTCCAGCTCTATGGCTGCCATCATTTTTGTTGGGATTTATTTATCTTCTCTAATTGAAGCTTTGTAGCATTGAGTGGAGGCCTGAGCTGGCAAGGGCAGGCAGAAAGCTTGGCTTTCTCGATTGCCAGGGAAACCAAAGCCTCCCTCCCACTCTATGTGGCCGCAGCAATCTTGGTTGGGTTTATTTGCATGTTCACTCCTGATTGGCGGGTGGGCGTGGCTGGGGGTAGTGGAGGTACAATCAATTTGGATATTACTCTTTTATTAGATAGGATTATATACAGTACCTAGAGGCCCAGGGCACAAAATTTGTGCACGGGGGGGGGGGGTGTTCCTCAGCCCAGCTTGCACCCTCTCCAATCTGGGACCCCTTAAGGGATGTCCAACTGCCCAGGATCAGGCCTAAACAGGCAGTTGGACATCCCTCTCACAGTCCAGGACTGCTGGCTCCGAACTGCTCACCTGCCTGCCTTCCTAATTGCCCCTAACCTCTCCTGCCTGCCAGGCTGATCACTCCCTAATCACTCCCCTGCCAGCCTAATTGATGCCTAACTGCTCCCCTGCCAGCCTGTTTGCCCCTAACTGCCCTTCCATGCAGGCCTGGTACCCCCTAACTGCCCTCCCCTGCTGGCAAGCTTGTGGAAGCCATCTTGTGTTCACATGGGGGCAACCATCTTGTGTGTTGGAGTGATGGTCAACTTGCATATTACTCTTTTATTATATAGGATAGAGGCTTGGTGCACCTGTGGAGGCCAGTTAGTTTCCCTAAAGGGTGTCCTGGATCAGGTTGGGGGGTCGCTTGGGGTATGGGATGGCCTGGGCAAGGGGCCTGTGGTGGTTTGCAGGCTGGCCATGCCCCCAGTGACCCAAGTGGAGGCCCTGATATCTGGGATTTATTTATCTTCTATTTTTGAGACTTTGTAGCTTTGAGCAGAGCCAAGCCTCCTGCTTGCTCTGTGGCAACAGCCATTTTTGTTGTGATTTATTTCTCTTCTATAATTAAAACTTCGTAGCCTTGAGTGGAGGCCAACCCAGACCAGGGCCACAGGAACTTGGGTTCCTCCATCTCCAGGGACAACTCGAGCCTCCTGCTCTCTCCAGCTCCATGGCTATTGCCATTTTTGTTGGGACTTATTTATCTTCTATAATTGAAACTTTGTAGCCTTGATTGGAGGCCTGGACCAGCCAGGGTGGGCAGAAAGCTTGGCTTTCTCCATTTCCGGGGAAACCCAAGCCTTCTGCTCACTCCGTGGCTACAGCAATCTTGGTTGGGTTAATTTGCATACTTTCTCCTGATTGGCTGGTGGGTGTGGCTTGTGGGTGTAGTGGAGTGGTGGTTCATTTGAATATTACTCTTTTATTAGATAGGATTCTTTGGAACATTGGATCTGCTTTCAGAACCAGTTTCTGAGTCGCACTAGGATCATTATTTTATATCTATGCTATACACTGAATATTTTTGTTCTTTAAATTAGTGTTTTCAATTTTTATTATGTTGTGACACGCATAGAAAATGATATTTGGCCCTAGCTGGTTTGGCTCAGTGGATAGAACATCACCCTGAGGACTGAATGTCCCAGGTTCGATTCTGGCCAAGGGCACATCCTCAGGTTGCAGGCTCGATCCCCAGTGTGGGGTGTGTAGGAGGCAGCCAATCAATGATTCTCTCTCATCATTGATGTTTCTATCTTTCCCTCTCCCTTCCTCTCTGAAATCAATAAAAAAAGAAAATGATATTTACACTGTGATAAACACCCATCTGCTCTCCATTAAAGGAATCAGCCCCAGTGACTGCATCTGCCTCATTGCTGCTGCAACCACTGAACATTGAATTAAGTAATATCTGTAGCATATCTGTAAGCCATTTCCAGCATACCGATGAGAATACTTTATCCCAGGGCAGTAAATTTCAATCTGTGTTTTTTCAAGTTCTAGGATTACCTGAAAATGCTTCGGAAGGCACTGAAGAGGTGCAGGGGGAGGGAGAGTGGGTTGAATCTGTGTGCTCCACACCACCTTCAATCAGAGCAGTTTCACTATGGGGTTATGAGTGTGTTTGGGGAAAGGTTTCCCCAGTTATTGGTGTGACTACTTCTATAGATGATCATCCATATGTCTTTTAACGAATCTAGCATCTAATTGCCTTTCTGTGTATTCATAACACTGAAAATATTCATGTCAATTAAGTGTTTGCAGTTGAAGAAAATCTTCATGTTACCCAAACATTCCTGTATTCAGGATTTATATACTTTATTGAAGGCTCAACATAATACATGAAACATCCTTGTGGCACTTCTTGAAGTAAATTAGTTAAATAATTTATAATATTTCCAGAACATTATTTCTATAACATGAGATATTATGCATCTGCATCAGAGAAAAATAATTAAAGAAATCTATATTAAGTAAAGCATGATATTCTTTTGAAACACAATTACATGCAAAGAGAAAAACTGGAATGACATCAGAATCTAACTGATTGTAACTTGAGGGACTTGAGTGTTTTATTTTTTTACTTACATTATTTATACTTTTAATGAGGTAAATGAATACTTGTGTAACAATTATAAAAATAAGATCTGATAGATAAGCATTTTTTAACATTTAATTTTTATTGATTTTTATTGCAGTATAACGTATATTTAATAGTACATGTTTTCTTTCCCCCCTCCCCATTATCCTCCCTCCAGCCTCCCCTACCCCCCAGCACATGTCCTCACCCACCCCCATCCCTGCCCCAGTGTCTTTCATTCATTGGTTATGCTTATATGCATGCATACAAGTCCTTTGGTTGATCTCCCCCTGCATTCACCTCCCATCCACCCAAGCCTTCCACCTGTAGCTTGACAGCCTGTTCAATGCCTCCCTGCCTCTATATCAATCACTCTCCCCTGTTTCTTTTCTTCAAAAATATCTTGCCTCTGCATACTAGAAATAAATGTATAAGAACAAAAAATGTTTGAGTGTCAGTTTCAATGTCCAACTGTTCTGAGTCCCAGTTTCAGTGTCAAATAGTTCTTTATGTGTATATGTCAGCAATGGTATCCAGATGGTGGACACATCGTGGCAATGCAAGTTCCATCCTCTCTGGTTTGGTCCTGGGCCGCCTGCAGCCATGCACAGCTGCCGACTGCTAGCATGGCAAAGTGTTGTCAGTGTCCCCCATTTCTGGACCATCCTCATGACTGAAACAGATCCGTCAGTTCCTCACAGTCGCAGGAACCCACATGGTCTTGGAGTTGTTCTCTGAAAACACACAAACACATTCTCGACCAAAGATAACAAAGGGATCGTCTCTGCAAAATAGAGTTGGGATTCTTTTTATTTTTGCCTAAATGATTTTCCTATGGCTTATTTTGACAACATGTGTGTTTTTCATGGGTGTCCTGCAGTTGGTTTTACAAATGGAATTTACTTTTCTAGAGTAAGAATTTTCTAGGTGTATTTTACTTACAGGATATTTTTCCTTACATGATATTACCCCACTGCCCCACCCCTTTTTGATTAATGGGGGCTTTTGGAAATTTTATCTTGCAGTCTTCGTAATTTTAAATTTTAATTTTTGCACACAAATATGACAGCTTTAGGTTCTTTGGTGGTAGGCAATTTTACAGTGAAATGAACTACTAATAGATATTTTAGTTAATGTTTTAGGAAAAGCTTTCTGTCCAGTACACTTAAATTTTCTTGACTATTCATTTCTTTCACTTGGCCAATTTAAATTAATCTGAAAACTTGATTACTATTTTACTGTCAATTTTAATACTCAAGCAGAAATCTTAATTTACCCTGTAAATACTGGTGGAAATGAATATTTGCATTTCTGAGTAGGTCCTGAGCATTCCTGGTAATAGACTCAATTTAGATATAGAGCAGCTATTGCTGGCCGAGTCTCTGTCTGCCACCTGGGTCCCGGTATGAGTTGTGCGTGGGAGGCAAAGCAGCCGTGGGGATAGGAGATCTCCCTCAGGAGGGGTGAGAATTCAAGCCCCTGCAAGGTTTGTGGATTAGGCTCTGTGCCCCACCTCTGTTGACCTTTTAGTTCTCTCCTGTTGGCCCCTCTGCGACTGTGCCTGTCTTAGGTTGCTCCTTCCCTAAGGAATCTTACCCGTCTCTGGCTAACCAGCCATCCTCCGGGGCCAAACAGGGTGATGTGAGATTCAGTTCTGTCTCCTTTGTAGTCTATGCTCCCCTGTGGCCTCCACGTCCAGCACTTGCCTTGGGATACCCTCGCCTGCTGGCGGGCTCCCGGTACTGATTACATATCTCAGGGGACCCATATTTCTTCTCCAAAGAGGGCCCAGCTCACACCATTGGTCGAGAGACAGATCTATGGTGCCACCTCCCCAGAGGCTAAAGCCACAGCTTGAACTGAAAGCTCAGGCATAAGCTGGGTGTATTTGGATAGTAACAAGAGGGTTCCTCTTGGCAAAAGGGCAAGAGGGCCCAATATAGAATGCTCGAGTGCCTTCCCAGTGCCTTCATTCCTTCTGAAAGGGCTTAATTCCTTTCCTATCCTTTTTTGAATTGCTGCCCAACATTCAAAGAATTAGTTTGTAAGTTTATTTGGGATAATTGTATAATATGCTGTTGTCAAATATCAAATATTATAATGACATTGTAGAATAATATGATGTAAGGGTATTATGGTGTCACGGGAGGTTAAAGAGGGCCTAGCCTAAGGACTGGTGTCCGTAGGAGATGACAAGTTCTAGGCCATGTTAATTCAATCTCAAACTAGCTGCCAATTTTTAATAACTTTATATAAACTTTATCAGGGATGTAAAAACACAAATTACATGCCTTAGTTTAAGAGTTCAAATTTATTGACTTTCCCCCTTACTCCCAGCACCTGCCACTTACCCTGAGGTTTGACATTCTGATGGACTTTTCTCAGTCTCTGGATCTATTCTTGTTCATCAGTCTATGTCATTCATTATATTCCTCAAATGAGTGAGATCATGTGATATTTCTCTTTCTTTGCCTGGCTAATTTCACTTAGCATAATGCTCTCCAATTCCATCCATGTTGTTACAAATGGTAGGAGCTCCTTCTTTTTTACTGCAGCGTAATATTTCATTGTGTAAATGTACCATAGTTTTTTGATCCACTCATCTGCTGATGGGCACTTCGGCTGTTTCCAAATCTTAGCTATGGTAAATTGTGCTCCTATGAACATAGGGGTACATATATCCATTCTAATTCTAATTTCTAGTTACTTGGGGTATATTCCTAGAAGTGGGATCACTGGGTCGAATGGGAGCTCCGTTTTTAGTTTTTTGAGGAAACTCCATACTGTGCTCCACAGTGGCTGCACTAGACTACAGTCCCGCCAGCAGTGCATAAGAGTTCCTTTTTCTCCGCATCCTCGCCAGCACTTGTCATTTGTTGATTTGTTCATGTAAGCCATTCTGACAGGTGTGAGATAGTACCGCATAGTCGTTTTGATTTGCATCTCTCGGATAATTAGTGACTTTGAGCAAGTTTTCATATGTCTCTGGGCCTTCCTTTTGTCTTCTTTCGTGAAGATTCTATTTAGGTCTCTTGCCCATTTTTTTTATTGGATCATTTGTCCTCCCTTTATTGAGTTGTGTGAGTTGTCTGTAGATGCCTGAGATTAAACCTTTATCACTGATAACATTTGCAAATATGTTCTCCCATACAGTGGGTTTTCTTGTTGTTTTGTTGATGGTTTCTTTAGCTGTGCAAAAGCTTTTTATTTTGATGTAGTCCCATTTGTTTATTTTGTCGTTAGCTTCCATTGCCCTAGGAGCAGTATCATCAAAGAAATTCTTTCCGCATACGTCTGAGATTTTTCTTCCTGTGGATTCCTCTAATGTTTTCATGGTTTCCCATATTACGTTTAAGTCTTGTATCCATTTTGAGTTTATTTTTGTGTATGGTGTAAGTTGGTAGTCTAGTTTCATTTTTTTGCATGTGTGTGTCCAATTTTCCCAACACCACTTATTGAAGAGACTGTCTTGACTCCATTTTATGTTCATGCCTCCTTTGTCAAATATTAATTGAGCATAGTGGTTTGGGTTGATATCTGGATTCTCTATTCTATTCCATTGATCTATATGTCTGTTCTTGTGCCAGTACCAGGCTCTTTTGAGAACAGTAGCTTTGTAATACAGCTTGAAATCTGGTATAGAAATCCCACCGACTTTGTGCTTCTTTCTCAGGATTTCTGTGGCTATTCAGGGTCTTTTTTTATTCCAGATGAATTTTAGGAGAGTTCTTTGTAGGTGTGTGAAATATGCCATTGGTATTTTAATGGGGAGTGCATTAAATTTATAGATTGCTTTAAGTAGTATGGACATTTTAATTATGTAGATTCTCCCAATCCGTGAACATGGTATGTTCTTCATCTGTTTACATCTTCTTCTATCTCTTTTTTTAGTGTCCTGTAGTTTTCGGCGAATAGGATTTTTACCTCCTTAGTTAAGTTTATTCTTAGGTATCTTAATTTTTTTGGTGTGATGGTAAATGGGATTGCTTTTTTAGTCTCTCTTTGTGTAAGTTCACTATTAAGGTATAGAAATGCCATTGATTTCTTGACATTAATTAGGTAGCCTGCTACGTTGCTGAACTCATTTATTAGGTCTATTAGCTTTTTTATGGAGTCTTTCGGGTTTTTCATGTACAATATCATGTCATCTGCAAATAAGGATAGCTTTACTTCTTCTTTTCCAATTTGGATGCCTTTTATTTCTTCTTCTTGTCTAATTGCAATGGCTAATACTTCCCATACTATGTTGAACAGGAGTGGTGAGTGTGGGCAACCCTATCTTGTTCCTGTTCTTAGTGGAAATGGTTGTAGTTTTTGTCCATTGAGTATGATGTTTGCTGTGGGTTTATCATATATGGCTTTTATTATGTTGAGTTATGATCCTTGTATTCCTACCTTGTTGAGAGTTTTTATCAAGAAAGGATGTTGGATTTTGTCAAAAGCTTTTTCTGCATCAATTGATATGACTATGTGATTTTTATCTCTCAGTTTGTTTATGTGATTTATCACATTTAATGATCAGTGGATATAGTACCATCCTTGCATTCCTGGGATAAATCCTACTTGGTCATGGTGTATGATCTTTCTGATATACTGCTGGATCCGATATGCTAGAATTTTATTGAGGATTTTGGCATCCATATTCATGAGGGCTGTTGGCCTGTAATTCTATTTCATTGTGTCATCTTTATCTGGTTTTGGTATTAGGGTGATGTTAGCTTCATAGAAGGAGTTTGGAAGTGTTCCATCCTCTTGAATTTTTTCGAATAGTCTGAGGAGTATAGGTTTTAGTTCTTCCTTGAATGTTTGGTAAAACTGTGAAGCTGTGTGGCCCTGGGCTTTTGTTTGCTGGAAGCTTTTTGATGACTGCTTCAATTTCTTCCACAGTTATTGGTCTATTGAGTTGTCTAGATACTTCCTGATTGAATTTTGGGAGGTTATATTTTTCTAGAAATATATCTATTTTCTCCAGGTTGTCCAGTTTGTTGCAGGAGAGTTGTTCATAGTATTTTTTTTATTCTTTGTATTACAGTGGGGTCTGTTATTTCACCTCTTTCATTTCTGATTATATTTATTTGGGTCCTCTCTCTTTGCTTCTGGTGAACCTGGCTAGAGGTTCATCAATCTTGTTTATCCTTTCAAAGAACCAGCTCTTGGTTTTGTTGATTTTCTGTATTGTTTCTTTGGTCTCTATGTCGTCATTTCTGCTCTGATCTTTATTATTTCCTTCCTTCGGCTTTCACTGGCCTTTTCTTATTGCTTTTTTTCTAGCTCTTTGAGTTGTTCAGTTAGATAATTTATTGCCGTTGTTTCTAGTTTTTTGCAGTAGGATTGTAGAGCTATGAACTTCCCTCTCAGAACTGCTTTTACTGTGTCCCATAGATTTTGGATTGTTGTGCTATTGTTGTCATTTGTTTCCACGATGTTTTCTATCTTTTTCTTGATCTTTCTAGTAACCCAGTCATTGTTTAATAGCATGCTGTTTAGTCTCCATGTGTTTGATTTCTTTGGATTGTTTCTATTGTAGTTGATTTCCAGCTTAATGCCACTGTGATCTGAGAATATGTTTGATATAATTTCTATCTTCTTGAGTTTGGAGAGACTTTGCCCATGACCCAACACATGGTCTGTCTTTGAGAATGAGCCATGGGCACTTGAAAAGAATGTATATTCTGTGGCTTTGGGGTGAAATGATCTGAAGATGTCAATTAATTCCATCTGGTCTAGTGAGTCATTGAGGACTGATGTTTCTTTACTGATTTTGTGTTTAGAGGATTTGTCCAATGGTGATTTTGGGGTATTAAAGTCTCTTACTATGATTGTATTGCTGTCTATCTCTCCCTTGATATCCTCTAGGAGTTTTTGTATGCATTTGTATGCTCCTGTATTGGGTGCATATATGATTACCAGAGTTATTTCTTCTTGTTGGATTGCTCCTTTTAGTATTATGTAGTGGCCTTCTTTATCCCTTGTTAAGTCTTTCACTTTGAGATCTAATTTGTTGGATATAAGTATTGCTTCCCCAGCCTTTTTCCATTTCCATTCGCCTGAAGAACCTTTTTCCATCCTTTCACCCTCACTCTGTGTGCGTCTTTTTTTTGGAGGTAGGTTTCTTGTAGACATCAGATATATGGGTCGTGTTTTCTTACCCAGTCTATTACCCTATGTCTTTTGATTGGAGCATTTAAACCATTTACATTTAAAGTTATTATTGATAGGTATTATTCGTAGCCATTTTTGTTCTTTGCTCCTGTGTTCTTTCTTGTCTTCCTATTTCTTTTTACCGCAGACCCTTTAGCATTTCTTCCATTGCTGGTTTGGTGGTAATTTATTCCCTTAGACCTTTTTCATCTGTGAAGCTCCTGATTTGACCTTCAATTTTGATTGATAGCATTGCTGGGTACAGTATTCTAGGATTCACACCCTTTCTTTGCATGACTTTGTATATTTCATTCCAATCCCTTTGGGCCTGATTAGTTTCTGTTGATCAATCACTTGCTAATCTGATGGGGGTTCCTTTGTTGGTGACTTTCCGTCTCTCTCTTTCAGCTTTTAAGATTCTCACTTTGTCGTTGATGTTTGCCAATTTAATTATAATGAGCCTTGGCCTAGGTCTTTTGGGCTTTAATTTGCTTGGAACTCTGTGAGCTTCTTGGATTTGTGTGGGTTTTTTCTTTCCTATATCAGGGAAGTTTTCTGTCATTATTTCTTCCAACAGGTGTTCTATTCCTTGCTCAGTTTCTTGTCCCTCTGGAAGCCCTATTATGCCAATGTTGTATTGTTTCATGTTGTCCCAAAGTTACCTTAGGCTCTCCACCTACTTTTTAATTTTTTTTCCTAGAAGCTGCTCTACTTGGGTATTTTTTCCTACCTTGTCTTCCAGCTCACTGATGCGGTCCTCTGCTTCATCTCGTCTACTCCTGATACTTTCTATGGAGTTCTTTACCTCAGCAACGTCACTTTTCATTTCTTCTTGGGTCTTCTTCATTTCTTCTTGTGTCTTCTTCATTTCCTCTTGGGTCTTCTTCATTTCTTCATAGTTCTTCATTTCTGCATGGCTCTTCTTCATTTCCTCTTGATTCCTCTTCAATGCCTCATGGTTCTTATTCATATTGACTTCTATTCTCTTCAGCCACCCTATGACCATTTCTCTGAACTCTCTCTGACAGGTTGCTTGCTTCCATTTCTTTTACCTCTTTTTCTGGTGAGGCTTGTTTTTCTTTCATTGATGGGCTATTTCTTTGTCTCCACATGGTCTCTCCTCTCTGTGTGTCTTGTTATGTAGTTCTCACTCTCCTGTGTTGATTTAAAGGCTCAAACTACAACACAACCAGGTGCAGCACACCAGGCACTGAAGAAGAATGTATTCACAGTATTGGTAACTCCAAATTAAAGGTGATTGCCTGAGGAAGGTAAATTAGGTGATAGGTGGGAAAAAGGAGAGTAAGAGAAAATACACTCACACACAAAAGAAAGAAAGAAAGAAAGAAAGAAAGAAAGAAAGAAAGAAAGAAGAGAGAGAGAGAGAGAGAGAGAGAGGGAGGGAGGGAAGGAGGGAGGGAGGGAGGGAGGGAGGGAAAAGGGAATGCCAAAATAAAATTGGGAAAAGGGGAAGGAGTAAAAAGAAAGGAAAAGGGGAGTAAACTATAAATATGGGTTGGAAACTCCCAAAGAACCGCCACTAATCCCAGCGAAAGCGAGCAGCGAGTACCTGGAGATTGATACAAACTACATACAACAACTAATATCTAGGGAAGTTAGGGAACACAGAAGCTTAAATCTATCAAAAAACAATGTAAACCAAAACATCACCAAAACACAAAACAATGCCAACCTCTCCCCCCACAAAACAAATTAAAAAAGAATAAGCAAAACAATCTCACAAACATGCATAAAATATCGATATAGTCAACAGTCAGGTAAGCAACATCAGCAGGACCGAGAGAAAAACAGTTTAGGATAATGAAGTTGGAGAAGCGATAGATGTGTATGGACTTGGAGCAGGTGGTTGGAGATTGCATATAAAAGTGGGGTGAAATTTTAACAGGTGGTAAAAAGAGAGAATAAGGAAAATCTAAACCAGAGAAAGTGTAAGGGGAACAAGACACTAACTAGGGAAAGGTTAGCAAGAGAGTGCTGGCATAAGGTTGAAGTTGAAGTAGAGTGAAAAGATACTAAAGGGTAGATGAAAAAAGACTGTATGACACTAATTTCTAAGTAGAATAAAGATGAAATAAAATGGCACTTAAAAATTTAAATATTAGTAGAAATAAAATTGATTCCTTAATTTTTTTACACAAGAGTCAATTTGTGATTCAGCCCCTAGGTGGCTGTGTTTCTGAATTGACCTCTGAGTTTATTGGTTCTCTCTAGCCTGATCTAAAATCCCGCTATGTCTATGGTATTCACTACTGATTTGTGGAAATAGGCTACCCCAGAGTTGCCTCTCTAATGGTGAGCACCTGTTCTGATCCCCAGCCTAAGCAAAACAGCTCGCCCCTGTGGTCTCCCAGGTTATCCCTCACCAGGGGCTCCCCCGTTCCTGGTTCAGCACTGAGAAATTCGGATTTGTAGAGGACAAACACAAGCGCGCGAACTCACATCCTGATCATATGTTTTTGTGATTTCCCCCTTGGGTTTGGCAGCCCGCTCCCTCCCAAAATTGTTAGGCTGGCCTTCTCTGTCAGGTCCAAATGGGTTGCTTTCTATGTATCCCCCCTGCCCCTAGCTCTGAGGGCCCTCTTCCATGTTTGCCGGCTCCAACAGCCACGGACTTTTCCTCTTTTTTTCCCCCCAGGCGCAAATCTCCCTGTGTTACCAGCTCCCCTAACCCCAGGAGAAATCTGACCTTTCTGTGGCGGAGCACAGGGTTCCTCAGAATCCGCTTCTGCACCAACCTGATAGATAAGCATTTGATATACAAACAGATGAGCATATATCCATAAAGAAAATTTCAATTAAATAGTACTTCTGCAGTCATCATTCACATGCTCCACCACTCATCAGGCAAACTTCAAGATTTAAATGAGCCAATTCAAACTTCACATGTGAATTTTTTTTTAGAAAAAATATATTTTATTGATTTTTATAAAGAGGAAGAGAGAACCACAGGAAGGCTGGCTGAGTGGAAATTCTACAACTAGAAGAAAAGAGAAAAGCACACTGAGATTCTAGAGGAGCTGTAGGAAGCAGAGGTACTGAGACACATGCATGGAAAAGACTGGCAATGGAATGCACTGCTGGCTATCTCAAGTGGGAGAGAGACAAAAGCTCCTGACTGCACTGAACTCCATTTCTGGGCAATACTCTGGGGACCCAGAATAATTCGGGGAGAAATTGAACTGTCTGGCAGCAGGCGAAACTCAAGGGCAGCTTTCTCTCAGAGGTGCTTACAGCAATTAGCACAGGACACTGAGACAAATGGGCCAATTAGGGCAGGGCCAGCCAAGTCTCGGTCTGTTACCTGGGTCCGGATCTGAGGCGGGCATGGTAGGCAAAGCAGCCATGGGGGCAGGAGACCTCCCACAGGAGGAGTGAGAGTTCAGGACACATGGACACTTCTTTTATTTTCAGCTGAATCCAGTGGTGTTGGCAAAGTCACATCCTGGAAACATGCTCTGGCAAAAGGCAAGAGTGTTGTCAGCTTGACCTTCAGCCCAGGTGCCAGGGGGTGGGAAAGTTACATTATCTCAGGAATGAATAGGATTCAGGCCCACCCAAGAATGCACATAGTCTCCTTTGTCTTGACTTTTAGTAAAACTTCCTGTTTGTTTTTGTTTTTTCCTGTATAAAATAAACATGCTGTATTGGCTCGGGGTCCCTGTATCTGTCCCTGTCCATGTCAGAGGACAGCGCTCCCACCTGGCCCCAGCTTTTTCCTTCTATCTCTGTGTCTATCTCTTTCTTTCATTCTTATATCCCCAGCTACCCCTACTCATGGCAGCTGGAGGTGGAAGAGAGAAATATTTAGAGATCCTGATTTAATAGATGAGTCTGAGACTCTGCATTTGTAACAAGCTTCCAGATTATTACAATCCATGAAGCATACATTTTAAAACAGCTTTAGTTATATGAAAGTATGAAGTTTCATTTAGACAAAATGAATAAGTCCTAGAGATGCACTATCAAAATTGTGTCTTAATTAACAACACTGTATTGTACACTTAAACATTTAAGAGGATCGATCTTATGTTAAGTGTCCTTGCCACAACAAAAAAGCAGTTTTATTAAGGTATAATTTACTTAAAGTAAATTGCACATAATTAAACTCTAAAATTTCATTATTTTGATACATGTATACATAGTAAGTATGGAATCATGTAAATTAAGGCACTAAAATGGTACTGCTACAAATGGTTCCATGAAGGAAAGCCTCAGAAGTTGGTAAATATTTATTCAGAACAAGGGGTATTTATTCACTTTGAGAAGTGTTTCTCAAAGGTTTCCTGAAATACTTTCTCCTTCTACAGAGATTTGTCTTTGGCAAGAAAACCACTTTTTTTGAATACATATAAACAGGGCTCCTTTACAAGGCATTAGAGTGATATGCATTGCAGTTTCTGGTCTTTGTGATTGTCCCAATGCAACACTGCTGAGTAGATAAGTCTGTCAAAATCTGGAGCTCATTAATAGGTTGCCCACTTCCCACCATATCTAAGCCACTTTCTCCAATCTCACCTATATAAGGAATAAAGTTGATGTATTCTTCTGCTTTTTTTTTTTTAAGAATGCTTTTTTAAAAAAAGAATAATGGCAACGGCCAATTGGAAACCTACTTATTCTTCAAATCCAATTTTGTTTTCTTTAAATTTAGAATTGAATTACTGATTTACTATTTTAAACACCCCCTCCACTTTTCCCTTTTAAATGTTTACCATCTACTCATGCTGAATCCTTCCAAGGAGATTGCTTCAGCATATATCTCCATGTCCACGCTTTGCTCCTTTTACCAAAAAAATGCAAAACACAATTCCGTTGTGCATCTTAAAGGCTCCAATAGTCAAAAATAGGAAAAAATATCTTTGGAATAGTCAATGTTACCTAATAATAGACAAACATGTAAATTGACCATACTTCTGCTACGCCACCAGCCAATCAGGAGTGATATGCAAATTAACTCAACAAAGATGGAGGCTAATATGCATACACAGGCACCAAGTGACGGCAATGATGCAGGTGGTCTGTCACACTCCTGGTCTCTTAGGGCCTCTGGGCAGTGTGGGAAGGCAGGGCTGGAGGGGAAAGAGGCGGCTCCTGAGTGCAAAGAGAAGGCTCAAGGGGCCTTAGCAGAAAGGGGCTGGGACGTAGTGGAAAGATGGTGCCGGCAGCCAGGGAAAGGAAAGCCCATTCTAGCACGAATCTTCATGCATCAGGCTTCTAGTTAAGTTGAATAAAAAAAATCCACAAAAATGTGGTTTGGTTGGGGGAGGAATCCACTCCTATGTTCCTGGTAATTTTTAAAATATATATTTTATTGATTTTTTTTACTGAGAGGAAGGGAGAGAGATAGAGAATTAGAAACATTAATGAGAGAGAAACATCAACCAGCTGCCTCCTGCACACCCTGTACTGGGGATGTGCCCAAAACCAAGGTATATGCCCTTGATTGGAATCAAACCTGGGACCTTTCAGTCCACAGTGGGACGCTCTATCCACTGAGCCAAACTGGTTAGGGCTGTTCCTGGTAATCTTATCCAGCTCCATTAGTCCTTGTAATTCATCCTCCCTATCCTATCCAAGTTATGATTTCAATCCAATGATCCATCTCCAAGGATTGGGATCCAGAGAGATCTCTCCAATCCAAACCTTTATAACTAGAAAAACCAAAAAAGAGGAGGCAAAATGTTAGATACTCTAATCACAAAAAGATTTTTGGGGAATGATGAGTTATTTCTGTCATCAGTTTAACAGATATACATCAATAGCTATCAAATTCCCCCAAACAAGTTTCTAAATGGTGGTCAGATAAACTTTAGAAAATTTTTAAAACTTTATTGTTCAGTTTATTAATTATATTGTTCGCTTCCCCCCCCCCCATAGCTCCCCTCCACAAGGTACCCATTCCACCCTCCCCTCTCACCGCCCCCACTGTCCTCTCCCATAGTTGCATGATTTTTGTTCAGTCTCTTGCTGCACTTCCCACACCCCTTTTCTCACCAAGAATTGTCAGTCCATTCCCTCTCTATGTCCGTGATTCTGTTACATTCACCAGTTTATCCTGTTCATCAGATTATTAATTCACTTGAATTTTAGATTCATTTGTTGATAGATGTGTATTTGTCACTCATAATTTACACTTTTATATTTTTCTTCTTCCTCTTCTTAAAGAATATCTTTCAGCATTTCATATAATATTGGTTTGGTGATGAGGAACTCCTTTAGCTTTTACTTATCTGCGAAGCACTTTATCTGACCTTCAATTCTGAATGATAGCTTTGCTGGATAGAGTAATCTTGGATGTAGATTCTTGCTATTCATCACTTTGAATATTTCTTGCCACTCCCGTCTGGCCTGTATTGTTTCTGTTGAGAAATCCACTGAAAATTGTATGGGTGCTCCTTTATAGGTAACCATCTGTTTTTCTCGCTGCTTTTAATATTCTCTCTTTGTCTTTTGCTCTTGGCATTTTAATTATGATGTGCCTGGTCCTCTTAGAGTTCCTATATATTGGGGTTCAGTGTGCTTTTTGGACTCCTAAGTCAATTTCTTTCACCAGGTGTGGGAAGTTTTCGCTCACTATTTCTTCAAATAGGTTTTCATTGTCTTGCTCTCTCTTTTTCTGGCACCCCTATAATCCGGATGTTGGTATGCTTGAGGTTGTCCCAGAGGCTCCTTACACTATCTTCAATTTTTTGGATTCTTTTGGTTTCTTGCTTTTCCAGCTGAGTGGATTTTACCTCTTTGTATTTCAAATCTTTAACTTGGTTCTTGGGGTACTCTAGAGTACTTTTAGGTCTTTGTGTAATATTTTTTATTTCAGTCAGTGTATGCTTAATTTCTGGTTGGTCCTTATTCATATCCTTGAGGGTCTCATTCATATCCTTGAGAGTCTCATTCATTTCCTTGTAGGTCTCATTTATTTCCTTGTAGGACTCAGCCTTTTCTAGGAGCCTCTTGAGAAGCCCTATAACCTTGATTTTGAATTCCCTGTCCAATCGTTTGTTTTCCTCCATTTCTTTCACATCTGATTTCTTTCCATGTCTCTGCATGGTGGCTGCTTCCCTGAGTTGGTCAATTAGCTTTTTGTGGTAGATGTCCTACAAGGGACAGTGGCTCAGCCTCCCCAGTTACCTGAGGTGGATATGGGTTGCACAGTCTTGTTGAAGTTAAGCCCAGGTCAATCAATCATTGTTAGCACTTGAAGAGGTTGACCTCCAGGCCAATTGTCTGTGACGTTCAGCTGTGCTCAGGTTGGATGGGTGGAGTCTCCGGGCCAAGCAGACAGCGTCAGCTCTGCCCTATGCGGCCCCAGGGACTCTGTGCCAGGGTCAATGCCTGCCAGCACCTCTGAGAGAGAGCCACTGCCGAGCTCCACCGGCTGCAGAGAATTCAGACTCTCCCCAAATGAGTCTGAACACCCAATGTCTCACCCAGGGTCACAAAACAATGCAGCCTGACGGTTTCCCGAATGAGAGAGTAAGTCACGAGTGCTCTCTGCGTGGTCATGCAGCTGCACTGTTCCCAAGTTCATGCGCACTCCGCACAAGCTCACCTTCTCCACAAGCCAGCAGGCCCCTGCAGCACCTGAGGTTCGGTGTGTCCTCCCACTGTCCAGTTTTTACCCCGTATGATTGTGGGTTCCCTGGACTTCGCCTAGAGCTGGGGAATCAGTCCAGTGGGACTTCTTTGTCTCCCCTGTTCGAGAAAACCAGCTGGGTTTTCAGTCACCCGCCCTATCCGCTGGCACGCTCTCCAATCCTCTCTCCGCGAGTGTCTTCAACGCTGTCCTCAGCCGCTCCTCTGAGTCACAGTGTCCTATCTTTACTTTTATTTGTGGAATTTTCACTCAGCTTTCCGGTGATTCTGGATGGTGTTTGTTCTTTCGTTAAGTTGTAGTTTTGGAATTGCTGTGTGGGGCAGCAACATAGGTGTTTACCTATGCCACCATCTTGGTTCATCTCCTAAACTTTAGAAACTTAATTATCATAGAGACTAATTGGAAGAAGCATTTAATATTTACAGTTCAACTGATAATGCCAACACTTGTTACTGTACAGTGTATTACAGGTTTTGTGGTTGCAAAAAGTTATGTATTTGAAAAGTTTACTGGTATTGTTTTCCATCTAAGTCTAAACTAAATCTAATGCTCCCATCTGCAATTTAATTTGTAAATTAAAGTGTTTTAAACATGAGTCAATTAAGAATATTAGTTTAAAGGGAAAGATGATACTTAAAAGTAAGTTCCAAACTAGATCATCTATAACAATATGTTGAAATTCTATAATTTGCTTTCATTTTGTCTTAAAAAATGAAATAGCAATGCTATATCAGTCACACAGAGGACTTGCAGATTTAGCAGTATTGATATTATATTATATCTGGTGGAATTAAAGACACCCTGTACCCAACATGTGTGAAGGTGACCCAGGTCCCATGTGGTTCAGGGTTCAGACTCTGGAAGAGGAGCTGTATGCAAATGTATAATTTCTCCCAATCTGTGAAATGCAAATACCCAGAGTATCGCTGGCAGACACCCCCACAAGGAAATCACGCCTCTTGGCTTGCCCATTGTCCTGACTGAACACATGCTACCTCCCAGAAAGTTTCCTGTTTGAATTTGGCTCTGAATCTTTGCAAGTTCTTTTCTGAAGCAGAGTGCCTTACGAATGCACCTGACCTATCCCTTGCTCTTGATTGGATCTAAGGTGCACAGTTTTTCCTGATTGGCTAATTCAGAGAGAGGAGGTTGGCTTTTGCTGTTTCAAGATGGTAAGTGGCAAGCCCTGTGGCCAACATGGTGGCTGCCAAGTCAGGCAGTCCAAAATGGCGGCTGTCTAAACTGTTCTTTGACAGAAAAGATGATTTGTTTATTCTCACAATAAACAAGAGAAGAGCACATCCAAATCCCTAAAAGATAGTCAGTCCTAACTGGTTTGACTCAGTGGATAGAGCATCGTCCTGCAGACTCAAGGGTCCCAGGTTTGATTCCAGTAAAGGGCATGTACCTTGGTTGCAGGCACATCCCCAGTAGGGAGTGTGCAGGAGGCAACTGATCAATGTTTCTCTCTCATAGATGTTTCTAGCTCTCTAACCCTCTCCCTTATTCTCTGTAGAAAGTCAATAAATATATTTTTTTAAAAAGATAGACAGTCAAAATTATATTGCAGACAAGCAGAAACCTCACTAGCTGTTTCTGGTGGCTGAACTATGAGAGGGATTGCAAGAAGAGACCCCCAAGATTAAGACTTCTTGGCAGCTCCTGGGACGTTCTTGCAATCTCTCTCACCCTTTCAACCCCATCACATACAACTAGGCTTCCCCAAAGTGGGACTTGTCTCTTCTTTAACAGGCATGCAGAACACACTAAAAGTTTGCACCAGAGAATGTCCAGCATGAAAAATTACCAAAGCAGTGTCTTTTGTCCCTGATTCAGGAATTGCCCCTCTCTAGAATTTCAGTATATTCCCAATGGATAATTCAAAAATAAAAATAAAAATGGGCTGGGGTCTTTTCTAGTTGCCTACCTCCCTTTGTCTGGGGGAATCTTCTATGAAGATAAATCAGAGGCATGCTTCCTATGGGGAAAAACGAGGTGTAGACATTTATTAACTTCAGAATAGTTCTGAGACAGTCTCTTTCCATCTTATTGGAAGAAATTTATCTCCTATGCTTTTCCTTAGAAGCTTCTAATTTCAGGTAGCAAGTTAAATACTTAGCACTTCTCAAATTAATACTTTTACATTTTTAAAGATATATTTCAAATAAAATACAAGGCATATTCAATTAATAGATCAAATTCTATCCTCTAGATTTTTCATATGATGCAAATTTAGATTAATATTTTAGTCTCTTGCTATTTTAAAATACCCAGATGTCCAATAATTTTTATTATTTAATTTAGAAATGTTCTAAAGTCTTAAGTTACTAAAGGCTTTGGAAACCAATATTTCTGGCAAAAAGGCAGGGGGAGGGGAATTTTAAAACTGCCACATTTTTCCTAAGAGATAACACGTTGCTGCTGGTAGCTTCTCCGCTTTTACACGGAGAAGAGCGACTGGCCCTTTATCATTGATATATTATTACTGAAAAGCTTTACCACAAATTCTTTTAGTTATTTTCATTATTTATGTTCTAACAACTTTAAGATTTCAAAGCTAATTACTGTCCAAGGCATTTTCTTTTGGTAAATACTGTAACAGAGATAACTTTTTGACTTTTATTGGCTTCAATGCTAAAGTATTATTTCATTTTATAAATACATATGTACTACTATTTGTAATACTTTAAACAATAAAAAATATTTTAAAAAAATTAAAAGGAATGAAAGAAAAACAAAACAGGAGTGCCTCCAAGATTTGGGAGGCAACCTTGTAATGTGATACATTATTATTCAAGAGCTATCATTATTATGGAAGCATTAATCCTATTGTCTAAATACAGCCTGTATATTTTCCTTGTGTCATTTTTGCCATATTTTTAAAGAAAAAACAGTCTGGTTTATTCTGTATCATCCATGAAAAGATTGGGGCTCAAAAAGTCACCCAAATTTGGGCAGAACACAAGCATTTTCTTAAGCTTGCTTTTCTATTCACAGGTAAATAGATGCATCCCTAAATTCTGGGAAATGTTTCATTTGTCTAAATTTTAAGTGATGGACTGCGAAATAAAAACATGGCAAAAATGAGACTTAATAACACTCTTCAGAGTGGGCGCCTATTTTACAGGATCGCCAAAAGACCTAGTAATTTTTTTAATGTCCTGGTTTTCCACAATTATAACACCTTTTTTTCCTACTGTTTACAGCAGCAGCGAGTAAATTTGCTTGAAAAGTGCCTGACCCCACATTCTATTTCTCCAAAAATTCTCCCTTCCATAGTAAATAATCGCCTCCATCCAGAGTTGTACAAGCCAGAGAATACCAATCACAAGGAGCCAAGAAATATTGTTCAGAATTTCTCCTATAATCTTTCTCATATAGCTCTTTGCACAAATGATTCTATTAATGTCGAATTAAACATTTCTGGATTAGGACATGGAGGTGGTGGGGTGGGTGGGCCAAGAAGGCGATTCCTCCAATTTTTTTTTCTTCTTCTTTAGGAGTGGAAGGTGTAAGGGAAGGAGATTTATCCTCCTTAACCTCTCTAAAAGGCTCTAGCAAATGCAATATAATGTTTCACAAGGAGAAACAGTTTGGAGGCAAGTTTTTTCCTGCTGCTGAGCTTTTTTCAAATTTTGACCAACTTTTCCCCAACACTCAAGATCTAATGTATCTTCTTCCAGAAACAAAGGGTTATAGTCTATAACATCAAGCAAAAACTGTAAGAGAATACCTTCTGAAACTTAATTCCTTAAGCATGCAAACCAAAAGTCAGTCTTCTCCTCCAGAGGTCCGTTGAGAGACCAGATGTGACGGTGACCCACGGCCTGTGTGATTCAGGCCCTGGAAAAGGGGTCACACGCAAATGAAAGAGATGAGACAAGAAACAATAATATGGAAATATTGGGGGACCAGATGGGGGCCCAGCTCAAAAGGAAGAACTCCACTTGGGCACTGGCCTTGCCATCCTTTTATTCAATTTGGGACATACCTATAGCCCTTAGGCAGGCAATTTCCAATAACAGGCAGACTATCTTATCAGTAAGGATTTACATGACTGCAGGGTGGAGAAGTTGCTTCAGCCAGGATTGTCTGGACTAAAAAGTGGGTGTACAGTCCTGATCTTTGCCAAAGCTCAAAGGTCACCAGCCTTTCACGATCCCTGTCCACACCTCTCTGATAGTGAAGACAATGGGTGGCTTCCTGCACACATGTACAGAAACAGCAGGTCACACATTAACAGTTGTAACTAAGCACTGTGACAAATTAGGCAGTTCTTCCCACATTAGCCTCCATTAAAACAAAAAAATGGCCGAGACCGGTTTGGCTCAGTGGATAGAGCGTCGGACTGCGGACTGAAGGGTCCCGGGTTCGATTCCGGCAAGGGCATGTACCTTGGCTGCGGGCACATCTCCAGTGGGGGCGTGCAAGAGGCAGCTGATCGATGTCTCTCTCTCATCGATGTTTCTGACTTTGTATCCCTCTCCCTTCCTCTCTGTAAAAAATCAATAAAATATAAAAAAAACAAAACAAAAAACAAAAAAATGGGTGAAGGGAGCAAAATAAAACGGGCAATGTAATTTTTCCACAATTGCCAAGGTTTAAAGAGCAGAGTGATTGTAGGTAAAGTTAATTGCATAAGAAGTTTGCAAGTGTTTTAAGGTAGATGCATATATATCATTTTTAATGTTTGCCTTTTAGTATAAGGTCAATACTGACAATTTCATCTGAGACAATAGTACTTGGAGTCATACCATTGCCTCCATTATTGATCTGATCCTCCTCAATCCTCCTTTTGACAATCCTTAAATGATTGAAATATGTTCCACAATCCTTAATGCAAAGTATCCTTATCCAGCTCTTCAGATATGTTTACAGAAAGACATAAGAACTTATTCGATAAATATAAGAACTTCTCCAGGTAACATTGAAGTAGGGTAGCAATTGTCTTAGGTAGACACTACAGTTTTAATCTTAACCTGCTATTTGGCTTCTGTATCCATTTGCTTGCTTGCTAAAATAATAGAAGAGTTATTTTGACTTTCTGGAACTTAATGTATGCTATCCAATAATCCATTGCTGGCTTTTTGAGTGTCCCGTTGATTGTGACCTCACTAGTTGCTGAAGGACATTCTTCTGGGAACCAGGGTAGCTCAGTTGTTCCAAATTATCTCAGTAGCTACAGATAACTAAGTTTTCAGTTGACTCAGTGGTCCTGGAATTAGGAGAACACAATTATCCTAAATTGCCTCAAGCAGCTACTGATAGTGCATTTCTGTTGACTCAGTAATCCCAAATCTGGGCAGCACAATCATTCTAAATTGCCCAGGCGGCCCCAGATAATGCGTTTCTGTTGATTTAGTGATTCTTAGATACTAACTTGCTCTATTTCTGCTTCTGTAAAAACGCCTTTTTGCAAAGCAGGTTCCTCATTCCAGACCCAAAGATGTAATCAATACCTTTGTGATATTCTGCCAATATAAGCCAGACTTGTTGAGCTATTCGGGGTGGCAAAGTCTGGAGTGCTTTTGCTCCAGACCTCGTATGCCTCTGGCTTTTAATAAATGATTCCATAATTTGACTTTGAGCGTCCCCTGTAAGATGAGGGTACATCACAACAACATAACCACAAACATCCTTAACATCCCCTTCACACAAAGCAGATCAGAATAAACATTTGCACAATATCAGTCTGAAGAGAATGGAGAATTAACTAAATTTAAACAACATCACTTAAAATACAATTTACCAGACATGAGGGGAATGTAGATTTTAAGAGCAAGGGGATATTACATAATAATGCAATTCAACACTCTAGCCCATTCTGAACAAAACAGCTTGAATTAAAAAAATTAAAAGATTGTACCGAGCAAAGGAAAACTGTATACAACATGGGTTCTATAAAAATTTTCATCAATTATCTTATGTATGAGAATGAGATCTACTGTGACAGGGAGAATAGCATGGTGATCCTCTGCTTTTCCTTGGGGAGTAACTGCACCTCCTGCTTTTGCTTCTGCTATGGCTTCGGCTACAACTATGGCTTCGAGATTGAGATATTCCATAACTTGGACTTCAGGGCCCATCAGCTTTAACCCGGATGTAGGCAGTTTCTCCCTCATGAGATCTAAACTTAGTGTTATCCAGTTTTCGAACAGCATAGATCATATCTTCTTTCTGTACAAATTCCATGACACCAGTGCCATCTCCGTAAACTTCAGCATAACATACATCACCTGCTTCATGCATATGATCCTTCCAATCCTGCCAGCTTCCACTTGGAGGCAGTCCAGAGACAACCACTCTGTTTTCAGATCTTCTGGATGGAGGGGGCCATAGTGGCCTCGGGGTGCTCAACCACCTCCACCCTCACCACCGCCTCGGCCTGTACCATGGCCTCTTCGAGGAAACTCGACCCGCAAACGGTATCCATTGTAATCATAGCTGTAGCAACCATACACCACGTCTTCCACGTCTTGTGGGTCACCGAACTCAACGAAGTCAAAGGGTGGTCCTCTGCGGCAATTCTTGAAATCAATATGGTGAATAGCATCATATTTGTAGAACACTTTCTCAATGTCCTTGGTTTGAATGTCTGGAGGTAAGTTACCCACGTAGATGTGACAGTCGTCGTTCCCTGCTGGGCCATGAATCACACCACCTTTGGACAATGGCGATGATGAAAAGCACTGATTGTAGAACAGGCCTTCCCACCAAGGCTAGCACACGGGAGAGCAAACCCGCAGCGATACCACGGCTCCCACCACCCTTCCAAAATGGCGCCCTTATCTATCTATCTATGATGTATTCTTCTTAACCTTTTTTTTTTCATATTTCTTAGTTGGTCTGTACACACATGGGGCAAGAGTGTATTGATGGAGGGAGCAATAAAGACACAAACATTATGAAGCATTAACATAGGAATAGTTGGTGAGCCATTGAGACAGTGCTCTATATGGGAAGATTACTTTAAGAGTTTCAAAGTGGGAGGGTCTAGGCCGTGCAGCACCACTTTTCTCCTTCCAACCTCACCAATCAGGTAACCCATTCTTGCAAAAGAGAAACTGAGTATGGAGAGGCCCTGGAATAGTCTCCACATGGAAGAAAGTATCAGAAATGGTGGATAAGAATTCCTTGGGATAAACCAATGTCTGGTTCATCTGACTAGGTTTCTGCTGACTACATGACTAATATTTTATTTTATTTTATTTTATTTACAATATAACATATTTAACAGTAGTACATATGTTTTCCTTCCCCCCCCAATATCCTCCCCCAGCCTCCCTTACCCCCTCAGAACATGTCCCCACCTGCCCCCCTCCCCACCCCAGTGTCTTTCATTCATTGGTTATGCTCATATGCATGCATACAAGTTCTTCAGTTGATCTCCCCCAGCATCCGCCTCCCATCCACCCCAGCATTCCCCCTGTAGCTTGACAGCCTGTTCAAGGCCACCCTGCCTCTATATCAATCACTCCCCACTGTTCCTTTTCTTCAAAAATATCTTGCCTCGGCATACTAGAAACAAACGTATAAGAACAAAAAATGTTTGAGTCTCAGTTTCAATGTCCAACTGTTCTGAGTCCTAGTTTCAGTGTCAAATAATTCTTTATGTGTACATATCAGCAATGGTATCCAGATGGTGGACACATCGTGGCAATGCAAGATCCATCCTCTCTGGTTTGGTCCTGGGCCGCCTGCAGCCACGCACAGCTGCCAACTGCTAGCATGGCAAGGTGTTGTCAGTGTCCCCCATCTCTGGACCATCCTCGTGGCTGGAACAGACCCGTCAGTTCCTCAGTGTCGCAGGAACCCACATGGTCTTGGAGTTGTTCTCTTTACATGTCAGAGCACAGGGTTCCTCGGAATCCGCTTCTGCGCCAACTAGGAACTGATGTTGGGGCGGGGGGGGGGGGGGGGTCTCAGCCGCCCAGTGGGTACCGCAACTGTAAAATTTTCAGGCTCTTCCCCTTCAAGATGGCGCAGTCTGCCTCTGAGCCAGTGGCTCCGTGAGAGATCTAGCAGTCCCCTTCCTTCTCCCAAAGCCCAGCTGTGTACCCCCCCTTCTCCAACAAACACTCCCCGCGCGACCCTGAGCTGCTTCCTCCTTCTGTTCCACCGCCATCTTTTTTGCCCTCTACATGACTAATATTTTAGACCTGAATCCCTGAAATAGTTGGGATTTCTTTTTTTAAAAAATATATAGTTTTATTGATATCAGAGAGGAAGGGAGAGGGGGATAGAGATAGAAACAATGATGAGAGAGAATCATTGATCGGCTGCCTCCTGGACGCCCCTTACTGTGAATTGAGCCTGCAATCCGGACATGTGCCCTTGACCATAATGGAACCCGGGACCCTTCAGTCTGCAGGCCAATGCTCTATCCACTGAGCAAACCTGCTTGAGCAAGAGTTTTCTTAAATGATGTTTTTTACTTTTGTATCTCGGTCGTTTAGTCACATGATTATAGACAGTTTCCTAGTACTCTGCCACCAATAATCAACTGCTTAGCATAGTCTGTGATTTTACATGTTCCTCCTAGGCTAGCCCATCTCCATGAACCCTAGGATATGCCCTAGTCTCTGTACTGATATACTCCCCCACTGTCTTTTTTATTTTATTTTATTTAAATTCTTCCTACTGCCTCTTTAAAGCACACAATTTCTGACAACAGGGACATGATTTGTTCCAAAATGTGGGCAGAGTTCTGCCAACCGCCCTGGTTCCACTCTAGGGCTTCTAATATGCTTTCTCACTCTGTGATCTGAAGAGCTAAGGTGTTCTGCTTTCAGCTAAGGGTGTGGGGGGTGGAGGGGTATGGGAGGCATTTCCAATATGAATGAAGAACAAGGATTCACGTCATGGTTGCCATAGAAACTTGACATCAATATGGTGACCTCGAGACTTTTTGCTGTTGTTAACCCTCACCCCAAGATATTTTTTTCATCGATTTTGAGAGAGTGAAAGGGAGGGAGGAGGAAGAGAGAGAGAGAGAGAGAGAGAGAGAGAGGCAGAGAGAAGAGAAAGAAACAATATGAGAAAGACACAGTGATTTGTTGCCTTCTGAGCATGCCCAAATCAGGGCCAGGATAAACCCTGCAGTCCTTCAGTGCCTAGGCGATGCTCTAACCACTGGAACACCAACCAGAGTGAGATTTCATAATAAAGACTGACGTGACTTGGCAAGGAGAACAGGCCTCACCTTTAGGTGTTTGTCTTTAGCTGAGGATGTGGTCCCCATGGTGGGGGCCAAACTGTCTTAGGGTGTGGGGAAACGAAGGCATGACATTTAAATGTTTTCTTTCTCCTTTTGGGACTTGGTGCCGCAGCATTTTCATAGGAGATTGGTCCTTTGGTCTCAGCCAGTATCAGTGACTGGTTTCCTTCCTCAGGGGTGTCCTGGAGCTACTTTTCATCTAAAGGCAGGGATGTAGCCCTAGCTGCTTTGGCTCAGTGGATAGATCATTGGCCTGTAGACTGAAGGGTCCAAGGTTCAATTCCAGTGCCCTGGTTGCAGGCTTGATCCCCAGGGTTTTTTATTCCAGTGCTCAGGTTGTGAGCTCGATCCTCAGTAGGTAGCCAATCAATGACTGATTCTCTCTTATCATTGATGTTTCTATCTCTCTGAAATAAATAAAAATAAATTAAAAAATAAAGGCAGGGATCGGGGAGGTAAGACCGGTAAGGACTCTCTCTGAGCCCCAGGTGCCCCCTCCGTGAACCAGGGATAAAATGCTTAACCCACAGCGTGGCTATGAACGTGCAGTGATGACACATGAGTAAGCCCTTGGCCCTGTGGTTATAATGGGATCATGATGCCTGCATGAATTTAGGCCACTTCTTACTCATTTTCAACTTTGTTGTTAGGGGATGGAGGAGGGAAGCAGAAAAGGCTCTGTGAGCAGCCCATTATGACATCTGGTTGCTAGGACCACTACCCACTTGTATTCGTGTCATTGTCACTAACCCAGTGCCTAGCCTGTTGCGCGGCACCCAGTTACACCACGAAAGCGTAGTGATGCTCGATCTGTCTCTCCCCACGCAACTCCTCGTGCCAGTGGCCCAGCTCCTATCCGGTGTCTAAAGGAGGCAGATTCTGAAGATCTGTGTCCAGATGGCTGATGAGGCTTCTACTCCAGGTTCCAGGACAGCGGTCCTCAGGAGACCCCAACACTTCACATCCATAGTGGGACAGGACACCTGGCTTCAGTGAGTTCATAGATCTGATCAAAGCATGTAGTGGAATCGCTCCTGTGAGGGTCACAAACCAGCCCCAAAGTAGAGAAGCTGCTTTGATCTCATGGGAGTGGGGCAGAAAAGTGGGTTAGCCGGTGGAATGTCATCCTAGGGGAAGAGGTTGAGCAGGTGGAATTTTAGTCCATCAACAGCTATGTGCTTGTCAGTAGCCATGAGGCCCATCTTAGAGAAGCCTTCTTTGTCTAAAAGCAATAAAGTGTCCAGCTTGAGGAAGGACCTAGTAGATACGCGTCATGGTTGGGCAATACATATACATATGTTTTGATATATATAAATAGTAATCAGTTATTCCCATCAGTACCATCAGATGGGTATTGAATATATAGTGGTTTTCTTTCCAATGTATTGTGAGATTATAATATGAATTCTTTCCAGGTAGCTAGCCAGGATTTTATCCATAGCCACAATTTATCTACAGTGAAATTGTGAAGAATCAGGAAATTTTACTGTGTTAGTTAAAAGAAGTAAACAAGATTTATCATTTTCAAAAATAACAGTTATCCTAAAGTTTGTCCTGTGCTATAACATATAGCCATGTTCTGTAAGAAAAAAAAAGCATGTAATATTCTTAAAAATCACTGATTATTTTGTCTGGTAGTAACATTTTCATTTTTGTATTTAAGATGGAAATATGCATCAACTTTTCCTAAATATTTAGATGTGTCATTTTCAAATGGTTATTTCTGTTTTTGACATACATATTGTGTATCAATTTGATAAGATATAGTGTGAATCTGTTAATATATGACTTAGAAAAATACAATTTAAATGCTCTATTGAGGTATGATTGATATCCAAATACACTGCTCATTTTTAAAGTATTTGCTTTACCAAGTTGTGAGATATGTATACATTATAAAACCATTACAGTCGAGGTTATAAACATAGCCATCACAGCTAAAACCTTTTTCCTGCCCCTTTGTTGTAATCTTTTTATTTAATTAAATCCAGCCTCTCTGTCCCTCCCATCCTTTCCTGTTTTTAGACAACCACTGATCTTCTGTCATAGTAGATTAATTTTCGTTACCTATAATTTCATATAAATGGAATAATACAGAATGTTTTCTTCTTCTATCTGGCTTCTTATATCCAACCTATTTACTTTTAGATTTATCTATGCTGTTGCATGATTGAATATTTCCTTTTTATGGCTAAGTAGTATTCCATTAGATGGATATGCCATAATTTGTTTACCACCCAGTGCTGGGTGGTTGAGTTGTTTTCAATTTGAGGCTCTTTTAAGTAATGGTGCTATAAACATTTATGTCACATCTTTGCATGGACATATTCTTTCTTTTTCTCAGTTAAATACTAGGAATGCAATAGCTGGGTCCTAAAGTAGATGTAAGATTAACATTGTTAAGATGCTGCCATTTTTCATTCTCTCCAGCAGTGTATGAGAGTTCTATCTTCCACAACCTTGCCCATGCTTAATACGTTCAATTTTTTAAATTTTATTAATTCTCATGGAGGTGTAGTGTTGTCTCATTGTAGTTTTCATTTACATTTTCTGAGTGAGTAAGGATGTTGAGCATCTCTTCATATGATTACTTGCTACTAGAAGCCTGATGCATGAACTTCATGCAAGGGGCTTGGCCCTTGCAGCCCTGTCTTCACCTGGAAGGTCGTTCAGCTGTCTGGCCTAATTAGCATATTATGCTTTTATTATTATAGATTTGTATATATTGGTAAAGAGTCTGTTAAAATCATCTGCCCATTTATTTAGTGAAGTGTCTGGTGGTTTCTTATTGCCTTTGGGGAGATTTTCTGTATTCTGGATACAAGCCTTTTTGTCAGATATATGATGTGCAAATATTTTTCTCAGTCTTTGGCTGATCTCTCCATTCTTTCAACAGTGTCTTTTGAAGAGAAGGTTTGTTTTTCTTTATTGATTAATGTATTACATATGTGACATTATCCTTCCATCGCCTCCCCCCGCCACTCATGCCCTCACCTCCCTGGTATCTGTGTCCATTGGTTAGGCTCAGATGCGTGCATACAAGTCCTTTAATTGATCTTTCCCCCTTACCCTCACCCTCCCCTACCTTCCCTCTGAGGTTTAACTGTCCGATCGATGCTTCTCTGTCTCTGGATCTGTTTTTGTTTAATTTTGAGGAAGTCCTATTTATGTATATGTTCCTATACAGTTTAGATTTTGCTTTGTTGTCACATATAAGAAAGACGTAACTTACTTAACCCAAGAGCACAATAATTTTCTTCAAGACATTTCATAGCTTTAGATTTTATATTTAGGTCTAAGATCCATTTTGAGTTGTATTTTCTATGTGGTACATTTATGAATCAGAGTTAATTTATTTGTATAAGGATATCCACTGTTCAGCACCATTTGTTGTAAAGATTAGACCTTCCACAATGAATTGGCTTTTTTAAAAACTGGTTTTGATCTATGTAAACATCAGGTATTCATATAAATTTGGGTCTTTTTTTGGTAAAATGTTAATAATAATAATAATTATTTTAAATTTATTGGCTGACATAGGTTAATAAAATTATATAGGTTTCAGATGTTCAAATCTGTAATACATCATCTGTATATTGTATTGTGTCACATCTTTGCATGGACATATTCTTTCTTTTTCTCAGGTAAATACTAGGAATAATTTAAGTCTCTTTCCATCAACATTTATCCCCTCTTTACACTTTGCTACCTCCCCCACCCCCTTTCCCTCTGGTAATCATCATACTGTTGTCTATGTCTATGAGTTTTTGTGGTTTTTTAAAAAATCCATTCACCCTTTTTACCCAGTCCCCCAGCCCCCTCCAGTCTTAGTCTGTTCTCTGTATCTACAAGTTTTTTTCTATTTTGTTAGTTTATTTTGTTCATTAGGTTCCACATGTAAGTGAAATCATATGGTACTTGTCTTTTTCTGATTAGCTTATTTCACAAAATATTTCTTATCTCTTTATTCTGTTCTTTTGATCTTCTTGTCTACTTTGATGCCAATATTAAACAGTCTTGATTATTGAAGGTTTAAAATGAGTTGATATCAGATAGTATTCATTCATCAGCTCTGTACTTTTCAAAATTGTTTTCATAGTCTAGGTTTGTTGGGGTTTTCCTCTCTTCTCCACAACCAGCATGGAGAGAGAAGTAGGGTCCAGTTACTGAGTAGAGGGGCTGGGGATTGAGAAAATAATAGGGAAGAATAGACGACACAAAAGTAGAAAATAAAGCTGGAGCTGGGTGGAATCTCTACTCTCTGATGGAGAGACAGAGAATACCAAACCAAACGCAGCTTGTTTATTTATACTAAAACAGAAAAATAGTTTCATATGAAAAGACTTAATGTAAGGGAAAATATCCTGAAAGTAAAATACATCTAGAAAATTTTTACTCCAGAAAAGTAACTTCCATTTGTAATGACAACAGCAGGACACCCATGAAAAACACACATGGTGTCAAAATAAGCCAAAGGAAAATCATTTGGGCAAAAATAAAAAGAATCCCAAGTCTAATTTGCAGAGAGGATCCCTTTGTTAACTTTTGGTTGAGAATGTATTTGTGTGTTTTCAGAGAACAACTCCAAGACCATGTGGGTTCCTGCGACACTGAGAAACTGATGGATCTGTTCCAGTCACGAGGATGGTCCAGAGATGGGGGACACTGACGACACCTTGCCATGCTAGCAGTCGGCAGCTGTGCATGGCTGCAGGCGGCCCAGGACCAAACCAGAGAGGATGGAACCTGCATTGCCACCATGTGTCCACCATCTGGATACCATTGCTGACATGTACACATAAGGAACTATTTGACATTGAAACTGGGACTCAGAACAGTTGGACATTGAAACTGAGACTCAAACATTTTTTGTTCTTATTCATTTATTTCCAGTATGCAGATGCAAGATATTTTTGAAGAAAAGAAACAGGGGAGAGGGATTGATCTAGAGGGAGGGAGGCATTGAACAGACTGTCAAGCTATAGGGGGAAGGCTGGGGAGGATTGGGGGTGGGGGCTGTGGGAGACAACCGAAGGACTTGTATGCATGCATATGAGCATAACCAATGGATGCAAGACACTGGGGCGGTGGGGAGGGGGCAGGTGGGGACATGTGCTGGGGGGGTAGGGGAGGCTGGAGGAGGATAATGGGGGAAAAAAGGAAAACATATGTACTACTATTACATTTAAGTTACACTGCAAAAAAAAAAAAGACTTAAAATCAAAGGAGCTTAAGTGGGCCCAGACCCCACTCATTCCCCCATTCCAGGGCTCCACTAAATCTACATTTCAAGCCCCCCTTTACACACACACTTGAAGCAAATTAAAGTCAATACTGAGTAACACATCCAACCCTTTTGATGGATGCGTTTCCAAGACGTGGCTTTGTCTGGTGCCTTGGATTTAGCTGACACTGTTTTAAAAAATGCTCAGGTGCCTTCCCTGGGGGCTGGCCCTCTACATAGGTTCTTATTGTTTTCATGTGAATTTTAGAATTATCCTGTCAATTTTATTTTTTTTAATGTCTGTGGAATTTTTATTGGCATTGAACTGAAACTGTAGATCAGTTTGAGCAGAACTGTTATCTTCACAATACTGTCTTCTGGACCATGTACATGAACTATCTCTTCACTAATTAGGTCTTCTTTGATCTCTCTCAGCAATGATTTGTAGTGTTTGGTGTGTAGACACTGCACATCTGTGGGCAGATTATTTCTAAGTATTTCATACTTTTTAAAAAATTATTTTTAATTTTTATAGATTTCAGAGAGGAAGAGAGAGAGAGAGAGAGATAGAAACATCAATGATGAGAGAGAATCACCAATAGGCTGCCTCCTGCATGCCCCACACTGGGACCATGCCTGAAACCTTGGCATGTGCCCTTGACCAGAACCAAACCCGGGACTCTTCAGTCTGCGGGCCGGCACTCCATACAGTGAGCCAAACCAGCCAGGGCAATTCCATACTTTATTATGCTACTGAAACCACCATTATTTTTTTATTATAATTGCTAATGTTTATATTTTCTGGACCATGTATAACAATAGATATTGAGGAATCTTTTTGTTTGAAAGCACAGTCTACTCTGGGATAGAAAAGATAATTGATGTATAACATGTATTTGCATGTATTTTTCAATCAGCTTTGATCTGTTATTGATGATCTATTGAAACTAGGAAGAAAAATGTCCAGATACAGTTCTACTGGGCATCTGCACTAAAGCCTGTCACTGAAAGAACATGGTTTATAGCTTTCATATATATAGTTAGAATTAAATCTGTTGAATTATGAGGGTTTTTTTTGTCTCTTTGTGTGTTTTTTTCAACCTCACAGTAAATCCATCCACAATGAATTCCTGGGAGTTTGGTTTGTGAGAGAGACAGAAAGGGAAAGAAAGAGCATTATGTATGATGTATTTGTACTAGTATATACTGAAGCTTCCAGGAACACTAGTGAGGAATACTTGTGGTTAATTTCTGTGTGTTATGTCAGTACTGTTCCTTTCCATTACATGTTAGGAACCAGATTTTTCCAGCTTTCCATGATCAACATGGTTACCATGGTGACTTAGTGCCTGCTGTGGGAGTTGGTACAGACTGAGCATCTCTTCAGGACTCTTACCTCAATCATTACTATGCTAATTGTCAAGTGTTGCTTTTCTTATTCCTCATTCCTTCTAGATTTGTTAGGTGGCTTTATCTTAGGATAGAGCTTTCCTTTCTCCCTTATTATTCAATTATTTATGTATTTATTCAAGTTTTATTTATATGGCTGTGACTCACAGATTCCTATTATGGTCAAAGAGTTATGCTTTGTTATTATTATTATAGATTTCGATGCTCCAACTATCCCAGAATTACCAGTATAAGGTCCTTCAAGAAGGCCTCTATGTCCATTTGATATTCCCTTAGACTTCTTTGAGCAAGTACTTTGCTCTGAGAGCCCATCTCACCATCTGTCAAAAGGAAGTAATGATGCCCACCTCAGAGCATCACTTTGAGAAATTGAACAGAAAAAGTGTGAAAACAACAATCTACAATGTGTGGCATCAATATGAACTCACCAAATTTTATTTTTTCATTCCTACTTTGCCACCTTTATTCTGTCAGTGTAATGCCTCTGGCATTAGCATAACATGACTACCAGAGAGAATATTGGGACATGTAACAGCAGCAGGGATGAACCCACTTTCCATGATGTGTGAGCTTCAGTGCCACTGCTACGAGGGGAGGTTGGGTATGATCAGTTGGGGAAGAGGCAAAGCATCATTGTATGGCCTCCAGTGAACTGAATGGGGGCAGGAACCACATCCTCACCCCTTTCCCTGCATTTCATGTGCTTTCCCGTCCTCTCATGTTGCTCTCTGTCCATGTGTTGTCATATCTCCTGACTCTCCCTTCCAGTGAAACTTCAGGAAAGGGTGTGGATTCTGAGCCCCAGAAACTGGAGCTGATGGAGAAGAACCAAGTGTGATGTCGAGTGTGCTAGACAGGCTCCTGGAGCGAGAGTGAGGATTCCCATCGTTGGACCATTCAGGTAAGTCACTACCCTTTCCTTCAGTGTCTCCTATTCAATAGGATAACAATATCCAATGCTGCAGGAACATTGTGGAGCTTAGGTCTGATCCAGGTAGGAAAGCAAGCTGTGGTTGTTGGAGGGGAGGAAGGACCGGTACACTTTTGGGTAATTACATTAACAGAGACACCTCAGATACTATAGAACTCTGCGTGGTAGACATTAAATTAATGCTACACAAATGCCAGATGTTTGGGTCAGGATTTTTCCAAGGGTAGTCCATTGCCTATTTCATCATAATCATCAGGGGGTGCTTGGTAAAATTTTAGCTATCTAGGCCCACCAGGGTCTGCTGAATCAAAAACAGGTAGGTGGAGTGGGAGGTGTCTACATTTTGAATAATGTTTTCAGTTGGTTATGGTACTCATCCAAGTTTGTAAAGTACTGCTACGGATTTGCAACAATGTCTTCTTTAAATTTTGAATCCTTTGATGTCTAGTTTTGTTGGCAGTTGTTCCTGGCAGCTTTAAACGATTCATATGATTTTTTTCACTATTTTAATAAATCTTTATTGTTCAGCTTATTATAGTTGTTCCTCTTTTTCCCCCATAGCTCTCCTCCACCCTGTTCCCACCCCACCCTCTGCCCTTACCCCCCACTATCCTCATCCATAGGTGTACGATTTTTGTCTAATCTCTTCCCACACCTCCTACACCCCCTTCCCCCCAAAAATTGTCAGTCCACCCCCTGTCTATGCCCCTGGTTTTATTATATTCCCCAGTTTATTCTGTTCATCAGATTTTTTTATTCACTTGATGTTTAGATTCACTTGTTGATAAGTATGTATTTGTTTTCACTTTGTTGTTCATCATTTTTATCTTTACCTTTTTCTTCTTCTTTCTATTCTTATAGAATACCCTTCAGTATTTCATATAAATACTGGCTTTGGCTTTTTCTTATCTGTGAAGCTCTTTATCTGACCTTCAATTCTAAATGATAGCTCTGCTGGGTAGAGTAATCTTGGTGGTAGGTTCTTGCTCTTCATCACTTTGAATATTTCTTGCCACTCCCTTCTGGCCTGCATAGTTTCTGTTGAGAAATCAGCTGACGGTCCTATGGGTACTCCCTTGTAGGTAACTGTTTTTCTCTTGCTGTTTTTAATATTCTCTCTTTGTCTTTTGCCCTTGGCATTTTAATTATGATGTGTCTGGGTGTGGTCATCTTTGGATTCCTTTTATTTGGGGTTCTCTGCACTTCTTGTGTTAGAGAATAGAATTATTTTTATCTTTATTGTTCAGTTTATTAATTACATTGTTCCCCCTTTTTTATCCCTGTATAGCTCCTCTTCACCTGGTACCCATCCCACCCTCTGCCCTCACCTCCCCACCACTGTCCTCTCCCATAGTTGCATGATTTTTCTCCACTGCACTTCCCACAGCCCTTTTCTCCCCAAGAATTGTCAGTCCATTCCCTCTCTATGTCCATGATTCTGTTTTATTCACCAGTTTATCCTGTTCATCAGATTATTAATTCATTTGATTTTTAGATTCATTTGTTGATAGATGGGTATCACTTGATTTTTAGATTCATTTGTTGATAGATGGGTATTTGTTGTTCATAATTTATATTTTTACCTTTTTGTTCTTCCTCTTCTTAAAGAATATCTTTCAGCATTTCATATAATATTGGTTTGGTGGTGATGAACTCCTTTAGCTCCTTGGCATTTTAATTATGATGTGTCTTGGTGTGGTCCTCTTTAGATTCCTATATTTGGGGGTTCTGTGTACACTTTAGGTTTTTAAGTCAGTTTCTTTCACCAGGTGGGGAAAGTTTTCAGTCACTATTTCTTCAAGTAGGTTTTCATTACCTTGCTCTCTCTCTTTTTCTGGCACCCACATAATTCGGATGTTAGCATGCTTTAGGTTGTCCCAGAGTCCCCTTACACCACCTTCAATTATCTGGATTCTTTTTGCTTCTTGCTTTTCCAGCTGAGTGAATTTTGCTTCTTTGTATTTCAAATCTTTGACTTGGATCTTGTGGTCCTCTGGACTGCTTTTAGGACTTTGTGTAATATTTTTTATTTCAGTCAGTGTATGCTTAATTTCTATTTGGTCCTTTTTCATATCCTCGTAGGTCTTGTTCATTTCCTCATAGGTCTTGTTCATTTCCTCGTAGTTCTCATTAAGTTCATCAGCCTTTTCTAGGAGCCTCTTGAAAAAGCTTGTTACTGTGGTTTTGAACTCTATGTCTAGTTGTCTTTTTTCCTCCATTTATTTCACACCTGATTTCTCTCCATTTCTCTGCATTGTGGCTGCTTTCCTGAGTTGGTCGATTAACTTTGTGTGGTAGATGTCCTCTAAGGGATAGTGGCTCAGCCTCCCCAGTTACCTGAGGTGGATACTCTTACTGCAATCCTTTATGGGTTGTACAGTATTGTTGGATTTAAGCCCAGCTAATTGTTGTTAGTACTAGGAGGGTTGGACCTGCAGGCCAATTGGCTGTAAAGGAAAGCTGTATTCAGGTTGGATGGGTGGAGTCTCCTGGCTGAGCAGGCAGCATCAGCTCCTCCCTATGCGGCAAGCGGGTCTCTGTGCCGGGTGGTAACGACTGCGCACCTCCAAGAGAAAGCCACCGCAGGTCCCCACCCTTTGCCAGACAACTCTGCCTCTCCCCAAATGAGTCTGCACACCCAAAGTCTCGCCCAAGGTTGTAAAACAAAGCAGTCCAGTGATCTTCTGAAAGAGGGAGTAAGTCACCAGTCCTCTCTGTGCAATCGTTAAGTTTTGTCCCCAAGTTTTCACGCAAACTGCTGTTCCAAGTTTAGCGCACTCTCCTCAAACTTGCAGACCTCTGCCATGCCCGGCTTTTATCATGCCTACCCTGGTCCTCGGACCTCGCCTGGAACTGGGGAAATCAATGCAGTGGGACGTCTCTGCCCTCCCTGTTGGAGAAATTCAGCCAAGTTTGCTGATGCCCACCCTATAGCTCTCATGCGCACAGGGCTCCGAATCTCTCTCCGGGTGTATCCTCAAGGCTGTGCTCCACTGCTCCTCTTAGTCACAGTGTCCTATCTTTACTTTTATTTGTGGAATTTTCACTCAGCTGCCTTTCCAATAATTCTGGATGGTGTTTGTTTTGTTGTTAAGTTGTAGTTTTGGAATTGTGTGGGGCAGCAAAATAGGTGTTTACCTATGCCGCCATCTTGGTTCCTCCTCGAGAGTAGAAATTTTTAAGCTTTTCTCTTTCCTTCTAGTTATAGAATTGCCATTCAGTCAACCTTCCCAGGGTTCTGGATGATATTCATTTTGTCTTATAGTTGTAGTTTTGATGTGGTTGTATGCAGCAGCAAGTTCAGGTATTTACCTATGTTGCCATCTTGGTTGTCCTCCCAATTCATATGATTTATATGAGGCACTGAGCTTGGAATTGGGGACACAGCACAGAGAACAAGATAGGCAGGGGCCCTGGAGTTCCATTATAGTTAGAAAAAACTGGCAGTAAGCAGGTAAACCAATAATGGGGGAGTTACATATAGGGTTTGCACTTTGTAGAAAATACAAATAATAGTGTGGTGAAGGCCTGGGAGGACAGGAGCAGTGTGGATGGGGTCAGTTGCGGGAAATGGGACATTTGTAATACTTTCAACAATAAAGATACATTTAAAAAAGAAAATACACACAAATAGAATAGAAAATAACTGTCACAGGGATTATTATAGAGGGGTTTTCACTGAAGCTTTTTATCAGAAATTGATATTTGAGCTGAATTCTGAACAATAAGAGGAAGCCAGTGTTGGGTAGCCCTTATTGTCAGTGCCACATGAGTGGCACCAGCTCCAGTAGCAGATGATGAGCTCCAGTGCCTGGAGCATGGCAAACAAAGTACAGATTGGAGAGGAGGTCAGAGGGCAGACAGGAGCCACATCATCTGGGCTTTGCAAGGAGTTTATTCTGAGGGTGGAGGGTTGAGTGTGGAAATGACATACTCTGATTCATGTTCTCAGAAAGTGACTCTGGCTGCTGTGTGGAGAATGGATTGGGCAGGAACAAGATAGCTGTGGGGATAACCATGAGGAGAACCATGCAGACTCCAGGCGAGGGAAAAGGGTGAACTGGCCCAGTGCTGCAGCAGTGTGCAGAGGACAGGGGTGGGCCTGGATAGGGTGTGCTGCAGTTGGGGCATGAGCAGTGGCTGTGCATAGAGGGCAAATGAAGAGAAGGCAGGATTCTGGGTGAGTCCTTGCCTTTCTGTAGCCACATGCAGAAATGGTTGTTTCCTGAGATCAGTTGGTCCAAGAGCTTTCCAGACATTATCACCACAATTAGGTATCCAAATAATAGTGAAAATTAATAATTTAAAATATGCATCTGTTGATGAATAGAATTCACTTGATAGATCATTATGCTTTATTAATGACACATGCAAACTCAAACTATCAAAATAATGATAAACTCAACTTGTAAATATTTCATAAACACATCTAGCATTTATTTAGTTGTTACTCTATGTCTAGCACTCTTCTAAGAATTTTTGTATTAATTCAACATGGCATTTTCCATTGTGTTTATTTATTTTTTTTAATTTTTATCTTTATTGTTCAGTTTATTAATTACGTTTTCCCCCAGTAGCTCCCCTCCACCCAGTACCCGTCCACTCTCCGCCCTTACCTCCCTCCCCGTCCTCTCTCATAGTTGCATGCTTTTTGTCCAGTCTCTTGCTGTACTTCCTGCACCCTTTTTCTCACCAAGCATTATCAGTCCATTCCCTCTCTATGTCCATGATTCTATTCTATTCCTCATTTTATCCTGATCATCAGGTTGTTAATTCACTTGATTTTTAGATTCATTTGTTGATAGATGTGTACTTGTTGTTCATAATGTATATTTTTACCTTCTTCTTCTTCCTCTTCTTAAACAATACCTTTCAGCATTTCATATAGTATTGGTTTGGCGGTGATGAACTCCTTTAGCTTTTGCTTATCTGCGAAGCACTTTATCTGACCTTCAATTCTGAATGACAGCTTTGCTGGATAGAGCAGTCTTAGTTGTAGATTCTTGCTGTTCATCACTTTGAATATTTCTTGCCACTCCCATCTGGCCTGCATCGTTTCTGTTGAGAAATCCGCTGACAATAGTATGGGTGCTACCTTATAGGTAACTAACTGTTTTTCTCTTGCTGCTTTTAATATTCTCTCTTTATCTTTTGCTCTTGGCATTTTAATTATGATGTGCCTTGGTGTGGTCCTCTTTAGATTCTTATATTTTGGGGTTCTGTGCACTTCTTGGGTTTTCAAGTCAATTTCTTTCGCCAGGTGTGGGAAGTTTTCAGTCACTGTTTCTTCTAGTAGGTTTTCATTATCTTGCTCTCTCTCTTTTTCTGGCACCCCAATAATTCTGATGTTGGTATGCTTGAGATTGTCCCAGAGGCCCCTTATACTGTCTTCAATTTTTTGGACTCTTTTGGCTTCTTGCTTTTCCAGCTGAGTGGATTTTGCTTTTTTTGGTATTTCAAATCTTTGACTTGGTTTTTGTGGTCGTCTGGACTGCTTTTAGGTCTTTGTATAACATTTTTTGTTTCAGTCAGTGTATGCTTAATTTCTAGTTGGTCTTTTTTCATATTCTTGTAGGCGTTGTTCATTTCTTTGTAGGTGTTATTTATTTCGGCGTAGTTCTCATTAAGTTTCTCGGCCTTTTCTAGTAGCCTCTTCATAAACCTAATTACTATGGTTTTGAACTCTATGGCTAGTCATCTTTTTTCCTCCATTTCTTTACAGCTGAGTTCTTTCCTTTTCTCTGCATTGTAGTTGCTTTCCTGAGTTGGTCCCTTAGCAGTGTGTGATAGGTATCCTCTAAGGAACAGTGGCTCAGCTTCCTTATGCAGCACACGGTGTCAGCCTTAGGTCTGCCCTTCGTGGCACACCACTTCAGGTCTATGGGGTGCGCGGCGTCAACTTTAGGTCCTCCCTTCGTGGTGCACCGCTTCAGGTCTATGGGGCTCGCGGCGTCAGCTTATCTATTCGGCTCACGGGTCTCAGGGTTGGGTGGCAATGTAAATCCATCGCTGGTCTCCCCGTTGCCAGACAACTCTGCCTCTCCCCAAATGAGTCTGCACAGCCAAAGTCTCACTCAGGGTTGTAAAACTAAGCAGTATGGTGGTCTCCGAGCAAGTGAGCGAGTCGCACGTTCTCTGCCTGGGCGCGGACTCCAATTTACTCGTGCACTCTCCCTAAACACACAGACCTCAGCCGTGCCCAGGATCCTCCTTTCCCCGACCTGGGAGCTCTCCTGGAACTGGGGGGTCGGTGCTGTGGGAGGCCTCCGCCCTCCCTGCTGGAGCAAACCAGCCGGGCTTGCTGTCTGCCACCCGTCTCTCACCACTCGCTTGCGCTCCGAACCTCAAAGCTGTGCACCGCTGCTCCTCCTGAGTCACCGCTGCGTCCCACTTCTACTTTTATGTGTGGAATTTTCACTCAGCCAGCTCTCAGGTGATTCTGGACGTTGTTTGTTCCGTTGTTAAGTTGTAGTTTCAGAATTGTTGCGTGGACAGCAAGATAGGTGCTCACCTATGCCGCCATCTTAGTTGTCTCCATTTTCCATTGGTTTTATATTTATCCTTTAAATAGATGTATGATAGTATTTCATGAGGGTTTAATTTTAATTTTTTGAAATGTTAAGGCTCTTTTAATCCCAAGAATGCCTTCTCTCTCTTTTTAACTTTCCAGCTTATTTGCATAAGAAACTAAATATTTTGTCTTGTGGAGTTCACAATCTAGATTTTGCTGCTTGTATCCTTATTGTGTTGTTTATATGTTCCACTGTTCCCTCCTGTTTCCTTCAAATTGCTACATAGATTTAGAGGCTTGATGAGATTCAGGTTTTTTGACAAGGGTACTGAAGAAGTGATTCTGTGTGTATTCTATAGTGTTATACTGAGAGGCTCATCTTGTCTGGTTATCTCTTCTTCTATGTCATTGAGATTGATCACTGAGTTCAGGAGAAATTTCCCATCTGCTTTTTACCTCATATTTCTTGCAGCCTCTGAGGATCTATATTTCATTAAAAGTTACAGAAGGGTGATAATTTAATTTATAACTTTCTTTTGTATTTATTAGCTGGAATTCTATAAATAAACTTCCCTTCATCAATTATGAAGTTATGCTGAAGTATGGTACACATGGGAAGGGTATGATAAATATTTAATTCTTTTGCATTATTTCCACTTTTCAGAATAATGAGTTCTTTTTGTGGGATCCTCCAAAGATGAACAGTGAATTAGTTTGTTTTGTATGTCATACTAAGCTCACAGATGCTTATATATTTGATGCATTTTAACCCATTGTCATCATTTATTTCCTTTGTCAGTGGGAGCCTCTTAGGTTGTTTTCTGAGTCTTTAACATGCCATGCTTTCTGCTAGAAGAGTTCAGTCCAGACTCACCTGGTACAATCCCTACCCAGACCTGGATTCAGCCATTTCTCCAAGGATGCTTGGTTCCTTTTAGGGGGGAAATGTTTTAAGAGGATTCAATCCAGGGACTAGAATTGCACAGTGCTACTGGGCTGGTCATTGTTTCATCCTTTTCAGTGAATGGAGCCTATAAATCTGTAATATATTTTTAAGAGAATATAGATAATAAGTTTCCATTCTGGGATGCTTCTCCAACTTTTTATAGGTAATCACTTTGTCAGTATACATCCTCTCAGTATTTTATATACATGTGAATTTTTCAAAGACAGAATTACACTACTTATTATTTAGTTATCTACTATAAAAATAAGATTTTATTTCTATTTCTAAAAATTATGCCTTTTCTTTGGAAAAAAATAACCTGTGGAATGTGGAGAAAGGTGTCACCTGGTGATCTGCATGGAATTTCAGGTCTGAAATTCAACTGGAGGGCTTGGCAAAGGGTAAGGTAATGTAGTCAGGAGTGAGGAAAGTACATGAATTCTACTGTATAGGCCAAAGTTTTCCAGAACTTTCCACACACTAGTAGCAATCCTTCTATATTCATGCCCATACTTAGATTTTCAAGCCATGAGGCCAGAAGTGCAATTCTCTGTGAACCAAATGGAAAGCTGCACAAGTTTGTATACGAATAGTTGGTATGAAGTTTGCAATGTGGAAACATGCTTACATTAGAAGTAGTATAAAATACATTGCTTTTATCTTCTTTCACTCATAAAAGAGTATATATGAACATGTTTCCAAAACAATGGATATATGAGCATCGTATCATATATCATTAATCAGCTCATAATTATTTTGTTTTCAACATTTTATAAATGTCCCATATTTGAAACACTATGGAAAAGCAAATTTATAAAATGAAAGTATCTTCTATATCCCACCAACCCAGATGCTTTTAATTATTATCAAAAAAATGTTTTTAGGATACAATTTTCACATAACAGTATATGAACCTATAGAAACCTAAATCAATAAATGTATTTTCACACTATCATTTTGTGATTTGGTTTATGGGTTTTTCTACTTTACAAACCATCTCAAGAACTTTTTCAGTTACTAGTTAATACTTTTTATTTTTAACAGGTATCAAACAATATAGAAATGCATATAAATAAACTGAAATTATTCTTTTTTCCCTTCTTCCTGCACCTTCTATCCATCATAATACAGAAATCATCTCTGTTAACTTATTGGTGCCGGCTCTCCCGATTTTTCTCTGTATATAATGTATTAATTTCTGTTTAAATCCACATACCTATTCACCCATGTTGATGTATATTCTTTTGCAGAAATGAGATCATATTTTACATGGTTTATGACTTCCTTCTTAATATGATTCATTTTCATTTAATTCGTTTATTTTATTTGGAATGTTTACAAATATTTACTGGGGATTAATACTGCTTTAAAAAATAACTGTTTGTATAACTTCTAAAATTGATTTTAGAGAGATGAATAGGGAGAGAGAAACATCACTGTGAAAAAGGAACATCGATAGGTTGCCTCCCCCACACTGGTCAGAGTTATGTTACTTTTTATATGCTTCATCTCTTGATACCATTGACTTATTCTGTTGTTTAAGAGTATTTTGTACACCCAGAATGTAAAGCCTATGTGTGAATATAAGTGGTAAATAATTTCTCAAACTTTTCACAGACATTTCAATTCATGTTTAAAATACAATTCAATTATTGTATTTTAAGCTTTATAATTATTTTTAGTATTTAAAAATACTTCAGTACATTGTTTTTAAAAGAACAACTGAAAAATAATGCTTTGAGGTATAGTGCATGTCAGCTCACAGGACGTAGGGCGGGGATATCTCTTTAGTGTCTCTGAGCAGTAATTTATAAGGTTGTTTCCCTTGGTCAAGTTACTAAGTTGTTTACTTCTGTCTCCTCGCTGAGTAATGGGGTAGTGATTGGTCTTGGATAGAGTTATTAGGATTAAAATGAGAAGAAATGAAAAACACCCTTCATATATTAGTTGTGTACCTGTTAATATCTTACCATTGAAGTTCCCTTTCCACAAGGCTATAGCTTGTTCTGCTTCCTGGGTCTAGTTCAAAATCTCAGGAACCAGCCAGTCCATGGCTCCCACACCCAGGCTGAGGAATGATGTGATACGAGCATCTTTTCTATTTTTTTTTTTTTTTTGCCATTTGTATATCTTCTATGGTGTGGTGTTCACTGAGATTGTTTGCCCGTTTTTTTTAAATTTTGGGTTGTTCATTTTCTTATTGTTGAGTTTTAAGAATACTTTGTATATTTTGGACACTAATCCTTTTCCAGAACATCTTTTACAAAAACTTTATCCCAGTCTGTAACTTCTCTTTTTTTTAGATTATAAAAAATAAATCTTTATTGTTCAGATTATTACAGGTGTTCCTCTTCCTCCCCCCCCCCCATCCGCATAGCTCTCCTCCACCTGATTCTCCACCCCATCCCATGTCCTTACCCCCCCGCCACTGACTTTATCCATAGGTGTAAGATTTTTTCCGATCTCTTCCCATACCCCTCATACCCTCTTCCCCCTGAGAATTGTCAGTCCACTCCTTTTCTATGTCCCTGATTTTATTACATTCATCAGTCCATTCTGTTCATCAGATTTTTCATTCACTTGATTTTTAGATTCACTTGTTGGTAGGTATGTATTTGTTGTCATTTTGTTGTTCATGTTTTTATCCTTACCTTTTTCTTCTTCTTCCTCTTCTTAAAGAATACCCTTCAGCATTTTATATAATCCTGGTTTGGTGATAAACTCCTTTAGCTTTTTATTGTCTGCGAAGCTCTTTATCTGACCTTCAATTCTGAATGATAGCTTTGCTGGGTAGAGTAATCTTGGTTGTAGGTTCTTGCTGTTCATCACTTTGAATATTTCTTACCACTCCCATCTGGCCTGCATAGTTTCTATTAAGAAATCAGCTGACAGTCATATGGGTAGTCCCTTGTAGGTAACCAACTGTTTTTCTCTTGCTGCTTTCAAGATTCTCTCTCTGTCTTTTGCTCTTGGCATTTTAATTATGATGTGTCTTGGTGTGGTCCTCTTTGGATTCCTTTTGTTTTGTATTATCTGTGCTTCCTGGACTTGTAAGTCTATTTCTTTCACCAGGTAGGGAAAGTTTTCTGTCATTATTTCTTCTAATAGGTTTTCAATATTTTGCGCTCTCTCTTCTTCTGGCACCCCAATAATGTGGATGTTGGTATGCTTAAAGTTGTTCCAGAAGCTCCTTACCCTATCTTCATATTTTTAAATTCTTTTTTCTTTTTGTTTTTCTGGTTGAGTGTTTTATGTCTCCTCATATTTCAGATCTTTTGGGTTGATTCTTAGAGTCCTTTGATTTACCATTGTCTGTATATTCTTTATTTCAGACAGTGTATGCTTAATTTCTGATTGGTCCATTTCCATTTTCTTGGCATTCTCATCAAATTTCTTGGTGGTTTTTAGAAGATTCTTGAGTACCCTTATAAATGTGGTCCTAAACTCTATGTCCTCCATTCCTTTCATTCAGGGCTGAGGGAACTTTGGGGAATCTGCAGGGAGCTGCAGCAGGGAACCACCCCCTGGCTGGGTTGAGGGAACTCTGGTGGCAGGTGTGCAGAGTGGCCGCCAGACCTCCGCCCCCGCCCCCCACAGGGCCACAGAACTGCAGTGGCAGGTGCATGGGGCAGCTGGCTCCACCCCTACTGTGTGTGCTGCCATCTTCTGGTGATGCTACAATGTGAAGGTTAATTAGCATATTACCTCTTTATTATATAGGATATCAATATCAATATAAAAATTCCTGCATAAGAAAACTGGGAGAATATAGTGCAGATGCAAACATTAACAGGTCTTATCTTAGGGTGCTATGTATGGGCTATTATCTCTTTCTCTATGTTTTTTTTTTTTTACCTATAACAAACACTTATTGTTCTTGTAAATACACAGAATAATCTCTACTCCACCCACAGGAAAGCTGTTACTTTATATAACTCTGCTCACTTGTATTTGAGCGAAGGAGGGGAGGACTCCCTTACTTGTTCCACCAAAAGTGAGGTCATTGCACTTGTGAGTTACTTCAGCTCAACTCTGCAGCAAGAATGCCCCAGGAAGCCCTAGGGCAGAAGCTGCAGCAGCACTGATGAGGCCATCATCTCCTACTTGAGAAATGGGGGCACCTTCTCCCCAAAGGATTGTGGCAAGGGCTGGACAAAAGCACATGTGTGAAGTGTATATGAAAAGCAGAGGACATTCAGCAAGTGAAAAAAAAAGTATGAATTGCTAATGTGAACAAGAGAAGGGGACAAATCATTATCCCACACACATTCAGGTAAATAGCCCAAATGGGCGGCAGGCAGGTGCAGATGCTGGGGTACCAAAGATGTCTGATCCAACCAGGACAGGCTCTTTGTTTCAGAGACTTTTGTATACAGTGACAATTATTAATATTCCAACAGAAGTAACTGACCAGGGGATTAAAATATCTGTGTTGTTGCCTTAGCCAGTTTGGCTCAGTGCATAGAGTGTTGGTCTGCTGACTGAAGGGTCCCAGGTTTCATTACGGTAAAGGGCATGTACCTGGGTTGCAGGCTCTATCCCAGCCCTGGTCAGGGCTCCTGTGTGAGGCAACCAATAGATGTGTCTCTCTCACATCAATGTTTCTCTTTCTCTCTCTGCCTCTCCCCTCCTTTCTACTCTCTCTAAAAATCAATGGAAAAATATCCTCAGGTGAGGATTAACAAAAAACAAACAAAAAAAATAGCTCCTGTAATTAAAATCCAGTAATTCAGGACTCATCACTGCCAGCAGGCTATAGTAACTTCTTATCCCCATGTTCTGGGTTCCACCCCCAGAGAACACTAATTTAGTGCCCAATGACTACTGATCATGACTGATAGCTCTGTGCCAAATCTTCACATTTTATAAACCTCATAACTATGGGAGGAAAGGACTATTCCTTTCCGAATGCAACCAAGGCTCAGAGAAGTTAAAAAACTGGCCCAGGTCACACAGCTCACTGGTGGTAGTGAAGAGATTCAAACAATGGTCCAACCCCAAAGCTTGACAGCCACTAACACTCTCTTGCTAACAGATTTTTCCTTCTGCTGGCAAGTTACTAAAAGCCCATGATAGCTTCTCTTTTTCTACGTTTTGTATTTTTACCTATAATAAACACTTATTGCTCTTGTAAATACACAAAATAATCGCTACTCTATACACTGGAAAGCTGTTGCTTTATATAACTAGAGGCCTAGTGCACAAATTCATGCATGGGTGGGGTCTGGCTGGCTTGGCCCCAATCATGGCAGATAGGGGCTGGGCCTGTTGGAAGAAGATGGCAGGAGGTTGGCCGGCCAGCCCGCCTGGATCAGGGCCTGATCAGGTCCAGGCCCCATGGGGGAAGGAGCTGTGGGTGGATTGGCCAGGGCCCCTGCCTCTGGTTGAGGTTGAGGGGGTCAATTGGAGGCGGGGTCAGACATGGGGAGGGGCTGTGGGAAGTGGGTCAGCCGTCCCCACTCCCAAATGGAGTCGGTAGGGGGTGCCCATCAGGGGCCAGTGGCCTGGGGGAGGGGTCATGGGTGGTTGGCTGGCTGACCCTGCCCCTGATAGGGGTGGTGGGCTGGTCTAAGTGGGGCTGGGCAAGGAGAGGGGCTGCAGGAGATTGACCAGCCAACCCCTCCCCCTATTGAGGAGGGGTGGTGACCAGTGGCAGGGCTGACCAGGGGGTGGGGCTACAGGCAGATTAGGGTGGTGGGGGCCCATTGGGGGCATGGCTGGCTGGGGAAGGGAGTGTGATCAAGGACAGGCCAACCCGGGGGAGGAGCTGTGGACCTATCGTGGTGGGGCGGGCTGATGGGGAGGGGGGAGGCCCAGCTCTTTTTTTTCTTTTTGCAGGCCCAGCTCTTGATGGGGTTAGGAGAGTCTGATCAGGACAGGCCGGCAGCAGGGAGGGGCGGCGAGGTTGGCTGCCACCTCCATCCACTGATGAGTCGGTTTGCCCGCCACAGTGGGTATCATAGCCACTGGTTGTTAGGTCATTATGGCCAAAGGTGCTCCATGAACCTCTTGGTGGCCGGTTGTTTGGTCATTTTGGCCATGAGGCCTCTTGGCCTGTTATTATTATGATATTACTGAAAGTATTACAGATGTCTCCAATTTCCACCCCCATTTGCCCCCCTCCTCCCAGCCCCTGCCCCACACCAGGCTGGGGCCTCTGGATAACTATGGAGGGGCCAGGGTCTTGTCTTGGAGCTCAAGGGAGATGGGTCTCAGCAGTGGGGCCGGGGGCAAAGGATCTAGGCAGCAGGGCTCTGTCGCTGAGGACACTATCTGGAGGTGAGCCCTTGAGGGTTGGGATGGAGGGGGATCCCTGGGATGAGACCAGGGGCACTGGGTCATGGCAGCTCCCCGCAATCTCCTCCATAATTGGAAAGCTGTTACTTTAGACTGGGAACATCCCTGAGGCACAGGGAGACAAGGTGTTGGGGAGCCTTTCTCTTCCACAGGACTCAGTTGTTCAAGTTCTAACCACATTGCTTATTATCAGTACTAAAAATTCCTTCCTATTTAACTGAAGAAAAAGTTGTATTTCAGTTCGTTTTATTTTGATTTTGCTGTGTCCTGATAAACAGTAAGATTGAAGGTCTTATCAGCTGGGAAGCAGTAAGTTACTCCGGTTAGATGGAGAGCTTGGCAGCCACACAGAATCTGCTAAGGGCAAGTCTAGGACCTGTGAGTCCCTGGGAACCCCGACAGCACCCTCTCCTCAGCAGAGTGACACCTCTGAGAGCTCAGGTGGACACTCTGCTCTGAGCAGAGTGTCCGCTTGTTCAGGTAAGGCCAAGTGTCTGCATTGCTTCTTTGTTAACTGTGTTCAACATCTTGAGGACTCCACCTGCTGGGCTGTGGGAACAACTATTCCCAGTCCTGTGGGAACACAGGGTTTCTCTCTGATCTGCAGGGCTCTTTCCCCATAGAAGTGTGCACTGATCAGTCCTCAGGGGGAACTCAAAGGCGGGGGGGGGGGGCGGCTCTTTGTAGACCCCAAAGCAGACTCTGCCCTGTGAACTCCACACATCTTTCCTCCATGGCCACGTGTGGATTCTCAGTCCCTCCTTTCCTGCTCCTTAGGTTGCAGCCTCTCTGAAGGCTGTAAACTAAGGCCATCACAGGGCTCATCTCATTTGTCTCCTCTCTTAGGAATCACTGTCCTGTGATATCTGATGCTCAGTGTCTGAAACTATTGTTTCATGTATTTCGTCTGGAAGGTAAATCCAGTCCCTGTGATTCCATCTTGCTTAATATGTGGAATGACCTTGAGTTTATTTGCCACCTAGCCAATCCATAAAAAGATAATGTTCTGCAATGAAATATGTTGAGATTTAGCCCATGTGGAATGTGACCTACCTAACAGCAACATCCCCACCTCACTCCCAGGAGCAGCATCACAGACCCTCCCTGAGACCAGCCAGTGGGACTGGCCAAAACAGGGATGGTGACACTGATTCTGTGTCCAATGAACAAAACAGATATGAAACACACAGCAGATAATGTTAATGAAAACCTTTGCTGTTTCTTTTATAGAATTTCTGTGGTTGTGTAGGCATTCTAAAACCATTAGTTTTGCATTTTTGGAGAGGGCAATAAAATGGTAAAAGTATTTCTAAACATTAGATACAATTCAATGGAACACTACTCAGTTGTAAAAAGAAGAATCTCTTACTCTTTGAGACAGCATGGAGGTACCTGGAGAGTATTATGTTAAGTGAAATAAGCTAGACAGAGAAAGACAAATATCACATGATCTCACTTATGTATGTGGAATCTGATGAACAAAATAAACTGATGAACAAAATAGGTCCAGAGACATGGATACATTAAACAAAGTGACAGATTTCTGAGAAGAGGGTGTATAGAAGACCAGAAGAGATTAACTAAATAAATTATATGCATATATGCATTGCCCATTGACTGAAAATATTGTAGTGAAGGCCTGTGGTGTGTGGGGACTGGGTGGGAGAGGAAAAAGGAGGGCATCAGTAATACTGTCAACAATAATTACTAAAATATAATAATCCTATCTAATAAAAGAGTAATATGCAAATTAACCATCACTCCACTACACCACAAGACATGCCCCAAGCCAATCAGGAGCAAGTATGCAAATTAACCCCAACCAAGATGGCTGTGGCCAGGGAGTGAGCAGGAGGGAGGCTTGGGTTTCCTCAGTGATTGAGGAAGCCAAGCTGTCCACACACCCTGGCGGGCTCAGGCCTCCACTCAAGGCTAGAAAGTTTCAATTATAGAAGATAAATAAACCCCAACAGAAATGGCTGCCACCAAGGAGTGAGGAGGAGGCTTGGCTCTGCTCTAGGCTACAAAGTTTCAATTAAAGAACATAAATAAATACCAGATACTAGGGCCTCTGCTTGGGTCACCAGGGGGTGTGGCTGGCCTGCAAACCAACCACAGGCCCCTCGCCCAGGCCACCCCACACCCCAAGGGAATCCCCACCCTGATCTAGGACACCCTTCAGGAAAAACCAGCTGGCCCCCACCCATGCACCAGGCCTCTATCCTATCTAATAAAAGAGTAATATGAAGATTGACCATCACTCCAGCACACAAGATGGCTTCCCTCATGTGGTCAAAGATCCTGTCCCCATGTGGACACAAGATGGCTACTACAAGATGGCCAGCAGGGTAGGGCAGTTGGGAGGGACCAGACATGCAAGGGAGGGCAGTTGGGGGCAATCAGGCCTGCAGGGGAGGGCAGTTAGGGGTGACCGGCTGGCAGAGGAGGGAAGATAGGGGTGACCAGGCCTGCAGGGGAGGGCATTAGGGGCAATCAGGCTGGCAGGGGAGCAGTTAGGCATCAATCAGACTGGCAGGGGAATGGTTAGGGGGTGATAAGGCTGGAAGTCAGAGGCAATTAGGGGCAATCAGGAAGGCAGGCAAGCGAGCAGTTGAGAGCCAGCAGTCCTGGATTGTGGGAAGGATGTCTAACTGCCCATTTAGGCCCGATCCCACTGTGATCAGGCTTAAACGGGTAGTTGGACATCCCTCAAGGAGTCCCAGATTGGAGAGGGTGCAGGCTGGGCTGAGAGATACCCCCCCAGTGCACAAATTTTGTGCACTGAGCCTCTAGTGAAATAAAATAAAAGTAGAGTCTTGCAGCCAGTTCTGTGGTACACAGGTGTCTCTCAGGCAAACTGCACTTCAGGGAGAAACCTACACTAAGTTGTCTGTGTCCAGGACTAAACTGATTGCCTACATGAGTAGTATGTTGCTGCTATCTGAGCCAGCTCTTATAAAGGGCTTCCTGGAATTGTATTTCAATCAATAGGATCGAAGCTTTCCCTGTCCAATCTGAGCTACACTGCTCTATCCCTAGCAGCATTTTTACTAATCAATCAGAGTGTTTATGTTCTGGCCAATAAGGACAGTGCCTTTGGGACCAATCAAATTGAAAGAATTTGAAGTCTTCATTTGTATGAGAATGTTCCAATCATGACTCAGGATGGAGACTTCTGTCTATATAAATGAGCTCCCTGCTGTCTTGGTGAGCACACTTTCCTTTACTAGTGAAGACTTTTTGCTGCTGAAGCACTGAAGTGGAACAAGCTGTGGAGCCATGCCACCACACCTCTGCCTCTTTACCAGTGGGTCACCTTTCTTTAGTGCCTCATCACGCCATGCTCTTTCAAGTGTTGCTGCTTCATAACCAAACTGTTGCACTATTATGCTGTTCCACAGCCATGCTCTTCACATAGGCATGCTGTATCATCTTTATGCTGTTTACACAGAATAAAGTTTTTTTTTCACTGCACCCCCAAACTGGGGATTACATTGGTGCTAAGGATCATTGGTTGACAAATCAAAATTATTGCACATTGGCAATTTTCATGATGGGCTTTACATTGAGTTAAAAAACAACAACCCAGTTACACAATAAGTATACATGAGTCCATACCCATATAATACATCTTTGAATTAATAAATATTAACAGATGGTCATTGGCACCAATTGAATGGCAACAGGAATCTCCAATTTGGGGTGAAAGGAAACTTTATCCACAGCAGATAGCTCAATTGTGATAGAGCATGGCTGGGAGGCAGCTTTTGGATAAGGCAGCCCAGCCCAGTGTTACAGTTTTGGCCCTATCTGGCTACACAGGTCTGCTCAGCTCAGCTCTGCTCTGATCCACCCTGCTTTTGCCAAGGTAGCTTTACTTCAGCCTTCCTACACAGGACATCTTCACTCTCTTTTGGGTAATGTTTTCAGTGTTTTAGCTTGGGCCATGAAAACAGTCTTAGGTTAGAATGGAAAGTATGCTCTTCTAGGCAGAGAGGAGTTGACTATAGAGAATCCCTGCTACTTATCTCTGATTCTTCTGAACACATTCAAACAATAATTCCAGATCTTCACAGTTGGATTGGTCCAAAAAGCATTGCCCTGATTGGGTGGAATAGAGAGGTTTCAATTGGTCAATGGAGATACTAATGAAAATATTCCTGCACAAGTATGATTGGATGGGGAAAGTCTTAGTCCTATTGGTTGAAATACACTGAACGGCCAGATTATTATGATCTTCAAAGGCATAATAATCTAGTCACTCAGTGTATATCCTAAATAATAGAAGTCTAATATGTGAATTGTCCCCTCGACCAGGAGTTTGACCAGGAGGCAAGCCAGCCAACCGCCCATGTCCCCTCCCCCTGACCAGGCTGGCCAGACCTCACCCACGAATTCATGCACCACACACACACACACACACACACACACACACACACACACACACACGTATATGTATATATGTATATATGTATATATGTATATATGTATATATATACTGAGTGACCAGATTATTATTCGTTCAGAGATCATAATAATCTGACCACTCAGTGTATAATTCTAGGAACTCTTTTATGAGAGTTGGCTCAGCTAGCTGGAACACAGTGCAGGCAAGCAATTTAGTGCTGGGGGCAGGCCATTTAGTGTAGGCTTCTCCCTGAAGTGTGGCTTTCGTGACAGGCACCTGGTTAGCAATGACTGCTAGGCTCTGCTTTAAAAAAAATTTGAGTCCAGAGAAGCAAGATGGCAGCATAGGTAAATGCCAGGACTCACTACCTCCCACAACCATATAAAACTTACAGCTAAAATACAGAACAACAATCATTCAGATCACCTGAAATATGCATGAATGGAAGTCACACACCTGAATAAATAAAGTACATTGAGACTGGTAGGAGGGGCATAGGTATGGAATGAGCTGCTCTAACACCCTGTGTGGTATTTCTAGAAGGAAATCTTGGCTGCAGAGACCTCCTATGAGAAGAAAGGGGTCTCTACCCCACAGCAGACACTCAGCCCATAGTTTCAGAGATGGAAAGGGATGTCCCCATAACTTTGGGTTGTAGAAACCAGTAGGGATTGTGGCCGACTGACCCGCAGGCTGCTGGAGCTCCAAGCAGTTTCTCTTAAAGGGTCAGCACACAAACTTACATTGTCCCACTTCCTCTGAGCTTCAGCGTCAGGCAGTGGCTTTGGGTGATCCATGGACATACAGGGAAGAATTGGGTTGTCTGGCATCAGAGCAGAAGCTCAGGGTCAGCTTTGTCCCTGGGGTGCTTGCAGTGTTGTAGTAGAATGCACGGGAGAACAATCAGCCAGCACTCTGAGGGAGGAAATTTTAATCTTTATTTCGAAGATCTTCTAGTCCAGGGGAATTCCAAATCCAAGGCCTAAACTGAATTTGTGGGGAGGCTCTGACCTATATATCTCCTCCTGTGGCGGGCCCCTGAGGGTCTCTGCAGCTGTGCTCAAGACAGCTGTGGCGGGGCTCTGGGGTTAGGCTCTGCAGCTCTGCCCAAGTCAGTCAGAGTGGGGAAGTAAGACTACAGTTTAAAACAGATACTGAACTCTTTTGCAAGCCTCCCACCATTTTTCTTTTTAGCAGGGGTCATTGTTCCTGTGCTGGGACTTCCCCCATTGCAGAGCTGACTGGCAGCCATATGAGAGTTTCCATCAGCATGGCTCACATTGTTCACTCCGTGATTGCAGGAGACCCCACCCAGTACAATTTTCAGTCCCACCCAAGCTGTTTGCAGCAGCTTTTCCATATGAATGGCTTGTTTCAGTTCAGGCTTCAGACTTTTCTAAAATCTCTCAAATAAGCAGCAGCTGGCTAAGCATGCCCCAAACCTATCAATAAGAGTCTCAAGACGCAACACTAGTACCAGCCTGCCTTGCTTCACAGCCTGGCCTCACCTGGGCACTTCCAAGCCCAATAAAAGTAGCAATCATCTTCAGATTGCTCTGTAGCTTGTGCTGGGTGGCCTCAGGCAGGGCACATTGATTGACTTTTCACCTCCTGGGAGGGTCCATAGCCAGTATATACAGTGGACAACTTCAGACTACCCAAAAATTATAACTCTACACATCCATGAGCAACACACTCAAGGGGGACAGACTTGGTGAGCACCAAAGCCTCACTGAAACAAGTCTTACTCCATAGGGGTATCTCCTGCATAGCAGCTATTTTGCTGTAGTCACAGCTGGTCACCACAGTCAATTGGCCTGGGGGTCAATTCCTCCCAGCAACACCAACAGCTATAACAAGACAGTGCACACAGCCCACACAGGGGTGAACTAGAGTGTGCCCAGTTCAGGTGACAAGAGGCTGAGCCACTGGGCCCTACAGAACACCTACTACACAAGGCCACTCTAACAATTCCATGAGACATAACAGTTCTACCTAATACATAGAAACAAACACAAGGAAGCAACCAAAGTGTGGAGACAAGAAAACATGTCACAAATTAAAGAAATGGAAGCAAGCAATCTACCAGATACAGGTTTCAAAACAATGGTTTTAAGGTTGCTAAAGGATCCTGAGAGCTTTAAGAGACTTAGTGAGACTGCCAAGAATCTTAGTGAGAATTTTATTTTATTTTATTTTTAAAATATTTTTGCATTGTTTAAAGTATTACAAATAGTAGTATATATGTTTCCTTTTTCCCCCCATTGACCTCTCCCGGGCCTCCCCTACTTCCCAGCACATGCCCTCGCCTACTTTTCCCCAGTGTCTTGTATCCATTGGTTATGCTTATATGCATGCATACAAATCCTTCCATTGATCTCTTACAGCCCCCACTCCCCACCCTCCTCAGCCTTCCCATTGTAGTTTGACAGTCTGTTCAATGCTTCTTTGCCTCTGTATCTATTTTTCCTCCCATTTTTTTCTTTAAAAAGTCTTGCATCTGCATACTAGAAATAAACATATAAGAACAAAAAATATTTGAGTCTCAGTTTCAATGTCCAACAGTTCTGAGTCCCAGTTTCAATGTCAAATAGTTCCATTTGTGTACATGTCAGCAATGATATCTGGATGGTGGACAAATGGTAGTAATGCAGGTCCCACCCTCTCTGGTTTGGTCCTGGGCAATCTGCAGTGATGCACAGCTGCTGACTGCTAGCATGGCAAGGTGTCATCAGCATCCTCCATTTCTGGACAGTCTTCTTGGTTGGAACAGACCTGTCAATTCTTCTCTGTTGCAGGAATCCATATGGTATTGGAGTTGTTTTCTGAAAATATACAAACATATTCTCAACCAAAAGTTAATAAAGCAATCTTTTCTGTAAATTAGACCTGGGATTCTTTTTATTTTTGTCCAAATGATTTTCCTTTGGCTTATTTTGACATCATGTTTGTTTTTCATGGGTGTCCTGCTGTTAGTATTACAAATGAAAATGGATTTTCTGAAGTAAGGATTTTCTAGATGTAATTTACTTACAGGATATTTTTCCTTACATGACATTACCACACTATCTCCGCCCCCCCTTTTTTTTTATTAATGGAGGCTTTTGGAAATTTTATGTTGTAGTCTTAGTAACTTTAAATTTTATTTTTTGCACAAAAATATGACTGCCTTAGGTTCTTTGCATATCAGGCAACTTTATGATGAGATGAACTACTAATAGAAATTTTAGTTAATATTTTAGGAGCAGCTTTTTGTCCAGTATACTTAAATTTTATTGAGTATTCCCTCATTTCAATTGGCCAATTTAAATTAATCTGAAAACTTGATTACTATTTTACTGTCAAATTTAAAACTGAAACAATAATCTTAATTTACCTTGTAAATAATAGTGGAAAGGACTACTTGCATTCTTGAGTAAGCCCTGAGCATTCCTGGTGCTAGACTAGATTCAGATATAGGGCTGCTGTTGCTGGCCAAGTCTCTGTCTGTTACCTGGGTCCTGATCTGAGCTGGGTATGGGAGGTGAAGCAGCCATGGGGGTAGGAGAGTTCAGGCCTCTGAAAGGTTAAGGGGGTGAGGGTATGTGTCCCACCTCTGTTGACCTTTTAGTTCTCTTCTGTTGGCCCCTCTGCAACTGTGCCTGTCTTAGGTTGTTCCTTCCCTAAAGAATCTTACCCGTCTGTGGCTAACCAGCCACCCTCCAGGGCCAAGCAGGGTGATGTGAGGTTCAGTTCTGTCTTCTTGGTAGTATATGCCCCCGTGGCCTCCAAGCCCAGCATCTGCCTTGGGATTCCCTCGTCTGCTGGTGGGGTCCTGGTACTGATCACAATCTCGAGGGACTCAGGTTTCTTCTCCAGGGAGAGCTCAGCTCACATCATTGAGCAAGAGACAGATCCATGGTGTCAGCCACCTAGAGGCTTCAGCCTCAGCTTGAAATGAAAGTTCAGGCAACAGCTGTGTGCACTTGGATTGTGAGAAGAGGGTTCCTCTTGGCAAAAAGGGCAAGAGGGGCCAATATAGAATGCTCAAATGCCTTCCCAGTGCCTTAATTCCTTCTGAAAAGAATTAATTCCTTTCCTGTCCTTTTTGAAAAAAATTGCTGCCAAACATTCAAAGAATTAGTTTGTAAGTTTCTTTGGGGATAATTGTACAATATGCTGTTGTAAACAATAAAAAAAATTATGACACTAAAGGCCCAGTGCACGAAATTCATGCATGGGGGGGGGGGCAGGGAGGGTGTCCCTCAGCCCAGCCTGCACCCTCTCCAATCTGGGACCCTTCCAGGGATGTCTGACTGCCTGTTTAGGCTCAATCGTACTGGGGCTATCCTTCTCACAATCCAGGACTGCTAGCTCCAAACTGCTCACCTGCCTGTCTCCCTGATTGCCCCTAACCGCTTCTGCCTGCCAGCCTGATCATCCCCTAACCACTACCCTGCCAGCCTAATTGATGTCTAACTGCTCCCCTGCCAGCCTGTTTATCCAACTTTCCTCCTCTGCCAGCCTGGTCACCCCTAACTGCCCTCCCCTGCAGGCATCATCGCCCCCAAGTGCCCTCCCTTGCAGGCCTGGTCCCTGCTGGCCTGATGGCCCACAACTGCCCTCTCTTGCAGGCCTGGAACCTCTCAATGGCCCTCCCTGCTGGCCTTCTTGTGCTGGCCATCTTGTGTCCACATGGGGGCAACCATCTTTGACCATATGGGAGCAGGCCTGTTGTGTGTTGGACTGATAGTCAATCTGTGTATTGCTCTTTTATTAGATAGGATAGAGGCCTGGGACATGGGTGGGGACTGGCTGGTTTGCCCTGAAGGGTGTCCTGGATCAGGGTGGTGATTCCCTTGGTGTGTGGGGTAGCCTGGGTGAGGGGCCTATGGTGGTTTGCAGGCTGGCCACATGCCCCAGCTACCCAAGCAGAGGCCCTGGGATCTGGGACTAATTTATGTTTTACAATTGAAACTTTGTAGCCTGGAGCAGAGCCAAGCTTTCTGCTCACTCCATGGTGACAGCCATTTCTGTTTGAAACTTTGTAACCTAGAGTGGAGGCCTATGTTAGGGATGCAGAAGTTTGGCTTCCTCTATCGCCCTGGCAACCCTAGTCTCTTCTCTCTCCAGCTCCGTGGCCACCGCCATTTCTGTTGGGATATATCTTCTATAATTGAAACTTTGTAGCATTGAGTGGAGGCCTAGGCCGGCAACTGCAGGTGGAAAGGTTGGCTTCCTCCATTGCCAGGGAAACTCAAGCCTCTTTCCTGCTCTCAGTGGTGGCAGCCATCTTGGCTGGGGTTTATTTGTATAATTTGCTCCTGATTGGCTGGTGGACATGGCTGTGGGCATGGCTTGATTGGAGGTATATTCAATTTGCATATTACTCTTTTATTAGATAGGATTGTAGAATAATATCATGTAAGGATATTCTTTGCTCTAGGCCATGTCAATTCAATTTCAAACTAGCTGCCATTTTTTTTATAACTTTACATAAACTTTGTCAGGGAGGTAAAAGCACAAATTACTTACCTTAGTTTAAGAGGTCAAATATATTGACTTTCCCTGTTACTCCTGCCACTCCCCACTTACCCTGAGGTTTGACATTCTGATAGATGTTTCTCAGTCTCTGGATCTGTTCTTGTTCATCCGTCTATGCCATTCATTATATTCCTTAGTGAGAATTTTAAAGACATGAAAAAGGCCCAGTCAGAAATTAAGCACACACTAAATGAAATAAAGAATAATTTTACATGGATTCAACTGTAGAGTAGAGCATTCAGATAATCAAATCAACAATTTGGAATATGAGAATGCAAAAAACACCCAACATGAAGATCAAAAAGAAAAAAGAATTAAAAAATATGAAAATAATGTAAGGAGCCTCTGGGACAACTTCAGACATATCAACATTCTCATTATAGGGGTGCCAGAAGAAGAGAGAGAGCAAGATATTGAAAACCTATTTGAAGAAATAATGACAGAAAACTTGCCCTACCTGATGAAAAACAGACTTACAAGTCCAGGAAGAACAAAGAATCCCAAAGAAGAGGAATCCAAAGAGGCCTACACCAAGACACATCATAATTAAAATGCTGAGGGCAAAAAACAAAGAGAGAATCTTAAAAGCAGCAAGAGAAAAACAGTTAGTTGCCTACAAGGGAGTGCCTATATGACTATCAGCTGGTTTCTCAACAAAAACTTTGCAAGCCAGAAAGGAGTGGCAAGAAATATTCAAAGTGATGAATAGAAAGGTCCTACAGTCAAGATTACTCTACCCAGCAAAGCTATCATTTAGAATTGAAGGTCAGATAAAGAGCTTCATAGACAAGGAAAAGCTAAAAGAGTTCATCACCACCAAACCAGCATTACATGAAATGTTGAAGGGTATTCTTTAAGAAGAGGAAGAAGAAGAAGAAGGAGAAAGAGAAGCAGAAGATCAAAATATGAGCAGTAAAATGGCAATAAATACATATCAACAATTGAATCTAAAAATCAAAACAAATGAATAAGAAATACAATGAGTAAAATAAACTAATGAATAAAATAGAATCAGAGGCATGGAAGCATGGAGCAGACTGATGAACCTCAGGGAAGAGGGGAGGTGGAGTGGGAAGATATTAACCAAAGATCTTATATGCATATATGCATCATCTATGGACACACACAATAAGGTGCTAAAGACTTGGGATGGGTTGGGAACAGGGTAGAGAGTGTAATGGGGGGAAATAGGGGGAGGGCATCTGTAATACTCTCAATGATAAATATTTTTAAAATAAAGAGCAAAAATAAAATAAAAGTTTTGAGTCCAATTATCCATCAGGAGCTCTTCTTGGTAGGTATTTTCTTTCTCAGTTTGGACATACAGAAATGGTGACAAACTGTCTTTAGAATGTAATTCCAAATAATATATGTAGATATTCTGCCTCCATGAAGTTAACCTTAATTCTGCCTTCAGCGCTAAGGTTAGGGTCCACTTAGGACTCATTTCTAAGGCATAGTATAGATCAGTGATTGGCAAACTGCGGCTTGCGAGCCACATGTGGCTCACGACGAGCCATGGTTTGCTGCTCTGTTGACTGAGTTTTCCAACCACTGGTATAGATTAATGGAAAATAGTTACTGTATACTGGGAAAGTCAGAAAACACCACCTTAATAAGTGATTAAGGTCAACATTTCCATTGACTCAATGATGTCACATGAATATCATGTCCCCTCAGATATGATGTGACAAAAAGGCACTTCAACTCTGTGATATTAACCACAAGAAAAAATACAAACTGCTTGGTTTCCTCAAGACTCTCAAGGTCATGAAAACAATCTGACAGTTACTGAAAAGTTGAACAGAACCTGAACATATTACCCAGCAACTCCACATCTAAGTACACAGCTAAGAGAAATTAGAACACACACACACACACACACACACACACACACACACACACACACACACACGACTAAGTGACTGTCTGACCATCTGACCATCCAGTAGTTATGACACACACTGAACACCAGGGGCAGATACTCAATGCAGGAGCTGCTGAGCTGCAGTAACTTGGCAGCAGTGATTCTCCAGTGACACACCCTGGAGCCACACAAGAGGGAGCCCAATTCCTCACTGGGCTGCATGATTCCACCTTCAGCCATGGGTTATATTGTTGCTGGGGCACTGTTGGCCCCGAATCTGGTTTACTGCCAAGTTATGGTGACTACAGATGCCCTTGAAGCCAAGGTACCATCCCAGGTGCAGCTGGCTGGGGAGGGACTGCAAGAGGTTGGTTCCAGAGCCTGTTTGGCCCATCTCACCCACTCCTGCCTCAGCAGCCACGTTCTAATTAATTTCCTTCCAATGTGCATGAATCCATGCACTGGACCACTAGTATCTACATATACTAGTATCTAGTATACAAATATATGCAGCATCATTATTCATAATAACCAAATGTAGCACCAATCAAATTTCTATCAATTAATGAATGGGTAAACAAAATGTGTATATTATTTGGCAATAAAAAGGAATGATGGCCTGGCCCAAATACCTCATCTTGACCCATGCGATTGAGCGTTGATCTATGAACCAGGAGGTTCACGGTTCAATTCCCGGTCAAGGCACTTTCCTGGGGTAGCGGGCTTGATCCTCAGTGTGGGGTGTGCATGAGGCATCCAATTAATGATTCTCCCTCATCATTGATATTTCTATCTCTCTCTCCTTCTCTCTTCCTCTCTGAATCAATAAAAATATTTTTAAGAAAAGGAATCATGTACTGCTACATGCTACACCATGGAAGACTCTTGACAGCATGCCAGTGGAAGAAGCCAAATGTGCCAAAGATCACATATTGTATAATTTTATATATATGAAATGTCCAGACAGAGGACATCAGTATCTCTATACTCAAGGAATTACCCCTTTTCACTCAGACTTTCAGAAAACATGGTTGTTGGGTCTGGGCCACAGCCCCTCCCTCTGCTCTAGTATTCAAGCTGCAGTTCAGGCTTATGGCACAAAGTGGCACCAATCAATCTCCATTAATAAATTTCTCTACAAAGTTTTTCAAAGAGCAAAATACATTTGTTTAAAATCTAGCCTATGAACCTATGTACAGAATGATTCTAATTATGTCTGAAAAAAAAACAGATAATGTAAAAGATGACTACAAAACATGCTCTGGAGCTGCATATGATGAACCACAGTAGAGTGCCTTGGCAGTGAGCAGTGGGTATAAAAAAAGCAGCACAGGGCAGGTAGGGATGTGACTGAGAGATGATAGTGCATTGGAGGGTTCTAAATAGCTGTGTCATGAACAGGGCATGACAGACAGTTGGTGGGAGAGCACTGGCAGCTGGTAGAGGGGTTGGGAAATGGAGGGTGAATGCCCTGATCTCTGGTAAGAACCATATGTTAAAAAAAAGGAGACATATGTACTACTATTTGTAATACTTCAAACAATAAAAAAGAACCATATGTACAGTCCACACTGTACATACACCTACACTAAGAAGGAAAAAGCTACACCAATTTATGTGATGTGGATTGAGATTAAAAGCAGACAGGACTTCTTTAATATACATGTGGAGTTTCCAAACAGAATTGGTGCCATAGTAAAAAAAAAAATCATGATATTTGTTTACTTTTTTTTTTTTTTTTTTTACAAAATGTACTCTTTTTTAGTGAAAAAAAAAAAAAAAAAGGAATGGCCCTAGCCAGTTTGGCTCAGTGGATAGAGTGTTGGCCTGCAGACTGAAGGGTCCTAGGTTCTATTGTGATCAAGGGCACATGCCCGGGTTATGGGCTTGATCCTCAGTACGGGGCGTGAAGGAAGTAGTCAGTTGATGATTCCCTCTCATGACTGATATTTCTATCTCTCTCTCCCACTCCCATCCTCTCTGAAATAAATAAAAATATACACTGAGTGACCAGATTATTATGATCCATGAATGCATAATAATCAGACCACTCAGTGTACAGCCTATATGATAAAAGGCTAAAATGCAAATTGTCCCTTTGACCAGGAGTTCGACCAGCAGGCAGGCCGGCCAACCACCCATGTCCTCTCCCCCGTCCAGGTTGGCCAGACCCTACCCATGCACGGATTCATGCACCAGGTCTCTAATATATATCCTATATAATAAAAGAGAAACATGGAAATTTGACCATGCCTTTGCTACGCTACCAGCCAATCAGGAGCGGGGGGCGGGACTGTGTGGCGCAACGACCTGGACCCTGGTGCAGAGATGAAGTGGCAGCGGTGGTGAGCGCCCGCGGCAGCATGGTACTCCGGCCAGAGCAGAGAAGACTGAAGGCTCCGGCTGGAGTGAAGCCTCCAGCCGGCCAAAGCAAAAACGAAAGGCAACAGGCAGAGGGAAGGCCTGGGTCCCAGGTTCAGAGGAAAACTGGTCCTGGCAGCCAGAGGAAGGAAAGCTATTGCATGAATCTTCATGCAACGGGCTTCTAGTGGCCAGATTATTATGTATTCAGAGATCATAATTATCTGGCCACTCAGCATATATTTTAAATGAAGATAGATGTAATGCCACCTGGTGGCCAGGTCTTAGGATTGCAGCTCAGAGAGTCTCAGACCAGGGGGCTGGGCAAGGAGGAGGGAGAGATGGAGATTGGCCGCTGAATTAATGGGTTCAACCCGCCAACATTTTCTGGATTTTTACTAAACTGGAACAGTCTTTCTGTATCCATCACTTTTCTATGACAGAAAAGCCTGTTTTTTGGGATATCTAAACAAGATTGGAAGTACAGTTTTGTTCTAAACTGAGGGTAAAGCTGCATCTGTCAGCACTCAAGGTGGCAGAGCTAGAGGGGACATAGAAACACACATACAGTCAATTCAATATTTTTATTCTATAGTTATACACCATATAATGATCTTCCAGTCAATGATGGACTGCATTTACAGTAGTGGTCTCATAAGATTACAATTGAGCTGAAAAATTCCTATCACCTGGTCCCTTGTAAAGTCACAGCTCAGCACATTACTAACATGTTTGTGGTGATACTGGTGTAAACAAACCTATTGCAGTGCCAGTCTAGAAAAACTTGGGACATACAATTACAGTAATAGGCTATACCACCAAGGCTTGTGTAAGTGCACTCCATGACGTTCACACAATGATGAAGTTGCCTAATGACACCTTTCTCAGTACAGATGTTCGGCTTTAAGAGGTACATGACTGAATACAAAATTTAAAATGACAAGGGTGATATATAGTCTTTAAAATAAAGGAGGGTTTCAAGTCTCTTAGGTGAAAATTTTGCAGAACTGCACTCAAATACATTGGAAAACGTAGACAAGATGGATAAATTTTGAGAAAAAATACCATTTATCCTGATTGACCTCAATAGAGACCAAAAGTCTAAATACAACAGTTACACAGAAGAAACAGTGAAACCAGACTCAGATCTTTTCAGGGTCTCCAGAATTCTAGAAAACCTTTAAAGGCAACATAATCCCAATGCTATTTAAATTACTCCAAAGGCATAGAGAATATGTAAAATGATGAAGCAAGTATAAAAATGATTTTATTTTTTATTTTTTTCATGTATGAAAAAATTTATTACTTCCTCTTCTTTATTAATTCTTTTACAAAATCAATATCCCTAGGGAAAGGTCACGATTATAGAGTCAATAGCAATTATGAGAATTTTGATGAAACCTATCTTTGTCTATATTCTATAATTTTATTCTGAATATAATGCAAAAGATAGAATCTACAAACTTAAAAAATCTAATCTTTATTGTTCATTTTATTAATTACATTGTTCCCCTTCTCCCCCCCATAGCTCCCCTCCACTTGGTACCCATTCCCCCTCTTCTCTTACCTCCCAGCACTGTTCTCTTCCATAGGTGTATAATTTTTGTTCAGTCTCTTGCTGCTGTACCTCGCACACCCCTTTTCTCCACAAGAATTGTCAGTTCATTCCCTCTCTATGCCCATGATTCTGTTATATTCACCAGTGTATCTTGTTCATCAGATTTTTAATTCACTTGATTTTTAGATTCATTTGTTGATAGATGGGTATTTGTTGTTCATATTTTTTCTTTACCTTTTTCTTCTTCTCCTTCTTAAAGAATACCTTTCAGAATTTCATATAATACTGGTTTGGTGGTGATGAACTCCTTTAGCTTTTTCTTATCAGGGAAGCACTTCATCTGACCTTCAATTCCAAATGATAGCTTTGCCGGGTAGAGTAATCTTGGATGTAGATTCTTGCTATTCATCACTTTAAATATTTCTTGCCACTTCCGTCTGGCCTGGATAGTTTCTGTTGAGAAATCCACTGACAATCATATGGGTGATCCCTTGTAGGTAACTGTTTTTCTCTTGCTGCTTTTAATATTTTCTCTTGGTCTTTTGCTCTTGGCATTTTAATTATGATGTGCCTTGGTGTGGTCCTCTTAGGGTTCCTATATATTGGGGTTCTGTGCGCTTCTTGGACTTTTAAGTCAATTTCTTTCACCAGGTGGGGGAAGTTTTCGGTCACTATTTCTTCAAGTAGGTTTTCATTATCTTGCTCTCTCTCTTTTTCTGGCACCCCTATAATTCGGATGTTGGTATGCTTGAGGTTGTCCCAGAGGCTCCTTACATTATTTTCAATATTTTGGACTCTTTTTGCTTCTTGCTTTTCCGGCTGAGTGGGTTTTGCTTCTTTGGATTTCAAGTCTTTGACTTGGTTCTTGTGGTCCCCTAGACTGCTTTTAGGTCTTTGTATAATATATATATTTTTATTTCAGTCAATGTATGCTTAATTTCTAGTTGGTCCTTTTTCATATCCTTGAGGGTCTCATTCATATCCTCGAGCGTCTTGTTCACATCCTGGAGGGTTTCGTTCGTATCCCGAAGGGTCTCGTTCATATCCTCAAAGGTCTCATTCATTTCCTCGAAGGTCTCATTAAGTTCAGCGGCCTTTTCTAGGAGCCTCTTGAAAAAACTTATAACCGTGGTTTTGAACTTTATGTCCAGTCGTCTTTTTTCCTCCATTTCTTTCACATCTGATTTCTTTCCATGTCTCTGCATTTTGGCTGCTTCCCTGAGTTGGTCGATTAGCTTTGTGTGGTAGATGTCCTCTAGGGGACAGTGTCTCAGCCTCCCCAGTTACCTGAGGTGGATACTCTTGCTGCAGCCCTTTATGGGTTGCACAGTCTTGTTGAAGTTAAGCCTAGATTATTGTTGTTAGCACTAGGAGGGTTTGACCTCCAAGCCAATTGGCTGTGAGGATCAGCTGTGCTCAGGTTGGATGGGTGGTGTCTCTGGGCTGAGCAGGCAGCCTTGATTTCCCATCAGTTCCATCCTATACAGCACCTGGGTCTCTGTGCCTGGTGGTAATGGCTGCATGCACCTCTGAAAGAAAGCTGCCACTGAGCTCTACCCTCTGCCGGACAATTCAGCCTCTCCCCAAATGAGTCTGCACACCCAAAGTCTCACCCAGGGTTGTAAAACAATGCAGTCAGGTGGTTTCCCTTCTTTCTTTTTTTTCCTCCCAAATGAGAGAGCAAGTCACGAGTCCTCTCTGCGTGCTCGTGCGCCCTCTCGCAAGTTCGCAGACCTCTGCAGCACCTGAGTTTCAGTGTACTTCCTCCTTACTGTCCAGTTTCACACCATATGGGTGTGGGTTCCCTGGACCTCACCCGAAACTGGGGAATCAGTGCAGTGGGACGCCTTTTCTTCCTCCCCGTTCTAGAAAACCAGCCAGGTATCCAGCCGCCTGCCCTATCCGCTCACGCATGCGAGGCTCCGAACCTCTGACTCCACACGTATCCTCAACTCTGCCCTCCGCCGTTCCTCTGAGTCACAGTGTCCTATCTTTACTTTTATTTGTGGAATTTCCACTCTTCCAGCTTTCCAGTTATCCTGATGATGTTCGTTCTGTCGTTAGAAATTATAGTTTTGAAATTGTTGTGTAGGGCAGCAAGATAGGTTTACCTATGCCACCATCTCTCTCTTTTGACTCTACAAGCTTTCTTAGAAGCTTTTACCAGTGCTTAATCACTCCTACAAGATGGTTTTCTGTATGCTTACTCAGTGAAAGAGTTGTATTTCTATGTGTTGGTTGCACTTGATAACAGCTTTGATTTAAAGTATTTAAGGCAGCCCTAACCGGTTTGGCTCAGTGGGTAGAGTGTCGGCCTGTGGACTAAAGGATCCCAGGTTTAATTCATTCAAAGGCATGAACTTTGGTTGTGGTCACAACCTCAGTAGGGAGTGTGCAGGACACAGCTAATCGATGTTTCTCTCTCATTGATATTTCTAACTCTATCCCTCTCCTTTCCACTCTGTAAAAATTCAACTATATATATATTTGAGGCAAATCTGGTTCTAGAAATTAATTACACTTGTCAGACAGTAAAGATTTTAGACTTTGCAGCAGAAGGTCTCTGTTGCAACTACTCTCATGCCATTATAGCACAAAAACAGCTATAGACAATGTATAAGTGAATAGGTGTGCCTGTGTTCCAATAAAACTTCATTTACCAGTAAAGAAGATGGTAAGTCTGCAAGCCATAATTGGCTGACCTCTGGCCTAGAAGCTGATAGAACTTATACTTTTAGGTGTCAGTGACACTGGTAGCACATTGTGTCACTTGATAATACTTTAATGGCACATATGATTATAGGTTCTGGTGTTTTCTGGCACTTTGTGGAAACAGCCCATGGTGAAAGCTTCTTGAGACACAGTGGCGCTTTGATTCTAGACCATGACAGCAGTTGAGGTTTTATACTTGGTAATCTTTGGCTGTGAATGCTGGTGGCATTTACATTTCTAGAAGATGGTTGTTTAATGGCATTAAGGGTCATTTGCTCATCCTAAAATCATGGCCCGAAGACCACATTAAACACTCAAAGAATGAATGAATAAATGACCACCTCTTGGGTCTCCAAGGTGTGCTAAATATTATATCACTAATATTCACATATTTCTACACTCCATGTTTTGTATTCAACAAAAACTGTCTATATAAATTGTAAAAAGTGACACTCTTTGGCCAGGTGGTTTGGGTTTTCATTAATTCATACTTGCAGTCATATGTCAGCAAATATTAATTAATAATCTACTATGTACAGAGTACAGAATTTCTAATTAATCACTTCAAATATTGTATCAAGGCATCTGGATTCACTAGCTTTATGAATATCTCTTACTGAAGTTTGGTATGTCTTCCTAAATACTACAGAGAAATTTCAAAGGAATGGAATGCTATTATATATATATCCTACTTGTCTTATTTTTAAATAAATAAATATAGGATTGTATTTCTCTTCTGCACCACTGAGAATGTGCCACACTGGGTTTAGAAAACTTTAATTTTACAAGTATAAAATAATGAGAACTAAGGTCTGCCTGTTGACTTAAGAACATGATTAGAAATAAGTTATTACCATATTTTCCAGCGTATAAGACAACTGAGCATATAAGATGACCTCCAACTTTTCCAGTTAAAATATAGAGTTTGGGATATACTCGTCATATAAGACTACCCCTCTTCCAATGCACACCAAATAAAAATTTTAAAAAACCATCAGATTTGATTTCAATATGGTAATTTTAATTCAAATGCTTATGACATGTAGGTACTTAGCAGGAAAACTGTCACTTATAAGGCTGTTTGTCAACAAACATGTAAACATAAAACAGTGCAAGTGGATTAAATTTTTCCTAATTCACTCTAAAGCTGAAATGAAGGATAAGATAATAAACCCATGGGAGCTGCCATGCTGTTTGTTTTCTAAGCTGTCAACCAAACTGGAACTGATGATGATAGGAGGAAGATAACAAATAATAGAGAGAGAGCAAGTGCCGGACAAGTCCCTGGCAAGTTAGCAATGCCCATCATAACTGCAAGCTATGGTATTTTTACAGGTTTTGCTGGCATGACAGTTTCCCTTTAAAAGCCTTCAAGATCCTCCTGTTCGTCATCTGATATCATAAGTACATCAATGATATCTTGTGATACATTTGTAAGGCATTCATCGTATGGATCGAACTCCATATCAGATGGTGTGGTCTCAGCTTCGGCTTCCTCTTCATCTTGCCACAAGAAGTCCCCATTCCATCTAATGAATTTGTTATGCCACACTTCATGAAAGACTTGATTACTGTTTCTGCAACAATATCATTCCAGGCTTTTATGACAAACTTGCACAAAACATCCAACTGTGGAGCACGCATGTTTCCTCCTTTTGTGAATGACTTTTCACTGCTAACCATCCATTCATTCCACTGTTCTCAAATACAATCTTTAAATGGCTTGTTTAGGCACACATCCAGTGGTTGTACCAACGATGTCAATCCTGCAGGAATAACTGCCGCATCTGTGTTTAGTCTTGCAAGCCTTTGCTTGGTGCTGGGAGTTAAATGAGCCCTGAACATATCCCACACCAGTAGACTACGTTTTTGAATAAGTCCACCTGGTCGCCTGCTCCATACATTATCAAGCCATAGCTTTACCCCTTCTTCACCCATCCAGCCTTTTTCATTCACTTGTACAAAACAACCAACAGGGAACTTGAGTTTCGGCATTGTTTTTCTTTCAAAAATAATCATTGGTCTCAGTTTGGTGCCATCAGCTGTGCATCCTAGAACCACTGTAAAACTGGACTTCTCATGTCCTGTTGTTTTAATTAAAATTGCTTTTTCACCTTTTTGATGGACAGTTTTATTTACAACTATATCAAAATTCATTGGAGTTTCATCCATATTTCCAATATTACTTAACGCATAGCCATGTTTAGTGTGCTGTTGTATTACGTATCGATGGAAACTATTTACTTTGCTATCAAGATCTGCAGGTAATTTTTGGGCAATTTTCGTCTTTTGCCTCAGTACCATATTATGCCTTCCCATAAATCTAGTACACCAGGATACAGTGGCCTTAAATCTGTTGCTGTGATCTGGGTTAGATTTGGCCCACTAAAGTGCAAACAAACGTATTTTATTTCATGTCACTACATAACTGTTTTGGCGATGCTCATTCACCACGTCTACTGCATGTTTTTCGAGTTCTGGCCAATGTGGGGTGCCTCTTCTTAATGCACACTTACCCCTTGGCATACTCTTTAATACTTTGTCATTTGCTTTCTAGTCCAGAACCATTTTTTCTCTTACTCCATATTGTCTTGCAGCAGCGCAGTTATGATGTTCCATGGCAAAGTTTACAACTTTAAGTTTGAAACTGGCTTCATATTTCTTTCTTCTTGCTGATGGAGCCATGCTGGGGTTTTGACTGTTGGGCATTCGTGTACTGTACTGTATGCACTGGTGCTGTACTGTGTGAACAGGTACAGATACTGGTGCTGTACTGTATGTGGTACCCACTATACCACAAACAGCCAATCAGGGCAAGCATGTACCTTACCGGTGATTGGCTGGTTGTTGTATACAAAGCCTGGTTGGATTGGTCAGCTCTGCCTGCCTGCCCAGCCCTCCCTGCCTCCAAGACTATCAGAGCGGTAGCCCAAACATGCCTCTTTCACCCATCTGGCCCGCCTTTGTATCCTATTACCTCCTTCTCTACTTCTCAGATCTTGTACATGCGTGACTGCACCGCTTCACTGCAGTCCTCAGGAGCGAGATCTGAGAGACAGAGAAGGGGGTATGGTAATAGGATACAAGGGCGGGCCAGATGGGTGAAAGAGGTGTGTTTTTCTGGGCACAGCAGCACTCTATCTCTTTTTTCCATACCCCAGTGGACATCCCGGACGCCTGCAGCTTGCTCCGCCCTTCACTTACACCTTCCCGGTGAGGTGCCCCCTCACCTCATCATCGGGACTGTGTTAAGTCACTTCTTTCTATGAATCCTGGTGAGTGGATTTTCTTCTACCCTACTTGTACAGCACCATCCTTGCTGCTTTCATACGGTGGGGATGTGGCCATGGCTGTTTTTGAGCCCCCCCCCCTCCTTATGTGGTGACCGCAGATTCTCTAGTCCAACTCGGAAGTTTCAGCACCTACCCTATAAGATGACACCCGGCGTATAAGATGACCCCTGATTTTTGAGAAGATTTTCCTGGTTTAAAAAGTCATCTTATATGCCAGAAAATAAGGCACTTTAAAAACACAACAATTTTTTTCATTTATGTTAAATAAATGTTTGTCTTTAAAATAAAAAACTTAGCCAAGGTGGCAACGTTTCTGTAAAAGGAATTTTCAAGCAGTTCTAAAAAGCCTTATTAACTACCAAGCTTTTGGCATCATCATGTAGCCATTTAGATTTCTCCATTAAAAACCCAAATAAGTTCTGCATAGTCCTGCAACTCCATAAAAATCACAACCAATATCTGAAAATAAATGGAACACACTCCAAAACACTGTTTCAATCAAACCTGTTCTTTGTCTGACAAAGGACAAAAAAATTATTATAGAGGGAGAACCAAGATGGCGGCATAGGTAAACACCTATCTTGCTGCCCCACACAACAATTTCAAAACTACAACTTAACAAAAGAACAAACACCATCCAGAATCACCGAAAAGCTGGCTGAGTGAAAATTCCACAAATAAAAGAGAAGATAGAACACTGTGACTCAGAGGAGCAGCTGAGGACAGTGTTGAAGATACGCATGAAAAGAGAGGTTTCGAGCGCGCTCAGGCAGATAGGGCGGGCGGCTGAAAACCCGGCGGGTTTTTTCGAACAGGGGAGACAAAGACGTCCCACTGCACTGATCCCGCAGCTCTGGGAGAAGTCCAGGGAACCCACAATCATACGGGGTAAAAACTGGACAGTGGGAAGGCACGCCGAAGCTCAGGTGCTGCAGGGGCCTGCTGGCTTGTGGAGAAGGCGAGCTTGTGCGGAGTGCGCATGAACTTGGGAACTTGGGAACAGCGCAGCTGCGTGACCACACAGAGAGCGCTCATGACTTGCTCTCTCATTCGGGAAACCATCAGACTGCATTGTTTTGTGACCCTGGGTGAGACATTGGGTGTGCAGACTCATTTGGGGAGTCTCGGCAGCAGATCTCTCTCAGAGGTGCTGTCTGCTATTGACACCAGCACAGAGTCCCTGGGGCCACATAGGGTGGAGCTGACGCTGCCTGCTTGGCCTGGAGACTCCACCCATCCAACCTGAGCACAGCTGAACGTCACAGACAATTGGCCTGGAGGTCAACCCCTCCAAGTGCTAACAATGATTAACTTGGGCTTAACTTAAGTAAGACTGCAACCCATATCCACCTCAGGTAACTGGGGAGGCTGAGCCACTGTCCCTTGTAGGACATCTACCACAAAAAGCTAATTGACCAACTCAGGAAAGCAGCCACCATGCAGAGACATCGAAAGAAATCAGATGTGAAAGAAATGGAGGAAAAAAAATGACTGGACATGGAATTCAAAACCATGGTTATAGGGCTTCTCAAGAGGCTCCTAGAAAAGGCTGAGTCCTACAAGGAAATGAATGAGACCTACAAGGAAATGAATGAGACCCTCAAGGATATGAATGAGATCCTCAAGGATATGAAAAAGGACCAGCCAGAAATTAAGTATACACTGACTGAAATAAAAAATATTATACAAAGGCCTAAAAGTACTCTAGAGTACCCCAAGAACCAAGTTAAAGATTTGAAATACAAAGAGGTAAAATCCACTCAGCTGGAAAAGCAAGAAACCAAAAGAATCCAAAAAATTGAAGATAGTGTTAGGGGCCTCTGGGACAACCTCAAGCATACCAACATCCAAATTATAGGGATGCCAGAAAAAGAGAGAGACCAAGACAATGAAAACCTATTTGAAGAAATAGTGAATGAAAACTTCCCACACCTGTTGAAAGAAATTGACTTAGGAGTCCAAGAAGCGCACCAAACCCCAATATATAGGAACCCTAAGAGGACCACACCAAGGCACATCATAATTAAAATGCCAAGAGCAAAAGACAAAGAGAGAATATTAAAAGCAGCAAGAGAAAAACAGATGGTTACCTATAAGGGAGCACCCATACGATTGTCAGCAGATTTTTCAACAGAAACGATGCAGGCCAGATGAGAATGGCAAGAAATATTCAAAGTGATGAATAGCAAGAATCTACATCCAAGATTACTCTATCCAGCAAAGCTATCATTCAGAATTGAAGGTCAGATAAAGTGCTTCCCTGATAAGAAAATCTAAAGGAGTTCATCACCACCAAACCAATATTATATGAAATGCTGAAAGATATTCTTTAAGAAGAGGAAGAAGAAAAAGATAAAAGTGTAAATTATGAGTGACAAATACACATCTATCAACAAATGAATCTAAAATTCAAGTGAATTAATAATGTGATGAACAGGATAAACTGGTGAATGTAACAGAATCATGGACATAGAGAGGGAATGGACTGACAATTCTTGGGGAGAAGGGGGGTGTTGGAAGTGCAGCAAGAGACTGGACAAAAATCATGCAACTATGGGAGAGGACAGTGGGGTGGGGGTGGGGGCAGAGGGTGGGATGGGTACCTTGTGGAGGGGAGGTATATGGGGAACAAAAGGGAACAATGTAATTAATAAACTGAACAATAAAGATTAAAAAAATTAAGACTCAGGTAAGCCATGCCCGGATTCCTGAAAAAAATATTATAAATAATCATGTTTTAAGTCTTCAAAGTCTGGTACATATTTTACATGAACAGCACATTTAATTTGCACAAACCACATTTCAAATCCTCAGCAGTCACTTGTGACTTGAGGCTACTGTACTGAATAGTTCTATGTAGTTCACTATGTTAGCATTGAGACATTTTTCTTAGAAGAAGTAGGAAGTTATTGAAGGGCTTTACGTAGGGTTTATGAATAACATGATAGTTGTATATTAACACAGATTACTGTGGCAGCAGAATTATTATCTGACTTATAAAATTAGCCTGCCTATTTGAATCCAATTATTGTCAGTCCCTATAGAATTTACTAGCTAACTGTGTCCTAATTTTTTGTCTTTCCCCACTGTCAACACCCTCAATTAGGCAGTTTTGTTTGATTCTTAGCCAATCTGTCTCAGAGTCTTCTAAACCAAATTTCCTGCATATGCTCTCAATTCCCCTTTCCTTCACATTGACCTCTTCTAGCCAGTACCCACCCCCACCCCCATTCCAGGGCTCCACCATCCTATTGTCTGTGTCCATAGGTTATGCTACAGACATACAAGTTCTTTGGTTGATCTCTTCCTACCCATCCAACCCCATCCCCTCACCTACCCATCCCCACCTTCCCTCTGAGATTTGACAGTCTATTCCATGCTTCTATGTTTCTGAATCTATTTTTAAAACTGATTTTAAAATGGCAAAAATGCACCAAAAATGAAATTACACATTATATAACATTAGTGGCCTGGTGCACGAAATTCCCTCAGCCCAATCTGCCCCCTCTCACATACTTAGGAGCCCTCAGGAGATGTTCTAATGATGGCTCACCCCCACCCTGCCCAAGACCGAAAGCCTCTGGTGGAGGCTTTTGGCCTTGGGCAGGACACCTTAGCCAGGGGAACCCAACTATCTGTCGCCCTGCGATATAGCTGATCTCTGGTTGTCCCCGACCCTCCCCCCGAGCCCCGGCCCAAGCCCTCTCTCCCAAGGCCCAGGGGCCAGGGGGGGGAGCCTGTTTCCTCCCTCAAACAAGCCGGCCCTCACCGCAGTTTTCTCCCTCCATCAAGCTGGCATGCGCTGCTGTTCCCTCCTTCTGCGCGGCCCCAGCTGGGGGCATCGATGCTGCGCTTGCAGCCCCGGCCGAGCCTGGTCTCTCAGTGGCCGCAACCATCTTGGTTGTAGTTCATTTGCTCCTGCTTGGCTTGTGGGCATGGCTTGTGGTCCTGCCCCCCCGCTCCTGATTGGCTGGTAGCATAGCCAATCACGAGCCAAGGTACAGTCACATTTGCATGTTACTCTTTTATTAGACAGGAGTAGTTGCCTGGTGCACGAAATTCATGCATGCAGTGGCGGGGGGTGGGGGGGTGTCTCTCAGCCCAGGCTGCATCCTCTCCAATCTGAGACCCCTGTGGGATTGGGCCTAAACTGGCAGTCGGACAACCCCCTCGCAATCCACTCCTAACTGCTCACCTGCCTGACTGCTTGATCACTCCTAACCACTCTGCCTGCTGGCCTGCTTGCTCCAACTGGTCCCCTATGTCCCCTCACCAGCCTGATCACACTCAACTGCCCTCCAATAGTGGCCTGATCACCCCCAACTGCCTTCCTCTCCTAGCCTGATTAACCCTAATGGCCTCTGCCTTGGCCCCACCACCATGGCTTTGTCCTCTGGGGCTGAGCTGCAATCGGGGACCCGTGGGTGAAGCACTGTGGTGGCCAGCCTTTTCCCCGGGCCACTGAGGGGGGTGCTGCATTGTCCGCTGAGGCTGGGCTGCAATCTGGGACCCCCAGCACCACGGAGAAGTGCTGCGATGGTGGTCTTCACCATGGGCCACAGGGGAGGGGTTGGGGTGGGGATCAGATTGCCTGCTGGGGCTGGGGCTGGGCTGCAATTGGGGATCCCCAGGCAAAGCACGGTGATGGCTGGCCTTTGCCCCGGGTCACAGGGGGGCCGGATTGCCTGCTGGGGCTGGGCTGCAATCTGAGACTCCCTGTGCCTGCGGTGCCCAATCCGTCCCTCCATGGGGCCCCATGGAGCAGTGGCGGCACGAGGGGCCGGGCTGCTGCTGCTGGCGTGGCAGTGGCGTGAGGGGCTGGGCTGCCATGGCCCAGCCCCTTGTGCCCATTCCATCCCTCTGCAGGCCCCGCGGAGGGGCGGCGGCACCCCTTGCCTAGCATGTGCCTCAGCCCGGCCCCCTGCTCCTGATTGGCTGATAGTGTAGCGAAGGTATGGTCAAATTTGCATATTACTCTTTTATTAGATAGGATTATATAAGAATATGGAAGAATGTTCTTAAATAAAATGTTATCAAACACAATTGAACACAAAGGTGTTTCAATATCAAGAAATCTATTAATATAATCTAGTATAATAACAGAGCTAATGCAACAATTACATGATCACCTCAAAATGCAGAAAGGTATTTAACCAGTACAATACTCATTCATTAAAAAATAGGAATTGGAGAATATTTTCTTAACAGGACAATACGCATACACACTTCAAACAAAAAGCTAGCATCCTATTAAATGGAGAAACACTAGTTATTCTTGCTAAAGACACAGACAAGACAAATGACCACTTATCTCCTCAATATTTGACCTTGTGTGGGAGGCGTCTGACAATTCAGTTGATAAGATCAAGCAATTAGAAGCAAAGAAAGTGGTAAAATATCTTTGTATCTGTTGAAGATATTATTACAAATTGGAAACTACTTCCACTTACTATAAACAAAAGGAGAATTTAGTAAAGTAACAGGTAAAACTATTAACTATTAAAGGCCTTCATATGTACAAAAAAAAATGAAATAGGAGATATGAAGAAAAAAAGGAAATAACTGGACAAACTTAAGAAGCAATGTCTAAACTCATATAAAGCCCCAAACGAGATTTGAACAAATAGAAAGACATGTGATGATAGCCTTCGATAAGAAGACTCAAGGTACTAAAGATACTGATGTGGAGTAAACCAGGCCACAGAGAGGAGGTGGCAAAGCCATTTGCAACACCAGCATCTTCCTGATCTGACACACCACTGCCAAGGAACTCTGGGGATAGTGTTTGCCCATGAGGGCAAAGCCACTCTTAACACTCCCCTTGAGATGGCTGCTCCAATCACAACCTCTCGTCCAGCCTGGAAAGCCAGCTCCAAGACTTGGGACAGGCAATACCAATTGAAATGTGCTTCCTGATATGAATGATACCTTCTGTAGGGCCTCTGTCTGGAGGGAACCATCTGGGAAGTCCCCTCCAATACTCAGTCACCACTGCAGTGATGGCCCCAGATACAAAGGAGTCTGACCTGAGTGTGGACTGAATAGGCTCCATGTCCCAATGGAAAGGAGTCAACTTTCATCTACATTTTATACCCCAGTAGATGAGTTGATTTGCCATGAGGGGAAAAGGAGAAATCTGGGGATTATGGGCCCTGCATGGGGTTAGCAATGGGGAGGAGGAGCCACCATGGGATGGGTGACAGAGGGCCACAGAGATAGGAAGCTGGCATCCTGGAAAACTTTCCCTTCCTTAGTTCTCTGGGGGTCTGTCAATGAGATCATTCAGTCACTTATGTGAAGGAAACTAGTAGTGACAGACAGTGACCCGACCCTATAGAACTCCAGGTGGCACACTCAAGGCCTTGGTCAAAGGTGGGGTAAGGTTGAGAGACACCTGGGCAGAAATAGTAGTGCCATCATGGAAACTCAGAGACAGAGCTATAGCCATAGAGAGAGACCAGTAGGGATGAAGGCCGTTAAGGATGATGCCACCTCCATCCTTTGCTGGCCCATTGGCTCTGGAACGATAAAGACTGCCCATTCTGAAGCCAACAGCTTTTTACAATTCTCGTTTTGTGCACTCCTTGAGTGGGAAGGTCCTTGGGGGGGGGCCTCCTTCATGGCTCACCTTGGCCATTCCTGGTGGCCCATAGCCTCTGGGCTCAAGTATAAGGTGGGTTTTCTTAGTTCCTGTGTGGATTGAATGCCCTTTGGTAGATCAGCATCTCCAGTTCACCAGGCCCTGCCAGACCTTGAGTCTTATGCCTGGCTGAGCTACACACCCACATTTCTGTCTGGCCTCATCAGTACGTCATGTAAGACTTCTGAGTTAAAGAACTGGCAGCTCTTCCAGGGCTCCTGAGGAGACAGAACATGTCAGAGGTTCCTTCTAGGTAATATTACAGTTTTATCAGATGCTGTGCTCTCTGCTGATCTTCTGAGGAGAGTATCACATACTTCCTGTAGACCAGTTACAGACTTGGGACACCTATATCTATACCCACAGACTCTGCCCTCCAGGGCCCTGTGTGAGGGACAGGTGTGCCTCTTAGGAAGGGTACTGGGCCATTAAGCATGAGATACTTACTCAATTATTTGTCTAACAAATTAACTTAGTTCATTATGGGTGCATGAAGACCAAAGCAAGCCCACTTTAAAAATGCATATAAAATGTACAGTGACTATTTATAGCACAATAAAAACAAAAATAAAATCTAGTACTGACTGGTAAGAACATATCTGCAATTGTTGGGTAGGGTAGTTATTCTTATCTACACTTCAGCAATGAAAAGTCAAAGCTATGAAAATGACTCTAAGTGCACTTTTATAATGAACTAGAGGCCCGGTGCAGGAAATTTGTGCATGAGGGTGTGTGTCCCTCGCCCAGCCTGCACCCTCAACAATCTGGGACTCCTTGAGGCATGTCTGACTACCCCTTTAAGCCCAGTTCTACCGGGATCAGGCCTAAATGGGAAGTCAGAAATCCCTCTCACAATCCAGGACTGCTGGCTCCCAACTGCTCACCTGCCTTCCTTCCTGATAGCCCTTAAATGCTTCTGCCTGCCAGCTGGATCACCTCCTAACTACTCCCCTGCCAGCCTGTTTGCCCCCAATTGCCCTCTCCTGCAGGCCTGGTCACCCCTAACTGCCCTCCTCTGCTGCCCTGATCACTCACAACTGCCCTCTCTTGCATGTCTGGTCCCTCCCAACTGCTCTCCCCAGTTGGCCATCTTGTGGCAGCCATCTTGTGTCCACATGGGGGCAGCAATCTTTGACTACATGAGGGCAGCCATCTTGTGTGTTAGAGTGATGGTCAATTTGGATATTACTCTTTTATTAGACAGGCTAGAGGCCTGTTGCATGGGTGGGGCCAGCTGGTTTGCCCTGAAGGGTATCCTGGATCAGGCGGAAGTTTCCTTGGGGTGTGGGGCAGCCTGGGTGAGGAGCCTGTGGTGGTTTGCAGGCTGGCCACGCCCCCTGGCAACCCAAGTGGAAGCCCTGGTATCTGGGATTTATTTATGTTCTATAATTGAAATTTTGTAGCCTTGAGTGAAGGCCTGGGCCTGCCAGGGTGTACAGAAAGCTTGACTTCCTCCATTGCTGGGGAAACCCAAGCCTCCTGTTATATCTGTGGCTGCAGCCATCTTGGTTGACTCAATTTGCATACTTGCTCCTAATTGGCCAGTGGGAGTGGCTTGTGGGTGTAGCAGAGTGATAGTTAATTTGCATATTACTATTTTATTAGATAGGAATTTAAGTACTTTCAAGCAAAGAAAAATAAAGATGTCAATTTCCCTCAGGTTATTAATTCAATATGGTCCCAATAAAAATACTACTTGCTTTTTAAATGAGTTAATCAACATAACTAACAGATTTATTTGTCAGACCAAACAGCAACAATAGTCAGATAAACCATGAAAAAGAAGAGTGCTGGTTGATTGAAGGGGCTGGCAGCTGATCCTACTAAATATTAAAATGTATAATAAAGTTTGTACAACAAAAGAGTTTGGTATTGGCCCATGCATTGACAGAAAGACTAATGCAACAAGACTGGAAAATGCTAACATAGATTAAGTTATATTTTGAAATTTAGAATATGATTAAGGCAGCATTTTAAATTGTTGGAGCTAAGATAGATGACTTAAAAGTTATAGTATGATAACTAAATAAGCATATGATTAAAAAGGGAAAAATGACTTCATTCACATATCTTAAATCAGGATATATCCAAAATGGTTCAGATTTAAATATTTAAAAAAGTGAAACCGTTTAAGTTTTGCAAGAATCTGTAAGCTGGGAGGAACCAAGATGGTGGTATAGGTAAACATCAATACTGCTGCCTCACGCAACAATTTAAAAACTATAAAAGACCAAAGGACATCATCCAGAACCACCAGAAAGCTGGCTGAGTGGAAATTCTACAACTAGAAGGAAAGAGAAAAGGACAAAGAGAATAAGAGGAGCTGTGGAGAGCAGAGGTATAGAGATGCAGAGATGCATGCATGTGCCTGAAAAGGGCAGGTGGCTGAGTATACACCTGGCTTTCTCAAATGGGGAGGGAGACACAGGCTCCCTACTGTGCTGAACTCCACTTCTGGGTGAGACTCAGGGGAACCCAGAGTCATGAGGTGAAGCTGGACTGTCAGGAGGAAGCACACTGAGACTCAAGGGAGCTACGGAGGTGCGTGCACACTCGTGGAGAGGGCAGGCAGCTGAGTGCATGGCTGGCTTTCTCATTCGGGAGGGAAACAAAACCTCCCAACTGCACTGTACTCCAGTTCCAGGCAAAACTTTGGGTATCCAGACTCATTCGGGGAGAAACTGGACTGTCTTGCAGCAGGCAAAACTCAAGGGCAGCTTTCTCTCAGAGGGGCATGCACACATTGCCTTGGGACATTGAGACCCAGGGGCCTCTTAGGGTGGGGCTGATGGGAAACCAAGGCTGTCTGCTCAGCCCTGAGACTCTCCCCCATCCAAGCTGAGCACAGAAGCTCTCCCAGTGTAGACACAGCTGATCCTCACAGCCAATTGGCCTGGAGGTCAATTCCTCCCAGTGATACCAAAAACAATCTAGGCTTAACTACAACGAGCCTGTGCACACAGCCCATAAAAGGTGCAACAGGAGTATCCATCTAAGGTAACTGGGGAGGCTGAGCCCCTGTGCCTTAGAGGACACCTAGAACACAAAGCTATTCTACCAATGCGTGGAAGAAGCAAAAATGTGGAGACAAAGAACAGAACACAAATGAAAGAAATGGAAAAAAACAAATGACTGGATATAGAGTTCAAAACCACAGTTATAAGGTTTTTCAATAATTTCCTAGAAAAGGCTGATAAATTTAGCGAGACCATTGAGGATATAAAAAAGGACCAACTAGAAATTAAGCATACATTGACTGAAATAAAAAATATTATACAAAGACCCAACAGCAGACTAGAGGACTGCAAGAATCAAGTCAAATATTTGAAATACAAAGAGGCAAAATCCACTCAGCTGGAAAAGCAAGAAGCAAAAAAAATCCAAAAATGTGAAGATAGTATAAGGAGCCTCTGGGACAACCTCAAGTGTACCAACATCCAAATTATAGGTATGCCAGAAGAAGAGAGAGAGCAAGACACTGAAAACCTATTTGAAGAAATAGTGACCAAAAACTTCCCCCACCTGGTGAAAGAAATAGACTTACAAGTCCAAGAAGCTCACAGAACCCCAAGCAAAAGGAATCCAAAGAGGACCACACCAAGACACATCATAATTAAAATGACAAGGGCAACAGACAAAGAGAGAATATTAAAAGCAGCAGAGGAAAACACTTAGTTACCTACATGGGAGCATCCATACGATTGTCAGTGGATTTCTCAATAGAAACTATGCATGCCAGATGGGAGTGGCAAGAAATATTCAAAGTGATGAATAGCAAGCATCTACAACAAAGATTACTCTACCCAGCTAAGCTATCATTTAGAATTGAAGGTCAGATAAAGAGCTTCACAGATAAGAAAAAGCTAAAGGAGTTCATCAGCACCAAACCAGTATTATATGAAATGCTGACAGGTATTCTTTAAGAAGAGGAGAAAGAAGAAAAAGGTAAAGATAAAAATGAACAATACACATCTATCAACAAGTGAATCTAAAAATCAAGTGAATAAAAAATCTGATGTACAGAATAAACTGGTGAATATAATAGAATCAAGGGCATAGAAAAGGAGAGGACAGACAACTCTTGGGAGGAAAGGTGTGTGGAAAGTGCGGGAAGAGACTGGACAAAAAGTGTACACCTATGGATGAGGACAGTGGGGCAGAGATAAGGGCAGAGGATTGGGTGGGAACCAGGTGCAGGGGTGCTATGGGAGGTAAAAAGAGGAACAATTGAAATAATCTGAAAAATAAAGATTTATTAAATTTTTAAAAATGACATGGCTATATCCACATGATTATCTTGGTGAAGAGAAAAGAATAGTGACTGAACAACCAACCAGTAGGTCTCTTCATTGGGGACATGAAATGAAAAATTGGGCTTTGCCTTTAAGAGAAATTACTTTCAAAGTTTACTTTTGTAATAAATAATATCTCTCTGAGAGTCAGGATGCTATTGACTGTAATTAGCTACCTCTCTTGAAAGTTTGAGGCATGATTTATTTAATATTTTCATGTGGAACCGAATATTTTAAAATAAAGAACATTTATTTGTAGTAAAAAAATAATCTGTAAACTAAGGGGCAAGAAACAGATTCTCTTCTTTAGCCTCCAAAGAGAGCATAGCCCTGCTAATACTTATAGTTTGAAAGTGAAGAAAAACTTCTAAACTATGACCAAAATCAGAAACCATATGAAAAGATACTGATACATTTGACTACATAAAAATAAAAAATAAAAACACTTCTTCATGGCAACCATGCATGGTAGCTAATTAAAAAGACACCAGGAAATATACTAGTATCTGCCACTAAGACTTCAAAAAAGTGATTTCCCATCTATATACAAGCTTATAAATAGAGGCATAGCAAAACCAATATGCTATCAAAGATGTATAAGAACTATAAGCAGTTAGAAAGAAAATTTACAGGGAACTCATACAATTTAATAAAAGGAAAATAAACAATCCAATCAAAACATGGGTAAACAACCTAAATAGACACTTCTCAAAAGCTGACATACAGAAGGCCAAAAGGCATATGAAAAAATGCTCAAGTTCACTGATCATCCCAGAGGTGCTAATCAAAACAATAATGAGGTACCATCTCACACTTGTCAGACAGGTTTTCATCAACAAATCAACAAATGAGAAGTGCTGGAGAGGATGCGGAGAAGAGGGAACCCTCGTACACTGCTGGTGGGAATCCAGACTGGTGCAGCCACTGTGAAGAACACTGTGGAGTCTCCTCAAAAAATTAAAAATAAAACTCCTATCTGACCCAGCGATCTCACTTTTAGGAATATGTCCCAAAAAATCAGAAACACCAATTAGAAAGAATATGGAGAATAATTTACAATAGATAAGATTTGGAAATATTCTACTAGTAAGTGCCCATTAGCAGATGAGTAGATTAGAAAACTGTGGTACGTTTACACAATGGAATATTACACTACTGTAAAAAAAAAAAAGAACTCTTACCATTTGCAATAGCATGGATGCACCTGGATAACGTTATGGTAAGCAAAATAAGCCAGTCAGAGAAAGATAAGTATGACATGCTCTCACTCATTTGTGGAATATAATGAACAACATAAACTGATGAACAAAAATAGGTCCAGAAACAAAAAAGCATAGAACAGACCATCAAACCTCAGAGGGAAGGCAGAGAGGGATGGGGAGGGAGGAGGAGTAAGAGATCAATCAAAGAACTTGCATACATATAAGCATAACCAATGGACACAGACAATACTGGGGGGAGTGAGGGTGAAGTCCTGGGCTGGGACACACACACACACACACAAATTTTGTGCACCAGGCCTCTAGTTGTAAATAATACTACAATGAACATAGGAGTGTATATATTCTTTCAAATTAGTGTTTTGCATTTCTTCAGATATATATTCAGAAGTGATATCATGGGCTCAGAAAGTAGCTCCATTTTTTAAAATGGATCAAGAATTTCATCTGGAGGGAGGAACCAAGATGGCGGCATAGGTAAACACCTATCTTGCTGCCCCACACAACAATTTCAAAACTACAACTTAATGACAGAACAAACATCATCCAGAATCACCAGAAAGCTGGCTGAGTGAAAATTCCACAAATAAAAGTAAGGATAGGACACTGTGACTCAGAGGAGCAGTGGAGGGCAGAGTTGAGGATACACGTGGAGTCAGAGGTTTGGAGCTGTGCGCACCCACGAGCAGATAGGGTGGGCGGCTGCAAACCTGGCTGGTTTTCTCAAACAGGGAGTGAAACAAAGGTGTCCCACTGCACTGATTCCCCAGATCCGGGCAAGGTCCGGGGAACCCACACTCATACTGGGTGAAACTAGACAGTAAGGAAGCATGCTGATTCTCGAGTGCTGCAGAGGTCTGCGAGCTTGTGGAGAGGGCGCATAAAGTTGGGAACAGCAGGTGCACGTGAGCATGCAGAGAGAACATGTGACTTGCTCTCTCATTCGGGAAACCACCTGACAGCATTGTTTTGCAACTCTGGGTGACACTTTGGGTGTGCAGACTCATTTGGGGAGAGGCTGAATTGTCCGGTAGAGCTTGGTGGCAGCTTTCTCTCAGAGGTACGTGCAGCCATTACCACCAGGCACATAGACCCAGGTGCCGCATAGGGAGGAGCTGATGGAAATCAAGGCTGCCTGCTCAACCCGGAGACTCCACCCATCCAACCTGAGCACAGCTGATCCTCAGAGCCAATTGGCCTGAGGTCAAACCCTAATGGTGCTAACAATAATAATCTAGGGTTAACTTCAACAAGATTGTGCAACCCATAAAGGGCTGCAGCAAGAGTATCCACCTCAGGTAACTGGGGAAGCTGAGCCACTGTCCCTTAGAGGATATCTACCATACAAAGCTAATTGACCAACTCAGGGAAGCAGCCACAATGGAGAGACATGGAAAGAAATCAGATGTGAAAGAAATGGAGGAAAAAAAACTACTGGACATAGAGTTCAAAACCACAGTTATAAGATTTTTCAAGAGGCTCCTAAAAAAGGCCGATGAACTTAATGAGACCTTCAAGGAAATGAACAAGACCTACGAGGAAATGAATGAGACCTACGAGGATATGAACGAGACCCTCAAGAATATGAAAAAGGACCAACTAGAAATTAAGTATACATTGACTGAAATAAAAAATATTATACAAAGACCTAAAAGCAGTCTAGAGGACCACAAGAACCAAGTCAAAGATTTGAAATACAAAGAGGCAAAATCCACTCAGTTGGAAAAGCAAGAAGCAAAAAGAATACAAAAAATTGAAGATAGTGTAAGGGTCCTCTGGGACAGCCTCAAGCATACCAATATCCAAATTATAGGGGTGCCAGAAAAAGAGAGAGAGCAAGATAATGAAAAACTATTTGAAGAAATAGTGAACAAAAACTTCTCCCACCTAGTGAAAAAAATTTACTTAAAAGTCCAAGAAGCGCACAGAACCCCAAACTATAGGAATCCAAAGAGGACCACTCCAAGACACATCATAATTAAAATGACAAGAGCAAAAGACCAACAGAGAATATTAAAAGCAGCAAGAGAAAAACAGTTAGTTACCTATAATCGTTAAGTTACCTATATGATTGTCAGCAGATTTCTCAACAGAAACTATGCAGGCCAGACGGGAGTGGCAAGAAATATTCAAAGTGATGAATAGAAAGAATCTACAACCAATATTACTCTATCCAGCAAAGCTATCATTCAGAATTGAAGATCAGGTAAAGTGCTTCGCAGATAAGAAAAAGCTAAAGGAGTTCATCACTACCAAGCCAATATTATACGAAATGCTGAAAGATATTCTTCAAAAAGAGGAACAGAAAAAGGTAGAAATAAAAATTATGAACAACAAATACACATCTATCAACAAATGAATCTAAAAATCAAGTGAATTAAAAATCTGATGAATAGGATAAACTGGTGAATAAAACAGAATCATGGACATAGAGAGGGAATGAACTGACAATTCTTGGGAAGAAAAGGGGTGTGGGAGGTGCAGCAAGAGACTCGAAAATAATCATACACCTATGGGAGAGGACAGTTGTGGGAGTTAAGTGCAGAGGGGGCAATGAGTACTGGATGGAGGGGAGCTATAGGGAGAAAAATAGGGGAACAATGTAATTAATAAACTGAACAATAAAGATTAAAATATATAAAAAAGAATTTCATACATTGGGCTTCTAGAAATATTACAATAATGATGTATGGTGTTAGATGGTACTAGATTTATTGGAATAATCACTTTGTAAATTATATAAATGTCCAATCACTGGGTTGCACATCTAAAATTATACTGTAATTTAAAAATAAAAAGGTATTATTAAAAAAATAATGAAGTGTGTTCATAAATGTAAAAACAAAGTTGTATCATCATTGTAACAAGCTTAATAACAGTCCCCAAAGATATCAGGTCCTAATCCCTGTAATCTGTAAATCTTACCTTATATAGAAAATGGGTCTTTGTAGATGTGATTAAGTTAAACATCTTGGAATAGGGATTTTTTTCATAGACTAGAGGGCCAGTGCATGAATTTGTGCACAGGTGGGGTCTCTTGGGGATGGCCTGTGGAGATTGATCTCCAGCTCATGCCCCAAGCTTCATAGCCCCAGCTCATGCCCCCAGCCTCACAGTCCTGCAGCTCCCCCTGGCATCCCACCTTGACCTGGTGCTGCCCCCTCACCTGCTCCACCATCCTGCCTGCAGGGCAATCAATCAGGGCCAGACCCTCTGCCTGACTCCCTCAACACCTGATAGCCAAGCAGCAGCTCTACCCTCTGCTGAGACTGCTGGTTGCCATCTTTGGGGTGATGGGTGGGGCGATCGGGCTGCAGCTCCCACCTGCCTTGACCTGGTGCCACCTGCTCACCTGCTCCACCATTTTGCCATGGTCCCGTTCTCTCATCAGGGTCCATATGGGCTAACAGCATCTCTACTGTTGTTAGCTGCCAGCACTGTGTTGCCGATGCCCACCATGTTTTGTGCCACCCCCTAGTGGTTAGTGCATGTTATAGCAAGCAGTTAAACTCCTAGTGGAACAGCCACTGGAGGGGACAATTTGCATATTAGGCTTTTATTATATAGGGTTATCTGGAGGAACTCTATATGCAGTTACAAGTGTCCTTAAGAGGGATGCAGAGGGACTGTCGACACATGAGAAGACAATATGACTATGCAGACAGAATTGGAATGATGCAACTACAAACCAAGGAACTCTAGCAGCCCTCAGAAACTGGAAGAAGCAAAGTACAGATTCTCCCTTATAGCCTCCAGAGGGAATATGGCCCAGCTGACACCTTTATTGTGAAACTATTTTCAAACTTCTGGCTTCCAGAACTATGACAAAATAAAATTCTCTCCTTTTCAACAACTTTGTGATAATTTGTTACAGCAACCATAGGAAACTAATACAACTACTAACTACTATGGAAAGGAATTTGATAATATCTAGCAAAATTATATATGCCATTACCCTTTAATTCAAAAATGTAATTTTCATAAAATGCAAATTGACCATCACACCCTCACACAAGATGGCCACCTCCATGTGGTCACAATATGGCCATCACAAGATGACCACCACAAGATGGCCATCTTGTTACAATAATGATACAACTTTGTTTTTACATTTATATATATATGTCATATACTCGAGGCCCAGTGCATGAAATTCATGCACTGGGTGGGAGAGGGTGTCCCTCAACCCAGCCTGCACCCTCTCCAATCTGGGACTCCTTGGCAGTTGGAAATCCCTCTCATAATCTGGGACTGCTGGCTCCCAACTGCTCACCTGTTTGATTACCCCTAACCACTTCTGCCTGCCACCCTGATCACCACCTAACCACTTCCCTGCCATCCTGATTGACTCCTATCAGTTCCCTTGCTGGCCCAATTGCTCCCAACTGCCCTCCCCTGCTGGCCCAGTTTCCCCTATCTGCACTCTCCTGCTGACCTGGTCCCCTTCAAATGCCCTCCCCTGCAGGTCTGGTCACCCCAACTTCCCTCCCCTGCCAGCCCAGTCACCCCTAACTGCCCTCCCCTGATAACCTGGTTGCCCCTAACTGCCTTCCCCTTCAGGCCTGGTCCCCCCCCAACTGCCCTCCCCTGTTGGCCTGGTCTCCCCTAACTGCCTTCCCGTGCCGGCCATCTTGTGGTGGCCATCTTGTAACCACACAGAGGTGGCCATCTTGTGTGAGGGTGTGATGGTCAATTTGCATATTACCTCTTTATTATATAGGATATCTTCAAGATATACTAGCTATAACACAAAAATATGATAGATATAGACATAGCTATACATATACATACAGATATATATTAATTTATAGTGCTATTTTTATTGTAAAAGAAGAAAAGAAACCTAAATACAGGGTGGGGCAGAAGTAGGTTTATAGTTGTGAGTGTGCAAAACATACAGTTTATTTTTAAATTATTATTTATTTGTTATTGTATTGTTTTCCATCCTAACAAAGCTAAACCTACTTTTGCCCCACCCTATATATATCAATAGGAGGAGAATGAATAACTAAACTGTGACAGAACCACACAACAGTGTATAATAAGAAGGCTCAGAAGAATGGCCCTGGCTGGGTGACTCAGTTGGTTAGGACACTGTTTCATACACCAAAAGATTGTGGATCTAATTCCTGGTCAGGGCACATATCTAGGTTGTAGGTTTGATCCCCAGTCAAGGTGTATAGAAAGAAACTGATCGATGTTTCTCCTTTCCTCTCTCTTTAAAATTAATAAACATACCCTCAGGTAAGAATTAAAAAGAAGAAGAATGATAAATAGCTCTACATAGGGTTATAGAAGGATCTCCAAAATAACCCATGGACCAGTGACAGATGTGCAGGGCACCTTCCTTCTTACCAACATTGGTGTCATTTCAGTGTGTAAATGGACTAGTCAGAGTCCCATGGAAGCAAATTTGTCCTTAATCTTGACTGCCTCAGACCCCTGGAGTGTCCAGTCGGTTATCTCTGAGCCCTGTCTGTTCACCCAGGAGCCCCACTATAGACTCCAGTCAGGCTGGACTCCCTGTTCCCTCCCTCCCATTCAGCCTCCATTAGTCCTGCCCACTGTACCAAGCAACTCCTCTGAGGTGCAGTTAGGTTCTGCTGAAGCATGGTAGCAATCATCTCAGGTAGAAACTGCTGTTTGGGTTCTTTACTTATTTGTTTGCTAAAACAATAGAAAGTTATTTTGATTTTCTGAACTTATGTATGATATCCCAATACTCCATTGATGATGGTTTGAATATTCCATTGATTGTGATCTCATTGGTCATCGAAGCACATTTCTCTGGGAACCAGCACAATTCAATTATCCTAAATTTTCTCAGTAGCTACAGATAACTGAGTTTCAGTTGACTCAGTGGTCCTGGAATCAGAACATACCCTAAATTGCCTCAGTAGCTACTGATAGTGGATTCCTGTTGACTTAGAGATCCCAGAATCTGGACAATACAATTATTCTAAATTGCCCAGGTGGTCCCAGATAATGTGCTTCTGTTGATTCAGTGATTCTTAGATACTTTAGGTAACTAACTTGCTCAATTTTTGCTTCTGTAAAAAAAACAAAAAAACAAAAATGCTTTCGCGAAATAGGTTCCTCATTCCAGATCCAAAGATGTAATCTATACCATTGTGATATTCTGCAAATATAAGCCAGATGTGTCAGGCTGTTCAGGGCTGCGAGGTCTGGAGCAAAAGTGCTCCAGACCTCGCATGCCGCCTGCCTTTAATAAATAACTCCATAATTTGACTTTTTGAGATGTCCTTTGTAAGATGGGGTTTACACTACAACACTACAGAGATGACCATAACTTCCACAAGGACCTGGACCTTCAGTTACCTCTTACTAGAACTTTAAGTAGGTTCCAGAATCCAGATATCAAGCATTCCTTAGGTGAGGAGAGAGGGCATCAACAGAGTATATTGATGACCATAACTTCCACAAGGACCTGGACCTTCAGTTACCTCTTACTAGAACTTTAAGTAGGTTCCAGAATCCAGATATCAAGCATTCCTTAGGTGAGGAGAGAGGGCATCAACAGAGTATAGTGTGTGTATATGGTGAAAAGTTGCATAACAGTATTGTATTTTGTTTAGAAAAGCTAAGAGAGTAATTTTAAAAATTCTCATCACAAGAAAAAAATTATAGCCATATATGGTGATGGATATTAAATAGACTTGTAGTGATCATTTTTCAATATGTACAAATATTAAATCATTATCTTGTATACCTAAAACTAATATGTCAATTATCTTATTTAAAATGACAGACAATGGACATAAAACAGTTATATAAATCCCCAACAAACACTTGGAAACACACCAATACAAATAAATAAAATGAAAAGAATAATATTTAGTCAATCAGACAAGTAATAAATTATAATGTAGAATATGGTCTCATTATACAAAATAATATATATCAGCATGGGTTTATAGATATGCGACTTTAAGTTCAGTGTGTTACATATAGAGAAAATAATCTGAAGAATAGGTATCAATAACTTAACAGAAACTACCACTGTATTATGTCGGGGCAAAAGGAGAGGCAGAATAATTTTAACTTCTAATATATATATTTTTTATTATTTGATATGTCTTAAACAAACAAAAAAAGAATTAACTGGTAATGTGATAAATACTGAAAGGGGGGAGGGGCTAGCCTGAAGGTCATTGGCACACAACCTTGAGCGAAACAAAGGAGTACTCATTGCATCTGAAACAGAGAAAAATATTTCCACACTAGCTAATAAGCTTGACACAGGCTGTGTGTGGGCTCTTCATATCTAGGTAAGGAAGTATTCCAGGCCCAAGGTCCATTCTTCTGTGGCTGAGTGGGGGTTGAAAAACTATGCCCCTGAGACTTCCTTTCTCTACAGGCAGGATTATAGTAGGATCACCACAGTGTGTTGAAAATTTCAGAAAGCTTTGGCATATGCAATGGAATTCATACACCTTTCTCCCACCCTCCCATTACCTCACCCTTTGCCAGGACCCCTGGAAAACTTTCACGCCTGCAATTCTGACTCTGATCACCAGGTGGCATCTTTTGCCACTTAATACAGGTTATTTTTATCCCAATGAAAAGGCATAATTTTTATAAACAAAAGATGTTTTCCTCAGAGCAGATTATGAAATAATAAGTACTGAGTGATCACAACTCTCTTTGAAAAAATTCATGTTTATAAAAAGATTGAGATGGTAATCTTATTCTGCTTATTCCTATATCTATACCTTATTAATTGATTAATGTGTGCTGGGTGTTTACTGGGCCAGGCATTGACATGTCAGTGGAATTCCATAACTGCATCCCATACCTTGCTTCTTGATCTCTAGACCTGAAATATGAAATGTTCACAGGGAGCAAGATGGATGTTAGTGTCTACCTTATGGTGTCTGATGTAAAATGGACTCCATTCCAAGCAAGATTGGTCCTGAGTCCTGGAAATTCAGCATCAAAGGAGAAAATCAAGTGGTTGAAAAGAGAGAACTTGAACCTTGAGATTGCTGTACATACAACACACCCCTCCCTCCTCTTGCATGGCACTAATAGGCTCCTACATTCACTTTACAGGTCCTCACTCACAGACAGATTGCACAGAACAAGTAACCCTTGTCAGGTTTCAATATTGCTTTTTCTCATGGCAGGAACTACTTACAGCTTTTACTTTTTACTTTAGCCCTTTATTAGGTCACAGTGATGGATTTCCAAACCAGTTTTGTACCTGCCTTATCCCTAGAGGGAGTTCACTCTCCTTGTATTGTGAGGTAACATGGAGCTTCTGCTTCATGTTAAGACTTCCGCTCTCAGTTGGGAGCGCCTGGGCCAAGGAGACAGAAGGGAGTACAGCCAGAGTTCTCAAAGACAAGCACAGGACTAGGACCTTTGTACAAAGAGCTAATTCTTCTGATTTAGTGAAATGGTTTGCGCAGGTTTCTCACATCATATTCACCTCCCCTCAGGGTTCCTCTTAGATAATCTGTGAGGAAATAGGTAGTCTCATTCATTGTTGGAGATAACGTAAAATTCTTGAGGAGGGGATTTGATACTATCTAGTAAAATTACATATGTATTCTTGGAATCAGAAATCACTCTTCTGACAATCAATCCCAAAGAAATAATCCAGAAAGGCATTAAGTGAAAAGCCATTTCTTGCAGAACAATTCATAACAATAGGAGACTAGAAACACCACAGGGGACTAGTTGAATAATTTAAGATATATCTACATCGTAGAGTACTATGCAGCTTTAAAATGAGGATTCCCTCTTTAGACTGCTATGTAGTAATCTCTAAGATACATTGTTCAGTTAAAAATAAAGTGAAGAAAAGTATGTAGAGCTGCTTCTATTCAACACAGTAGCCACTCACCTATTTTGCATTTAATAAATCAAATTTAAATAAAATTGTAAATTCAGTTTCTCACTAGTGCTCACCAGCACAGATACAGAAAGGTTTCACTTTTCACAGAAATTTCTATTAGACTGCATTGGTGAAGAATATGTTACCTTTTACCTCTGAACAGAACTTTAAAAAAAACACCTAATGTACATGCTATATTTGATTATATTTTCAGAAACTGAAAGGATAAACAAAAACTGATAAAAGTGAGTACCTGTAAGGGGATAGAAGAACAGTCCACGATGGAAGCCAATGATGTACTAGTATATATTCTCTTAAAAATACAGAATAGACCTTCTAGTTTCTAGTCCTGCATGTAAGAAGATGGAAGTTGACAATCCATTCTTTTAAAAAATATATATTTATTGATTTTAGAGAGGAAAGGAGAGGGAGAAGGAGATAGAAACATCAACGAGAAAGAATCATTGGGGAAGATGGCGACGGGCAGGAAGGTAGGGAGGGAGAGAGTGTGAGAGAGTGAGGAACCCATAGAGGAGAGTGTAGCATGTGTGTTGTGTGTGTGAGTATGAACTAGGGACAGTTAGACTCTGCAGGTCCTCCAAGGGGCTGCCAAACCGGGCATTCTTGGACAGTGGAGCCCCGCGAACAAGGCCCCACACTCCGAGGAGGCCAGCTGGCCTGGCGGCGGAGACCACGCCATCTTGAGAAGCAGAACTGCCTGGACTGGGACCCTGCCCTCAATCAGTCACATCTCAGATGCAAGCCAGGGACCTGCAGGCACTAGGGACAGCGAATTACAGCCACAGCTTCAGACCAACAGACTACAGGAGTCCAGACTTCCTGGCAGCAGATTTCTGTGAGTCAAGGAGCCTATCGCCCTCCCTGCAGGATCACAGATAGCTCCATAGTAACCAATAGACCCGCCTCTCACTTCAGCCACAACTCCCCTAACCCCTACAGGGAACCTCAGGCTTGGAGTTTAAAAACTTGCTTTCCCAGCTATCCCAGGGGGTCTTGGGCTTTCGAACACTCTCGCACTCCTGCGCATGCATGTGGCCGAAACTCCCAAAAAGGAAATGGGGCCATGGAGCCTGAGAGCTCGCTCAGGGGCCTCAGTACTGCTAAGGGAATTTGAGAGACTGGAGGTGGCCTCCTGCAACACAATTGCAACCGGGTGACCAAACCTGCAGGGCATCAGTGCCACCTGACCTGGTTACAGGGCAAACACTCACAGAAGTCAGTCTTCCATAGTGCAGACACACCACAGAGCTATTGTGCAACCCAGATCCCCATGGTGATCAAGACCCAAATTCTCCCAGCAAGAGGCAGCACTGAACACCACTGACTTGACTCTGTGTCTTACCTTATGTGCCTGGAATCCCTGACTCACAGCATACCCACACTAAAAGCCAGTGACTCCAATTCTTGGTGCATGCACACATCGGGACCCTGACCCTCAATGAGAAATCTCACAATGCAACAGACTCTGATATTCGATTCTTGGTGCAGACACAGGGAAACTTGGACTCCTGGTACCATTTTCAACACATACCAAGAGCGTGGTGCAGGCAGGGTCCCTGATTCTAGGTGTGCACACGAGACCTCACAGAACACTGGGAACACTGACCCTGGGAAAGCCTGGTTCCCACCAACCCACAGCACCCACACACTCCAGTGTCGGAGCTCTTTAGTGACACTCAGGTGCTGCAAAGTTACCACACCACACAGCCCAGGTCCACACAACTCAGAGTTTTAACCTTCTGGTGATAGTCAGAATAAGGAGATGACACAATACCCAGAAGAAGGAAAATGAGGAGTCGCAAAGAAAGGAAATTAGTGAAATTGAAGCTTGCAACATGACTGAAAAAGAATTCAGAGTAACGGTCATGGAATTTATACATTGGATGGGTGAGAAAATCAGCAACCTATGTAAGAATGAGGAAGAAATGAAAAATGATATAGCTACCATCAAAAACACCATGGAAAGTTTCAACAGTAGACTAGAAGAAGCAGAGGACCAAATTAGTGAGTTAGAGGGTCAGGTACAGAAACAAGCTCAAACTGAACAGCAATTGGAGAAAAAAAATTAAAAATAGGAGGAAAGCCTAAGGGAGCTTTCGGACAACATGAAACGAAGTAATATACATATAATAGGACTGCCAGAAGGACAAGAAGAGCAGCAAGGATTAGAAAATCTATTTGAAGAAATAATGACCAAAAACTTCCTGGATATGGGGAAGAAAAAAGTTACACAAGTACAGAGAGTCCCAAGCAGGATCAACCCCAAAAAACCCACACCAAGACACATCATAGTTTCAATGGCAAATATCAAAGATAAAGAGAGAACCTTAAAGGCAGCAAGAGAGACAGAGAGTTACTTACAAAGAAACCCCCATCAGATTATCAAATGATTTCTCAACAGAAACACATCAGGCTAGAATGGATTGGAAGGAGGTATATAAAGTGTTGCAAAGCAAAGGACTGAATCCAAAAATACTCTATCCAGCAAGACTATCAATCAAAATTGAAAGGGAAATCAGGAGCTTCACAGACAAAAAGAGGCTAAGGGAGTTTATCACCACCAAACCAGCAATGCAAGAAATGCTAAAGGGAATACTGTAAAAAAAGAAAAAGAAATAAACAGGTAAGAAGAAACGCAGACACAAAAATAGATATGACTAAGAACAAATACCTTTCAGTAATAACTTTAAACGTAAATGGACTAAATGCCCCAATCAAAAGACTAAGTGGCTGAATGGATAAAAAAACACAACCGATATATATATATATGCTGTCTACAAGAGACCCACCTCAGAACAAGAGACTCACACAGATTGAAAGTGAAGGGATGGAAAAATATCTTTCAGGAAAATGGAAATGAAAAGAAAGCTGGGGTAGCAATACTTATATCTGACAAAATAGACCTTAAAATAAATGCCATAACAAGATATAAGGAAGGCCACTTTATAATTCTAAAAGGATTGATACAACAAGAGGATATAACCCTAATAAACATATATGCACCCAATGCAGGAGCACCCAAATACATAACAAAACTCTTAGAAGATATCAAGGGAGAGATAGACAACAATACAATCATTATAGGGGACTTTAATACACCACTGACATCACTGGATAAATCCTCTAGACAAAAAATCAGCAAAGACATAACAATCCTAAATGATTCACTAGAACAGATGGACTTAACTGACATCTTCAGAACATTTCACCCAAAAGCCATGGAATGCACGTTTTTCTCAGGTGCACATGGGATATATTAAAAAATAGACCACATATTGGGTCACAAGCAAAGTCTCCCAAAATTCAAGAAGACTGAAATCATACCAAGCATCTTCTCAGTCCACAAAGCCATAAAATTAAAACTAAATTACAATAAAAACAATCAAAAAATCTCAAACACTTGGAAACTGAATAGCATGCTATTAAACAATGATTGTGTTATCAATGAGATCAAAGAAGAAATTAAAAGCATCCTGGAAACTAATGACAAGAAAAACACAACAATCCAAAATGCATGGGACACAATGAAAGCAGTCCTAAGAGGGAAATTTATAGCTCTACAAGCCTACATCAAAAATCCGGAAAAAAAATGGTAGTAAATAAACTAACTCTACAGCTCAAAGAATTAGAAAGAGAGCAAAAAGAAAAGCCCAGAGTGAGCAGAAGGAAGGAGGTAATAAAGATCAGAGCAGAAATAAATGACTTAGAGACCAAAAAATATATAAAAGATCAATAAAACCAAGAGCTGGTTCTTTGAAAAAATAAACAAGACTGATGAACCTCTAGCCAGGCTCACCAAGAAGCAAAGAGAGAGAAATCAAATAAACAAAATCAGAAATGAGAGAGGCTAAATAACAACAGAAGCCACAGAAATACAAAGGATTGTTAAAAAATACTATGAACAACTCTACTCAAACAAACTAGACAACCTAGAAGAAATGGACATATTCCTAGAATAATACAAAATTCCAAAACTCGATAGGGAAGATTCTAAAAATATAAATAGGTCGATAATTATTGAAGAAACTGAAACAGTCATCAAAAAGCTCCCAGCAAACAAAAGCCCAGGGACAGACAGCTTCACTGGGGAGTTTTACCAAACATTTAAGGAAGAACTAAAAATTATCCTCCCCAGACTATTCCAAAAAATTCAAGAGGAAGGAACACTCTCTAGCTCATTCTATGAAGCCAGCATTACCCTAATACCAAAACCAGATAAAGACAACACAATGAAAGAGAATTATAGGCCAATATCCCTCATGAACATAGATGCCAAAATCCTCCACAAAATTCTAACAAATCGGATCCAGCAGTACATCAGAAAGATCATACACCATGACCAAGTAGGATTTATCCCAGGGATGCAAGAATGGTTCAATATCCACAATCAATAAATGTGATACATCACATAAACAAATTGAGAGATAAAAATCACATAATCATATCAATTGATGCAGAAAAAGCATTTGACAAAATCCAACACCCCTTCTTGATCAAAACGCTCAACAAGTTAGGAATAGAAGGATCATACCTCAACATAATAAAAGCTATATATGAAAAACCCTCAGGCAACATCATACTCAATGGAAAAAAAGCTACAACCATTTCCCCTAAGAACAGAAACAAGACAGGGATACCCACTCTCACCACTCCTGTTCAACATAATACTGGAAGTACTAGCCATTGCGATCAGATAAGAAGAAGAAATAAAAAGCATTAAAATGGGAAAAGAAGAAGTAAAACTGTCCTTATTTGCAGATGACATGATATTGTACATAGAAAACCCTAAAGACTCCATCAAAAAATTATTAGACTTAATAAATGAATTTGGCAATGTAGCAGGATACAAAATTTATACCAAGAAATCTATGGCATTCCTTTACACCAATAGTGAACTTATAGAACTAAAAAAGCAATCCCATTTTCCATCACACACAAAAAATTAAGATACCTAGGAATAAACTTCACTAAGGCGGTAAAAGACCTGTATGCGAAAAACTACAGGACACTCAAAAAAGAGATAGAGGAAGACATAAATAGATGGCAGAACATACTATGTTGATGGATTGGTAGAATCAAAATCATCAAAATGTCCATACTACCCAAAGCAATCTACAGATTCGATGCAATCCCCATTAAAATACCAATGGCATATTTCACTGACCTACAACGAATTTTCCAAAAATTCATCTGGAACAAAAAAAGACCCCAAATAGCTGCAGCAATCCTGAGAAAGAAGAGCAAAGTAGGTGGGATCTCAATACCAGCTTTCAAGCTGTATTGCAAAGCCATTGTTCTTAAAACAGCCTGGTACTGGCACAAGAACAGACATATAGGTCAATGCAATAGAATAGAAAACCCAGAATTCGACCCAAACCAATATGCCCAATTAATATTTGACAAAGGAGGCATGAACATAAAATGGAGTCAAGATAATCTCTTCAACAAATGGTGTTGAGAAAATTGGACAGATGCATGTACAAAAAAATGAAACTAGACCACCAACTTACACCATACACAAAAATAAACTCAAAATGGATCAAAGACTTAAACATAAGAAGGGAAACCATAAACATACTAGAGGAATCCACAGGCAGAAAAATCTCAGACATATGCCGCAGGAACTTCTTCAATGATACGGCTCCTATAGCAATGGAAACCAAAGAGAAAAAAACAAATGGGAATAGATCAAAATAAAAAGCTTTTGCATAGCAAAGGAAACCATCAACAAAACAACAAGAAATCGCACTGCATGGGAGAACATATTTGCCAATGTCACCACAGACAAGGGTTTTATCTTCAACATTTACAGGGAACTCATTCAACTTAACAAAAGGAAGATAAACAATCCAATCAAAAAATGGGCAACAGACCTAAATAGACACATTTCGAAGAAGGAAAGAAGGAAGGCTAAGAGACATATGAAAACATGCTCAAAGTCACTAATTATCCAAGAGATGCAAATCGATGCAACAATGAGGTGTCATCTCACTCCTGTCAGAATGGCAATCATCAACAAATCAACGAACGACAAGCGTTGGCGAGGATGCTGAGAAAAAGAAACTCTTTTGCACTGCTGGTGGGAATGAAGACTGGTGCAGCCACTGTGGAGAACAGTATGGAGTTTCCTCAAAAAACTAAAAATGGAACTCCCATTTGACCCATTGATCCTACTTTTAGGAATATATCCCAAGAAACTAGAAGCACGAATCAAAAGGATTTATACTCATTGAAGCACAATTCACCATAGCTAAGATTTGGAAACAGCCTAAGTGCCCATCAGCAGATTACTGGATTAAAAAACTGTGGTATATCTACACAATGGAATACTACGCTGCAGTAAAAAAGGAGTTCTTACCATTTGCAGCAGCATGGATGGAACTGGAAAGCATTATGCTAAGTGAAATAAGCCAGTCAGAGGAAGACAAATACCACATGATCTCATTCATTTGTGGAATATAAAGAACATAAACTGATGAACAGGGACAGATCCAGAGGCAGAGAAGCATTGACCAGAATGCTGGTCCTCAGGGGGAAGGTACAGGAGGGAGGGGGGAAGGAGGAGAGATCAACCAAAGGACTTGGATGCATGAATATAAGCCTAACCAATGGACATGAACACCAGGGAGGTGAAGGCATGAGTGGGGGGAGGGTTGGAGGGTTAATAGAGAGATAAGGACACATATGTAATACCTTAATCAATAAGGAAATTGTGAAAAAAATAAAAATAAATAAATAAATAAATAAAATTATCATAAAAAAGAAAAAAAGAAAGAATCATTGGTTGGCTGCCTCCTGCATGCTCCCAACTGGGTATTGAGCCCACAATCTGTGCATTTGCCCTTGACTGGAATCCAACCCGGGACCTTTCAGTCCACAGGCTGATGCTCTATCCACTGAGTCCAACCAGGTAGGGCAACAATCCATTCTAACAAGTTAAAAAGCTGAGTAAAATATTGCTTTGTGTTTTGATCTTTACAAGAATATATTGCCCAGAATCCAATTTAAAAAAATCTACTGCACAGACATGAGATAACTGGCTGTGTGATCTCAGAAGTTTGAAAGAACCTCTCTGTGCTTCAGTTTCTTCTTCTGTAATATGAGAAAACCAGTGTTTTCTACCTCATGGGTGTGGTTTTGAGAATTAATTCAGTTAGTACATGAAAACACTTAGAGCACTGCTAGGCACACAGCAATAGCTCAAAAAATTCCGTTTTTAAAAAATAGAATGTGATAGTTTTATAATTTTATAGTTTGAATATGTGTTTAAAAGATTAAGTCTTACAACTGACTGACAGATCTCAGAGGGAAGGGGGTGGGGTGGGAGGTTGGGAAGAGACTAACCAAAGAACTTTTATGCTTATATGCATAGCCCATAGACACAGACAATAGTGTGGTGAAGACCTAGGGTGGGGTGGGAATTGGGTGGAGGGAGCAATAGGGGGAAATGGGGAACATCTATAATGCTCTCAGCAATAAAGAGAAATAAAAAAGAGTCATACAACTGAAAATTATGCACCAACTGATGCATGTTTTAAGTCACTAGTTTTCAGGATAACTACTGTTAGGTACCCAAGTGATAGTCATGAGAACATCTCTAAAGCACTTGGACCAACTGATCTCAGGAAACAACCATTTCTGCATGTGGCTACAGAAAGGCAAGGACTCACCCAGAATCCTGCCTTCTCTTCATTTGCCCTCTATGCATAGCCACTGCTGGTGCCCCACCTGCAGCACACCCTGTCCAGGCCCACCCCTGTCCTCTGCACACTGCTGCAGCACTGGGCCAGTTCACCCTTTTACCTCGCCTGGAGTCTGCATGGTTCTCCTCATGGTTATCCCCACAGCTATCTTGTTCCTGCCCAATCCATTCTCCACACAGCAGCCAGAGTCACTTTCTGAGAACATAAATCAGAGCATGTCACTTTCACACTCAACCTTCCACTCTCAGAATAAACTCCTTGCAAGGCCCAGATGATGTGGCTCTTGTCTGCCCTTTGACCTCCTCTCCTACCATCTGCACTTTGTCAGGATCCAGCCACCAGAGCTTAGTGTCTTCTCCTGGAACACCTGCTTCCACGCACATCACAGGACTAGAGACCCAAAGACCTACCAGGCCTGCTTTCCTTTTGTCATGAAGGACTCAGCTCCAATGTCACTTCCTGAGAAAGACCTTCACTGACAGCCCATCTGTAACAATCTCTGTCCCCATCATTTTCTACCCTATTTATGTTTGTTTTCTTCAAAGCACTCATCCCCATATGGAACTGCCATGTTTACTATTGTGTTTATCTGCCTGTTTTCCCAAACTAGAATGGAACTCCAGGGCTCCTGCCTGTATTGCTCTCTGTATTGTGTCCCCAGTGCCTCTTTCAATGCTTCATATATAAATCTGTGACTTAATCCTATCTAATAAAAGAGTAATTTGCAGATTGACCATCACTCCAACACACGAGAGGGCTGCCCCCATGTGGTCAAAGATCCTGCCCCCATGTGGACACAAGATGGCCACTACAAGATGGCCAGCAGGGGAGAGCAGTTGGGAGGGACCAGGCCTGTAAGGGAGGGAAGTTGGGGTGATCAAGCATGCAGGGGAGGGCAGTTAGGGGTGACCAGGCCGGCAGAGGAGGGAAGTTGGGGGCAAACAGGCTGGCAGGGGAGACATCAATTAGGCTAGCAGGGTAGTGGTTAGCGGGTGATCAGGCTGGCAGACAGAAGTGGTTAGGGGCAATCAGGGAGGTAGGCAGGTGAGCAGTTTGGAGCCGGCAGTCCTAGATTTTGAGAAGGATGTCCGACTGCCCGTTTAGGCCCCAAACAGGCAGTCGGACATCCCTTGAGGGGTCCAAATTGGAGAGGGTGCAGGCTGGGCTAAGGGACATTCCCCACCCCCACTCCCCACCCCCATGCATGAATTTCATGCACCGGGCCTCTAGTATTACATAAATGAACGAATTGCTACCTATTTGTTGACAGGAGCAGACACAGATATTTAAATCAGAGTTGCAGAAGTTGACAAGGAAATTAGACATCAAAGGATTGAAAATTTTAATAAGTGTTCATTTCAAGTTCAGAGCAGTGCTTTCTGGTATTCTGGATGAATACCAGAAACAACTGGAGAAATTACTCAAAATGTACACACCTTCTCCTCACCTCCCTGGTTCTGATTCAGCAGACCTAGAGTGGACTGAGGAATCTGGAATTTTTCATGCATTCACTTATGATTTTAGTGAAGTGGTCTGAGGACCACTTAGAAAAATCCTGACCTAAACAGCTGACATTTGTGTAGCATTAATTTAATGTCTACTACGCAGATTTTTATAGTATCTGAGATGTCTCTGCTAATGTAATTACCCAAAAGTGTACCGGTCCTTCCTCCCCTCCAACAACCACAGCTTGCTTTCCTACCTGGATCAGACCTAAGCTCCACAATGTTCCTGCAGCATTGGGTATTGTTATCCTGTTGAATAGAAGACACTGGAGGAAAGGGTAGTGACTTACCGGAAGGGTCCAATGATGGGCATCCTCACTCTCGCTCCAGGAGCCTGTCTAGCACACTCGACATCACACTTGGTTCTTCTCCATCAGCTCCAGTTTCTGGGGCTAAGAATCCACACCCTTTCCTGAAGTTTCACTGGAAGGGAGAGTCAGGAGATATGACAACACATGGACAGAGAGCAACATGAGAGGACGGGAAAGCACATGAAATGCAGGGAAAGGGGTGAGGATGTGGTTCCTGCCCCCATTCAGTTCACTGGAGGCCACACAATGATGCTTTGCCTCTTTCCCAACTGATCATACTCCACCTCCCCTTGTAGCAGTGGCACTGAAGCTACACATCGTGGAAAGTGGGCTCATCCCTGCTCGCTGTTATATTTCACAGTGTTCTCTCTGGTAGTCATGCTATGATGCTAGTGCCAGGAGTATCACATTGAAAGGGGGAAAAAGTTAAAGTGGGAAAAGAGAAATGAAATTTAGCAAGGGCATACTAGATGCCACACATTATAGATTGTTATTTTCAGGCTTTTTCTCTTCAATTTCTCAAAGTGATGCTCTAAGCTGAGCATATTTACCTCCTTTCTATATAATTGGACATAACCTCAGAGAGCAAAGTACATGTTCAAACAATTCTAAGGAGGTGTTAAATGGACAGACACAGCAGCCAACTTAGAGGCACTTTCATTGGCCAAATCTGTGACACTTTTTATAAGTATTATTTTTATTATTTTAATCCTTGCCCTACCTGAGGACATGGAAAGAGGGAGGGAGGGAAGGAGAGAGAAAGAAGGAGAGAGAGAGAGAGAGAGAGAGAGAGAGAGAGAGAGAGAGAGAGAGAGAGAAGGAGGAGGAGGAGGAGGAGGAGGAGGAGGAGGAGGAGGAGGAGGAGGAGAAGGAGAAGGAGAAGGAGAAGGAGAAGGAGAAAGAAGAAGAAGAAGAAGAAGAAGAAGAAGAAGAAGAAGAAGAAGAAGAAGAAGAAGAAGAAGAAGAAGAAGAAGAGGAAGAAGAAGAAGAAGAAGAAGAAGGAGGAGGAGGAGGAGGAGAAGAATCAGTTGTCTGTTGTATGTTCCCGACTGGGGATCAAACCTACAACCCAGGTATCTGCCCTGACTGGGAACTGAACCAGCCAGCAATTTTTCAGTGTATAGAACAATGCTCAACCAGCTGAACCACTGCAGCCTGGCAACAATTGAGCATCAAAATAAATAATTATAGTATCAGATGGTAGCTCTTAGAACAAAATTGGAGTATATGAGTTATAATGATATAAATAAATAAATAAATAAATAAATAAATAAATAAATAGAAGAGAAAGCTCTACCTCCAGTCAAATTTCAATTAATAAACCTGGGAAAAAATGAGAAAATTAGAAAAGCAATATTTGACAACAGAATAATAGGTGATTCAGGCTAGGATTATTAAATAATGCTTAATCTGTGCCAGAGTTACCATGGCAACCATGCTGGACAAGTGAAGCTGTGGCGGGGGGGGGGGGGGGAACAATACTGTTATTTGGTTCCTATTATGTGCTACGATGTGAATAGAACTGACATGATCACAGTAATTCAACTCAAGTATTCCTCACAATAATGACTCATAGCAACTTCAGCAATCTACACGCATACAAACATACTTAAACATGTTGTCTTCTTTCAGCTGTCTCACCATCCAAAAATCCAGGTGAGGTGGATTTTGTGGGAGACAAAAAAGAAAACTCCCACAATTCAACTCATTCAATTCTAACCATACATATAAAGTTGAAAGTTACATAAGTATTTTCTTTTAGTGATTGATTTTTCTGGCGATGACCTGTAGAATTCTCTCTGTGAAATTTTTCTCTCTAGAATTAGTATATTGCCAGTAATGCCTAGAACCGAGATGGCAAACCTATGACACAAGTGTCAGTACTGACATGCGTAGCCATTTTTGATGACATGCGGCTGCATGCGGTCACATACAGAGAAGTATGGGGCCACATGCCAAGAAGGACGTTTCATCCTCAGCTACTGCACAGCCAGGTGCAGTAGCCGAGGATGAAACATTTGCTGTAGTGTAGTGTAGACACTCTGTGCTGGAGGTCTGTAGGCCAAAAAAAACCCCCAGAACTCTGGCACACAGCGTCTAGTTCTGGGACTTCCCGGTTAGGCCATTAGGGGATCTTTGACCTCACTTCTGGGTGAGGGAGCAGGGAGCAGTGGAATGCCACAGGGGACCCATCTCTGGGGGCCCTGTGATCTCCATTACCAGCAACCACATAACCACAGCAACCATAATCAAATCTACTGTTCTGGGGTGTCGTGGATTTCTAATTGACCATCATAACTGAGATAAGGGAGGGGGAGGCTGGGAGAGGCGAGGGCCTGTGCTATGGGCGCTGTTTCCCACAATTAGAAATAGCGGCAGCCATCTTAATTTATATAAGGAACGTCATTTTGCAGCATAGTGCAGACTCCATTTCATCATTCTTACTGTTGTGCATCCTTATTAACCCCTATTTCTGCTTATTAACCCTACCCTTTCATAAAAGACAGTTACATGTGCCATCTTGTGGTCAGTTAGGCTAGTTAACCCCTAATTGCCTGAAGGAATAAAAGGCTATCTATAATTCTATCTTCTGTTACTGCCCCCCTGATGGAGAACACAAAAAATAAAAAAAGAAACAAGGTTAAGTAAAGAAAGTGGTAGTAGCAGTAGCCGACCCTTTCAAGAGACATGGACTGAGATGTATGGCATTATAGAAAGAAATTGCAGATCATTTTGCATTCTATGTACTGAAACGGTAGTAAGCAGAACGTGGAATATTAATAGATGTTTTGAAACTAGTCATTCCCAGCTCTTGAAAAAAAAGTGAGGATGAAAGGAAGGAATACATTTCCAGACAGCTACACCTTTATAAGAGCCAATCTAATTCCATCCTTAAATTTATAAAAGGCTCTACAAATTTAACATCTGCAAGTTTGAGCATTGCTCAATCCATAGCTGAGAATGGAAAAGCACTCAGTGAGGGGGAATTTATTAAAGAAATTCTCCTAAGATGTGCATCAGCTCTATTTCACGATATGCAGAATAAAGATGCAATTATTAAGAGAATATCTGAGTTACCACTCAGTAGAAATATCATAAAAGACCAAATAATGAGACTGAACACAAACATACAACAGCAATTAAAGAAAGACATAAGTAATTGTAAATATTTTTCTATCTCTCTTGATGAAACTACTGATGTCACATCACATGCTCAGTCGGCCGTTATTGGTCGATATTCTGATGGTCTCACAATGAGAGTTGATAAAGTTAGTATCAGTGCCAACAAGTATATCAGGAAACGAAATATGTAAGGCTGTTATACAAACATTCCGTGACCTAAGCATTGGTATCTCTAAAGTTGTGTCAGTGACGACAGATGGGGCACCAAATGGTGAGGAAAAAGGTCAGATTTGTCAAATTGTTTATGGAAGCTATTGGACATCCGATTGTGCCTTTTCATTGTATTATCCATCAGGAGGTTTTATGTGCCAAGGCAGGATTCACCCATTTAAATGACTTAATGTCAGTTGTCACAAAAATAGTTAATTTAATAGCTGCTCACCCCCTTCACAAGCGAGAATTTTCTGCACTTTTACTGGAAATTGATTCCACTTACAGTGGACTGCTGATGTGCAATAATATAAGATGGCTGAACCAAGGCAAAGTTCTTGAGTGCTTTGAAGAAATTAAGGTATTTCTTGAGGATAAGGATCTGGGAAACTTTTCTCAGCTAAATGATGATAAGTCGGTCAACATCCTGATATTTTTTACAGATATCTATGTTCATATTAATGAACTGAACTTAAAGTTACAATGTTTTGGCAAAAGCATTGATGTTATGTTTGGGTACATTAAAGCTTTTGAAAGTAAACTTAAAATTTTCAACAGAGATGTAGAAACTAAAACTTATATTTTCCTTGAGTAACAAAGTATTTTGAGAAGGCCAGTGCAGCTGTACAAAATGAAATGGAACCCTTGCATATAAAGTATCAGCATGTTTTAGACTTGTTACTTGACCAGTTCAGTGATAGATTTAATCAATTTAGAAGCCTAGAACAGACTATAAAAATAATTAAGTATCCTGATGTAGTAGTCTACAGTAGTTTGGAATTAAATGGTTTCCAATGGATGCAAATTGATGATTTGGAGATGCAACTTGCAGAATTTCAAGACAGCATCTGGGCTCAGATGTTTGTCGACTTGAGTTCAAAGCTTGAGAATCTGGAAAGGTGCCGCTTAGAGAATCAAGAGGCACCTTTGTCACTACGAACGGGAAATTTGGAGTGCCTGGAACCGATTACCAGACACTTTTAGCACCCTGAAAAATATAGCAATGGCTTTACTCACAATTTTTCTCTCTACGTACTTTTGTGAGACCTTATTCTCAGCATTAAATAATATCAAAACCAATAAAAGAAACAGATTGACAGAAGAAGTTAGTAGCGCTTGCTTGGGCTTGAAGTGTACAAAATACCAACCTTCAATTGAAGGTTTAGCCAATGAAATTTAGCAACATAAAGGTCACTAATAGGCAGGTTAAAGAATTCTCCCTCCCTCTCACTTATCTTAGTTCACGTCACCCCACACAAGTTAAATAATATCCAGACCAACAAAAGAAACCAACTGACAGATGAACAAAGAAGTCACTAAGCAGGTAAGTTAAATTATTAGTTTTTGGTTTATTAAATACAGTTATATATTACAATTATACATTTTTGTTATTTAAAGTATAAATATCATGAAATTATGTTTTTTTTTTCTCAAAGTGACACCACTTGAATTATGCTCTGTTTTTTGGCGAATTTTGACACACCAAGCTCAAAAGGTTGCCCATCACTGGCCTAGAATCTGATATAGAAACACAGTCAAATTTATGTTGTGCATGAAGTAGCTTTTCCATCCTAGAATAGCCTGTGCTTTTGACCAAAAGGATCATGCTCTTATTAAACATCTGGCTGCTGACAGGTCAGTGAAAATATAATAATTGGGAATTCTCTTCACAAATAATGCCTTTTACAATAGTATCAAAAAGTATGAAATGCTTATGGATAATATGTCTACAGATATGCAAAGCCTATTAATTAAAGACTACTATATATTAGAGACACTGCTCAGAAAAATTGAAGAAAATCTAGGTAAATGGAGAGAAAACTATCTTCGTGGCTTGGAAGACTCTATATTATTAAAGTATCACTTCACCCCAAATTGATGTATACATAGTTTATGCAATCTCAATAAAAATCATAGAAAATATATTTTTGAAGAATCAACAGGCTAATTCTAAAGTTCGTGTAAAAATTCAGAGTCCCTAAAAGAACAAATATTTTTTTTAAAAAAGTAATGCATAGGACCTAGACTATGAAAAATAATTTAGAAATATAAAGTTGGAAGATGAATACTCCCAGATTTAAATACTCATCATAAAGCTACCATAATCAAGGTAGTGTGGTATTATAAATTAAAACTAAAATTTGATACCATTAGAACTTCACAAGAATTGCTAAGATTAAAAAGACTATCCATACCAATGACTGTCAAGGTCATGGAGGATGAAACTCATATACACTGCTGGTGGCAATGAAAAATGGTACAACCAGTTTGGAAGTTTCCTAACAATGGTAATCTCACATCTACCGTCTGATTCAATCATTGCACTCCTAAGAATTTACCCTCGAGAAAGAAAGCATGCAAAAACATATGCACCAATGTTCATTGAAGCTTTCTTTAAAAAAACAAATTTGGGGGGGAAAATGGCGGTGGAACAGAGGGATACGATCTGAATCTGGTCCTAGGGCAGAAGGAGGGAGCAGCTGAGGGTCGCCCAGGGAGTCTTTGTTGGCGAGTAGGGGGACAGCTGTGCTCCAGGAGAAGGTAGGGGACTACTGGACTGGCCTCCCTTGACCAAGTGGCCCCAGTGCTGCTGGGTTCTCTCTCGGAGCTACCAGCTCAGAAGCAGACCACACCATCTTGAAGGGGAAGGGCCTGAAAATATGCAGCTGCAGTACCCACTGGAAGGCTGAGACCCCCCAGAACACCGGTGCCCAGTTGGCGCAGACATGCAGAGTTCTAAGGAGCTCTGCGCTCTGGCACGGAAAGATCAGATTTCCCCTGGGGTTACTTTGGGCGCAAGACCGAGAGAGTTGGCAAAGCTGGGAGATCTGGGCCTTGGAACTGTCAGAGCAGGGAGATCTGCGCCTGAAATAAAATCTGTGGCTGTTGGAGCTGGTAAATGTGGAAGAGGGCCCTCAGAGCTGGTGGTAGAGGGAATTCCTAGAAATCAACCAATTTGGACCTGACAGGAGGGAAACCCAAAACATTTTGGGAGGGTCCTGGCTGCTAAACCCAAGGGGGAAAGGGGATTTGCACAGACATACGTGCAGAACCTGAGTTCTGTGCAGAACTTGAGTTCACGGATCTGTGTTTTTCTTTTTTTTCCCCTCTCCTAATCCAAGCTTCTCAGTGCTAAACCAGGATCTTGGGATCCCCTGGTGGGGGATAACCTGGGGGACCGCAGGGGAGAGCTATTTTTCTGGAGCCTGGAAATAAAAGTCAGCAGTCACCATTAGAAAGGCAGCTCTGGAGCAGCCCCATGCCCCCCCCACCCCCCCCACACACACAAATCAGTATTGAATACCACAGGGATAGCGAGATTTTAGTTCAGGTTAGAGAGGACAAATAGGCCCAGAGGTCAATCTAGAAACACTGCCACCCAGAGGCTGAATCACAAATTGAATCTTGTGTAACCAAGGAATTGATTTTATTTTCTCTTTATTCTACTTTGGGATTAGTGTTCTACAGGCTATTTTCATCTACCCTTTAGTATCTTTTGCTCTACCTCAACTTTACCTTTATGCTACCACTCTCTTGCTAACCTCTCCTTATTTAGTGCCTTGTTTCCCGTACACTTTTTCTCCCTTTAGATTTACCTTAATTCTTTCTTTTTATGCCCTGTTAAAATTTCACCCCACTTATATGTCTAATCTCCAACCACCTACTCGAAGTCCATACATAACTCTTGCTACTCTGACTTCACTATCCTAAATTGTTTTTCTCTCTGTCCTGTTGTTGTTATTTACTTGACTGTTGATTATATCGATTTTTTATGCAGGTTTGTGAGATTGGTTTGCTTATTCTTTTATTTTGGTTTGTTTTATGAGTTTTTTGTGTGTTGTTTTTTGTTTTGTTGTCCTCATTTGCATTGTTTTTTTGATAGATTTTTGCTTCTGTGTTCCCTCACCTCCCTTGATATTAGTAGTTGTATATAGTTTGTATCAATCTCCAGGTACTTATTGCTGGTTTTTGTTTGGATTAGTGGCTGTCCTATAGGAGTTTTCACCCCACATTTATAGTTTATTCCCCTTTCCTTTTTTTTTTTTTTACTTCTTCTCCTTTTCCCAATATCATTTTGGCATTCCTGTTTTTCTTTCTGTGTGTGTGTGTGTGTGTGTGTGTGTGTGTGTGTGTGCGTGCCTGTGTGTGTGTGTGTGGGGGGTTCTCTTTCTTCTTTCTCACCTATCTCCAAATATACCTTTCTCCGGTGATCACCTTTATTTGGAGTTATCAACTCTGTGCCTACATTCCTGTTCAGTGCCTGATAGATTGCATCTGGTTGTGTAGTATTTTGTACCTTTAAATCAAAACAGGAGAGTGAGAACTACACAATCAGACACACAGAAAAGAGAGACCATCAGGAGACAAAGAAACAGCCCACATATGAAAGAAAAACAAGCCTCACCAGAAAAGGAGGTAAAAGAAATGGAAGTTAGCAACCTGTCAGAGAAAGAATTCAATTCAGGGAAATGGTCATAAGGTGGCTGAAAAGAATGGAAGATATATTTGACAATACGAGTAAGAACAAAGAGAAATTGAAGAAGACCCAGGAAGAAATGAAGAAGAGCCAAGAAGAAGTGAAAAGTGACATTGCTGAAGTAAAGAACTCAATAGAACGTATCAGGAGTACACTAGAGGAAGCAGAGAACAGCATCAGTGAGCTAGAAGACAAGGTAGGAAAAAATAACCAAGTAGAGCAGCTTCTAGAAAAAAATTAAAAAGCAGGAGAGCCTAAGGGAATTTTGGAACAACATGAAACAAAACAACATCTGTATAATTGGGCTTCCAGAAGGACAGGAAACTGAGCAAGGAATAGAAAACCTGTTGGAAGAAATAATGACAGAAAACTTCCCTGATATAGGAAAGAAAAAAAACCCACACAAATCCAAGAAGCTCACAGAGTCCCAGGCAAAATGAATCCCAAAAGACCGACACCAAAGCACATTATAATTAAATTGGCAAATGCCAATGACAAAGTAAGAATCTTAAAAGCTGCCAGAGAGAGACAGAAAGTCACCTACAAAGGAATACCCATGAGACTAACAAGTGATTTCTCAACAGAAACGTATCAGGCACCAAGGCAATGGAATGAAATTTACAAAGTCATCCAAAGGGAGGGTCTGACCCTAGAATACTGTGCCCAGCAAGGCTATCAATCAAAATTTAAGGTCAAATCACAGAAAAAAGAGCTTCACAGAAAAAAAAGGACTAAGGAAATTCATTACCACCAAACCAGCAATGCAAGAAATGCTAAAGGGTCTGCTGTAAAAAGCAATAGGAAACGAAGAAAGAACACAGGGGCAAAGAAAAATATGGCCACAAATAAGTACCTATCAATAATAACTTTAAATGTAATGGTTTAAATGCTCCAATAAAAAGACATAGGGTAATGGACTGGATAAGAAAACAATACCCATATATCTGCTGTCTACAAGAAACCACCTCCGAAAAAAAGAAGCACACAGACTGAGGGTGAAAGGATGGAAAAAGGTTCTTCAGACCAATGGAAATGGAAAAAAGCTGGGGTAGCAATACTTATATCCAACAAATTAAATCTCAAAGTGAAGGATATAACAAGAGATAAAGAAGGTCACTACATAATACTAAAGGAAGCAATCCAAGAAGAAGCAATAACTCTGGTAAACATATACGCACCCAATACAGGAGCATACAAATACATAAAAAAAGATCCTTGATGATATCACGGGAGAGATAGACAACAATACAATCATAGTAGGAGACTTTAATACCCCACTATCACCATTGGACAGATCCTCTAAACAAAAAATCAGTAAAGAAACATCAATCCTCAATGGCTCACTAGACCAGATGGAATTAATTGACATCTTCAGATCATTTCACCCTAAAGCCACAGAATATACATTCTTTTCAAGTGCCCATGAGTCATTCTCAAACATAGACCATGTGTTGGGTCATAGGTAAAGTCTCTCCAAATTCAAGAAGATAGAAATCATATCAAGCATATTCTCAGATCACAGTGTCATAAAGCTGGAAATCAATTGCAATAGAAACAATACAAAGAAATCAAGCACATGGAGACTAAACAGCACACTATTAAACAATGACTGGGTTACTAGAGAGATCAAGGAAGAGATAGAAAACATCATGGAAACAAATGACAACGATAGCACAACAATCCAAAATCTATGGGACACAACAAAAGCAGTTTTGAGAGGGAAATTCATAGCTCTACAATCCTACTGCAAAAAAACAAGAAACAGCAGCAGTAAATTATCTAACCGAAAAACTCAAAGAGTTAGAAAGAGAGCAACAAGAAAAGCACAGTGTAAGCTGAAGGAAGGAAATAGTAAAGATCAGAGCAAAGATAAACGACATAGAATCCAAAGAAACAATACAGAAGATCAACAAAACCAAGAGCTGGTTCTTTGAAAGGATAAACAAGATTGATGAACCTCTAGCCAGACTCACCAAGAAGCAAAGAGAGAGGACCCTAATAAATAAAATCAGAAATGAAAGAGATGAAATAACAAGAGACCCCATTGAAATACAAAGGATTGTTAAAAAATACTATGAACAACTCTACTCCAACAAACTGGACAACCTGGAGGAAATAGATATATTTCTAGGAAAATATAACCTCCCAAAACTCAATCAGGAAGTATCTAAACAACTCAATAGAACAATAACTGTGGAAGAAATTGAAGCAGTCATCAAAAGGCTTCCAGCAAACAAAAGCCCAGGGACAAATGGCTTCACAGAGGAGTTTTACCAAACATTCAAGGAAGAACTAAAACCTATTCTCCTCAGACTATTCCATAAAATTCAAGACTAGGGAACACTTCCAAACTCCTTCTGTGAAGCTGGCATCCCCCTAATACCAAAGCCAGATAAAGATGACACAATGAAAGAGAATTACAGGCCAATATCCCTCATAATATGGATGCCAAAATACTCAATAAAATTCTAACAAATCGGATCTAACAGTACATCAGAAAGATCATACACCATGACCAAGTAGGATTTATCTCAGGAATGCAAGGATGGTACAATATCCGCAAATCAATAAATGTGATCCATCACATAAACAAATTGAGAGATAAAATCACATAGTCATATCAACTGAGGCAGAAAAAGCATTTGACAAAATCCAACATCCTTTCTTGATAACAACCCTCAACAAGGTAGGAATAGAAGGATCATACCTCAACATAATAAAAGCCATATATGATAAACCCACAGCAAACATCATACTCAATGGGCAAAAACTACAATCATATCCACTAAGAATGGGAAAAAGACAGGGTTGCCTACTCTCACCACTCCTGTTTGACATAGTACTGGAAGTATTAGCCATTGCAATTAGACAAGAAGAAGAAATAAAAGGCATCCAAATAAGAAAAGTAAAGCTATCCTTATTTGCAGATGACATGATATTGTACATAAAAAACCCGAAGACTCCATAAAAATAATAATAGACTTAATAAATGATTTCAGTAACGCCAAGAAATCTATGGCATTTCTATACACTAATAGTAACTTACAGAAAGAGAGACTAAAAAAGCAATCCCATTTACCATCACACGAAAAAATTAAGATACCTAGGAAAAACTTACCTAAGAAGATAAAAGACCTATTCGCGGAAAACTACAGGATACTAAAAAAAGAGATAGAAGAAGATGTAAACAGGTGGAAGAACCTACCATGTTCATGGATTGGGAGAATCAACATAATTAAAATGTCCATACCACCCAAAGCAATCTATAAATTTAATGCAATCCCCATTAAAATACTAATGGCATATTTCACAGACCCAGAAAGAACTCCCCAAAAATTCATCTGCAATAAAAAAGGCCCCAAATAGCCACAGAAATCCTGAGACAGAAGCACAAAGTCGGTGGGATTTCAATACCAGATTGGAAGCTGTATTACAAAGCTACTGTTCTCAAAGCAGCCTGGTACTGGCACAAGAAAAGCCATGTAGACCAATGGAATAGAATAGAGAATCCAGATATCAACCCAAACCACTATGCTCAATTAATATTTGAAAAAGGAGGTATGAACATAAAATGGAGTCAAGACAGTCTCTTCAATGAATGGTGTTGGCAAAATTGGACAGATATATGCAAAAAAAGGAAACTAGAGCACCAACTTACACCATACACAAAAATAAACTCAAAATGGATACAGGACTTAAACATAAGATGGAAAAGCATAAAAATATTACAGGAATCTACAGGAAGAAAATCTCAGACATATGCAGAAAGAACTTCTTGAATGATACTGCTCCTAGGGCAATGGAAGCTAAAGAGAAAATAAACAAATGGGACTACATCAAAATACAAAGCTTTTGCACAGCTAAAGAAACCATCAACAAAACAACAAGAAAACCCACTGTATCGGAGAACATATTTGCAAATGTTATCAGTGATAAAGGTTTAATCTCAAGCATCTACAGGCAACTCACACAACTCAATAAAAGGAGTACAAATGATCCAATTAAAAAAATGGGCAACAAACCTAAATAGAATCTTTTCTAAAGAAGAAAAAAGGAAGGCCCAGAGACATATGAAAACTTGCTCAAAGTCACTAATTATCTGAGAGATGCAAATCAAAATGACTATGCGGCACCATCTCACACCTGTCAGAATGGCTTACATCAACAAATCAACAAATGACAAGTGCTGGCGGGGATGGGGTGAAAAAGGAACTCTTGTGCACTGCTGGTGGGATTGTAGACTGGTGCAGCCACTGTGGAGCACAGTATGGAGTTTCCTCAAAAAATTAAAAATGGAGCTCCCATTTGACCCAGTGATGCCACTTCTAGGAATATATCCCAAGAAACTAGAAACACGAATTAGAAAGGATATATGTACCCCTATGTTCATAGCAGCACAATTTACCATAGCTAAGATTTGGAAACAGCCTAAGTGCCCATCAGCAGATGAGTGGATTAAAAAACTGAGGTACATTTACACAATGGAATACTACGCCTTGGAAAAAAAGAAGGAGCTCCTACCATTTGTAACAACATGGATGGATTTGGAGAGCATTATGCTAAGTGAAATTAGCCAGGCAGAGAAAGACAAATATCACATGATCTCACTCATTTGAGGAATACAATCAATGACATAGACTGATGAACTAGGAATGGATCCAGAGACTGAGAAAAGTCCATCAGAATGTCAAACCTCAGGGTAAGTGGCAGCTGGTGGGAGTAAGTGGAAAAATCAATGTATTTGAACTCTTAACTGAGGTAAGTAATTTGTGTTTTTACATCCCTGACAAAGTTTATATAAGTTATAAAAAAATTGGCAGCTAGTTTGAGATTGAATTGACATGGCCTAGAGCTTGTCATTGCCTATTGACACCAGTCCTTAGGCTAGGCCCTCTTTAAAATCCCGTGACACCATAGTACCCTTACATGATATTATTCTACAATATCATTATAATATTTGATATTTGACAACAGTATATTATACAATTATCCCAAATAAACTTACAAACTAATTCTTTGAATGTTGGGCAGCAATTTAAAAAAGGATAGGAAAGGAATTAATCCCTTTCAGACTGAATTCTTTTTTTTTATTGATTTTTTAGAGAGTGGAAGGGAGAGGGATAGAAAGTTAGAAACATCGATCAGCTGCCTCTTGCATGCACACCACTGGGGATGTGCCCGCAGCCAAGGTACATGCCCTTGCCAGAATCGAACCCAGGACCCTTCAGTTCCCATTCCAACGCTCCATCCACTGAGTCAAACCGGTCTGAGCTAGGAATTAATCCATTTTAGAAGGAATTAAGGCACTGGGAAGACATCTGAGCATTCTATATTGGCCCCTCTTGCCCTCTTTGCCAAGAGGGACCGTCCCTCTTCTTACTATCCAAATACACACAGCAGTTGCCTGAGCTTTCAGTTCAAGCTGTGGCTGAAGCCTCTGGGCAGCTGGCACCATGGATCTGTATCTCGACCAATGGTGTGAGCTGGGGCCTCTCTGGAGAAGAAACCTGGGTCCCCCGAGATATGTGATCAGTACCAGGACCCCGCCAGCAGGCGAGGGGATCCCAAGGCAGGTGTTGGACGTGAAGGCCACAGGGGCATAGACTACAAAGGAGACAGAACTGAACCTCACATCACTCTGTTTGGACTCAGAAGATGGCTGGTTAGCCAGAGACGGGTAAGATTCCTCAGGGAAGGAACAACCTAAGACATTCACAGTCACAGAGGTGGGGAACAGGAGAGAACTAAAAGGTCAACAGAGGTGGGGCACAGACCTTCACCCACAAACCTTGCAGGGGCTTGAATTCTCACCCCTCCTGAGGGAGATCTCCTACCCCCACGGCTGCTTTGGCTCCCACGCACAACTCAGACCAGGACCCAGGTGGCAGACAGAGACTCGGCCAGCAATAGCTGCTCTATATCTAAATTGAGTCTATTACCAGGAATGCTCAGGGCCTACTCAAAAATGCAAACATTCCTTTCCACTAATATTTACAGGTTAAACTAAGATTTCTGCTTGAGTATTAAAATTGACAGTAAAATGGTAATCAAGTTTTCAGATTAATTTAAATTGGCCAAGTGAAATAAGTGAATACTCAAGAAAATTATAGTGTACTGGACAAAAAGCTTTTCCTAAAACATTAACTAAAATATCTATTAGTAGTTCATCTCACTGTAAAATTGCCTAACATCCAAAGAACCTAAAGCAGTCATATTTGTGTGCAAAAATTAAAATTTAAAATTACCAAGACTGCAAGATAAAATTTCCAAAAGCCCCCATTAATCAAAAAAGGGAGGGGGGGCAGTGGGGTAATATCATGTAAGGAAAAATATTGAGTAAGTAAAATACATCTAGAAAATTCTTACTCCAGAAAAGTAACTTCCATTTGTAAAGCCAACAACAGGACACCCATGAAAAAACACACATGGTGTCAAAATAAGTCAAAGGAAAATCATTTGGGCAAAAATAAAGAAAATTCCAAGTCTATATTGCAGAGAGGATCCCTTTGTTAACTTTTGGTCGAGAATGTGTTTGTGTGTTTTCAGAGAACAACTCCAAGACAATGTGGGTTCCTGCGACAGTGAAGAACTGATGGGTCTGTTCCATTCACGAGGATGGTCCAGAGATGGGGGACACTGAGGACACTTTGCCATGCTAGCAGTAGGCAGCTGTGCATGTCTGCAGGCGGCCCAGGACCAAACCAGAGAGGATGGATCTGGCATTGCCACGATGTGTCCACCATCTGGATATCATTGCTGACATGTACACATAAAGAACTATTTGACACTGAAACTGGGACTCAGAACAGTTGGACATTGAAACTGAGACTGAAACATTTTTTGTTCTTATACATTTATTTCTAGTATGCAGAGGCAAGATATTTTTTAAGAAAAGAAACAGGGGAGAGCGATTGATACAGAGGCAGGGTGGCACTGAACAGGCTGTCAAGCTCCATCGGGAAGGCTTCGATGGATGGGAGGTGGATGCTGGGGGAGATCAACTGAAGGACTTGTATGCATGCATATGAGTATAACCAATGAATGAAAGACACTGGGGAGGGAAGGAGGGCAGGTGGTGACATGTGTTGTGAGGTAAGGGAGGCTGGGGGGAGCATAATGCGGGGGAAGGGAAACATGTTCTACTATTAAATATAAGTTATACTGCAAAAAATCATTAATAAAATAAAATAAAATAGATCATAAAAAAGAAAAAAGATTGTAAAATATATTAAGAAGTAAACACAGACTGCCCGTATGATGGGGCTAGGTAAATAAAAAAAATAAAAAATGAAAAAGTGGCAAAGACCTACAATTCAAAAAAAAAAAAAAAAAGGAAAGAAAGAAAACATGACCCATGTATCTGCTGTCTATAAGAAACCACCTCCGAAAAAAAGTCGCAAAAACACTGAGGGTGAAAGGATGGAAAGAGGTTCTTCAGGCAAGTAGAAATGAAAAAAAGCTGGGGTAGCAATATTTATATCCAAGAAATTATATCTCAAAGTGAAGGACATACCAAGAGATAAAGAAGGCCACTTCATAATACTAAAGAGAGCAATCCGACAAGAAGAAATAACTCTGGTAAACATATACGCACCCAATACAGGAACACCCAAATACATAAAAAAAAACTCCTGGAGGATATCAAGGGAGAGATAGACAGCAATACAATCATAGTAGGAGACTTTAATACCCCACTATCATCATTGGACAAATTCTCAAAACAAAAAATCAGTAAAGAAACATCAATCCTCAATGGCTCACTAGACCAGATGGAATTAATTGACATCTTCAGACCATTTCACCCCAAAGCCACAGAATATATATTCTTTTCAAGTGCCCATGAGTCATTCTCAAAGATAGACCATGTGTTGGGTCATAGGCAAAATTTCTCCAAATTCAAGAAGATAGAAATCATATCAAGCATATTTTCAAATCACAGTGGCATAAAGTTAGAAATCAACTACAATAAAAATAATCCAAAGAAATCAAACACCTGGAGACCAAACAGCATGCTATTAAACAATGACTGGGTTACTATAGAGATCAAGGAAGAGATAGAAAACATCATGGAAACAAATGAAAACGATAGCACAACAATCCAAAACCTATGGGTTCACAGTGAAAGCAGTTTTGAGAGGGAAGTTCATAGCTCTACAATCCTACTGCAAAAAAAACAGGAAACAGCAGCAATAAATTATCTAACCTAATAACTCAAAGAGTTAGAAAGAGAGCAACAAGAAAAGCCCAATGTAAGCAGAAGGAAGGAAATAGTAAAGATCAGAGCAGAAATAAACGACATAGAGACCAAAGAAACAGTACAGAAGATCAACAAAACCAAGAGCTGGTTCTTTGAAAGGATAAACAAGATTGATGAACCTCTAGCCAGGCTCACCAAGAAGCAAAGAGAGAGGAACCTAATAAATAAAATCAGAAATGAAAGAGGTGAAATAACAACAGACCCCATTGAAATACAAAGTATTGTTGAAAAATACTATGAGCAAATCTAATCCAACGAACTGGACAACCTGGAGGAAATGGATATATTCCTAAAAAAATATAACCTTCCAAAACTCAATCAGGAAGAATCTAAACATCTCAATAGACCAAGAACTGGGGAAGAAATTGAAGCAGTCATCAAAAAGCTTCCAGCAAACATAAGCCCAGGACGAGATGGGTTCACAGGGAGTTTTACCAAACATTCAAGGAAGAACTAAAACCTATCCTCCTCAGACTATTCCAGAAAATTCAAGAGGAAGGAACACTTCCAAACTCCTTCTATGAAGCTGGCATTACCCTAATACCAAAACCAGATAAAGACGACACAATGAAAGAGAATTACAGGCCAATATCCCTCATGAATATAGATGCCAAAATCCTCAATAAGATTCTAGCAAATTGGATCCAGCAGTACATCAGAAAGATCATACACCATGACCAAGTAGGATTTATCCCAGGAATGCAAGGATGGTACAATATCTGCAAATCAATAAATGTGATACATCACATAAACAAATTGAGAGATAAAAATCACATAGTCATATCAATTGATGCAGAAAAAGCATTTGACAAAATCCAACACCCTTTCTTGATAAAAACCCTCAACAAGGTAGGAATAGAAGGATCATACCTCAACATAATAAAAGCTATATATGATAAACCCATAGCAAACATCATACTTAATGGTCAAAAACTACAACCATTTCTCTTAAGAACAGGAACTGCCCACTCTCACCACTCTTGTTCTCCATAGTACTGGAAGTACTAGCCCTTGCAATTAGACAAGAAGAAGAAATAAAAGTCATACAAATTGGAAAAGAAGAAGTTAAGCTATCCCTATTTGCAGATGACATGACATTGTACATAAAAAAGCCAAAAGACTGCATAAAAAAACTAATAGACTTAATAAATGAGTTCAGCAAGGCAGCAGGCTACCTAATTAACGCCAAGAAATCAATGGCATTTCTATACACTAATAGTGAAATTACAGAAAGAGAGACTAAAAAAGCAATCCCATTTACCATCACACCAAAACAATTCAGATACCTAGGAATGAACTCAACTAAGGAGGTAAAGGACCTATTCGGGGAAAACTACAGGACACTGAAAAAAGAGATAGATGAAGAGGTAAATTGATGGAAGAACATACCATGTTCATGGGTTGGGAGAATCAACATAATTAAAATGTCCATACTACCCAAAGCAATCTATAAATTTAATGCACTCCCCATTAAAATACTAATGGCATATTTCACAGATCCAGAAACAACTCTTCACAAATTCATCTGGAATAAAAAAGACCCCGAATAGCCACAGCCATCCTGAGAAAGAAGCACAAAGTCGGTGGGATTTCCATACCAGATTTGAAACTGTATTACAAAGCTACTGTTCTCAAAAGAGCCTGGTACTGGCACAAGAACAGACATATAGATCAATGGAATAGAATAGAGAATCCAGATATCAACCCAAACCACTATGCTCATTAATATTGGACAAAGGAGGCATGAACATAAAATGGAGTAAAGACAGTCTCTTCAATAAATGGTGTTGGCAAAATTGGACAGATATATGCAAAAAAAGGAAACTAGACCACCAACTTACACCATACACAAAAATAAACTCAAAATGGATACAGGAATTAAGCATAAGATGGGAAACCATAAAAATATTAGAGGAATCCACAGGAAGAAAAATCTCAGACATATGCAGAAAGAACTTCTTCAGTGATACCGCTCCTAGGGCAATGGAAGCTAAAGAGAAAATAAACCAATAGGACTACATCAAAATAAAAGGCTTTTTAAAAATATATATATTTTTATTGATTTTTTTGCAGTATAACTTATAATTAATAGTAGTACTTGTTTTCTTTTCTCCCTCCCCCTTATCCTCCCCCCAGCCTCCCCTTATCCTCCGCCCAGCCTCCCCTACCCCACAGCACATATCCCCACCTCCCCCCTCCCCGCCCCAGTGTCTTTCATTCATTGGTTATGCTCATATGCATGCATTCAAGTCCTTCAGTTGATCTCCCCCCGCATCTGCCTCCCATCCACCCAAGCCTTCTCCTGTAGCTTGACAGCCTGTTCAAGGCCACCCTGCCTCTATATCAATCACTCTCCCCTGTTTCTTTTCTTCAAAAATATCTTGCCTCTGCATATTAGAAATAAATGTATAAGAACAAAAAATGTTTCAGTCTCAGTTTCAATGTCCAACTGTTCTGAGTCCCAGTTTCAGTGTCAAATAATTCTTTATGTGTACATGTCAGTAATGGTATCCAGATGGTGGACACTTCGTGGCAATGCAAGATCCATCCCTCTCTGGTTTGGTCCTGGGCTGCCTGCAGACATGCACAGCTGCCTACTGCTAGCATGGCAAAGTGTCCTCAGTGTCCCCCATCTCTGGACCACCCTTGTGACTGGAACAGATCCATCAGTTCCTCACAGTCGCAGGAACCCACATGGTCTTGGAGTTGTTCTCTGAAAACACACAAACACATTCTCGACCAAAAGTTAACAAAGGGATCCTCTGTGCAAAATAGACTTGGGATTCTTTTTAATTTTTGCCTAAATGATTTTCCTTTGGCTTATTTTGACACCATGTGTGTTTTTTCCTGGGTGTTCTGCAATTGGTTTTACAAATGGAATTTACTTTACTGGAATAAGAATTTTCTAGATGTATTTTACTTACTCGATATTTTTTTCCTTACATGATATTACCCCACTGTCCCCTCCCCTTTTTTGATTAATGGGGACTTTTGGAAATTTTATGTTGCAGTCTTGGTAATTTTAAATTTTAATTTTTGCACACAAATATGACTGCTTTAAGTTCTATGGATGTTAGGCAATTTTACAGTGAGATGAACTGCTAATAGATTTTTTAGTTAATGTTTTAGGAAAAGCTTTTTGTCCAGTACACTATAATTTTCTTGAGTATTCACTTATTTCACTTGGCCAATTTAAATTAATCTGAAAACTTGATTACTATTTTCCTGTCAATTTTAATACTCAAGCAGAAATCTTAGTTTACCCTGTAAATACTAGTGGAAAGGAATATTTGCAATTTTGAGTAGGTCCTGAGCATTCCTGGTAATAGATTGAATTTAGATATAGAGCAGCTATTGCTGGCCGAGTCTCTGTCTGCCACCTGGGTCCTGGTATGAGTTATGCGTGGGAGGCGAAGCAGCCGTGGGGGTAGGAGACTTCCCTCAGGAGGGGTGAGAATTCAAACCCCTGCAAGGTTTGTGGATGAGGGTCTGTGCCCCACCTCTGTTGACCTTTTAGTTCTCTCCTGTTGGCCCCTCTGCGACTGTGCCTGTCTTAGGTTGTTCCTTCCCTGAGGAATCTTACCCGTCTCTGACTAACCAGCCATCCTCCGGGGCCAAACAGGGTGATGTGAGGTTCAGTTCTGTCTCCTTTGTAGTCTATGCCCCCGTGGCCTTCACATCCAGTACCTGCCTTGGGGTCCCCTCGCCTGCTGGGGGGTCCTGGTACTGATCACAGGGGGCACCCAGGTTTCTTCTCCAGAGAGGGCCCAGCTCACACCATTGGTCGAGATACAGATCCATGGTGCCAGCTGCTCAGAGGCTTCAGCCATAGCTGGAACTGAAAACTCAGGCATCAGCTGTGTGTATTTGGATACTAAGAAGAAGGTCCCTCTTGGCATCAAGGGCAAGAAGGGCCAATATAGAATGCTCAGATGCCTTCCCAGTGCCTTAATTCCTTCTGAAAGGGATTAATTTCTTTCCTATCCTTTTTTAAGTTGCTGCCCACCATTCAAAGAATTAGTTTGTAAGTTTATTTGGGATAATTGTATAATATGCTGTTGTCAAATATCAAATATTATAATGATATTGTAGAATAATATCATGTAAGGGTACTATGGTGTCACGGGATTTTAAAGAGGGCCTAGCCTAAGGACTGGTGTCAATAGGCAATGACAAGCTCTAGGCCATGTCAATTCAATCTCAAACTAGCTGCCAATTTTTTTATAACTTATATAAACTTTGTCAGGGATGTAAAAACACAAATTACTTACCTCAGTTAAGAGTTCAAATACATTGATTTTTCCACTTACTCCCACCAGCTGCCACTTACCCTGAGGTTTGACATTCTGATGGACTTTTCTCAGTCTCTGGATCCATTCTAGTTCATCAGTCTATGTCATTGATTGTATTCCTCAAATGAGTGAGATCATGTGATATTTGTCTTTCTCTGCCTGGCTAATTTCACTTAGCATAATGCTCTCCAAATCCATCCATGTTGTTACAAATGGTAGGAGCTCCTTCTTTTTTTCCAAGGCGTAGTATTCCATTGTGTAAATGTACCATAGTTTTTTAATCCACTCATCTGCTGATGGGCACTTAGGCTGTTTCCAAATCTTAGCTATGGTAAATTGTGCTGCTATGAACATAGGGGTACATATATCCTTTCTAATTCGCCTTTCTAATTTCTTGGGGTATATTCCTAGAAGTGGGATCACTGGGTCGAATGGGAGCCCCATTTTTAGTTTTTTGAGGAAACTCCATACTGTGCTCCACAGTGGCTGTAGTAGTCTACAATCCCACCAGCAGTGCACAAGAGTTCCTTTTTCTCCGCATCCTTGCCAGCACTTGTCGTTTGTTGATTTGTTGATGTAAGCCATTCTGACAGGTGTGAGATGGTACTGCATAGTTGTTTTGATTTGCATCTCTCGGATAATTAGTGACTTTGAGCACGTTTTCTTATGTCTCTGGGCCTTCCTTTTGTCTTCTTTCGTGAAGATTCTATTTAGGTCTGTTGCCCTTTTTTTTTTTTATTGGATCATTTGTCCTCCTTTTATTGAGTTGGGTGAGTTGCCTGTAGATGCTTGAGATTAAACCTTTATCGCTAATAACATTTCCAAATATGTTCTCCCATACAGTGGGTTTTCTTGTTGTTTTGTTGATGGTTTCTTTAGCTGAGCAAAAGCTTTTTATTTTGATGTAGTCCCATTTGTTTATTTTCTCTTTAGCTTCCATTGCCCTAGGAGCAGTATCATCAAAGAAGTTCTTTTGGCATATGTCTGAGATTTTTCTTCCTGTAGATTCCTCTAATATTTTTATGGTTTCCTGTCTTACGTTTAAGTCCTGTATCCATTTTGAGTTTATTTTTGTGTATGGTGTAAATTGGTGCTCTAGTTTCATTTTTTTGCATGTATCTGTCCAATTTTCCCAACACCATTTATTGAAGAGACTGTCTTTACTCCATTTTATGTTCATGCCTCCTTTGTCAAATATTAATTGAGCATAGTGGATTGGGTTGATATCTGGATTCTCTATTCTATTCCATTGATCTACATGGCTGTTCTTGTGCCAATACCAGGCTGTTTTGAGAACAGTAGCTTTGTAATACAGCTTCCAATCTGGTATTGAAATCCCACCAACTTTGTGCTTCTGTCTCAGGATTTCTGTGGCTATTCGGGGCTTTTTTTGGTTCCAGATGAATTTTTGGAGAGTTCTTTCTAGGTCTGTGAAATATGCCATTGGTATTTTAATGGGGAGTGCATTAAATTTATAGATTGCTTTGGGTAGTATGGACATTTTAATTATGTTGATTCTCCCAATCCATGAACATGGAATGTTCTTCCACTTGTTTACATCTTCCTCTATCTATTTTTTCAGTGTCCTGTAGTTTTCCACAAATAGATCTTTTACCTCCTTAGTTAAGTTTATTCCTAGGTATCTTAATTTTTTTGGTGTGATGGTAAATGGGATTGCTTTTTTAGTCTCGCTTTCTGCAATTTCACTATTAGTGTATAGAAATGCCATAGATTTCTTGGCATTAATTTTGTAGCCTGCTACGTTGCTGAACTCATTTATTAAGTCTACTAACTTTTTTATGGAGTCTTTCGGGTTTTTTTTATGTACAATATCATGTCATCTGCAAATAAGGATAGCTTAACTTCTTCTTTTCCAATTTGGATGCCTTTTATTTCTTCTTCTTGTCTAATTGCAATGGCTAATACTTCCAGTACTATGTTGAACAGGAGTGGTGAAAGTGGGCATCCCTGTCTTGTTCCTGTTCTTAGGGGAAATGGTTGTAGTTTTTGCCCATTGAGTATGATGTATGCTGTGAGTTTATCATATATGGCTTTTATTATGTTGAGGTATGATCCTTCTACTCCTACTTTATTGAGAGTTTTTATTAAGAAAGGATGTTGGATTTTGTCAAATGCTTTTTCTGCATCAATTGATATGACTATGTGATTTTTATCTCTCAATTAGTTTATGTGATGTATCACATTTATTGATCTGCGGATATTGTACCATCCTTGCATTCCCGGGATAAATCCTACTTGGTCATGGTGTATGATCTTTCTGATGTAGTGCTGGATCCGATTTGATAAAATTTTATTGAGGATTTTGGCATCTAAATTCATGAGGGATATTGGCCTATAATTCTCTTTTAATTGTGTCGTCTTTATCTGGTTTTGGTATTATTTTGATGCTAGCTTCATAGAAGGAGTTTGGAAGTGTTCCGTCCTGTTGAATTATCTGGAATAGTCTGAGGAGTATAGGTTTTAGTTCTTCCTTGAATGTGAGGTAAAACTCCCCTGTGAAGCCGTCTGGCCCTGGGCTTTTGTTTGCTGGAAGCTTTATGATCACTGCTTCAATTTCTTCCACAGTTATTGGTCTATTGAGTTGTTTAGATTCTTCTTGATTGAGTTTTGGGAGATAATGTTTTTCTAGAAACATATCCATTTCCTCCAGGTTGTCCAGTTTGTTGGAGTAGAGTTGTTCATAGTATTTTTTAACAATCCTTTGTATTTCAATGGGGTCTCTTGTTATTTCACCTCTTTCATTTCTGATTTTATTTATTAGGGTCCTCTCTCTTTGCTTCTTGGTGAGTCTGGCTAGAGGTTCATCAATCTTGTTTATCCTTTTAAAGAACCAGCTCTTGGTTTTGTTGATCTTCTGTATTGTTTCTTTGGTCTCTATGTCGTTTATCTCTGCTCTGATCTTTACTATTTCCTTCCTTCTGCTTACACTGGGCTTTTCTTGTTGCTTTCTTTCTAACTCTTTGAGTTGTTGGGTTAGATAATTTATTGCCGCTGTTCCTAGTTTTTTGCAGTAGGATTGTAGAGCTATGAACTTCCCTCTCAGAACTGCTTTCACTGTGTCCCATAGATTTTGGATTGTTGTGTTATCATTGTCATTTGTTTCCATGATGTTTTCTATCTCTTCTTTAATCTCTCTAATAACCCAGTCATAGTTTAATAGCATGCTGTTTAGTCTCCATGTGTTCAATTTCTTTGGATTGTTTCTATTGTAGTTGATTTCCAGCTTTATGCCACTGTGATCTGAGAATATACTTGATATGATTTTTATCTTCTTGAATTTGGAGAGACTTTGCCTATGACCCAACACATGGTCTATCTTTGAGAACGACCCATGCGTACTTGAAAAGAATGTATATTATGTGGCTTTGCGGTGAAATGATCTGAAGATGTCAATTAATTTCATCTGGTCTAATGAGTCATTGAGGATTGATGTTTCTTTACTGATTTTTTGTTTAGAGGATCTGTCCAATGGTGATAGTGGGGTATTAAAGTCTCCTACTATGATTGTATTGCTGTCTAAATCTCCCTTGATGTCCTCTAGGAGTTTTTGGATATATTTGGGTGCTCCTGTATTGGGTGCGTATATGTTTACCAGAGTTATTTCTTCTTGTTGGATTGCTCCCTTTAGTATTATGATGTGGCCTTTTTTATCTCTTGTTATGTACTTCATTTCGAGATCTAATTTGTCAGATATAAGTATGGCTACCCCAGCTTTTTTTTCATTTCCATTCGCCTGAATAACTTTTTTCCAACCTTTCATCCTCAGTCTGTGTGGGTCTTTTTTTCGGAGGTGGGTTTCTTGTAGACAGCAGATACATGGGTTGTGTTTTCTTATCCAGTCTATCACCCTATGTCTTTTGATTGGAGCATTTAAACCGTTTACATTTAAAGTTATTATTGATAGGTGCTTATATGTTGCCATTTTTGTTCTTTACCCCTGTGTTCCTTCTTCGCTTCCTATTTCTTTTTACAGCAGATCCTTTAGCATTTCTTGCATTGCTCGTTTGGTGGTGATGAATACCCTTAGTCCTTTTTTATCTGTGAAGCTCCTGATTTGACCTTCAATTTTGATTGAGAGCCTTGCTGGGTATAGTATTCTAGGATTCAGACCCTTCCTTTGCATGACTTTGTAAATTTCATTCCACTGCCTTCTGACCTGATAGGTTTCTGTTGAGAGATCACTTGTTAGTCTGATGGGGGTTCCTTTGTAGGTGACTTTCTGTCTCTCTCTGGTAGCTTTTAAGATTCTTACTTTGTCATTGGTGTTTGCCAATTTAATTATAATGTGTCTTGGCGTAGGTCTTTTGGGGTTTATTTTGTTTGGGACTCTGTGAGCTTCTTGGACTTGTGTGGGTTTTTCCTTTCCTATATCAGGAAAGTTTTCTGTCATTATTTCTTCCAACAGGTTTTCTATTCCTCGCTCAGTTTCCTGTCCTTCTGGAAGCCCAATTATACGGATGTTGTTTTGTTTCATGTTGTCCCAAAGTTCCCTTAGGCTCTCCTCCTGCTTTTTAATTTTTTTTCTAGAAGCTGCTCTACTTGGTTATTTTTTCCTACCTGGTCTTCTAGCTCACTGATGCGATCCTCTGCTTCTTCTAGTCTACTCTTAATACTTTCTATTGAGTTCTTTACTTCAGCAATGTCACTTTTCATTTCTTCTTGGCTCCTCCTCATTTCTTCTTGGCTCCTCTTCATTTCTTCATGGCTCTTCATCATTTCTTCCTGGGTCTTCCTCATTTCCTCTTGGTTCTTACTCATATTATCAAATTTGTCTTCCATTCTTTTCAGCCACCTTATGACCATTTCTCTGAATTCTTTATCTGACAGGTTGTTAACTTCCATTTCGTTTACCTCCTTTTCTGGCGAGCCTTGCTTTTCTTTCATATGTGGGCTATTTTTTTGTCTTCCCATGGTCTTTCTTCTCTGTGTATCTGGTTATGTAGTTCTCACTCTCCTGCGTTGATTTAAAGGCACAAAATACAACACAACCAGGTGCAACGCACCAGGCACTGAACCGGAATGTAGTCAAAGTAATTGTAATTCCAAATAAAGGTGACCGCCAGAGAAAGGCAAATTCGGTGATAGGTGGGAAAAAAGAAAGAGAACCTCCCCCAGACACACACAGACACTCACACCCCCACACTCACACAAAAAGAAAGAGAGCCCCCCCACACATACACTCACAAAAAAGAAAGACAGGAATGCCAAAATGATAATGGGAAAAGGGGGAGAAGAAAAAAAAGATATAAAAGGAGTAAATTATAAATGTGGGGTGAAAATTCCCATAGGACAGCCCCTAATCCGAACCAAAACCTGCAACAAGTACTTGGAGATTGATACAAATTACATACAGCTGCTAATATCAAGAGAGGTGAGGGAACACAGAAGCAAAAATCTATCTCAAAAACAATGCAGATGAGGACAACAAAACAAGAAACAACACCAAAAATAAAAATAACCCCCCCTCCCTACAAGACAAACCAAAATAACAGAATAAGCAAATCAATCTCATAAACCTGCTTAAAAAATCAATATAATCAACAGTCAAGTAAACAACAACAACAGGACAGGGATAAAAACACTTTAAGATAGTGAAGTCAGAGAAGCTAGAGGTATATATGCACTTGGATTAGGTGGTTAGAGATTAGATATATCAGTGGGGTGAAATTTTAACAGGGGGTAAGGGGAAAGAATTAGGTAAATCTAAAGCGGGAAAAGTGTAAGGGAAACAAGGCACTAAATAGGGAAATGTTAGCCAGAGAGTGGTGGTATAAAGGTGAAGTTGAGGTAGAGTAAAAGATACTAAAGTGTAGATGAAAATAGACTGTATTCCCAAGGTCGAAGGGAAAATATAATCAATTCCCTGTCACATAAGAGTCAATTTGTGATTTGGCCCCTGGGTGGCAGTGTTTCTAGATTGACTTCTGGGTCTATTGGTCCTCTCTATCCTGAACTAAACAATACTGCCTCTCTGATGGTGACTGCTGTTTTAGCAGCCAGAACCCTCCCAAAATCTTCCGGGTTTCCCTCCTCTGTCCGGTCCAAATTGATTGCGCTCCAGGGATTAACTCTGCCACCAGCTCCAAGGGCCCTCTCCCACGTTTACCAGCTCCAACAGCCACAGATTTTATTTCAGGTGCAGATCTCCAGGTTTTGAGTTCCAAGGTGCAGATCTCCCAGACTGCCAGCCCCTTCAGTTTCGTGCCCAAAGTACCCCCAGGGAAATCTGACCTTTCCGTGCTGGAGTTTAGAACTCCCTGGGCTCTGTGCTTCTCCGCGCCAACTGGGTGCCGGTGCTCCGGGAGTCTCAGCCGGTACAGGTACCATAGCTATATATTTTCAGGTCCTTCCCTTTCAAGATGTCGTGGTCTGCCTCCGTGCGCCTCCTCGCCGCAGTTGGCTCAGGGATAGAACCCAGCAGTACTGGGGCCGCTCAGGCTGGGGAGGCCAGCCCAGCAGTCCTCTATCTCCTCCTGGAGCACAGCTGTCCCCTTAGTCGCAGACAACTGCTCCCTGCGCAACTTTCAGCTGCTCCCTCCCTCTGCCCTGTGAGCAGATTCAGATAGAATCCCTCAGTTCCGCAGCTATTTTTCTGAATCTCAGGTCTGTCTCTTTTTAAGAGTCGTCACAGTCGCCATGTTGACATCAGATTTCTATGGCAACCAGGATGCGAAGCCTCATTCTTCATATCAGAGATGCCTTCGCACATCTTTCCACCCCCTGGTCCTTAAGTGGAAGCAAAACACCTTTACTCTTCAGGCCGCTATGGGAGAAAGCACACTAATTAGAGACAATTGGCAGAATTCTGTCCAGTTTGTTGAAACACGAGCCTATTGTCAGGGATTGTTTTTTATTTAAAACTAGAGGCAGGGCGTGTCCCTCAGCCTAGCGTGCACTCTCTCCAACCTAGGACCCCTCTAGGTGTGTCTGATGGGGCCTAAACAGGCAGTCGGACATCCTCACAATCCAGGACTGCTGGCTCCAAACTACTCGCCTGCTTGCCTCCCTGATTGCCCCTAACCGCTTCTGCCTGCTAGCCTGATCACCCCCTAACCACTACCCTGCCAGCCTGATTGATGTCTAACTGCTCCCCTGCCAGACTGTTTGCTCCCAACTTCCCTCATCTGCCTGTCTGGTCACCCATAACTGCCTTCCCCTGCAGGCTTGATCGCCCCCAACTGCCCTCCCTTGCAGGCCTGGAACCTCCCAACGGCCCTCCCTACTGGCCATCTTGTGGTGGCCATCTTGTGTCCACATGGGGGCAGGATCTTTGACCACATGGGAACAGCTGTCTTGTGTATTACAGTAATGGTCAATCTGCATATTACTCTTTTATTAGATAGGATGAGACAGTGGCCCTGGCCGGTGTTACTCAGTTGGTTGAGTATCCTCCCATGCACTGAGAGGTCGCAGGTTGTATTCCTGGTCAGGGCACCTGTCCCGATTTCCAGCTCATTCCCAGTAGGGGGCATGGGAGAGGCAGCAAATCAATGCTTCCTTATCATCCATCTCTCTCTCTCTCTCTCTCTCTCTCTCTCTCTCTCTCTCTCTCTCTCTCTCTCCCCCTCCCTCCCTCTCTCCCTTCCTCCCTCCCTCTCACTCTTCCTCTCTCTCCCCCTCCATCCCTCCCTCTTTCCCACCCTTCCTTTCCTTTCTCTGTCAAAAATCAACACACAAAAATCCAGGGAGTATCCTGTGGATCTTAGAGATAAGCTGGCCTCAGGGAGTGACCCTGCAAATCAAGATATAACTGTGCAGCTTTGATTGGGCAGGGAATGTCTCAGCCATTGGTCAAAATACAATTCCAGGAACTTCTTTATAAGGGCTGGCTCAGCAGGCAGGAACCCAGTGCAGGAGGCTTGGCAGCCTAGCTTGAGGCTTTTCCCTGATATACAATGTACTTTAGAGGCCTCTGTAAACAATTGCTGCTAGACTCTAATTATGAATTAATTAGAGTTAACCACAAGGAGTCCTTTTGGTAGGTATATTTTTCCTTGGGGTTCAACAAAAATCATAAGCCTTCATAAGCAGTTAGCCATCTGTGGTAGAGAACTAATAACTGTCTATAATCATGTGACTTAATGATATAGAAACATACACACATAATTTAAGCAATTTGGGAATTATTTCAAGGGAGCAGGACTGCAATATTATAGTCAGTAGGCAGAAACTTAAGTCACTTGAACATTTCGTTTGTCATGGGGAATTTTAATCATCCATCCCTAATAATTTTTTTTATATGGAAGGGCATCCATACCCCAAACACTTCTATTTTCTCTATGCACTCAATTCTTTATCATAGGAATGACTTACCTGATTAGTGAGACTGGAAAGAGAAACAAATTACACAGCCCAAACCATCTCCCTTTAAAACTCTTGGTGTTAAGTTGCCTTTATGAAGCAAATCTTCTGCTCTGGATCCTACAACTGACTCAGAGTTTTTCTTCCCCTTCTGTACATTGCTGGTTCCTACCTATTCCTCTGGCCTTGCTTTAAAATGCTTGGGCTTTAAAGCTCTCCCATCCCATACATTCCTGCTATATATCTGAGCTCTAAACCAATTAAGAAATATGAAAAAGGAATGAGAACAATATATCTACTTTATTTCTTATACAATTGATATTAGAGAAAGTGGTTTAGATCTTCAAGCAAGTCATTTCCTACTAATAAACCCCAGAATTAGATAGACTTATCCACCTAGCAGTGCTGCATTGGGACAGTAACAAAGACCAAGGGCTGAAATACACATTCATCTGCTCTCTGGTAAAGGAACCCTGTCTATGAGTGCCCAGTGAATGAAATTCCTTATAAAGCTGTCCCTGTGGCAAGAGAGTGTGGTTAGGACCATTTCTTAAAGGGATACTTCCCAAGATGAATAAATAGCTCTTGTTCTGTTTAAATGCTCATCAAGCAACGTTCTGAGGCTCTGGCTTTCTACGTGGCTCATTGAACAGTTTTTAGCAACAGCCTCTTACTTAACAAGCATGATTGGCACTGGGGCTCATCTTCTGGAAGGGGATTGAATTAGATTCTAAATTCCAAGAGAAGGGTGAAAATCATATATTGTGAAATTTCTTTGGAGATTTCTTCAAGAAGGAATTGAGAAAATGTCCAAAAATCTATATTCACACATAAATCTATATGTATACTACAACCAAAATTTAAACAAAGTCCAATAAGCCTATAAGTATAAAAGAATCCCTATCTTATCCAATGACCACAGACAAAGGGGGAGGAATAAACCACGTTTTTTGAATACCCATTTCTGTTTAACAAAACACTCCAAAATATTAGCCATGTATTATTTTGCAGGATTTTGTGGATGATGGGCTCAGCTGGGTTGTTTTCTGCTCCACATGGAATCTATAATCTGGTGTTGCAGTCATATGGAAGCTCCACTTGACTGGAACACAGGATAATTCACTCACATAGATGATTATTACTGGCATCTGTTGCAGGTTCAGCTGGGGCTATTGACTGCAGTACTTTTGCTCTCCAGATCCTCATGTGTAGCAATGCCAGATTAAATTTAACCCAATTAAAATCGAATTTAAATGAACAATGAATACTTTTTAGTATACATGTATCATGCAATATTATTTCATTTTTCTGAAATTCAAATTCAACTGGGCATCCTCTATTTACTAAATCTGGAAATTATAGGGAATTAGTCTATGAATCTGTAAGTTTAATGACCATCAGAGAAGACTCTTCCAATGGGACAAGTGTGCAGAAAACAAGAAGACAGATGACAAAGGGATAGGATGGTAATACTTGGTATTGGTGAAGTGAAGGGGCCACAGACATTTACATACACTTTTGTTGCTAATTGTATGTATTTGTTTTCTGAGACTTATATTATTTGAATGGCCTATTTCTACTAACAAGGGAGTTTCAGATGAAGGTATAGAAAAAGATTTCAAAATTGATTCTGACCTGCATTCAGGTTAACATGGCCTGGCTGAGGACAATTCAAGGAGTCACATGAATGTCCTGCTCTGAGGAGGAAAGACAACTATAATTTATAGACCAGATAGTTGAGATGGTACCTGTCTTTTTTCTTGTTCCTCCTCCCTTAGACAACTCTACAACACAGAAGTGGCACAAACTTTTATACACAATGGGGGTTTGTGTGAGTTTATTTTCCTTCCTGTTGTTATATTTTCAGAAGGTCTTTAGGACTTAGTTATGTTATTTAGGGCTACGCAGTTTAAGTTAAAGTCATCTTAGAAGCAGGAGTTAGGAAGTGGAATAGGAAGGGAAATAACACTTCAAGGGCTTATTAGAGGCTAAACACTGGGATAGTCACTTTTTAAAAAATATTTTAATCTTTATTGTTCAGTTTATTAATTACATTGTTCCCCCTCCCCCCCCCCCTATAGTTCCCCTCCACCGGATACCCATCCCCCTCATCCTTACCTCCCCCCGACTGTCCTCCCCCATAGGTGTATGATTTTTGTCCAGTCACTTGCTGCACCTCCCACATCCATTTTCTCCCCAAGAATTGTCAGTCCAGTCACTCTCTATGCCCATGATTTGGTTATATTCACCAGTTTATCCTGATCATCAAATTTTTATTTTATTTTTTTAACTTTTTATATTTATTTATTTTTATTTTTAATTTCTTTATTGATTAAGATATTACATATGTGTCCTCATCACCCATTACCCCTTCCATCCCCCCCTCCCCCTGTCATCACTTATGCCCTCACCCCCCTGGTGTCCGTGTCCATTGATTAGGCTTATATGCATGCATTAAAGTCCTTTGGTTGGTCTCTTCCCCTTACTCTGACCCTCCTCTACTATCCCTTTGAGGTTTGAAAGACAATGCTTTTCTGTCTATGGATCTGTTTTTGTTCATCAGTTTATGGTGTTCATTGTATTCCATAAATGAGTGAGTTCATGTGATACTTATCTTTCATTGACTGGCTTATTTCACTTAGCATAATGTTCTCCAGTTCCATCCATGTTCTAGTTTGAAGCAAACCCCTTTTTCTTCTTCTTAAAGAAGACCTTTCAGCATTTCATATAATACTGGTTTGGTGTTGATGAACTCCTTTAGCTTCTTCTTATCTGTGAAGCTCTTTACCTGACCTTAAATTCTGAATGATAGCTTTGCTGGGTAGAGTAATCTTGGTTGTAGGTTCTTGCTGTTCATCACTTTAAAAATTTCTTGCCAATCCCGTATGGCTTGCATAGTTTCTGTTGAGAGGTCAGCTGGAAAGCGTATGAGTGCTCCCTTGTAGGTAATTAAGTATTTTTCTCTTGCTGCTTTTAATATTTTCTCTTTTCTATTGTCATTTCGATTATGATGTGTCTTGGTGTGGTCTTCTTTGGATTCCTTTTGCTTGGGGTTCTGGGCACTTCCTGGACTTGTAAGTCTATTTATTTCACCAGGTGGGGGAAGTTTTCAGTCATTATTTCTTCAAATATGTTTTCTGTATCCTGCTCTCGCCCTTCTTCTGGCACCCCCATAATTCTGATGTTGGTACCTTTGAAGTTGTTCCAGAGGCTTCTTACACTATCCTCAAATTTTTGGATTCCTTTTTCTTTTCTTTTTTTCGGTTGAGTGTTTTTGGCCTCTTGGTATTTCAAATCTTTGACTTGATTCTTGTGTTCCTCTAGTCTGCTATTGGGTTTCTGTAAAATGTTTTTTATTTCAGTCAGTGTATGTTTACTTTCTATTTGGCCCTTTTTCATATCCACGAGGGTCTCGCTCATCTCCTTGAGGGTCTTGTTCATATCCTCGAGGTTCTCGCTGAGCTTATTGGCTTTTTCTAGGAGCCTCTTGAAATACCTTATCACTGTGGTTTTGAACTCTATATCCAGTAGTTTGTTTTCCTCCATTTCTTTTGTTTGCAGATCTTTTTCTTTCTCTCCCCATTTTCACTGCTTCCCTGAGTTGGTTGGTTAGCTTTGTGTGTTAGGTGTCTCGACCTCCTCTGTTACCTGAGGTGTGCACTGTTGGTGAACACCTTTTTGGACTGTGTATACAACCTTGTTGCAGATAAGTCTTGTCTGTTGTTGGTATCACTGGGAGGAATTGACCTCCAGGCCAATTGACTGTGAGGATAAGCTGTGTCTACGCTAGGAGACAGCCTTCAGTGTCTGGACTTGCAAACTTGCCAAAGTCTCTTTTTTACCATCTTTATTGTTCAGTTTATTAATTACGTTGTTCCCTTTTCCCAACCCCTATAGTTCCCCTCCACCTGGTACCCATCCCACCCTTCACCCTCACCCCCCTCCACTGTCCTCTCCCATAGTTGCAGATTTTTGTCCAGTGTCTTGCTGCACTTCCCAGATCCCCTTTCTCCCCAAGAGTTGTCAGTCCATTCCCTCTTTATGTCTGTGATTCTGTTACATTCACCAGTTTATCCTGTTCATCAGCTTACTAATTCACTTGATTTTTAGATTCCTTTGTTGATAGATGTGTATTTGTTGTTCATAATTTACACTTTTATCTTTTTCTTCTTCCTCTTCTTAAAGAAATCTTTCAGCATTTCATATAATATTGGTTTGGCAGTGATGAACTCCTTTAGCTTTTTCTTATCTGCGAAGCACTTTATCTGACCTTCAATTCTGCATGATAGCTTTGCTGGATAGAGTAATCTTGGTTGTAGATTCCTGCTATTCATCACTTTGAATATTTCTTGCCACTCCCGCCTGGCCTGCATCTTTCTGTTGAGAAATCCACTGACAACCGTATGGGTGCTCCCTTATAGGTAACCATCTGTTTTTCTCTTGCTGCTTTTAATATTCTCTCTTTGTCTTTTGCTCTTGGCATTTTAATTATGATGTGCCTTGGTGTGGTCCTCTTAGGGTTCCTATATATTGGGGTTCGGTGTGCTTCTTGGACTCCTAAGTCAATTTCTTTCACCAGGTGTGGGAAGTTTTCAGTCACTATTTCTTCAAATAGGTTTCCATTGTCTTGGCCTCTCTCTTTTTCTGGCACTCCTATAATTCGGATGTTGCTATGCTTGAGGTTGTCCCAGAGGCCCCTTACACTATCTTCAATTTTTTGGATTCTTTTGGTTTCTTGCTTTTTCAGCTTAGTGGATTTTACCTCTTTGTATTTCAAATCTTTAACTTGGTTCTTGGGGTGCTCCAAAGCACTTTTAGGTCTTTGTATAATATTTTTTTATTTCAGTCAGTGTATGCTTAATTTCTGGTTGGTCCTTTTTCATATCCTTGAGAGTCTCCTTTATATCCTTGAGGGTCTCGTTCATTTCCTTATAGGCCTCGACCTTTTGTTGGAGCCTCTTGAGAAGCCCTATAACCGTGGTTTTGAATCCCATGTCCAGTCATTTTTTTTCCTCCATTTCTTTCACATCTGATTTCTTTCCATGTCTCTGCATGGTGGCTACTTCCCTGAGTTGGTCAATTAGTTTTGTGTGGTAGACGTCCTACAAGGGACAGTGGGTCAGCCTGCCCAGTTACCTGAGGTGGATATGGGTTGCACAGTCTTGCTGAAGTTAAGCTCAGGTTAATCATTGTTAGCACTTGGAGGGGTTGACCTGCAGGCCAATTGTCTGTGAAGTTCAGCTGTGCTCAGGTTGGATGGGCGGAGTCTCCAGGCCAAGCAGACAGTGTTAGCTCTGCCCTATGTGGCCCCAGGGACTCTGTGCCTGGGGCAATGGCCGCCAGCACCTCTGAGAGAGCCGCTGCGGAGCTCCACTGGCTGCCACGGATTTCAGACTCTCCCCAAATGAGTCTGCACACCCAACGTCTCACCCAGGGTCATAAAACAAAGCAGTCTGATGGTTTCCCAAATGAGATAGCAAGTCACAGAGAGCTCTCTATGCGGTCACACAGCTGCGCTGTTCCCAAGGTCACGCGCAAGCTCTCTTCTCCACAAGCCAGCAGACCCTTACAGCACCCGAGCTTCGGTGTGCCCTCTCACTGTCCAGTTTTTACCCCGTATGATAGTGAGTTCCCTGGACTTCACCCAGAGCTGGAGAATCAGTCCAGTGGGACTTCTTTGTCTCCCCATTTGAGAAAACTGGCCGGTTTTCAGGCCCTCTCTGCTGGCGCATGCTCCAAACCTCTCTCCGCACGAATCTTCAATGCTGTCCGCTGCTGCTCCTCTGAGTCAGTGTCTTATCTTCACTTTTATTTGTGGAATTTGCACTCAGCCAGCTTTCTGGTGATTCTGGAAGGTGTTTGTTCTTTCGTTAAGTTGTAGTTTTAAAATTGCTGTGTATGACGGTAAGATAGGTGTTTTGCGTATGCCGCCATCTTGGTTCCCCTCCTTGCCAAAGTCTCTGTGCTTGGTTTGGATGGAGCAGAATTTCAGGGTGGAGCCGATAGCCTTGGCTTCCAGTCAGCCCGGCCCATGAGGTCGCTGGGTCCTAGCATCTGCAGGCAATCGCTCCAGGCACCTGTGTAAGAAAGGTACTCTCATGCTCTGCCTGCCACCAGAACATCTAGTCGCCAATGGATGCGGAATCTCAGATTTTCCCCTGGCACCTGGGTTCAGTGCAATTGGAACTTCTTTTTCCTTCCGCCAGACACCAGTCACACAGTCAACAGAATGCCCTCACTGTGAGCACCCGTGCGCCCCCCCTGCAGTTCTGCCCCTGGCCGGAGCTCTCCTCTCCTAATAGACTCAGCCAGTGATCCATTTGTCCCCTCTGCGCGCTCTCAAGTGCACGCCTATAGAGGTCCACCTCTGGTTCTTCCCCTGGGATTCCGCCCGCAATCCAGTTCTCCCTGTAAGGGCTTGATTCCCCCAGGGTTTTGAGTGCAAACCAAACTGGGTTCAGCGCAGCACAGAGTCCCTGTCTCCTTTCCACCAGAACACCCCTGCCAGGCTCAGGCACCCTGTCCTCTCCCGCATGAGAGTTTCCACCTTACTTGAGATTTGCAGAGGCTCTGATTATTCGTGTGCACTTCTCTGTCCCTCCAGTTTCAGAACTTCCAGTCCGGCAGCCTTTCTGTGCTTCTGAACAGTGTCCTTTCTGTCCTTCAGTTCTATTTTCGTAATTGTTGTGTGGGGCAAAAGCCTAGGTGTTTACCTTTGCTGCCATCTTGGTGTTTTTTTTCCTGTTCATCAGATTTTTAATTCATTTGAATTTTATATTCATTTGTTGATAGATGAGTATTTGTTGTTCATAATTTTTATTTTTACCTTTTCCTTCTTCCTCTTCTTAAGGAATATCTTTCAGCATTTCATATAATATTGGTTTGGTGTTCATGAACTCCTTTAGCTTTTTTTCTTATCTGTGAAACACTTTATCTGACCTTTAATTCTGAGTGATAACTTTGCTGGGTATAGTAATCTTTGTTGTAGATTCTTGCTATTCATCACTTTGAATATCTCTTGCCACTCCAGGCTGGCCTGCATAGTTTCTGTTGAGAATTCCGCTGACAATCGTATAGGTGCTCCCTTATAGGTAACTAACTGTTTTTCTCTTGCTGCTTTTAATATTCTCTCTTTGTCTTTTGCTCTTGGAATTTTAATTATGATGTGTCTTGGTGTGGTCCTCTTTGGATTCCTATAGTTTGGGGTTCTGTGCCCTTCTTGGTCTTTTAAGTCAATTTCTTTCACAAGGTGGGAGAAGTTTTTGGTCACTATTTCTTCAAATAGGTTTTCATTACCTTGCTCTCTCTCTTTTTCTGGAATGCCTGTAATTTGGATGTTGGTATGCTTGAGGTTTTCCCAGAGGCTCCTTATAATATCTTCAATTTTTTTTGGATTCTTTTTTGCCTCTTGCTTCTGGCTGAGTGGATTTTGCTTCTTTGTATTTCAAATCTTTGTCTTGATTCTTGCGGTCCTCTAGACTGCTTTTAGGTCTTTGTATAATTTTTTTTTATTTCAGTCAGTATATGCTTAAGTTCTAGTAGGTCTTTTTCATATCCTCGAGGGTCTCATTCATATCCTTGAGGGGTCTCGATCATATCCTCGAAGGTCTCGTTCATATCCTCGAAGGTCTCATTAAGTTCACTGGCCTTTTCTAGGAGCCTCTTGAAAAACCTCATAACTGTAGTTTTGAATTCTATGTCCAGTCGGTTTTTGTCCTCCATTTCTTTCACATCTGATTTATTTTCTTGTCTCTGTATTTTGGCTGCTTTCCTGAGTTGGTGGATTAGCTTTGTGTGATATATGCCCTCTAAGGGACAGTGGCTCAGCCTCCCCAGTTACCTGAGGTGTATACTCTTGGTGCAGCCCTTTATGGGTTGCACAGTCTTGTTGAAGTTAAGCCTAGATTATTGTTGTTAGCACTAAGAGGATTTAACCTCCAGGCCAATTGGCTGTGCTCAGGTTGGATGGGTGGAGTCTCCAGGCTGAGCAGGCAGCTTTGATTTCCCATCAGCTCCACTCTCTGCATCACCTGGGTCTCTGTGCCTTGTGGTAATGGTTGGATGCACCTCTGAGAGAAAGCTGCCACCGAGCTCTACCTGCTGCCAGACAATTCAGCCTCTCCCCAAATGAGTCTTCACACCCAAAGTGTAAAATGGTGCAGTCCGGTGGTTTCTTTTCTTTCTTTTCTTTTTTTTTCTCCCAAACAAGAGAGCAAGTCACAAGTCCTCTCTGCACACTTGCGTGTTTCTGCAGTTCCCAGGTTTACGGGCCCTCTCCGTAAGCTCGCGGACCTCTGCAGCGCCCGAGTTTCAGCGTGTTTCCTCTTTACTGTCCAGTTTCATCCCCTATGAGTGTGGGTTCCCCAGACCTCACCCAGAACTGGGGAATCAATGCAGTGGGATGCCTTTGTCTCCCTCCCGATTCGAGAAAACCAGCTGGGTTTGTAGCCGCCCACCCTATCCACTCACGCGCACATGGCTCCATACCTCTGACTCTGTGAGTATTTTCAACTCTGCCCTCCACCACTCCTCTGACTCACAGTGTTCTATCTTTACTTTCATTTGTGGAATTTCCACTCAGCCAGCTTTCTGGTGATTCTGGATGATGCTCATTCTGTCGTTAAGTTGTAGTTTTGAAATTTTGTGTGGGGCAGCAAGATAGGTGTTTACCAATTCTGCCATCTTGGTTCCTCCTCTAGATATACATGAGTCTGAAGTCATGCATTCATAGAAAGTTCTGAGATGAAGAAATGGTGTGTGGGCTTGTGGAGATTTATCATATAATAGACATCTCATAAATAATTATTAAATAAAGGAAATGGCTTAGAGAATTCATTCATCAAACATTTTTCATCGTTATATCAATTCTACAAACTCAAGTAGAATCATTTTTGCAAACTATCAAAATATGCATTTTATTTTAATTTTATTTTTTAATCTTTATTGTTGAAAATATTATGTAGGTCAAAATCTGCATTTTCCACCCAACGCTTACTGCTTAGCTTTTGTTTCCCGTTGTAAAAGAAATGTCTTTTAAATTGTAGAATATGTTGAAACTGGCTACACTACCACAGGTAAACTCAGAGCCAGAAGTAATTTCAACATCAAGATGGCTAAACAAAAGAGTGATAGGTCCATTGTAGCCTACAGTTCTATGCCAGATACCATGTACTTTAATGACATTGACATATTTGCTCTTCATAACAGCCTTTTGAAATAGTATAACCATTTATGAATCAGAAATTCAAGGCACAGAGAGGTTAAGAAGCTTCTCTAGGTTCACTTTGCTAGTGGCAGAGGCAGGAACTTACCCAGGACTGTGGTATCAAAGCCCATGGGTCCTAACCCTGAAGGTTTCCTACCACGCAATAGCAAATACATCTAGAGCCTCACGCAGGGTCTGGAACTCAGAGAAGTTTTGTTTAACTGAATTGAATTGAATGTAGTCACTGAATATAGAATTCAGGTGAGCCTGTAGCATCACTGTTAAAATAATTCCTTGCACTTGCATGGAAAAGTATTTTCTTTCTGGAAACTCAGTGTTTTTCTAGATGGAAATTACTATTCTCTGGCCCCATCCTATCTGGCTGGGACAAAAGGCTGGTGTGTTCTTCTTTGACAAGTGAGGCCACATGGGTGAGGTGGCAAGTCCAAGGTCTTTCCAGAGTTAAGAGGTGAGGCCTGCCACCAAGATCCAGGGAGATGCCCTGGGAAGGTCCTTTCCAAAATACACAGAAATAGCTTTGACCTGATATAGCCCCTCACCTTTCAAGGTATCAAGGGAAACCCATTTCTCTGAAGTTACCTGAAGGGAGAAGTAAGGGAACATGACAGCACATGGCACAAGAGGAATCAAGATGATGATTTTCTTCCTTCTCTCCAAATCTTCCAGGGGGAAGAGAAGAAAATAGTACATTTCGAGGGGCCTCTCTCTTTACCCTCTTTCTTATCCCTTTGTAATAGTAGAGAAATGTAGACAGAAGTCAGGAATCTGGGGTGCCTGGGAGAGGGGCAGAAAATTGGAAAGTGCCTGACAACCAGAATGGTGCATCAGGAAACACAGGTACAGGAGCCCACCCCTGGTGTGCAGATTCATCCACCAAGCTCTCAGTCTCTGTCTGCTTCTGCTGTGGTGCTGTCACTACCACATAGCAATGAAGCGCACACATAACACAAATATATATTGTTGAAGGGGGGTTAAGAGGAGCAAAGTGACTTACCCATGAGATGTGAATGTCAGTTACTGTTCGGGGCCTGGTAGGGGCACCCAGGGAAATCTCCTGTCTATGTTGCTCCAATGTCCTATCTAGTAGACCCTTTTAGGATTTGATCTCACCCTTCAAGACCTCAAAGAGACACTCTTCTCTTAAAAAAAACACACAAGAGGATAAGAAAATGAGACAGGAAAACATAGGAAAGGGGGTGGGTGGTGACTTAATTCACTTAACCCAAACTCCATTCACTGGATATGTGACTCAATTGAATGGAACTGGTGTACTTGTGTTCTTCCCCTCCACAGCCCAATCAGAGGCCTCATTCCACCACATAGAAATGACATTGGCTCTCAGTCAAAATAGAAAGGCACATGTTTTTCATTCCTCTCTCCAGGGGCCCTCCAGAGCATGCTGCACCTCAAAGGTATTCACATCCGTAGTTCACACTAGTAATAGGAGAAAGTCTGCCAGATTCCCGACTCTCAGCAGGTCATCCTCAGAAAGTGTGAGTTCCTCTTCCCTTTCCCTTTAAATGTGCTGCTGAGCCTCTGCTTCACAGGCCCACTGAGGCTAAAAGGAATGGGACTAAGGCCCCAAGTCAGACACTGACTGTACCGTCCCTGCAATCCCAGGGCACTGGATGCCTCCCGATGAGCATCTTTGTGAGCCTACTGGCTCAGTCCAGCAGAGCAGGGAGGTGGCAGAGTCCTCCTTTGGGAGAGGGCTGTTTCTGGGCAAGAGATGGAACTCACAGGTCCTGTTAAATCCAGCAGTTTTATACATGGAGAGATTTATATAGAGAGTAAGGTAGTTTATAAATTATTTTAAAGGAATTAATTTGGGCCTCCTGAAACATTGAGGGCCAGGCAAAGGGCTTCCGAGAAATGACCCCCAATTTCTGAGACTTACTGGGAGAAGGATGGAAAGAGTGACCTTGGATGAAGCCTTTCCTCAAGGGCCCTGGGGGAATCTCAAGTCCAGCATAGTCCACACAAAGCACGGGTAAGAATGTGGTGAAGCCTTAATATAACGGAATAATTCAGGTAAAGGGTTGTCAGATAAGCAGAAAGTCAGTTATTTAATAAAGTAAGTTTTCTGACTGCGTATGTTAAAAATTGACAAATTAGTTAACCTGTTTTTACTATGTAGATGCATATGTGTAATTAAAACTATGTATGAAAAGTTTAATTTCACAAAAAAGGTTTCTTATATGTATTACAGTAATTTTAAATTTATACTGAATAGGTCCAGTAAATGTGTGCATTCACCAGTCACCTAGAGTAAACAAATGCACACAGCTGGAGGTGACTTAGTGTTTGTCAGAACCTTGGCAGGCAGGCCTTAAAACTGCTACTGAAAGTCACACCGTGAGACAACAGAACTAATTATTGCATGGGATGCAGTGTGATCACGTGCTAATCATTCATTGAAGCAGTGACTCTTTGATTTGAATATGTAGACTATAGTTGTATATATGTAATATTTATTTATATTGGTGAAATTACTATATAACAGTGAATTAATAACAAAATAACCTGTTCATATAATTATAAGAAAATCTTGGTTAAAAGCATTAAAATTTAACAGGGTGTTAATTTTCACATATGACTTATGGACTGGAAATTTTGTCTGTTAAATCCAGAGTCCATTAAATTGAGATCCTCAAAATCGAGGGTTTACTGTAATCACATGTAGTAAAGCAGTGGATGGATGCTTCTGTGAAAGCTGCAGCATTTCTCTTCCTTCCTGATGTGTAGGAAAGAACCACAAGTCGTTTTTCAGTTTAAAATGGGGAACACCAAACAAATCAGTCAGTGAATAAAGTTACTAGGAACACTAGCAGTAGCTTCCCTATGCTAGGCTGAACTGGATGCTGAGTCTGAGGAGTAGCTCTGAGTGTTAGGGTAATAATGGAGGTTTCAGTGGCAACGCCTTAGGCATGTAATAATGAAGCCACCTTGTTGCCAAGTCAACAGACATTGAACTCCTCTGCTCAGACTACCTTTAAGCCTCTGGCCCAAATCACCCATCACTGTGGCCTGAGTGGAAGAGAAGACAACAACCTGGGGGGTTTGTGGCCGTGGGAAGGCTCTTCTTCCAATACTTCAAGATTATGAACTCCCTGCTCTTGGCAGAGTGAAGAGAGGGCCTTCTTTGAGTGAAAAATATCTTCATCACAATGGCTGGCTGGTCAGATATGATTCCTTATTACTGTTTCATGTTGCAGCTAATTCTCTGTCTTTTACTCCTCATCACATTAGTGATACGCATGGCCTTTCAAATTTGAAAATAACTTTGGATACCTTAAGTCTAGAAGATGTAGCCTCCCTAAAAAGATTCTTAAACATCAGTTCACTCCTGCACCTCTCAGAAAGGAAAGAATAAAGACACTAAAAGGAAGATCATGTAGTCCATTACCATCACCTTTTGGTATTGAATGCTGGCTCTGGATTTGCTCACAGAACTACGGCTCTCCATGGCATTTGGCATAAGAGCAGAAAACATAAAGGTACAACAATGTCCTTGTCTCTGCCTCCACGTATTTTTGTTATTATCTATCTACAACTTCCTCGTTTCATACAGATTTTCTAAGTAACTTACCTTCACTGTCAATACCTTTCATTATGTGACAAGGATTGTGTAAGGTGCTCTCCTTACATCTAATCCTCACTACAAGCCTATGAAGTAGGTACCAGTAGATGTCTGTTTTACCAAAGAGAAAATGGAGGCTGAAGGGGTTTGCCTGCAGTACTAGTTAAATATAGGGCATCCCCCAAAATGTATAAACACACTTTGAATAATTATAAAGGCAGCATTTATTAAATACATTTAATATTAAAAATTGAGTTATCAGCTGTTAAAGTATGTATACATTTTAAGGGAACACCCTGTCAAGGTTGGGACTCATATGACCATATACACTCCTAACCTCTAGGACATTCCTTGGTAGGTAGAGAGTATGACAGTCTTCTGTAACCCGGGTGTACAACTTGAGAATATGGGATGATTTCTTCTGATCACCTCAATTTTCTCTTAGTTTTAACATGAACCCCTTTGAGACTGTAGCCTGATGCAGAGTAAAGACAACCAAGCCTCTTAACATTTCATAAGCAGCTTGATGATATACTTGTTTAGTAGAGGAATTCTTAACACATCAGCAAATAGTGTCTTGTTTTATTTTATAAGATACAAGAGGCCCGGTGTATGAAATTCAAGTGGGCGGGGGGAATCCCTTAGCCCGGCCAGCACACTTTCTAATCCAGGATGCCTCGGGGGATGCCTGACTGCCTCTCGCAATCCAGGATCACTGGCTCCTAACTACTCATCTGCTTGCTTGCCTGATCGCCCCTAACCACCTCTGCTTGCCTGCCTGATCACCCCTAACTGCTCCCCTACCAGCCTAATTGCCCTTAACTTCTCCCCTGCTGATCTGATCACCCATAACCACCTCTGCCTCACCCTGCACCCGAGACTCAGGTTTCCCTCCCTCTGGCTGGCCACAGGTACCCAGGACCTGGACCAGCTTCGCTTGGGCCAGCCACAGCCACAGGGGACCATGGGTTGATGACTTTACTCTGGCTACAGCCACTGGTGCCGTGGACTTGGGGCAAGCAGCTTGTCTCTCTCCTGGGCCGCAGCCTCAGCCTCTGGTGCCCAGGCCCATGGGATGTGAGGCTTGTCCCTCTCCTGGGCTGCAGGCACAGGTGCAGCCACTTGCACCCAGGCCACAACCTGGCTGGTCCCTATTCCTCTCTCGCAAGCTCATTTGTGCCTGGCAGGTCCCTACTCCTCTCTCCCCAGTGTTGAGTGTCTGAGCCTTTAAGATGTGAGGGCATGATGGCATGAAGGTATCAAGACCATTTGCATATTAGCTCTTTATTATATTATATAGGATTCTTTGCAAGTTCACGTGAGAGTTATTTAAAAGATAACAATATGTAGGTTCCTTGGGATTTTCTACATAGACAATTATGTTATTTGCAAATAGGGATAGTTTTATTTCTTTTTCAATTTATATACCTTTCATTCTATTTTCTTTATTTTTTATATATTTTTATTGATTTCAGAGAGGAAGGGAGAAGTATAGAAACATCAATGATGAGAGAGAATTATTGATTGGCTACCTCCTACATGCCCCCTACTGGGGATAGAGCCCACAACCTGGGCATGTATCTTGACCAGAATCGAACCCTGGACCCTTCAGTTCGCAGGCTGATGCTCTATCCACTGAGCTAAACCAGCCAGGGCTTATTTATTTATTTTTTAATCCTTGTCTGAGGTCATGCTTACAGAGAGAAATGGAGAGAAAGAGAGAAAGAAACATCAATGAGTTTGCCTTCCCTACATACCCCAACTAGAAATCGAACCTACAATCCAGAAATGTGCCCTCACCAGGAATCAAACTGCAATCTTTCCATGCACAGGACGATGCTCATCCAACTGAGCCACTCCAGCTGTGCTCCATTTTCTTGCCTTCTTACAATGGCTAGAACTATCTTATATAATAAAAGAAAAATATGCAAATGTGACCTACCTTTGCTATGCTACCAGCCAATCAGGAGCAGGGGGTGTGATTGTGGGGTTCCAGGCCAAAGTGAGCATGCTGTAAGCTCTGCCCGCACAGTATTTAAGGGCTGGCGAGATCTCTCCTTTTCAGTTACAGTGACTGAGTCGTGTCCTTTCACGGTGACTTCGGGACTGTTAGGGGAATTTGATGCTATGGGATCCCCTCATGAGGCTCGCATGTTGGTTGCTCTGATAGTTAGGCTGTGACTGAGCTGTGGGGTTTACCTGTCATGTGGGACATGCTAATGAGCACCTGGGGCACCTTGGGTAATGAGTGCGAGGCAGGAATGTGAGGCGTCTGGCCCAGGCGCTGGGTCAGTGGAGCAGGTGGGGGTCAGCGAGCACAGACCACACCTCTGCGCACTTGCTTTCAAGGACCTAGCCAGTGGAAGAGGCTCGGTCCTTGAGGCGTCCATGGTGTGGGGAAGGCTGGGCCAGGACAACACCATACTTTCAAAGCAAATTGTTTCCCACTTAAAGATCCTGTGATGAGCATCTTTAAAAAAGAAGTAAATATTCAGCCATTGTCACGCCTTGAAAAGTTAAGGTAATTCCTTAATATCACCTAATATCCACTGTATGTTCAAATGTCTTTGTTTCAAAGATGCCTTTTACTGTTGGTTTGCCAAGGATCCAAGAGAAGTCCCGTTGACCACATTGTATTTGGTTACTTGCTCTTTAGGTCTCTCTTATTCTCTATCGTCACTCCTCCCCATTTCTCTTGCTGCCGAGTGGGGAAACTGGATATTTGCCCTGTGGAGCATCACAATTCTTGCATTTGGCCCATTTCTTACTGATAAAGTTGTTTAACTTCTCTGTCTTACACGTTCCTTGGAAAGTCACAGATCCAGATGTCCAGTAAGCCTGCGGTCATCCCAGCGTGACACCGGTGGGGTCCTGCTGAACCAGTGGGCTCCAGGGGGTCACCCGCTGGATCCTCCATTATAAAGTCTGGAGCAACAACCCTGAGCGACCTCAATAACTTTCAATTTCAAGAAGGAAAGAGGAAGCTGGAAAAGTACAGGTGCTGCGCTTTGGCAGAGGCATGGGAAGAGGAGCCTAAGGGGTCCTGGATCTGCAGCGGAGCATCTCTGGGCACGGCAGGAAAGCAGGAGAACAGGATCCAGGGAGCTGGGGAGGTGCTGCATGTGTAGCAGGGCCCTCCAAAGGGCAGCCTTTGCGGGGAGAGGTGGACACACAGCCCGAAGGTCCAGAAGGTGAGAGACCCCCGCGCCCTCCTCTTGAGTCCTGCCGATCTCTGTGGTCAAGGTTGGGCGCACCTGGTTCTGGCGGGCCGAGTGCTCTGTGTCTGGCACCCGTGCCCCCAGTGGTGGGGGGCATTTGGGGCCAAGCAGGCTGGCAGAGGGGACCAGTTGGGAAATCAGGCCAGCAAGCAGAGTGGTTAGGAGTGATCAGGCAGTTAGGCAGGTGAGCAGGTTAGGAGCGGATTGTGAGGGGGTTGTCCAAGTGCTAGTTTAGGCCCGATCCCACAGGGTTCTCAGATTCGAGAGGATGCAGGCCAGACTGAGAGACAACCCCCCAACCCCCACATGCACAAATTTTGTGCACCAGGCCACTAGTGTTGAATAAGAGCAGTTATTCTTGTCTTGCTCTCTATTTTAGGGTGAAAGCTTTCAGTTTTTGATCATTATGTACATTGTTACCTGTAGGTGATTTGTCAATACTCTATATAAAGTGGAGAAAGTTTTCCTCTATTCATTACTTACTCAAAGATTTTATCATGAAAAGGTGTTGTATTCTGTCAAATCTTTCTTTTGTATCAATTGATGCTATAATATTTTTTTACTTGGTGAATTACATTGGTTTACTTTTTTATATATATGTATTTTTTATTTGAGAGAGGAAGGGAGAAGGAGATATAAAACATCCTATATAATAAAAGAGTAATATGCAAATTGACCATAACTCCAATCAAGCCACACCCACAAGCCACCCTCACAAGCCATGCCCACCAGTCAATCAGGAGAAAATGAACCCCAACCAAGATGGCTGCGGCCACTGAGAGCAGGAGGGAAGCTTGTGTTTCCCTGGCAATAGAGGAAGCAAAGCTTTCTGCCTGCTCTTGCTGGCCTAGGCCTCCACTCAATGCTACAAAGTTTCAATTATAGAAGATATATCCCAACAGAAATGGCCACAACCACAGAGCTGAAGAGAGCAGAGGATAGGGTTGCCCGGGTGATGGAGGAAGCCAAGCTTCTGCAGCCCTAGCACCTATGCCTGCACTCTAGGCTACAAAGCTTCAATTACAGAATTTAAATAAACCCAAACAGAAATGGCTGTAGCCACAGAGTGAGCAGAAGGCTTGACTCTGCTCTAGGCTACAAAGTTTCAATTTTAGAACATAAATTAATCTCAGATCCCAGGACCTCCACTTGGGTCGCTGGGGGTATGTGGCTGGCCTGCAAACCACCATAGGCTCCTTGCCCAGGCTGCCCCACACCCCAAGGGAACCCCCACCCTGATCAGGGACACCCTTCAGGGCAAACTAGTTGGCCCCCACCCATGCACCAGGCCTCTATCCTATCTTAATAGAAGAGCAATATGCAGATTGACCACTCCAACTCACAAGAGGGCTGCCCCCATGTGGTAAAAGATCCTGTCCCCATGTGGACACAAGATGGCCACCCCAAGATGGCCAGCAGGGGAGGGCCATTGGGTGGTTCCAGGCCTTCAAGAGAGGGCAGTTGAGAGGAACCAGGCCTACAAGGGAGGGCAGTTGGGGGCAATAAAGCCTGCAGGGGGGGCAGTTAGAAGTGACCAGGCTGGCAGAGGAGGAAAGTTGGGGACAAACAGGCTGGCAAGGGAGCAGTTAGACATCAATTAGGCTGGCAGGGTAGTCATTAGGGGGTGATCAGGCTGGCAGGCAGAAGCGATTAGGGGCAATCAGGGAGGCAGGCAGGTGAGCAGTCCTGGATTGTGAGAAGAATGCCCTACTGGGATCAGGCCTAAACGGGCAGTCAGACATCCCTTGAGGTGCCCCAGATTGGAGAGGGTAAAGGCTGGGCTGAAGGACATCCCCCATCCCTTGTGCACGAATTTTGTGCACAGGGCCTCTAGTCAATGATAACAGAGAATCATTGATCAGTTGCCTCCTGCACACCCCACACTGGGGATCAAGCCAACAACCCTGGCATGTTCTCTGACCAGGAATCAAACCATGACCTCCTGGTTCATAGGTCAATGCTCAACCACTGAGCCATGTCTGACAGGTGGTTTATTTTTTTAAATGTCGAATCAGCCTTACATCCTTGGAATAAATCTTACTTGGTCATGATGTATGCATATATACATACCACATATTTTGATATACTATGTTCTTATGGTTATTGCTCAGGTCAAAATATTTTATAATTCCTTTTATGAGGTCTTCATTGATTTATAAACTTATAATAATATTTTGTTTTTTGTTGTTGTTAATCCTTATTCAAGGATATTTTTCCATTGTTTATTAGAGAGATTGAAAGGAAGGGAGAGAGACAGAAAGCAAGAAACATCAATATGAGAGACACATCGATTGGTTGTCTCCCACACAACACCCTGACCTGGGGCCAGGAAAGTATGTGCCCTTGACTGGAATTGAACCTGGGACCCTTCAGTCCATGGGCTGAAGTTCTATCCACTGAGCAAAACCAGCCAGTGCTATAATAATATTGTTTCAATTTCATATATTAGAGATTTTTCTGTATCTTTCTGTTATCTATTACTAACTTAAGTTGCCAGCAGTGACCATACTCTGTATGATTTGAATACTCTTATTTTTGAGACTTCTTTATGTGAAGAATAAGAGCCAATGTTATTGAATGTTTCATGTTCACTTGAAAATAATACTTATTTTGCTATTGTCTGGATTGTTCTACAAATTTTAATTAGCTCTAGTGAGTTAATTCTGTTGTTTTATTTTTTTAACTAGAGGCCTAGTGCACAGATTCCTACACCGGTGGGGTACCTTGGCCTGGTCTGCGCCCTCTTGCAATCTGGGACCCCTCAGGGGATGTCAGAGAGCCAGTTTCCACCCAATCCACACAGGCCAGGCCAAGGGACCCCACTGGTACACAAAGTGCACCAGGCCTCTAATATGCATACAGGATCTTTGGTTAATCTCTTCCCACCCTCCCCTCTACCTGCTTCCCTCTGAGATTCATCAGTCTGTTCCATGTTTCCATGCCATGGTTTCTGCTCCTGCATTGAGTGTCTGCACCCTGGTGGTCAATGTGCATCATAGCTACCAGTCAGTCAGCTGGTTGCTTAGGCTTTTATATATATATCTAGATTAATAGGTTTTATTTTTATGAGCGGTTTTAGATTTACAGAAATAGTAAATTGAAAGTTCCCATATACTAGTATACTCTCCTTCCCAACAGTTTCCCCCATTATTAACATCTTGCATTAGCATGTTACAATTGATGAGTCAATATATTATCCTATCTAATAAAGACAGGATATGCAAATTGACTGTAACTCTACAACAAAGATGGCAGCACCCACAGCCAATAAGGAGGGAATATGCAAATTGACACAACAAGGCAAGAGATGGAAGGTGGCTCTGGCTGGAGCAAAAGAGGGCTGGCAGCCAGGGGAAGGAAGGCCTGTTCTTGCATGAATCTTCATGCATCAGGCCTCTAGTTATTAACTGAAGTCCATAGTTTATATTAGGGTTCACTCTGTATTATACATACTATGGGTTTTGACAAATGTATGACATGCATCCACAATTATAGTATCATGCAGAATAGTTTCATTGTCCTAAAAGTCCCCTGTGCTCCATCTGTTAATCCTTGCTTTCTTGAGAACCCTGTCAACCACGGATATTTTTACTGTCTTCATAATTTTTCCTTTTCCAGAATGTCATACAGTTGGAATCACACATTATTGAGCCTTTTAAAATTGGTTTCTATCCCTTAGCAGTAAGCCTTTAAGTTTCCTACATATCTCTTTGCGGCTTGATAGCTCATTCATTTTTATTGCTGAATGATATTCCATTACGGATGAACCACAGTTTGTTTATCCATTCACTTATTGAAAGACATTTTGGTTGCTTCAATGTTTGGGCAATTAAAAACTGTTATAAATATTTGTATGCATATTTTTGTATGCTAATGTTCAGGTTTTTATATCCTTACCTTTTTTTTTCTACCTATTCCATCAATTATTGAGAGAGGAGCATTGAAATCTACAACTATAATTGTAGGTTTGTCTATTTCTCTTTTCAGTGTTGTCAGGATTTGCTTTTAGTATTTTGAAGCACTATTATTGGACACAACATATTTATAATTTCTATGATCTCTTAATGAATTAATACTTTTATAGTTATAAAAATATTCTGGTTTTTCTGTAGTAATATTGTTTGTTCTTAAGTATATTTTGTCTAATCCTATATAATAAAAGCCTAATATGCTAAGTGTCTGACCATTTGTTCAACCATTTAACCAGTTGCTATGATGTGCACTGACCACCGGGGGCAGATGCTCTGACTGGTAGGTTAGCTTGCTGCTGGGGTCCAGCCAAGTGGGACTGGGCAAGATGAGCTGGACATGCCCTAGAGGCCTCCTGTGGTCCTTCCCTGACCAACCAATCTCCCTCAGTCCCTCCCTGTCTTCTAAAACATTCCTTCTAGTCCTAACCAGTTTGGCTCAGTGGATAGAGTGTCGGCCTGTGGACTCAAGGGTCCCAGGTTTGATTTTGGTCAAGGGCATGTACCTTGGTTGTGGGCACATCCCCAGTAGGGGGTGTGAAGGAGGCAGCTGATTGATGTTTCTCATCAATGTTTCTAACTCTCTCTCCCTCTCTCTTCCTCTCTGTAAAGAATCAATAAAATATATTTTAAAAAATAAAATAAAAATAATAAAACATTTCTTCTAATTATTTTCCTTTGAATGTGCATGAATCCATGTACTGGACCTCTAGTATTAATATAATCACTCTGCCTTTCTTATGATCAGTGTTTTCCTTGGTATATACTTTTCTACCCATTGAGTTTAGCTTATATGTATCTTTATACTTGAAGTCAATATTTTGCAGAGAGCATGTATTTGGTTCTTGCTTTTTCACCCAGACAACCTAGCCTTTGAATTGGAGTATTTATGACACATACATTTTTTATTTCATTTTTCTATTAGAGTCTTCCTTCTACACCATTCTATATCGGCTTCAGGTACACAGCATAGTAGGTAGACATACACTTCTAGAACAAAGTGTTTTCCCAATATTCCCAGAAATTTTCAACAGGGTTTGGTTAAAATTTTTCATTTTGCTACTTGTTTTTTGTTTGTGTCTCTTTTGGGATTCTTTCCTGCCTCTATTTAAATTACTTGAACATTTTTAGTAATTTATGTTATCTCCTCTGTTGACTTATTAGTACACCGTTTTATTTAACTATTTTTAATTTACAGACTATTTTAAACTTATTACTAACTACTTTTGAATTTTACATATAAATGAAGAATTTTATAGCAATTATATTCCATTTTTACTTCTTTGATCTGTTATTTTTATCATGTTTACTGGCACATGTCATAAAAATCCCATAATAGCCGAAACTGGTTTGGTTCAGTGGATAGATCATCAGCCTGTAGACTGAAGGGTTCCAGGTTCGATTCCAGTCAAGAGCATGTACCTTGGTTGTGGGCACATCCCCAGTAGGAATTGTGCAGGAGGCAGCTGATCGATGTTTCTCACTCTCTGTCCCTTTCCCTTCCTCTCTGTAAAAAAATCAATAAAATATATATTTTAAAAATCCCATAATATATTTATCTTATTTTAGCTTTAAAAATAATCTTTTAACATTTTTGTCAACTGACAAAAATTGCGTTTACTTGCACATTTACCATATCCAGTATTCTTCAGTCATTTGCACAGGTTCGAGGTTCCAAGTGGCATTATTTTTCTTCAGTTAGAAGTACATTTAAATTTTTTTGTGTGTGTATTTCTGGTCTACTGGCAGCAAACTACTTCAGGCTTTGTTGGATTCTAAAGCATTTTATCATTATTTTGAAAAACATTTACACAGAATATGAAATTCTAGTTCGACAAGTTTTATTTTCTTTAGTACTTCGAATATGTCTTTCCATTGTACTCTGACTAGCACTGTTTCTAAGTAAACCTTTGTTTCCCTTTATGCTTTGTGTCACATTTCTCCAGTTGCTTTTAATATTTTTCTCTATTGCTAGTTTTCAGATATGATATATGGCTTTACTGTGGCTTTATTTGTATTTAGTTTGCCTGAATTCACTGGGTTTCTTGAATCTTTGAGTTTTTCCTTTTCCTTAAATTTGGAAGACTTTCTGTCATTTTTTTTCAAGTATTTTTCCTGTTCCCTAATCCTATCTAATAAAGAGGGAATATGCTAATTGACTATCACGTCACAAAGATGGCAATGCCTACAGCCAATAAGGAGGGAATATGCTAATTGACTGCCCCACCCTCAAAGATGGTGGTGCCCATAGCCACAAGATGGCAACATCCAGTCCCCTCAGCCCTACCAGGGAGAGAGGTATGTGGCTAGGCCTGGCCTGCCCTTAGGCAGTCTTGGCTGCTCCACATGTGCACCTGTTTCTGGAGTTCCCAAGTCCCCTCAGGCCCCCAGCCACCCAGGGCTGGCCCAAGGTACAGGCAAGCTTTGGGTGGCAGCTGCCCAGCCACCCAGGGCCACCTGAGGCTCAGGTAATCAGGGCCGGCCAAGGCTTGCACTGCCAGCAGTGGCAGCAGCAGAGGTGTGATGGGGCATCCCCTTCCTCTGATTGCCAGGTTGCCTTCCACCCCTGAAGGCTCCCACACTGTGGGAGGGGGCAGGCCAGGCTGAGGGACCCCATCTCCAGTGCATAAATTTTCATGCACCAGGCCTCTAGTTACAGATATATTAGACATCTTGATATTGTTCTACAGATCACTAGGAAGCTCTTGATAGTGTCTCTTGCTATGTTAGCCCACTCAATGATCTTTTCTTCTATTGGGTCGAATCTGCTGCTATTCACAACAAATAAAATTTTCATTTTGAAATTTTACTTTTCAATCTCTAAAATATTCATTTATATCCTTTATATCAGCCACTTAAATCCTCATTATATTAGTATTTTCTTTTAAGTCCTTGAATATATTTATAATAGTTGTTTTATTTTTTCCTTTCTATTGAATTTATAAGAGTGTCAATGGTTAACAAAATTATACAGGTTTCAGGTGCACAATTCCACAACATCTATACATTGTGTTGTGTATACACCACCTGAAGTCAACCCTCCTTCCATCACCATTTGTCCTTCCTATATCCTCTTGCACCACCCTCTACTCCAACTGTCCACTGCAGTCACCACACTGTTGTCTGTGTCCATGAGTTTTTCTTTTTTGCTCAATCCTTATCCCTTCACCCAGACCCCTGATAGCTCTCTATCTATGAGTCTGTCTCTATTTTCCTTGTTATTTCATTTTGTTCATTAGATTCCACATATCGGTGAAATAATGTTACTTGTCTTTCTTTGACTGACTTATTTTACTTTGCATAATGCTCTCCAGGTCCATCTATACTGTCACAAAAAATAAGGTTTCCTTCTTTTTTATGGCTGAGTAGTATTCCATTGTTTAATGTACCACAGCTTTTTTATCCACTTATCTACTGATGGGTACTTTGGTGCTTCCAAATCATGACTATTGTAAACAATGCTGCAATGAACATAAGTACTGATATATTGTTTCCAATTACTGTTTTGGATTTTTTCAGATATAGTTCTAGAAATGGGATTGCTGGGTCACAAGGCAGTTCCATTTTTAATTTTTTGAGGAAACTCCCTACTGCTTGCCACAGTGGCTTCACCAATCTGCATTCCACCAACAGCACTCAAGGATTCTCTTTGCTCCTCACTTGTTGTTTGTTGATTTATTAATGATAGACTTTCTGCCAGATGTAAGGTGATATCTCATTGTGGTTTGAATTTGCACCTCTCTGATGATTAGTACGTTAAGCATCTTTTCATAAGTCTATTTGCCATCTGTATGTCTTCTTTGGAGAATTGTCTATTCAGATTGTTTGCCCATTTTTAAAAAAATGAATTGTTTGCTTGTTTTGTTGTTGAGCTTTACGTTTTTAAAAAATATTTTGATGACAATAGCTATTTTAAATATTTGAATACCAAGCTCACCATTGCTGTAATATCCAGATGTTTCTTTTGACTATTTTTTCCCTTGTGATTATTGGTCAGGTTTCTGCCATTTTAAAAAAATCTTTATTGTTCAGTTTATTAATTACATTGTTCCCTTTCCCACCCTATAGCTCCCCTCCACGAGGTACCCATCCCACCCTCTGCCCTCACCCCCCCCAATGTCCTTTCCCATAGTTGCATGATTTTTGTTCAGTCTCTTGCTGCACTTCCCACACCCCTTTTCTCCCCAAGAATTGTCAGTCCATTCCCTCTCTATGTCCGTGATTCTGTTACATTCACCAGTTTATCCTGTTCATCAGCTTATTAATTCACTTGAATTTTAGATTCATTTGTTGATAGATGTGTATTTGTCATTCATAATTTACACTTTTATCTTTTTCTTCTTCCTCTTCTTAAAGAATATCTTTCAGCATTTCATATAATATTGGTTTGGTGGTGATGAACTCCTTTAGCTTTTTCTTATCTGCAAAGCACTTTATCTGACCTTCAATTCTGAATGATAGCTTTGCTGGATAGAGTAATCTTGGATGTAGATTCTTGCTATTCATCACTTTGAATATTTCTTGCCACTCCTGTCTGGCTTGCATTGTTTCTGTTGAGAAATCTGCTGACAATCGTATGGGTGCTCCCTTATAGGTAACTAACTGTTTTTCTCTTGCTGCTTTTAATATTCTCTCTTTATATTTTGCTCTTGGCATTTTAATTATGATGTGCCTTGGTGTGGTCCTCTTAGGGTTCCTATATATTGGGGTTTGGTGCGCTTCTTGGACTCCTAAGTCAATTTCTTTCACCAGGTGTGGGAAGTTTCCATTCACTATTTCTTCAAATAGGTTTTCATTGTCTTGGTCTCTCTCTTTTTCTGGCATCCCTATAATTTGGATGTTGGTATGCTTGAGGTTGTCCCAGAGGCCCCTTACACTATCTTCAATTTTTTTGATTCTTTTGGTATCTTGCTTTTCCAGCTGAGCGAATTTTACCTCTTGTATTTCAAATCTTTAACTTGGTTCTTGGGGTACTCTAGAGTACTTTTAGGTCTTTGTATAATATTTTATTTTATTTCAGTCAGTGTATACTTAATTTCTGGTTGGTCCTTTTTCAAATCCTTGAGGGTCTCCTTCATATCCTTGAGGGTCTCGTTCATTTCCTTGTAGGTCTCATTCATTTCCTTGTAGGTCTCAGCCTTTTCTAGGAGCCTCTTGAGAAGCCCTAAAACCGTGGTTTTGAATTCCATATCCAGTCGTTTTTCCCCCCTCCATTTCTTTCACATCTGATTTCTTTCCATGTATCTGCATGGTGGCTGCTTCCCTCAGTTGGTCAATTAGCTTTTTGTGGTAGATGTCCTACAAGGGACAGTGGCTCAGCCTCCCCAGTTACCTGAGGTGGATATGGGTTGCACAGTCTCGTTGAAGTTAAGCCCAGGTTAATCGTTGTTATCACTTGGAGGGGTTGACCTCCAGGCCAATTGTCTGTGACATTCAGCTGTGCTCAGGTTGGATGGGCAGAGTCTTCGGGCCAAGCAGACAGCGTCAGCTCCGCCCTATGCAGCCCCAGGGACTCTGTGCCAGTGGCAACGGCCGACAGCACCTCTGAGAGAGAGCCACTGCCAAGCTACACCAGCTGCCGGAGAATTCAGACTCTCCCCAAACGAGTCTGCACACCCAATGTCTGATGGGTCGCAAAACAATGCAGTCTTATGGTTTCCCGAATGAGAGAGCAAGTCACGAATGCTCTCTGAGCAGTCACGCAGCTGCTCTATTCCCAAGTTCACATTCACTCCGCACAAGCTCACCCTCTCCACAAGCTGGCAGGCCCCTGCAGCACCGACCTTTGGCATGCCCTCCCACTGTCCAGTTTTTATCCTGTATGATTGTGGGTTCCCTGAACTTTGCCCAGAGCTGGGGAATCAGTCCAGTGGGACGTCTTTGTCTCCCCCATTCAAGAAAACTGGCCGGGTTTTCAGCCGCCCACCCTATCTGCTGGTGCTCACACTCCTCCAAACCTCTCTTTTCATGCGTATCTTCAACGCTGTCTTCAGCCGCTCCTCCAAGTCACAGTGTCTTATCTTCTCTTTTATTTGTGGAATTTTCACTTAGCCAGCTTTCCGGTGATTCTGGATGGTGTTTGTTCTTTCGTTAAGTTGTAATTTTGAAATTGCTGTGTGAGGCAGCAAGATAGATGTTTACCTATGCCACCATCTTGGTTCTCCTCCCAGGTTTCTGCCATTTTTGTATTGCTAGTAATTTTTTATTAGAGACTTAACATTGTGAATTTGTGTGATTGAATATCTGGATTATATATTTTTTGTTAAAGGGTCCTGGATTTAATTCTGGTAAGCAGATCATTTACCATACCTCTTTTGAGGCTTATTTTTAAACTTTATCAGGCAAGTTTACTCCATTCTTATTTTATTACTAATACTAAAATATTTTCCTCTGAATATTCTAATGAATTCCCCCAATGTTCAAAGAGGACTCTACAATTTGACTGATGACAACTGAATGATTTCCCATCTGTGGAAGCTCTAGAAATTTTTTAACTTACATTTCCCCAGTTATTCAATAGTTGTTTGCTGGGTTCTACATATGTGATCAAGGTCAAATGTATTAATAATTAAGAAAAAATCTTAGATATCCTTACTTATTTTCCTGATGATACCATTAGTTACCAAAAACTTATATTATTCTTTCTGACTATGATTAGGGAATTTTTTTACTTGTCCTTTTGTTCTGATTTTTATTTTTCCTTTATGTCTTTAGGCACATATAAATAAGGTATTATGATAACATTCTGGTTGATTGATCCTTTTTCTTTATTAAATGTCCCCTTTATATAAGTTCCCATTGCCTTGAATTGTACCTTGTCTAATACTTGAAAAGCAATACTAGCTTTCTTATAGATGCAATTAGTATAATATGCCTTTCAACATTCTCTTAGGTTCATTATTTCTCCATTCTTATATTCAATGTGAATCTTCTATAAATATTCTATAGTATTATTTTACTTGGAATAGTGACAGAGTAAATATTTAGAGCCAACTAGAACTGACAGGTTCCAATCCTTGTACACTTACAGCTTGAGCTACATTTCATGTCCTCTCAGTCTCCATGTTCCCCTTAGCTGATCCCATCCACTTCTGCAGTTGTCACTAGTCATGGTGATGAAGACACCCAATTCCACATCTCTAGCCCAGACTGTTTTGTTCTCTGGTTCTACAGACTTTTATCCATTTCTCTAATGGAACTCTTCTGAGTGTCCCAAGTATATTTCAATCTAAACAGGCCTAAAATGTGTTCCACCAACCATCAAGATGAACAGTTTCCTGTTATAGGCTTCCTCCTCAGTTACCATGTCATTCATGTAATCCAGTCTTTTTTCTATGCATGGCACAACTTTTAAGTTTCAAAAATAAATAGTATTATCCTGTTCTATAAGTAAATTTATTTACTTAATGTTTCTAAATTTGCCAATTGAGGGTGGACCTGCTAAAATGAAAACAACTGTTTTCAGTTTTGAAAAACAGGAAATAATTGAAAGTTGGTCAAATGTGATCCAATTAGCTTTGATAAGCGCAGAAGATAGACAATAAAATAAACAAGCTGAAATCAATAAAAATATATTTTAAAATAAGCAGGCTAAAAGCTTTGTTTTGCCTATGTTTCTACCCTTTTCACATTGGTAGGGGCTTTGTAAGACACAGTATTCTAAAGTTTCTGAGTCTGGCTTAACTTGACTAAATGTAGGATGATTAAAAGTTCACAAGCATTTTCTTTGGATGATTGGATCATGGCATTGTTTATATTCTCTGAAAATCCAAATATGTAATAATGACCTTGTATTACATAATTATAAAAAATGTTACATTTTAAAATGTTCCTCACAGAAACTTTTAAAACATGAGTGTAAAAAATTAATCACCCTCAAAGACTCAATACTTAAAAGATTTAGTATGAATAATTAAATGCATTATTATGTTAGTAAATATCTATTATATAAGGTATTGTGCTAGAAACTGAGCTCCAGGATGATTAAGACAAAAAATGTTATAAAAGGGCACAAGCTTGCATAGAAATGATGCCTAACTTATTTAATAATGTTATGAGTTTGTTACTAGATTCATGATTAATAATATCATTAATAATAACTGTATGCATTGATAGGATATTTGGAAAGGTAAAAACAGTACTGGTTTAAATATATGCACTGTTTAATGCAATCCAATTTTAGAAATATTATATTTTGGAAAAGTATTCTTTGTAGAATCAAATAAGTAAGGTAATTTAGATCACAAGATTTGTGAGGTGGTGTAATCATCATCAGTGTTTCTCTATGCTTATGTTGTCAAAACTCAGATGAATCAAAATCACCTGAGGAATTGTCAAAATAGTAATTCCTGATTGGGTGATTGGGAGTGACATCAGGTGTTGAGAATAGGAAGTGCCAGCATTTTTCACATTTTCTCTAGGTGACTACCATGCAAGTAAATAGTCTGTGTTAATGTAAACACTGACACATACAAGGCTTAAAAAAATTACAGATTTGGGGGTAGAGAATTTTCTTACTAATTTCCTTTTAAAATGAAAAGTAACACTTTCCAGGTAAATAGTTACTTGCCTTAGGCCACTTGATTATAAAGGACAGTTAGGAACAGTACTGAGCTAGGTCCTGAACTCCATTATAGTTGTTTATCAGTCAAAATAGTAACTAAATATCTTCTATGTCAGGCACCACACTAGAAACTGAGCTCTAGTTTGATTAAGACTTAATCACTATCTTGAGAAGGGCAAACACTCAAGCAAAAATGATAATGCTAAAAACTTAGCATTGTTTTTAAGAACTTGCAAAGCAGTTTGTTTCAGGTGGGGTAGGGATAAAAATGGGAAAGGAGTGTTGGAGTTTTAAAACGTGTTTCCCTAATATAATTTCCATGTCTTCAAGGTAAGTCTGTTAAACTGGTTGGGCAGGCCTGCCCAGATGCTTTTTTGAGAAAATCCCCATAGAAACACAGGCAAAACAAAGCTTTTAAGCCTGCTTGTTTTAAAATATATTTTTATTGATTTCAGAGAGGAAGGGAAAAGGAGATATAGAAGCATTAATGATGCGAGAGAATCATTGATCAGCTGCCTCTTGCACATCCCCCATTGGGGATTGAGCCTACAACCTGGGCATGTGCCCTGACCTGACTGGGAGTGAACCATGATCTAATGGTTCATAGGTCTAATGCTCAACCACTGAACTACAGTGGCTGAGCTAGACTGATTGGTTTGGTGTCTTGAAGTAGCTCATCCTGGACACAGCATGGTGACATCTAAATGTGTCTCCTGAGGTAGGCCCTGGTGCCTTCCTGAGTTCTTTGAAGAGGAGGGGCATAAAAATAAACCCTGAAGTTATTTGGTTAAGAACCAACATTAAGGTGTTGTTTGGCCAGAGGAAGCTTTGACGATGCCCTGAGGCATGTGGGTAGTAGGACACTGGGTGCTGAGTCCAGGGACCTGCAGGATGAGAGGAGCAAGGGCTTCTGAGAACCTTTTATGTGGTAATAGAGAAGAGTGTGTGCATGACTTGTAGAACTTGGAAATCCTTTTTTGAACGTGGTGAAGTGAGGGAGACAGTGTGATAATTGAAGATACCCTGGAGAGTCCAGTTGCTGAAAGCATGGGTTTTCGGTTGTGAGGCCAAACACTGATGACCCATCTCTTCTTTGTGTGAGTCTATCTGTGGTCCTAATGAAATGGTGGGTGTGGTGCGGTGCAGATAAGCAGCTGAACTTGGAATTCCCTGTTTGCCCATTTTTGTCAGGTCTGCCTTCCTTAGGTGTGCCATATGTGGTCACTCAGTGCGGGTCTTGGTGGATGTCTTCATATTGTCAAAAGGTGTTTGCTCTTCCTGGTGTGTACGTCCTTGCCACTGATGTTGCTGTTGCCATGGAGGGACCTGTGTCTTCCAGTTTTCTCTCTGTACTGACCTACGCAGTATTGAACTATGTTTGCCACAGCCTCATGTCATGGTGATGCCTTCTTGAAAAGCCTGTCTTTTTGGAAGCTGTGAATCTGTGTGCCAATCCCCATGAAACCCTGGTGCTTTTGTCTATTGGGGATTGAACTTCCTCCCTCAGTATCTATATCTAAGTATAGTCTTATTTTGGAGTGAATAGTGTCCTTTCAGATGTCAATAATGTTCACATGATCTCATATCTTTTTTGGTGGCCTGTAAGCATGCTGGCTGGTGTTTTTCAAGGGAAGATATAAATGCATTGTGTGAGACTGTCATCCTGCATCCCTGGACTTGTCTGCTTCTAGCGTTTCTTTTACATTCTCCGGTTTCGTTTCCCTGGATGAGATATTGTTGACTGTTCTTTGTGTACAGTCTGTAGACCATGTGCTTGTCCTCCTTGTACTGTGTCCATTTTTATTGTTCCATGGTCTGAAAATGTCACACCCTCCTGACCTAGCTGCACCAAAGGTATTAGCGTGTTACCTGCCAAGTCTGTGTTTCACAGAGAGCAAACTGACACCAAATGTGCTGTTAATGTGGGATTGCAGGTTCCTGTTGTGTGTGGCTTCACTTCACATTCCCTAGAATAGATGTTCATGCCTCCCTGCCTGACTGCCTGCCTGTTCCCAGAAGCCCCCTTGGTTTCAGCTGCTGTAGTACTCCACCTTCCCAGGGCCATTGTTCTGCCTGCACCACATGTGCCCACTCCAAAGGGCCTCTCAGGTTGCCCATTTTCCTCCACTTAGCGTAACATTTACTCAAACACATTGGGTAGCAGTCAGCTGTTTTTATTGTGGCCCAACAAATGCATTCTACAAAATAATGGTTGCTGAGACAGCATGGAGTACATTTCAAACCATGTAATTTAACTGAGTAAAAAAAAAAAAAGAACCAACATTAAGACCCAGAACCATGGGAATGGTGTTCACTTGATAAACAATTATAAAATGAAGATAAAGGCATTTTTTAAACTTCTGTAGAGGCCAAATGGGGATTTAGCTCACCAAGGACTCCAGAGCAATCAGTGGGGTTTTGTTAACTTGATGACTCTAGCACATCAGCAACAGGACCCAGCAGAAGGGAAAGTATGCTCAATTGATGAGGCAGTGAACAAGGAAGCAAGAGTATTGCAAATATCAGAGAACTGACAAGGTGGAACCCACATACTTTGGCCCTCTGGACTTATGAGCATGGGTGAAAGCTCCCTTTAGTCCTTCCCAGGCACCTGATAGAAGCCAGGATTCTGTTTAATGCTGGGGAGTTGCATAGAAGTAGCTCAACACAGTTCTATATCTCATTTATTCCACTCTGCAGCCTGTAAGGCAAGCATTTGTCCTCATTTTACATAAAACTGACTCTTTAAAAAATGTATCTGTAATAAAAGTTTATTTTTTTAGCTAAGACTGGAAGATATTTAAAGGTCATTCTTTCAGTTTGTTAATGCAGTATTATGTTCTTGTACTATATTCACAGACTCATTGCAAAAAATTTTCATTACTCCTAAAACTCCAGATAATTAAGGGGAAAAGGTCATATACTAGCCAACCAGAGAAATGTTCCCTGATTAACACCCTGAGGGATTTGATTTCATATTTTTGGGGGAGAACTCATATATAAAGGGAGGGCCAAAGTAGGTTTATAGTTGTTCATATGAAAAATAACACAAGAATTAATAACACAAGTATAAACTGTATTTGGGGTACTCACAACTGTAAACATACTTTTGCCTCACTATATATGTGTATGTATATATGTGTGTGTGTGTGTGTGAATGTAATGAGACAATAAATGTATAGGTTGCTTTTTAATTGCTTTATTAACTTTACATTTTTCCATGCAAATGGGCGAAACTACTGTTGACAGAAACAAGACTGTGTGCCAAGGCAATCTCCAATTAGAAGCTGGTAACACAGAACCCACCTAACACATGGAAATTACATAAGGTTCATAGCAAACAGATCAGTAAAGGCATATCAGAAAACGCAAGGAAAAAGGAAACAACAGTGAGAATCACAGTATTAATCTCATAGAAAATGGCAGGAATCAAGGCATAAGGCAAAATTCATCATGATGGTCATGGTGATTAGAGAGCTCCCCCATAAGGATACGCAGACAATTCCTTAATTGCAGCTCCCTAAGTTTTCTCCTGATTTCTCTCATCTCCTCCATGAACATTTCCATATCATCTCCATCTCCGCCCATCCCATCATTGACCTGCCTATTGGGTATGGCCCATTGGAAGTTAGGGCCCAGTCGGCGGGCCTGTCCCCGTCTATTATCTCCTGCTGGCTGGTGGCCTTCACCCTCTCCCAAAGGGCGGTCTTCCTCTCCATTCTGCATGGGCTGCTCCATTTCTTCGTTTTCGTGGTGGATATCTGCCATGATGATATTTTTTTCCTGGTTGTTTTTCTTTGAACACAAGTAAGACAAAGGTAAGGAGAGACTGAATGCTTGGTGCACTGACCAGTAGGATTCAGAGCCTGATATGAAAGCTTTTTAAAATGTCATCCTCGCCCCCCCCCCCCCCCACACACACACCTCAGGAGTTTCCTGCGCCCTGTAGGGGATCTCCATTCCAGCCCCTCCTTCCAGTTCGCTCCTTTTCCCTCCCTCCCCCAAAGCCCACCATTTTTCCCTTCCCAGAATTCTTTCCTAGAGCTCAGCATACAGCAAAATGGAGGACCGGGGACTGGGAACAAGAAGTTGGGGGAGGTCCCTGACTGGGTACTGCACCCGTCCCACCCTGACCACTGTACCCCGCACCCACCTGGGCCTATCCTTGCAGTCGGCTCCTCCTCCCGATTCTCGCCTGGAGTGCGCTGCCGCGACACTTGGACCCGAAGACCTGCAGGGGGCCGGCGTGGGGGAGCGGGTGGCGCTGCAGCCCAGCGATTGCCCAGCGGGTGCGTCCACCCGCCGCCGTCCGCCCCCTTCTTGGATCACCCTCCTGGGCCGCGTCTTCTCTCCCCCCTCCCCGCAGGGTCTCTCTCCTGTAGCTGCTTCACTCTTCCTACCGGCACTCGACAGTGATTTCCATCGCTGAGTTGCTCTGCTGCCCTCCCTGGAACCTCGCCGCCCCAGCACCCCCACCCCACGGAGTCGCTGTTTAAGTTCCCAAGAATGCCGGAGTGGACAAAGCCGGCAGGGACCGGGGCACTGATCCCCTGCGCCGGCCTCCGGGGTTGCGGGGCGGCCGCCGCCCTGGGCCCCCGCGCGTCCTGAGCCCTTACCTGCTCCGCTTACCCTGGGCCCGATGCCAGCCCGCCTGCGCAGGGCAGCGGGGAGCTGGTACCCAGAAGGGAGTGAGGACTGCACCGAAGGCTGCGTCGCTCTGCAGCTCCCGGTCACGTGAGGGCCTCGCGTCACCAAGGAGCTGGGGTCCCCTCCCCCAACTCCGGAGTGCAGGAGGAGCGCGCGTGTCCCCGCCCCCAACCCCCCCCCCCCCCCCCCGCCCCGCTCATGCACCGCACATACTACCCAGTCCTGCAGTTTGTGCTCCGGGACCCAGCATGCACCACCCTCTCACTCATTTCTGTCCTATCCAGTCTGAGGACCCACAAGTGGCATCACGTTCCTGTTGGAATTTGCCCTTCTCTGTTTACGCAGAAGGTTCTGCAACACCCTCCACCCTCTCCCATTCCTGCCCCAGGCCTTGGTTTTGGCGTTTTTGGCTTTCTGCCCTCTTCTCGCTGGCCATCCTCCTCCCCACCCCCCACCCCCACACACACACATACCCATACCCTGCACAAGTACAGCCACCATTTTCCACGTTGTCCCCTGCATTTATACCCTTATAGGAAATTTAGAATGAGGGTGGAGAGGGGCCAGGGAACTTGTCAGAAAGAAAGGCAAAGAGTTGGAGTGGGTTGTATATAGTCTTCCCAATAATCTTAGTTTCCTTTTTTTTAAAAAAATCAACATGCCTCAAAGCATAAAAAATTATGAGGTTTCATTTTAAAGAAATGCTTCATCCCACAGAATAAAAAAACCTCATTGTATATGTTCAACCATACCACACAGAAAATATTTTCTCTGGTTCCACACAACATCAAATCACTTTTGAAACATACTAGCTTGTTTCAAAATTTCGTTTTGCAAGAGGGCTGCACCTTTCTGAACACAGTTGGTGTTTTCAAAATTGTGAAGGGAGAAGTCCAGTTGTCAGACCTTGGCCATTTTAGGTAAATTTGTGTGATTTTTTTTTACAGAGCCTTTGCAGAAAAGGACCCTTTTTGTTTCCTACTTTTCTTCCCAAACCTTTCCAGCCACCTCTACAGATATCTCCTTAGAATGATCTCAGAGGTTAAGTACCTAATATACAGAAGTCAGTTCCAAAGCTTTATGCCTTTTGATATGAATGTTTCAAAAAATATTAAAAATAAGCAGGAGGTAAGTGAAGTAACTAAACTTGAGACTGAAACGCACCTTGAATGTAAATGTTCCTTTCTCTAACTTGAAATAACTAAAAACAAAATTATCACATCTAGAAAATAGAGACATCTTTAGAAAAGTGGTACTATTATAAAAATATTTAGTAGGTATTGCTTATGATAAAGCAAACAAAAGGGTTGTGTGCACTGTGGCAAGACAGGCCAGACAAAGGCTTACTGCCTGTAGGTTTGACTCCAAACTCCTATGTAATCTCCTATCCTACTAAACTAGCTGGGACATTGAATAAAGGAAGAGTATGTATCTAGTGCATATGTAGTTTGAAAATTTGGAGATATATAAAGTTTTACTCACACACACTTTTAGGGATATATGGTGTCAATAGAAGGTTGCTGCCACCAATCCAATGCCAACATGAATCCCCAATGTGGGCTGTAGTAAATGGATAAAATTCATTTAGGTGAGCAGTTTGCAAAAAGAGCAAATGCAGCCTTAGGTGAAAACCAAAAGTATGCTCCCCCAAGAAAAAGAGGAATGAAGCACTTCTTTATATGTAAACTAGAGGCCGGATGCACGAATTTTGTGCATAGGGGGCTGAGGGTTCCTCAGGCCAGCCTATACCCTCTCCCAATCCAGGACCTCAGTCTCCTAACTGCTCACTTGCCTGCCTGCCTAATAGCTTTTAACTGCCTCTGCCTGCTGGCCATATCACCCCTAACCACCTTCCCCGGCAGCCTGATCTCCTCAAACCCCTCTGCCTGCCAGGCTGATCACCCCTAAAAGCCTCCTCTGCTGGCCTGATCACCCCAAACTGCCCTCCGCCCCTGCCAGCCTGTGAGTGACCCACGTCCCATGTGGTTCAGGGTTCGGGCTCTGGAAGAGGAGCTGCGTGCAAATGAGAGAGATGAGACAAGAAATAATAATTTGGAAATTGGGGTGCCAGGTGGGAGCCCAATGCAAGAGGGAGGATTCCCACTGGTGCTTAGTCCTTGCAAACCTTTCATTCAATTTTGGATACACATCTAGCCCTTAGGCAGGTAATTGCGGTAACAGACAGACTATCCTAAAGGTCAGTAAATATTAGAAAGATTTACTCTGAGTCTATTTAGTCAGGAAATTGCTTGAGCTCCCATTGTCTGGACTAAACAATTGTGCATAGCTCTGGCCCTTGCCAGGGGCTCAAGGTTCACCAGCTTTCTGGGATCATTGTTTACATTTCTCTGGTAGTGAAGACAATGGGTGGCTTCTCACACTGGCCTGATCGCCTCTAACCGCCTTCCCTTGATGGCCTGATTTCCCCTAATTGCCTCTGCCTTGGCCCCTGCCACTGTGTCCAGAAGGAGGACTGGATGATTGGAAAATGTCTGGTCAACCTAGTCTAATAAGCATATTACCTTTATTAGTATAGATAGTGAATGCCCTGATTGTTCCATTTTTATGCAAATGAGGAATCCAAATTTGCACAGTTCGATTGGTTCATATAGCATTGTTCTGATTGTTCTGAATTGTGCTTCCTAGTTTGTCATTATGAAGCTGTTCTGACTGGTTGGTAAAGATGCAAATGAAGATATGACTACACAGTTTTGATTGGGCAGACCAAGTCTCAGTCCATTGGTCAAAATATGATTCCAGGAGCTCCTTTATAGGGCTGTCTTAGCCAGGAGGAACATGATACAGGAGACTTGGCAACTTAGTCTGCAGCTTTCCCTGATATGTATTTTGCCTGAGAGGCCTCTGTAAACAGTGACTGCTAGACTCTGATTATGAGTTTGGTCCAGTTTACCACAAGGAGTTCTTCTTGGCAGTTACTTTCCTTCTTGGTGTTTCCAACAGATATATTAACATGTAGCCCCAAAAACTCAAATTACAAAATCACATCCAATAATTAAGTTTTAAAGGAATTCTAGTGATTTCTGGGTTCTGTCTCATAGAGTACTCTTCATACAAATAGCTCTATTAGTGATAGTGGCTGAAAGGATGCTGATTAGAAACATAAGCTGCCTGGATAAAAGTTCTGGCTGTTACTAACTTGATGTGTAACTTTGGGTCAATTACTTATCAAGGTGTGTGTGCTTCCTTTGTAAAACACATTGTTAGAAGAAGTAAATTACATTTATCAAATACTTACCACAAAGCCTAATAAATTGCCAATAAAAGTTTACAAATTTTTTTAACCATTATTAGATGGTTTCTAAAAAAAAATTGAAGAGTAGACATAGTTGAATTCTTTCCTTAGCTAGATCAACTTGTTTTTAAAGTTCATGAAGAGCCAAAACATCTGTTTTTTTTTTTCTATTTTGCATAACCAGTGACTAGGTTCCTTGTACCAAGTGGATGATTAGTGGATATTTGTCGACTGAATGCATCCACAACAGAATTGTTCTTCATTAAAGAAACTGTATTTAGAGCAAGACAGAAAAGCTTTTATGAAAATTAGGAATTACCTGGAAAGAATCCTCTTCAAGTAGAGAAACCATTGACTTTTAAAGTTTCCAATTGGAAGTCTAGCAGCTGGAGTTTTATTTATTTTAGTAGCTAAATGTTTTGCTATTGTCTTTTTGACCCATATGGAAAAAATCTTGTTTGAAACCACCACATTTTCTTGGATGAAAATATACGTTTATATATTATTCCACATTAGATTTTATGCCATATAGGAAGTTGATTGTAATGAAGTGATGTTTTAAAGATAAGTAAAAATTGCCCTGGAAATACAAGCTTTATTAAAATGTTATCTGTTGAGATATTTTCTTGTCCCTTAAAGTTTTCTGGGGAGTTAGAGATAGATAACAACATGTTAAGAACAAAATTTGAAAAATTTCCAAGACTAAGTTAGGGTACAAGAGTTTCAGTTTGGGACTCATGTGCCCTAAAGGCAAAAAGAGGGTAAACTGGTTTGATCACTCTTACTTTGAAATAATGGAAGGGTGGTGTATTATTGGGAAGGAAGAGAGTGGGTTCATATTTGAGGAAGTACAGAGTTTGTAAAAAGAATTTATTCCCTCTCCTTATCTCTTATAAATATGGCAGATAGTTATGCTTGATTCCCAAAGCCAATGGAGTGGGATCCTAAAAGAATTAGACATAAAGTTTAAGGATATCTACAAGATGGCACAATTCACTTTTTATTCTTCTGCTAGATATCTGCTTCATCACTGGGATTTTGATCTACCTAGATGCTATAGGAGCCTACAAAGAACATTTGAACAAAGAGATCATGTAGTAGTAGTGTTGCCTGGCGGAGAAAGGGCTAGAATTAACTCTTTACCAAAGTTCCCAATTCTGGAGGGGTGAAAAATAAATTTTACCATGTCTACAAGCTCTGGAGTTGTTGCTGGGGAGAAAGGAGTTATTGAGATACAGGCTTATCAGAAACAGTTACATAGTAAGGCTAAGAAATGTATGAATCACAGGAATCTTGTGTGAGAATCATCAACTAGGAGTCACATGCAAGATATGGCTCAATCTTCCAACATGCCACAAAAATCTAAGAAAGCTGCTTGAGTGTGATTCCTTAACAGCAGGCTCTATAGAAATCAAACTTGAGCTACAGTGATTATTGATCATATGGAGATAGCAATCTTACCTATGTAGTCAGGTTAAAGAGAGTCTTTTTATCCCCCTCTCCCAAACTCTCAAACAATCTGAGTAAATATAGGGAAGGAGCATGTGATGGTTAATTTAATGTGTCCAGTAGGACATGGGATGCCCATATATCTGGTTAAACATTTCTGAGTGTGTTTGTGAGGGTGTTTCTGGAAGAGGCTAGTATTTGAATTGGTGAACTGAGTAAAGCAGATGGCACTCCCCACTGTGGCTGGGCATCATCCAATGCATTGAGGGTCTGAATGGAACAGAAAGGCAGAGGAAAATTGAATTTGCTCTTTGCCTCACTGTTTGAGCTGGGACATTGATCTCCTGCCTTGGGCATTCCTGGTTTTCAGGACTTCTAGTTCAAAATGGCATCTACACATTGGCTCTCCAGCTTACAAGTCTTTGAATTATACCACTGGCTTTCCTGGCTCTCTAGCTTGCAGACAGCACGTTGTAAAACTTCCTAGCATCCTTAATTGTGTGAAACAAGACCATATCTATGATCCATCCATTAATCTATCTATCTATCTATCTATCTATCTATCTATCTATCATCTATTCATCATTTATCTGTACTTAACTTTCAGGTTTACACATGTTGTATGTCAAATCAAAGTAAGTATACTAACATTTTATTTATAACTAGAGGCCCAGTGCATGAAATTCGTGCAGAGGGTGTGTGTCCCTCAACCCAGCCTGCATCCTTTCCAATCTGGGATCTCTTGAGGAATGTCTAACTGTGGGCACTCCGACATCCCTCTCACAATCCAGGACTACTGGCTTCCAACTGCTCGCCTGCATGCCTTTCCGATTGCTCCTAATCACTTCTACTATCAGCCTAATCACCCCCTAACCACTCCCATGCCAGCTTGATTGATGCCTAACTGCTCCCCTGCCAGCCTGTTTGCCCCTGACTGCCCTCCCCTGCATGCCTGGTCCCCCCAGGCTACTCTCCCCTGCAATCCTGGGTCCCCCACAACTTCCCTTCCCTCAAGGCCCTGTTGCCTCAACTTCCCTCATCTGCCAGCCTGGTAACCCCTCATTACCCTCCCCTGCAGGCTTGATCACCCCCAACTGCCCTCCGTTGCAAGCCTGGTTGCTCCCAAATGCTCTCCCTTGCTGGCCATCTTGTGGTGGTCATCTTGTGTCCACATCAGGGCAGGATCTTTGACCATGTAGGGGCAGCCACTTTGTGTGTTGCAGTGACAGTCAATTTGCATACTAATTTTTTATTAGAGAGGATAGAAGACTGATGCATGGGTGGGGGCCAGTTGGGTTTCTTTGAAGGGTGTTCCAGATCAGGGTGGGGGTTCCCTTAGTGCATGGAGCAGCCTGGAAAATGGGCCTATGGTGGTTGGCAGGGAGGCTAAGCCCCCTGGAAAACCAAGTGAAGGCCCTGGCATCTGGGATTTATTTATTTACTATTCTTAAAACTTTGTAGCCTAGAGTGGAGCCAAGCCTCCTGCTTGCTCCATGGCTGCCTCCATTTCTGTTCTGTTGGGATTTATTTAGGGGTGTGTGTGTGTGTGTGTGTGTGTGTGTGTGTGTGTTTTATTTTTTATTTTATTTTATTTTTTTTAGCATATTAGCTCTTTATTATATAGGATACATTTCCCCCCTATTTACAGTTGACATTTTTGTCTTTATTGTTCAGTTTATTAATTAGATTGTTCCCCTTTCTTTACCCCTATAACTCCCCTCCACCCTGTACCCATCCCATCCTCCGCACTCACCTCCCCCTCCACACTGTCCTCTCCGATTGTTGCAAGAATTTTGTCCAGTCTCTTGATGCATTTCCCACACCCCTTTTCTCCCTAAGAATTGTCAGTCCATTCCCTCTCTATGTCCATGATTCTGTCATATTCACCAGTTTATCCTGTTCATCAGCTTATTAATTCACTTGGTTTTTAAGTTCATTTGTTGATAGATGTGTATTTGTTGTTCATAATTTATATTTTTACCTATTTCTTCTTCCTCCTCTTAAAGAATATCTTTCAGCATTTCATATAATATTGGTTTGGTGGTGATGAACTCCTTTAGCTTTTTCTTATCTGCAAAGCACTTTATCTGACCTTCAATTCTGAATGATAGCTTTGCTGGATAGAGTAATCTTGGTTGTAGATTCTTGCTATTCATCACTTTGAATATCTCTTGCCTCTCCCGTCTGGCCTGCATTGTTTCTGTTGAGAAATCTGCTGACAATTGTATGGGTGCTCCCTTATAGGAAACTAACTGTTTTTCTCTTGCTGCTTTTAATATTCTCTCTTTATCTTTTGCTCTTGGCATTTAAATTATGGTGTGTCTTGGTGTGGTCCTCTTTAGATTCCTATATTTTGGGGTTCTGTGTACTTCTTGGGCTTTTAAGTCAGTATCTTTCACCAGGTGGGGGGAGTTTTCAGTCACTACTTCTTCAAGTAGGTTTTCATTACCTTGCTCTCTCTCTTTTTCTGGAACCCCCATAAATCGGATGTTGGCATGCTTGAGGTTGTCCCAGAGGCCCCATACACTATCTTCAATTATCTGGATTCTTTTTGTTTCTTGCTTTTCCAGTGGTGTGGATTTTGCTTCTTTGTATTTTAAATCTTTGACTTGGTTCTTGTGGCCCTTGGGACTGCTTTTAGGATTTTGTGTAATATTTTTTATTTCAGTCAGTGAATGCTTGATTTCTAGTTGGTCTTTTTTCATATCCTTGAGGGTCTCATTCATATCCTCGTAGGTCTTGTTCATTTCCTTGTAGGTCTCATTCATTTCCTTGTAGGTCTCATTCATTTTCTTGTAGGTCTTGTTCATTTCCTCGTTGGTCTTGTTCATTTCCTCATAGGTCTTGTTCATTTCCTTGTAGTTCTCATTAAGTTCATCGGCCTTTTCTAGGAGTGTCTTGAAAAGCCTTATAACCGTGGTTTTGAACTCTATGTCTAGTCGTCTTTTTTTCCTCCATTTCTTTCACACCTGATTTCTTTCCATGTCTCTGCATGGTGGCTGCTTTCCTGAGTTGGTCGATTAGCTTTGTGTGGTAGATGTCCTCTAAGGGACAGTGGCTCAGCCTCCCCAGTTACCTGAGGTGGATACTCTTACTGCAATTCTTTATGGGTTGTACAGTATTTTTGAATTTAAGCCCAGCTTGTTGTTGTTAGCCCTAGGAGGGTTTGACCTCCAGGCCAATTGGCTGTGCAGGGAAACTGTGTTCAGGTTGGATGGGCGGAGTCTCTGAGCTGAGCAGGCAACGTCAGTGTCAGCTACGCCCTATGCTGTGCACGGGTCTCTGTGTCAGGTGGTAATGGCTGCAGGCACCTCCAAGAGAAAGCCGCCGCTGGTCTCCCCCCTTTGCCAGACAACTCTGCTTCTCCCCAAATGAGTCTGCACCCTCAAAGTCTCGCCCAGGGTTGTAAAACAAAACATTCCGGTGATCTCTCGGACCAGGGAGCAAGTCACCAGGGAGCAAGTCGCACATCTGTGCTGTTGCAGACTTTACATGCAAAACTGCTGTTCCAAGCTACTCGCACTCTCCTCAGACTCAGAGATCTCTGCTGCACCCAGTCTTCAGCGAGCGCACTCTCCTCAAACTCGGAGGCCTCTGCTGCACCCGACTTTTAGGGTGCGTATCCCAGACCTCGGCCCTCGCCTGGCACTGGGGAATCTGTGCACTGGACGTTTCTGCCCTCCCCGTTGGAGAAATCCAGCCTGGGTTGCTGCTGCCAGCCCTACAGCCCGCACACGCCCCACAGCTCCAAACCTCTGGCTCCGCACGTATCTTCAAGGCTGCGCTCCACCACTCTTCTGAGTCTGTGTCCCTCCTTTACTTTTATTTGTGGAATTTTCACTTAGCCAGCTTTCCGGTGATTCTGGATGATGTTTGTTTTGTTATTATGTTGTAGTTTTGGAATTGTTGCGTGGGGCAGCACAATAGGTGTTTACCTATGCCACCATCTTGGTTCTCTGTGTGTGTGTTTTAAATAAATCTTTATTGTCCAGATTATTACAGGTGTTCCTCTTTCTGCCCCACCCATGGCTCCTCTCCACCCAATCCCCCACCCCACCCCATGCCCTTACCCCTGCCACTATCTTCATCCATAGATGTAAGATTTTGTCCAAATTCTTCCAGAACCCCTCACATCCTCTTCCCCCTGAGAACTGTCAGTCCACTCCCTTTCTATGTCCCTGATTCTATTATATTAATCAGTCCATTCTGTTCATAAGATTTTTCATTCACTTGATTTTTAGATTCATTTGTTGGTAGGTATGTAGTTGTTGTCATTTTGGTGTTCGTAGTTTTTATCTTTACCTTCTTCTTCCTCTTCTGAAATAATACCCTTCAGCATTTCATATAATCTTGGTTTGGTGGTGATGAACTCCTTTAGCTTTCTCTTACCTTTGAAGCTCTTTATCTGACCTTCAATTCTGAACGATAGCTTTGCTGGGTAGAGTAATCTTGGCTGTAGGTTCTTGCTGTTCATCACTTTGAATATTTCTTGCCATTCCCATAGTTCTGGCCTGCATAGTTTCTGTTGAGAAATCAGCTGACAGTCGAATGGGTACTCCCTTGTAGGTAACCAACTGTTTTTCTCTTGCTGCTTTCAAGATTCTCTCTGTCTTTTGCTCTTGGCATTTTAATTATGATTTGTCTTGGTGTGGTCCTCTTTGGATTCTTTTTATTTGGGATTCTGTGTGCTTCCTGGACATGTAAGTCTATTTCTTTCACCAGGTAGGGAAAGTTTTCTGTCATTATTTCTTCTAATAGGTTTTCAATATTTTGGTCTCTCTCTTCTGGCACCCCAGTAATTCTGATGTTGGTCACTTAAAGTTGTCCCAGAGGCTCCTTACACTATCTTCATATTTTTGGATTCTTTTTTATTTTTGTTTTTCTGGTTGGGTGTTTTTTTGTCTCCTTATATTTCAGATCTTTGGTTTGATTTTTGGATTTCATTGATCTACCATTGAATTTCTATCTATTCTTTATTTTAGAGAGTGTATGCTTAATTTCTGACTGGTCCTTTTTCATTTTCTTGGCATTCTCATTAAGGTCCTTGAATGTCTCACTAAGCTCCTCAGACATCTCATCAAGTTTCTTGGTGGTTTTTAGAATATTCTTGACTAACCTTATAAATGTGGTCCTGAAGTCTTAGTCTGCTTTCCTCCATTTCTTTCATTTGTGACACGTTTCTTTGTCTCCACATTTTGCTGCTTCCCTGTGTAAATTGGGCGGAAGAACTGCTGTGCTGGAGACACATCTATGGGGCCGGACTTGCTTCAGTGGGGCTTTGGTGCTCACTGAGTCTGTCTCTTGAATGTGTCACTTATGGATGTGAGTAGTTGAATTCTGTTGTCATCTCACACTGACCTTTAGATACGCTAACTTCTGGATCTCCAATGCAGTGCAGTTCAGCTACTGTCTGAGTCAATCCAGCATAAGCTACAGTGAGGTCTGCAGATTTCTCCTGGTCTGACCAGAGCTGCCTTTTAAGTTAAGCTGGAAAGGCACAGGCCATTTATATGCAAATGTCGCTGCACACAGCTTGGTGGGTTTGCAGATTGGGTGGGGTGGGGTTTCAGGGCATCACTAGGTTAGGGTGTGGCAAACAGCAATGGCTGCCACTCAGCCTTCTTTCCATCTTTGCATCTACAAGTCTCTGCATCCCATGCCCCCACACAGTGAACAACGATTGCTGCAGGCACCTCTGCAAGGGAGCCACCACCACTTTCTGACCCAAAGGCAGACCATCCAGCTTCTCCCCTTAGGAGTCTGGGTCACCAGCATCTCCCCAGAAACTGGAGCTCAGAGTAATTAGGAGCCCATTTCCCTTCGGGTTGGAAAAAAGCAGCACCCAAAGTCACCTGCCACCAGCCTGGCTCGCGTGCCTCTGCACCTCAGCTTTTCAGTGCTTGTGCATGTCCCAACGCTCCTCTCTTTTTCCTTCTAATTGAAGAACTTCCATTCAGCCAGCTTTCCCATGGTTCTGGGTGATAGACTGTGAGAACCTCTTTTCATGTCCTGTGAGATTCAGGGTCCCCAATTCAGGGTTCAGGTTTCTTGAGAAGGCCACACACAAATGAATAAAGAGACTCATGAAAATATTAATTTGGAAAATGGGGGCCATGCGGTAGTTCAACTATAGTGGCAGAACTACTCCCCACTCTGGCTTTACCATTCCTTTTATTAAGATTAAAATAATAAGATACAGCCATATCCCCCAGGCCAGAAACACCAGTAAAAGCCAATCAATAAATCTTCTTAGGATTAACAGGTGGGGGCTGCTTCAACTACCACCATCCCAGTAACCAGCTCTGACCCCTCAGAGCAAGCAAGGTTGACCAGCCCTCCAAACTCTCTGTCCACAGTTCTCTATTATTAAAACAATGACTGGCTTCCAGCAATAGACGTTTTGTCTTTTAGTTGGAGTTTTGAAATTGTTGTGTGGGGCAGCAGTTTAGGTATTTATCTATGCTGCCATCTTGACTTCTCCTTGAGATTTATTTATCTTCTATAATTAAAACTGTAGCCTTGAGTGGAGGCCTGGGCCTGCTAGGGTGTGCAAAAAGCTTGGCCTTTTCCATTGCTGGGGGCAACTCAAACCTGCTGCTCTCTCCAGCTCTGTGGTTGCTGCCATTTTTGTTGGGATTTATTTATCTTCTATAATTGAAACTTTGTAGCCTTGAATAGAGGCCCAGGCCTACCAGTGTGTGTGGAAAGTTTAGCTTCCTCCATTGTCAGGGAAACCCAAGCCTCCTGCTTGCTCTGTGGCTGCAGACATCTTTGTTGGGGGTTAGTTTGCATACCCGCTCCTGATTGGCTGGTGGGCGTGGCAAGTGGGTGTTGCAAAGTGATGGTTAGTTTGCATATTGCTCTGAGATAAGATTACTTTGGGGTCTTTTTTTCTTTTTCTTTTTTTCCCTTTAAAACAAAATTGAAATTTTAATTTTCACCATGAACTTGTTTGACCAAAAATTATAGAACATCACTACATGAGTTCAAAAAATGGAAAAATTAAAAGTGGTATCCATATAATCAGCAAATTATCAGATAAGACATTTAACTACTTCACATTTCTTCTTAACACGAGTAAGAATAAAATGGTTCCAAAGTACTACAAGGGTTGGCATTTTTACCGCAAGCCTTAAATCAGTGTTACTCTAGTCAACAAGTCATCTCTAAGTAAATGGCAGCGTTCATACATTCAAAAATTGTTAGTAGGTGGTACACTATACAATCAAGATGAATTTTCCATAAAAATTAGGTTTTAAAAAAGCCAGAATGTCTGATAATTACCAGTCTCTCAAATGCTAGAATAAGAAAAATGTAGAAAACAAAGTACTCACTGATTAATATTTTATTTTGAGAAAGCCAGAAATGATGCTAAGATATAGGCAATAATGACAAAGGATGTAATTAATATGCAGTATCTCTTTTTAAGCCAAAACATACTTTTCACCTCAGGAAAGTTCTCATTTTTACATTCTTAGTTTCCTTTTTCCAGAACAGGACCCTTTTTGAGCCAGTATTTGAATAGTTCATAATCTAAAGTCATTTTTTCTCCACAGGATGTATTAGGCCATAAAATGGCAAATGACTAAGTTGGTTATAAAGCATTTTTGGCATAATAAATAACTGTCAACAGACTTCTGTACAGAAGCCTAAAAGTTGCTACAGTAGCAGTCAGAACTAACATGATTCTTCCATATGCTCAGGATTCATTTATTAAATACTATCATAAATCCAGAAAAGAAATTTTACAGGGTCCTTTCAAAGCTGCATAATTTCCCAAATGAGTTTCCTCTGGTTGCAGAGCCTGTTCATTCCTTCAATCCTTTTTCAGTCTTTTAGCTTTTGCAATATTTTCTTGGCGTTTTTGTTTTTTCTTTTGCTCCTTTTCCCTGGCTTCAATCATCTTAGCCAGTTTCCAGGACAGTACAGCACTTGCTAGAAACAATGGAGTAAGGGCCAAAATAACTGTTGTAAGGAAGCCATATGGATCCTTTGCAGCCCATTCCACAACATACTCAGCCCAAGCCTTTATGTCAAACATCTTTGTAGCAGTGTTAGGAAAAGGAGACTTATGCTTGAGTTGTGATCTCTAACTTTGTCCTGGATTAGTGAGCCAATTACAATTTCAGATGGATGACTCCTGGTTGGTTGTCGTCATCTTTAGCTCTACTACACACTTCTGAGAGAAGGTTTAAATTCTATATGCGCCAGACCAGAAGCAGGAACGCAGAAGCCCCGCCCAAAGGTCGGCTAGGTCTGGATCCGGCCTGAGGAAGCCGAGGGGCCAGTTTCCAGCTGTGCCTCTTAGTTCCTTTTTCTCCGCATCCTCGCCAACACTTGTCATTTGTTGATTTGTTGATGATGCCATTCTGACAGGTGTGAGATGGTACCTCATTGTGGTTTTGATTTGCATCTTTCTGATGATTAGTGACCTTGAGCAGGTTTTCATATGTCTCTTGGCCTTCCTTCTGTCTTTTTTCGAAAAAGTGTCTATTTAGGTCAGTTGCCCATGTTTTGACTGGGTTGTTTATCTTCTTTTTGTTAGGTTGTATGAGTTCTCTGTAAATGTTGGAGATTAAACCCTTATCATTGGTATCATTGGCAAATATGTTTTCCCATGCAGTGGGCTTTCTTGTTTTTTTGATTGTTTTGTTTTTTAATTTCTTTATTGATTAAGGTATTACATTTGTGTCCTCATCACCCATAACCCCTTCCAATCTCCTCCTCCCCCGTCACCACTTATGCCCTCACCCCCCTGGTATCCGTGTCCATTGATTAGGCTTATATGCATGCATAAAAGTCCTTTGGTTGATCTCTTCACCATACTCCCACCCTCCCCTACCCTCCCTCTGAGGTTTGACAGTCAATGCTTTTCTGTCTCTGGATCTGTTTTTGTTCATCAGTTTATGGTGTTCATTGTATTCCATAAATGAGTGAATTCATGTGATACTTATCTTTCATTGACTGGCTTATTTCACTTAGCATAATGTTTGAAGTAGACACCTTTTTCTTGTTCTTAAAGAATACTTTTCAGCATTTCGTTTAATACTGGTTTGGTGTTGATGAACTCCTTTAGCTTCTTCTTATCTGTGAAGGTCTTTACCTGACCTTAAATTCTGAATGATAGCTTTGCTGGGTAGAGTAATCTTGGTTGTAGGTTCTTGCTGTTCATCACTTTAAAAATTTCTTGCCACTCCCGTATGGCTTGCATAGTTTCTGTTGAGAGGTCAGCTGGAAAGCGTATGAGTGCTCCCTTGTAGGTAATTAAGTATTTTTCTCTTGCTGCTTTTAATATTTTCTCTTTTCTATTGTCATTTCGATTATGATGTGTCTTGGTGTGGTCTTCTTTGGATTCCTTTTGCTTGGGGTTCTGGGCACTTCCTGGACTTGTAAGTCTATTTATTTCACCAGGTGGGGGAAGTTTTCAGTCATTATTTCTTCAAATATGTTTTCTGTATCCTGCTCTCGCCCTTCTTCTGGCACCCCCATAATTCTGATGTTGGTACCTTTGAAGTTGTTCCAGAGGCTTCTTACAATATCCTCAAATTTTTGGATTCCTTTTTCTTTTCTTTTTTTCGGTTGAGTGTTTTTGGCCTCTTGGTATTTCAAATCTTTGACTTGATTCTTGTGTTCCTCTAGTCTGCTATTGGGTTTCTGTAAAATGTTTTTTATTTCAGTCAGTGTATGTTTACTTTCTATTTGGCCCTTTTTCATATCCACGAGGGTCTCGCTCATCTCCTTGAGGGTCTTGTTCATATCCTCGAGGTTCTCGCTGAGCTTATTGGCTTTTTCTAGGAGCCTCTTGAAATACCTTATCACTGTGGTTTTGAACTCTATATCCAGTAGTTTGTTTTCCTCCATTTCTTTTGTTTGCAGATCTTTTTCTTTCTCTCCCCATTTTCACTGCTCCCCTGAGTTGGTTGGTTAGCTTTGTGTGTTAGGTGTCTCGACCTCCTCTGTTACCTGAGGTGTGCACTCTTGGTGAACACCTTTTTGGACTGTGTATACAGCCTTGTTGCAGATAAGTCTTGTTTGTTGTTGGTATCACTGGGAGGAATTGACCTCCAGGCCAATTGACTGTGAGGATAAGCTGTGTCTACTCTAGGAGACAGCCTTCAGCGTCTGGACTTGCAAACTTGCCAAAGTCTCTTTTTTACCATCTTTATTGTTCAGTTTATTAATTACGTTGTTCCCTTTTCCCAACCCCTATAGTTCCCCTCCACCTGGTACCCATCCCACCCTTCACCCTCACCCCCCTCCACTGTTCTCTCCCATAGTTGCAGATTTTTGTCCAGTCTCTTGCTGCACTTTCCAGATCCCCTTTCTCCCCAAGAGTTGTCAGTCCATTCCCTCTTTATGTCTGTGATTCTGTTACATTCACCAGTTTATCCTGTTCATCAGCTTATTAATTCACTTGATTTTTAGATTCCTTTGTTGATAGATGTGTATTTGTTGTTCATAATTTACACTTTTATCTTTTTCTTCTTCCTCTTCTTAAAGAATATCTTTCAGCATTTCATATAATATTGGTTTGGTGGTGATGAACTCCTTTAGCTTTTTCTTATCTGTGAAGCACTTCATCTGACCTGGAAAGCGTATGAGTGCTCTCTTGTAGGTAATTAAGTGTTTTTCTCTTGCTGCTTTTAATATTCTCTTTTTGTCCTTTGCTCTTGGCATTTTGATTATAATGTGTCTTAGTGTGGTCTTCTTTGGATTCTTTTTGCTTGGGGTTCTGTGCGCTTCTTGGACTTGTAAGTCTATTTATTTCACCAAGTGGGGGAAGTTTTCAGTCATTATTTCTTCAAATATGTTTTCCGTATCTTGCTCTCTCTCGTCTTCTGACACCACCATAATTCTGATGTTGGTACCTTTGAAGTTGTCCCAGAGGCTTCTTACACTGTCCTCAAATTTTTGGATTCTTTTTTATATTTTCTTTTTCAGTTGAGTGTTTTTGGTCTCTTGGTATTTCAAATCTTTGACTTGATTCTTGTGTTTCTCTAGTCTGCTATTGGGTTTCTGTAAAATATTTTTTATTTCAGTCAGTGTATGTTTACTTTCTAGTTGGCCCTTTTTCATATTCACGAGGGTCTCGCTGAGCTTATCAGCTTTTTCTAAGACTTCTTGAAATACCTTAGCACTGTGGTTTTGAACTCTATATCCAGTAGTTTGTTTTCCTCCATTTCTTTTGTTTGCAGATCTTTTTCTTTCTCTCCCCATTTTCACTGCTCCCCTGAGTTGGTTGGTTAGCTTTGTGCACTAGGTGTCTCGACCTCCTCTGTTACCTGAAGTGTACACTCTTGGTGCCCACCTTTTTGGACTGTGTATACAGCCTTGTTGCAGATAAGTCTTGTTTATTGTTGGTATCACTGGGAGGAATTGACCTCCAGGCCAATTGACTGTGAGGATCAGCTGTGTCTACTCTAGGAGACAGCCTTCAGCGTCTGGACTTGCAAACTTGCCAAAGTCTCTGTGCTCGGTGTGGATGAGGCAGAGTTTCTGGTTGGGGCGGAGTTTCAGGGTGGAGTCAACAGCCTTGGCTTCCAGTCAGCCTCGGCCCATGAGGTCGCTGGGTCCTAGCATCTGCAGGCAACCGCTAGAGGCACCTCTGTGAGAAAGGTGCTCTCATGCTCTGTCTGCCACCAGAACGTCCCGTCCCCAGTGGATCCGGAATCTCAGATTTTCGCCTGGCACTTGGGTTCAGTGCAATCGGAACTCCTTTTTCCTTCCACCAGACGCCAGCCACACAGTCAACAGAACACCCTCACTGTGAGCACCAGTGTGCACCCCCGGAGTTCAGCCTCTGGCCGGAGCTCCGCTCTCTTAACAGACTCAGCCAGCAACCCGTTTGTCCCCTCTGCATGCTCTCAAGTGCACGCCTACAGAGGTTCACCTCTGGCTCTTCCCCTGGGATTCCGCCCGTAATCCAGTTCTCCCTATAAGGGTTTGGTTCCCCTGGGTTTTGAGTGCAAATTGAACTGGGTTCAGCACAGCCTGGAGCCCCTGTCTCCTTTCCACCACAGCACCCCTGCCAGGCTCAGACATCCTGTCTTCTCGCGTGCGCAAGTTTCCACCTTAGTTGGGATTTGCAGAGGCTCTGATTATCCATGTGCACTTCTCTGTCCCTCCAGTTTCAGATCTTCCAGCCAGCCAGCCTTCCTGTGGTTCTGGATAGTGTCCATTCTGTCCTTCAGTTCTATTCTCATATTTGTTGTGTGGGGCAAAAGCCTAGGTGTTTACCTATGCCGCCATCTTGGTTTTTCCCAAGATTTCATGTTTTATTGATGGTTTCCTTTGCTATGCAAAAGCTTCTTATTTTGATGTAGTCTCATTTGTTTATTTTCTCTTTAGTTTCCATTGCCCCAAGAGCATTATCAGTGAAGAAGTTCCTTAGGTATATATCTGAGATTTTATTTCCTGTGGATTCCTCTAGTATTTTTATAGTTTCCCATCTTATGTTTAAGTCCTTTATTCATTTTGAGTTTATTTTTGTGTATGATGTAAGTTGGTCGTCTAGTTTCATTTTTTTGCATGTATCTGTCCAATTTTCCCAACACCATTTGTTGAAGAGACTATCTTTACTCCATTTTATGTTCATGCCTCCTTTGTCAAATATTAATTGGGCATAGTGGATTGAATTCTGGGTTTTCTATTCTATTCCATTTATCTATATGTCTGTTCTTATGCCAGTACCAGGCTGTTTTAAGAACAGTGGCTTTGTAATAGAGCATGGTATCTGGAATTGAGATTCCACCTGCTTTATTCTTCTTTGTCAGGATTGTTGCAGGTATATGGGGTCTTTTTTATTCCAGATGAATTTTTGGAAAGTTCATTCTCGGTCTGTTAAATATGCCATTGGTATTTTAATGGGTAGTGCATTGAATTTATAGATTTCTTTGGGAAGTATGGACATTGTTATGATGTTGATTCCATCAATCCATGAATACGGTATATTCTTCCATCTATTTATGTCTTCCTCTTATCTCTTTTTTCAGTGTCATGTAGTTTTTCATGTATAGGTTTTTTACCTCCTTAGTTAAGTTTATTCCTAGGTATCTTAATTTTTTTTTTGGTGAGATGGTAAATGGGATTGCTTTTTTTAGTCTCTCTTTCTGTAAGTTCATTATTGGTGTATATAAATGCCATAGATGTCTTGGCATTAATTTTGTATCCTGCTACATTGCCGAATTCATTTATTAAGTCTAGTAATTTTTGATGGAGTCTTTAGGGTTTTCTATGTATAGTATCATGTCATCTGAAAATAAGGACAGTTTTACAATTTGGATGCCTTTAATTTCTTCTTCTTGTCTGATCACAATGACTAGTACTCCCAGCACTATGTTGAATAGAGAGTGGGCATCACTGTCTTGTTTCTGTTCTTATGGGAAATGGTTTTAGTTTTTGGCCATTGAGGATGATGTTTGTTGTGGGTTTGTCATATATGGCTTTTATTATGTTGAGGTATGATCTTCTATTCCCACCTTGCTAAGAGTTTTTATCAAGAAAGGGTATTGGATTTTGTCAAATGCTCTTTCTGCATCAATTGATATGTCTGTGATTTTTATCTCTCAATTTGTTTATGTGATGGATCACATTTATTGATTTGCAAATATTGTACTATCCTTGTATCCCTGGGATAAATCCTCCGTGGTCAAAACATCCTTGAAAGAAATTATTGAAAAATGGAATTATAAGAATTGAATGGAAAGAATTCCATGTTCACTAATTGAAAATTGTAATATGGTTAAGGCTCCTCTAATTGATCTAAACGATTCAGTGCAATCCCTTTCAGAATGCTTTCACAACCAATTTAATATCAACTATACTTAAATAAAAAATAAAAGCCTAAAAGCAAAAATAAAATTTAAATTAAAAAAATCCTTCACTTCTGCTAAAATAGTTAGAATCAGAAAGTCAGACAATAAGAAGGGTTGTCAAAGATATGGGGAAACTAGAACCCTTACACACTGCTAGTGGGCATGCAAAATGTCAGCCAGTTTGAAAAATAGTAAGGCAAGTCCTGAAATGATTAATCATAGAGTTACTGTATGACCCAGTTCAATTCTTAGATATCTATTCAAGAGAAATAAGAACATATGTCCTCCCCGACCCCCAAAAAGAAACAAAGAACATTTGTCCTCATAAAGTTGAACATGGATGTCTCTTGTACTACTATTCATAACAAGCAAAATATGGGAAAAGCTCAAATATCCATAAGGGATTAATGCCGTGGTTGGTAAACTGCAGCTCTGTTGACTAATGAGTTTGCCGACCACTGACCTAGACTCTCAATTCCAATAATTACAGGCTGTTGTTGTTCCTTGTGATTAAGCCCCTAGCCCAGTGGTTGGCAAACTCATTAGTCAACAGAGTGGCAAACCGCGGTTCGAGAACTGCATGTGTCTCGCAGTTTGCAGACAACTGGATGAATGGATAAACAAAATGTGGCCTATACATGCAATATAATATTGTTCAGCCCTAAAAAGAAGTATATACTACAGAATGAATTAATCTTGAAAATATGCTAAATAAAACAAGCCAATCACAAAAGAACCCATTTTCTATGAACACATTTTTAGGAAATAGTCACTCCTGGGAAATTTATAGAGAGAAAGTAAATTAGTTTTTGATTAGGGCTGAAGCAATAGAGACATGGGGGAAGAGTCACAGCTAAAGATATGGTGTTTCTTTTTCACTCGAAAATGTTTTATAATTGACTGGTGATAAATCGCACATAACTGTGAATATACTAAAAACCATTAAATTGTACATTTTCAATGGGTGAATTGTATGGTATGTTAATTAAATCTCAACAAAATTGTTTTTCAAAAAAGCTGTCACATCTATCAGAATGGCTATCATCAATAAATTAACAAACAAGTGTTGGCAAGGATGTGGAAAAAAGGGAACCCTTGTGCACTGTTGGTGGGAATGATGACAGGTGAAGCCACTCTGGAAAATTATGGAGATTCCTCAAAAAATTAAGAATGAACTGCCTTATGACCCAGCGATTCCACTTCTGGAAGAGGCCTGAAATACTAATTGAAAGCATATATACAGCCCTATGTTCATTGCAGCATTATTTACAATATTCAAGATTTGGAAGCAGTTCAAGTGCCCATCAATAGATGGGTGGATAAAAAAGCTATGGTACATTTACACAATGGAATACTACTCAGCCATAAAAAGAAGGAAACCTTATCCTTTGCGATAGCATGGATGGACCTATAGAGCATTATGCTATAAAATAAATGATCAGAGAAAGACAAGTATCATGTGATTTCACTCATATGTGGAATCTAATGAACAAAATTAACAAACAAAATAGAAACAGACTCATAGAGAACAGACTGCTAGCAGTGAGAGGGGAAGAGGGTGTTTCAGGACTGTGTGAGAAAGGTGAAGGGATTAAGCAAAAATCCCACAAAACAAAAACAAAAACAAACCTTATATACACAGTAATGATTACCAGAGGGAAACGGCGGGGGCGGGGGGGAGCAGAAAAGGGTATAGTGGGGATAAGTGGTGATGAAAGGACACTTGACCTGGGGTGGTGAAAACAGAATATAATCTACAGATGATGTATTATAGAATTGTATACCTGAAATCTATATAATTTTATTAACCAATATCACCCCCAATAAATTCAATAAAAATCAAATAAAATGTAAACATTAAGCACATTAAAAATAATAAAATAAGAAATAACATCTAGTATGGGATGGATGAGTAGGAGTTATTCCGGCTAAGTGCGTGAGGAGTGGTTGAGAAAAACTATGGGAACCAAACCAGGTCTTAAAAAAGTCATGAGTTTTGAGGAAATGATGGGAATTTATTCAGCACAATGGTGTTGTTGTTGTTACTATTTATTGAATACCAACTGCTGCAGAGTAGAGATTAGGAAGTGAGAGCTTTGACCCTTAGGCAGGCATTCCATTTAATAGGAGGGTGACCTTACCCAAGATAATCTCTCTATGCCTCATTTTCCTTTTCTATTAAATAGTAGGTTAATGATATAAGATCAGAAAAAGAACTCAGAGTTCATGAAAGAAAGTCTCTGTAAGTCCAAGAAGACATTTTGACAGTTACAATGCAAGGATAATAGAATCATCTATTAGGATAAAAATTTTAAGACTAGTTATTTCTTAAGGAACCAGATAGCAGGAGGCCTGGCGAGATATCAAAATGCCACTTAAACAGATGCTATCCTTCCCTTTAGTGAGCTAAAGCGCTTCATTTTGTTATTTGTGGGTATGTATCTGTGTGTGTGTATATTGTACTTCATTTTCCTTTACTAACAGATGATGAGCATGTAGTACATATAGATCTACCTCATTCCTTTAAATATATTATTTACCCACTAATATACTAAAAATACGAAAAGGATTCAGACAAAATATTTGAATAGACATTTCACAAAGTAAGATGTAAAAGTGGCCAATAAGTACTCAAAAAGATGCTCCATTTCTAACCAGATTATACACCAAATGATTCAATTATTTTTGCTAAGGCTGTTGCAAATTGTTGTTGTAAGAATAGCAAATAACTATGTTTGGATACTGTTACTTGTGAGTAACAAAACCTTAGCATACTTTGAACTTTTATTGTAGAGGGAACAGACCAACTTTTCTCTTAGCTTTTTTTGCCTTGTCCTGTTATAGATTACAGAGGTAGCAGTGATATGTGGGATCTGGGGCTGACTTTCAAACACACACACTTTCCTGTTGATTTTGCAGTGCAAAATTTCTCATAAAATTTACTCCTTTTATTAGCATCCTGGTTGTGAATGGCCCATGTCCCAAGTGGTTCAGAGTTCAGGCTCTGAAAGAGGGGCTGCACACAAATGAAAGAGATGAGACAAGAAATAATAATTTGGAAATATTGGGGGACCAGGCAGGAGCCCAACTCAAGAGTAAGGACTCCACCTGGGCTCAGGCCTTGCCACCCTTTTATTCAGTTTGGGATACACCTATAGCCCTTAGGCAGGTAATTTCCAGTAACAGGCAGACTAATCAATAAGGATTTACATGACTGTCTGGTGGGGAAATTGCTTCAGCTACCATTGTCTCGACTAAACAGTGGGTGCATAGCTCTGACCTTTGCCAGTGCTCAAGAGTCACCAGCATTCCAGGCTCCTTGTCCACACCTCTCTGATAGTGAAGACAATAGACAGTTTCCCAGACTGGTAAATTCATTGTTATTGCTCCTCTGCTTCTTTAATTCTGTGTCATTGTAGCTATGTGTTTCAATAACTTTAAAGTTCCTCATAAACTATTTACTTTTAGTTTCTTACTTGATGCTTTCATTCAGTTATTTAGGATTCATTAAGTAAAAACTAGGAAGAGTTACAAATGCCCTATTTGCACTCTACAGTATAATGACTTATTTGCTTTATCTAACTTGAAATTAGAAATCAAAACTTGTGATGTTAGGAAAGGCTTGCCATCCACATTAAGATTTATTGCACAGAGAAAACCGTTATTGGGAGTGGCAATCCGCTTTGAGTCCTGAGCATCCATCTCTGCACCATTCTAATTGGGTGTACCAAGAGGTAAGGTCTGATCACTCTTCACAGGCAACAAGCATTGTCTTTTGCTGGACAGGAAGCAGGCTTGCTTCTGCTTACTAAGAAAGCTGTGAATTCTCCAAATTCAGGGTTTATTCTCTGCAATACAATGCACTGCATGTATAGGCATCCATCATGAGTCCTGTGCCATCCCATAGGAACTTGTGGGTCATGGATAACTGATACAAACCAGTATGAAACTCTGGCTACTACTTATGCTGTGATAATGTGCTTTGTCTCTGACCCAGGATTCTAGTGTCTTCTGACAGTATGCATTAACCACTAGCAGGTTAACCCATTAACTTTTAAGTAGGGTAAAATATTAAATTGCACAGTTCTTGAAAGGTGTTTCCAGATATTTCCCCAAGTAAATTATGCTAAGGCAATATTTCCTCCCAGGATAATTTTTACGATATCATTATATACTCTATGCTATTTACACTGTGTTCTACTTCATTATTGTCTTCAAATAGACTCATTTAATTTGAATACTTTTTTGAAAAGATTTATAATACCAGATTATATCTTAAACTACTATCATCATTTGCCTTGCACAGAGTGTTTATTAATACACAGTTAAATAAATACAAGGATATGACAATTTAAAATATTTGTATACTATCTAAAATCATCTCCACCTACCACCAGGTTCTCTACTTTAACCCCAAGTTAGCTGATTATATCAGAGCTGGACAGACTATCACAACCAAAGTTTTTAGTTAAGGAATTTTGAGGTCTTATCTCTTTCCCTATAAAAACGTCCCATCAAGTCCCCCTGTGAAGGAAAAAAAGGAGGAGTGTGTGGAAAGGAAGTTTAGTGCTCTGACCTGCAATGGGGACAGTCGTCATGCTCCAGTTAAGGATGTCCAGGACTGCCTGGCCATCAGCCTAGGAGGGTCTGGTGCCTGCTGCAGGCTGGAGCAGAGAAGGCAAAGCCAGACAACCTGGAGGTGAGTGTGGTTGGGGTGAGTCCTAATCCTCAGAGCACCAGGCAGATGGATTCATCCTGTCTGTAAAACTGTCACAGTGAGCCCTTGGACCTTTATCTCACTCCAGCCGGAATCCAGTCCCACCAGAAACCATCAAGCTGTTGCAAGCTTATGAAACAGTCAATACATGAATTCCCCCCTCCCCAAAAGAAAGCATCACAGAATAATCTATACTAATAAAAGAGTAATAGCTAATTAGAACAGGAGACCTTCTGGAGACCTCCCGGACACCTTCCGGACATCCTTCCAGACAACCCCGGGGGGCAGGAGGGGGGCTTGGCAGGCCCGCAACCACCCCCAAACGGCCCTCAGCCCCTCACTCAGGCCAGCCATGCCCCCCCAACGGGGACCCTCACCCCGATGGGGGCGTGGCCAGACTGCAAATTGCCCCAGACCCTTACTCAGGCAGACGCCGGCCCCCAAGGGGACCTCAACCCTGACTCAGGACCTCCTTCAGGGAAGACCAGCTGGCCCCCACCCATCCACCAGGCCTCTATCTATACCAATAAAAGGGTAATATGCTAATTAGTCCAGAGGTCTTTTGGACGACCATCAGCACATCCTTCCTGACAAAGCCAAGCCTGGGGAAGCTGCCTGCTGGTGATCCTGAGCACCACCACCTGCGGCTGGCTGCAGCCTAGGAGACAGAGAAGCTGCCCACCCCAGAGTCCCACACGCCACCTGCCCACCATCCCCTGCAGCTGCAGCTAGCCTGGGCAAAGCCAGCCCAAGTCTCGGGTGCCTGTGGCCGGCTGGAGGAGGAAATCCTGGGTCCCAGGTACAGGGCCAAGGCAGAGGTGGTTAGGGGAGATCAAGCCAGCAGGGGAGCAGTTAGCGTGATCAAGCTGGCAGGTAGAAGCAGTTAGGGGCAATCAAGCAGGCAGGTAGGCGAGTGGTTAGGAGCCAGTGGTCCCAGATTGTGAGAGCGATGTCTGACTGCCAGTTTAGGCCCAATCCCACAAGGATTTCAGATTGGAGAGGGTGCTGACTGGGCTGAAGGACATCCCCCTCCCCCATCCCCGGGCATAAATTTCATGCACCAGGCCACTAGTGATAAAATAAAACTGGCACAACTGTGAGCCGTAGATAAATATATAGATATGCAGATTCAGCTGTATAGATAATACATCTTCTTATTTAGCATTTTCATGTTTCCAGGTAAGGATGAGAATCTCCCCAAATCTGACTTGAAGATCTCTTTACACATATGTAAGGTTATCTGTTGAACTGGTGAAGAGGGCGTGTTATTCAGACTTGTCTTCTGGTCCAACCCTCACACCCATCATGTCAGTCTTATGGGGAAGAGGGGGCCTATGATTAAAATTCTATATCATGGTCCAAGTGGCCCTGCATGTCTAAATTGCGAAGGGCATTCTCCCCATTTCTGTAGAGGTCAGTCTGGGAATTCAGCCTACTGAGGGTTCTGAAGAAATGTGTTGGGCTTCACTATTAGAGAATTCCAAAATAGCAGCAGCAGTAGGGGGCTAAAAGGTACAGAACCTAGATAAAAGGGGAAGGAATATCCAATGTATATGGTAGTATCAAGGTGACAGGTGGATATTTGGGCAGGTACAGCATGAGAGGAAGATAAGGTGGTATCCACCTAACAGTTGGCCTGGATTTGCTCTTAAGCACAGGTGAAAACTTTCTTTACCATCCCAAATAGCTAAAAAAAATATTTTGGGTATTGGGATCCTGCATGGACAGATGGGGGAAAAAATAAATGTCAGATATATCTCACAGTCCTTACCTCATCTGGTCTTCACAAGATCCCTTAGAGATCATTATTATGTCTATTTTATAGATAAGGAAAGATATTAAACTGGTGGTAATTTGGAGTTCACATTTGCTTCTAAAATTCTGTCAACAAATATCAAGTGTCCCAATGCCTTTAGAAATAAACTGATAAGTGCTGTTGGTTACTTCTTTTTTGTTATAAAACTTTTATTATTTTTTTAAACTTTTATTATTTTAACAATACATGTATATTCTAGGAATAAGGGAAAATACAAGTAAGCAGATTTTTAAAAATCACTCATAATCCTACCACTTAGTGATCTTTTTTCTTTCATCCCTCACATGTTTTTCTGTGCATATATGTATATAGAAATGTATCCTTCCCTTTTAAAAATATATTCACATATTCCTTACTAACATTTTTTCATCTTTTATCCTGTCAGAAACCCCCTTTTGTATAAATGAGTCAAGCTCTCTCTCCTATTAAAATGCAGAAACTTGGAGATTGGTTCAAAATATGATAAACAATGAGATGCAGAAACAAGAGATTCATCTAAAACCACTAATAGCAACAAATTAAAAGGAGAAAAATGGACAAGGTTTGTCAGGAAAATGTAAATCACAAGAAAGCTATATGGCAATGTTAATATCACAAAAAATAAAAATCAAGGTAAGCTACATTAAATAAGGGTAAGGATGGTTTCGATTAACCTTCCAACGCATCACTATAAGTTTGTTTCTTACTCTCCTTATCTCATCTAATTCATTCACTTCTCTAAACATATCATCCTTGCTTAAATGCCTGTTGTGTATATCTTCTTTAAATTCCTGCAGAGACTGAATCAGCCTTTCTCTAAAAGTTCCTTCTGTTTTTTCCTCATCTTCTGGCTCTTCCTCCTCCTCCTCCTCTGGCTTTTCCTCAGACTTTGGCTCTTCCTCAAGATTTGGCTCACTCTCATTTTCTGGTTTTCCTTCCATTTTTTGACAGGGCTTCATCTTGTGCCTGTCCTCTTCCTTCCTTTCCTTTTTCTCTTCGTTTTTTTTTTCTGCTTATTCCTCTTTGAATATAATTACTTCTAGGAAGCAAGAAGGAGATGGTAAGTCAAAGGCTTGGTGACTGGACCCGTGCTCTGGACAGGTCTCAGCATTTGCTTTCTGTTTGTTTCTGAGCCATCATCAAATATCTTCCACCCCAGACTCATTCAGCGATGACGGCTTCCCTAAGACAAACCCTCTCATCTTCTTTTTCCATTGCTTCTCCTCCCTCTTGTTCCTCCTTCCAGCCATTTTCAAGGCCCTCCTCAGCCCCCCCCCGCCCCCCCACCCCCCCACCCCCGCTCCCCGAGCAAGGCATAACAGAAGACACTCCCAGAACAGGAGGCTGAGAGAAGCAGAGGGGCGGGGGAGGGGGGGAGGGGGGAGTGAGGAACAGCGGAACCCGCAACTCAATCCCGCCCTCGCCCAACTCCACCCAGGCGTCTTTATACTCCCCTCACCTACGTGTACGGATTTGGTCAGCTTCTTAGTAAATTCTAGTTGGGTAGCGCACTGAACAGACTTGCAGATCTGTGGACAAACGGGAAACGCGAGGGGGAGGGGTGGGAGAGGGAGAAGGGAGGAGGGAGGAGGGAGGAGGGAGGGGAGGAGTGGAGGTGGAACGAGCGCTCCGTGACCAGTCCCACGTACTTTTTTCCTCATTGAGTTTCTCGGTAATGGAAACTTTCTCACCTCTGTTTCCCCCAGTTACCACCGTCTTCTCATGCAAGTTAGCTCGAATTCCCCATCAGACAAGGAGATTATTTCTGAATATCTTTAAGATCGAGATAGGGGTTAGGGGAAGGGTAGGAGTTTGGAAAGTGGTTTTAGATGGCAGAGGTCACATGTTTCCCTGTCCTTCTCTGATATGTATTTGTTCTTAGTCACTCCCTTTCCCAAGGGTTATAATTTCCTGCAGACGCAAAGGTGGGAGTGAAGAAGTGGACTTAATCAGATCTGTACCCTAGGCCACCCCATCCTAGAAATCCCCAAGCAGTATCTATTTTGATACCAACCTGCAAAATTCCTGCCAACTGACTCTCCTTCCCCGGTCTCAGGACCCACAGTCGCACTGCAGAAGGAAGCTGGTACCTAGACGGGAACAAGGACCAGACTAGCAGGACTTCTGCACACGTCGACTCCTGGTCACGTGATATCTACGTCACCAGTGAGCTCGACTCCCTAATTTCCACTCCCACCAAAAGCGCGGCAAAAGTAAGCCCTCCCTCTGCCCCCTCCCACTTAACCATTTGGCTCCGTCAGTCTTTTCTGTTGTTGAGAATCCCAGGGGAAAATTTGTATTTGCCTTTCTGTGATTTCTAGGGAGGGGCTGGCTGCATCTTTTTCCGGAGCTACTAAACTTTTTAACGTTTTCCCAGAATTCTCTTCCTGCCTTCTGCTCCCAATATTAAGAACTCCTACAGCCATTGCCCCTCCCGCAGCCTCCATTTCATCTGCAACCTGATCTTTGGGTTGGTTTGCTAGCCAGTTGTAAAAAATAAGCCTGGCACAGGAATGTGATTTTTTAATGTAGTTTTTACTTTATTCTTTATATATATATATATATATATATATATATAGTAAAATCTCTTTTAGTCAGAAAAGACAAAGACAAAATTACTTTACTTAAATGAGTTAATGTGCATAAGTTGGCAGCTACAAAATAGGGGATGTAAAGTACAGCATAGGGAATATAGTCAATAATATTGTAATAACTATATATGGTGCCAGGTGGGTATTAGACTTATACCCACCTGGGGGGCTCACTTTTAAAAAATATTTTTATTGATTCCAGAGAAGAAGGGAGACAGAGGGAGAGATAGAAACATCAGTGATGAAAGAGAATCATTGATCAGCTGCCTCCTGCATGCCCCACACTGGAGATCAAGGCCACAACCCAGGCATGAGCCCTAACTGGGCATGAAAGCATGACTTCCTGGTTCAAAGGTAGACGCTCAACCACTGAGTCATGCCAGCCAGGCAGGTGGTGGTGGTGGGGGACTGTTAAACTCACCTTTTGAGTTATATAAATGTCTAAGCACTGTGATGTACACCTGAAACCAATATAATATTGAATTGTTGTGATGTCCCCCCATTTTACATAGGACACCTCAAAAAAGTCAAATTATGGAGTCATTTTATTAAAAGCCAGTGGCATATGAGTGGCTAATGCTCTCCAAACCTCACAGCCCCGAATAGCTCAACATGTCTGGCTTATATTGGCAGAATAGCACAAAAGTATTGATTACATCTTTGGGTCTGGAATGAGGAACCTGCTTTGCAAAAAGGTGTTTTTACAGAAGCAGAAATAGAGCAAGTTAGTATGTAAGAATCACTAAATCAACAGAACCACATTATCTGGGACCACCTGGTCAGGCAATCCTATCTAATAAAAGAGTAACATGCAAATGTGACCGTACCTTGGCTCCTGACTGGCTATGCTACCAGCCAGTCGCAGCAAGGGGTGGGGTCGAGAGGTGTGAGCTCCAGGCCCCAGGAGCAGAGATAAAGTGGTGAAGGCATCAAGCGCCCGGCCCGGGCGCGGAGACCAAGCGGAGGCAGCGACGGTGGCCAGAACTCACCACAGCTGAGTCAACTGAGGCCCCAGGGCGCGGAGAATGAGGCGGCGGCTGTGGCAACAGCAGCGGCTGGGAGAAATCACCACAGCTATCTCTAACTGTGGCCTCTGGGCACAGCCCAGGTGTGGAGAACAAGGCAGCGGCAGTAGCAGCGGTGAGAATTCACCACATCTGCGTCTGAGGCCCCTGCATTGCTAATGTTTTACGTGTAGCTTTAGCTGTATGCCAGCAAAAATGGAAGGCAACCACAAGAGGGAAGGCCCCCGAGTCCCAGCTTCAGCATCCCAGCTGAAACTGACAAGAGGCAGGAGAAAGTCCCACCCCCACAGAATCTGTCCAAATCAGCCTTTGGTCACACTGCTGAAAAGCCTGTCATTCCCCTCTATCTCAGAACGTGGCAATAGAGAGGTGGGACTATGTCCAAAGAAAAACTGTTGATACAACAGAGCTGTATAGCAGAAAGGTGCCGACGTTATTGACAGAAAATGTCTGAAGAGCGACGTGCGTCTGATCTTGAAAGAAGGTGATGCCTGCGACAGAATGTACCTGAAGAGCAGCTATTGGAAAAACGTCGTTCTGAAGCCGAAAAACACCGGCATCTTCAACAGGAAATGTCTAAAGAACAATGTGCCTTTGAAGTTGAAAGAAGGCGGTGGCGAACACAGAATATGTCTAAAGAACAGTCATCAACAAGTACTACCAACAGTGGTAGGAACTGCCTTCTCAGCAAAAATGGAGTACATGAGGATGCAATTCTCGAACACAGTTGTGGTGAAATGACTGTTAGATGTGAATTTTGCCTATCACTAAATCTCTCTGATGAAAAATCATCTGATGGGAAATTTACTCGATGTTATAGCAAAGGGAAAGTCTGTCCAAATGATATACATTTTCCAGATTACCCGCCATATTTTAAAAGATTAATGACAAACGAAGATTCTGACAGTAAAAATTTCATGGAAAATGTTCAATCTATAAATAGTTCTTTTTCTTTTGCTTCCATGGGTGCAAATGTTGCATCGCTATCAGGGTATGGGCCATACTGTTTTAGAATACATGGACAAGTTTATCATCGTACTGGAACTTTACATCCTTCTGATGGTGTTTCTCGGAAGTTTGCTCAACTCTATATTTTGGATACAGCTGAAGCTACACATAAAAGATTAGCAATCCCAGCAAACCAGGCCTGCTCAGAAAGACTCATAATCAACAACCTCATGCATGAAATAAATGAATTAACAAAATCGTACAAGATGCTACGTGAGGTAGAAAAGGAAGCCCAATCTGAAGCAGCAGCAAAAGGTATAGCTCCCACGGAAGTAACTATGGCAATTAAATATCATAATAGTGACCCAGGTAGGTATAATTCTCCCCGTGTAACTGAGGTTGCTGTCATATTCAGAAATGAAGATGGAGAACCTCCTTTTGAAAGGGACTTGCTCATTCATTGTAAACCAGATCCCAATAATCCAAATGGCACTAAAGTGAAACAAATCAGTATCCTGTTTCCTACATTAGATGCAATGACATATCCTATTCTTTTTCCACATGGTGAAAAAGGTTGCGGAATAGATATTACATTAAGACTCAGAGACAACACTGTACTCAACAATAATACTAGACAAAATGTAAGAATACAAGTCACCCAAGTGTAATATTATGGATTTCATTTTTCTGTGAGGGACACGTTCCATCCTATTTTAAATGCAGGAAAGTTAACAGTTTATTATGGATTCATATTAAAAAATGGAGGCCAATCGGATAAATTTTATTAAAGCAAACCAATCTAAGTTGAGAGTTGAAAAATATAGCGGTTTGATGGATTATCTCGAATCTAGATCTGAAAATAACAATGTACCCATTGGTAAAATGGCTCTGGGGCTGCAGCATCTCCAGTTTCTCAGCTCATGCCCTCTCTCCAGGAGGCTGGGGAGAACATATATGGTAAAGTTCTTTACACCACGGCAGTCAGAGTAGTGGGACTCGGCCAGGCAGGCACATAGAAGGGCTGGGGCCCTTTCCGGCCTGGTGTTAGGCAGCATGCCCTGTGGTCCTGGGTGCCTGTGGGTGCCCGTGGCTGCAGCCGGCCTGAGTGAAGTTGGCCCAGGTCCTGGGTGCCTATAGCTGGCCAGAGGGAGGGAAGCCTGGGTCCCAGGTGTGGGGCAAGGCAGAGGCAGTTAGGAGCAATCAGGCCAGCAGGGGAGCACTTAGGGATAATCAGGCAGATAGGCAGAGGTGGTTAGGCATCACACATCCCCAAAGGGGTCCCTGATTGGAGCGGGTGCAGGCTGGGCTCAGGGAACCCCCCTCCATGCACGAATTTCGTTCACCGGGTCACTAGTTTAGAATAATTGTGCTGTTCAGATTTTGGGATCACTGAGTCAACAAGAATGCACTCTCAGTAGTTACTTGAGGCAATTTAGGATAATTGTGCTCTCCTGACTCCAGGACCACTGAGTCAACTGAAACTCAGTTATCTGTAGCTACTGAGACAATTGGGATAATTGTCCTGTCCTGGTTCCCAGAGAAATGTGCTTCAATGACCAGTGAGATCACAATCATTGGGATATTCAAACCGCCAGCAAGGGAACATACAGTAATACATCAGTTCAGAAAATCAAAATAATTCTTCTATTATTTTTGCAAGCAAGCAAATGGGTACAGAAGCCAATTAGCAGATTAAGTTAAGATTAAAACTGCAGTGTCTACCTAAGACAATTGCTGCCCTACTTCAGAATCACAACTGTAATTTAAAAAATGAAAAATGTGCTCTTTCTTTGCCTAGCGCAGCCATGGCTCATGGTCCCAAGAAGCATCTGAAGCGTGCAGCAGCTCCAAAGCACTGGATGCTGGATAAACTGACTGGCGTGTTTGCTCCTCGGCCATCTACCGGTCCCCACAAGCTGAGAGAATGTCTCCCTCTCATCATTTTCTTAAGGAACAGACTTAAGTATGCTCTAACAGGAGATGAAGTAAAGAAGGTCTGCATGCAGCGGTTTATTAATATTGATGGCAAGGTCCGAACTGATATAACCTACCCTGCTGGTTTTATGGATGTCATCAGCATTGACAAGACTGGAGAGAATTTCCGCCTGATCTATGACACTAAGGGCCTCTTTGCTGTTCATTGTATTACACCTGAGGAGGCCAAGTACAAGTTATGCAAAGTGAGGAAGATATTCGTGGGCACAAAAGGAATCCCTCATCTGGTAACCCATGATGCTCGAACCATCCGCTACCCTGATCCCCTCATCAAGGTGAACGACACCATTCAGATTGATTTGGAAACTGGCAGAATTACTGATTTCATCAAGTTTGACACTGGTAATTTGTGCATGGTAACTGGAGGTGCTAACCTGGGAAGAATTGGCATGATCACCAACAGGGAGAGGCACCCTGGTTCTTTTGACGTAGTTCATGTGAAAGATGCCAATGGCAACAGCTTTGCCGCCCGGCTCTCCAACATTTTTGTGATTGGCAAAGGCAACAAACCATGGATTTCCCTACCCCGTGGAAAGGGTATCCGCCTCACCATTGCTGAAGAGAGAGACAAGCGACTGGCAGCCAAACAGCAGTGGGTGAAGTGAGCTCTAGGTGACATTATTGGAAAAGTCTTTGTACTTTATTAAAGATAATACAGCATGAAAAAAAAATAAAAAATGAAAAATGTAAAAAAAGATGCCAGGGTCATCTCAGAATAGAACCTCAAGCCACCCAGGCTACATTTTCAGAATCAGTTTCTCCAAAGCAACAGCAACAAAGAAGGTTATTCCTACTTATTTGGAAAGGATCACAAATTGTTGAGGCTTGGAGTATTGGTGTTGGTGTTAGCAGGAATCAAGAGACTTGGAGAAAAGCTCTTAAGCACACTCAGGAACAGATCAACTTATGACATTCAAGGGAGAGAATTCACACTTGTAAACTTTCTTAAGAGACACATTCTCTTAGGCTCTAACTTCTGGAATTCAGTATTTTTGTCACACTTTCGAAGTATGGAATTAGTGACAGCAGACTTATGTCCCTGTATCACCTAGCAAAATCATTTAGCCCCTTTCGGGATTGGATTTTTAAAAATTTAATCTTTATTGTTCAATTTATTAATTACATTGTTCCTCCTTTTTCCCCCTTAGAGTTCCCCTCCACCCAGTACCCATCCCACCCTCTGCCCTCACCTCCCCAACACTGTCCTCTCCCATAGGTGCATGATTTTTGTCCAGTCTCTTGCTGCACCTTCCATACCCCTTTTCTCCCCAAGAATTGTCAGTCCATTCCCTCTCTATGCCCAAGATTCTGTTATATTCACAAGTTTATCCTGTTCATTAGATTTTTAATTCACTTGATTTTTATATTCAGTTGTTGATAGATGTGTACTTGTTCATAATTTTCATTTTTACCTTTTTCTTCTTCCTCTTCTTAAAGAATATCTTTCAGCATTTCATATAATATTGGTTTGGCAGTGATGAACTCCTTTAGCTTTTTCTTATCTACGAAGCACTTTATCTGACCTTCAATTCTGAATGATAGCTTTGCTGGGTAGAGTAATCTTGGTTGTAGATTCTTGCTATTCATTACTTTGAATATTTCTTGCCACTCCAGTCTGGCCTTCATAGTTTCTGTTGAAAAATCAGCTTACAATTGTATGGGTGCTCCCTTATAGGTAACTAACTGTTTTTCTCTTGCTGCTTTTAATATTCTCTCTTTGTCTTTTGCTCTTGGCATTTTAATTATGATGTGTCTTGGTGTGGTCCTCTTTGGATTTCTATAGTTTGGGGTTCAGTGTGCTTCTTGGACTTTTTAAGTCTATTTCTTTCACCAGGTGGGGGAAGTTTTCTGTCACTATTTGTTCAAATAGGTTTTCAGTAGCTTGCTCTCTCTCTTTTTCTGGCACCCCCATAATTTGGATGTTGGTATGCTTGAGGTTGTACTGGAGGCCTCTTACACTATCTTCAATTTTTTGGATTCTTTTTGCTTCTTGCTTTTCCAGCTGAGTGGATTTTGCCTCTTTGTATTTGAAATCTTTGACTTGGTTCTTGAGGTCCTCTAGACTGCTTTTAGGTCTTTGTATAATATTTTTTATTTCAGTCAGTGTATGCTTAATTTCTAGTTGGTCCTTTTTCATATCCTCGGAGGTCTCCTTCATTTCCTCATAAGTCTTGTTCATTTCCTTGTAAGTCTCATTAAGTTCATCAGCCTTTTCTAGGAGCCTCTTGAAAAACCTTATAACCATGGTTTTGAACTCTATGTCCAGTCATTTTTTCCCCCTCCATTTCTTTCACATCTGATTTCTTTCCATGTCTCTGCATGGTCGCTGCTTTCCTGAGTTGGTCGATTAGCTTTGTGTGGTAGATGTCCTCTAAGGGATAGTGGCTCAGCCTCTCCAGTTACCTGAGGTGGATACTCTTGGTGCAGCTCTTTATGGGTTGCACAGTCTTGTTGAAGTTAAGCCTAGATTATTGTTGTTAGCACTAGGAGGGTTTGACCTCCAGGCCAATTGGCTGTGAGGGTCAGCTGTGCTCAGATTGGATAGGTGGAGTCTATGGGTTAAGCAGGCAGCATCAGCTCCACCCTATGTGGCACCTGGGTCTCTGTGCCAGGTGGTAATGGCTGCAAGCACCTCTGAGAGAAAGCTGCCACCGAGCTCTACCCACTGCCAGATAATTCTGCCTCTCCCCACATGAGTCTGCACACCCAAAGTCTCACCCGGGGTTATAAAACAATGCAGTCCGGTGGTTTCCTGAACGAGAGATCAAGTCACGAGTCCTCTCTGTGCGCTTGTGCACCTCTGCTGTTACCAAGTTTTTGCACACTCTCCACAAGCTCACAGACCTTTGCACTGCCCGAGTTTCACCGTGCTTCCCTACTGTCCAGTTTCACCCCATATGAGTGTGGGTTCCCCGGACCTTACCAGAACTGGGGAATCAGTGCAGTGGGATGCCTTTGTCTTTGCAGCTGCCCACCCAATCCGCTCACTCGTGGTTGCGCAGGGCTCCAAACCTCTGACTCCACGTGTATCTTCAACACTGCTCTCCACCGCTCCTCTGAGTCACAGTATCCTATCTTTACTTTTATTTGTGGAATTTTCACTCAGCCAGACCTCCGGTAATTCTGGATGATGTTTGTTTTGTTGTAAAGTTGTAGTTTTGAAATTGTTGTGTGGGGCAGCAAGATAGGTGTTTACCTATGCTGCCATCTTGGTTCCTCTTCTGGATTTTTTTTTTTTTTTTACTGGTAGAAATCAATGAGACTAATGAACAAGTTCAAACATTTTTAAAAAATGAGTTAATGCATATACAGTCCTGAAAATAGTGCCTGACACATGATAACTGCTTTAAAAATACAAGATACTATTATAATTATATTAGAATTTCATTTGGGGGAAAGGATTTAAAATGAAAAAATGTTTTAACTCAAGAGCCCTGGTAGTGTTATTTGCCTAGAAGCTGTGCTGCCTACAGAATCATCAATTTTTTCCCCATCTCTAAGAAGGGAATAATAACATACACTTCATATAATTGACTATTGGAACTTCTAAATGATAACATTTGGGGGGAAGCACTTCACTTATATAAAATCTTCAATAAATATTGGTTATCTTTCAACCTCAACGCAGTCTTTGGTAAAAGTCACAAATTTGCCAATAAAAATTGCATAGCTCTCAGAAGTAGCTTTTGAAAAATAACAAGGAGACATATACAATATTATTGTTTTTTATAAGTTTTGCTGCTCCTTTGTGAGGCAGAATAAAGACCTCACTGGATTATGTGGGGGGGGGGGGAACCCAACCTCACCATATCTCATTTTATTTCTAATCAGATATGGCCTGGAGACCCCCAACACCTGGGGACCTCGGGGGCAGAACCATATCTGCAAGACAAAGACCCCAGAAGGTTATAAAAAGTGAAGCCCTCTGCATGTTTCTCCACTCTGATTTGGAAATTATTCCCGGAGTCCACTGGTGTTTCTCTAGGAAGCATGCTTGGTATTTCTTTGGTCTTCTGCAACATTTGCTTTCCTGAACCGGGTAGCTAACAGCCTTTGGCTCTTGCCTCTGGTGAGTGGACAGGGTTTGGGGCCCTGGGGGCACTGGACAGGCCTACAGAAGGCGCATGCTGCTGATTTTAGCAGAATTGAACTGGGGAGGGGGCAGCTCCAGGCACTCCCAGACCTCAGCCCAGGATGCAGCCCGCATCTGGAGAAAGTGGACAGACACCTCTGGACCTGTCGACAGAATCTGTAAGGTAGGGGCCCCAGTCAGTCAGGCCCACTCCAAGTGAGTGGAAGGGGGAGCTTGATCACCTTTCCCAATTTGCTACTAAGAAGTGGGGCTGGACGCAGTCTTAACTCCTCCGATAGGTTCTCACAGAGACGTCGGTGGAGAATTCTGTTCTGGGGCATGGGTGCCAGGAGTGCCCCGGTGCCCATCTGGGAAATTAGGCATTATCTGCTCAGCTCCAGTCTGGGCTAGTCTACTGAGAGTGTGAGTAGGAATGTTTGTCTGTCTTAGCATAATTATCTGCTAACTAACTGGTCTGTGTGATAGCAAAAGCTACTTTTATTTTCTGTTTGCTCATCTGGTTAAAATGTTTGATTTACTGAAGGCTGAACCCGTGATGGTGTGCAAAAGTCTCAAGCAGCGCTGTTCAGTTAGTTTTCTGAGAGACGTTTGCTCTCTATCACCGAGGGATAGAGGGTAAAATTTTCTGTGTTTGTGTACTAGGGGCTTTGGTTTGCTCTGTGATTTTGCTGTGTTAGGTGGAAATTTTGGAATTCTGGGGTAGATTTGAAGGAATTTCTGGCTTTTCATGTTTCTTTTGGCTGGTTGGGACTTTCAGGGGAGGGACTCATAACTCCACAGGGTGGAGAGATTTTACCTGCCCTGGCCCTGCCTGTTCTGGTTAAGAATCTTTTCTTTAAGGAGACCTTCCAGGCTTTTAGCAAATTTCCCTGCACTCTAGTCTGTCTCTCCCCACCAATCATCATGGGCTTGGGACAAAATTAACCCACTGTTTTCAATTGCATGTTGGAAAATTTTGAAAAGGGTTTTTTTGAGGACTATGGTATTAAAATGAACCCCAAAACACTGAGGAAATTCTGTGAATTAGAATGGACAGCCTTTGGGGTCGGCTAGCCCCCGGAAGGCTCTTTAGATGTAGGACTGGTCCGGGCGGTCTGGAAAGTAGTCACGACAGACCCTGGACACCCAGGTCAGTTCCCTTACATAGACAGCTAGTTAGGAATTGCTCAAACCTTGCTGCCTTGGGTCCGGTTCTGTAAGGTTTTAGTAGTAGGAGAAAAGAAACAGATCTCTCAGACAAGAATCCAACCCCTTGTCCTGCCAGGATCCCCTGAGGAAGTCCCGCTAGTTTTACCATCTCCATATGTGCCACAGGCAGCACCAAGCGCTTCCCCAGATGGTCTGAAAGGTCCAGAAACACCGTCCCCTTCCGTTTCTCCACAACCAGGCACTCCAGAGCTAGTTGGGCAGCGCTTGGGTTCAGCTGATTAAGGGCCCAAGCTACAACCAGCATGTCAGATGACTCTAAGGGAGATTCGGGGTGTCAAAGTAGTTGGCGAAGATGGGACCTTGCAGGAGAGAGGGCCAGTCTATTATTATCAGCCCTTTACTGCCAGTGACATCTTGAATTGGAAACATCACACCCCAGCTTATTCTGAAAAACCTCAGGCCATGATAGATCTCCTAGAAACAATCTTCCAGACCCAGAAGCCCACCTGTGTGGACTACAAGCAGCTACTTTTTACATTCTTTAACACTGAGGAGCACTTGAGAGTAGTAATGGGCTCGGAAGTGGCTCCAGACCCAGGTGCTGGCAAGAATATTAGATACAGACAGAAGGGAGGCCTTCCCAGATGAGGAACCTAATCGGAACCCGAACTCAGAAGATGGAAGGACTGGGCTAAAAATATATCGGCTGGCCTTCCTCCAGGGGGTCAGGGCCGGAGCCAAGATGCCCACCAACATGACTAAAATCTTTGAAGTTTTCCAGAAGCCTGATGAAAGTCCAACAGCTTTCTATGAGACTATGGGAGGCATACTGGATCTACACCCCTTTTAATCCTGAGGCCCTGGAAAAATCAGACCATGGTAAATGCCACTTTTGTAGGTCAAGCCCAGCCTGATATCAGGAGAAAATTAGAGAAACTGGAAGGGTTTGCAGAAAAGAATGCTACTGAACTGCTAGAGATAGCTAACAAGGTTTTCAATAATTGAGACAGTGCAGCAAGGAGGGAGGAAGAAAAGAGGATACAAAGTAGGGCCAATATAATAGCAGCGGCTTTTAGAGGCTCAAACTCCCAGACTGATCAGAAAGGGAAGCAAGAATACAGACCAGGGGGGAAAGAAGAGTGAGCCTGAGACAAGACCAGTGTGCCTATTGTAAGGAGACCGGACACTGGAAGAATGAATGTCTCAAATGGCAAAGTAAAAAGACTAGGCCCCCCTTTCCATACAGTTGCTATGAACCAGAGCCACATGGAGCAGATCTTATTGGGCTAGCAATGGCTGATTCCAACTAGGACAGACTGGGCTCACTTCAGCTAGGCCCCCATGAGCCCATGGTCAGAATGAAAATTGGGGGCCAGACTGTGGACTTTATGGTTGATATGGGAGCTGAGCACTCAGTAATCACTCAGAAAGTAGCGCCTCTCTCAGGAAAGGAGGTCACCATTATTGGAGCTACTGGGTACCAGACCCATAGACCATTCTGCTGCCCTCGCCAATGCCAACTTGGTAGTTATCAAGTAATTCATGAATTCCTGTACTTGTCAGACTGCCCAGCGACTCTAATGGGTAGAAACCTTTTAGCTAAAATGGGGGCAGAAATCACTTTTGCTTCAGATGGCTCAGCACAGCTTCACCTAGGTGAAGAGACCTCCCCAATAATCCTGTCTTTAGCAGTGCTGAGGGAGGAAGAATGGAGACTTTATAACCCCAGACAAAGGCCTCACCATTAGAACTGGAATTAGAGAAGGAATTCCTGCTGGTCTGGCCAGAAGAGAATCCTCCAGGTCTAGCTAAGGACCATGCCCCGGTGCCAATCCAGTTAAATCCTGAGGCACAGCCTATTAAAATCCAACAATATCCAATTCCAAAGGAAGCATGCCTAGGAATCCAGGTCCACTTAGACTGGCTGCTTCAGTGGGGACTTGTTAAACGATGCAGGTCTCCATGGAACACGCCTCTCTTGCCTGTCAAAAAGCCTGGGACTAATGACTAAGGCTTGGTGCAGGATCTACGGGCTGCTAATGAGGCTGTTATAACCCTGCATGCAGCACTGCCAAACACCTACACTCTTCTGAGACTCATCCCATCAGAGGCAAAATGGTTTATATGCCTAGATCTGAAAAATGCCTTTTTCTGTCCTCAATTAGCACCTTCCAGTAAACCTCTCTTCACTTTCGACTGGGAAACCTAACTACGGGCCAGGAGCAGTTCACCTGGACCAGACTGCCACAAGGGTTCAAGAACTCCCCTACTCTTTTTAGTGGAGCACTAGCATCTGATCTGTCTAAATTCCCAGAACGGGACTTGGGGTGTGTTCTACTCCAGTATGCAGACGACTTCCTACTGGCCAGCTCCACAAGGGCTCAGTGCTGGGAGGGAACATGAGTCCTTCTGAGACTATTAACTGAAAAAGGTTATCGGGTATCCAAGAAAAAAGGACAGATTTGTCAGAAAGAAGTCAAGTATCTAGGCTTTCAGGTCACCCAAAGGAAACAAAGGCTGGGGACTGAAAGGAAGCAGATAGTATGTGCCATCCCAATCCCTAGCACCCAGTGGCAGATTCGGGAATTCCTGGGAGCAGTCTAATTTGGATTCCAGGGTTTTCAACTTGGCCAAGCCTCTATATGAAGCTTTAAGAGGAGAAGAGAAGGCACCCATTGACTGGGTCTCAAACAGGAGAAAGCCTTCATCACCATAAAGGCAAAGCTCACTGAGGCCCCAGTACTAGGGCTATCAGATGTGACAGGAGACTTTAATCTTTTTGTTCATGAGAACAGCAGGGTAGCCCTAGGAGTTCTAACCCAAGAGTTTGGACCCTGGCAAAGACCAGTAGTCTATCTCTCCAAGTAGACTGACCCAGTTGCCTCTGGGTAGCCCGCGTGCCTCAGGGCCCTTGCAGCCATGGCATTATTAATCAAGGAAGCAAATAAGCTTGCCTTAGGACAAAACTTAAATGTAAAAGTACCTCATGCTGTTGTCACCATGATGGAAGCAAGGGGGACAGCACTGGCTGACTCATGCTCTAATGACTCAGTATCAAGGGCTGGTATGTGAGAATCTGCAGGTACAATTAGAAGCAGTGAAAACACTTAATCCTGCCACCTTTCTAACCGTTGCTGAGGAGGTCCCTGAGCATGATTGCCTGGAAGTCCTAGAGGAGATTTATTCTAGCCGGCCAGACCTAAGGGATAAGCCCCTGCAAAACGCAGACTTCGTATTGTTCATAGATGGCAGCAGCTTCTTAGATGAAGGAAAAAGACAAGCTGGATATGCAGTGGTATCAAACTTTGAGACAATTGAAGCACAGGCCCTGCCTGAAGGATGCTCAGCTCAGAGGGCAGAACTTTGGGCACTAGTAAGAGCCCTAGAACTCAGTAAGAATAAGCGTGCCAACATCTACACTGACTCCTGCTATGCTTTTGCTACCCTTCATGTCCATGGGGCCATATATAAGGAAAGGGGGGCTCTTGACAGCAGGAGGAAAAGGAATAAAAAATCAGAATGAGATTTTAAAGTTACTAGAAATAGTCTGGGAGCCTAAGGAAATAGCCATCATCCATTGCAAAAGTTACCAGAAAGGGAAAGACTCAGTATCAGAAGGAAACCAGTGTGCTGATACCACAGCCAAGCTGGCTGCTAAAGAATAAGTAGCACTGGCATGGATCATGTTGGTCCCCAAATTACCTGAACCTCCAAAATACACTCCTCAGGAAGAGAAATGGGCCCAGAAAGAGTGGAGCAAGAGAACAATGGAAGGCTGGTGGATACTCCCAGATCATAGGGTTTATGTCCCAGAACAGTTAGCCCATAATGTAGTCCTCCAGCAGCATGAACTCACTCATTTAGGAAAGGCTGCCCTAAAAGCTTTGTTAAGCAGGTACTACCTAATTGCCCGTCTACCCTCCTTGTGTGCCTCAGTCTCTCAGCATTGCCTCCTCTGTGCTCAGAACAATACTAAACAGGATTCTGTGGCACCAATAGGAGTTCAGTGCTGTGGGAAAGCTCCTTTTGAGGATTTAGAAGTACATTTTACAGAAATAGGGCCTAACAGAGGGAATAAATACCTGTGAGTCTTTGTTTGCACCTTTTCAGGTTCAGTTGAGGTATATCCCACTAGCACAGAAAAGGTGAGAGAAGTCACTGAGGCATTGCTGAAGGATGTAATTCCACGGCATGAGATGCTTCTGACTATAGGGTCCGATAATGACCCAGCATTTGTAGCAGAAATAACACAACAGATAGCCAAGGTTTAGGAATTAAATGGAATCTACATAAAACTTACAGGCCTCAGATCTCAGGGAAAGTGGAGCACATGAACCAGACTCTAAAGCAGGCTATGGCTAAGCTATGCCAAGAGACAACCTTACCCTAAACAGATATCTTGTCTCTTGTACTCCTACGGGTATGCTGTGCCCCAAGGGCCAGGGTAGATTTCTCTCCCTTTGAAATATTATACAGTAGACCCCTTCTCTTAATTCAGCCAAAGGGAGATTTAGGGGAATTAGGGAACTTAGAAATCCAGAAACAACTACAAGGACTTGGAAAAACTGTCTTTGGGGTCCACAGATGGGTTACTGACTGACTACCCATCTCTAGAAACAGCCGTACATCCTTATAAACCTGGAGACAAGATTTGCGTAAAGGATTGGAAAAAAGAGCCGCTCAAGCCTATCTGGAAGGGACCCTATTCAGTCATATTAACCACCCCCACATCTCTTAAGGTTTCAGGACTAAACACCTAGATCCACCACTCCCGGGTGAAGGCAGCCCAACAAGCGAATGACATCCAGTCTGAGTAAAAGGTGACCTCTGACCAGAAACACCCCCTGCGGATCAACCTCAAGAAGACAGTAAGAGAGGAGGAACCAAGATGGCGGCATAGGTAAACACTTATTCCGCTGCCTCGCACAACAATTTCAAAACTACAACTAAAAGGCACAAAATGGACATCTTCCAGAACCACCAGAAAGTTGGCTGAATGGAAATTGTACAACTAGAAGGAAAGAGAAAAGGACACTGAGACTCAGAGAGCTGGGAGGGCAGAGGTGTGGAGATGTGAGCATGTGGAAAGGGTGGGTGGCTGAATACATAGCTGGCTTTCTCGAATGGGGAGGGAGACAAAGGCTCTCCACTGCGCTGAACTCCAGTTCCAGGTGAGACTCGGGGAACCCAGACTCATACAGGGTAAAACTGGACTGTCAGGAGGAAGCACACTGAGACTCAGGGGAACTTCAGAGTCATGCACTCGCTTGTGGAGAGGGTGGGGAGTTGAGCGTGTAGCTGGCTTTCTAGTTCGGGAGGGAAACAAAACCTCTTGACTGCACTGTACTCCATTTCCAGGCAAAACTTTGGGTATCCAGACTCATTTGGGGAGAAACTGGACTGTCTTGCAGCAGGCAAAACTCGAGGGCAGCTGTCTCTCAGAGGTGCGTGCAGCCTTTGCCGCAGGACACTGAGACCCAGCGGCCTCTTAGGATAGGGCTGATGGAAGACCAAGGCTATCTGCTCTACCCTGAGACTCCACCCCATCCAAGCTGAGCACAGAAGCTCTCCCAGTGTAGACACAGCTGATCTTTACAGCCAATTGGCCTGGAGGTCAACTACGCCCAGTGATACCAACAACAATCAAGGCTTAACTACAAGACTGTGCACACAGCCCATAAAGGGGTGCACCAATAGTGTCCACCTCAGGAAACTGGGAAGGCTGAGCCACTATTCCCTAGAGGACACCTACCACACAAAGCTACTCTACCAACTCAGGGAAGCAGAGAAAATGTGGAGATAAAGAAACATTACAAATCAAAGAAATGGAGGAAAACAAACAACTGGATATAGAGTTCAAAACTATGGTTATAAGGTTTTTCAAGGATTTCCTAGAAAAGGCCGATAAATTTAGCAAGACCCTTGAGGATATGAAAAAGGACCAACTAGAAATTAAGCATACGCTGACTGAAATAAAAAATATTATACAGAGACCCAACAGCAGACTGGAGGAATGCAAGAATCAAGTCAAAGATTTGAAATATAAAGAAGCAAACAAACAAACAAACAAACACAACAAAAACAAAAACAAACCCAAAAACAAACAAACAAAAAACCCAAAACACTCAGCCAGAAAAGCAAAAAGTAAAAAGAATCCAGAAATGTGAAGATAGTGTAAGGAGCCTCAGGGACAACCTCAAGTGTACCAACATCCGAATTATGGGGGTGCCAGAAGAAGAGAGACAGCAAGATACTGAAAACCTATTTTAAGAAATAGTGACCAAAAACTTCCTCCACCTGGTGAAAGAAATAGACTTACAAGTACAGGAAGCGCACAGAACCCCAAACAAAAAGAATCCAAAGATGACCACACCAACACACATCATAATTAAAATGGCAAGAGCAAAAGACAGAGAGAATATTAAAAGCAGCAAGAGAAAAACACTTAGTTACCTACTAGGGAGCACCCATACGATTGTCAGCTGATTTCTCAACAGAAACTATGCTGGCCAGACAAAAGTGGCAAGAAATATTCAAAGTGATGAATAGCAAGAACCTATAACCAAGATTACCTTACCCAGCAAAGCTATCATTCAGAATTGAAGGTCAGATAAAGAGCTTCACAGATAAGAAAAAGCTAAAGGAGTTCATCAACACCAAACCAGTATTATATGAAATGCTAAAAGGTATTCTTTTAGAAGAGGAAGAAGAAGAAAAAGGTAAAGGTAAAAACTATGAACAACAAATACATGTTTATCAACAAGTGAATCTAAAAATCAAGTGAATAAAAATATGAACAGATTAAAGTGGTGAATATAATCAGGAACATAGAAAGGGAGTAGACTGAAATTTTCTAGGGGGAAGGGGTTTGGGGGTATAGGAAGAGACTGGACAAAAATCGTACACCTATGGATGAGGACAGTGAGGGGGAGGTAAGGGTAGAGGGTGGAGTGGGAACTGAGTGGAGGGGAGCTGGGGGGGGGATGGAACAATTGTAATAATATGAACAATAAAGATTTATTAAGTTAAAAAAAAGAATACAGCAGAACTGGCTGAGCAACCTGCTCCAAGGAATTCAGATAGCACCCTGCTGAATTCTCCCTAAAGCTAATCTTTCTTTCTTATTTCCACCTAACATAACATGCTCTAATATTTCTGGATAATCACTGTTTTTATCTAATAATTCTTATTTTGTCATTTTATGAGTGCCAGCGGAATCCAAGATTAGTACCAGGAGAACTCATCTTCTCTTGATGGTACACAATCATCATAAAATTACTACTCCTCTCCCTCAGCCTTACTCCAGGGACTTTTGCTGTAGAGTGCCCTGATATTGGAACATGAGGAAGCCCAGATCCCTCCCCAGGAAGACTCTGTTCTCTTGTGGGTCCTACCAATTGTGCTGACAGCACTTTTCTCCTGGAACCTGATGGTCTCTTTCTATGACAATTTCGGCGATTTAAACCATGTGTGGAAACCTGGTGAGCAAGGATGTAGCTGTACAAAAGAGCCAGAGTCAAATGCCAGAAATCTGGTATGACTTGAAAGTGAGAACATAAAACCACACAGTTTTACTGTGAAGTGAACATCAGGGTCTCCCCAAGTACTGGACGGAGTCCTGAGGGAGGGTTAAAAAAAAAGAGAGAAAAAAATTGAATCACAAGACTAAAGTCTCACATTGAAAAATGTCCAGGATAAATTTTAGCTTAGTCTACAGGTACACCCATAATGGTCAAATATTGAGTATGTAAAAGTTGTTGAATAAATTATAGCTGCTTGTGGAAGGACAAAAAAAATTACTGCTCCCCATACAGCAACAAAAAAAAGGCCTTATCATAAATTGTTGGATTATACCTTGTCATGCCATCCTTTGCTTCTTGCTTAGAAACTCGCTACCCAAATATGCTAGACCAGGTAGTCCATGAGAAAATCCAATCAAGCCAGATTTTTGCCTGTGGCATGTTGTGAACCTACTATCAAATGCACGTCGGTTGCGGGGGGGGGGGGTTGTATTGGATGGAAAAATAATAATAATAGGACCTGTCACAACCAATATGCAGCTAACAAATGTTGCTCCTATTTGTTTCCGCAGTACACAGGGCCAACATCCAATAGGTAACCTCCCAGGTTAACTATGCAACTCTACCCCCAAGGCTAAAAGCACCACCTACCCCTAGTGCCCCCTGCAGGAACGTTCTACGCTTGTGGGACCACTGCTTACCTCTGCCTGCCTACAAATTGGACAGGAATACCTTTAAACTTCAGATGTTCCATACAAACACCTCTGAGAGGAAAAAGCAGGATGCTAGCCCCTTAGTCATCATCCCATTCCAGCAGGAAGTAGCTAAGAGCAGCTGTCACTGTTCACCATAACATCCCATGGTCATTGCTCCATAAGGCTAAAAGAAGCTTATGGGACAATGGGAGAGGGGGAGGAGGAAACTGGTCTTGCAAGGTATGTCAGGCAATAAGAACTGTGAACAATGCACTGCCTGGGGTTGGGGAGGGTCCTTATCCCTGGCCCCAGGGCAGATAATCAGATATGGCCTGGAAACCCCCAATACCTGGGTGGCTTCCTGTAAACCCACAAAAGGGGGCAGAACCATATCTGCAAGACAGACTCCAGAACAGTAGTGGACAAACTGATTAAGTCAACAGAGCCAAATATTAACAGTACAACAATTGAAATTTCTTTTGAGAGTCAAATTTTTAAAACTTCTTCTAATGCCACTTTGTCAAAATAGACTCGCCCAGACCATGGTATTTTTTGAAAGAGCTACACTCAAGGGGCCAAAGAGCTGCATGAGGCTCACGAGCCATGGTTTCCCAACCACGGCCCAGGAAATTGATAAAAAGTGAAGCCTCTGCATCTTTCTTCACTCTGATTTGGAAATTATTCCCAGAGCCTACTAGTGTTAATAAATGGGGTCCTTCCCTTTCTCAAGAAAGCATGCTTGGTATTTCTTTGGTCTTCTGCAACATTTCCTCTTCTTAAAGAATACCTTTCAGCACTTCATATAATAATGGTTTGGTGGTGATGGACTCCTTTAGCTTTTTCTTATCTGTGAAGCACTTTATCTGACCTTCAATTCTGAATGATAGCTTTGCTGGGTAATCTTGGTTGTAGGTTCTTACTATTCATCACTTTGAATATTTCTTTCCACTCCCACTGGACTGCATAGTTTCTGTTGAGAAACCAGCTGACAATCATATGGGTATTCCCTTTTAGGTAACTGTTTTTCTCTTGCGGTTTTTAATATTCTCTCTTTGTCTTTTGCTCTTGTCATTTTAATTATGATGTGTCTTGGTGTGGTCCACTTTGAATTCCTTTTGTTCAGGGTTCTCTGTGCTTCCTGTACTTGTAAGTCTATTTCTTTCACCAGGTGGGGGAAATTTTTAGTCACTATTTCTTTTTTTTTTAATTATTATTTTATTTTTTTTGTTTACACTATAACTAATATTTAACAGTAGTACATATGTTCTCCGTCCCCCCCCAATATCCTTCCCCCAGCCTCCATTACCCACCAGCACATGTCCCCACCTGCCCCCTCCCCGCCCCAGTGTCTTTCATTAATTGGTTATGCTCATATGCATGCATACTAGTCCTTCGGTTGATCTCCCCCAGCATCCGCCTCCCATCCATCCCAGCCTTCCCCATGTAGCTTGACAGCCTGTTCAAGGCCACCCTGCCTCTATATCAATCACTCTCCCCTGTTTCTTTTCTTCAAAAATATCTTGCCTCTGCATACTAGAAATAAATGTATAAGAACAAAAAATGTTTGAGTCTCAGTTTCAATGTCCAACTGTTCTGAGTCCCAGTTTCAATGGTAAATAGTTCTTCATGTGTACATGTCAGCAATGGTATCCAGATGGTGGACACATCGTGGCAATGCAAGATCCATCCTCTCTAGTATGGTCCTGGGTCACTTGCAGCCATGCACAGCTGCCGACTGCTAGCATTGCAAGGTGGCCTCACGATCCCCCATCTCTGGACCATCCTCATGGCTAGAACAGACCCGTCAGTTCCTCACTGTCGCAGGAACCCACATTGTCTTGGAGTTGTTCTCTGCAAACACACAAACACATTCTCGACCAAAAGTTAACAAAAGGATCCTCTCTGCAAAAAAGACTTCGGATTCTTTTTATTTTTGCCTAAAGGATTTTCCTTTGCTTATTTTGACACCATGTGTGTTGTTTTTTTTTCCATGGGTGTCCTGCAGTTGGTTTAACAAATGGAATTTACTTTTCTGGAGTAAGGATTTTGTAGATGTATTTTACTTACATGATATTTTTCCTTACATGATATTACCCCTATAGCCCCCCCTTTTTATTAATGGGGGCTTTTGGAAATTTTATCTTGCAGTCTTGGTAATTTTAAATTTTAATTTTTGCACACAAATATGACTGCTTTAGGTTCTTTGGATGTTAGGCAATTTTACAGTGAGATGAACTACTAATAGATATTTTAGTTAATGTTTTAGGAAAAGCTTTTTGTCCAGTACACTATAATTTTCTTGAGTATTCACTTATTTCACTTGGCCAATTTAAATTAATCTGAAAACTTGATTACTATTTTACTGTCAATTTTAATACTCAAGCAGAAATCTTAGTTTACCCTGTAAATATTAGTGGAAAGGAATATTTGCATTTTTGAGTAGGTCCTGAGCATTCCTGGTAATAGATTAAATTTAGATATAGAGCAGCTATTGCTGGCCGAGTCTCTGTCTGCCACCTGGGTCCCGGTCTGAGTTGTGCATGGGTGGCAAAGCAGCCGTGGGGTAGGAGACCTCCCTCAGGAGGGGTGAGAATTCAAGCCCCTGCAAGGTTTGTGGATGAGGGTCTGTGCCCGACCTCTGTTGACCTTTTAGTTCTCTCCTGTTGGCCCCTCTGCGACTGTGCTGTCTTAGGTTGTTCCTTCCCTGAGGAATCCTACCAGTCTCTGGCTAACCAGCCATCTTCCCGGGCCAAACAGGGTGATGTGAGGTTCAGTTCTGTCTCCTTTGTAGTCTATGCCCCCTTGGCCTCCATGTCCAGCACCTGCCTTGGGGTCCCCTCGCTTGCTGGCAGGGTCCCGGTACTGATCACATACCTCGGGGGACCCAGGTTGCTTCTCCAGAGAGGACCCAGCTCACACCATTGGTTGAGAGACAGATCCATGGTGCCAGCTGCCCAGAGGCTTCAGCCACAGCTTGAATTGAAAGCTCAGGCATCAGCTGTGTGTATTTGTATAGTAAGAAGAGGGTCCCCCTTGGCAAAGAGGGCAAGAGGGGCCAATATAGAATGCTCAGATGCCTTCCCAGTGCCTAAATTCCTTCTGAAAGGATTAATTCCTTTCCTACCCTTTTTAAAATTGCTGCCAAACATTCAAAGAATTAGTTTTTAAGTTTATTTGTGATAACTATATAATATGCTGTTGTCAAATATCAAATATTATAATGACATTGTAGAATAATATCATGTAAGGCTATTATGGTGTCACGGGAGGTTAAGGAGGGCCTAGCCTAAGGACTGGTCTCCATAGGAGATGACAAGCTCTAGGCCATGTCAATTCAATCTCAAACTAGCTGCCATTTTTTTTATAACTTTATATAAACTTTGTCAGGGATGTAAAAACACAAATTACTTACCTCAGTTCAAGAGTTCAAATATATTGAATTTCCCCCTTAATCCCACCACCTGCCACTTACCCTGAGGTTTGACATTCTGACTTTTCTCAGTCTCTGGATCCATTCTTGTTCATCAGTCTATGTCATTGATTATATTCGTCAAATGAGTGAGATCATGTGGTATTTGTCTTTCTCTGCCTGGCTAATTTCAGTTAGCATAATGCTCTCCAAATCCATCCATGTTGTTACAAATGGTAGGAGCTCCTTCTTTTTTACTGCAGCATAGCATTCCATTGTGTAAATGTACCATAGTTTTTTAATCCCCTCATCTGCTGATGGGCACTTAGGCTGTTTCCAAATCTTAGCTATGGTAAATTGTGCTGCTATGAACATAGGGATACATAAATTCTTTCTAATTCGCATTTCTAGTTTCTTGGGGTATATTCCTAGAAGTGAGATCACTGGGTCGAATGGGAGCTCCATTTTAGTTTTTTGAGAAAACTCCATACTGTTCTCCACAGTGGATCCACTAGTCTACAATCCCACCAGCAGTGCAGGAGAGTTCCTTTTTCTCCACATCCTCGCCAGAACTTGTCATTTGTTGATTTGTTGATGTAAGCCATTCTGAAAAGTGTGAGTTGGTACCGCATAGTCGTTTTGATTTGCATCTCTGGGATAATTAGTGACTTTGAGCAAGTTTTCATATGTCTCTGAGCCTTCCTTTTTTTTTTCTTTAGAAAAGATTCTATTTAGGTGTGTTGCCCATTTTTTATTGGATCATTTGTCCTCCTTTTATTGAGTTGTGTGAGTTGCCTGTAGATGCTTGAGATTAAACCTTTATCACTGATAACATTTGCAAATATGTTCGATACAGTGGGTTTTCTTGTTGTTTTGTTGATGGTTTCTTTAGCTGAGCAAAAGCTTTTTATTTTGATGTAGTCCCATTTGTTTATTTTCTCTTTAGCTTCCATTGCCCTAGGAGCAGTATCATTAAAGAAGTTCTTTTGGCATATGTCTGAGATTTTTCTTCCTGTAGATTCCTCTAATATTTTTATGGTTTCCCATCTTACGTTTAAGTCCTGTATCCATTTTGAGTTTATTTTTGTGTATGGTGTAAGTTGATGGTCTAGTTTCATTTTTTTGCATGTATCTGTCCAAATTTCCCAACACCATTTATTGAAGAGACTGTCTCGACTCCATTTTATGTTAATGCCTCCTTTGTCAAATATTAATTGAGCATAGCGGTTGGGTTGATATCTGGATTCTCTATTCTATTCCATTGATCTATATGTCTGTTCTTATGCCAGTACCAGGCTGTTTTGAGAACAGTAGCTTTGTAATACAGCTTCAAATCTGGTATTGAAATTCCACCGACTTTGTGCTTCTTTCTTTGGCTATTCGGGGCTTTTTTTTATTCCAGATGAATTTTTGGAGAGTTCTTTCTGGGTCTGTGAAATATGCCATTAGTATTTTAATGGGGAGTGCATTAAATTTATAGATTGCTTTGGGTAGTATGGACATCTTAATAATGTTGATTCTCCCAATCCATGAACATGGTCTATTCTTCCACCTGTTTATATCTTCCTTTATCTCTTTTTTCAATGTCCTGTAGTTTCTGCGAATAGGTCTTTTACCTCCTTAATTAAGTTTATTCCTAGGTATCTTAATTTTTTTGGTGTGATGGTAAATGTGATTGCTTTTTTAGTCTCTCTTTCTGTAAGTTCACTATTAGTGTATAGAAATGCCATAGATTTATTGGCATTAATTTTGTAGCCTGCTACGTTACTGAACTCATTTATTAAATCTGTTAGCTTTTTTATGGAGCCTTTCAGGTTTTTTATGTACAATATCATGTCATCTGCAAATAAGGATAGCTTAACTTCTTCTTTTCCAATTTGGATGCCTTTTATTTCTTCTTCTTGTCTAATTGCAATGGCTAATACTTCCAGTACTATGTTGAACAGGAGTGGTAAGAGCCGGCAACCCTATCTTGTTCCTGTTCTTAGGAAAAATGGTTGTAGTTTTTGCCCATTGAGTATGATGTTTGTTGTGGGTTTATCATATATGGCTTTTATTATGTTGAGGTATTATCCTTCTTTTCCTATCTTGTTGCGAGTTTTTATCAAGAAAGGATGTTGGGTTTTGTCAAATGCTTTTTCTGCATCAATTGATGTGACTATGTGATTTTTATCTCTCAATTTGTTTATGTGATGTATCACATTTATTGATTTGCGGATATTGTACCATCCTTGCATTCCTGGGATAAATCCTACTTGGTCATGGTGTATGATCTTTCTGATGTACTACTGGATCCGATTTGCTAGAATTATATTGAGGATTTTGGCATCTATATTCATGAGGGATATTGGCCTGTAATTCTCTTTCATTGTGTCGTCTTTATCTGGTTTTGGTATTAGGGTGCTGCTAGCTTCATAGAAGGCGTTTGGAAGTGTTCCATCTTCTTGAATTTTCTGGAATAGTGTAAGGAGTATAGGTTTTAGTTCTTCCTTGAATGTTTGGTAAAACTCCCCTGTGAAGCCATCTGGCCATGGGCTTCTGTTTGCTGGAAGCTTTATGATCACTGCTTCAATTTCTTCCACAGTTATTGGTCTATTGAGTTGTTTAGATTCTTCCTGGTTGAGTTTTGGGAGATTATATTTTTCTAGAAATATATGCATTTCCTCCAGATTGTCCAGTTTGTTGGAGTAGAGTTGTTCGTAGTATTTTTTAACAATCCTTTGTATTTCAATGGGGTCTGTTGTTATTTCACCTCTTTCATTTCTGATTTTATTTATTAGGTTCCTCTCTCTTTGCTTCTTGGTGAGCCTGGCTAGAGGTTCATCAATCTTGTTTATCCTTTCAAAGAACCAGCTCTTGGTTTTGTTGATCTTCTGTATTGTTTCTTTGGTCTCTATGTCATTTATTTCTGCTCTGATCTTTACTATTTCCTCCCTTGTGCTTACACTGGCATTTCTTGTTGCTTTCTTTCTAACTCTTTGAGTTGTTGGGTTACATAATTTATTGACGCCATTTCTAGTTTTTTGCAGTAATATTGAAGAGCTATGAACTTCCCTCTCAGAACTGCTTTCACTGTGCCCCATAGATTTTGATTGTTGTGCTATCATTGTCATTTGTTTCCATGATGTTTTCTATCTCTTTCTTGATGTCTCTAGTAACCCAGTTATAGTTTAATAGTGTGCTGTTTAGTCTCCATGTGTTTGATTTCTGTGGATTGTTTCTATTGTAGTTGATTTCCAGCTTTATGCCACTGTGATCTAAGAATATGCTTGATATGATTTCTATCTTCTTGAATTTCAAGAGACTTTGCCTATGACCCAACACATGGTCTATCTTAGAGAATGACCCATGGGCACTTGAAAAGTATGTATATTCTGTGGCTTTGGGGTGAAATGATCTGAAGATGTCAATTAATTCCATCTGGTCTAGTGCGTCATTGAGGATTGATGTTTCTTTACTGATTTTTTGATTAGAAGATCTGTCCAATGGTGATAGTGGGGTATTAAAGTCTCCTACTATGATTGTATTGCTGTCTATCTCTCCCTTGATATCCTCTAGGAGTTTTTGTATGTATTTGGGTGCTCCTGTATTGGGTGCCTATATATTTACCAGAGTTATTTCTTCTTGTTGGATTGCTCCCGTTAGTATTACATAGTGGCCTTCTTTATCTCTTGTTATGTCCTTCACTTTGAGATCTAATTTGTTGGAAATAAGTATTGCTACCCCAGCTTTTTCTCCATTTCCATTCGCCTGAAGAACCTTTTTCCATCCTTTCACCTTCAGTCTGTGTGCGTCTTTTTTTTTTGGAGGTGGGTTTCTTGTAGACAGCAGATATATTAGTCATGTTTTCTTATCCAGTCTATTACCCTATGTCTTTTGATTGAAGCATTTAAACCGTTTACATAAAGTTATTATTGATAGGTAGTTATTTGCAGCCATTTTTGTCCTTTGCCCCTGTGTTCTTTCTTGGCTTCCTATTGCTTTTTACAGCAGACCCTTTAGCATTTCTTGCATTGTTGGTTTGGTGGTAATGTATTCCCTTAGACTTTTTTCGTTTGTGAAGCTCCTGATTTGAACTTCAATTTTGATTGATAGCCTTGCTGGGTACAGTATTCTAGGATTCAGACCCTTTTTTTGCATGACTTTGTACATGTCATTCCAATCACTTTTGGCCTGATAAGTTTCTGTTGAGAAATCACTTGCTAATCTTATGGGGGTTCCTTTGCAGGTGACTTTCCATCTCTCTCTGGCAGCTTTTGAGATTCTCACTTTTTCGTTGATGTTTGCCAATTTAATTGTAATGTGCTTTGGCGTAGGTCTTTTGGGGTTTTATTTGCTTGGAACTCTGTGAGCTTCTTGGATTTGTGTGGGGTTTTTCTTTCGTATATCACGGAAGTTTTCTGTCATTATTTCTTCCAACAGGTTTTCTATTCCTTGCTCAGTTTCCTGTCCCTCTGGAAGCCCTATTATTCCGATGTTGTTTTGTTTCATGTTGTCTCAAAGTTCCCTTAGGCTCTCCTCCTGCTTTTTAATTTTTTTTCTAGAAGGTGTTCTACTTGGGTATTTTTTCCTACCTTGTCTTCCAGCCCACTGATGCGGTCCTCTGCTTCATCTAGTCTACTCCTGATACTTTTTTTTTAGATTTTATTTTATTTTATTTTTTAATATATTTTTTATCTTTATTGTTCAGTTTATTAATTACATTGTTCCCTTTTTTTCACCCTATAGTTCCCCTCCACCTGGTACCCATCCCACCCTCCGCCCTCACCCCCATCCACTGTCCTCTCCCATAGTTGCATGATTTTTGTCCAGACTCTTGCTGCACTTCCCACAACCCCTTTCTCCCCAAGAGTTGTCAGTCCATTCCCTCTCTATGTCCGGGATTCTGTTACATTCACCAGTTTATCCTGTTCATCAGCTTATTAATTCACTTGATTTTTAGATTCATTTGTTGATCGATGTGTATTTGTTGTTCCTAATTTACACTTTTATCTTTTTCTTCTTCCTCTTCTTAAAGAATATCTTTCAGCATTTCATATAATATTGGTTTGGTGGTGATGAACTGCTTTAGCTTTTTCTTATCTGTGAAGCACTTTATCTGACCTTCAATTCTGCATGATAGCTTTGCTGGATAGAGTAATCTTGGTTGTAGATTCTTGCTGTTCATCACTTTGAATATTTCTTGCCACTCCCGTCTGGCCTGCATCGTTTCTGTTGAGAAATCCGCTGACAATAGTATGGGTGCTCCCTTATAAGTAACCATCCGTTTTTTCTTGCTGCTTTTAATATTCTCCCTTTGTCTTTTGCTCTTGGCATTTTAATTATGATGTGCCTTGGTGTGGTCCTCTTACGGTTCCTATAAATTGGGGTTCGGTACGCTTCTTGGACTCCTAAGTCATTTTCTTTCACCAGGTGTGGGAAGTTTTCGGTCACTATTTCTTCAAATAGGTTTTCATTGTCTTGCTCTCTTTCTTTTTCTGGCACCCCTATAATTCGGATGTTGGTATGCTTGAGGTTGTCCCAGAGGCCCCTTATACTATCTTCAATCTTTTGGATTCTTTTGGATTCTTGCTTTTTCAGCTGAATGGATTTTACCTCTTTGTATTTCACATGTTTAACTTGGTTCTTGGGGTGCTCCAGAGCACTTTTAGGTCTTTGTATAATATTTTTTATTTCAGTCAGTGTATGCTTAATTTCTGGTTGGTCCTTTTTCATATCCTTGAGAGTCTCCTTTATATCCTTGAGGGTCTCGTTCATTTACTTGTAGGACTCATTCATTTCCACGTTGGTCTTGATCATTTCCTTGCAGGTCTCGTTCATATCCTTGAGGGTCTCCTTCATTTCCTTGTAGGACTCATTCATTTCCTTTGCAGTCTTGCTTATTTCCTTATAGGCCTCAACCGTTTGTTGGAGCTTCTTGAAAAACCCTATAACCGTGGTTTTGAATTCCATGTCCAGTTGTTTTTTTTTCCTCCATTTCTTTCACATCTGATTTCTTTCCATGTCTCTGCATGGTGGCTGCTTCCCTGAGTTGGTCAATTAGCTTTGTGTGGTAGACTTCCTGCTAGCGACAGTGGCTCAGCCTCCCCAGTTACCTGAGGTGGATATGGGTTGCACAGTCTTGCTGAAGTTAAGCTCAGGTTAATCGTTGTTAGCACTTGGAGGGGTTGACCTCCAGGCCAATTGTCTGTGAAGCTCAGCTGTGCTCAGGTTGGATGGGCGATGTCTCCGGGCCAAGCAGACAGCATTAGTTCCCCCCTGTGAGCCCCAGGGACCCTGCACCGGGGCAATGGCCGCCAGCACTTCTGAGAGAGAGCCGCTGCCGAGCTCCACTGGCTGCTGGGAAATTCAGACTCTCCCCAAATTACTCTGCACACCCAATGTCTCACCCAGGGTCGTAAAACAAAGCAGACTGATGGTTTTCCGAATGAGAGACAAGTTGCAGAGCGCTTTCTACCTGGTCATGCAGCTGAGCTGTTCGTGTGCAAGCTGCCTTCTCCACAAGCCGGGAGAGCCCTGCAGCACCCGAGCTTCGGCGTGCCCTCCCACTGTCCAGTTTTCATCCCATATGATAGTGGGTTCTCTGGACTTCACCCAAAGCTGGAGAATCAGTCCAGTGGGACCTCTTTGTCTCTCCATTCGAGAAAACTGGCCGGTTTTCAGCCGCCTGCCCTCTCCGCTGGCACGCGCTCCAAACCTCTCTCCACATGAATCTTTCAATGCTGTCCGCCGCCGCTCATCCGAGTCACAGTGTCTTATTTTCACTTTTATTTGTGGAATTTTCACTCAGCCAGCTTTCTGGTGATTCTGGAAGGTGTTTGTTCTTTCGTTAAGTTGTAGTATTAAAATTGCTGAGTATGACGGCAAGATAGGTGTTTTACCTATGCCGCCATCTTGGTTCTCCTCTATTCCTGATAGTTTCTATGGAGTTCTTTACCTCAGCAATGTCACTTTTCATTTTTTCTTGGGTCTTCTTCATGGCTCTTCTTCATTTCCCCCTTTTTTCCTCTTCAATTCCTCATGGTTCTTACTCATATTGACTTCTATTCTCTTCAGCCCCCCTATGACCATTTCTCTGAACTCTCTCTCTGACAGGTTGCTTGCTTCCATTTCTTTTACCTCTTTTTCTGGTGAGGCTTGTTTTTCTTTCATTGGTGGGCTGTTTCTTTGTCTCCCCACGGTCTCTCTTCTCTGTGTGTCTTGTTATGTATTTCTCACTCTCCTGTGTTGATTTAAAGGCTCAAACTACAATACAACCGGGTGCAGCACAGCAGGCCCTGAAGAAGAATGTATTCACAGTATTGGTAAGTCCAAATTACAGGTGATTGCAAGAGGAACGTAAATTAGTTGATAGGTGGGAAAAAAGAGAGTAAGAGAAAATAGTCACACACACAAAAGAAAGAAAATAAAAGAAAAAAGAAAGGAAGGAAGGAAGGAAGGAAGGAAGGAAGGAAGAAAGAAAGAAAGAAAGAAAGAAAGAAAGAAAGAAAGAAAGAAAGAAAGAAAGGGAGAAGAAAGGAAGAAAGAAGAAAGGGAATGCCAAAATAAAATTGGGAAAAGGGGAAGGAGTAAAAAGATAGGAAAAGGGAATAAACTATAAATATGGGTTGGAAAGTCCCAAAGGACCACCACTAATTCCAGCAAAATCCAGCAACAAGTACCTAGAGATTGATACAAACTACATACAACAATTAATATCAGGGGAGGTTAGGGAACACAGAAGCTTAAATGTATTTAAAAAACAATGTAAATAACACCAAAACAAAAAACAATGCCAAAACCCTCCACAAAACAAATTGAAAGAAAAGAATAACCAAACCAATCTCACAAACATGCCTAAAATATCGATATAATCAACACTCAGGTAAACAACTTCAGCAGGACCGAGAGAAAAACAATTTAGGATAGTGAAGTCGGAGAGGTAATAGATGTGTATGGAATTGGAACAGGTGGTTAGAGATTGGATATAAGAGTGGGGTGAAATTTTAACAGGGGGTAAAAAGAGAGAATAAGGAAAAAGTGTAAGGGGAATAAGACACTAACTAGGGAAAGGTTAGCAAGAGAGTGCTGGCTTAAGGGTGAAGTTGAGGTAGAGTAAAAAGATACTAAAGGATAGATGAAAAAAGACTGCATAACCCTAATCTCTAAGTAGAGTAAAGATGAAATAAAATGGCACTTAGAAAGAAGTTTAAATAGTAGTAGAAATAAAATTGATTCCTTAATTTGTGTTACACAAGAGTCAATTTGTGATTCAGACCCTAGGTGGCAGTGTTCCGGGTTTATTGGTCCTCTCTAGCCTGAACTAAAATCCCGCTATGTCTATGGTATTCTTTGCTGATTTGTGGAAATAGGGTAACCCAGAGTTGCCTCTCTAATGGTGAGGACCTGTTCTGATCCCCAGCCTCAGCAAAACAGCTCGCCCCTGCAGTCTCCCAGGTTATCTCCCACCAGGGGATCCCACGTTCCTGGTTCAGCACTGAGAAATTCGAATTTGGAGAGGACAAACGCAAGCATGCAAACTCACGTCCCGCTCACGTCCAGCTCGTATGTTGCGCGAAGCCCCCTTCCCCCTTGGGTTTGGCAGCCCGCTTCCTCCCAAAATTGTTAGGCTGGCTTTCTCTGTCAGGTCCAAATGGGTTGCCTTCTATGTATCCCCCCTGCCACCAGCTCCAAAGGCCCTCTTTCACGTTTGCCAGCTCCAACAACCCCGGACTTTTTTTCTTTTATTTTTTTCCCCAGGCGTGAATCTCCCTGGGGAACAAAATCCCAGGGGAAATCTGACCTTTCTGTGGCAGAGCACAGGGTTCCTCAGAATTCGCTTCTGCACCAACTAGGAATTGATGTTCGGGGGGGGGGGGGGTCTCAGCTGCCCAGTGGGTACCACAACTGTAAAATTTTCAGGCTCTTCCCCTTCAAGATGGCACAATCTACCTCTGAGCCAGTGGCTCTGTGAGAGAATCCGGCCGCACTGGAGCCGCTCCTTTAAGGGAGGCTAATCTAGCAGTTCCCCTCCTCCCAGAGCCCAGCTGTCCCCCCACTTGCCAACAAACACTCCCCTCAACTGCTTCCTCCTTCTGCCTGGGACACAAATGATTACACCTCCTTCTGTTCCGCCGCCATCTTTCCCTCTCTCTTTAGCCACTATTTCTTAAAAATTTTTTCAGTATCTTGCTCTCTCTCTTCTTCTGGCACCCCCATAAGTCAGATGTTGGTATACTTGAAATTGTCCTGGAGGCTCCTTACACTATCTTCATATTTTTGGATTATTTTTGCTTTTCCAGTTGAGTGCTTTTTGCTTCTTTGTATTTCAAATCTTTGACTTGATTCTTGCAATCCTCTAATCTGTGTATATTATTCTTTATTTCAGTCAGTGCATGCTTAATTTCTAGTTGGCCTTTTTTCCTATCCTCTAGGGTCTCACTAAATTTATCAACGGTTTCTAGAAGATTCTTGAAAAACCTTATAACTGTGGTTTTGAACTCTATATCCAGTAGTATGCCTTCCTCCATTTCTGTCATCTGTGACCTGTTTTTTTGTCTCTGCATTTTGGCTTCTTCACTGTGTTGATAGAGTGGCTTTGTGTGCTAGGTATCCTATAGGGCCCACTGGCTCAGCCTCCCCAATTATCTAGGTGGACACTCTTGGTGCACCCCTTTGTGGGCTGTGTGCACAGTTTTGTAGTTAAGCCTTGATTGTTGTTGGTATCACTGGGAGGAATTGACCTCCAGACCAATTAGCTGTGAGGATCATCTGTGTCTATGATGGGAGAACTTCTGTGCTGGAGACACCCCTATGGAACAAGACTTGCTTCACTGGGGCTTTGGTGCTCATTGAGTCTGCCCCTTGAGTATGTCCCTATGGATCTGAGGAGTTGTAATCTGGATGGTCCCACTCTTACCAACGGGTACACTGGCTCTGGGATCTCCAAGGAGGTGCAAATTTAGCCCCTGCCTGAGGTCACCCAGCAGGAGCTATGGAGAGAACTGCAGATTTCTCTTCTTTGTTTGGGATTTGGAGGTGCCCAGGTGAGGCCCAGATGTGAAGCAATGTAAGCTGCTATGGGGCCTTGGGCCTTCTTTTGGAAGATCTGGCACTCTCTGACCCAGCTGCAGTTAGGTAATTTTAGGTTGCAAAGGGCCAGGCCATTCATATGCAAAAGCCTCTGCACACAGCATGGGTGGGGCGGGGTCTCAGGGAATCGACAGGGCAGAGCAAACAGCTATGACTGATCCTCAGCCCTGCCCTAAGAGGCCCCTGGGCCTCAGTGTCCCACAATAAATGCTGCAAGCACCTCTGAGAGAGCTGCCCTTGAATTCTGCCCAATGCCAGACAGTCCAGTTTCTGCCTAAAATGAGTCTGGGTCCCCAGAGTCTCGCCTGGAACTGGAGTTCAGAGCAGTCAGGAACTTGTGTTTCCCTCCTGATTGAAAAAGATAGCTGCATCCTCAGTTGCCAGCCCTATCTGTGAGTGCACGCCTCTGTACCTCTGCACTTTACTTCCGCACCTCCTCTGGGTCTCAGTGTGCTTGTCTCTTTCCTTCTAGTTGTACAATTTCCACTCAGCCAGTTTTTCTGTGGTTATGGATGATATATGTTTTGTCTTTTAGCTGTAGTTTTGAAGTGGTTGTGCGAGGCAGCAATTCCAGGTGTTTGCCTATGCTGCCATCTTGGTTTTTTTCATCTATGTCATTTTATTTCACTTGCTCTTCTGTCACATTATTCTTTATTCTGGGAAGTTTTTGTATTTGAGCACCAGAAAACCCAAAATATAGTGGTTTGGGTCTGCTGGACAGAACACTAGTGTGAGAGATAGATGAGGTTAGTCCCAATGTCAGACCTAGAACATGTTACTCGTCCAAAGTTATGCCCAATGCTTCAAAAGATCAAAACTCAAAAAATAAGTAAAGTTTATTGATTGAGAAGTGTCCAAGTGAGAAAAGGGGAGCCTAATTCAGTCTTCTTTTATGTCAAGGAAGGGGGAAGTGGGAGGGGCAAAAAGTGATTGATGACCACAGACATGGGGGTGCAAGCAGAGGTCCGAGGAAGATTGTGTTCAGTCTGTTGACCATAGCTGATGTAAGTCTAGGTCACAAGGTTCCTGCAAATCTTTCATAAATAACACATACTTCCCTTATCTCCTCAAGGAGAGTCATCATCTGGGAAGGGGCTGTTTTTGTAAACCCCAAGCTGAAAGCAGAATTCCTACAATGATTAGCATCTATATGTACAAAGCTATCAACCATGGGAACAGAGCATGCTTGAACAAGATGGATTCACAGAGGCTAAGCATTACTCTGTTACAAACTGACTGTGTGACCCTTAATAAGTTACTCTCCCTGTATCTAAAACAGGAGAGCACCGACAAGCTCTAAGAACCTTAGAAAAAAGTATGTGATTGGTAAAACATTTGAATATATTGTCCTTAGGGCGATTAAAACATCCTGAATGGCAGTTGTTTTTCTTCAGCTTGGTGGAAATGGTTTCAGAAATATTTAGAATGTCTGAAAAGGGAATCGTGCTTTGCTGCCGTTACCCCATCTTATACTCCTAACAACAATTGCAATGAAGATATTTCTATTTTACACATGAAGAAACTAAACAGAGAGTTTAAGCAGTGTGCCTGAAGACATAATCTCCTTAGATGTGAGTAGAAAACCCTCCACTTGAGACCCTGCTTTTATTTCTTTTTTCTTTTTTCTTTTGAGAGCCAATTTTTTAACTTCTTTTTTTTATGTAATTTAATTTAATTTTTTTGCAGTATAACTTATATTTAATAGTAGTACATATGTTTTCCTTTTTCCCCCATTATCCTCCCCCCAGCCTCCCCTAAGGCCCAGCACATGTCCCCACCTGCCCCCTCCCCACCCCATTGTCCTTCATTCATTGGTTATGCTCATATGCATGCATACAAGTCCTTCAGTTGATCTCCCCCAGCATCCGCCTCCCATCCACCCAGCCTTCCCTCTGCAGCTTGACAGCCTGTTCAGTGCCTCCCTGCCTCTATATCAATCACTCTCCCCTGTTTCTTTTCTTCAAAAATATCTTGCTTCTGCATACTAGAAATAAATGTATAAGAACAAAAAATGTTTGAGTCTCAGTTTCAATGTCCAACTGTTCTGACTCCCAGTTTCAATGTCCAATAGTTCTTTTTTTAAAATATATGTTTTATTGATTTTTCTTTGCAGTATAACTTATATCTAATAGTAGTACATATGTTTTCCTTTCCCCTCCCAATATCCTCCCCCAACCTCCCTTACCCCCCAGCACATGTCCCCACCTGCCCCCTCCCCACCCCAGTGTCTTTCATTAATTGGTTATGCTCATATGCATGCATACAAGTCCTTCAGTTGATCTCCCCCAGCATCCGCCTCCCATCCACCCCAGCCTTCCCCCTGTAGCTTGACAGCCTGTTCAATGCCTCCCTGCCTCTATATCAATCACTCTCCCCTGTTTCTTTTCTTCAAAAATATCTTGCCTCTGCATACTAGAAATAAATGTATAAGAACAAAAAATGTTTGAGTGTCAGTTTCAATGTCCAACTGTTCTGAGTCCCAGTTTCAATGTCAAATAGTTCTTTATGTGTACATGTCAGCAATGGTATCCAGATGGTGGGCACATCGTGGCAATGCAAGATCCATCCTCTCTGGTTTGGTCCTGGGCCGCCTGCAGCCATGCACAGCTGCCGACTGCTAGCATTGCAAGGTGTCCTCAGTGTCCCCCATCTCTGGACCGTCCTCATGACTGGAACCGACCCGTCAGTTCCTCACTGTTGCAGGAACCCACATGGTCTTGGAGTTGTTCTCTGAAAACACACAAACACATTCTCGACCAAAAGTTAACAAAATAGACTTGGAATTCTTTTTATTTTTGCCCAAATGATTTTCCTTTGCTTATTTTGACACCATGTGTGTTTTTTCATGGATGTCCTGCTCTTGACTTTACAAATGGAAGTTACTTTTCTGGAGTAAGAATTTTCTAGATGTATTTTACTTACTCAATATTTTTCCTTACATGATATTACCCCACTGCCCCCCCCCCTTTGATTAATGGGGGCTTTTGGAAATTTTATCTTGCAGTCTTGGTAATTTTAAATTTTAATTTTTGCACACAAATATGACTGCTTTAGGTTCTTTGGATGTTAGGCAATTTTACAGTGAGATGAACTACTAATAGATATTTTAGTTAATGTTTTAGGAAAAGCTTTTTGTCCAGTACATTATAATTTTCTTGAGTATTCTCGTATTTCACTTGGCCAATTTAAATTAATCTGAAAACTTGATTACTATTTTACTGTCAATTTTAATACTCAAGCAGAAATCTTAGTTTACCCTGTAAATATTAGTGGAAAGGAATATTTGCATTTTTGAGTAGGTCCTGAGCATTCCTGGTAATAGATTGAATTTAAATATAGAGCAGCTATTGCTGGCCGAGTCTCTGTCTGCCACCTGGGTCCTGGTCTGAGTTGTGCGTGGGAGGCGAAGCAGCCGTGGGAGCAGGAGACCTCCCTCAGGAGGGGTGAGAATTCAAGCCCTTGCAAGGTTTATGGGTGAAGGTCTGTGCCCCATCTCTGTTGACCTTTCTTTCTCTCCTGTTGGCCCCTCTGCGACTGTGCCTGTCTTAGGTTGTTCCTTCCCTGAGGATTCTTACCTGTCTCTGGCTAGCCAGCCATCCTCCGGGGCCAAACAGGGTGATGTGAGGTTCAGTTCTGTCTCCTTTGTAGTCTATGCCCCCGTGGTTGAGGCCCTGCTTTTAGAAGGTCAGTGCCTGGCCCTCCTCTCGAGTCCATCTTCCCTCGATAATGAAGAGTCAATGGGGCAAGATGTGCCTACTAGGAGCCTTCATTTCTTTTCTTGTCAACCACACTCTAGATACCTAGGACTCAAGAATATCCTACCCAAAGAACCTGGAGGCCAAATCCAAGGCCTGCTTGTGCCTCTTCTCTGGGTCTATCCTCCTGAGAATGGGCCACATCTACTGTGGGTTCACCCTAGTGACAGAATGGAAAATATTAGTATAAAGACAGAACCCCTCACATGTAGCCATTTGGATAAAGGACTAAAGTAAAGGGTGGACTTCCAGGCCAACAGGAACTCAGAAAAGGCAATAGCCAGTTAGCTAATTAGTAAGAGAAAGCCTCAAGGAGGAAAAAGTGCTTGACCTGGGCCTGGGAGGGTAGGAAGAAAAGAGGAGACCAGTATGATTGAATCTAGGACCTGTGTCCTTACTATTACCCTGGCCTGTCTATGCTGCCTTGCTGGGTAAAAGTCCACTTGCTCCTCCTTAGGGGTGCTTAGATCTATTGATGAGGGCTGCCATCTGAACGTAGGTTCGATACAAACATTTTTTGGACATGTTCTGCACTACCCCCAAGGACTTTTTCACTTATTTCCAGGTCATAAAAAATAAATCAGACAACCTTTCTGGGTAGTATATAGGTAATTGATAAATACTCAAAATATGCATTCTTTTTGAGTCTGAAAATCCATTCTTTAAGAACATATCCAAAGGAAAATATTTAATGCCAGCCACAATGATTTAATAAAACAAAGTTTACACATCTGAATTCCTAGTATCAATCCTTTGATTTGAACCTGAACATATAAAGAGAAGCCACAAGTGAAAAGCAGCAATGAGGGAACAGAAAGAAAGAATTGTTCTAGGAAATAGCAGATATGTGCCCAAGCATATACACAAGCATATGAACATTCACACATGTGTGTACACATTCTCATAAACCGAGGATTCTCCCACATGATTTTGCTACAGGATAAAAAGGCAAGCTTATAATTCTATTAAAATAATTCAAACTGCATCAATGATATATACCATTTACAAATGAAAAAAGACTCGTAGGATATTTAACACAATTCTTTATAATAGGCACATTTAAGAAGAAACTTAAAAGCCTTGCAATAGGAAACAGGTTAAATTAATTATGTAACAATTATATAAATTTCTAGCAAAACATTAAAACAATATCTGAGAACAGAAATGAGAGTCAATTTTTACCTATGCAATTAGAAAAGATGAAAAATAATGATTATACCCAGAGTTGATGATGTTGTGGATAAATAAGCATTCATTTACATGCGCTTTGAGAACATAAAATTGTACATGGAAGTTAACTAGACTTATTGTAATGATCATTTCACAATATGTATAAATATAAATATCAAATCACATTATACACCTGTTATATGTCAATTATAACTCAGTAATAATAATAAATAAAAAGTACAAGCAAAATGCAAAAAATAGAATAAAATAGTACATCTGGCAATAGCAAACTTTAAAATATATGTGCTTTTGGGTGCATCAATTCCTCTTCTAGTGATTTATCATACAGAAACACTTCCATGCCAAATATGATCATTGTAGTAGTTAATAGACTTTTTTGAAAAAGGAAAAAGCTTAAATATTCCTACTAGTAAAAGGGGACTGGTTTAAGAAAAGTTTGATCATTCATACAATGTAATACTATGCAGTGATGAAAAAATAATAATGTGGAGTTATGTTTACTCACATGAAAAATGTCCAAGCCCAGCTACGGTGACTCAGTGGTTAAGCATCCATCTACGAACCAGAAGGTCATGGTTTAATTCCTGGTCAGGGCTTCATCCCCATGTGGTGGGGAGGGGGGGAGGGGGCATGTGCAGGAGGCAGCAGAGGCAGCTGAAGGAGGCAATGGATTGGTGATTTTCTCTCATCATTGATGTTTCTATCTTTCTCTCCCTTCCTCTCTGAAATCAATTATATATATATATATATATATATATTTAAATGTTCAATATATATTGTTAAGACAAAAGGCAAATGGAAAGTTAACACCTGTGGTAGTACATTTTTGTCACAGCATACACGTATTTACTTTTGTGTATTTACAATATGAGAATATAATCAAATTCCACTACAACATAATAAATGAAGTCCACACAATTTATTCCTATAAAATTTCAGGTTAAATGAATGAATAACTGATGTGAACATATCTGGTTAGCTCACTGAGCAACCCAAATCTATTAGGGTCTCAGCAATATTTTGATGCCACCTCATAATAGTTGTTTATTCAGCACTTGAGTTTAATTATCATCCTTCCATTTTCCCCGGTTCCCAGGCCCCACCACCAATCATATTATATCCAATGTCAAGTTACTGTGGGGTCTTACTGTATTTCTATATCACATTATAACTTTGAATGAATACACACTTAACTATTCCTATAGGATATATTTGAAATAAGTATCTAATATTAAGCAAACTTTAAAAAATTATCTTTAATAGGCATGTATTAATTATAGTAGTCAAAAATAATTGCTATAAAACTTTGAAAACATGCAGAAGAAATAAAATATCTGACAAATACAAGACAGTCACATCTTTATTGAAATAAAGATGTTTTTGTAATATACAGTTACATGAAAAAAAAAGCAGGTTACAAATGGTAACCTGCTGAGGATCCTATTTTTTCAAATAATATGTGTGTGTGTGTGTGTGTGTGTGTGTGTGTGTGTGTGTGTGTTTGTAGATATTTATATATATGTATGCATAGAAAATATTATGAAATACTATGCACCAAAATATTAGAAGTGGGTATGATTGGATGATTGGTAGGCTTATGGGGTGATTTATGTATTCTTTCATATATTTCTTTGCAGATTTTTCTACATTTTCACAATGTGTATGTATAACTTCTACAATAAAGAGTCTACAAAATTATGATCTTATTTTTTTGGCACGTTTCACATATGTACTTCTCTGTAGGTAAGCAGGATCTGATTTAAGGCCTCTACTACCTCTTTGATGTATGGAGTCTTTGCAATGGTTGAACACCTTACATTTGCTTCCCTTGGTCCATTTGTAACTAGTATGCATTAAAATGAGGCTCTCCTCCCCAATGCACTATGCCTACCTCCAGTACAATTCTAAGATAGTCAAGCTGTAGTATTAAATAATCTTAAGGCAGGAGATATCTATTTCCTAAATTTTACCTGTTGAGCAATCTTTTCTAGGATATTTTTGCTAGGAAAATTAATATTGTTGACAATGATATTATGTTTTAAGCAGATTATAAAAGTTTTAGTTACCAATTCAATTCTTTTAAAAAATGTAAAAGAATAGAAAAAGAAATTATTATATTTCTGGTTCTGCTTGACAGGTGCCATTTATCTATAGTTTCCTGACCTTTTTTTCCAGTGAAAATGTTTTACTTTTGCAAACAAAAGCAATAAGTATTATTATTTTAAAAAGATTATAAAACAATGTGTATAAAATGATCAGTTATATTTATTTATTTATTTTATTTGTTTAAAATATATTTTCATTGATTTCAGTGAGGAAGGGAGAGGGAGAGAGAGATTGAAACATCAATGATGAGAGAGAATCATGGATTGGCTGCCTCGAGCCAGCAACCCTGGTATGTACCCTTGGCCAGAATCAAACCGGTGACCCCACATTCTGCAAGCCAACATACTATCCACTGAGGCAAACCAGCTAGGGCCTAGTCATATTTAAAATACATATATAAGGAAAGAAAACTCTCAAGAACTACACCCAATTTATTTGATGACTCTCAAACACATATCGTATCCATTCATTCAATAAATATTAATTAGGCGTTTACTAGATTAGGTCAACCCAAATCCATGGTCTCTTACAGAACTTTCTTTTCAATTATTCTTCCTGTTTGGACATGTTAATGCAGTGGAACTGCATGTTAACATGAGGTTGAATTCTAAAGTCAGCATTTAAAGTGAAATCTCACCTAGTCAAATTTATCTTTGAAATATTTAGATCCTTACTTCACAGCATATTAACACAAACTGTAATGTTAGTGAGAGAAAAGTCATGCAAAAAATGTTTTACGAGAATAGGGAATTTTACAAAAATTTCTCTATTTGTATATTTTAAAAATTAATCCTAATTACTATAAAGAATTATGAAATTCATATTTTAAAGATAACCCAGACTTCATTCATTGTTGTCACTATATATAATAAAATTATATATAAATAACACATGATACCTGTATAAATATATACAATTTAAAATTAAAATATATATGTCCCAGATTAAGAGTGAAGGGAAAGATAAAAGGATGTTAGTTCAAGGGAGGAAGCAAGATGCGGCATAGGTAAACACCTATCTTGCTGCCCCACATAACAATTTCAAAACTACAACTTAATGACAGAATGAACATCATCCAGAATCACCAGAGAGCTGGCTGATTGGAAATTCCACAAATAAAAGTAAAGATAGGACACTGTGACTCAGAGGAGTGGTGGAGGGCAGAGTTGAGGATACATGTGGAGTCAGAGGTTTGGAGCCGTGCACACTCGAGTGGATAGGGCAGGCGGCTGAAAACCCGGCTGGTTTTCTCGAATCGGGAGGGAGACAAAGGCATCCCACTGCACTGATTCCCCAGTTCCAGGCAAGGTTCGGGAAACCCACACTCATATGGGATGAAACTGAAGGAAGCACGCTGAAACTCGGGCACTGCAGAGGTCTGCGAGCTTGTGGAGAGGGCACGTAAACTTGGGAACTGCAGAAGTGCACAAGTGTGCAGAGAGGACTCGTGACTTGCTCTCTTGCTCGGGAGAAAAAAAAGAAAGAAGGGAAACCATCGGACTGCATTGTTTTACAACCCTGGGTGAGACTTTGGGTGTGCAGACTCATTAGGGGAGAAGCTGAATTGTCTGGCAGCGGGTAGGGCTCAGCGGCAGCTTTCTCTCAAAGGTGCGTGCAGCCATTACCACAAGGCACAGAGACCCAGGTGCCGCATAGGGAAGAGCTGACAGGAAATCAAGGATGCCTGCTCAGCCTGGAGACTCCACCCATCCAACCTGAGCACAATGGATCCTCACAGCCATTTGGCCTTGAGGTCAAACCCTCCTAGTGCTAACAACAATAATCTAGGCTTAACTTCAACAAGACTGTGCAACCCATAAAGGGCTGCACCAAGAGTATACACCTCAGGTAACTGGGGAGGCTGAGCAACTGTCCCTTAGAGGACATCTACCACACGAAGCTAATCGACCAACTCAGGAAAGCAGCCAAAATGCAGAGACATGGAAAGAAATCACATGTGAAAGAAATGGAGGAAACAAAATGACTGGACATAGAGTTCAAAACCACAGTTATAAGGTTTTCAAGAGGCTCTTAGAAAAGGCTGATGAACTTAATGAGACCTTCAAGGATATGAACGAGACCCTCGAGGATATGATGAGACTCTCGAGGATATGGAAAAGGACCAACCAGAAATTAAGCATACACTGGCTGAAATTAAAAAAAAATTATACAAAGACCTAAAAGCAGTCTAGAGGACTGCAAGAACCAAGTTAAAGATTTCAAATACAAAGAAGCAAAATCCATTCAGCCAGAAAAGCAAGTTGCAAAAAGAATCCAAAAAATTGAAGATAGTGTAAGGAGCCTCTGGGACAATCTCAAGCATACCAACATCCAAATTATAGGGGTGCCAGAAAAAGAGAGAGCAAAATAATGAAAACCTATTTGAAGAAATAGTGACCGAAAACTTCCCACACCTGGTGAAAGAAATTGACTTAGAAGTCCAAGAAGCACACCGAACCCCAAACTATAGGAATCCAAAGAAGACCACACCAAGACACATCATACTTAAAATGCCAAGAGCAAAAGACAAAGAGAGAATATTAAAAGCAGCAAGAGAAAAACAGTTAGTTACGTATAAGAGAGCACCCATATGATTGTCAGCTGATTTCTCAACAGAAACTATGCAGGCTAGACAGGAGTGGCAAGAAATATTCAAAGTGATGAATAGCAAGCATCTACAACCAACATTACTCTATCCAGCAAAGCTATCATTCAGAATTGAAGGTCAGGTAAAGTGTTTTGCAGATAAGAAAAAGCTAAAGGAGTTCATCACCACCAAACCAATATTATATGAAATGCTGAAAGATATTCTTTAAGAAGAGGAAGAAGGAAAAGATAAAAGTGTAAATTATGAACAACAAATACTCATCTATCAACAAATGAATCTAAAAATCAAGTGAATTAAAAATCTGATGCACAGGATAAACTGGTGAATATAACAGAATCATGGGCATAGAGAGGGAATTGACTGACAATTCTTGGGGAGAAAAGGGGTGTGGGAAGTGCAGCAAGAGACTGGACAAAAATCATACACCTATGGGAGAGGACAGTGGGGGCAGGTAAGGGCAGAGGGTGGGATGGGTACCGGGTGGAGGGGTGTTATGGGGGGAAAAAGAGGGAACAATGTAATTAATAAACTGAACAATAAATATTAAAATAAAAAAATGATGCTAGTTTCTACTGCCCTTCTTGTGAGTGGGATTGAGGAAGTTATTTTTAGATGTATAAAATATGTATATTTATTACACTGGGCCACCATATTACACATATTTTCTATCTAACAGTGCAATGTAAATATTTCCATATTATTAAATATTGTACTTCATCATGTTAAAATGAACAGTAATTTATTTAGTCAATTCTTTGTTGTTTAATCTTTAGGTTGTGAGCCATCACTAAAAGTATAATTATTCCCTAAGGAAATCTTTGTAAGTGAAATTTCTAGATCTAAAAGTCTGAAAAAAATGATTTTTCTCATATGAATAACCTCATATAAAATGGATGTTGCAATTAACAAAAAATATTCCCCAATTTGACAGGTGAATAAGAGTACCTTGAAATTTTAATTTGTATAGTATCTTGAGCACTGGTGAGGCTGAGAAGTTTATACTCATTTTCCACATAGATGTCTTTGGTCAATAACCTATTGATGTCTTTATACCAGTTTTTAGGCCATGATCACCACTATTACTTTGTTGATTTTTAAGGAATATTTTATTACAACTAGCCATTCTTTCAGTTAGCTTCATTGTTTGTAAGGAATAGAGACTCAAGCTAGCTCATCTGAGGCAGGATCCAGGGTGAGAATTTAAGGTAATAAAGAAGACTATGATTTTAAGGGAATCTGAAAACTGACAGACAGTTTCTAATGGACCTTTAGGAGCCAGGACTTGAGGATTGTAGCTCCCTGCCATTAACTTGGCTCATTTGCTGTCTCAGTCTCACCTTCTCTCTTCTCAACCCCCATCTCCACCTATGTCATGCCTCTTACCTCACAGTTTCAGCTTCCTCATACTGTCATCCTGCTCATGCATCAGACTTTCTGAGATTCCTGAGGTACAAAAGTGCATGTATCCACTAACTCCAAACATGTAGACTTGCATACAATTTCAGGCAGCCACAGACTTCCCTAGTTGAGAACTCTGGGTCTAGGTGAAATAAAATGGTTAGTGAGTGAGAGTTCCTTGAATACTGGCCTAAGACTGGCTGAGGGGCCACCAGGGCTGGAATGGAATGGCAGGCAGCAGCCCTGCAGCCGTACTAGGCTCCTCCCAGGTTCTCTAGAGACAAGGAGGCCAGAGGTGAGAGGCCTTGCATTCCTCTAACAGAACATAACTAAACCAATTATTTATAAAGATTAAAAACTTCCAGGAGTGGGAGAGTTAGATCACTTTTCCAAAATAGGACAAAAATAAAGCACTTATTAGGTAGGTTGTATGGGAATTATTTACTGAACATATAAAATGTTAATTTGTTTCAGAAAAATTTAAGTTTAAAATTTTCAAATGAATTAGTCCGTATTTTTTAAAGCTACTTGGGAAGTATAATTTAAAACATTCTCTAATTGATACATAGAACATGATTAAGTTATGAGGACTTTCCTATTTAATAGAAAATCTTATTTTTTATTGTAAATTACTTTTCTCCCTGGAGAAAGAAAAAGGTTGTGAATAAAAAAATTGCTCTTTTCTTTGTAGCTGATGGGAAATATTTTCTATTTGATATGTCAATTTAGCCAAATAATAGAAAACTCTTGGACTAAATACCCACTCTTTTCCTGTCTCTAAAATGTAATTATTGTCTTTCTGTAATGTACAAAGAAAGTATTTTAAGTTTAAAAATTGGTATAGAAAACTACATAGACAAAAGTTAATGTTTCACTCTCGGCCTCCTTTCCTGATATGTAACTTTATATCCATTTAAGAGCAGGCAGGGCCTCAGGGTGGGAAGCAATGATTACGGGGAGAGGAAGTGGGGAGAAGAAGCAGGTTGGGGCCAGTTAGAACAAGGGAATGGGCTAATTTCACAAGAGTTATAAGTGGACAGTAAGGTCAAGAGAAAACGCTGCCTCTCCCTGGTGATTAGAGAAAGCCAAATACTACACCTGGCTTCCTGACATGCCATGGTGGAAAAAGAGGACATCCCAGATTTTGGGTGAAGGGAGGACAAGAGGTTTGGGGTTCTTGCTGTCCTGCTTGACAGGGGGTGAGGGTGCAGGGGGGATGGGAACCCGAACTCTCCTGTGACATGGCCATCACGTGTGGGACTCTACCTGGGCTCAAGTCCCTTTCTTCCTGTCTTTTGTACCCTCTGAGTAACTTACCTGCTTCAGAGGAAGGAAAACTTCTGGTCAAAGAATGAGGGAAAGACAACTGTTACCTGAAAGCTGTAGGTTGTGTTCTGACTGGAGCAGCCCAGGGCCTGTTGAGAGAAGAACCCTCAGGTGGATCAGAGTCTGTGTTCTTGACACCCATTCCTTACCTCCATTTGGGGGGCAAGTGGATTATGAATATGTATATATTCTGGAAAGCTTTCTAGTCATACAAACCCTGCTCCCGTGTCCCACATCCATTTTGGTGCAAAACATTTTGAAAGTAGGACTGTGGAAAAGAATCACAGGATAAGGACAGAGAGACACCAAGAGTGAAAGTCCTTAGTCCCCCCTCTTACACCATTGTGGTTATTTAAGAGACAAGGAGTATCTGAGACCAACAAGGGCTGGGGAAAGAGGCGGATAAGGAGGGACAAGGATGGGATATCTGGTGCTGGGAGACTCTGGACAGGCCTGGGAAGGGGCAAGACAGTGGCAGGTCTGCACTGAATTCTAGGGGGCAACAGCATCCACTTCACACACTCCAGCTGTGGTTAGACCTGAGGGTCAGCGGGTCAAGGCTCCTCCCAGTGGGGGTGGAGGGATGCTGAGGAGGAGCAGGAGGCAGCAAGGTTAGGCGCAGGTTTGTGTGAGGGACAGTGGTGGGGGGCAGGGACAAAGCCCAGTCTGAGGCTCCTCTCCTTTTTGGTGCCCGCATAGATTTGGGGTAGGATCTACAAGAAAAAAAATGGAGAGCTTCACAGGAGAGGAGGGAACAGGAGGGAAGAGCTCCCACTGGAGGCCCCCCCTAGAGGGAACAGGATTCCTCTCGGGTGGGAAAATAGAATTTTAAAAAAATCAATGATGGTAATGGAAGATTATCTGACTTTGGGTGGTGGACATAGTGCAATATACAGATCTTGTAACCAAGAAATCCACACCTGAAACCTATACAATCTTATTAACCAAAATCACTCTAATAAATTTATTTAAAATACAAACATTTATATACATGGCTCTGAATCTTAAAAGGTGCATAATAGGGCCTCTGTTCTCATTCCTAATCTTTTCTTCAAGCATCCAGTCCTTTCTCTTTTGTCTTCTGGGAGTAATGGAGTCCAAAGTGGAATAAGCTGTGGTGAGTTAGGGGAGAGTGGCATGGAATGTGTGGGGGAAGGGGAAGTCCCAATATAGAAAATGTACTCAAGAAAAAGGAAAAGGGAGTGGGACAGATCCCTGTGCAGAATGGAGAGGAGGGTGACCCTCCATGAAGTCAGTAGCCTGAAGGCAATATAAGAGGGTTTGGGCTTTTCTTTTCCAGAATTTTAGAGGAGGTGTGTCCATTTAGCTTGTCAATAACATTAACATGATAAATGGAGATGCAGAAGATATGGAATGGTTCATGAAAGAGATGAGAGTTAAACTCACGGTAATGAAATTAGGGTATAGTCCACATTGCTTTATTTTATTAATCTTCACCCGAGTATATTTTTTCCATTGATTTTTAGAGAAAGTAGAAGTGAGTGAGGAATGGGGAGAGATAGAGACAAAGAGAGGCAGAGAGAAAGAAACATTTATGTAAGGGAGACACATTGATTGCTTTCTGCTTGTCCCCTTACCACCCCCTTACTGGTCTGGGGAATGAACTGCAACCCAGATACCTGCTCTTGTCCAGGAATGGTTGTGCAGTAGTGTTCTAACCACTGAACAGGCCAGGAGTCCATGTGATCATCACCACTATGATGAGTTTTTCTTTATGCTTTGAAAAATGAGATTTTAACTGAGTTTTCAACCCTACTTTCTGTTTCTTTGCCTTTTCTTGCTGTAATTTTGCTGATTCAATTGCTTTAAAACTTTTAGTATTGCCAACTTCTATTTGAACATTGCATTCTGGCTTAGTCAACACTTCTTTCTTTCTCAGTAGATGTGTTTCACTCATTTTAATCGAAAGGTGTTTACTATGTATTTTAAATTTTAAAAGTTACAAAGCAGTGTGTAAATTTATCAGTTTCATTTTAAATCATGTATATTTATGTATCACATATAAACAAAGAGTCTTAAGGTATACTAAAATGCAGGTGTTTGTTTATATGGCATAATTGTGAATGCTTTAAATGTTTTTCTCTTTGATAACTAACTGTATTTTCTCCAAAAATGTATGTATTACTTATATCCCTAAATATAATAAAACAATGTGTCAGCTTTTAAAAGTGTCATCCTATCTAATAAGAGTAACATGCAAAAGGGACTGTACCTTGGTTCCTGATTGGCTATGCTACCAGCCAATTGGAACAGGGAGCAGAGCAGGGGGTGGAGCAGGGGGTAGAGCAGAGGATGGGGCAGAGCAGAGGATGGGGCAGAGCAGAGGATGGGGCAGGACAAGGGCAAGGGCACGGCCAGCACACAGGGGGCAAGGCCAGCAGGGGTGTGGCTACAGTGCAGTGAAAGCAACCACCACCCTATAAGGGTGGCCCACAGTTTACTTAAGGGCCGGCCCTCCTTAAGCTTACGATGCTTGAATCACATGCAAATGAGCGCCCAGGGTCCCTGCATGCCCCCCAGCCCCACAATGGGAGTGGGGAGCTGCTGCCAGTCTCTGGGGTGTGTGGAGACCCCGGTGGCCACCATGGGGTGGAGAAAATTCATGGTGCTCTTGGTTCCTGCAGGGTATCATGGGCGCCAGGAATTCTGGGAAATGTAGTTCTCTTGATAGACCCACTGTAGGAGTGAGTTTGAAGTAGTGAAGACAGGGGACTTGGAAGCGGCAGGATGGGGCGGCCTGGGTTGGGGCGGGGGCTTTAGGCCTTGGGCTGGTGGGGGGCTCGGCGGGCGGGGCGCAAACCTGCTGGGAGGCTGGCACCCAATAGCCCCTGGATCAGAGACACAAACACACAGGGGGCCGGTACCCAGCACCCACAAGCTCTGCCACCCAGGTGCTGGAGCTGCAAAGGCCAAATCAGAGACATAAACCTGCATGGAGGCCAGCACCCAGTGGTCCCCAGATTGGAGATACAAACCAGCAGGGAGGCCAGCACTCAGCAGCCCCAAGCCCCGCCACCGCAGACATGGGACTGGGGGGTGGGAAGGGGGTGGACTGGAAATACAAACCCGCAGGCCTGGCAGCCAGCAGCTCCAAGGCCCAATGCGTAGGCTCTGGGGCTGCTGGGGGGGGAGGGGGGCGCGGGCAGGGACAACTGAGACACAAACCCACAAGAAACCTGTGGAAAGGATGATAAAACTATTATAACTTTATCTCCCATTTCTCAAGATGAGAAAACTGTCCCTGGATTCTTTAGTGATGTGGCCCACACCTTTCTACATACACAGGGTATGTTATGACCACTCCCAGAATGCCGTCTCCAGGGATTAACCTACTGTGGCAAATCATCTGAGAGAGGAAACAAGCTTTTGTTGGGTTTATTCTGAAGGTCAGAGAACATGCCACCCCCCAACATATGCTTTATTGTTATATTGATGATCTTGAGCTGCAGATTCTTGAAAAACTGCAGCAAATGCATGCAGAGGATTTCACTGAAGTCTCTTGATCTGTCTAAAATTGGACCCCCCTAAAGGAGCTTAAATGTCATAGGTCCCCTTGATGGGAGAAGTGTCATCAGGCAGGGAAGACTGACTCCTGTCACAGGACATAACACCCAAACTTTGTTACAAACTATTTCTCTCCACCCCCATTCATCTTTCCTAAAAATCATTACTCCCCTCTAGGAGGCCTACATCTCTTGTTCCCTTTCCCTAGGAAGAAGGTATTTAAATCTGCATTCTAAGCCAGCTTGGGGAGTTATTCATTTTCCCCTGAGATCTCCCACATATACATGAGGTACACATGTTAATGAACTTTTGTTTTTCTCTTGGCGATCTGTCTTTCATTACAAGGGTCTCCACTAAGGACTCAGAAAGGTTGAGGAAAACTTTTTCTCCCTCCACAATTCTATCTCGGGAAATCAAGTCCCCAGCTGAACAATGAGGTTGGCTCAAGTATCAAGCGTTCCCAGCTGACGGGAGGGAAGCTTCTAGGGAGAAATCAATTATATTGGCATCAAAGTGGGATGGAGGGCACACGCATGGTTGATGGTGAGAGTTTAAAGTGGTTTGACATTTTTGGAGGATGACTTGGCAAATTTGATAGAAATGTTCAAGGTACATCCAAGAGTCTTCTTTTAGGAATCACATCTACTGAGATAAAGCACAAGCACTTAAGCCCTGGTCAGAACCCAGGATGCTACTGCGGGCTCCCCTTTCATGATAGGAAAACCTGGGAACAACCTGCATTTTTAGGACAAGGTAGCATCTATGCTAATAAAAGGGTAATATGCTAATTAGACTGAACATCTTCCTGGTGACCTTCCACATGTCCTTCTAGACATCCTTCCCAACAAGGCCATGTTGGCAGGGCCAAGGCAGAGGAGGTCAGAGGCAATCAGGCAAGCAGGGGAGAGTAGTTAGGGAGACCAGGCCAGCAGAGGAGAGCAGTTAGGGCAAACAGGCTGTCAGGAGAGAGCAGTCAGGGGGATCAGGCTGGTAGGCAGATGAGTGGTTAGGAGCCAGAGGCCTGAGGGGTCCCAGATTGGAGAGGGTGCAGGCTGGGCTGAGGGAATCCCATGCCCCCCTCCCCATGCACGAGTTTTGTGCACCGGGCCACTAGTTTAGTATAAACTTGTTAAAAGAACAAAAATTTTAGGCTTTTAAATAATTTATTATTTAGCAATATAACCCTAGTATCTATTACCTTAACATTATTTTAAAGAGTCAACCTTGTTATTTGTGAAAAGGGAAAACTGTTTGCTACTGAGTAAATCAGATGAGGTACTACTGAATGTGTCAGGGAGTGCTGAGATGTCTAACCTGTGCTCAAGAACAAGTTCAGGCAGCTTAGAAGTATGTACCACCCTCCTCTGGATACTGCCATGTCTTCTAGACACTACTGTCATTTATCCTTCATCATTTTCCTTCTTCTGAGTGTGGTTGGTATGTTAGAATCCTCAAGGTGACAAAACCCCACTGATTTCTGAGATCATTGTTACACTTACTGTATAAGGGTAGGCATAACACAAATGGCCTTCAGTAACTGATATTTTAACCAAGATCTTAGTATAAAGAGGCCTCTCTTATTTTACTTACTAGGTCTTCCATTCTCCAAAGACTCAGACATGATTCCATTTGGGTGAATATTACTGAGTCAAGACATGAATCTGAGACTTCATTAATAAAGTAAATGATGAATAGATTTATGATTTGTACCATTGGAGTCAGCCAGCCACTTATCATGTTAATTATAACAAAGAGTATGTTGTTTTTCTATATGTATTAGTGGTGGAAATTTACAATAATACTCTCCAGTTGGTGATGACATTGGCTTTTTATGCCTTTGCCATGCTCTTGCTAGAGGTGGCTGGCTTTTCCTTCAGGACACTTCACAGTCTGTCACTGAAAAAAATTCTAGGGAGACCCACCCACTAGGACAAGAGACATGCATAAAGTTTATAAATTACAGATATTCACTCTCTTAGATTGAAACTGAGTAACACCCCCAAGCCTTATCTCATCTCTTCAGAGTTCAAAATATTTTATAAGATAAAAAATTCCATAAAAATTCTCATAGCAAGTACAGTTTATCAACTGTATACCCCCAGTGCCTATTACAATGTTTGACATATAAATGTTGAATAAATGTTCAATATAGCTGTTATGACTCTGTGGAGTCTTCAAGACCTTAACCCAGTTACACTTTTGACTGAAGAACAGTAGACAAGTCATTTCATTTCTCTACAAACAAAGACTTGCATTTACTAAGGAGCCTAGTAGGGGCCGAATGGCATGTCAAATTAAAACATTAATTAAATTCAGTTCGATGTTCAAAGCATGACACACAAACTGCCTGATTCAGAATCTCCTCTCTCTTGCTAACTATGCAGATTTTGACATCCTTCCCTAGAATCCATGAATCAAACACACTCACAACCAGGCCCCAATGTACACATTATTATCATGCTTCCCTGAGAGATTCTAATGCATACTAACACTGGAGAAGCACTAGTAGTGCAGTGGAAACACAATTATATTGAGTACTGTTTTAAGTCCATTCAGGACTCAATTACAAAAATACCATTGATTGGGTGGCTTAAATAACAGAAATTTATTCTTCACAGTTCTGAAAACTGGAAAGTCCAAGATCAAGGTGCTGGCAGATTTGGCATCTGGACATGTCCTGCTTCCTGTTTCATAAACACACATCTCTTGTCAATATCTTCACACGGTAGAAAGGGCAAGGGAGCTTGCTGGGACTCTATTACAGTGGTACTAATCCTATTCATGAGTGGTCCATCCTCAGGGCCTAATCACCTCCCAAAGACCCAACCTCCAGTTATCATCACAGTGGGGATTAGGTTTCAACATATAAATTTGGGTGATGGAGCACAAACATTCAGCTATAGTAAGTATAAGTATGCTTAGAAAAAAACTGCAAGGGATTACATAAAAACATCAGTGGCCCAGCAATGAATATATCACATTACCTAAATTGTCTTGTTCTATGTTAGGTCCTAATTATTTTATTTATTTTTAAAAATTATTACTATTTTTTTAATCCTCACCAAAGGACATGGTTATTGAATTTTTAGAGAGAGGAGAAGGGAGAGAAACATTGAAGTGAGAGAGAAACATTGATTGGCTACCTTTCCGTACACTCCCTGACTGAAACCTGGGTATATGCCCTGACAGGAATCAAATCTGCAACCTTTCAGTGTATGGAAGCATGCTCCAACCAACTGAGCCACACTGGCCAGGGAGATGTTAGGTTCTATTTTTATTTTATTTTTTTAATTTTTAAATTGTTTTTACTTTTCACTAAAATTAATACTTATGACAAATCTTCCCTGAAATTATGAATTAACTACTCAGAGTTAACAAGAAATGGTTTCTTCCATTAAATTTATAAAATATTTAGTTTGTAAGAAACAATTTTTTTTCATTATTATTACATAGCATTCAGGAATAAAGCTGTCTTGAGATTTTTAACTGAGAAATCTATGCAAGAGTTTTAAAAAGTGCATCAATCAAGGTACAGTTTACATATTAATATTCACATATTCCAGACCCCAATTCCATTTAACACGGATATTAACCTTTCTAATTCCCTTTGCTCCCCCAATATGGCATGACTTTATAGAGCAGTGGTTCTCAATGGGAGCACCTTTGCCCTCCAGCACACATTTGGCATCAGTAATCACTGTGACTGTGATGGGGAATGGGTACTAATGACAAATAGTGGGTAGAACCGAAGGATGCTGCTAAATGTCCTTTAATGCACAGGATGAACCCCCACCACAAAGAACTACCCAGCCCAAATGTTAACAGAACCAGTGGTAAGAACCCCTGTGGTAGAGTCTGACCCAATTTCCATTTTACAAATAGTCTGTCTGTGCCCTGAAATTCTGAGAACACAGACTGATAGAAATCAGGACATACCACTTAATTACCTTAGACCTGCTCCCCTAATTTAATATCTTAATACGGAAAGTTAATTTGAGTTGTTCTGAAGAAGCTAAGCAAACAGTTTCTGTTGCACATTTTTCTGGACTATGATAAAACTTTAATGATAGGTAAAGCACCTGGCAAATAAAGTGCTCAACACATTGCAAATGAAGAGCTTCACTTATTCAAATTTGTCAGGACTGTTTAGACAGGTTAAGTTTAGTTGATTTGCTTTTTAAAAATAACCTTTCACAAATGTCCTTTACAAATAGAAGTGCATACATGTGGGGGGTGTGTTATAAGAATTGTCAGCATCTTTTCCACACAAATTTGGGTTGCAAAGTACCCATGTATCCAATGAGAATTCTAATGGGGAAGCCAATTCTTAAAAAATCATTTTAAGTTTACTAAGCAGAAACATTTTTAGTACTTTACTAATCATTCATCTCCACCTTCACATTCTGTGTATTTTCTCATGGTCAACAAACTGATTCAAATTATTTAAGTTATCCCACCATGTAAAGAGAAAAGCTTCTGCAATACATTGAAACCATGGGGTTATCTGAATTTCGCCACTGGCTGCCTTTTTCAGCATTTCTTCCACCTCTTCCTTTGACACATAGCGATAGGTTTTAATTTCGTTGGGGTCTGGATCCAAAGTCACATTCTTTCTTACAAACAAAATGTAATCAATTTCATGTTCTCCCCAGATACTATCAGACTGAGCCTTGTAGTGAATTCTAGTCATAATTAATTTCTTCTGGAGGAACCTGTTCCATGGGAATTCCCAATTCAGCCTTTAAATGCCTCTGTGCTGCTCGTCTTACTCCAATTGCCTCATTTTCTTCAAGCTCTCCTGGGTTACTTAAAGGGATGACTACAACAGGTATTGGTAAAACAACCTGGAAAGGTAATTTTAGCATCTGATCTCTGCTGTAGCAGGAACTTATTTTCAGTGTTGAATAAGAAGACACTAAAAGCTCGATGCAGTAATCCTTTCTCAATGTTTTCATTCAGGTGACAATTCTTTTTGGTCTCAGCCCCAATTTTGTTGTCATTTTCATCAATAAGAATACACATCTCTGCTAGGAGCTGAACCTGTTGCTCATCAAGATGGTCGGTGTTGATTTCAGGCATGATGACAGAATGTCCAACCTGTCCTAGAATCCCTGAGGTGCCCACGGTCCGTGGGCTGCCGCTCCACCGCGCGCGCCTCCCTCCGGCCCAGGTCCCGCGGCTGCTGCTGCACCACGCACGCCTCCCCGCGCTCCAGGCCCCTGACGCCAGGAGCCCAATCTCGGGTGGCCACGCCAGAGCGCACAAGTCTGCAGGCCAATCGCGCGCGGCCAAAGCCTGACGTCACGTCGCTCGATGGCGTCACGCCCACCTCGCGCAGGGTCTCTCGCGGGACCGGGGGTCGCAGACCCACTTTTAGCCCGTGACCTAGGCTAGGTTCTATTTTTAAAAATCATTCAATATTTCTCATGTAGATTTTATATGATGTTTTATTTTTTTCCTCAAAAGTGTTTTCAAATCAATGGCCTATGTTGCTGATACTGCAATCTAATAATCAAAAAAGTAAGGTGTATAAATATATATGAAAATGGGCATATGCAAATAGAAAAAGACAGAATGGGTGTGTGATTAAAGGTGATTTTTCTGTCATTATTTGTTTCAATGTCAGGTTATTATATTTTAATTTTTTGTGCAGTTTCAATTTTATTGCCATTAAACCAATAAAGTGGGAATTTTTGAGCACTACCGAGGCCGTGGACTACGCCCCAGATAGAGTTGTCAGTACTGACACCAGACCAGGCCTTGAAGTATGGTCCCATGGCCCCTTCCCAGAACATAGGCCTTCTTTCATAGAACACTGTCAGCCTTCCAAAGAACAGGATGGCATGATCATCAATGGCATGACTCTGACGTTGCTTGGGAAAAACTGTTTTATCTTGGGTTGCTTGTTCTGCAAAAACAGGATATAGTTAATGTACTTAAAAGTGGTCTTGCACAAAGGGTTGGGGCTGTTCTCTGGCTCCCTGCATGGAGAATGGCAGAGCAGTCACTAGCTGGCTATTAAAGACTCCCTACATTTTAATTTGATTTGGACTTCAGTGGTAGTTCACACTCATATTTGCTCCACAACATATATCTATATCTATATCCATATCTATATCTATATCTCCATATCCATATCTATATCTACCTATCTATATCTATCTATATAGATTGATATAGATATAGATATAGATATCTCCTATATAGATAGATAGATATAGATATAGATATAGATATCTCCTATATAGATAGATATATAGATATAGATATAGATATATATGTCATTACATTATTTGGAATATGAAGAAAATAATGGTAATAATAACAATATTCATAACATGCTTTTAGTGTATACCATGTTTCAGACAGTGTTCTAAGTATTTACAGGTACTAATCAATCCATTCTTCAAAAGAAACCTGTATGAGCTATTCTATTAATGTCCCCACTTTACATAGGAAGAAATTGAGGCACATAGAGATTAAGCAAATTACCTGGGATTGTAAGCTAATAAATTGTAAAACCTGGATATAGCCAAAACTATTGGGCTCCAGAACCAGTGATCTCAGACTCTTAAAAAAACAACAACAAAGAATAAACCCATTAAAATGATAATTGGAACAGCTGGAGAAAGCCACTTATTTTCTTAAATATAATTTAAAAATTAAGTTGTTTTTCTAGATATTTTAGTAGTGGCAAATCCCAATCCTATTGTGTGTGTGTGTGTGTTTTTTTAACAAGGAGCTATATTTTCCCTCACATTGAATAAAACTGGTCATAATGGATGTAATAAGGCAATTGATACTGAGAACCAAAAAGAAAAAAAAAGCAAAGGGAAAAAAAATGGAGTCGCCCACATTGAGGATCTGAGAAATCAGTATAAGTCCAAGTTGTGGGAAAGATAAAATTAAGAGAAAGCAGAAACTATGAAGAAACAGAAGCAAGGACCCAGAGAAAAGCTATTCAGTAAAAAATTAAAACCCATCTTAACAATGGGAGAGAAATAGGCATTTGCTGTGTGAATGCGTATTTCATGGGACAGAAATGCACGAAATTGATTCTTTCAGTATTTTTTTTATCCATACACATTTCAAAAATGAATAGGAATTGTGTGATAAACAATACCTCGAATTTGTTTTAAAATATCATGGTGGGTTTATGTATCTCCTTCAATAACAAAACTTGGATTTCTATTGGAGAAACTTAAAAAGTAAAGGGCTACCTTGTGATCAGAGCCAGCACTGCAGCTTGAACATCACATAGCAGGAAGCCTGCAGCAGAGAAACAGGGTTGATCTTGATAAGTAGTGGAACACATTTTGAGCCTGTTTAGACTGAGATACCCTTGGAATGTTCAGGAGGAGAGTTCCGCTAGAGAAGTGAATAAGCATCTGTAGAGCCAGAGAGAAGTTTGTGACCTAAATGTGGAATTGAGTTTTTTCATCACTAAGACTGTAGTGACAGCTGCAGAAGTGGACAAGAACAGTCATGGAGAATATGGAGACTGAGAAGAGAGAGGGCATGCAATATTTATGGAAGCAATATAGTTCAGGCTGTAAGAGTCCAAGGGTTGGAATCTATCAGTTCTAGGCACACCTAAATCTCCACTCTGTCATTACAATTACAAGAGTAAAATGATAAGATAGTTATATAAGATTCACAATGAATGTAAAAGAAAGAATGAAGTGGAATGTTAAAAGTTATTATGTAAATTGTATCTATAAGAAAGCTTATAGAGGAGAAAAAAATGGCGGCAGAACAGATGGATGCATTCTGAATCTTGTCCCAGGGCAGATGGAGGGAGCAGCTCAGGGTCGTGCAGGGAGTGTTTGTTGGCGAGTTGAGGGACAGCCGTGCTCCAGGAGAAGGTAGGGGACTACTGGACTGGCCTCCCCTGACTGAGCAGCCTTGATGCTGCTGGGTTCTCTTGCAGAGCCACCGGCTCGGAGGTGGACCACACCATCTTGAAGGGGAAGGGCCTGAAAATATACAGCTGCAGTACCCACTGGACGGCTGAGACCCCCAGAACACCAGTGCCCAGTTGGTATAGACACGCGGATTCGGAGGAGCTCTGCGCTCCACCACAGAAAGGTCAGATTTCCCCTAGGGTTAGTTTGGGCACAAGATGGAGGGAGCTGGCAGAGCTGGGAGATCTGTGCCTGAAAAATGTCCATGGCTGTTGGAGCTGGTAAATGTGGAAGAGGGCCCTCGGAGCTGGTGGCAGAGGGGATTCCTAGAAAGCAACCCATTTGGACCTGACAGAGAAGGGAAGTCCCAAAATTTTGGGAAGGTGAAAGGGCAGAGCAGTACTGCAAAGACAGTTGCCATTTTGGACTGTGTGACTTGGCAGCCACCATTTAGGCCACGTGATATGTAAACTTACCTGGGGGCTGCCATCTGAAATCACAAAGACCAACCCCTCCCTTTGAATTAGCTAATCGTGAAAGACTGTGCGATTGATCTCCAATCAAGAGCAAAGGACAGGACAGGTCACTTGCGTTAGGAATTATTTGCATCACTAGCCCCAGCCCTCACCCAACCAATTAGAATCGGCCAACTCAGTGGTTTGCGTCTGGCCCCACCTCCCTATAAAATCACCATGTTTTTGGATATTTTTTCCTCTTTTGCGTTCTGCCAATGTGCCGGTGGGAGCAGAGAGCCAAGCTCGAGCTTGAAAGAAGGCTCTTTTGCTTTTGCTTTGGAATCAGCTCCCTGGTGGTCTTTGGGGAACATGAAATCTGGGCATAACAAGGGTGCTGGCTGCTAAACCCAAGGGATAAAAGGGATTTGTGCAGACATACATGCGGAACCTGAGTTTGCGCACTTGCGTTTTTTCCTCTCCTAATCCGAGCTTCTGAGTGCTAAGCCAGGAACGTGGGATTGCCTGGTGGGGGATACCCTGGGAGACCACAGGGGAGAGCTGTTTTTCTGAAGCCTGGGGATAAGAGTAGGCAGTCACCATTAGAGAGGCAGCTCTGGGGCAGCCTATCCCCACAAATCAGTATTGAATACCACAGGGATAGCAGGAGTTTAGTTCAGGTTAGAGAGGACCAATAGACCCGGAGGTCAATCTAGAAACAGTCACAAATTGACTCTTGTGTAACACAAATTAAGGAATTAATTTTATTTTCTCTTTATTCTACTTTGGGATTAGTATTCTATAGTATATTTTCATCTACCTTTTAGTATCTTTTTACTCTACCTCAACTTCATCTTTATACCACCACACTCTTGCTAACATTTCCCTATTTAGTGTCTTGTTTCCCTTACACTTTTCCTGCTTTAGATTTTCCATATTCTTTCTTTTTACCCCCTGTTAAAATTTCACCCCACTTATATATCTAATCTCCAACCACCTGTTCCAAGTCCATAAACACCTCTCGCTTCTCTGACTTCACTATCCTAAATTGTGTTTCTCTCTGTTCTGTTGTTGTTGTTTACTTGACTGTTGATTATATCAATTTTTATGCAGGTTTGTGAGATTGGTTTGCTTATTCTTTTCTTTTGGTTTGTTTTGTGGAGGTTTTTTTGGTGTTTTTTTGTTTTATTGTTCTCGTTTGCATTGTTTTTTTTATACATTTTTGCTTCTGTGTTCACTCACTTCCCTTGATATTAGTTGTTGTATGTAGTTTGTATCAATCTCCAGGTATTTTTTGATGGCGTTTGTTCAGATTAGTGGCTGTCTTATAGGAGTTTTCACTCCACATCTATAGTTTATTCTCCTCTTATTTATTTTTATTTTTTTACTTCTTCCCCGTTTACCAATTTCATTTTGGCATTCCTTTCTTTCTTATTTTGTGTGTGTGTGGATGTGTGAGTGTCTCTCTGTGTGTGTGTGTGTTTTCTCTTTCTTCTTTCTCACCTATCACCGAATTTTTTTACCTTTATTGTTCAGTTTATTAAATACATTTTCCCACAATAGCTCCCCTCCACCCAGTACCCATCCCGCTCTACGCCCTTACTTACCCCGCTCTGTCCTCTCCCATAGTTGCATGATTTTTGTCCAGTCTCTTGCTGTACTTCCCGCACCCTTTTTCTCACCAAGCATTATCAGACCATTCCCTCTCTATGTCCATGATTTTGTTCTATTCCTCATTTTATCTGATCATCAGGTTGTTAATTCACTTGATTTTTAGATTCATTTGTTGATAGATGTGTACTTGTTGTTCATAATGTACATTTTTACCTTTTTCTTCTTCCTCTTCTTAAACAATACCTTTCAGCATTTCATATAGTGTTGGTTTGGCGGTGATGAACTCCTTTAACTTTTTCTTATCTGAGAAGCACTTTATCTGACCTTCAATTCTGAATGACAGCTTTGCTGGATAGAGCAATCTTGGTTGTAGATTCTTGCTATTCATTACTTTAAATATTTCTTGCCACTCCCATCTGGCCTGCATTGTTTCTGTTGAGAAATCTGCTGACAATTGTATGGGTGCTCCCTTATAGGTAACTAACTGTTTTTCTCTTGCTGCTTTTAATATTCTCTCTTTATATTTTGCTCTTGGCATTTTAATTATGATGTGCCTTGGTGTGGTCCTCTTTAGATTCTTATATTTTGGGGTTCTGTGCACTTCCTCGGTTTTCAAGTCAATTTCTTTCACCAGGTGTGGGAAGTTTTCAGTCACTATTTCTTCTAGTAGGTTTTCATTATCTTGCTCTCTCTCTTTTTCCAGCATCCCAATAATTCTGATGTTGGTATGCTTGAGATTGCCCCAGAGGCCCCTTATACTATGTTCAATTTTTTGGACTCTTTTGGCTTCTTGCTTTTCCAGCTGAGTGGATTTTGCTTTTTTTTTTGTATTTCAAATCTTTGACTTGGTTTTTGCGGTCGTCTGGACTGCTTTTAGGTCTCTGTATAATATTTTTTGTTTCAGTCAGTGTATGCTTAATTTCTAGTTGGTCTTTTTTCATATCCTTGTAGGCATTGTTCATTTCTTTGTAGGTGTTATTTATTTCGGCATAGTTCTCATTAATTTTCTCGGCCTTTTCTAGTAGCCTCTTCATAAACCTAATTACTGTGGTTTTGAACTCTATGTCTAGTCGTCTTTTTTTCTCCATTTCTTTCACAGCTGAGTTCTTTCCTTTTCTCTGCATTGTGGTTGCTTTCCTGAGGTCCCTGAGCGGTGTGTGATAGGTATCCTCTAAGGAACAGTGGCTCAGCTTCCTTATGCAGTGCCCGGCGTCAACCTTAGGTCCGCCCTACATGGCGCACAGCTTCAGTGTCTAATGGGTGTACGGCGTCAGGCTTAGGTCCGCCCTTCGTGGCGCACAGAGTCAGCGTCTAATGGGGGCGCAGCGTCAGGCATAGGTCCTTCGAGGCGCACCGCTTCAGGTCTATGGGGTTCGCGGCATCAGCTTATCTGTGCGGCTCGGTGTTGGGTGGCAATGTAAATCCACCACTGATCTTCCCGTTGCCAGACAACTCTGCCTCTCCCCAAATGAGTCTGCACAGCCAAAGTCTCACTCAGGGTTGTAAAACAAAGCAGTATGGTGGTCTCCGAGCAAGTGAGCGAGTCGCGCATTCTCTGCCCACGTTCTCTGCCCGGTTGCGCACTCCAATTTACTCATGCACTCTCCCCAAACACACAGACCTCAGCTGCGCCCGGGATCCTCCTTTCCCCGACCTGGGAGCTCGCCTGGTACTGGGGGGTGTGTGCTGTGGGAGGCCTCCGCCCTCCCCGCTGGAGAAAACCAGCCAGGCTTGCTGTCTGCCGCCCGTCCCTCACTACTCGCTCTCCCTCCGAACCTCAGAGCTGTGTACCACTGTTCCCGAGTCACCGCTGCATCCCACCCCTACTTTTATGTGTGGAATTTTCACTCAGCCACCTCTCCGGTGACTCTGGACGTTGTTTGTTATGTTGTTAAGTTGCAGTTTCAGAATTGTTGCGTGGACAGCTAGATAGGTGCTCACCTATGCCGCCATCTTAGTTCTCCTCCTCCCTATCACCGAATTTGCCTTTCTCTGGAGATCACCTTTATTTGGAGTGACCGATATCGTGAATACATTCCTGTTCAGTGCCTGGTGCATTGCACCTGGTTGTGTTGTATTTTGTGCCTTTAAATCAACAGAGGAGAGTGAGAACTACATAACCAGACACATGGAGAAGAGAGACCATGGGGAGACAAAGAAACAGCCTACATATGAAAGAAAAACAAGCCTTACCAGAAAAGGGTATAAACAAAATGGAAGCTAGCAACGTGTCAGAGAAAGAATTCAGAGAAATGGTCATAAGGTGGCTGAAAAGAATGGAAGACAAATTTGACAATATCAGTAAGAACCAAGAAGAATTGAAGAAGAACCAAGAGGAAATGAGGAAGACCCAGGAAGAAATGAAGTAGAGCCAAGAAAAACTGAAAAGTACTCAGTAGAACTCAATAGAAAGTATCAAGAGTAGACTAGAATGAGCAGAGGACCGCATCAGTGAGCTAGAAGACAAGGTAGGAAAAAACACCCAAGTAGAGCAGTTTCTAGAAAAAAAATTAAAAAGCAGGAGGAGAGCCTAAGGGAACTTTGGGACAACATGAAACAAAACAACATCCGTATAATAGGGCTTCCAGAGGGACAGGAAACTAAGCAAGGAATAGAAAACCAGTTGGAAGGTATAATGACAGAAAACATTCCTGATATAGAAAAATAAAAACCCACATAAATCCAAGAAACTCACAGAGTCCCAAGCAAAATGAACCTCAAAAGGACTATGCTTAGGCAATTATAATTAAATAGGCAAATAGCGGTGACAAGGTAAGAATTTTAAAAGCCACCAGAGAGAGACAGAAAGTCACCTACAAAGGAACCCCCATCAGAGTAGCAAGTTATTTCTCAACAGAAAGGTATCAGGGCAGAAGTCAATGAATGAAATGTAAAAAGTCATGCAAAGGAAGGGTCTGAATCCTAGAATACTGTACCCAGCAAGGCTATCAATCAAAATAGAAGGTCAAATCAGGAGCTTTACAGACAAAAAAGGACTAAGGGAATTCATTATCTTGCAAACCAGCAATGCAAGAAATGCTAGAGGGTCTGCTGTAACAAGAAATAGGAAGCGAAGAAGGAACACAGGGGTAAAGAACAAAAATGGCGACAAATAAGTACCTAGCAATAATAACTTTATTTTTTTATTTTTTATCTTTATTGTTCAGTTTATTAATTACATTGTTCCCTTTTTTACCCCCTTTGGCTTCCCTCCACCTGGTACACATCCCACCCTCCACCCTCATCCCCCTCCACTGTCCTCTCCCATAGTTGCATGATTTTTGTCCAGTCTCTTGCTGCACTTCCCATAAACGCTTTCTCCCCAAGAGTTGTCAGCCCATTCCCTCTCTATGTCCGGGATTCTGTTACATGCACCAGTTTATCCTGTTCATCAGCTTATTAATTCACTTGATTTTTAGATTCATTTGTTGATAGATGAGTATTTGTTGTTCATAATTTTTATTTTTACCTTTTTCTTCTTCCTCTTCTTAAAGAATATCTTTCAGCATTTCATATAATATTGCTTTGGTGGTGATGAACTCCTTTAGCTTTTTCTTATCTGCGAAGCACTTAAACTGACCTGCAATTCTGAATGATAGCTTTGCTGGATAGAGTCATCTTGGTTGTAGATTCCTGCTATTCGTCACTTTGAATATTTCTTGCCACTCCCGTCTGGCCTGCATCGTTTCTGTTGAGAAATCCACTGACAATCGTATGGGTGCTCCCTTATAGGTAACTGTTTTTCTCTTGCTGCTTTTAATATTCTCTCTTTGTCTTTTGCTCTTGGCATTTTAATTATGATGTGCCTTGGTGTGGTCCTCTTATGGTTCCTATAAATTGGGGTTCGGTACGCTTCTTGGACTCCTAAGTCATTTTCTTTCACCAGGTGTGGGAAGTTTTCGGTCACTATTTCTTCAAATAGGTTTTCATTGTCTTGCTCTCTCTCTTTTTCTGGCACCCCTATAATTCGGATGTTGGTATGCTTGAGGTTGTCCCAGAGGCCCCTTACACTATCTTCATTTTTTGGGATTCTTTTGGTTTCTTGCTTTTCCAGCTGAGTGGATTTTACCTTTTTGTATTTCAAATATTTAACTTGGTTCTTGGGGTACTCCAGAGCACTTTTAGGTCTTTGTATAATATTTTTTATTTCATTCAGTGTATGCTTAATTTCTGGTTGGTCCTTTTTCATATCCTTGAGGGTCTCCTTTATATCCTTGAGGGTCTCGTTCATTTTCTTGTAGGACTCATTCATTTCCACGTTGGTCTTGATCATTTCCACGTTGGTCTTGTTCATTTCCTTGCAGGTCTCGTTCATATCCTTGAGGGTCTCATTCATTTCCTTGTAGGTCTTGCTTATTTCCTTATAGGTCTCCACCTTTTGTAGGAGCCTCTTGAGAAGCCCTATAACCGTGATTTTGAATTCCATGTCCAGTCATTTTTTCCCACCATTTCTTTCACATCTGACTTATTTCCTTATCTCTGCAAGGTGGCTGCTTCCCAGAGTTGGTCAATTAGCTTTGTGTGGTAGACGTCCTACAAGGGACAGTGGGTCAGCCTCCCCAGTTACCTGAGGTGGATATGGGTTGCACAGTCTTGCTGAAGTTAAGCTCAGGTTAATCATTGTTAGCACTTGGAGGGGTTGACCTCCAGGCCAATTGTCTGTGAAGTTCAGCTGTGCTCAGGATGGATGGGCGGAGTCTCTGGGCCAAGTAGACAGTGTTAGCTATGCCCTATGTGGCCCCAGGGACTCTGTGCCTGGGGCAATGGCTGCTAGCACCTCTGAGAGAGAGCCGCTGCGGAGCTCCACTGGCTGCCAGGGATTTCAGACTCTCCCCAAATGAGTCTGCACACCCAATGTCTCACCCAGGGTCATAATACAAAGCAGTCTGATGGTTTCCTGAATGAGAGAGCAAGTCACGGACGCTCTCTACGTGGTCACGCAGCTGCGCTGTTCCGAAGTTCACACACAAGCTTGCCTTCTCCACAAGCCGGCAGACCCCTGCAGCACCCGAGCTTCAGCGTGCCCTCCTACTGTCCAGTTTTTACCCCGTATGATAGTGGGTTCCCTGGACTTCGCCCCAAGCTGGAGAATTAGTCCAGTGGGACGTCTTTGTCTCCCCATTCAAGAAAACTGGCCGGTTTTCAGGTGCCCGCCCTATCTGCTGGCTTGTGCTCCTCCAAACCTCTCTTTTCATGCATATCTTCAATGCTGTCCTCAGCTTCTCCTCCGAGTCACAGTGTCTTATCTTTATTTTTATTTGTGGAGTTTTCACTGGGCCAGCTTTCTCGTGATTCTGGATGGTGTTTGTTCTTTTGTTAAGTTGTAGTTTTACAATTGCTGTGTATGACAGCAAGATAGGTGTTTTACCTATGCCACCATTTTGGTTCTCCCCTAGCAATAATAACTTTAAATGTAAATGGATTAAATGCTCCAATCAAACACATAGGGTAACATACTGGATAATAAAAGATACACAATCCATGTATCTGCTGTCTAAAAGAAACCCACCTCTGAAAAAATAAGACACACACCGACTGAGGGTCAAAGGATGGAAAAGTTTCTTCACGTGAATGGAAATGGAAAAAAAGCTGGGGTAGCAATATTTATATACGAAAAATTAGATCTCAAAGTGAAGGACATAACAAGAGATAAAGAAGGCCACTTCATAATATGAAAGGGAACAATCCAACAAGAAGAAATAACTCTGGTAAACATATACGCACCCAATACAGGAGCACCCAAATACATACAAAAACTCCTAGAGGATATCAAGGGAGAGATAGACAGCAATACAATCATAGTAGGAGACTTTAATACCCCACTATCACCATTGGACAAATCTTCTAAACAAAAAATCAGTAAAGAAACATCAATTCTCAATGACTCACTAGACCAGATAGAATTAATTGACATCTTCAGATCACTTCACTCCAAAGCCACAGAATATACATTCTTTTCAAGTGCCCATGGGTCATTCTCAAAGATAGACCATGTGTTGGGTCATAGGCAAAGTCTCTCCAAATTCAAGAAGATAGAAATCATATCAAGCATATTCTCAGATCACAGTGGCATAAGCTGGAAATCAACTACAATAAAAACAATCCAAAAAATCAAACACATGGAGATTAAACAGCATGCTATTAAATAATGACTGGGTTACCAGAGAGATCAAGGAAGAAATAGAAAACATCATGGCAAGAAATGACAACCATAGTACAACAATCCAAAATCTATGGGATACAGCATAGCAATTTTGAGAGGGAAATTCATAGCTCTACAATCCTATTGCAAAAAGCAAGAAACAATGGTAATAAATTATCTAACTCAGTCACTCAAAGATGTAGAAAGAGAGCAAGAAGAAAAGCCCAGCGTAAGCAGAAGGAAGGAAATAGTAAAGATCAGAGCAGAGATAAACGACATAGAGTCCAAAGAAACAATACAGAAGATCAACAAAACCAAGAGCTGGTTCTTTGAAAGGATAAACAAGATTGATGAACCTCTAGCCAGGCTCACCAAGAAGCAAAGAGAGAGGACCATAATAAACAAAATCAGAAATGAAAGAGATGAAATGACAAGAGACCCCATTGAAATACAAAGGATTGTTAAAAAATACTATGAACAACTCTACTCCAACAAACTGGACAACCTGGAGGAAATGGATACATTTCTAGGAAAACACAACCTCACAAAACTCAATCTGGAAGAATCTAAATAGCTCAGTACACCAATAACTATGGAAGAAATTGAAGCAGTCATCAAAAAGCTTCCAGCAAACAAAAGCCCAGGGCCACACGGCTTCACAGGGAAGTTTTACCAAACATTCAAGGAAGAACTAAAACCTATTCTCCTCACACTATTCCAGAAAACTCAAGAAGATGGAACACTTCGAATCTCCTTCTATGAAGCCAGCATCACCCAAATACCAAAACCAGATAATGACAACACAATGAAAAAGAATTACAGGCCAATATCCCTACGAATATAGGTGCCAAAATCCTCAATAAAATTTTAGCAAATCGGATCCAGCAGTACATCAGAAAGATCCTACACCATAATCAAGTAGGATTTATCCCAGGAATGCAAGGATGGTACCATATCTGCAAATCAATAAATGTGATACATTACATAAACAAATTGAGAGATAAAAATCACATAGTCATATCAATTGATGCAGAAAAAGCATTTGACAAAATCCAACACCCTTCCTTGATAAAAACTCTCAAAAAGATGGGAATAGAAGGATCATACCTCTACATAAGAGCTATATATGATAAACCCACAGCATACATCATACTCAATGGGCAAAAACTACAACCATTTCCCCTAAGAACAGAAACAGGACAGGGATGTCCATTCTCACCACTCCTGTACAACATTGTACTGGAAGTATTAGCCATTGCAATTAGACAAGAAGAAGAAATAAAAGGCATCCAAATTGGAAAAGAAGAAGTAAAGCTATCCTTATTTACAGATGAGATGATATTGTACATAAAAACCCCGAAACACTCCATAAAAAAAACTAATAGACTTAATAAATGAGTTCAGCAATGTAGCAGGCTACAAAATTAACGCCAAAAAATCTATGGCATTTCTATACACCAATAGTGAACTTACAGATAGAGAGATTAAAAAAGCAATCCCATTTACCATCACACCAAAAAAATTAAGATACCTAGGAATAAACTTAACTAAAGAGGTAAAAGACCTATTCTCGGAAAACTACAAGACACTAAAAAAAGAGATAGAGGAAGGTGTAAACAGGTAGAAGAACATACCATATTCATGGATTGGGAGAATCAACATCATTAAAATGTCCATACTACCCAAAGCAATCTATAAATTTAATGCACTCCCCATTAAAATACCAATGGCATATTTCACAGACCTAGAAAGAACTATCCAAAAATTCATTTAGAATAAAAAAAAGACCCCGAACAGCCACAGCAATCCTGAGAAAGAAACACAAAAGTCCGTGGGATCTCAATACCAGATTTCAAGCTGTATTACAAAACTACTGTTCTCAAAACAACCTGGTACTGGCACAAGAACAGACATATAGACCAATGGAATAGAATAGAGAATCCAGATATCAACCCAAACCACTATGCTCAATTAATATTTGACAAAGGAGGCATGAACATAAAATGGAGTCAAGACAGTCTCTTCAACAAATGGTGTTGAGAAAATTGGACAGATATATGCAAAAAAATGAAACTTGACCACCAACTTATACCAGATATAAAAACAAACTCAAAATGGATACAGGACTTAAACATAAGACAGGAAATCATAAAAATACTAGAGGAATCCACAGGAAGAAAAATCTCAGGCATATGTTGAGAGAACTTCACTGATACTGCTCCTAGGACAATGGAAGCTAAAAAGAAAATAAACAAATGGGACTACATCAAAATAAAAAGCTTTTGCACAGCTAAAGAAACCACCAAGAAAACAACAAGAAAACCTACTGTATGGGAGAACATATTTGCAAATGTTATTAGTGATAAAGGTTTAATCTCAAGCATCTGCAGGGAACTCATACAACTCAATAAAAGGAGGAAAAATGATCCAATAAATAAATGGGCAACGGACCTAAACAGAATCTTTTCAAAAGAAGACAAAAGGAAGGCCCAGAGACATATGAAACCCTGCTCAAAGTCACTTAGTATCTGAGAGATGCAAATCAAAACGACTATGTGTTAACATCTCACACCTGTCAGAATGGCTTTCATCAACAAATCAACAAAAGACAAGTACTGGCAAGGATGTGGAGAAAAAGGAACTCTTCTGCACTTCTGGTGGGATAGTAGACTGGTGCAGCCACTGTGGAGCACAGTATGGAGTTTCCTCAAAAATCTAAAAATGGAGCTCCCATTTGACCCAGTGATCCCACTTCTAGGAATATATCCCAAGAAACTAGAAACACGAATTAGAAAGGATATATGCATCCCTATGTTCATAGCAGCACAATTTACCATAACTAAGATTTGGAAACAGCCTAAGTGCCCATCAGCAGATGAGTGGATTAGAAAACTGTGGTATATCTACACTATGGAATATTACGCTGCAGTAAAAAAGAAGGAGCTCCTTCCATTTGCAACAACATGGATGGAGCTGGAGAGCCTTATGCTAGGTGAAATTAGTCAGGCAAAGAAAGTAAATATCACATGATCTCACTCATTTGTTTAATATAATGAAAGACATAGACTGATGAACAAGAATGAATCCAGGGACTGAGAAAATTCCATCAGAATATCAAACCTCAGGGTAAGTGGGAGGTGGTGGGAGTAAGAGGGAAGTCAATATATTTGACCTGTTGAACTAAGGCCAGTAATTTGTGATTTTACATCCCTGACAGTTTATATAAAGTTATAAAAAAATTGGCAGCTAGTTTAAGGCTGAATTGACATGGCCTAGAGCATGTAATCTCCTATGGACACCAGTTCTTAATCTAGGCCCCCCCTTAACTCCCTGTGATACCATAATACCCTGACATGATATTATTCTACAATGTTGTTATAATTTTTTATATTTGTCAACAGCATATTCAGTTATCCCAATGAAACTTACAAACTAATTTTTTGAGTGTTTGGCAGCAATTTAAAAAAAGACAGGAAAGGAATTAATCCCTTTCAGAAGGAATTAAGGCACTGGGAAGGCACTTGAGCATTTTATATTGGCCCCTCTTGCCCTTTTTGTCAAGAGGGTTCCTCTTCTCAAAATCCAAGTTCACACAGCTGTTTCCTGAGCTTTCAGTTCAACCTCAGGTTGAAACCTCTGGGTGGCTGGCACCATGGATCTGTCTCTTGACCAATGCTGTGAACTGGGCCCTCCCTGGAGAAGAAACCTGAGTCTCCCAGCCTATGTGATCAGTAATAGGACACCGCCAGCAGGAGAGGGTATCACAGGCATGGGCTGGGTGTGGAGTCCATGGGGGCATAGAAGACCAATGAGACAGAACTGAGCCTCACATCACCCTGCTTGGCCCCAGGAGGATGGCTGATTAGCCAGAGATGGGTAAGATTCCTCAGGGAAGAAACAACCTAAGACAGGCACAGTTGCAGAGAGGCCAACAGGAGAGAACTTAAAGATCAACAGAGGTGAGGCACAGACTCTCTCCCCCCTAATCTTGCAGGGGAACTGAACTCTCACCCCTTCTGAGGGAGATCTCCTGCCCACGGCTGCTTCACCTCCCACGCACAGTTCAGATCGGGACCCAGGGTACAGACAGAGACTCGGCCAGCAACAACTGCCCTATATCTAAATTTCGTCTTGTACCAGGAATGCTCAGGGCCTACTGAAGAATGCATAAAATCCTTTCCACTTATATTTACAGCATAAACTAAGATTATTGTTTGAGTATTAAATTTGACAATAAAAAAGCAATCAAGATTTCAGATTAATTTAAATTGGCCAGTTGAAATAAGTGAACACGCAAGAAAATTTAAGTGCACTGGACAAAAAGCTGTTCCTAAAATATTAACTAAAATTTCTATTAGTAGCTCATCTCAATGTAAAATTGCCTAACATGCAAAGAACCTAAAGCAGTCATATTTTTGTGCAAAAATTAAAATTTAAAGTTACCAAGACTGCAATATAAAATTTCCAAACACCCATTAATAAAAAGGGGGGGAGATAGTGTGGTAATATCATGTAAGGAAAAATATCCTGTAAGTAAATTACATCTAGAAAATTCTTACTCCAGAAAATTAATTGCCATTTGTAATGCTAACAACAGGACACCCATGAAAAACACACATGGTGTCAAAATAAGCCAAAGGAAAATCATTTAGGCAAAATTAAAAAGAATCCCAAGTCTAATTTACAGAAAAGATCCCTTTATTAATTTTTGGTTGAGAATATGTTTGTATATTTTCAGAAAACAACTCCAAGACCATATGAATTCCTGCAACCAAGAGGAACTGACAGGTCTGTTCCAACTGCGAAGATGGTCCAGAGATGGAAGACACTGATGACACGTTGCCATGCTAGCAGTCAGCAGCTGTGCATTGCTGCAGGCGGCCCAGTTCCAAACCACAGAGGGTGGAACCTGCATTGTCACCATATGCCCACTATCCAGATACCATTGCTGGCATGTACACATAAGGAACTATTTGACATTGAAACTGGGACTCAGAACTGTTGGATGTTGAAACTCAGACTCAAACATTTTTTTTGTTCTTATATATTTATTTTCAGTATGCAGATGCAAGATTTTTTTAAAGAAAAGAAATGGAGGGAAAATATTGATACAGAGGCAAAGAAGCATTGAATAGACTGTCAAACTACAGTGGGAAGACAGGGGAGGGTGGAGGGCGGGGGCTGTAAGAGATCAACCGAAGGACTTGTATGCATGCATATAAACATAAGCAATGGATACAAGACACTGGGGCAGGGGGGCAGGTGAGGGCCTGTGCTAAGGGGTAGGGGAGGCTAGGGGGAGGTCAATGGGAGGAAAAGAAAGGAAACATATGTACTACTATTAGTAATACTTTAAAGAATAAAAAAATTAAAAAATTAAAAAATAAATAATTGACATATATTGGGAAAAAAAAGAAAGCTTATATTACTGTTAAAATATCAAACAAGGTAGAATTCAAGGCAATGGACATTTACTAGTATATAAATAAAGAAGAAATTAAATTAAATTAAATTTAAAAAATCAATCCACCAGGATGGTATCATAATCCTTTATTTATGTACACGTAAAAAAAGTAAACTTAGAACAATGCATACACATAGTGGAAAAGAATATGTTTTTGGTAACTATTAATATTATCATAAATGTATCAGTAAGGATATCAAAATTTTACCCATGATAGCCCCAGATAGCTCTCTTACTAAGAGTCCAGGCATTAGAACCAAATCCATATTCTTCCTCTTATTAGCTGTGTGACCCTCATTTTTTATATCATGAGCCTCCTTCTGAAACTAATGAGAATATAGACTCTCTCATCAGCACATGTGTACACCTTGAAGAAATGGATACATTCATCCCCACCCCGCACACATACTAGTATGTGCACATAAATTTGAACACAAGTTTAGGGGATACTCAACTTTCCTCTATGACCTTGTGGTCTAATTTAATTTGATAGGAGCATAGAACAGGAGGGTTAAATAAAAACAAATAGTAAGGTGAGAGGCACAAGCACAAGTATATCAATGATTAGAGTGAATGTAAATGGAATGAATAATTCAAATGAGACTGGATAAGTAATAAGTCATATGCTGATTAAAAAGACACAACTTAAATGTAGGGACACAGAAAAACTAAAAGTCAAAATGTGGAAAAAACATACATGTATGTCATAACCAAAGGAAAACTGATGCAATTATAAAAATAGCCAACAAGGTAAGCATTAAGTCAGGAAATATTACTAGAGGTATAGATATATTTTATAATGACAAATAGTCAATCTAATGGGCAGATACTAAAATTCTAAATCTGTATGCATCTAGTAACATTGATTCTAAATATAAAATACAAAAATATCATAAATAAAAGGAGAAATAGATAAATCTAAAGTCATTGTAGGGTATATAAATAATTGATAGAAGAATCAGGAAAAAATCAGTAGAAATGTTGAAGATTTAAGCGATAAATCTAACAAATTTAATCTAATTTATTTATACAGAGAAATACAACTTACAAATGCAGAATATGAATTCTTTTCAATGGCAAATAGGACATTTGCTAAAATTGACCTTCCACTAGATCCATTAACCAATTATTGGCAAATTTCAAAGTACTGAAGTAATTCAGAATAAATTCTCTGATGACTGATGGATAAAGCTAAAAATTAATGACTTAGATATTAATAAAATAAGAAAATCTCAAGATGTTTGGAAATTAGGCAATACATTTTTCAATAATTTATAAATCAGAAATGACAACCAGATTTAGTATCATCTTTAATGAGTGATAAGGAAAACACAACACATGAAAACCTATGGATTCAGCTATCTGTACTTAGCAAAAAATTTCATGCCTTTAAATGCATCTATTAGAAAAGAAAAAAGACTGGAAATATCAATAAGTTTGTAAATAAATTTTGGGGAAAGAAACAATATAAATACACACATTTATTAAGGCAAAAAACAATTATGAACTTCTGTTATCAAGTCTGTGGGCTAGGGAGACTTTGGTCTTGGGGACTGGGATTGGGAGAGAAGGTATGAAGTGTGTCTGTGGGAGGACAGGACCAGTGGGTAAGGGTAGGCTGTCCCTAGACTGGCTTCCTGCTCCTAATCCACTGGGCCCAGGGTAGCCTCAGTTCCTGTCCACTGTCAACAGTCCTTGGTAGTGGAGGGGGTTGGGTGAAAATAAGTGGGATACCAGGGGATGAGGAAAAAAGAAATAATTTATGAATAGAAATTAATCAGAGATATGAAATATTCAAAAGAAAGAAACAAAAAGTGATTCTACATAATTACTAATAAAATCAAACTCTAACAAAAGTTATCAAGAAAAAAAGAGAAAAGACACAAATAGAATATCAGGGATAAAGAAGAATAGCAGTACATATTCTAAAGATTTTAAGAAGGTGATAAAGGGATAATGTGAACAACTTTATACCAATACTTTAAAAAAATTAGATTAAATGCATTAATTTATTTAAAAAACACAGCTTCCAAAAGGGAATAGTCCCATATCTATTAATTAGATTGAATGACAATAAAAATGTGACATTGTATCCGCCTTTGGGATAACATCAAGAGGAGCTATGAAGACCTAAACAGAGAAAGCTGACCAAAAGAACTATTAAAAAAACACACACAACAGAACATTTAGTGTCTCTAGAAATTGTCCTAAGGGAAAATAGAAAATGAAAAAATGTCTATCTATCATCTATCTATCTATCTATCTATCTATCTATCTATCTATCTATCTATCATCTATCTATGGCTAATATGCTAAGTGTCTCTCTGACCATCTGACTGGTCACTATGATGTGCACTGACCACCAGGGGGAAGATGCTCAGTGCAGGAGCTGCCTTGATGCACACTGGCCATTTACAAAGAAAGGGCACTGCAGATCTGGTGCTGACAAACCAACACGTGGCTTCCCACAAATGGGACACAGGCCCTGCCACCACCCTGGAGTGATAGCCCACCAATTGCAGCCAATGCTGCCAAGACCCCATGGTGCAAAATGTGGCCCACAGCCCAACCCAGCCTGGAAACAGTGGCTGTGGGCACTGAATAATGACGTCATGTAGCAACACCCGACTTCCTCTCCCTCACAACTAGCCTCCTTGGAGTTTCTTCAGCCCAGGAACACAACTTGCTTCATAGCCAGGTACAAACATTTTACAGTTTAACCAAGTGTCTGTGAAGCATTTTCCTGTTCCTCATCTCATTTGATCCTCACAGAAGTCTTAGAGTAGGTGGATAGGAGACTCTGGGGAATCCTATTTTCTTTTATTTAGCCAGAAAATGGAGATTTAGAAAGTTTAGAAACTTGAAACAACTTAAAAGAAGTAAGAAATGGTGGACCTTGAAAACGACCAGGTTTACTCACTGCACAGAATATACTAGTAGTCAAAGACTGCTGCAGTTAAATATTTTACCCTTTGTTCTCCCTCTGTGATCTACAATAATAATCTGCTTCATGTTGATGTTTACTGCTGTGTTGCTGACAATAACCTGAAAGAGAAGTTGGGGTGCTTCACTGGGTTGGAAAAAGTTTAGCTAAATCAGAAAGCAGGTCTAATTAAGTTTATTATATATATACATGAAAGGCTAAGTTGACTTGTGCATGCACAATACATATAAAGGTTTCACTGGTGCCAATTGCACCCATGTGTTTCGATCTTTCAATGTCAATCATGAATTTGGTTGACACTTCTATTATAGAGAAAGGGTAAATAGTGATATTAAAATATTTCTTCTTATCAATTTTGTTTCAATGTGCATGAATCTGTGCACTGGGCCACTAGTTCTAAAATAATAGTAAAAACAACAAGGGCTTTTGGTATTTGAACCAAGACATGCTCCCTCCTTCCTCTTAACCCAGCTCCAGTTAACAGTTTTAACCTACACATCTGAAACATTTTCAGAAAAAAAAGTTTTATTAAGCCATATGCTAATTAGAAAAAGGACCAGATCCTGGGACATACAGTTTAAACCACCTGCAGGAGGGCTAGATGGAAAGATGAGTATGTCTGCTATCCTGGAGCTGAGAGGGCTTTTTTATACAATAAGTTTGGGGAAGAAATTTGTAAGTTGCTTTGAAAGAACATTGGCTATAGATGAGGGGAGTGGGAGTAAGTGAAATGAGGGCAAGCCACAAGGAAAAAATACTACTATACTTGATTTGTTGTTGGCAACAGTCTGGAAAGTTCATGACTAAGCAGGATGTGGTTATGCCTGGTTGTTGACTTTTTTTTTTTAGATAGTCACTTGAAATTTGTTTCAAAGTTTCAACAAATATTCAGTGTAGGAAACCAGTCATTACCTCACCAATAGAAATGTAAATAGAACAAACAAGAAACCTAGTCAAACCTTAATGGATCTGTTTACTCACTGCTTAGGTGAGACATTGGTAGCTAAAGCAGATGCCCACTTTAGTCTTATGTTAAGTATGAACTGTTTACTCACCGCTTAGGTGAGACTTTAGCTGCCCTTCTTTAGTCTTATGTTAAGTATGAACTATTCACATATTTTTTAGGACACAGTGGTAATTGAAAAAGCTTCCACACTTTTTGTCTTATGTTAATTCTTGCTGGTTGATTTCATTGTTGGAATTTCCTGACCTAAAGGACATGGATGTATCACTTAGCCCTAATAAAAGGAGATAGGAAAACCAGAGTGGATGGCATCCTCCCCCTAGAGGTGGACTCCCGCCTGGCCCCCATTATGCTCCAAATGGATGCTTTTCCAGTCTCTCTTCATTTGTGTACGGCCTTCTCCAGATGCTGGACCCTGACATGGGAACCCTAGACACGCAGGATGTGAAAAGGATTCCCACATCTGGCGCCCAACGTGGGGTGTCTGGAGGAAATTATATTTTTTGCCTAGAGCGAAGGAGATTATATTTTTCGCCTAAAAGAGCGAAGGAGGAAATAAACCAAGAAAAGGTGTAGAAATTTCACCGTATGCAAAGCCCACGGACTAACTACAGAGCCGCGGTCTGTAAGTAGGGTGGGAACATCTTTCTAAACCAGGCTAATGGGGAAGAATTAGATTATAAAATAATGTGGTTTCTTTTTCAAATTAAAATCTTAGTTTGTATTTGGAATCTAAAAACTGTAAAGAGAACTGAAATTCCACTGCTAAAACCGCCTCTGGTGCGGAGAATTTCAAAGGTAGCAAAAGAGGGCAGGGCTATCTACTTTCCCACAATAAGATTGCTTAAGGTATTTAAAAATTATAAAAGAACTCGCAGGGAAATGCAAATTTTGGGCAAATTGGGTGTTAGTTATTACTTTAGAAAGCAAAAAAGAAAGAAAAGTTTTAAGATCTGTCTTTATCTTTTAAGCATGAAAAAGAAATTCAGCCAGATCTGTTACTGATGCTTTCCCCCAAGTAAACAGGATGTGGGGGAAACGAGCCACCTGGCGATCCAATATGGACGCCACCCCCAGAAGCCATTACAAAAGGGTCTCATCTGCGCCATGTTTTTTCCAGTTTTAATGACTTAAAACTTTTACAAAATCTATAAGTGCACTGGGGATTTCTGTACACTTGTAAAGGGAAAGGACAGTTTTAAAACTAAGACGTGTGCAATTGTCCAAACTGAGACATTTTAGATAGAGTTTTTTAAAGCTGAACTGAACCTTTTGCTATGTACAGAATAAAAACCCCGAGACTTTTAACCTAAGATGGTGGATATAAACCTGAGAAAAGAAATTCCAGTTAGTCCAGGAGAAGCCTGTCATTTCAATAATAAAGAGTGGTTTTTAAAAATGCTAATAAAGGGTGTTAAAAGGCTAACTTGAGGCCTTTTAAAAAATCAGTAAATTATGTTACAAAATAATTTATCCAAAGTAAATCCCTTAAAATAATTAGAATTAGATTTGAAACTCCAAAATTTGTTGAAATATAGATAAATAATGTATTAATTATAAAGATCTAAATGTCCAGGTAACTGGCTATGCCCTTTGTTAATGGGTAGCTCTTCCCCCAGCACAAAGGTAGACCTGGTTTCTGCCAGCAGCCATCTTTAAAGAATGTGGTAATTTACATTTGAAAAAACCAAAATTGGTTTTCCAGAGCCACTGGCAAATAAAAATCAAAAGTTTAAATTTGCTTCCTCATGAGAAAAACCTAGAGGACAGAATTAAAGCTATTAATTAATAATGTCTTGTATTTTTCTTAGAAATGTGAAGTATTATTAATCTAGAAACTGCTAAATGTTTAACTTTCCAGCTTTAGAAATTCAAAGTGCAAATTAAATTGGGAGAAATTATATAAATGTGGTAATTAAATGCCTAAAGTGTAATTTGTTTTTTTTGGGAAAAAAAAAGATTATGTTTTCTCTGGTAATTAGAAATTCAAAATATTTTACTTGTTAGTCTAAATTTAAAAAGGAGAATTAATTCTATGATCCAGTTTAAATTTAATTGATACTCTTTAAAAATAATTTTAAGCATATAATCTCTAAATCATATATATATAGATATGTATATTTGATCTTTCCAAGTATATTTCAAGACTGTGAGGGTAACTTTTGGACATTTCAAGGGCCCAGAAATGTTGACAAAAGTTTGTTCTCTCTTAAAAGAAGTATTTTTAAATTATACTTGAAATAGCATAGAAAGTTTTATCAAATAAAATTAATCAATATATTTTACTTATACATATATTAAGTGTTGTGGAGGTTTGGCCTCTGGAAGGGGCAAAGTAGAGAAATAATATATTTCTTAATTATAGCCAAATTTTTCAACAGCAGTAGAATTTTAAGAAAGACAAAAAGCCCCAAGCTGCCTACACTTTTAAGTAGGTTGGTTGTGGGACAGTGTACTTTGTCAAGACCTAAACTAAGTTTACTGAATAATTATCTTTGCTTTTTTAAATTAAAGATACCTATTTAAGTTATTTTATAAATTAGCTTTTAAAAACATAATCAAGGTCTCATAAATTAAGTTACATTGAGAAGCCAATGTTTTTATAGATAACTGAATTTAAGTAAAATCTAAAAAACAGATTAGAAGCCACTATTTATTTACTGCCTGAGTTTGGTAGCCGTCTACATTCTTAATTGAGCTATAGGCAGGGCAACATTTGCGGCTTGTAAAATTTGCTTTACTTTTTAAATGAAGATACTTACTTTAATTAGTTAAATAAATTAATTTTTAAAATTAAGGTTTCCAGCTTAATAAAATGCCAATATTTTTATAAACAATTCTAATAAAGGCCAAAAACAGCTAGTAAGATTTGTTTGTCTACAATGTTATTTTGACTCCCTTTTAAAGAAGGGATTAGACAACCACCATGATAAGCACATGGTCACTGATCACATGGGGGGCCACCGCCATCTTGGAAATAACAAAGGCCAACCTCCTACTTTGAATAAGCTAATGTCTTTGTAAGCAATTCAAATAAGTCTCCTAAGAAAGTTACTGAAGGCTTCCCATGGTCCCTCTGTGGGTGCAAATAAACCTAAGGGAATAATCTTTAAAAAATAAAAATAATTCTAGCTTAATAAAAGGTAGAAATTTGAAAAATTTTTAAATCTCTTTCACTGGTATTTACAGGATAATCTAAGGATTGTTATTAAAATATTAAAGCTAATCTGTACTAGTGGTCATCATAACCCAAGGAGAAATTAGATCATATTCATGAATTAATACAAGAACAAATAGAGGCTGGCCACATAGAACCTTCCAATAGCTCTTGGAATATGCCTAAAAAGGCGATTGTTACATGACCTTAGAGCAGTTAATGCTACTATACATACCATGGGAACTTTACAACCTGGACTCCCAGTGCCTTCACAAATCCCTTTAAATTAATCTCTTATTGTAGTAGATCTTAAGGATTGTTTTTTCACCATTCCCTTGGCACCTCAAGATAAACAGAGATTTGCATTTTCAGTGCCATCTATTAATAATATAGAACCCATAAAAAGATATCAATAGAAGGTTTTACCTCAGGGAATGGCCAATAGCCCTACTTTGTGTCAAAAATATATGGCTCAAGCTGTTCAGCCTTTAAGAGACAAATACTACCAATGTTATATTATTCATTATATAGATGACTTGCTTTTAGCAAGCCCTCAGGAAGGTCAGACTTTGGCTATGTTTTCCCAGTTACAAGAGGAGCTCCCTAAATAGGGCTTAAGAATTGCTCCAGAAAAGGTACAAAAAGAAACGCCTTTTCAATATCTGGGAACCATGATTAAAAACCAATGCATTATGCCTCAGAAGGTGGGGATAAGAAAAGATTGTCTTAAAAACTTTAAGTGACTTTCAGAAATTATTAGGGGACATTATTAACTGGTTAAGACCTTATTTGAAGATCTCTACAGGAGAAATTACAAATTTATTTAATTTACTTAGGTAACTATAATCTTTCCTCTACTCGAACTTTAACAGATGAAGCGAGTAAGGAGTTGCTAAGAGTTGAGCAGGTAATCTCCTTAGCCCAAGTAGCACGGGTCCAGCCCGAATTGCCTTTATTGGGACAAATTAATCCTACTACATATAGTCCCACTAGAGTCATCTTTCAATATAATAATTCTCCTGGCATTATTGAATGGGTCCACCTAGGACATCAAGCCTCTAAAACTAGTTACATATGTAGAACTAATAGCCCAATTATTATTTCAAATTAGAAAACAGCTTAGAGGGGAAGAGCCCCAGTGTCTCTACCTCCCCTTCACTGGGAAGCAATTAGAAATGTTGTTTCAGACTAAATTGGCAAATTACGTTAAGTAGATATTCAGGGGAACTTAGCTGTCACCTATTAAAAGATAAATTACTACAATTTTTATATAATATCTCCATCTTTATACCAAAACTACTAGACAGGAACCTATTCCTGGAGTTTTAACTGTTTTTACTGATCATCTAATGGGAAAGCTGTCTATCATACAATAAATTCAGACCGAGTCATATTGACCAGTCATACTTCTATACAAAGAATTGAACTTGAAGCTATTAAGGCTACATTGCAGGACTTCCAGGAGCCTCTTAATATTGTCTCTGATTCCTCTTACGCTGCAAACTTAGTGAATAGAACTGAAACTACCCAGTTGTAATGGCTTAGTGATCAAAGTTTATTTTTATTATTTAAACAAGTTCAGCAGATTATACAACAAAGACAATATCCTTTTTATGTCACTCACATCAGGGCTCATAGTGTCCTATCTGGTCCTTTAACAAAAGGAAATGCTCATACTAATCAATTGGTTGCTTTATTAAAAGAAACCTCAGAATCTCATCAGCTTTTACATCAGCCTATCAAAATGTTGTCTAAACAATTTTCAATCACTCGACAACAAGCAAAAGAGATTATTAACGAATGTCCCACTTGCATGTTACATCTACCTCAAGGGCCTAACACAAGAGTCAACCCTAGAGGTTTGTTAACAAACCATATCTGGCAAATAGATGTAACACATTATACTCCCTTTGGATGCCTTAGAGCATTACATGTCTCTGTAGACACCTATGGGCTACTGTAGCTACAGGAGAAACGGCAAAACAGGTTATTAATCATTGTCTAGGTGCTTTTGCCATCATAGGAGTTCCAAAAATTATTAAAACTGATAATAGTCCTGCTTATACAAGCTGTCAATTCCAGGAATTTTGTAAAAAGTAGAAAATTCAGCACATTACAGGGATACCTTATAATTCCCAAGGACAGGCCATTATTGAATGATAGCATCAAAGGTTAAAATCCCAACTTGAAAAACAAAAAGGAGGGACTATAGCGAAATCACCTATGGGTAGGCTACACCAAGCCTTAATTACTTTAAATTTTTTCACTTGTGGTAAAAATGGGACAACTCCTATAGAGACCCATTAGAACCAGAATATAACAAAAGAAAATGGTCTACTTAAATGGAAGGATCCCGAATCCAGTTTATAGAAGGGACCCGATCCATTATTAACCTTTGGCAGAGGGTATGCTTACATATTTCCAGAGAATTATTCTAAACCTGTGTAGATCCCTACTAGAAATATTAAACTACATCAGGGATCCAAAAGGGAAACTAGCAAGAATTATGAGGACCTTGCACCTGGAGCCACACCATACATCTGTAGACAATCAGCTACCTCATACACAGAGAGCAGTGACTCCAAGCAATCCACTGAAGATGAAGAGCAGCAGGAGGACAACAAACAGCCCAGAGACCACCCAGAGCATGGTAAAGAAGATGGTACAGATGCCTGAGGACATCTTTCTGGCCATAATAGCAGTAATCAACTGTACGGTAATATTACCTGGGGCAAAATGGGAAAGTATTTTGGACTTATGTTCTTGACCCTTCATGGGTAAGAACCCTTATGTAGGTTAATCACCTATATACCAAACACCTTGGTTCATCCCGGAGCAACAGGGGTGGGGCAAGAACGTATAATTACATAGGTGTCACCACCCAGCTTCTCTTTTTTATGACACAAATTCAAACCACTACTCCTTTGTGTACAAAATTAAAGAAAGGCTTCTACCTTACATGGACACCAAAGGAAGGTAGGAAAAAGCTATAACACATCTACTATCACCACTTGCTCCTAGCAGAGGTGCAAAAACATATAATTAGACTTTGTCTATACAAAAAAAAAATTGACAGCCAGTTTAGAAATTTAATTGTCATGGCTTAGGGGAAGAATATCCTTACATAATATTATTCTACAATGTCATTATAATTTTTAATATTTTACAACAGCATATTGTACAATTTTTTCAAACTTATAAACTAAGTCTTTGAATGATTGGCAGCAATTTAAAAAGGACATAAAAGGATTTAATCCATTCCACCATGTGGAAGGCCTTTTTGGATAGGTACCTGAGCATTCTATGTTGGCCCTTTTTGCCATCAAGGGATTCTCTTCTCACAATCTAATTGCCCACAGCTGTTGCCTGAGTTTTCTGTACATGCTGAGGTTAAAGTCTTGTAATGGCTGGTACCATAGATCTGTCTCTCGCCCACTGGTGGTAACTGGGCCCTCCCTGGAGAAAAAACCTGGACATAGAGAGGGAATGGACTGACAACTCTTGGGGAGAAAGGGGTTGTGGGAAGTGCAAGCCTTAGAGCATTACATGTTCCCCAAGATATGTGATCAAGTGCCAGGACCCCGCCAGCAGGCAAGGGTATCCCAAAGCAGGCACTGAGCGTGAAGGCCACGGGAGCATAGGCTACCAAGGAGACAGAAATAAACCTCACATCACCCTGCTTGGCCCCTGAGGATAGCTGGTTAGCCAGAGAAGGGTAAGATTCCACATGGGAGGGACAACCTAAGACAGGCACAGTCGCAGAGGGGCCATCAAGAGAGAACATGGGGGCCAACAGAGGTGGGGCATAGAACCTCACCCCCTCCCCAGAAATTGCAGGGTCTTGAACACTTGCCCATTCAGAGGGAGGTCTCCTTCCCCATGGCTGATTCGCTTCTCCTGCCCAGCTCAGATCAGGACTTGGGTAACAGACAAAGATTTGGCCCAGCCCAGATCAGGACCAAGGCAACAAACAGAAACTTGGCTAATAGCAGCTACCCTATATCTAGCACCAGGAATGCTCAGGGCCTACTCAAGAATACAAACAATCTTTTCCATTAATATTTACAGGGTAAACTAAGATTGTTGTTAGAGTATTGAATTTTTTTCTTCTTTCTTTTTTTTTGTCTGAAGATTTATTTATTTATTTATTTTTAACTTTATTGTTCAGTTTATTAATTACATTGTTCCCTTTTTTTTCACCCTATAGTTCCCCTCGACCTGGTACCCATCCCACCCTCCGCTCTCACCCTCCTCCACTGTCCTCTAACATAGCTGCATGATTTTTGTCTAGTCTCTTGCTGCACTTCCCACAACCCCTTTCTCCCCAAGAGTTGTCAGTCCATTCCCTCTCTATGTCCGGGATTCTGTTACATTCACCAGTTTATCCTGTTCATCAGCTTACTAATTCACTTGATTTTTAGGTTCATTTGTTGATAGATGTGTATTTGTTGTTCCTAATTTACACTTTTATCTTTTTCTTCTTCCTCTTCTTAAAGAATATCTTTCAGCATTTCATATAATATTGGTTTGGTGGTGATGAACTCCTTTAGCTTTTTCTTATCTGCAAAGCACTTTATCTGACCTTCAATTCTGCATGATAGCTTTGCTGGATAGACTAGTCTTGGTTGTAGATTCTTGCTGTTCATCACTTTGAATATCTCTTGCCACTCCCGTCTGGCCTGCATTGTTTCTGTTGAGAAATCCACTGACAATCATATGGGTGCTCCCTTATAGGTAACCAACTGTTTTTCTCTTGCTGCTTTTAATATTCTCTCTTTGTCTTTTGCTCTTGGCATTTTAATTATGATGTGCCTTGGTGTGGTCCTCTTAGGGTTCCTATATATTGGGGTTCGATGTGCTTCTTGGACTCCTAAGTCAATTTCTTTCACCAGGTGTGGGAAGTTTTCGGTCACTATTTCTTCAAATAGGTTTTCATTGTCTTGCTCTCTCTCTTTTTCTGGCACCCCTATAATTCGGATGTTGGTATGCTAGAGGTTGTCCCAGAGGCCCCTTACACTCTCTTCAATTTTTTGGATTCTTTTCGTTTCTTGCTTTTTCAGCTGAGTGGATTTTACCTTTTTGTATTTCAAATCTTTAACTTGGTTCTTGGGGTGCTCCAGAGCACTTTTAGGTCTTTGTATAATATTTTTTATTTCAGTCAGTGTATGCTTAATTTCTGGTTGGTCCTTTTTCATATCCTTGAGGGTCTCCTTTATATCCTTGAAGGTCTCCTTCATTTCTTTGTAGGACTCATTCATTTCCACGTTGGTCTTGACCATTTCTTTGCAGGTCTTGTTCATATCCTTGAGGGTCTTGTTCATTTCCTTGTAGGACTCACTCATTTCCTTTGCGGTCTTGCTTATTTCCTTATATGACTCGACCTTTTGTTGGAGCCTCTTGAAAAGCCCTATAATCGTGGTTTTGAATTCCATGTCCAGTCGTTTTTTTCCCTCCATTTCTTTCACATCTGATTTCTTTCTATGTCTCTGCATGGTGGCTGCTTCCCTAAGTTGGTCAATTAGCTTTGTGTGGTAGACTTCCTACTAGGGACAGTGGCTCAGTCTTCCCAGTTACCTGAGGTGGATATGGGTTGCACAGTTTTGCTGAAGTTAAGCTCAGTTAATCGTTGTTAGCACTTGGAGGGGTTGACCTCCAGGCCAATTGTCTGTGAAGTTCAGCTGTGCTCAGGTTGGATGAGTGGTGTCTCCGGGCCAAGCAGACAGCCATTAGCTCCACCCTATGTGGCCCCAGGGACTCTGTGTTGGTGGCAGTGGCCTTCAGCACCTCTGAGAGAGAGCCGCTGCCGAGCTCCACTGGCTGCCGGGGAATTCAGACTCTCCCCAAATGAGTCTGCACGCCCAATGTCTCACCCTGGGTCGTAAAACAAAGCAGTCTGATGGTTTTCTGAATGAGAGAGCAAGTCACAGAGCGCTCTCTGCACAGTCACGCAGCTGAGCTGTTCGCACAAGCTGCCTTCTCCACAAGCAGGGAGACCCCTGCAGCACCCAAGCTTCGGCGTGCTCTCCCACTGTCCACTTTTCACCCCGTATGATAGTGGGTTCCCTGGACTTCGCCCAGAGCTGGAGAATCAGTCCAGTGGAACGTCTTTGTCTCTCCGTTCGAGACAACTGGCCGGTTTTCAGCCGCCCGCCCTCTCCGCTGGCACGCACTCCAAACCTCTCTCCGCGTGAATCTTTCAACGCTGTCTGCCGCCGCTCCTCCGCGTCACAGTGTCTTATTTTCACTTTTATTTGTGGAATTTTCACTCAGCCAGCTTTCTGGTGATTCTGGAAGGTGTTTGTTCTTTTGTTAAGTTGTAGTATTAAAATTGCTGAGTATGACGGCAAGATAGGTGTTTTACCTATGCTGCCCTCTTGGTTCCTCCCTAGAGTATTGAATTTGACAGTAAAATAGCAGTCAAGTTTTTCAGATTAATTTAATTGGGCTAAAGGAAATAAGTAAAAATTCTAGGAAATTTATTTATACTAGATAAAAAGCTGTTGTTAAAGTATTAACTAAAATTTCTATTAGTAGTTCATCTCATGGTAAGATTGCTTAACATGCGATGAACCTATTATACTAAAAATTGTAAATTTAAAGTTATCAAAACTACATTATAAAGTTTCCAAAAGCCTCCATTAATTCACAAAAAAAGGGGGATAGTGGAGCAATATCATGTAAGAAAAAATTATTTCTGTAAGTACATTAAAAATTTTTTACTTTAAAAATTATTTTTATTTGTAATCCTAACAGTAAGACACCCATAAAAAACACATGATGTCAAAGTAATCCAAAGGAAAATTGTTTGGGGAAAAAATAAATAGGATCCCAAGTCAAAAGATTCCTTTATTAACTTTTGGTCAAGACTATGCTTGTGTATTTTCAGAAAACAACTTCAGAACCATGTGGATTCCTGAAACAGAGAGGAATTGACACACCTGCTCCATCCATGAAGACAGGAGGAAAAACAGTCCAGAGATGGAAGACACTGACAACACCTTGCCACTTTGGCAGTTAGCAGCTGTGCATCACTGCAGGTTGCCCAGGACCAAACCAGAGAGAGTTGGACCTACATTGACACCATTTGTCTACCATCCAGATGCCATTGCGGACATGTACACACAAGGAACTGTTGAACATCGATATTGGGACTTACAACTGTTGACCATCCATATTGGGACTTAAAACTATTGGACATTGAAGCTAGGAGTCTGGTCTACAGATGCCATAATTTTTAAGAGTGGAAGGATAAGGGGGAGATGCAGGAAACCAGTCATTACCTCACCAATAGAGATGTAAATAGAACAAACAAGAAACCTGGTCAAACCTTAATGGATCTGTTTGCTCACGGCTTAGGTGAGACATTGGTAGCTAAAGCAGATGCCCGCTTTAGTCTTATGTTAAGTATGAACTATTTACTCACCGCTTAGGTGAGACTTTAGCTGCCCTTCTTTATTTTTTTTTGGTTTTTTTTTTTGTTTGCTTGTTTTGTTTTGTTTTGTTTTGCTTTTCATATATGTTTTTTTAAATTATTTTTTATTGATTTTTTGCAGTATAATAGTAGTACATGTTTTCCTTTCCCCCTCCCCCTTATCCTCCCCCCAGCCTCCCCCACCCCCCAGCACATATCCCCAGCTTCCCCCCTCCCCACCCCAGTGTCTTTCATTCATTGGTTATGTTCATATGCATGCATACAAGTCCCTCCATTGATCTCCCTCCGCATCTGCCTCCCATCCACCCAAGCCTCCCCCTGTAGCTTGACAGCCTGTTCAAGGCCATCCTGCCTCTATATCAATCACTCTCCTCTGTTTCTTTTCTTCAAAAATATCTTGCCTCTGCATACTAGAAATAAATGTATAAGAACAAAAAGTGTTTCAGTCTCGGTTTCAATGTCCAACTTTTCTGAGTCCCCGTTTCAGTGTCAAATAATTCATTATGTGTATAAGTCAGCAATGGTATCCAGATGGTGGACATATCGTGTCAATGCATGATGCATCCTCTCTGGTTTGGTCCTGGGCTGCCTGCAGACATGCACAGCTGCTGACTGCTAGTATGGCAAGGTGTCGTCAGTGTCCCCCATCTCTGGACCGTCCTCATGACTGGAACAGATCCATCAGTTCCTCACCGTCGCAGGAACCCGCATGGTCTTGGAGTTGTTCTCTGAAAACACACAAACACATTCTCGACCAAAAGTTAACAAAGGAATCCTCTATGCAAAATAGACTTGGGATTCTTTTTAATTTTTGCCTAAATGATTTTCCTTTGGCTTATTTTGACACCATGTGTGTTTTTTCATGGGTGTCCTGCTATTGTTTTTACAAATGGAATTTACTTTACTGGAGTAAGAATTTTCTAGATGTATTTTACTTACTCGATATTTTTTTTTTGTACCTTACATGATATTACCCCGCTGTCCCCTCCCCTTTTTTGATTAATGGGGACTTTTGGAAATTTTCTATTGCAGTCTTGATAATTTTGAATTTTAATTTTTGCACACAAAGTGACTGCTTTAGGTTCTTTGGATGTTAGGCAATTTTACAGTGAGATGAACTACTAATAGATTTTTCAGTTAATGTTTTAGGAAAAGCTTTTTGTCCAGTACATTATAATTTTCTTGAGTATTCTCGTTTTTCACTTGGCAAATTTAAATTAATTTGAAATCTTGATTACTATTTTCCTGTCAATTTTAATACTCAAGCAGAAATCTTAGTTTACCCTGTGAATACTAGTGGAAAGGAATATTTGCAATTTTGAGTAGGTCCCGAGCATTCCTGGTAATAGACTGAATTTAGATATAGAGCAGCTACTGCTGGCCGAGTCTCTGTCTGCCGCCTGGGTCCCCGTATGAGTTGTGTGTGGGAGGCGAAGCAGCCGTGGGGGTAGGAGACCTCCCTTAGGAGGGTTGAGAATTCAAACCCCTGCAAGGTTTGTGGATGAGGGTCTGTGCCCCACCTCTGTTGACCTTTTAGCTCTCTCTTGTTGGCCCCTCTGCGGCTGTGCCTGTCTTAGGTTGTTCCTTCCCTGAGGAATCTTACCCGTTTCTGGCTAACCAGCCCTCCGGGGCCAAACAGAGTGATGTGAGGTTCAGTTCTGTCTCCTTTGTAGTCTATGCCCCCCTGTGGCCTCCACGTCCAATACCTGCCTTGGGGTCCCCTCGCCTGCTGGTGGGGTCCCGGTACTGATCACATATCTCGGGGGACCCAGGTTTCTTCTCCAGTGAGGGCCCAGCTCACACCATTGGTCGAGATACAGATCCATGGTGCCAGCTGCCCAAAGGCTTCAGCCACAGCTCGAACTGAAAACTCTGGCATCAGCTGTGTGTATTTGGATAGTAACAAGAAGGTCCCTCTTGGCAGAAAGGGCAAGAAGGGCCAATGTAGAATGCTCGGATGCCTTCCCAGTGCCTTAATTCCTTCTGAAAGGGATTAATTTCTTTCCTATTCTTTTTTAAGTTGCTGCCCAACATTCAAAGAATTAGTTTGTAAGTTTATTTGGGATAATTGTATAATATGCTGTTGTCAAATATCAAATATTATAATGACATTGTAGAATAATATCATGTAAGGGTATTATGGTGTCACGGGAGGTTAAGCAGGGCCTAGCCTAAGGACTGGTCTCCATAGGATATGACAAGCTCTAGGCCATGTCAATTCAATGTCAGACTAGCTGCCATTTTTTTATAATTTTATATAAACTTTGTCAGGGATGTAAAAACACAAATCACTTACCTCAGTTCAAGAGTTCAAGTATATTGACTTTTCCACTTACTCTCACCACCTGCCACTTACCCTGAGGTTTGACATTCTGATGGACTTTTCTCAGTCTCTGGATCTATTCTTGTTCATCAGTCTATGTCATTGATTGTATTCCTCAAATGAGTGAGATCATGTGATATTTGTCTTTCTCTGCCTGGCTAATTTCACTTAGCATAATGCTCTCCAAATCCATCCATGTTGTTACAAATGGTAGGAGCTCCTTCTTTTTTTCTGCGGCGTAGTATTCCATTGTGTAAATGTACCATAGTTTTTTGATCCACTCATCTGCTGATGGGCACTTCGGCTGTTTCCAAATCTTAGCTATGGTAAATTGTGCTGCTATGAACATAGGGGTACATATATCCTTTCTAATTCGTGTTTCTAGTTTCTTGGGGTATATTCCTAGAAGTGGGATCACTGGGTCGAATGGGAGCTCCATTTTTAGTTTTTTGAGGAATCTCCATACTGTTCTCCACAGTGGCTGTACTAGTCTACAATCCCACCAGCAGTGCACAAGAGTTCCTTTTTCTCCGCATCCTCGCCAGCACTTGTCGTTTGTTGATTTGTTGATGTAAGCCATTCTGATAGGTGTGAGATGGTACTGCATAGTCATTTTGATTTGCATCTCTCGGATAATTAGTGACTTTGAGCAAGTTTTCATGTGTCTCTGGGTCTTCCTTTTGTCTTGTTTCGTGAAGATTCTATTTAGGTCTGTTGCCCATTTTTTTATTGGATCATTTGTCCTCCTTTTATTGAGTTGGGTGAGTTGCCTGTAGATGCTTGAGATTAAACCTTTATCACTAATAACATTTGCAAATATGTTCTCCCATACAGTGGGTTTTCTTGTTTTGTTGATGGTTTCTTTAGCTGTGCAAAAGCTTTTGATTTTGATGTAGTCCCATTTGTTTATTTTCTCTTTAGCTTCCATTGCCCTCAGAGCAGGATCATCAAAGAAGTTCTTTTGGCATATGTCTGAGATTGTTCTTCCTGTAGATTCCTCTAATATTTTTATGGTTTCCTGTCTTACGTTTAAGTCCTGTATCCATTTTGAGTTTATTTTTGTGTATGGTGTAAGTTGGTGCTCTAGTTTCATTTTTTTGCATGTATCTGTCCAATTTTCCCAACACCATTTATTGAAGAGACTGTCTTGACTCCATTTTATGTTCCTGCATCCTTTGTCAAATATTAATTGCCATAGTAGATTGGGTTGATATCCGGATTCTCTATTCTATTCCATTGATCTATATGTCTGTTCTTATGCCAGTACCAGGCTGTTTTAAGAACAGTAGCCTTGTAATACAGCTTGAAATCTGGTATGGAAATCCCACCGACTTTGTGCTTCTTTCTCAGGATTGCTGTGGCTATTCGGGGCCTTTTTTTGTTCCAGATGAATTTTTGGAGAGTTCTTTCTAGGTCTGTGAAATATGCCATTGGTATTTTAATGGGGAGTGCATTAAATTTATAGATTGCTTTGGGTAGTATGGACATTTTAATTATGTTGATTCTCCCAATCCATGAACATGGAATGTTCTTCCACCTGTTTACATCTTCCTCTATCTCTTTTTTCAGTGTCCTGTAGTTTTCCACAAATAGGTCCTTTACCTCCTTAGTTAAGTTTATTCCTAGGTATCTTAATTTTTTTGCTGTGATGGTAAATGGGATTGCTTTTTTAGTCTCTCTTTCTGTAAGTTCACTATTAGTGTATAGAAATGCCATAGATTTCTTGGCATTAATTTTGTAGCCTGCTACATTGCTGAACTAATTTATTAAGTCTATTAGTTTTTTTTATGGAGTGTTTCGGGTTTTTTATGTACAATATCATGTCATCTGCAAATAAGGATAGCTTAACTTCTTCTTTTCCAATTTGGATGCCTTTTATTTCTTCTTCTTGTCTAATTGCAATGGCTAATACTTCCAGTACTATGTTGAACAGGAGTGGTGAAAGTGGGCAACCCTGTCTTGTTCCTGTTCTTAGGGGAAATGGTTGTAGTTTTTGCCCATTGAGTATGATGTATGCTGTGGGTTTATCATATATGGCTTTTATTATGTTGAGGTATGATCCTTCTATTCCTACCTTATTGAGAGTTTTTATTAAGAAAGGATGTTGGATTTTGTCAAATGCTTTTTCTGCATCAATTGATATGACTATGTGATTTTTATCTCTCAATTTGTTTATGTGATGTATCACATTTATTGATTTGCGGATATTGTACCATCCTTGCATTTCTGGGATAAATCCTACTTGGTCGTGGTGTATGATCTTTCTGATGTACTGCTGGATCCGATTTGCTAGAATTTTATTGAGGATTTTGGCATCTATATTCATGAGGGATATTGGCCTGTAAGTCTCTTTCATTGTGTCGTCTTTATCTGGTTTTGGTATTAGGGTGATGCTAGCTTCATAGAAGGAGTTTGGAAGTTTTCCATCCTCTTGAATTTTCTGGAATAGTCTGAGGAGTATAGGTTTTAGTTCTTCCTTGAATGTTCGGTAAAACTTCCCTGTGAAGCCATCTGGCCCTGGGCTTTTGTTTGCTGGAAGCGTTATGATCACTGCTTCAATTTCTTCCACAGTTATTGGTCTATTGAGTTGTTTAGATTCTTCTTGATTGAGTTTTGGGAGGTTATATTTTTCTAGAAACATATCCATTTCCTCCAGGTTGTCCAGTTTGTTGGAGTAGAGTTGTTCATAGTATTTTTTAACAATCCTTTGTATTTCAATGGGGTCTGTTGTTATTTCACCTCTTTCATTTCTGATTTTATTTATTAGGTTCCTCTCTCTTTGCTTCTTGGTGAGCCTGGCTAGAGGTTCATCAATCTTGTTTATCCTTTCAAAGAACCAGCTCTTGGTTTCGTTGATCTTCTGTATTGTTTCTTTGGTCTCTATGTCATTTATTTCTGCTCTGATCTTTACTATTTCCTTCCTTCTGCTTACACTGGACTTTTCTTGTTGCTTTCTTTTTAACTCTTTGAGTTGTTGGGTTAGATAATTTATTGCCGCTGTTCCTAGTTTTTTGCAGTAGGATTGTAGAGCTATGAACTTCCCTCTCAGAACTGCTTTCACTGTGTCCCATAGATTTTGGATTGTTGTGCTCTCGTTGTCATTTGTTTCCATGATGTTTTCTATCTCTTCCTTAATCTCTCTAGTAACCCAGTCATAGTTTAATAGCATGCTGTGTAGTCTCCATGTGTTCGATTTCTTTGGATTGTTTCTATTGTAGCTGATTTCCAGCTTTCTGCCACTGTGATCTGAGAATATACTTGATATGATTTCTATCTTCTTGAATTTGGAGAGACTTTGCCTATGACCCAACACATGGTCTATCTTTGAGAATGACCCATGGGCACTTGAAAAGAATGTATATTCTGTGGCTTAGGGGTGAAATGATCTGAAGATGTCAATTAATTCCATCTGGTCCAGTGAGTCATTGAGAATTGATGTTTCTTTACTGATTTTTTGTTTAGAGGATCTGTCCAATGGTGATAATGGGGTATTAAAGTCTCCTACTATGATTGTATTGCTGTCTATCTCTCCCTTGATGTCCTCTAGGAGTTTTTGTATATATTTGGGTGCTCCTGTATTGGGTGCGTATATGTTTACAAGAGTTATTTCTTCTTGTTGAATTGCTCCCTTTAGTATTATGAAGTGGCCTTCTTTATCTCTTGTTATGTCCTTCACTTTGAGCTCTAATTTGTCATATATAAGTATGGCTACCCCAGCTTTTTTTTCATTTCCATTCGCCTGAATCACTTTTTTCCAACCTTTCATCCTCAGTCTGTGTGCGTCTTTTTTTCGGAGGTGGGTTTCTTGTAGACAGCAGATACATGGGTTGTGTTTTCTTATCCAGTCTATTACCCTATGTCTTTTGATTGGAGCATTTAAACCGTTTACATTTAAAGTTATTATTGATCGCCGAGACTGGTTTGGCTCAGTGGATAGAGCGTCGGACTGCGGACTGAAGGGTCCCGGGTTCGATTCCGGCAAGGGCATGTACCTTGGCTGCGGGCACATCCCCAGTAGGGGGCGTGCAAGAGGCAGCTGTTTGATGTCTCTCTCTCACTGATGTTTCTGACTTTCTATCCCTCTCCCTTCTGCTCTGTAAAAAATCAATAAAATATATTTAAAAAAAATAAAAAAAAAATAAAGTTATTATTGATAGGTGCTTATATGTTGCCATTTTTGTTCTTTGCCCCTGTGTTCCTTCTTCGCTTCTTATTTCTTTTTACAGCAGATCCTTTAGCATTTCTTGCATTTTTGGTTTGGTGGTGATGAATTCCCTTAGTCCTTTTTTATCTGTGAAGCTCCTGATTTGACCTTCAATTTTGATTGAGAGCCTTGCTGGGTACAGTATTCTAGGATTCAGACCCTTCCTTTGCATGACTTTGTAGATTTCATTCCACTGCCTTCTGGCCTGATAGGTTTCTGTTGAGAGATCACTTGTTAGTCTGATGGGTGTTCCTTTGTAGGTGACTTTTTGTCTCTCTCTGGCAGCTTTTAAGATTCTTACTTTGTCATTGGTGTTTGCCAATTTAATTATAATGTGCCTTGGCGTAGGTCTTTTGGGGTTTATTTTGCTTGGGACTCTGTGAGCTTCTTGGATTTGTGTGGGTTTTTCCTTTCCTATACCAGGAAAGTTTTCTGTCATTATTTCTTCCAACAGGTTTTCTATTCCTTGCTCAGTTTCCTGTCCTTCTGGAAGCCCAATTATACGGATGTTGTTTTGTTTCATGTTGTCGCAAAGTTCTCTTAGGCTCTCCTCCTGCTTTTTAATTTTTTTTTCCAGTAGCTGCTCTACTTGGCTATTTTTTCCTAACTGGTCTTCTAGCTCACTGATGCGATCCTCTGCTTCTTCTAGTCTACTCTTAATACTTTCTATTGAGTTCTTTACTTCAGCAATGTCACTTTTCATTTCTTCTTGGCTCCTCTTCATTTCTTCATGGCTCTTCATCATTTCTTCCTGGGTCTTCCTCATTTCCTCTTGGTTCTTACTCATATTATCAAATTTGTCTTCCATTCTTTTCAGCCACCTTATGACCATTTCTCTGAATTCTTTCTCTGACAGGTTGTTAACTTCCATTTCGTTTACCTCCTTTTCTGGTGAGCCTTGCTTTTCTTTCATATGTGGGCTATTTCTTTGTCTTCCCAGGGTCTCTCTTCTCTGTGTATGTGGTTATGTAGTTCTCATTCTCCTGCGTTGATTTAAAGGCACAAAATACAACACAACCAGGTGCAACGCACCAGGCACTGAACCGGAATGTAGTCAAAGTAATTGTAATTCCAAATAAAGGTGACCACCAGAGAAAGGCAAATTCGGTGATAGTTGGGAAAAAAGAAAGAGAACCTCCCCCAGACCCACACAGACACTCACACACCCACACTCACACAAAAAAGAAAGAGACCCCCCCACACACACATACACTCACAAAAAAGAAAGACAGGAATGCCAAAATGATAATGGGAAAACGGGGAGAAGAAAAAAAAGAAATAAAAGGAGTAAATTTTAAATGTGGGGTGAAAACTCCTATAGGACAGCCCTTAATCCGAACCAAACCTGCAACAAGTACTTGGAGATTGATACAAATTACATACAACTACTAATATCAAGAGAGGTGAGGGAACACAGAAGCAAAAATCTATCTCAAAAACAATGCAGATGAGGACAACAAAACAAGAAACAACACCAAAAATAAAAATAACCCCCCCCTACAAGACAAACCAAAATAACAGAATAAGCAAATCAATCTCATAAACCTGCTTAAAAAATCAATATAATCAACAGTCAAGTAAACAACAACAACAGGACAGGGCTAAAAACACTTTAAGATAGTGAAGTCAGAGAAGCTAGAGGTATATATGCACTTGGATTAGGTGGTTAGAGATTAGATATGTCAGTGGGGTGAAATTTTAACAGGGGGTAAGGGAAAGAATTAGGTAAATCTAAAGCGGGAAAAGTGTAAGGGAAACAAGGCACTAAATAGGGAAAGGTTAGCCAGAGTGGTGGTATAAAGGTGAAGTTGAGGTAGAGTAAAAGATACTAAAGTGTAGATGAAAATAGACTGTATTCCCAAGGTCGAAGAGAAAATATAATCAATTCCCTGTCACATAAGAGTCAATTTGTGATTTGGCCCCTGGGTGGCAGTGTTTCTAGATTGACTTCTGGGTCTATTGGTCCTCTTTATCCTGAACTAAACAATACTGCCTCTCTAATGGTGACTGCTGTTTTAGCAGCCAGAACCCTCCCAAAATCTTCCGGGCTTCCCCCCTCTGTCAGGTCCAAACCGATTGCGCTCCAGGGATCAACTCTGCCACCAGCTCCAAGGGCCCTCTCCCAAGTTCACCAGCTTCAACAGCCACAGATTCTATTTCAGGTGCAGATCTCCAGGTTTTGAGTTCCAAGGTGCAGATCTCCCAGACTGCCAGCCCCCTCAGTTTCGCGCCAAAAGTACCCCCAGGGAAATCTGACCTTTCCGAGCTGGAGTTTAGCGCTCCCTGGGCTCTGTGAGCCTCCGCGCCACCTGGGCACCGGTGCTCCGGGAGCCCCAGCGGTGCAGCCGGTACCGCGTACGGCAGCTGTATGTTTTCCGGCTCCTCTTGTTCAAGATGTCGTGGTCTGCCTCCGCGCGCCTCCTCGCGCAGTTGGCTCAGGGAGAGAACCCAGCAGTACTGGGGCCGCTCAGGCTAGGGAGGCCAGCCCAGCAGTCCTCTATCTTCTCCTGGAGCACAGCTGTCCCCCTAGTCGCGGACAAATGCTCCCTGCGCGACTTTCAGCTGCTCCCTCCCTCTGCCCTGTGAGCAGATTCAGATAGAATCCCTCCGTTCCGCCGCCATTTTTCTCTTCCTCCTAGCTGCCCTTCTTTAGTCCTATGTGAAGTATGAACTATTCACATATTGTTTAGGACACATTGGTAATTGAAAAAGCATCCACACTTTTTGTCTTATGTTAATTCTTGCTGGTTGATTTCATTGTTGGAATTTCCTGACCTAAAGGACATGGATGTATCACTTAGCCCTAATAAAAGGGGAAAGGAAAACCAGAGTGGGTGGCGTCCTCCCCCTAGAGGTGGACTCCCGCCTGGCCCCCATTATGCTCCAAATGGATGCTTTTCCAGTCTCTCTTCATTTGTGTGCAGCCTTCTCCAAACGCTGAACCCTGACATGGGAACCCTGGACACGCAAGACATGAAAAGGATTACCACAATTCAGTAATGTTATTAGTCTTTTGCTAGTTTCAGCCCACAACAGTTAACTGATTACTCCAGTTGTCTCTTTCTCCCACTCTCCTGCCTGCTGTAATTTAAAATAGTACATTTCAGAATTTTTCTCTTGTCAACAGAAATTCTAGATAGTCATGGCCAAGAAGACAGGATTTCCTTTCACTTCAGCTCCTAATCAAGACTCACAATATTTCACCTCGAGGGCAGTCCACCACCATTTCTTATCTCTTCCAAATTGGAGTTGAGGAGGCTAACTTTTTGGTGAGTGTGGCCAAGAGATCCTGGATTTCCTCTTTAACTGAAATAAGGTCATAAGAACATTTACTAGAGTACTAGAGTAAAACTGGTGTTTGAAACTTTGGCCACAGTTCACCCCTGCTTTCTTAAAACAAAAGAATTATTGCTTTAGTTTCCAGCTTGTGACCTTGAAGGCTAAAAAATCCCTTGAAGACTAGAACCATACAAGTAACCGGTCAGCGCCAATTATGTAGTCACACCATCTGTTTTTACAAGATAGGACCACTTTCCCATGTCTAGCAGAATACACAGTTAGAAGATAAAGAATGAGCAATAGAATCATTCATAGTCTGTTGGCACTCCTTCCCCAGATGCGGCCTTGGGGGCCGTTTGCCAAACATAGGGCAATAACATTTATGGTTCAGACCCCTTTAAAAGGTCTGCCTGCTCCCGGGGTGGCGCAGTCGTTGAGTATTAGGTCTCCAACTGTCCTGGCCAGTTTTCAATAAGTCTTTGCCTGCTTATTAGTAACTTAACCACCTCCGTGGTCGTTTGCAACTCGTCGCCCCACAACATTTGGAATTCCCAGCGAGATTACCGGGGAAGAGAGAGGTACCCTCATTATCGGGCTGGAGGCTCTCCTTTCTTTCCGGGATAAAAGCCAGAGGTGAAAGCCGCAAGGATTTATTGAAAGAGAGAAGACCAGTCTCAGGAAGTAAGGCGCCTAGGTTGAAATCTCATGGGTAGAGTCTGTCAGAGGGCTGGACGCAGCATAACCTCCAGACTCTGGCTGGGGACACGGCAGTGTCCTCGGCCCTGGTACAGGTGTGTGAGTGTGAGATTCCTGGAGGAGAAGAAAGGTAACCTCGCTGAATGGGCTGGAGGCTCTCCTTTGAGGGGAAGAGAGAGGTACCCTTGTTCTCCGGCTGGAGGCTCTCCCTTCCTCACAGGAAGCTCTTGGTAGTGTCCGGACTGTTTGTCTTGTGTTTGTTGTAGTTATGTCAGGATTTTTTGTTTGGTGTTGTCATAATCGGGCCCAGTGTGTATCATTTGTTAGGTTTTAATTTGTCAAGGGTTTGTCAATTTATTGTCGGTTTGTTGAAATCCTCTTAGAGAACATTAAGTGGTTCTTCCCTTCCTGTTTGGCCTTTGACTGTGCAACTGGATTACTGATCGTTTTATCAAGGTTCCTTACAGGATTTCATCTCTTTAAAATAACCTTGTATACGTAACCTGACCCTCCCCGACTAAGCACTCTCTTTTTCCCAGGTCAGCACAGGAGTATAGGATGCCTTTCCCTTTCCCTTCAGAGTCCTTGGTGGACTCCGGGAGCAGTTTTAACTTTTTTTTTTCTTTCACAAACTGGTCCTGCCTTTGGTGGCAGCAGCAGCAGCAGCAGCATTTGCAAGCCCTTCCCCGCCCCTTCTACTCCCGCTCTCATTATAGGAGGCAGAAAGGGCTCCTCCTAGCTCTGGAGAAACTCCCTTGGTTGTAGAATAGGGCATTTATCTGTTTGTTGTGCCTATTAACTTTGTTTCCTTTGTCCAACATGAATGCTATTTCTGTTTTGCTGAAACATGGGTCGAGAGTCCTGTCTGGGATGTGGGAAAGGGAGGCCCCTACATCTGTTCCTGTTAGGCCCCCATCAGGGGACTTGGGCAGTGTTCCTGTTATCTGATCAGATCCCAAGACTGTAAGAGTACTTGTTCACTGAAAGAGTGTAAATACAGATGTTTGTTTACTATCTTGTTTATCTGCCTAGATATAATTATTTCTTCATATAAATATAGAAGTCTATAAGAAAAAAAAAGAGAGAAAGGAAACATTTAGTTTATTTAAGGCTGAATACTCTGACGGATAACAAACCACTCCAAGTGGCCACTGGGATTCCTTTTTCCCAGGGGTGCTTGCTCTGCAAGGCAGGTACTAGATACCAAGCTTAGATAAGATAATTAAAAGCATAGTCACCAGAAGTACTGTCTGTACACAGGTAAAATGTTAAGCAAGGTAAGAGGGTACCCCTGGGAATTCAGGCCCCAAGGATGTTCCCCAGGAGAGCATTGGAAGGTATATTTCACAAAGATTAAGCCACCAGCGTCAGGGAATAAGTACCTGCTAGTTCTTATAGACACCTTCTTGGGTAGGGTTAAAGCATACCACACTAGGACAGAAACTAGCTCTAGAATAGTTAAGAAATTACTCCAGGAGATTATACCTAGATTAGGGCTGCCAGTAGTCATAGGATCAGATAACAGCCCCGCCTTTATAGCCAAGGTATCTCAAAGTATAGCTCAAGCCTTAGGCACAATTGGAAACTCCATTGTGCATATCAGCCACAAAGTTCAGGACAGGCATGAGCAGGGCTCTAAAAAAGGAGTTTAACTAAATTTATCCTAGAAACTGGTGAAAACTGGACCAGCCTCCTGTCTTTGCCCTTTTATGGGCCAGGTGTGTCCCCTACCAGGAGGGGTTCCCCCTTTTTGAGATCATATATAGTAGACCTCTCCCCATCCATCCCAGGGTCAGGAAGAAACTGAAAGCTGGAATTCATAACCATTCCTTGCTCAAGTCCTCACAGGTTCTACAGTACACCCAGAGAGCCACCCATAAACTGGTTTGAAATGCACTGCCAGTGCCCACCTCGGACCCTGTACATCCCTTTCAGCCCGGGGACGTAGTGCGGGTAAAGAAGTTCACTGCCCAAGGATTCATCCCAACCTGAAAGGGATACTCAACTGATATCCTGAGCATGCCCACGGCTGTTAAAGTAGATGGCATCCAGACCTGGCTACACCAACCCCAGCTCCTACAGCAGGAAACAGGCTGGATCCTGGCAACCACCAGCCTCACCTGTGAGATCCCTAGCCTGGGCTCCATGCAGGCCAGGAGGAGACTCAACGCCTACAGGAGGGAACTGGACTTCAGTGGCGACAGTACTAATGGGGACCGTGGGTTTAAGGGTCTTGGTAATTGTGAGAATATTTTTTACTAGCCAGTGAGAAAGTCCAGGACCACGTAGGGCTAGATGTACTAGGGGACGAGAGAGCAGAAACAGAACAGAGAATACCCTTAAAGAAATAGGATATATAAATAGAAAACTACTTATGCCAAGCAGACAATTTAGAAAAATTAATATGGTCAAACTACTTGAAGTTAGGGAGCAGTACAATCACCTAATAAGGGTGAGTCCATGATTTGACTCACACATAAAATCAGTGGGGAATAAAATAAGGTCATAAGAACATTTACTAGAGTAAAACTGCTGTTTGAAACTTTGGCCACAGTTCACCCCTGCTTGCTTAAAACAAAAGAATTATTGCTTTATTTTCCAGCTTCTGACTTTGAAGGCTAAAAAACCCTTTGAAGACTAGAACCAGAGGAGTAACTGGTCGGCACCAATTATGTAGTCACACCATCTGTTTTTACAAGATAGGACCACTTTCCCATGTCTAGCAGAAAACATAGTTAGAAGATAAAAAGTGAGCAACAGAGTCATTCATAGTCTATTGGCACCCCTTCCCCAGATGCCAAACATAGGGCAATAACATTCATGGTTCAGACCCCTTTAAAAGGTCTGCCTGCACCCAGGGTGGCGTGGTCATTGAATGTTAGGTCTCCAACCATCCTGGCCAGTTTTCAATAAATCCTTGCCTGCTTATTACCAACTTAACCGCCTCCCTGGTCATTTGCAACTCATCGTAGAAGTCGCCCCACAACATAACCAGTCCCTAACTTTTGGACAAAAGTTCTACTCAACAATGGCAGACCACGAATATAGAGGTCCTGATTGACCTCACCCCAGTGAGCTCTTAGAGCAGAGGTTGTAGACCAGGAGAAGAAAGCTAAACAAACAAACAAACAAACAAAAAACAGAGGCTACTGTCCTGCCTCAAAATTAGCATCTCATAGTCTTCTTAAGAACTGGTAGAGAAGCAGTTCTTAAGAATAGAGACTTTCTATGTGCTCCCTAAATGAGCTGACTTAATCTGAAACACAATCTGAGGAAGATCCAGCTTAAGGGTATAGTAGAAAAAAAATTCCTCAATTAAGAGCAACAATTTAAACATAGGCCACCTGGTACACAATGGAGAGAGTTAATTTAAAAAAGAGTCTACTGGAGGTCAGAATTTCAAATATTGGTCTCAAAAACTGTCTCTGACTGAATTTAATCTGACCAGACTTTCGAGCATTTTATGCCTCAGGACTTTGTTGAAAGCAGCAGAGAAAAGAAAGAGACAGTAAAACAAACAGACAAATAAAAAAAAAACAGTGTTGGTAAAATCCACTGTTGTCCCAGGATGCCTTTGTAGGTGCCTAAGTTTGCGCCCTCTGAGGGGTGACATCAAAAGATTCACATAGTGGGGGAAATAGGCTTCACTAACATAGCCAAGCCAAGTCACAAAACAAACAGGCAACAACAAAAACAATGAGCGGATGAAGGGAGGTGAATCAGTACTTAATAAGGAAGCTAAAATATATTACTTGAATTGTATAGATTTCAACAAAACTTATAAAATGTGCTGTCAGAGAAAATTATACTGGACATAGTTAAATTTGAAAGTGAGATTTTATTCCTTGAGGTTGAATTGAACTCCAAATTCAACAGGGACAGCAGTGTATTTATAATGAATTGACAGGGATTAAAAATTACTAAGAAGAACTTGATTAGGTATTAAGAGTTGGGGAAGAGGAACTTCAATGCATTGTAAAGGTGGGAGGATTCTTGCTAAAACTGGGATCAACAAGATTCTCTGCTAAAACTGTTCTTGACAGTCCAAAGATAGGGCCTAGCCAAGAAGAGGGCTCAAAGGAGCCTGATTAAACTTTGGTCAAGAAAATAATGCTTATTAATGTAAAGAAAGAGGAATATGAGACCCATACACAGGAAAGAGAAAGCAACACAAACTGCTTGTGAGAGGGATAAAATGTCAGATTGAACATACAAAGCCTTCAAAGTAGCCATTATAAGTACCTTGAAGGAACTAAAGGAGAGAACCAAGATAGCGGCATAGGTAAAACACCTATCTTGCCATCATACTCAGCAATTTTAATACTACAACTTAACGAAAGAACAAACACCTTCCAGAATCACCAGAAAGCTGGCTGAGTGAAAATTCCACAAATAAAAGTGAAAATAAGACACTGTGACTCAGAGGAGCGGCGGTGGACAGCGTTGAAAGATTCGCGCGGAGAGAGGTTTGGAGTGCGTGCCAGCGGAGAGGGCGGGCGGCTGAAAACCGGCCAGTTGCCTCAAACGGGGAGACAAAGACGTCCCACTGGACTGATTCTCCAGCTTTGGGCGAAGTCCAGGGAACCCACTATCATACGGGGTGAAAAGTGGACAGTGGGAGGGCACGCCGAAGCTCGGGTGCTGCAGGGCTCTCCTGGCTTGTGGAGAAGGCAGCTTGTGCGAACAGCTCAGCTGCATGACTGCACAGAGAGCGCTCTACAACTTGCCCTCTCATTCGGAAAACCGTCAGACTGCTTTGTTTTACGACCCTTGGTGAGACAATACACATGCAGACTCATTTGGGGAGAATCTGAATTCCCCAGCAGCCACTGGAGCTCGGCAGCGGCTCTCTCTCAGAGTTTCTGGCAGCCAATGCCACCGACACAGAGTCCCTGAGGCTGCATAGGGTGGAGCTAATGGCTGTCTGCTTGGCCCAGAGACTCCACCCAGCCAACCTGAGCACAGCTGAACTTCACAGACAATTGGCCTGGAGGTCAACCCCTCCAAGTGCTAACAACGATTAACCTGAGCTTAACTTCAGCAAGACTGTGCAACCCATATCCACCTCAGGTAACTGGGGAGGCTGGCCCACTGTCCTTTGTAGGACGTCTACCACACAAAGCTAATTGACCAACTCAGGGAATCAGCCACCATGCAGAGACATAGAAAGAAATCAGATGTGAAAGAAATGGAGGGAAAAAAACGACTGGACATGGAATTCAAAACCATGGTTATAGGGCTTTTCAAGAGGCTCCAACAAAAGGTTGAGGCCTATAAGGAAATAAGCAAGACCACTAAGGAAATGAATGAGTCCTACAAGGAAATGAAGGAGACCTTCAAGGATATAAAGGAGACTCTCAAGGATATGAAAAAGGACCAACCAGAAATTAAGCATACACTGACTGAAATAAAAAATATTATACAAAGACCTAAAAGTGCTCTGGAGCACCCCAAGAACCAAGTTAAAGATTTGAAATACAAGGAGGTAAAATCCACTCAGCTGAAAAAGCAAGAAACCAAAAGAATCCAAAAAATTGAAGAGAGTGTAAAGGGCCTCTGGGACAACCTCAAGCATACCAACACCCGAATTATAGGGGTGCCAGAAAAAGAGAGAGAGCAAGACAATGAAAACCTATTTGAAGAAATAGTGACAGAAAACTTCCCACACTTGGTGAAAGAAATTGACTTAGGAGTCCAAGAAGCACACCGAACCCCAATGTATAGGAACCCTAAGAGGACCACACCAAGGCACATCATAATTAAAATGCCAAGAGCAAAAGACAAAGAGAGAATATTAAAAGCAGCAAGAGAAAAACAGATGGTTACCTATAAGGGAGCACCCATACGGTTGTCAGTGGATTTCTCAACAGAAAGATGCAGGCCAGGCGGGAGTGGCAAGAAATATTCAAAGTGATGAACAGCAAGAATCTACAACCAAGATTACTCTATCCAGCAAAGCTATCATGCAGAATTGAAGGTCAGATAAAGTGCTTCGCCGATAAGAAAAAGCTAAAGCAGTTCATCACCACCAAACCAATATTATATGAAATGCTGAAAGATATTCTTTAAGAAGAGGAAGAAGAAAAAGATAAAAGTGTAAATTAGGAACAACAAATACACATCTATCAACAAATGAACCTAAAAATCAAGTGAATTAATAAGCTGATGAACAGGATAAACTGGTGAATGTAACAGAATCTCGGACATAGAGAGGGAATGGACTGACAACTCTTGGGGAAAAAGGGGGTGTGGGAAGTGCAACAAGAGACTGGACAAAAATCATGCAACTATGGGAGAGGACAGTGGAGGGAGGTGAGGGCAGAGGGTGGGATGGCTACCAGGTAGAGGGGAACTATAGGGTGGAAAAAAAAGGGAATTGATTAATAATGTAATTAATAAACTGAACAGTAAAGATTTTTTTTAAAAAAAAGAGAATAAAAAGGAACTAAAGAAAACCAAGCTTTAAGAAATAATCCTATCTAATAAAAGAGTAATATGCAAATTGACCATACCTCTGCTACACCCACAAGCCATGCCCAAAAGCCAATCAGGAGCAAGTATGTAAATTAACCCCAACCAAGATGGCTGTGGCCATGGAGAGAGCAGGAGGGAGGCTTGGGTTTCCCTGGTGATGGAGGAAGCCAAGATTTTTGCACACTCTGGCCGTCCCAGGCCTTCACTCAGTGCTACATTTTCAATTATAGTAGATAAGTATATTCCAACAAAAATGGCAACAGCCAGAGAGCTGGAGAGAGAAGGAAGCTAGGGTTGCCCCTGGTGATGGAGGAATACACGCTTTCCACCTGCCCTGGCCTGCCTTGGCCTCCACTTAAGGCTACAAAGTTTCAATTATAGAAGATAAATTCCAACAGAAATGTCTGCAGCCACAGAGCAAGCAGGAGGCTTGGCTCTGCTCCAGGTTACAAAGTTTCAATTGTAGAAGATAAATAAATCCCAGATACCAGGGCCTCCACTTGGGTTTCTGGGTTGGGGGGGGGGAGGTGGCATGCCCGGCCTGCAAACCACCACAGGCCCCTCGCTCAGGCTTCCCCATGCCCCAAGGGAACCTCCACCATGATCCAGGACACCCTTCAGGGAAAACCAGCTGGCCCCCACCCGTGCACCAGGCCTCTATCCTATCTAATAAAAGGGTAATATGGAGATTGACCATCACTCCAACACACAAGATGCCCCATGTGGTTAAAGATCCTGCCCCCATGTGGACACAAGTTGGCCACCACAAGATGGCCAGCAGGGGAGGGCAGTTGGGAGAGACCAGGCCTATAAGGGAGGACAGTTGGGGGCAATCAAGCCTGCAGAGGAGGGCAGTTATGGGTGACCAGGCTGACAGAGGAGGGCAGTTGGGGGGGACTGGGCCTGCAGGGAAGGGCAGTTGAGGGGAACCCAGGCCTGCAGGGGAGGGCAGTTAGGAGTGACCAGGCCTACAGGGGAGGGCAATTAGGGGCAAACAGGCTGGCAGGGGGACAGTTAGGCATCAATCAGGCTGGCAGGGGAGTAGTTAGGGGGTGATCAGGCTGGCAGGCAGAAGTCGTTAGGGGCAATCAGGAAGGCAGACAGGTGAGCAGTTGGGAGCCAGCAATCCTGGATTATGGGAGGGATGTCTGACTGCTGGGATCAGGCCTACCGGGATCCGGCCTAAATGGGCAGTCAAACATCCCTTGAGGGGTCCTAAATTGGAGAGGATACAGGCTGGGCTGAGGGACACCCCCGCCACCATGCACCGGGCCTCTAATCCTATGTAATAAAAGAGAAACATGTGAATATGCAAATTAACCCACCAGAGAAGGAGAGCTGTCCGCTTGGAGGACTTGGCAGAGCAGGAGTGGTATGGAGACAGAGCAGGAAGGGCAAAAACAAGAGCGCAGGGAGCACCAGGAATTCTAGGAATAGTAGTACTGGTGGCAGTCCCAGGACCAGAAGCAGAAGCCCAAGGTACAGGGAGCACCAGGAATGTTGGGAATCATAGTTCTGGTGGCAGGCGGAACTCCTAGACTCTGCTAGTGGTTCTTAACTTGTGGGTCACGACAGGTTGAGAACCGCTGCTGTAGAGCCTAAGACCATCAGAAAACACAGATATTTACATTATGATCCATAACAGTAGAAAAATTACAGTTATGAAGTAGCAACAAAAATAATTTTATGGTTGGGGGTCACCACAACATAGTTGAGTCATTAGAAAGTTTGAGAACCACCGTCCAGACACCAGAGTAGTCATTCTCAACCTTCCTAAAGCCGAGACCCTTTAATACAGTTCCTCATGTTGTGGTGACACCCAACCATAATATTATTTTCGTTGCTACGTCATAGCTGTAATTTTGCTACTGTTATGAATTGTAATGTAAATATCTGATATGCAGAATGTATTTTCATTGTCACAAATTGAACATAATTAAAGCATAATGATTAATCACAACACAATATGTAATTATATATTGTGAAATACTTATTTCTAATTACAAATAAATTAAATTTTGTCTTGAAGCATGGTGTAGCATGGGTAACAGTCTTAATATAACAACAGTAAACTACATTGCTACATTTTGTGACAGCATGCCTAAAAAGCCAACGTCAGTGTGAAGGTTGAGATTGCTTCTTTCTCACCAGATCAGAAATTCTTGGGGCAGTCTTTGCAAGAGCACAACGAAGATCATCTTCCACAACAAGTCTACTTCTGTATTTATACTTGATAACCAACAAGCTGGAAAACCCTGTTTCACAAAGATATGTTGTTGGAAGTGGAAGAAGAATGCACAATACAGTCTCAGACAGAACAGGATATGACTGCAAACACTTGATCCAGAATTCTGTAACTGGCATTGTAGAGAAATCAGTTCTCGCTACATCGCTGTTAATAAATTCAATGAACTCCTCTTGTGCTGTCTCAGGAACATCTTCAACTTTGACTGTGAATGTTCTTCTGGCAAGTGCAAATGGGGTGTCAGATTTGGAAAGTATGATGAAATTTCGTCTGCTTGCATGTGCAAGTGTTCTTTCACAGAAATTATCATCATAATCCCTTTGTATGGTTCAATGTCATGTTCCTCAAAGAAAGCAGATAAGGTAGGCAACATGTAAGTTTTATTTTCATCCAATTTTTTTTTTACAAAGCTGAAATATCATTTGCACTGATGGCATCTTTTCAAACAAATAGAGGCATGTTGCATTTGGTCCTTGCAGTGATAAATTTAACTCATTCAAGATGGCAAAGATGTCAACCAAGTAAGTTATTTTCTGCAGTTCACTTTTAACACTGAAAAGTGCTTCAAAGTGTGGTCTTGCTTTGTGATTAAAGAACGTTTTGAGCTCATCACGAAGCTCAAAAACACGTTTTAAAACTTTTCCTCTCGACAGCCATCTCACTTCAGTGTGAAATGGCAGAACATTGTTTGGCACATCCAACTCGTTGCACAGTTGTGAAAACAGTTGACTGTTTTGTAAAGTGCTCACCTTTACAAAATTGACAGAACTTATTATGCTTTTCATTACTTCTTGTAACTCTTGTGGCAGTGTCTTCATTGCTAATATTTGCCAATGAATCATATAGTGAGTTCCGATGACTTTTCGTGACTCATTCAGTACCAAATGTTGACATCCAGATCGACATCCTAGCATAGCTGGAGCACCATCTGTGCAAACACCACAAAGCTTTTCCCTAGAGATCTTATGCTCTTTCAGAAATGATCCAACCATGTCAAATACATTACGTGCAGTAGTTGTCGTTTCAAGAGATTTGCAAAACAGAAATTCATCTTTAAAGTCGCCATCGTTAATATATCTCACGTAAACCAGTAACTGTGAACAGTTTGCAATGCCTGTAGACTCATCAAGTTGAATACTAAATGTTGGAAGTGGAGCAGATTTAATTTCCTGGATTACCTGATCAAGAATATCAGCAGACATGACATCTATTCTTCTGTGGACAGTGTCGTTAGATAAGGAAATTGCACTCAATTTCGTAACAAATTCGTCTCCCATCACAACTTTAACAATGTCTTTGGCTGCTGGCAACAGTAAATTCTTAACAATGGTGTGAGGTTTCATAGCTCTGGCAATTCTGAGTGTCACCAAATTTGAAACTTCAATGGCTGCTATGTTTTGTTTGTGGTACTTGCCACCAGTGTCAAGTCTGGCTCTCTTGAATTCATCAGCTTTGCTTCTAAAATAGTTGGTATCCTTGCCAGCAAAGCTCGGATGCTTGCTATCAAAATGGCATTCTGGTTTATTCAACTTCACAGATTTGGTTGATAGAACTTCACAACAAATAATACATTGTGGTTTCTCAATTCCTGCTGTAATTATTGAGGTAAAACCATACTGTAAAAAATCCTCACTATATTTTTTCTACACGATCCATTGTCATGGGATGTTTACTAATGAAAATAATATGTAACAATAGCTTTAATAATACAAAAGATGATAGATGGCAAAGTACAGTCAATATAGTTCATTAAAGTTTCCTACGATTTAACATTCTGTTGTTTTTTTACATACCTGTTACTATCACAAGGGTGCAGTATTCACATCAACTACTGCTGAATATAAAAAAGACTGATCAGCATCCAGATTAAGTTCACATGGTACAGATTTTTTTGCAGTAGTTGATTTTACAGTACATGATTTTACATTTGCCCAGTAATTATAATTCATGAAGTGTCGTTTTACCTCCAATACTGCTACTTTCAACACAGTAGCTGCTTTTAACAGAATAGACAGCAGCTGCTTTCTACACAGTAGCTGCTCTCTACACATGTGTGACTGGTCCGCAAAAGTACATTACGGTGCCAACCCTGTCACATACACCTGTATTTGTACGGGGTGTATGTGATGGGGTTGGCATGATGATGTCATCATGCCGGGTACTTGTATGTGGGCATATTTGCCTGTGGATGGATCCGCCTGGAGACAGATAGAGGAGCGGTGTCTCGATTCCTAAGATTATCGGAAATATGTGTTTTCCGATTACCTTAGGCGACCCCTGTGAAAGGGTCGTTGGACCCCCAAAGGGGTCGCAACCCATAGGTTGAGAACCGCTGCACTAGAGCAAAGTGATCCTGGAGCAAGTTACTGTTGCAGAGGGGGATGAAGGGAGAGCAAAGGTGAGAGATATGAGTAAAATCAGAGTGTCTAGGAAAAATTAAAGGGAAGATATCCTAAAACTTCCAGGAAATCTCCACCAATGAAGCAAAGGAAAAAAAGCCTCTATTATTCTGTGAGCAACAAACCAAACTGGGTTGGAGTCTCAGACAATTCGCTCACATGATTGCCAAGACAGAAACTCCTGGATTGGAGAGGGCTCCCCTGAGGGCTCCCAGATTGGAGAGGGTACAGGTCAGGCTGAGGGACATCCAACCCCCCGCCTGTGCATGAATTTTCATACACTGAGCCCCCAGTGGAAGATATGAAGACAATGCTTCATCAAACAGAGAGTATCAATAAATATTATGCTAATTTTTAAAACAAAATGGAAACTGAAGTTGAAGAATATAATGAAAATGAAAAATTCATTGGAGATACTCAAAGCAGACTTCAACTGAAAAAAGAAAATATGTGAAGTTGAACTATGACAAATAGAGATTATGCAATCTAAAGAACAGGGAGAAGCCCAGCTGGCATGGCTCAGTGGTTGAGTGTTGACATATAAACCAGGAGGTCACTGTTTGGTTCTTGGTTCAAACCCTGATCAGGGAACAATACAAGGATACCTGCTTTCACCACTATTGGACTGAAATTTCTAGTCAGAAAAATTAAGCAAGAAAAGGTAATTAATCGAATCTAGGATCCTCATCAAGATGGTGCCGCAGGTAAATGCAGTACTACTAGAATCCTACAGCAACCACATCAAAATTAAAATGAAACTACGGAACAACAATCATTCAGAACTGTCTAAAATACAGTCAAACAGAAATCCAACAACTAAGAATACAGAAAAGAGCCCAGATGGCATGGCTCAGTGGTTGGACGTTGACCTATGAACCAAGATGTCACGGTTCAATTCGAGGTCAGGACACTTGCAGATTGTGGGTTCTATCCCCAGTGTGGGACACACATGAGGCAGTCTATCAATGATTCTCTCTCATCATTGATGTTTCTAACTCTCCCTTCCTCTTTGAAATAAATAAAATATATTTAAGAAAAAAAACAGGGAGAAAACAGAATGAAGAAATGTGATCAGACTCAGAAAATGTAACACACCTTTAAATAAACCAATATTCCCATGAAAAACACACATGGTGTCAAAATGAGCCAAAGGAAAATTGGGCAAAATTAAAAAGGATCCCAGGTCAATTTTATAGAAAAGATTCCTTTATTAACTTTTGGTTGAGAATATGTTTGTATATTTTCAGAAAACAACTTCAAGACCACGTGGATTCCTGCAACAGAGAGGAATTGACAGGTCTGCTCCAACATGAAGACAAGAGGAGAAACAGTCCAGAGATGGAAGATGCTGAGGATGCCTTGCTATGCTAGCAGTCAGCAGCTGTGCGTCACTGCAGGTTGCCTAGGACCAAACCAGAGAGGGTTGGACGTGCATTGCCTCTATGTGTCCACTATCCAGATATCATTGCTGACATGTACACATAAGGAACTGTTTCACATTGAAACTGGGACTCAGAACTGTTGGACATTGAAATTGGAACTCAAACATTTTTTGTTATTATATGTTTATTTCTAGTCTGCAGAAGCAAGATTTTTTAAGAAAAGAAATGGGGGAAAAATAGATACAGAGGCAAAGAATCATTGATTACATTGTCTAACTACAGCAGAAGGCAGAGGAGGTTGGAGGGAGCTAAAAGAGATCAACTGAAGGACTTGTACGCATGCATATAAGCATAACCAATGGATACAAGACACGAGGGGGCAAGTGAGGGCATGTACTGTGGGGTAGGGAAGGCTGGGGGGAGTTAATGGGGGAAAAAAGGAAACATATGTACTACTATTTGTGATACTTTAAACAATAAAAAATTTAATTATTAATAAATAAAAAAACCGATATTTGTGCAATGCAAGTATCTGAAGGAAAGGAAAAAGAAATTAGTAGAAAATTATTCAAAGGGAAAAAATGACTGAAAACTTCTTAGATTTTCATTTATTTATTTATTTATTTTAAAATCTTTATCATGGAGTTTCCCTCCATTAACCTCTTCCAGCCTGTTTCCATCCCCCACCAGGCCCTCACCACCTCATTGTGTCCAGGGGTTATGCATATATGCATAAAAGTTCATTGGTTGATCTCTTCCCATCCACCCTCCTCTGTCTTCCCTCTGAGGTTCAACAGTCTGTTCATGCTTCTACATTTGGTTCATTAGATTCCACATATGAGTGAGATCATGTGATATCTATATTTCTCTGACTGGCTTATTTAACTCAGCATAATACTCTCCAGGTCCATCCATGCTGTTGCACATGGTAAAAGTTCTTTCTTTTCTAGCTGCATAGTATTCCATTGTGCAAATGTACCACAGTTTTTTATCCACTCATCTTCTGATGGGCACTTAGGCTGTTTCCAGTTCTTAGCTATAGTAAATTGTGCTGCTATGAAAATAGGGGTGCGTATATTCTTTGTGATGAGTGTTTCTGGTTGCTTAGGATACATTCCTGGAAGTGGGATCACTGGGTCAAATGGGAGTTCCTTTTTTAATTTTTTGAGGAAACACCATGCTGTTTTCCACAATGGCTGCACCAATCTGCATTCCCACCAGCCATGTATGAAGGTTCCCTTTTCTCCACAACCTTGCTAACAGTTGTTATTTGCTGTTTTGTTGATAGCCATTCTGACAGGTATGCTTTTATTTATTTTTTTTTCAAAAATAAATCTTTTTTATTGTCATTTTTTCTTCATCTTTCCAAAAATTGTTCTTTCTGTCACTGTTTACAAATATCCTTGTTCTTGTATTTTATTTTTATTTTATTTTTAATTTTTTTATTGTTCAGTTTATTAACTACATTGTTTCCCCTTTTTTATCCCCCTATATCTTCCCTCCACCCTGTACCTATCCCACCCTCCGCCCTCACCACCCCCTCCCCAATGTCGTCTCCCATTGTTGCAAGATTTTTGTCCAATCTCTTGCTGTACTTCCAACAACACTTTTCTCCCCAGGAATTGTCAGTCCATTCCCTCTCTATGTCCATGTTTCTGTTATAGTCACCAGTTTATCTTGTTTATCAGCCTATCAGTTCACTTGATTTTTATGTTCATTTGTTGATAGATGTGTATTTGTTGTTCATGATTTATATTTTTACCTTTTTTCTTCTTCCTCTTCTTAAAGAATATTTTTCAGCATTTCATTTAATACTGGTTTGGTGGTGATGAACTCCTTTAGCTTTTTCTTATCTGCGAAGCACTTTATCTGATCCTCAATTCTGAATGATAGCTTTGCTGGATAGAGTAATCTTGGTTGTAGATTCTTGCTCTTCATTATTTTGAATATTTCTTGCCACTCGCGTCTGGCCTGCATCATTTCTGTTGAGAAATCCGCTGACAATCGTATGGGTGCTCCCCTATAGGTAACCAACTGTTTCTCTCTTGCTGCTTTTAATATCCTCTCTTTATCTTTTGCTCTTGGCATTTTAATTATGATATGTCTTGGTGTGGTCCTCTTTAGATTCCTATATTTTGGGGTTCTGTGTACTTCTTGGGCTTTTAAGTCAGTTTCTTTCACCAGGTGGGGAAAGTTTTCAGTCACTATTTCTTCAAGTAGGTTTTCATTGTCTTGCTCTCTCTCTTTTTCTGGCACGCCAATAATTCGGATGTTGTCTTGCTTGAGGTTGTCCCAGAGGCCCCTTACGCTATCTTCAATTATCTGAATTCTTTTTGTTTCTTGCTTTTCCAGCTGAGTGGATTTTGGTTCTTTGTATTTCAAATCTTTGACTTGGTTCTTGTGGCCCTCTGGACTGCTTTTAGGACTTTGTGTAATATGTTTTATTTCAGTCTGTGTATGCTTGATTTCTAGTTGGTCCTTTTTTTTATCTGTGAGGGTCTGGTTCGTATCCTCAGAGGTCTTGTTCATTTCCCTGAGGGTCTCATTCATTTCCTTGTAAGTATCATTCATTTCTTTGTAAGTCTCATTCATTTGCTGGTTGGTCTTGTTTATTTCCTGGTAATTCTCATTAAGTTGATCGGCCTTTTGTAGGAGCCTCTTGAAAAGCCTTATAACCGTGGTTTTGAACTCTATGTCTTGTCGTCTTTTCTCCTCCATTTCTTTCACACCTGATTTCTTTCCATGTCTCTGCATGGTGGCTGCTTTATGTGGTGGATATCCTCAAAGGGACAGTGGCTCAGTCTCCCCAGTTACCTGAGGTGGGTACTCTTACTGCAATCCTTTATGGGTTGTATTCAGTGTTTTTGAATTTAAACCCAGCTTTTTGTTGTTAGCCCTAGGAGGGTTTGACCTCCAGGCCAATTGGCTGTGAAGGGAGACTGTGTTCAGGTTGGATGGGCGGAGTCTCTGAGCTGCACGGCAGCGGCAGTGGCAGCTGGGTCCTATGCGGCGCTCGTGCGTGCGGATCTCTGTTGGATGGGGATGGCTACAGACACCTCCAAGAGAAAGCCGCTAGTCTCTTCCCCTTGCCAGACAACTCTGCCTTTCCCCAAATGTGCCTGCACACCAAAAGTCTAGCCCAGGGCTGTAAAATAGATGGTTTCCGGAACCAGGAGACAAGTTTCCAGGGGGCAAGTCACGGGTTTGCGCTACCCTTGGAACTAGGAGCCTCTGCCGCGCCCCGCTTCCAGGGTGCGTCCCCCGGACCTCTGACCTTGCCCGGTTCTGGGGAATCTGTGCAGGGGGACTTCTCGTACCCCGGATCTCGGACCTCGCCTGGCTCGGGAAATCTGGGCAGTGGGACGCCTCCGCCCTTCCCTGTCGGAGAAATCCGGCCGGTCGCTGCTCCAGCCCCAGCCCGTGCGCGCGCGACCAGGGTGGCTCCTAACGTGTTTCCGTCTGAAAGGCTGCACTCCTGCCGGTCCTGAGTCTGTGTCCCACCTCTGCTCCTATTAGTGGAGTTTACATTCAGCCAGCTTTCTGCCGATTCTGGGTGCTTGTCTGTTCTGCTGTTATGTTGTAGTTCTTAAATCGTTGTGCGGGGCAGAACAATAGGTGTTTGCTTATGCCGCCATCTTGGTGTTCTTCTGACAGGTATGCTTTTAAAAAGTAGAAAAAGAAGAGCAAACTAATTTAAAGGAACCAGAAGTATATCATAAGAATTACAGAATTAATGAAATACAGAAGAGAAAAACGTTAAAAAAATTAACATTATCAGAAATTGGCTCTTTGATAAATGAAATTGACAGACTTTAACTAGATTGAAAAGAAAGAGAAAATACAAAGTATTAATCAAGAATAAAGGAGGGGATAGTACAATCAACTTTACTGAAATAGAAATAAGCTATAAGGGAATATTATGAATAATTGTATGCCAAAAAAGTTGGTAGCTCAGATTAAATGAACACATTTATATAAAAAACATGAAATATTGAAACTGAGTCAAGATGAAACAGAAATAATTTCCAAAAAGTTTTAACAAATATGATTAAAAACATGAATCTACACATCAAAGAAGCTTAACCAACTTCAAGTAAAATAAATAAAAGAGATCCACCTTAAGACATTTTATAATCAAATTGTTAAAGGACAAAGACAGAGAAAAAAATCCAAAGGCAACAATAACAGTGACTTCTTATATATAAAGGACACTCAACAAGAATATCATCCCAATTTATGGTTTTAGATTGTATTTTCCTAATAACTAATGATGTTGAACATATTTTTATATTACTTTTGGCCAAATATACATTTTTAAATTAATTTTTTATTATATTTTTTGCAGTATAACTCAGATTCAATAGTAGTACATATGTTTTCCCCCCATTTCCCCCATTATCCTCCCCCCAGCCTCCCCCAGCCTCCAGCACATATTACTTTTTTTTTTTTTTTTTTTGCAGAAAGGTTCTTTGCCAAATTATTAATTGGGTTGTTTGTCATTTGGTTGCTGAGTTGTAGGAGTACTTTATTTTGGATAGTAGATCTTTATTAGATACTAGAGGCCCAGTGCATGAATCTCATGCACGGGAGGGGGTGTCCCTCAGCCCAGCCTACACCTTCTGGCAATGCAGGACCCCTCGGGGGATGTTTGACATCCCTCTCACAATCCCCAACCGCTGGCTCCTAACCACTCACCTGTCTCCCTGATCACCCCTAAGCTCTCTGCCTGCCTGCTTGATCACTTCTAACTGCTTGCATGATTATCCCTAACCATTCATCTGCCTGCTTGCCTAATCACCCCTAACCGCCTCTGCCAGCCTGCTTGATCACTCCTAACCATTCTGCCTGCCTGATTGTCCCTAACTGCCTCTCCCTTGACCCCCACTGCCAGAAGCTTCATCTGGAAGGATGTCCGGAATGATGAATGGAAGGTCGTTTGGCTGTCTGGTCTAATTAGCATATTATGCTTTTATTATTATAGACTAGAGGCCTGGTGCATAAAATTCATGCATGGGGGTGGTTCCCTCAGCCCAGCCTGCACCCTCTCCAATCTGGGACCCCTTGGGGGCTGTCTGACTGCCAGCAGTCAGGAATCCCTATCACAATCCTGGACTGCTGGCTCCTAATAGCTCACCTGCCTGCCTGCCTGGTTGCCCCTAATTGCCCCCCCACCCCCCTGCCACCAGCCTGGTCACCCTTTACTGCCTCTGCATGCTGGCCTAATCGCCCATAACTGCCCCCCTCCTTGCCAGCCTGGTTGCTCCTAAATGTCCCCCCCTGCTGGCCTGATCGCCACTCACTGCCCCTGCATTCTGGCCTAATCTCCCCTTACTGCCCTCCCGCTGGCCTGGTCACCCCCAACTACACCCTCTGCCAACCTGGTCACCCCCAACTGCAAACCCTTCCACTGGCCTGATCATCCCTAACTGCCCCCCCCCCCATTGGCCTGCTCACCCCATGCAGCCTGCTGTTTAGTCATCCCTCACTAACCTCCTGGCCAGCCTGGTTGTAGGCAGCAATCTTGTGAGGGTGTGAGGGTCAATTTGCATATTACCTCTTTATTATATAGGTATGAATTATAAATATTGACCCTTTGCTAGGCTGTTTTTTCACTTTCTTGATAGTGTTTTTGATGCATAAAAGTTTTTAATTTTGATGAAGCACAGTTTATATGCTTTTATTTTATTGCATTTTTTCTCATGCTTTTGATGTTATTTTTAAGAATCTATTGCTTGCCTGACTGGTGTGGCTCAGTTCTTGAGTGTCAACCTAGGAACTGGAAGGTTACTGGTTCAATTCCCTCTCAGGGCACATGCCCAGGTTTCTGATTTGATCCCCGGGGCGGAGGGGGGGTGGTGGAGACAGCTGATCCCTGATTCTCTCTCATCATTGATGTTTCTATTTCTCCCTCTCCCTTCCTCTCTTAAATCAATAAAATTAAAAATATATATTTAAAAAAATATGTTGCTTAATGCAACGTCATAGTACCCAACCCTGGATTCTGCTCACACAACTCCAGTTCACCATCCTCCCTCTGATGGAGCCCAAGGTGAGTGGCTGCAGATGAAATTTTGTATATTAGTCCTTTAAGATGGTGATTGCATTTCCAGCCAGCTGTCTCTCCCTGGAAAACAGCAATCCTGCTTTTCACAAGAAGATATATGTGTACAACTTTCTCAATTTTGGTGCTCTCTGCTGGGGGGCCTCAGAGTTTTCAGTGGTAACCCCCCACAGCTAAGATATCTCTCTGGAACTTCAGTTGTTGTCTGTGGGATCCCAGCCAGCCCTTTTGCGCCTCCACTTTTATTAATAGTTTCTATGCAATCTCCACTTTCCAACCTTGCTTATCAGGGTTCTCTCCAGCTAGTCTTCAGTTGATTATTCAGGATGTGTTTTTTCTGTATTTTAGTTGTAATTCCAGTTTGATCCTCGGAGCATGTCTGTGTAGCATCCACTTACTCTGCTGCCATTTTTAATCTCCTTGTAATATATTCTTCATTTATTATTTTTATTAATTTTTTAATATTTTAATCTTTATTATTCAGTTTATTAATTACATTGTTCCCATTTTTCCCCCCATAGTTTCCCTCCACCTGGAAACCATCCCACCCTCTGCCCTTACCTCCGCCCCCCTGTCCTCTTCCATAGGTGTATGATTTTTGTCCAGTCTCTTGCTGTACCTCCCACACCCCCTTTTTCCCCAAGAATTGTCAGTCCATTCCCTCTCTATGCCCAAGATTCTGTTATATTCACGAGGTTATCCTGTGCATCAGATTTTTAATTCACTTAATTTTTAGATTCACTTGTTGATAGATGTGTATTTGTTGCTCATAATTTTTATTTTTACCTTTTTCTTCTTCCTTTTCTTAAAAAATACCTTTCAGCATTTCATATAATATTGGTTTGGTGGTGATGAACTGCTTTAGCTTTTTCTTATCGGCGAAGCACTTTATCTGACCTTCAATTCTGAATGATAGCTTTGCTGGGTAGAGTAATCTTTGTTGTAGATGCTTGCTATTCATCACTTTGAATATTTCTTGCCACTCCCATCTGGCCTGCATCGTTGTTGTTGAGAAATCCGCTGACAATCGTATGGGTGGTCCCTTATAGGTAACTAACTGTTTTTCTCTTGCTGCTTTTAATATTCTCTCTTTGTCTTTTGCTCTTGGCATTTTAATTATGATATGTCATGGTGTGGTCCTCTTTGGATTCCTATAGTTTGGGGTTCGGTGTGCTTCTTGGACTCCTAAGTCAATTTCTTTCACCAGGTGGGGGAAGTTTTTGGTCACTATTTCTTCAAACAGGTTTTCATTACCTTGCTCTCTCTCTTTTTCTGGCACCCCTATAATTTGGATGTTGGTATGCTTGAGATTGTCGCAGAGGCTCCCTACACTATCTTCAATTTTTTGGATTCTTTTGGCTTCTTGCTTTTCCGGCAGAGTGGATTTTGCTTCTTTGTATATGAAATCTTTAACTTGGTTCTTGCAGTCCTCTAGACTGCTTTTAGGTCTTTGTATAATATTTTTTATTTCAGTCAGTGTATGCTTAATTTCTAGTTGGTCCTTTTTCATATCCTCGAGAGTCTCATTCATATCTTCGAGGGTCTCATTCATATCCTCGAAGGTCTCCTTCATATCCTTGAAGGTCTCATTAAGTTCATTGGCCTTTTCTAGGAGCCTCTTGAAAACATTATAACTGTGGTTTTGAACTCTATGTCCAGTCATTTTGTTTCCTCCATTTCTTTCACATGTGATTTCTTTCCATGTATCTGCATTTTGGCTGCTTTCCTGAGTTGGTTGATTAGCTTTGTGTGGTAGATGTCCTCTAAGGGACAGTGGCTCAGCCTCCCCAGTTACCTGAGGTGGATACTCTTGGTGCAGCCCTTTATGGGTTGCACAGTCTTTCTGAAGTTAAGCCTTGATAATTGTTGTTAGCACTAGGAGGGTTTGACCTCCAAGCCAATTGGCTGTGAGGATCAGCTGTGCTCAGGTTGGATGGGTGGTGTCTCTGGGCTGAGCAGGCAGTCTTGTTTTCCCGTTAACTCTGCCCTATGAGGCACCTGGGTCTCTGTGCCTGGTGGTAATGGCTGCACACACCTCTGAGAGAAAGCTGCCGCCAAGCTCTACCCACTGCCGGACAATTCAGCTTCTCCCCAAATGAGTCTGCACACCCAAAGTCTCACCCAGGATTGTAAAGCAATGAAGTCTAGTGGTTTCCCTTCTTTCTTTTTTTTCCTCCCAAATGAGAGCGTAAATCACGAGTCACCTCTGTGCATTCGCACGCTTCTGCAGTTCCCAAGTTTATGTGCCCTCTCCACAAGCTCGAAGACCTCTGCAGCACCCGAGTTTCAGCGTGCTTCCTCCAGTTTCACCCCATATGAGTGTGGGTTCCTCAGACCTCACCCAGAACTGGGGAATCAGTGCAGTGGGATGCCTTTGTCTCCCTCCCCATTCGAGAAAACCAGCCGGGTTTGCAGCTGCCCACCTTATCTACTCGAATGCACACGGCTCCGAACCTCTGACTCCGCACATATCCTCAACTCTGTCCTCTGCCGCTCCTCTGAGTCACAGTGTCCTATCTTTACTTTTATTTGTGGAATTTCCACTCAGCCAGCTTTCCGGTGATTCTGGATGATGTTCGTTCTGTCATTAAGTTGTAGTTTTGAAATTGTTGTGTGGGGCAGCAAGATACGTGTTTGTTTACCTATGCCACTATCTTGGTTCCTCCCCTATATTTTCATTTTATTTCATGTATTCTGACTGGTTCTTTATTATGTTTTCTAGTTCCATTTTTATGTTACCCATCTTTTTGTTGAAGTTTTCACTAAGTTCATCTACTCTTCGCCTAAGTTCATTGAACATCCTTATAACCAGTGTTTTGAACTCTGCATCTGGTAGATTGTTTGTCTCTATTTGTTTAGGTTTTTTTTTTTGAGTTTTATTCTGTTCTTTAATTTAGGAGATGTTTCTTTATCTCCTCTTTTTGGCAGCCTTCCTGTTTTTGTTTCTATGTATTAGGTAGAGCTGCTATGTCTCCTGGGCTTAGTAGAATGGCCTTTTTCAGTCGGTGTTCTGTGGGGACCAGTGGCACAGCCTCCCTGATAACCTAAGCAAGGCACTCCAGGTGGGCTCCACCATGTGTGCTGTGTACACCCTTCTGTTGTACTTGAACTTTGATTTCTATTGACATGTCAATGCGAGGGATTTATCCTCAGGCTGATTGGCTGCAAGAACTAACTGCAACCACTATGGAGAATTAGCTGTTCAAGGGCCAGTGCCTTTGAGCAGGACTTACTTCAGCTTGGCTCTGATGCCTACTCTTTCTATTCTTTGATTGTGTGACTGTTGGAAGTGGCTCTGGGACCACAGGGCATGAGCTACAAAGTGATTTACAAGTGAATTCTACTTGTGCTGGGTGTAGAGATGCACAGGCGAGGCCAAATTGTGAACCGAGGCTGGTTGCCACTAGTGCCAGGCCTGGGGACACTTAGCAAGAGATATGGGGCACCCCTTCCATTACAGATGCTGCTTGACAGATTTTAGAAAAGTCTGAAGTATAAGCCAAGACAGGCCATTAGTATGGAAAAGCCACTAGAAGTAGCTTGAGTGAGCCCACAAGTTGGGTGGGGTAGGATCTCAGGGAATTACCAGGGTGGAGTAAACAGTGTTATCCAGGTTAAAGGAGACTTAGATATGGTGCCCACATCCTGGCTCTGTGTGTAAAGGGCTCAGTAAAGGCACAATGGTCTCTGCCAGCACTTCTGTCTCAGTGAAAGCTGCCCCCGCCCCAGCTCTTGCCAAAATACCAGATAATACAGTTTCTCCCTATATGTCCTTGGTGCCTTTCAAGCTACTGTCTGAGCCCTGTAATTCAGAGGGAGTGAGTCCAAGTAAGTCTGTGTGTGGATCCTTTGAAAGGACCACCTGGGAATCCAGCAGCTCTCTGTCTCACTCAGCTACAATACACAATGGTTTTTATAGCCAGGTTACGGGGATTTCTCTTGCTGGCACCCATCTGGACTGGGGAGTCTGGGGCCCTGGTGTGGGGCTGGGACCTCTCACTCGTAATGAGGGAAACTGCAGCTGAGATATGCCTCTCCATTTTTAAAAAATATATATTTTAATTGATTTTTAGGGAAGGAGGGTGGGAGAGAGAGAAACATTAATATGAGAACCAAACTTCAATTGGCTGCCTCCTGCATACTCCCTTCTGGGAATCAAGCCTGAAACCTGAGCATGTGCCTTGATCATAAATGAAACTGGCAGCCTCTTGGTGTATGGGAAAATGCCCAACCAACTGAGCCACACCAGCCAGGGCTATCCCTCTCGATTTTTATATTATTTAAAAAATATATTTTTATTGATTTCAGAGAGGATGGGAAGGGAGAGGTAGAAACATCAATGATGGGAGAGAATCATTGATTGGCTGCCTCCTGTGTGCCCCACATTGGGGATAGAGCCTGCAACCCAGCATGTGTCCTGACCGGGAATTGAACCGTAAACTCTTGGTTCATAGGTCAACTCTCAACCACTGAGCCATGCCATCTGGGCTCTTTTTTAAATATTCTTAGTTATTGGATTTCTGTTTGGTTATATTTTAGACAGTTCTGAATGTTGGTTGTTCTGTAGTTTCATTTTATTTTATTTTTCTCATTAAACTTTGTTATTTTAATGGGTCTCAAAATTCTGCAACAGATTTTTGGTCATGTTGTTTCCATTAAAAAGTACTGATTTTAAAAACTAATAACTTAAAAAGTTCCACACACACAAAAGAACCAAATGGTCCACAAAACATTCTCCTTTCCTTCTAAAGATTTTACGATGCATTGTAATCATTAACCAGTCTTTTACTGTTAAACTTACATGGCCAATTGAGACAAACAGTTCTGAGACTGTTCTTTCACCACTGATAAAGACTGGGGTGGCAGGAGTTGGGAATAATATTCATTTAGCTTTCTGAGCTTTCTGGGCAAACTTGGTGACTTTGCCAGCCCCAGCTGCCTTCTTGCCCACTGCTTTGATGACATCCACAGCAACTTTCTCTTTCATGTCAGGAACATCGAAATGGCCTAGAGGAAGATAGTCAGATAAGCTCTCAAAACACATGGGCTTGCCAGGAATCATATCAACAATGGCAGCATCACCAGATTTCAAAAACTTGGGGCCATCTTCCAGCTTTTCCCCAGAACAACAAGCAATCTTCTCCTTCAGTTCTGCAAATTTGCAAGCAATGTGAGCTGTGTGACCATCCAGCACAGGTGCATATCCAGCAGTGATATGGCCTGGGTGGTTCAGAATAATCACCTGAGCTGTGAAGCCAGCTGCTTCCATTGGTGGATCATTTTTGCTGTCACCAGCCATATTGCCACAGCGAACATCTTTGACAGACACGGTCTTGACGTTCAAGCCCACATTGCGCCCAGGAAGAGCTTTACTTAAAGCTTCATGATGCATTTCAACAGACTTTACTTCAGTTGTAACATTGACTGGGGTAAAGGTGACCATCATGCTGGGCTTGAGAACACCAGTCTCCACTCGGCCCACAGGGACAGTACCAATACCACCAAATTTGTAGACATACTGGAGGGGCAGACGCAGGGGCTTGTTAGTTATATGAGTTGGTGGCAGGATGCAATCCAGAGCTTCAAGCAGTGTGGTTCCATTGGCATTGCCATCTTTACGGGTGACCTTCCATCCCTTGAACCAAAGCATATTAGCACTTGGCATGTTGTCACCATTTCAACCAGAAATTGGCACAAATGCTACTATGTCAGGTTGTAGCCCATTTTCCTAATGTAGGTGCTGACTTCTTTAACAATTTCCTTGTATCTTTTCTGGCTGTAGGGCAGCTCAGTGGAACCCATTTTGTTAATACCAATAATCAGCTGTTTCACACCCAGTGTGTAGGCCAGAAGGGCATCCTCATGGGCATGTCCATTTTTGGAGATACCTGCTTCAGATTCACCAGCACCAGCAGCAACAATTAGGACAGCACCGTCAGTCTGAGATGTGCCTGTAATCATGTTTTTAACGAAGTCTCTGTGCCCTGGGGCATCAATGATGGTCACATAATACTTGCTGGTCTTGAATTTCTACAGGGCGATATCAATGGTGACACCTGGCTCCCGTTCAGCTTTCAGTTTATCCAAGACCTAGGCATACTTTAAGGAGCCCTTCCCCACCTCAGCAGCCTCCTTCTCAAATTTCTTGATGGTTCTTTTGTTGATCCTACCACATTTGTAGAACAGATGGCCAGTAGTGGTAGACTTGCCAGAATCTATGTGTCCAATAACAATGTTGATGTGAGTCTCTTCCTTTCCCATCTTGGGTTTGAGTTAATGGTGGTTTTCATGACACCTGTGTTCTGGCAGCAAACCTGTTGCAAAAAAGCTGTAGTTTCATTTTAATTTTGATGTGATTGTTGGCGGATTCTAGTAGTACTGCATTTACCTGTGGCACCATCTTGATGGGGATCCTAGATTTGATTAATTACTTTTTCTTGCTTAATTTCTCTGACTAGAAATTTCAGTCCAATAGTGGTGAAAGCAGGTATCCTTGTCTTGTTCCTGGTCTTATGTGGAAAGCTTTCCATCTTTCACATATTGTCATTTAGCATTGACTTTTTCATAAATACCCTTTATTATGTTGAGACAATTATCTTATATTCCTAGTTTTTTAGTGTTTTTCTTTTTATCATGAGACTGTTGAAATCTGTCAAATGGTTTTTCTGCATCAATTGAGATAATTATGTATTTTTCATTTTCTTATATTAATGTAATTTTTAAATCATTCCTTGCATATTTGTGAATAATTTCTAATTAATCATGATATAAAGTTTTCTTTACTATGCTGCTGGCTTAGTTTTCTAGTATGTTGTTGAGGATTTTTGTATCAGTATGCATCAGGACTTTAGAGGTGATGGATATGTTTATGATTTATAGTGTGGTAAATAAACAAACCAGTAAAATATGTACATACCATATGAGCAAACATTTCCACTGTTTTGTATTACCATAGAAATATAGGTACACACATGCACAGGAAAGCATAGATAGATGTCTATTGTGGCATTGTAGGTAAGAGCTAAAATATTGAAAATAGCCTAAGTCATCACAAGGGAAAGAGCAAATGAACTGTGGTCAACCTGTATCAAAAGACTACAGCCATGCCCTAGCTGGTTTGGCTCAGTGGATAGAGTGTCAGCCTGTGTACTGAAGGGTCCTGGGTTCGATTCTGGTCAAGGGCACATGCCCGGGTTGTGGGCTTGATCTCCAGTAAGGGGCATTTAGGAGGCATCCTATCAATGATTCTCATCATTTATGTTTCTATCTCATTCTTCTTCTCACTTCCTCTCCGAAATCAATAAAAAATATATTTTTAAAATACTACAGTTATGCCGAAACCGGTTTGGTTCAGTAGATGGAGCGTCAGCCTGTAGACAGAGGGGTCCTGGGTTCAATTCCAGTCAGGGGCATGTGCCTTAGTTGTGGGCACATCCCCAGTGGGGGGTGTGCAGGAGGCAGCTGATCGATGTTTCTCTTCATCAATGTTTCTAACTTTCTGTCCCTCTCCCTCTCTGTAAAAAAAAAAAAATCAATATAAAAAATAAAAACACGATAGTTATTAAAAAGAATGAGATCCTTATATTGAAGCATCTTCAGAAATATTGTTAAGTAAAAATATGACAATAAATATAATATTTAGTTAAAATGCAAAACAGAAATATATAAATTTCTAAATAGATATATGTCAAATTGTGTTTAATTGTTGGCAGGGAATTGAAACTGCAGGTATGGTTAAAGCAGTACATTAAGATGAAAGAGGCTCGCTCAGTGGCTTTAGAACAATTTATTCTTCCTTCATGTCAGTAATTCCTTCAATGAGAGTACTGGCTCTTTTGCGTGGCTCTGCTCCATTGATTATTCAGGTTTCTAGCTTGCATTAATCTCACAGTCATGTGTTCCAAATGGCACACATGGTTTCCAAGGTTACTGAAAGGAGAGTGGAAAGATCACCCAGCCTTGTTTATAAGCATTAGAAGTGTCTTATATTACATTTGATAGCCCCAACATATGTGCGAAGGAGGCTAGGAAATGTAAGAGAACACATACTTTTTGATTAATAATTCTTACTTTCCAGAATCTATTTCATAGAAATAAAAATACCAGTAATTTGATAACTGTACAAGCATGTTAATTGTAGGCAGAATTGCTTTAAATGGACAAAACATAGAAATTATTTGAATGTTAATTAACAGGGGAATGATCTGAGTAATGTAAGGTACATTCAAACTGTAGAAAAATACAATGAGTGACCAGATTATTATGATCTCTGAACACATAATTATCTGGCCACTCAGTGTATATCCTATATAATAAAAAGCTAATCTGCAAATTGCCCCCTCCACCAGGAGTTTGACCAGCAGGCAGGCTGGCCAACCACCCATGTCCCCTCCCCCTGGCCAGGCTGGCCGGACCCCACCCGTGCACGAATTCATATATATATATGAATTCAGTATATATATATATATATATATATATATATATATATATATATATATATATATACTGAGTGCCCAGATTATTATGCATCCAGAGATCATAATAATCTGGCCATTCAGTGTATATTCTTTTTTTTGTGAAAATGAGAAGATACAGATAGGTTAAATAAAAGAAATAAAGGACAGATCACACAGAGTCACTATTAATGTCTTGCTGAATAATAACTCAGACTTTTTGTATTATATTGCATATAAGTTGTCATTATATGCCTGCATATATATGTGTGTGTGTATATATATATAATGTTTTACAATGTATTTTTTTCACTTTACAATATTCAATGAGAATCTTCTCATCCAAATGAATGAGACATCCTATTAAATGAATGAGATTGAGTCAAAAGATGAGATGTTGTAAAGAGTCATACGTAAACCAAAGGAATATTTAAGAATTGGAGTAAAATGATAGCAAATATTTAGCAAGAAAATGCACACCAAAAGAACCCAGTGGTAGCTATATTAATAACAGAAAATAATTGAATTCAGGGGGAAAATGCATCAAATGTGATAAGAACGGTCTGGGGAATGTCGAAGGTTAGAACGCAGAGCCCTAAACTCCTTTCTCAGACCCCTTATCTCTTCCAAATACATTTCCATTTCATCTCCCTCTCTTGTCATTTCTTCATTATTGAAATGGCTATAATCTATGTCCTTTTTAAATTCTTCGAGAGACTGAAGCAGTCTTTGCCTAAAATTCCCTTCAGTTTGCTGACATTCAAATTCTCCATAGGGACATTCTTCTCTCTTTGGCACAGGGCTCTTGGCTTTCCCTTAATTTTCTTTGCATAGTTTTTGTATGATGTAGTGTTTCCTGCTTAAGTCCAGGGAGAAAATGTAGAGTAAAATTGCTTGTCAGTTTCTCTTTGAAGCAAGATGCTCACCTAATTCCCCACCTCAGGTCCAGCCCTCAGAAGTTTGAGATTCCACCGCTTCCCAAACCTCCCCCCTTCTCTCCTTTCCCCTCCCTCAACAAGCCACCATTTATCCAGCAAACAAGGCTAATGGCAGACCAAGTGTGAGCAGTGAGCCTGCAAATTTTAACAGCTCTCTACTTTCCCATCTCCCACCCTCAGAGACCCAGGTCTAAGCATTTCCCTCTCTCTCTGACCTGTGAGAAATAGGGATAGTTTCTTCCTCTTTTTCTTGCCTGGAGATGTCTGTTAACCCAGATCCTGAGACCTGCAGACAGAAAGGAAGGGGTAGGGGAAGGGAGAGATGAAAGTTATTATCTGGAATCCAGGACCCTCATAACTATCGTTGCCCAACATTTCCTACCTCCTGGCTCCCTCCAGTTTCTATCCTTTTTTCCTGGATCTCTGTTTGCACCCCTAACGCCATAACCCTTGGGCCTAGTCCTTGCAAGGCCCACTGTTCCCTTTCTCCCCACCCTCTCAGGCTGGTGTTGAATGAGATTACTTTATATTTATCTCTAAATTTCTCAGTCTGCACCCCAGAATTCCAGCCATTCTCCACACACCAGCCCACACCTCATTTCCTTTAACAGAATTGGAGAGAGAAGGATATGGATAGAGAATGCTTACCAATCTGAGAGAAACTGATTATTTCCAAACTGTCATTGAATCTCTGAGTGTCTTCCAGGAGACTTCCACCTACTTCAGCCTCCCCTCCTACCACCTTTCAAAAATTACAGTTATCTCTGATGAATCTGCAGAGGTTTGGGGAAAGCCACTAGATTCAGCCATTACCATCCCATGGGGACCAACGGGTTCCCTCATACCAATCTGCTTGGATTTAAGGAATTTACGTCCTCCTTCTCTTAGCCACAAGCACCAATGCCTGCAGGGCAGTAAGGAGCTGGTACCCAGAAGAGAAAGAAGCCAGGGAATATAGGAACTTCATGTCAGCTCTTGGTCAAGTAAGGATTATGTCATCCTCCAACTCTGTTCCCCATTTTCCCCTCCCACCAGCTGCGCTGTAGAAGTGGAATGGCTAATCAACTTCCCAATCTCCACCACACCAGGCCCTGTCACTCATATTTTTCATTGTTAAAGCCAGAAGTTAAAAGTAGCCCCTTTTCTGTGGATAAAATTTGCCTTTCTCTGATTACCAGAGAAGGGCTGTATCTTCCCATAGTCATATTAAACATTGTTACATTTTAGTGGCTGTGTTGATAGAGAGGATTAGTCATTCTCTTCTAAGCCACAAGAATAGAAAGGTAACAGTTTCCCCCCCACACACCCCACCCCTCCACCAGTCAGTAAATAGCCACCATTTCCTTTGTAGTTCAATTCTTGAAACTATGGACAAAAAGGGGCCATGTGCTAACCTGACAAGCACAGGAGAGCCCTGCATGTCGTCCTTACAAACACAAGAGACCTAAAGTAAGCACATATGATGGGCTGAAATTAAAACTTTTAAACTAAAAGTGATACATGATGGGTAATCATGTCCTAAGACAGTATTTATCCCTAACAAAGGTCAATCTTCACCTTAACTAAGTCTGTATGTTGTCTTTTTGCATCTAGGATAACATAACTGATAAACTTGCCTTTGCAATAACAAAGTAATTTTCTTCCCCACCCCCTATCCCTCAAAGCACAGGCATTACACCAGAGCAGAGACTGCAAATCATGTTAATTGATGACTGTTAACTATCCTGTGGAAATACAGTGTATATCTATCATTTTACTTTTTACCTAACCCCAGAGGTTTCCCTTCTTTGCCTTCTCCCACCTCCCTAATCTATCACCAATGAATTTCATGTAACCTATTTATGTCTTATCTTTTGATTGTAATGGATAAAATAAGGTACAAAACTTCTACTTTCTGGAGCACTTTCTCAATCTGTTCGAATTTTGCTTCCTCACAATTGCCAGTTTGGCTCAAATAAACTCACAAAAATTCTCTATGTGTTTGAACATTTCTTACATTGACAAAGCAAAATTGGAGCAGGTAGGGTAAATTGAAAAAGTCAATGATTGGGATTTTGTTTTTCACCTTTATTCTGATCATTTCTTATCCTTTTCTATAAACTTATTTTATTTTTTAATAATCAGAAATATAACAATCAGAAATAAAATCCAAATATGTTCATTTGGAAAAAAGATTCAAAATAGGAAGATAAAAAGACCTAGCCACCTGTTTTTGTTGCTGAGTCATAAGATAAATATAAACCCTCCAGGCAGACACATTTTTTGAAGTTTAAAATGTACAGGGCAGCTGTATAGGCTACCCGTTTGAAGCATTCTTAGATATGTGAAACACTTTTATTAAGTGAGCCACTGAAGCCATAATTCCACAGTACCTAGCCCATAGATTTTTTAAATCTCAAATGTCAGTCATAAAAATGTATTAGTTCAATCTCAGTATCATAACTCTCTATTCTAGTTTGTACCATACCCTTTTATTTCCTTCAATGATGTATTTTAAAAAAATCCTACCTTTCCTCAACACTCTCATTCAGAATCAAATAGTTTTTTCATCTCCATCCTAAGACCGTATTCAACCACAATGGGTAATTAGAAGCACTAATAAAAACCGGCTACTTTTTAGACACTAAATCTTTTGTTGCTAAGGATTTTGATAACAATCTAAGTGTATTTGTTCTTGATGATTTGTTAGCTTGAAACAGATGCAACAGAAAAAGGGATGTGTTCTTAAAACTTGTTTTTAGGCCCAGCTGGTGTGGCTCAGTGTTTGAGGATACACCTTTGGATCAGGAGGTCATGGTTTGATGAACCAGGAGGATTCCAGGTTCTGGTACTTGCAAGTATAGGTTTGCAGACTTGGTCCCCAGTGGGGGACAAATAGGACAGATCAATATTCTCTCTCATCAATGATGTTTTTATCTCACTCTCTCCCTCTCCATTCCTCTTTGAAATCAATAAAAATATACTTAAAACAAGCAAAAAACAAACTTGTTTTTAGAAAGACTATGGCTCATTATGAACACAAAGTTGCCACTAACCAAGTTGATGTAAATGGTTCCAGAAAATTCTTTTAAAGAGAGAAGAGGTCTTTTAAAAATGAAGTATTGTTATCACAGATATTAAGGAACTAGAGGCCCGGTCCATGAAATTCATGCATGGGGTGGGGGAGGGGGGTTGTCCCTCAGCCCAGCCTGCACATTTTTCCAATCTGGGACCCCTCAAGGGATGTCTGACTGCACATTTAGTCCTGATCCCACTGGAATGTTGGACCTAAACAGGCAGTTGGACATCCCTCTCACAATCCAGGACTGCTGGCTCCCAACTGCTTGCCTGCCTATCTTCCTGATTGCCCCTAATTACTTCTTCTTGCCAGCCTGATCACCCCTAACCACTCCCCTGTCAGCCTGATTGATGCCTAACTGCTCCCCTGCCAGCCTGTTTGTTCCTAAATACCCTCCCTTGCAGGCCTAGTCACCCCTAACTGACCTCCCCTGCAGGCTTAGTCCCCCCAACTGCTCTTCTCTGCAGGCCTGGGTCCCCCCCCCAACTGCCCTTTCCTGCAGGCCTGGTCACCCCCAACTTCCCTCCTCTGTCAGGCTGGTCATGCCTAACTGCCCTCCCCTGCAGGCTTGATTGATCCCAACTGTCCTTTCTTGTAGGCCTGGTCCCTCCCAACTGCTCTCCCCTGCTGGCCATCTTGAGGTGGCCATCTTGTGTCCACATGATGGCATAATCTTTGACCACATGGGGGCAGCCATCTTGTGTGTTGTAGTGATGGTCAATCTGAATATTACTCTTTCGTTGGATAGGATAGAGGCCTGGTGCATGGGTGCGGGGGGGCAGTTGGTTTTCCCTGAAGGGTGTCCTGGATCAGGGTAGGGGTTTCTTGGGGGAATAGGGCGGCCTGGGCGAGGGGCCTATGATGGTTTGCAGGCCAGCCATGCCCACCGGCAACTCAATTGAAGACAGGCCCTGGTATCTGGAATTTATTTATCTTCTACAATTAAAACTTTATAGCATAGAGCAGAGCCAAGCCTCCTGCTTGCTCCCTGGTGGCAGCCATTTCTGTTGGGATTTATTTATCTTCTATAATTGAAACTTTGTAGCCTTGAGTGGAAGCCTGGACCTGCCAGTGTGTGTGGAAAGTTAGGCTTCCTCCATCACTAGGGAAACCCAAGCCTCCCTTCTGCTCACTCCCTGGCTGCAGCCATCTTGGTTGGGGTTAATTTGCATACTTGCTCCTGATTGGCTGGTAGGCATGGCTTGTGAGCACAGCAGAGTGATGGTTAATTTGCATATTGCTCTTTTATTAGATAGGAATTGTTAGTTGTGACAGAGGCCAAAGATTTGTTGGTGGGGTGGGGAACTCCTGAATCCTCTGTGAACAGCTTTTCATGCAGTTGTTTAGACTTATGATTTTCAAATGGCTGGAGAGATACAGGTGCTGAAGATTTTGACATTTTTAGTGAGAAGCATAGCTTTGAAATGATATGAGTTTGAATTAATTGCATTTACTTACTTGTTGTTTAACCTGGATTTAAAGATTGAATATTTAAAGTTCCCTGTGCCTTATCGGGCTGGTATAGCTCAGATGGTTGATTGTTGACCTAAGAACTAGGAGGTCACAGTTCGATTCCGGTCAGGACATGCCCTGGTTGCAGGCTCAGTCCCATAGCGGGCAGGCAGAAGACAGCTGATTAGTGATTCTCTCTCATTGATGTTTCGATCTCTTTTTCCCTCTCCCTTCCTGTCTGAAATAAATAAAAATATATAAGAATAAAAAATTTTAAAAATAAAGTTCCCTGTGCCTCATCTATAAAATGTGGCTAATAGATCTAAGTACTTTACAGAGTTGTCATGATTAAATGATATTCTATCTAATAAAAGAGTAATATGCAAATTGATTGTCAATCCAACACAAAATTGTTGCTTCCATGTGGTCAAAGATCCTGCCCCCATGTGGACACAAGATGGCCACCACAAGATGGCCAGTAGGGGAGAGCAATTGAGAAGGAACAGGCCTGCAAGGGAGGGTAGTTGGGGGGGATTCAGGCCTACAGGGGAGAGCAGCTGGGGGGAACCAGGCCTGATGGGGAGGGCAGTAAGGGGCAATTAGGCTGGTAGGGAAGCAGTTAGGCATCAATCAGGCTGGCATGGGAGTGGTTAGGGGGTGTTCAGGCTGGCAGGCAGAAGCAGTAAGGGGCATTAGGAAGGCAGGCAGGTAAGCAGTTAGCAGCCAGCAGTCCCAGATTGTGAGAGGGATGTCCAACTGCCTGTTTAGACCCGATCCTACCTGGGGTCACGGACATCCCCCCCATGCATGAATTTTATGCACCGGGCCTCTAGTAATTTATATAAAGCATTTAGTGCATAAATAATAAATATCAAATGCTCCAATAAACAACAGGTCTTAATGATTACCTCCTAAGAATCTTAGGAATCCTTCCAGTTCTCATTTTGGTTCCATTGCCACTCCAATAATGCAAGAAGCCATCAATTCCTGGACCACTTCAGCAACATTTACTGATCTTGTCTTACATCTTGCCACCTTCAATAGAATAATGATGCCAAACAACAGATATGCTCGTATCACAGCTCTTCATTATTTTACTTCATTCTCCAGAAATCCCATTAGATAAGGATATCTTTCATTGATCCTCTAAACATTTCACAGAGTACATCTCTGTTTATAAGTAAAAGCTTCCATGAAAATACATGCAAATATAAGCAAGGTAAGATATTGAGTTATATTTGAGCTGTTTCCCTGGTAATGGCTGATGAGACTCATAAGTGATGAGAGCGAGATATTATGTGGAAAGGTTGGAGGTGGGAGGTGAGAGTACACCGTTGTATAGTTCTTAAATGAATTGGTATAGTAGTAGTTGATGATAAATTATAATACATTAATAATGCATATTATAAACTTTAAAGCAAGCACTAAACATAAAGTCAAGGATTATACCTAATCAGCCAAAGTGGAAATAAAATAGTAAAGTACCATTAATTATTTTTTCAAGCAGAGATAGAGAGTAAAAAGGAACAACAATGAAAAGATGGCATATGAAAGAAAATAGCAAAATACCATATTTAAACTCAATCACGTTATAACTACAATAAATATTAATTGTTTAAATACTCCAAATAAAAGTGAGATATTGAAAATTGGTTAAAAATTCTAACCACTTATGTAACTATTATGAGAAACACTTTAATGCAAAGACACAAATGGGTTAATAGTAAAAGAAAGAAAAAATAGTATGGAAATACTAGTCATAAGAAAATGGGCACAGCCAACATCATACTCAATGGGCAAAAACTAAAACCATTTCCCCTAAGAACAGGAACAAGACAGGGTTGCCCACTCTCACCACTCCTGCTCAACATAGTACTGGAAGTATTAGCCACTGCAATTAGACAAGAAGGAGAAATAAAAAGCATCCAAATTGGAAAAGAAGTAAAGCTGTCCTTATTTGCAGATGACATAATATAGTACATAAAAAACCAAAAGACTCCATAAAAAACTGTTAGATTTAATAAATGAATTCGGCAAATTAACGCCAAGAAATCTATGGCATTGCTATACACCAATAGTGAACTTACAGAAAGAGACACTAAAAAAGCAATCCGAATTATCATCTCACAAAAAGATTAAGATACCTTGGAATAAATTTAATTAAGGAGGTAAAAGACTTTTATGTGGAAAACTACAGGATACTGAAAAAAAAGATAGGGGAAGATGTAAGCAGATGGAAAAACATACCATGTTCATGGGTTCGTAGAACTAACATCATTAAAATGCCCATACTATCCAAAGCAATCTGTAGATTCAATGCACTCCCCATGAAAATACCAATGGCATGTTTCACAGACCTAGAAAGAACTCTCCAAAAATTCATCTGGAATAAAATATGACCCAAATAGCCACAGCAATCCTGAGAAAGAAAAACAAAGTAGGTGGGATCTCAATACCAGATTTAAAGCTGTATTACAAAGCCACTCTTCTCAAAACAGCCTGGTACTGGAACAAGAACAGACATATAGACCAATGGAATAGAATAGAGAATCCAGATATCAACCCAAACCACTATACTCAATTAATATTTGACAAAAGAGGCATGAACATACAATGGAGTAAAGACAGTCTCTTCAAAAAATGGTGTTGCAAAAATTGGACAGATATATGCAAAAATATGAAACTAGACCAGCAACTTATACCATATACAAAAATAAACTCGAAATGGAAAAAGGACTTAAACATAAGACAGGAAACCATAAAAATACTAGAGGAATTCACAGACAGAGAATTCTCAGACATATGCTGAATCAGTTTCTTCACAGATACCACTCCTAGGGCAATGGAAACTAAAGAGAAAATAAACAAATGGGACTACATCAAAATAAAAAGCTTTTGTACAGCAAAAGAAACCATCAACAAAACAACAAGAAAGCCCACTGTATGGAAAAACATATTTGCAAATGTTATCACTGATAGAAGTTTAATCTTCAACATCTATGTAGAACTTATACAACTTAATAAAAGGAAGGAAAATGATCTGATAAAAAAAATGGGCAGTAGACCTAAATAGAATATTTTTAAAAGAAGACAGAAGGACAGCCAAGAGACATATAGAAACATGCTCAAAGTCACTAATTATGCAAGAGATGCAAATCATAATGACAATACAGTACCACCTCACACCTGTCAGAATATCAATCATCAACAAATCAACAAATGACAAGTGCTGGCAAGGATGAGGAGAAAAAGCAACTCTTGTGAATTGCTAGTTAGTGGTAATGCAGACTGGTGCAGCCACTGTGGAAAACAGTATGGAGTTTCCTCAAAAAACTAAAAATGGAACTCCCATTTGACCTAGTAATCCCACTTCTAGGAATACATAACAAGAAACTAGAAACACCAATCAGAAAGGATATATGAACCCCTATGTTCATAGTGGCACAATTCCCCATAGCTAAGATTTGGAAAAGGCTAAATGCCCATCAGCAGATGAGTGGATTAGAAAACTATGATAGGAGGAACCAAGATGGCGGCATAGGTAAACACCTATTGTGCTGCCCAGTGCAACAATTCCAAAACTACAACATAACAACAAAACAAACATTATCCAGAATCACCGGAAAGCTGGCTGAGTGAAAATTCCACAAATAAAAGTAAAGGTGGGACACTGAGATGCAGAAGAGCAGCGGAGCACAGCCTTGAAGATACACGCGGAATCAGAGGTTAGCAGCATGGAGCGCGCATGGGCTGTAGGGCTGGCAGCAGCAATCCCAGCTGGATTTCTCCAACGGGGAGGGAGGAGACATCCCACTGCACAGATTCCCCAGTGCCAGGCTAGGCCCGAGGCCTGGGGTTCACACGCTAAAAGCCGGACACGGCAGAGGTCTCCGAGTTTGAGGAGAGTACATGTAGCTTAGAACAGCAGTCTGTGCGCGTAAAGTGCACGACAGCACAGACGCTCAACATGCTCCCTCATAAGGGAGACCACTGGACAGCTTTGTCTTACAACCCTGGGTAAGACTTTGGGTGTGCAGACTCATTTGGGGAGTGGCAGTGTTGTCTGGCAACGGGTGGAGACCAGCGGCGGCTTTCTCTTGGAGGTGCGCAGCCGTTACCACCCAACACAGAGACCCGCGGGCTGCAGAGGACTTAGCTGATGCTGACGTTGCCTGCTCAGCTCAGAGTCTCCGCACATCCAACCTGAACACAGCTCACCTCCACAGCCAATTGGCCTGGAGGTCAAACCCTCCTAGTGATAACAACAATTAGCTGGGCTTAACTCCAACAATACTGTAGAACTCATAAAGGGTTGCAGTAAGAGTATCCATCTCAGGTAACTGGGGAGGCTGAGCCACTGTCCTTTAGAGGACATCTACCACACAAAGCTAATCGACCAACTCAGGAAAGCAGCCACCATGCAGAGACATGGAAAGAAATCAGATGTGAAAGAAATGGAGGGAAAAAACTATTGGACATAGAATTCAAAACCACGGTTATAGGCTTTTCATGACACTCCTAGAAAAGGCCAAGAACTACAAGGAAATAAACAAGACCTATGAGGAAATTAACAAGACCTACAAGGAAATGAACAAGACCTGCGAGGAAATGAACAAGACCTACAAGGAAATGAATGACACCTACAAGGAAATGAATGAGACCTACAAGTAAATGAACAAGACCTACCAGGATAAGAATGAGACCCTCAAGGATATGAAAAAGGACCAACTAGAAATCAAGCATACACTGACTGTAATAAAAAATATTACACAAAGTCCCAAAAGCAGTCCAGAGGGCCACAAGAACCAAGTCAAAGATTTCAAATACAAAGAAGCAAAATCCACTCGGCTGGAAAAGCAAGAATCAAAAAGAATCCAGATAATTGAAGATAGTGTAAGGGGCCTCTGGGACAACCTCAAGCATGCCAACATCCGAATTATGGGGGTGCCAGAAAAAGAGAGAGAGCAAGGTAATGAAAACCTACTTGAAGAAATAGTGACTGAAAACTCCCCCCCACCTGGTGAAAGAAACTGACTTAAAAGCCCAAGAAGTACACAGAACCCCAAAATATAGGAATCTAAAGAGGACCACACCAAGACACATCATAATTTAAATGCCAAGAGCAAAAGATAAAGAGAGAATATTAAAAGCAGCAAGAGAAAAACAGTTGGTTACCTACAGGGGAGCACCCATATGATTGTCAGAGGATTTCTCAACAGAAACGATGCAGGCCAGATGGGAGTGGCAAGAAATATTCAAATTATGAGTAGCAAAAATCTATAACCAAGATTACTTTATCCAGCAAAGCTATCATGCAGAATTGAAGGTCAGATAAAGTGCTTCACAGATAAGAAAAAGCTAAAGGAGTTCATCACCGCCAAACCAATATTACATGAAATGCTGAAAGATATTCTTTAATAAGAGGAAGAAGAAAAAGGTAAAAATATAAATTATGAACAACAAATACACATCTGTCAACAAATGAATCTAAAAATCAAGGTAATTAATAATCTGATGAACAGGATAAACTGGTGAATATAACAGAATCATGGACATAGGGAGGGAATGGACTGACAATTCTTGGGGAGAAAATGGGTATGGGAAGGGCAGCAAGAGACTGGACAAAAATCTTGCAACAATGGGAGGGGACAGTGGGGGGGGAGGTGAGGGTACAGAGTGGGATGGGTACCTTGTGAAGGGGAGCTATAGGGGGATAAAAAGGGGGGAACAATGTAATTAATAAACTGAACAATAAAAAAAGAAAACTATGGTACATCTACACAATGGAATACTATGCTGGTATAAAAAAGAAGGAATTCTTACTATTTGCAGCAGCATGGATGGATCTGGAGAGAATTATGTTAAGTGAAATAAGCTAGGCAATGAAAGAAAAATACCACATTATCTCACTCATTTATGGAAAATAAAGAACATTATAACCTGATGAACAAAAAGATAGATACAGAGGCATTAAAGCACTGAACAGACTGTCAGATTATAGCAGGAAGGCTAAGGAGTGATGGGAATAAAGGGAAAGAGATCAACCAAAAGACTTGTATGCATGCATATAAGCACACCAATGGACACAAGACCCTGGGGGGTGGGATGAGGGCATGTGACAGGGGTAGGGGAGGCTGGGGGAAGATCAATGCAGGAGAAAAGGGATATATGTACTACTCTATGGAATACTTTAAACAATAGAAAAAGAAAATGGGGGTGACTAGATTAATATAAGCAGAGTTGATTTCAGAAAATAAAATGTCCATCCACAGGTGAATAGATAAACACACACACACACACACACACACACACACACACACACACACACATTTATATATACACTGAGTGGCCAGATTATTATGATCTCTGAATGCATAATAATCTGGCCACTCAGTATATATCCTATATAATCCTATATAATAAAAGGGTAATACGCAAATTGTCCCCTCAACCAGGAGTTTGACCAGCAGGAAGGCTGGCCAACCGCCCATTTCCCCTCCCCCCTGGCCAGGCTAGCTGGATCCCACCCATACACAAATTCATGCACCGGACCTCTAATACACACACACACACACACACACACACACACACACACACACTGGGTGGCCAGATTATTATGTGTTCAGATATCATAATAATCTGGGCACTCAATGTATATGAATATAATTCAGTCTTAAAAAGATATGAAATTCTGACACATGCTACAACATATATAAACTTTAAATATATTATGCTAAGCAGAATAAGTCAGGCATAAAAGGAGAAGTATTGCATAATTTCACTGCAATGAGATACCTAGAGTAGGCAAATTTATAGAAAGAGAAAGTAGAATAGTGGTTGTCAAGGGTTGGGGGAAGAGAGAAATGTGGAATTATTATTAATGGACATAAAGTTTTAGTTTGGGAAGATGAAGAAAGTTCTGTAGATGGATAATAGTGGTTGGTGGTTACCAACAGTGTGAATATACCTAATATTACTGAACTATACACTTAAAATGGTTAAAATGGTAAAAATGGTAAATATTTTGTTATGTACGTATATGTTTTTCCTGTAATACAAAATATATTTAAAAATGATGAATGGGTTAACTTTGGATTAAGAGACCTAAGAGACCTATCAAGGAAGGGTAATGTGTGTGTGTGGTATTAGATCCTCATTCAAACCAATGTAAAATAAAAAACTTAAAAACAGATTTAAAAAAAACCCTCATGGACATGGACAAGTATATGGTGATTGCCAGGGAGGGGGTGGGGGAAGGTGGAGAAGGCTATAGGGAGGATAAAATTCTATATAATAAAAGCCTAATATGCAAATTATCCCCTCAGGCAGTCATTCAACCAGAAGTTCTATGACTCACTATGATGTGCACTGACCACCAGAGGGTAGTGTGGAACATGGTGGGCATCAGCTACACAGCGCTGGCATCAGGCAGCAATGGAGGCGCTGCAGGCTCTGATGTGCCCCTATGAGAGTAGGACCCTGACAGAATGGTGGAGCAGGTGAGCAGTCAGGACCAGGCCAAGGTGGGTGTGAGCAGGGGCCCAATAGCCCTGCTGATCACCCTGCAGATGGCAACCAGTGGCCAACAGGCCTTGATTGCCTAATCAGGGCCAGGCCCCAGGCTGGGACAGAGAACTGGGGGTGGGTAGCAGCAACCAATCTTCATTGGCTTCCCATCAGGGGGCTCTAGCCATTCACCAGCTACCTGGGGAGGGGCGGTGATGAGACAGAGGTGCATTGAGAATGTGGGGTGTCCACTGAGCTCACTCTCCTGCTAACGTCCCCCGGGATGCCAGGGTTCACGTATCAGGGAGCCCCCATGCTCAGGTACTGGGTGCCTGGAGGAACCAGGTGCTGCCCAGGGACCAGAAGTCAGCTGAAACCTCCCCTTCCATGCCAGATGCTCACACTTTGATCACTGGCCAGGCCTAGGGACTGCACCTGTGCATGAATTTCATGCACCAGGTTTCTAGTATAATAATAATTTAAAAAAAAGAAAGACAAATACCTTATGTTCTCACCTATATGTGGAATCTAATGAACAAAATAGACAAACAAAATAGAGACTCAAGATAGAGAGAACAGACTGGCAGGTGTCAGAGGGGATGGGTAGCAAGGTTGGTGACAAAGTTGAAAGGATTAAGAAAAATCCTCTTAGACAGACAACAGTATGGCGATTATCAGAAGGAAAAAGTGGTTGGGAGAGGTAGAGAAGGATAAAGGGGAGATAAATGGTGATGGAAGGAGACTTGTCTTGGGGTGGTGAACACACAATACAATATACAGATGACGTTTTATAGAATTGTACCTGTGAAACCTATGTAATTTTATTATCTAGTGCCAGTAAATTTTAAAAAGTTATAATGGTGAAATAAGTCAGACAAAGACAAATACCATATGGTTTCACTTATATGTGTAATCTAAAAAACAATAAAATAGAACAAAAACAGACTCATAGAAACAAAGATCAAACAAATGGTTGTCAGAGGGGAGGGGCATGTGGAGATAGTGAAAGGTTGAAGGGGCATATAGGCAATAATATTTTGATAAGTTTGCACAGTGACAGATGATTACTAAACTTAGTGTGCTGATCACATTGTAAGGTATGTAAATATCAAATCATTATATTATACATCTTTAATATAATATTATATAGCAATTATCCTATCTAATAAAGACAGAATATGTAAATTGACCATAACTCTGCAACAAAGATGGCAGCACCTTCAACCAATAAGGAGGGAATATGCAATTTGATGCAACAAGGTGAGAGGAAGAAGGTGGCTCTGGCCAGAGCGAAGGCAGTGCTGGTATCCAGGGGAAGAAAGGTCAATTCTTGCACAAATCTTTGTGCATCGGGCCTCTAGTACTTAAATAAAAAATAAAAGATTAAAGGTACAATATGGTAAGAAAGGAGGCAGTGGAATAGAAACAGATTTACCATAAGTTGGAAATTATTGTAGCTTAGTGGTGAGTACATCAGGTTATATTATATTTTTCCAATCAACTTCTGGATATATTTGGAATGTTTCATAATAAAAGCTTTAAAAATATAATGACAAAATTTAAAAATTAAGCCATCCAGTGGGAGAGGCATTTGCCACACATATAACTCACAAATAACTCATATGCAGATAAAAATATGCTGATGGAGCCCTAGCCAGCTTGGCTCAGTGGATGGAGTTCAGCCTGTGGACTGAAGGGTCTTTGGTTTAATTACGGTCAGGGGCACATGACTGGGTTGTGGGCTCAGTCCCCAGTGGAGGGTGTGCAAGAGGCAGCCAATTGATGATTCTCTCTCATCATTGATGTTTCTCTCTCCCTCTCCCTTCCTCTCTGAAATCAATAAAAATATATTAAAAGAAAAAAAAGAGTGATGATGAAGCCAAGAATAGATGATGGCTGAAAATTAAAAAATATATATACATGCTGATGGGAATGTAAATTAATGCAATCACTTTGGAAAACATTTTGTCATTATCTACTAAAGGTGAAAATATGGATACTTATGACTCAGGAATTCCACTTCTAATATATACCTGTCAGAGATGTACAAATTTGTTAATAATAGCATTATTTATAAGTAGCCAAAAATTGGGAAATGATATCCATAATGATGAAAATGAATAAATGCATTATATGTTTTATTCATGCAATGATATAACATATGCAATAAGAATGAACCAGATCTATACATAAAAACATGATTATATAAACATATTAATATAATTTGAGTGCTGTAAGAAAGGTCAAATGAGTAAAATCAGTGTGATTAAATTTATATAAAGTTAAATCATAGGCAAAAGTAAATGATTAGGAATGCAGATACAGGTAAAAAAAAACTATAAAGAGAAGCAAGGAAATAATTACAGTAAAATTTGGGATAGCGATTACCTCTGGTGAGGAGGGAGGATTTTGTGATTAATAAAACAATCATCAGAGGGGTCAAAGGAGTTTGCAATTTTCTATTTCTTAACTTTGGTTTGTTACATGTTACATGAGTATTTATTTTATAATTATTCACTTATGGTTTATGCACTTTTCCATAGATGTGTTATATTTCACAATTTAATGATAAAAGGAAGAAATGCTATTAATATAATTAATTAACATAGGATGATATAAGTTTTCCTAATCCTGTAAAGAGATCCAAATGGGTTAAACATTTAGATGTAAAAACAACAACAAAAATATAAGAATAAATAATAAGAGGTTAACGTAAATGTACTTATGGAATGGGGAAACCCTTTAAAAACATCAATAAGGACTGATACAGCAATTAGAATGTATGAATATAAAAATCCAAGTTTTATGTGGATAGGAAGTTTCCTATACTATTAATGGTACAGTGATTCTGCAGACAAATCTAGCACATCTCAGAATTTAACTAAGTAACTAATAAGGAGCATGCTAAAGAACAATGGTGTAAGATTTCTCACTGAAATTTTTTACCCTTCAGCAAAAATGTATTGAGTACTTGATCTTTACATGAGCTTTGTTGGTGAAAAGCCACCTTATTTAAAAAAAGAAAAAGTAACCACTTGAAAACAAAATGTTCATCAGTCTCCCATAAAACATAGTTATTCATATAATATAATAGTATGTAGCCATTTAAAAATATCACATAGAAATAAGTGTATATTCTGATGGACTTTTCTCAGTCTCTGGATCCATTCTTGTTCATCAGCTACAGGGGGAAGGCTTGGGTGGATGGGAGGTGGATGCTGGGGGAGATCAACTAAAGGACTTGTATGCATGCATATGAGCATAACCAATGAATGAAAGACACTGGGGCAGGGAGGGGCGAGGGTAGGGATATGTGCTGGGGGGTAGGGGAGGCTGGGGGGAGGATAAGGGGGAGGGGGAAAGGAAAACATGTACTACTATTAATTATAAGTTATACTGCAAAAAATCAATAAAAATATATTTTAAAAAAATAAATGGAGTACATGCATTAAATTTAAAAAAATATCACATAGATCTAATATATAATGAAGTGAAATATTGTCAAGACACATTGCTAAGAATATAATATATATATTTATACACACACACACACACACACACACATACACATACACACACATATATACACACACACACCATACTGTCCACCATGTTTATCCCCAGATAATGGAATTAGAGGAATGATAGGCTCTTCTTATACTTTCAAAACACAATGAAAGACAGTTACAGTGATTTATTGTATGTCCACTGATATGTGTCAGTTTGGAGGTGGATAGGGTAGATGGGGAGAACACAAATGCCAACTACAAGGTATTTGTCCTCTAGAGATCTCCGAGAACCTTACCTTTGGTGATTTCCTGCTATAGGCCAAGCATATTGCCCAATGGCATTGTAGTCCAGTAACCTATCTCATGTGACCTCTTGCCAGCCTATGAGGTAAATATTGTTTCCTATATTTTACACATGAGAAATTGGATGCTTGTTCATGATTATAGAACAATTTATCTGCCTGTTTTTTCCTCTATGCCCATTTGCCTTAATTATCAGCCATTTCCTGTGAAAGCCATATCTGGGCTTCTTAACAGTTTCTTGATGATCATAAAAAATAGATGCTTATTAAGTACCCATGAGTACCTGAAGGTGTGGGGGTTTCTGACACAACTTTAGGTGAAATATTTTAAATTTAATTATATATAGATATTTAAAACAAATATTTTAAAGCTGGTTACCAGAACCATTTTGAGGATGAGGAAAAGTGGGCAGAGAAGCCTCTAGGGTAATGACAAATAAATGCCTCTATTAGTCAGGTTCTGCAGTGTAACATAACCAATAGAAAATTATAGATAGATTTATTTTGAGAAATTAACTTATGTAATTATGGAGGCTGGAAAGTCCAAAATCTACAAGGTGGCTGGCAGGTTGAAGACCCAGGAAAAGCCAATGTTGAAGGCCATCTACTGGCAGAATTCCCTCTTGCTTGGGGAAGGTCAGACTATTGCTCTATTTAGGCCTCCAACTGATTAGGTGAAGCCCACCCACATTATGAAGACCAATTTATTTTACTGAAAGTCCACAATTTTAAATGTTAATCACACCCAAAAATACCATAACAAAAATATCCAGAACAATGTCTCACTCAATAGTATAGCCTACAATGGATAAGGAACAATTAGAACAAATAAATACTTTTGTTGGCTTAATATTTTTATGTGAAGGCTTAATTACTCCTTTAAAAAGAGAGCACTTTCTATGCTGTCTGGCAAGGGTGGGGAACATGTGGCCTTGCCAAGGCATTAGGAGTGAGTTAATTAAATGTTTGACCAAACATAGCAGGCTAATTTTTAAGTTAATAATTTTGTATGGCCCTTGTATCTTATATAATAAAGAGGTAATATGCAAATTGACCCTCACATTGTCACATAAGATGGACACCCCCGTGTGGTCAAAGATGACTGGCAGGAAAGCATAGTTGTGGGTGATCAGGCTAGCAGGGGAGGGCAATTGAGGACAACCAGGCCTGCAGGGGAGGGAAGTTGGGGGTCCAGGCCTGCAGGGGAGAGCAGTTGGGGGCAACCAGGCAAGCAGGGGAGGGCAGTTGGGGGCAACCAGGCCTGCAGGGGAGGACAGTTGGGGGCAACCACGCTGGCAGGGTAGCAGTTAAGCATCGATCAGGCTGGCAGGGGGATGGTTAGGGGGTGATCAGGCTGGCAGGCAGGTGAGCAGTTGGGAGTCAGCCATCCCGGATTGTGGGATAGGGCCTAAACTGGCAGTCGGACATCCCCCAAAGGGTCCCAGATTGGAGAGGGTGCAGACTGGACTGAGGGACACCCCCCCTCCAATTGCATGAATTTCGTGCACTGGGCCTCCAGTAATGTTATAAATATCCTAATGGCCCTTGGTAGAAAAAATATTCCCCACCCCTGCTCCAGAGTATGTTCTCTGACTACAAAAAATTAATTAGTTAAAAATCAGAAACATACAGAACCATTGGTGTTTAGAAAAAAAAACCAATATTTTAAATAACACTTGTAAATAATATATGGCTCAAAAAGGAAATTACAAGGCAAATTAGGAATATTTCAAACTCAATGATAACATCAAATTTGGTGATGTTAAAACAGTGCTTAGAGGAAAAGCTGTAGTTTTAAATACATTAGAAAAGAAGAGAGATTTAAAATCAATTATCTAAATTTCTATCTACAAAAGTTAGAGAAAAAAAGATATTGTAGCCAAAATAAATAGAAGGAATGAAATAGTAACAATAAAGGCAGAAAACAATGAAATAGAAAACTGATTTCTTTAAAAAGCAGAAAAAAATTGCCCCAGGGCCTAGCCAATTTGGCTCAGTGGATAGAGCATAGGCCGGCCAACTGAAGGGTCCACAGTTTGATTCCGGGCAGAATCATATGCCCAGGTTGCTGGCTTGATCCCCAGTAGGGGGCGTGCAGAAGACAGCCAATCACTGATTCTCTCATCATTGATGTTTCTCTCTCTTCCTCTCTGAAATCAATAAAAAAAATTTTTTTAAAGCAGAAACAATTAACAAAGGCAAATATTGTTTTTTGAAAATATTATATGATCATTAAACTTCTAATAAATGAACCAAGAAAAAAATAATTACCATGGCTGGTTAGCCAGAGACGGGTAAGATTCCTCAGGGAAGGAACAACCTAAGACAGGCACAGTCGCAGAGGGGCCAACAGGAGAGAACTAAAAGGTCAACAGAGGTGGGGCACAGACCCTCATCCACAAACCTTGCAGGGGTTTGAATTCTCAACCCTCCTAAGGGAGGTCTCCTACCCCCATGGCTGCTTCGCCTCCCATACACAACTCATACGGGGACCCAGGCGGCAGACAGAGACTCGGCCAGCAATAGCTGCTGTATATCTAAATTCAGTCTATTACCAGGAATGCTCGGGACCTACTCAAAATTGCAAATATTCCTTTCCACTAGTATTCACAGGGTAAACTAAGATTTCTGCTTGAGTATTAAAATTGACAGGAAAATAGTAATCAAGTTTTCAGATTAATTTAAATTGGCCAAGTGAAATACGAGAATACTCAAGAAAATTATAGTGTACTGGACAAAAAGCTTTTCCTAAAACATTAACTGAAAAATCTATTAGTAGTTCATCTCACTGTAAATTTGCCTAACATCCAAAGAACCTAAAGCAGTCACTTTGTGTGCAAAAATTAAAATTTAAAATTATCAAGACTGCAATAGAAAATTTCCAAAAGTCCCCATTAATCAAAAAAGGGGAGGGGACAGCGGGGTAATATCATGTAAGGGACTAAAAACAAATATCGAGTAAGTAAAATACATCTAGAAAATTCTTACTCCAGTAAAGTAAATTCCATTTGTAAAAACAATAGCAGGACACCCATGAAAAAACACACATGGTGTCAAAATAAGCTAAAGGAAAATCATTTAGGCAAAAATTAAAAAGAATCCCAAGTCTATTTTGCATAGAGGATCCCTTTGTTAACTTTTGGTCGAGAATGTGTTTGTGTGTTTTCAGAGAACAACTCCAAGACCATGTGGGTTCCTGCGATGATGAGGAACTGATGGATCTGTTCCAGTCACGAGGACGGTCCAGAGACGTGGGACACTGACGACACCTTGCCATGCTAGCAGTCAGCAGCTGTGCATGTCTGCAGGCAGCCCAGGACCAAACCAGAGAGGATGGATCATGCATTGACACGATATGTCCACCATCTGGATACCATTGCTGACTTATACACATAATGAATTATTTGACACTGAAACTGGGACTCAGAAAAGTTGGACATTGAAACCGAGACTGAAACACTTTTTGTTCTTATACATTTATTTCTAGTATGCAGAGGCAAGATATTTTTGAAGAAAAGAAACAGGGGAGAGTGATTGATATAGAGGCAGGGTGGCCTTGAACAGGCTGTCAAGCTACAGGGGGAGGCTTGGGTGGATGGGAGGCAGATGCGGGGGGAGATCAACGGAAGGACTTGAATGCATGCATATGAACATAACCAATGAATGAAAGACACTGGGGCGGGGAGGGGGGAAGCTGGGGATATGTGCTGGGGGGTGGGGGAGGCTGGGGGGAGGATAAGGGGGAGGGGGAAAGGAAAACATGTACTACTATTATACTGCAAAAAATCAATAAAAAATAATTAAAAAAAAAAAGAAAAAAATAATTACCAACATAAGGTTTGAACTAGGAATATTATCACCACAGATTGTACAAACATTAATAGATAGTGATGAAATATCATGAGCAACTTTATGCCAATGAAGTTAAAGACATAAATGAAATGGGCGAATTCTGCATAAAGCAAAACTTTCCAAACTAAAGGAGAAACAAAATTTGAGTAGATCTATATCTATAAAATAAAATAAATTCATAACAAAAAACTTTTCCCACAAAATTACTGGTGAACGCTATCATTTACAAAACAATACCTACATGTGACACAGTCTTTCAGAAATTAGAGGACCTCAAAACACCCTGAAATTCATTTTAAGAATCCAGAATAACTTTGCCACCAAAACCTGGTATGGATATTACAAATAAATAAATAAATAAATAAACCGATACCCTCATGAATAATGCAAAATCCTCATCTTCATCAAATTACTAACATATAATGTCTATAAATATGTAACAAGGATGAGAACCAAGTGGAGTTTACCCCAGGAATGCAAAGTTGGTTCAACATTCAAAAATCAAATAATGTACTTCACTTATCAGAATAAAGAAGAAAAAACATAATTGCAGTAGATGCATAAAAATATCTGACAAGTCAATACTCATTCATAATTTAAAATAAAAATCTCAGCTAACTTCTACAGTGATAGAGGGAATTTATGATAATCTTACAGAGAAGATTAGAAATAAGGGCAGGGTGTTCACTCTCATCACTCGTATTTAACATGCACTTTAATTACAAACAGCATGGCTTTTAAATTTTTTATTTTATTTTTTAAAAATATAATTTTATTAATTTTTTTACAGAGAGGAAGGGAAAGGGACAGAGAGTTAGAAACATTGATGAGAGAGAAACATTGGTCAGCTGCCTCCTGCACACCCCCTGCTGGGTATGTGCCCACAACCAAGGTACATGCCCTTTACCAGAATCGAACCTGGGACCCTTCAGTCTGCAGGCTAACGCTCTATCCACTGAACCAAACTGCTTAGGGGCAGCATGGCATTTTTTAATCCTCACCCAAGGGGAGAGAGAGAGAGGGAGAGAGAGAGAGAGAAAGGGAGGGAGGGAGAGAGAGACAAACAATAAACTCGATTAGGGATCAAACTCACAACCTGGGTATGTGCCAGACCAAGAATCAAACCTTTGGTGCATCAGACAATGCTCCAGCCAACTGAGCCACACCAGCCAGGATGACACCAAGACTTTTTACAAGGAATATTCCAAAGAATCTACAAAAGAGCTACTAGAACTAATTGAGTTTAACAATATTGTTAGACTACACAGAGCACAGATCATGAAAGAAAACAATTGCACAATTGGATTTCAGCAAAATTAAAAACTTGCATATTGATATGAGGTCAACTTGCAAAAAACAATTGTATTTTTACATATTAGCAGTAAACAATTAAAATTATAAATTAAAATAAAATCAATACTACTAACAACTCCTGAGAATTTTTAGCAAACAGGGCTAGCAAAATATGTCTAAAACATGTCCATTAAAGACAGGACACTGTTGAGAGCAATGAAAAGAAACCTCAATTATTATATAACTAGTTTGTGTTAATTCATCAGGAGACTCAGTAATGTTAATATGTCAATCTTCCTTTTCTAAGTGATTTACATATTCAATGCAATAACAATAAAAATCCAAGCAGGCATCTGTAGAAATTGACAAGATGACTCTAAAATTTATATAGATTTAGAATAGTTAAAACAATCATAAAAATGAAAAATAAGTCTGAAGGAATCAAATTATTTAATGATATGGTGAAGCATAGTAACCTCCATCTTGGGTAAAAATTGCTGTTTAAAATTTAACTCTACTATTCTGGCTTCTATAAACATTTGCTTGCTTAAATAATAGGGAAAAATAAGACTAATCCCCATTCCAGAGAAGCTATAAACTATGCCCCAAACAGAGTTGTCAGTGCTGGTGCCAGGCCAGGCCTTGAAATATGGTCTCATGGCCTATCCCAGGACACCAGACTTTTTCTCAGAAGGTCTGGAAGTCTCTTTTCAAATTTGGAAAACAAAGAGCTGAAAAACATATAAATAAGTGAGACTGCCACCATATTGGGCCCCTGAATTTGAGAAGCAATATTTCCTCTGGGCTCACTAACACTAGTGAAATAAACAAGACTCCAAATAAATTTGGCTTATTGATTAAGGTGTCTCCTGATTTACATCCTATCTAATAAAATAGTAATATGCAAATTTGACCATACCTTCGCTAGGCTACCAGCCAATCAGGAGGGGGGGAGAGTGGTGCGAGGTGGAGGGCGGGGCCAGGTGGGCAGCGATGGCGCCCCCCCCCCCAATGGATGGATGGCAGCAGCAGCAGTGGCCAGCCTACAGCCAGGTCCGGACCAGGCTGTAGGCCTGGGCGGGCGCCCCCCGCCCCCATCTATCGCAGCAGCGAGGTGGCCAGCCTACAGCCTGATGCTGCCTGCTATGTCCAGGCAGCGGCGGGATTGTGCAGTTCCAGCGGGCACCTCCTGCTGTCACTCATGGGGTCCAGGTGGCAATCGGTATGGGACAGGCAGCATAGATAGTGCCGGACATTTCCCATAGGCTCCAGGCTGCATTGGGACCAGGAAGGCCTGGGGGCCAGCGCCTGATGTTGCCCACAGAGTCCTGGCATTGATTGGGACCAGGCAGGTGGTATGGATTGCACCTGATGCCCCCCGTGGAGTCCAGGCGGCAATTGGAACTGGGCAGTTCCAGCAGGCAGCTCCTGATGGTGCCCGCGGTTCAGGTGGCCCTCGGGATCGGACAGGCAGCATGGACAGTGCCTGAGGTCGCTGGGGGGTCCATAGGCAGGGGTGGCCCGGGTCTTCGCAATCACTGTCTGCTCCTGGGCCACCTGAGGACACTGGTGGAGCAGGCCTGGGTTGAACATTTTAATGAAAATGGGATGCCTGTGTCCCGCCCCACCGTGCCCTGTCCCTGGAGAGGAAAGGGAAGTGGGCAGTTAGGAGGCACCTGGACTCTGAAGTGGCTTGGAACAACCTGCACGCATGCTACCAGGAAGAGGTGCTGAATCATGAAGATGCAGAGGGCTGGCTGATGGAGGTGCACAAAAATGCAGATGAGGTGGCTCTTGCAGGCTGTGAGGTGGAAAAGTGCATCTACAGCCTGATGGACAAAATCGCCTTTCTGAAGAAGGTGCACGATGAACGCCAAGCTGCAGGCGTAGATCCAGTGTGCTCAGATCTCCGTGGAGATGGACGTGTTCTCCAAGTTCGACCTCTCCACTATGCTCAAGGACATCCGCGCCCAGTACAAGAAGCTGGCTTCCAAGAACATGCAGAATGCCGAAGAATGATACAAGAGTCGCTTCACCATGCTGACCGAGAGCTCTGCCAAGAACACCTATGCAGTGCAGGCCAGCGATTGCTCAAAGCCAAGACCCTAAAGATGGAAACATGCCGGGGCATGAACAAAGCACTGGGAAAGTAGCTGCAAGAGTTGGAGAATAAGCAGAACCCCGATGTTAGTGCTATGCAGGACATGATCAACAAATTAGAAAATGAGTTGAGAACTATAAAGAGTGAAATGGCACATTATTTAAAAGAATACCAGGACTCCTCAATGTGAAGATAGCTTTGGACATTGATATTGCAGCTTACAGGAAACTCTTGAAAGGTGAGAAGACCCTGCTCAGTTTCACCAGTCTGGGAAGCATAGCCAGAGGCTACTCCCAGAGTTCCCAGGTCTTTGGTGATCTGCCTACGGTGGTTTACAGACTAGCTCCTACTTGATGTCTGCTCGCTCCTTCCCTTCTTAATACCCCTGCCATGTCCAGGAGGAGCAGATTGAGGTGGAGGAGACCATTGAGGCTGCAAAAGCCGAGGAAACTTAGGATGAACCCCCTTCTGAAGGAGAAGCTGAAGAGGAGGAGAAGGAAGAGGCTGAGGAATAGAAAGAAGAGGAAGAGGAAGAAGGTGCCAAGAAAGAATTTGAGGCTGCAAAGGAGGAAGGAGGTGAAGGTGAAGGAGAAGATGCTTAAGAAGCTGAGGAGAAGGCGGAGAAGCTGCCCAAAGAGATGAAGGTGCTGGGGAGGAGCAAGCAACCAAGAAGAAAGATTGAGCCCCCATTTCCTTAATTATTTCAGGAATAATCCTCCCAATAATCAACCCCATCACCAACCAAGCAGTTGAGTCCCTGATAGTATATGAATTAAAGTCAGACATTAAATGTTATGCTATAACTTTTCTCCTTATACAGTGTCAGTTTGCTTGCAGAGTGGCTTCCTGGCTTGCTGCCAGCCTGTGCATGGTCCATGCTTATGAGTTCAGGATCTATGACAATGTGAATAATTCAGATGTTTACAATAAAAACACATGAATACATGAATTCACTAATGTTAATGTTAAAATTCATGGAAAACACAGTCCTTTGAATCTTTGGTGGTTAGAAATTAAAGACCTCAAATCATGTGCAATAAACAGTAAATAAAGTTACACTGAATGGCAAAAAAAAAAAATACATTAAGGGCCAGGAAATGTTCAATGATCTGGGAACCATTCCAGATCAGGAAGGGAAGTCACAGGGTGTATATTATTGCTACAAATTCTGTATTTTCTACTACTTACAACATATGTAATACAATGTATTAGATGCCTTCCTATCTCATGAAGTACGTATTCTTATAGGTAATACTGGTAGATATGTTATAGTTATGGCAGTATGTAATATCCTATCTATATTAATAAAAGAGTAATATGCTAATTAGACCGTGAGACATTCCAGATGTCTTTCCGGACAAAGCCATGGTGGTGGAGCTGAGGCAGAGGCGGTTATGGGTGATCAGGCCAGGAGGGGAGGGCAGTTGGGGGTGATCAGGTTGGCAGAGAGGTGCAGTTGGGGGCAAGCAGGCCAGCAGGCAGAGTAGTTAGGGGAGATCAAGCAGGCAGGCAGGTGAGCAGTTAGGAGCCAGTAGTCCCAGATTGCGAGGGGGTTGTCCGACTGCCAGTTTAGACCCGATCCCACAGGGGTCCCAGATTAGAGAGGGTGCAGGCCAGGCTAAGGAAAACCCCCCTCCACCCCCTACCCCTAACCCCCCGTGCATGAATTTCATGCACTGGGCCACTAGTATTTGTGTGTGTGTGTGTGTGTGTGTGTGTGTGTGTGTGTGAGAGAGAGAGAGAGAGAGAGAGAGAGAGAGAGAGAGAGAGAGAGAATAGGACGTATGCAAATTAGGCTGGGACTGCCTAATGGGTCATAACCACACAGGAGGAGGTTGAGCACACAGGTGAGGCCCAGAGTGGATCCAGGGGGTCCCTGCCCAAGCTGCAGCAGAGGCTTGAGCAGAGCTGGGGTGGGGGCCCTGCCCAAGCCACATTGGAGGCTTGAGCAGGCCTGGAGACAGAGGCATGCCAGCCACAGCTTGCCAGCAGTCCTGCCTCTCCACATGAGTTGCAGAGGAAACACCTTTTTTGACTGCTCATCGGCTAAGCTTCCTGTATGTCACTGGCAGTGTTCTTGGTATCTTGGGTAATAAGAATCCAAGAAAGTGATCTAGGGTTTTTCCACCTCACTCCTGGAGGAAAAAGCAAAGTTCTGCTGCTGGAGGGCTAAGAAATGTCATATTCTGCCCTAGCCAGTTTGGTTCAGTGGATAATGCCTTGGCCTGCAGACCACAGAGTCTGAGTTAAATTCTGATCAAGGGTATGCACCTGGGATTACAGGCTCCTCCTTTGCTGGGGTCCAGGGCAGGGCTCATGCAGGAGACAACCAATCACAGTGTCCCTCTCTGTCTTTCCCTCTGTCTTCCAAGCTCTCTAAAAATCAATGGAAACATATCCTCAGGTGAGGTTAAAAAACAGAAAGAAATGTCATATCCTTTGAAAGAAACATCTTGAAAATGCCTAAGGAAAGTTGTCCTTTTATCATGGTGAAGGGACTGGAATCCATGTTGATGAAAACATTTTGGCAGCTGTGGCAGTCAGCAGTGGCAGCAGCAGCAAGGTGATGGCGGTGGTGCCTTCCCCTGATCTGCCTGGTCACCTTCTGGAGAGGGAGGCCAGACTGAGGCTTAGGCCCTATCCTTGAGTGGACCTAAGCCATCAGTAGGACATCCCCTTAGGGCTCCTGGACTGTGAGAGGGGGCAGGCAGGGTTGAGGGACCCCTTCCAGTGCACAAATTTCATGCACTGGGCCTCTAATATATCCTATCTAATAAAAGAGTAATAGGCAAATTGACCATACCTCCACTACACTCACAAGCCATGCCCATTAGCCAATCAGGAGAGAGTATGTAAATTAACCCAACCAAGATGGTTGTGGCCATGGAGAGAGCAGGAGGCTTGAGTTGCCCCTGGCAATGGAGGAAGCCAAGTTTTCACAGCCCTGGCCTGCCTTGGCCTCCACTGAAGGCTACAAAGTTTCAATTATAGAAGATAAATAAATCTTAGATACCAGGGCCTCTGCTTGGGTAGCCAGGGGGTGTGGACAGCCTGATAACTACTATAGGCCCCTCTCCCAGGCCGTCCCACACCCCAAGGAAACCCCCACCTTGATCCAGGACACTCTTCAGGGCAAACCAGCCACCCCCCACCCATGCACCAGGACTCTATCCTATCTAATAAAAGAGTAATATGCAAATTAACCATCACTCCAACACACAAGATGGCTGCCCCCATGTGGTCAAAGATGGCTGACCCCATGTGGACAGAAGATGACTGCCACAAGATGGCCAGCAGGGGAAGGTAGTTGGGTGGGACCAGGTCTGCAAGGGAGGGCAATTGTGGGCAATCAGGCCAGCAGGGGAGGGCAGTTGGGAGGGACCAGGCCTGCAAGGGAAGGCAGTTGGGGGCAATCAAGCCTTCAGGGGAGGGCAGTTAGGGGTGACCAAGCTGGTAAAGGTGGGAAGTTGGGGGTGACTGGGCCTTCAGGGAAGGGCAGTTGGGGGGGACCCAGGCCTGCAGGGGAGGGAAGTTAGGGGTGACCAGGCCTGCAGGGGAAGGCGGTTAGGGGCAGCCAGGCCTGCAGGGGAGGGTAGTTAGGGGCAAACAGGTGGCAGGGAAGCAATTAGGCATAAATCAGGCAAGTAGGGGAGTTGTTAGGGGGTGATCAGGCTGACAGGCAGAAGCAGTTAGGGGCAATCAGGAAAGCAGGCAGGTGAGCAGTTAGGAGCCAACAGTCCTGGATTGTGAGAGGGATGTCCCAGATTGGAGATGATGCAGGCTGAGCTGAGGGACACACACCCCCGTGCACAAATTTCCTGCATGGGGCCTCTAGTACATATATATTTTTTCCCAATGGAAGAAAATACATAGTCCAGAAATAGACCCAAACATTTATGGTCAATTGATTTCCAACAAAAGTGCCAAGATATCTCACTGAGGATCCTTGATTCTTACCTCACATCATACACAAAAAATAATTTGAAATGGATCATAAACATGAATACAAAATCTGAAACTTCTAAAATAAAAATTAGCAGAAAAATCTTTGCAATATTGGTGTAGGTAAAAACTTCTTAGGCTAGACAAAAAAAGAGTACAGATCACAAAAGAAAATAATTGTACAACTTGACTTCAATAAAATAAAAAACTTCTGATTTTTAAGGACATTATTAAGAGAATAAAATGGTAAGCTAACAACTGAGTTAAAATATTTACAATGCTTATAGTTGATGAGTAGCTTGTATCCAAAATATATATTTTGAAAAACTCCTAAAACTCAAAATAAGAAGATAAACAACCCAATTAAAAATGTACAAATGTTTGGATACAAAATGTTTTTTAAGTAGATATGCAAACTGCCAATAAGCACCTGAAAAGTTATTCAACATTGTTAATCATCAAAACGTACAAAATAAAACCTAATAAAATGATTCAAATTACAAAGACTAATAATGTAGAAGATGTGGAGCAACTAGAACTCATATTTTGCTGGTGATAAATTTTTTATATTCATCTATATTAATTTCTAAAATTCAACCATTCTAGAAAACTAGTTAATTACAAACATATTTACCATAAGATTCAGCCATTCTGTTCTCAAGTATTTATTCACAATAGGTAAAAATATACTACCACAAAAATATTTGTACATATAATTTCAAAGCAGTTTTGTTTATAAAAGTCTATTATTGGAAAGTATCCATCAACATTATGAATAGCCAGAGAGGAAATGAGGCCCTTAGTCCAAAAGCCCTTTAGGAACTAAATCCTGCCAACAACCTTGTGAATTAGAAAATGGACTGTCTCTCAGTTGAGCCTTAAAATGAGAATTCAGCCCTGGTCAACACCTTTATTGGAACCTTGTGAAAGATTTTTGTAGGAGAGTCACCTAGCTAAGCTTTGTCTAATTTCTTGACCCATGGGAACTGTGAGACAATAAATTGTTGTTTTAAGCCACTAAGTATTGGGGTAATTTGTTATGCAGCAATATATAACTAAACATGTACACCCAAACAATTATAAGGAACTAACTATTAATACAGGCAGTAGCATGGATGAAACCAGGCACAAAATAATACTCCCCACAGGCTTACATTTATATAACATTATTGAATAGGTAAAAAACTCTTTCTAGTGATAGAAATCAGATTACTGATTTCCCAGGATGAAGTTTGTTAGGGTATTGACTGCAAAGGGGCATGACTTTCTGGAGTAATAGAAATGTTCCATATCTTCAATGCAGTAGTCATTATGCAAGAGTATTCACTTGTTGATATTCACCAGTCATTTGAAATGTACTCTCCATACATGTACAATTTATTGTATGTAAATTATATCTCTAAAATTGTTTTTTAAAAGTGATCAAAACCAAAACAACACAAAGTGAGCCTGACACTTCTGCAAAAGAAGACCATGTTAGACTGTATATAGGAACCCTTTAATTGTCTTAGCTTTGTAGCAGTTTTATCCTAAATGGGTATTCCATACGGATTGCGTAAAAACCACTATGAAATCTTGAATAACTTTATAGACAAAGAAATGCAGGACTAGTTCTAGAAACCGGGAAAATCACTGAGCTAATCCATATGATAAGATTCTTAATCCTGATCTTGTTTATCATGAGGTCATTCGGAGACCCTGAGAGCTCACTCACCATCAGTACCCTTGATATCATATTATGATTCGTGAAAAGGTTTCTTAAATCATACTCATGTTAAAAAGAGAAAACTTGTATGTTTTAAAGCATTTTTATTATAAAATACTAGTGGCCCAGTGCACGAAATTCGTGCACATTAAAAGGGTATTAATTAGAGGAAATATAATATTGCTATTTGCTCTTTCTTTATAATAGAAGTATCAGAGACTAAAGGAAATTAGTAAAATGTATATGAAAACCTTCCTCCTGTCAAGTCCCAGTGAGTGGGGACCCAGAGTCAAGTCCCCACTCACTCACTTGTGTCTCAAATCACGTGAGACCCAGCCCCAGCCCCCCCCCCCCAACATTGGGGTAGATCCAGACCCTGCCAGTCCAACCCTTGTCAAACCCCGCAGGGCAGGGGGCATCCTCGGATCCCCTGGCCCAGCACCAGGATGGGAGACATGACCTGAGATCCCCTGTCAAGCCCCGCTGGGTAGGGGGCATGGCCTGAGGTCCCCAGTCAAGCCCCACCAGTCAGAGAAGCAAGCCTCAGGTCCCCCAGCCCAGCACCGGGAGGGAGGCACAGCCTCAGGTCCCCCATTAATCCCCACTGGCATGGGGGCACAAGCTCAGGTCCCCTGTGAAGCCCCGCTGGGTGGGGGGCATAGCCTGAGGTCCCCTGTCAAGCCCAGCCAAGCAGGAGGGCACAGCTTCAGGTCCCCTGGCCTGGTGCTGGGGCGGAGGGTATGGTCTGAGGTCCCCTAGCCTGGTGCCAGGGTGTGGGTGCAGCTTGAGGTCTCCTGTCAAGACCTGCCAGGTGGAGAGAACAGTCTTAGGTACCCTAACCCAGCACCAGGATGGGAAGCGCACCTTGAGGTCCCCTGTCAAGCCCTGCCAGGTTGGGAGTGTGGCCTGCAGTCCCCTGCCAAGTCGCACCAGGTGGGAGGCACTGCCTGAGGTCCCCCAGCCTGGAGCTGGGGTGGGGGGAGCAGCCTGAGGTCCCCTAGCCCAGCACCAGGGTGGAAAGCACACCTTGAGGTTCCCTGTCAAGCCCTTTCGGGTGGGGGGCATGACCTGTGGTCCCCTGTCAAGCACTGCCCAGCAGGGTGAGCAGCCGGAGGTCCCCCAGCACCAGGACAGGAAGTACACTTTGAGGTCCCTCGTCAAGCCTCACTGGGTGGAGAACATGGCCTCAGGTCCTCTGGCCTGGTTCTGGGGTGGGGGTCGAGGCCTGAGGTCCCCTGTCAAGCCCCTCTGGATTGGGGGAGGGTGTAGGCCTCCCATCCAGCTGCCAGGACCATCTCATGCTCTCCGTGAGCAGGTATGCATAGGGAAGGCTGGGCCAGGATAATTAGGACAGGGTGATGGGGGGCCAGCATCCTGGGTGAGCTGGCCTCACAGCCTCTCTGCTTCAGCTCCCAGCACCCCAGACCTAAGGAGTAGTGCTTTCACAGGAGCCTGGCAGGCACTGGATATGGCGATGCCTTAAAAACAGAAGAAGCCCCCTTTAACTCTGGCTGGAGGTGCGTTGGGAACTTATGGTCGGGGGAAGCAGCCCAACATCAGGGCCGAAATAAGACCTTGGGTAGCCTCTGGAGGGGGCAAACCAACAGTAAAAGGCATCTTTGAAACAAAGACATTTGAACGTACAGTGGATATTAGGTGATATTAAGGAATTACCTTAACTTTTCAAGGTGTGACAATGGCTGAATATTTACTTTGTTTTTAAAGATACTCATCAGAGGATATTTAAGTGGAAAACAACTTTCTTTGAAAGTATGGTGTTGTCCTGGCCCAGCCCTCCCCGCACCATGGACGCCTCAAGGACCTAGCCTCTCCTGCTCGCTAGGCTCTCGAAAGCGCCGTGGGCAGAGGCGTGGTCCCTGCTTCATTTCCCACCCCCACTGGCATTAAGTGCTTCATTCCCTGTGGGCTCCAGCGTGAAGGGAAGCGGCCAGGCGCCCAGTGGCCATGTCCCCAGCCACACCCCCGCTCCTGATTGGCTGGTAGCATAGCCAATCAGGAGCCAAGCTACAGTCACATTTGCATGTTACTCTTTTATTAGATAGGATAACCCAGAAACATTAAAATGAATAGGTTAATAAAATAGTATAAGGTGAACACTCCTGTAACCATAACTCAGATCAATAAAACTTTTATCAACCATCCCAGAAGCCCCTTTATGGGCCCTACCTTTTTAAAAATATGATTTTATTGATTGAGAGACAGATACACACAGAGAGACAGAGAGAGATCAAGCCCTTGGTGCGTGGGATCATGCTCAGTCCACTGAGACACACTGGCCAGGCTATGTGCCCATCTTAATTGAAGCCTACCCTTTCCCATGGAAAGTAACTACTATCCTGACTTTTGTAGCAATAATTTCCTTTCATTATTTTATGGTTTTATCTTCCAAGTGTGCATAACAAGACACTATAGTTTAGTCTTCCCCTTTACATTTTAAATATTTATTTAAAGTTTCTATTAATGTACAGATTTTTTTCTCCATCTCTTTCTTCTTATTACAATTATCTGTGGAAAAGCTTGGGCTGTTTAACTTGTAGACCACAGTCTGGATTTTGCTCCCTGCCTCCTTATGTCCAATCTGATTCTCTTCTAATTCCTGCAAATTGGCAACCATATCCAGGAGACTAAAATATTGACAACAACAGTTTGCCCTTATCCAGATGATATCATTTGGTGACTACAGGTCTATGGGGGACAATTTGACTTCCAAGTCTTCAGTTGATATTTTATAGTCACCTTTGAGTGAGATCCTATGCTCTTAATATGTGCCTTATTAATTTGTGTAGTCACTCTATCTTGACATTTCAGAGCTTTTGTCTGATTCTCACCCTTTCCACAGCCAACAAGCCTCCATCTTTCTTCACTGTGACAACTGAATTTGTCATCCTGATTTAGACCTTTAACATCTTACATCCAAACCATTAGGACAGGTGTTTCTCCCTCCATCCTCTCCCTCTTTCAATCCATGAGCACAGTATATTTCTACATTTATTTAGGTCTTCTTTAATATTTCTCAAAATGTTTAGTGTAGAGGTCTTGCAAGCATTTAGATTTATTCCTTGATATTTTATTTTTAAATAACTTTATTGGGGTCTAATTTACACATATTTTAATTATACAATGAAATTATTTCAACAAATGTATTCACCAGTGAACTTACTACTGCATCAAGGCATAGAACATTTCCTTCAGCTGATAAAGTTCTCTGTCTCTTTACAGTCAGAAAAATCCCAATCTTCAAACCAGGCAAACACTGAATTCATTAAGTTTATATCAAGATAAATTAGTTTTGCCTCTTTTATTACTTCATATAAGTGGAATCATGAAGAAAGCACATTTTCATGTCTGATATCTTCCCCTGATTCATCTGTTATTGCTTGTGCCAGTAGTTTGTTCCTCTTTATTGCATAATGGTATGATTATATCAAAATGTGTTTATCCATTCAATTGTTAATGAAAATTTAGATTGTATCCATTTGGGAGCTATCATGAATGAAATTGCTATGAACATTCCTGTTCATTGCAATTTCTTTTTGAGGAAACATATTTTGAAATCTGTTTGGGAAAATTTCTAAGAGAAAAATTTCTGGGAAATATGGTAAATATAAATTTTCAAAACTGGCAAAAAGTCTTTGAAAGTAGTTGACCTTCTCATCAGCAATGAATGAGAATTCCAGTTGTCCCATGTCCTCAAATGTACTTGGACTTGTCAGACTTTTTAATTTTAGAAATTGGATGGGCACATAGTGATATTTCATTATGGGTTTCCCCCCCAGTTCCTTGGAGACTAATGAGATTGAACCTTTTTCCCATGAGCTCATTGACAATTTGTACACGTATTTTTGTGAAATGCTTGTTCAAATCTTTTGATAATTTTTAATGCATTGTTTGCCTTCTTAAAGTTTAGGAGCTCTTTTTATTTTTTTAAATTTCTTTATTGATTAAGATATTACATATGTCTCCTTATCCTCCCCCATTGCACTCCACACCCCCCACTCATGCTCTCACCCCCCTGTTGTATGTGTCCATTGGTTAGGCTTATATGCATGCATACAAGTCCTTTGGTTGATCTTTCCTCCTTATCCCCACCCTCCCCTATATTTACTCTGAAGTTTGATGGTCTGATTGATACTTCTCTGTCTCTGGATCTGTTTTGGTTCATCAGTTTATTTTGTTCATTATCCTATCTAATAAAGAGGTAATATGCAAATTGACCATCACTCTAACACACAAGATGGCTGCTTCTATGTGGACATAAGATGGCCAGCAGGGGAGGGCAGTTGGGGGGATCCAGGCCTGCAGGGTAGGACAGTTGAGGGGATTCAGGCCTGCAGGGAAGGTCAGGGGGGAACCAGGCCTGCAGGCGAGGACAGTTAGGGGTGACCAGGCCTGCAGGGGAGAGCAGTTGGGGGAGACCAGGCCTGCAAGGGAGGGCAGTTAGGGGCAGTTGGGCTGGCAGGGGAGTAGTTACATGTCGATTAGGCTGACAGGGCAGTGGTTAGGGGGGTAATCAGGCTAGCATGCAGAAGCGGTTAGGGACAATCACGCAGGCAGGTAGGCGAGTGGTTGAGAGCCAGAAGTCCTGGATTGTGAGAGGGATCCCAGATTGGAGAGGGTGCAGGATGGGCTGAGGGACACAACCCCTCCCCCATGCATGAATTTCATGCACTGGGCCTCTAGAATTCCATAAATGAGTGAGATAATGTGATATTTATCTTTCTCTGTCTGGCTTATTTCACTTAGCATAGTGCTCTCCAGCTCCATCCATGTTGTTGCAAATGATAAGAATTCCTTCTTTTATACTGCAGCCTAGTATTCCACTGTGCAGATGTACCACAGTTTTTTAATCCAGTCATCTGCTGATGGGCACTTAGGCTGCTTCCAAATCTTAGCTATAGTGAATTGTGTCGCTATGAACATAGGGGGATGGATATCTCTTTTCTAATTTGTGTTTCTAGTTTCTTGGGATATATTCCTAGAAGTGGGATCACTGGGTCAAATGGGAGCTCCAATTTTAGATTTTTGAGGAAACTCCATACTGTTCTCCACAGTGGCTGCACCAGTCTGCATTCCCACCTGCAGTGCATGAGAGCTCCTTTTCCTCTCCATCCTCGCCAGCACTTGTGGTTTGTTGATTTGTTAATGTAGGTCATTCTGACCAGTGTGAGATGGTACCGCATTGTCGTTTTGATTTGCATCTCTCGGATAATTAGTGACTTTGAGCATGTTTTCATATTTCTCTTAGCCTTCCTTCTGTCTTCTTTCGAAAAGAATCTATTTAGGTCCATTGCCCAGTTTTTGATTGGGTTGTTTATCTTCCTTTTGTTATGTTGTATGAGTTACCTGTAAATGTTGGTTGGGTATTAAACCGTTATCGGCAAATATGTTCTCCCATATTTCTTTTTATTTTATAGACTAGAGGCCAGGTGCACAAAATTCGTGAACGGGGGGAGGGGGATGTCCCTTAGCCCAGCCTGAACCCACTCCAATCTGGGACCCCTCAAGGTATGTCTGACTGCCTGTCTAGGCCCAATCCTAGTAGGATCGGGCCTAAACGGGCAATCCGACATCCTTCTCACAATCCAGCACTGCTGGCTCCAAACTGCTCACCTGCCTGCCTCCTGATTGCCCGTAAACGCTTCTACCTGCCAGCCTGATAACCATCTAACCACTACCCTGACATCCTAATTGATATCTAACTGCTCCCCTGCCACCTGCCAGCCTATTTGCCCCCAACTTCCCTCCTCTACCAGCCTGGTCACCCCTAACTGCCCTCCCCTGCAGGCTTGATCACCCCCAACTTCCCTCCCTTGCTGGCCTGGTCCCTCCCAAGTGCCCTCCTCTGCTGGCCTGTTCGCCCACAACTGCCCTCCCTTGCAGGCCTGGAACCTCCAATGGCCCTCCCCTGCTGGCCTTCTTGTGGTGGCCATCTTGTGTCCACATGGGGGCAGGATCTTTGACCACATTGAGGCAACCCTCTTGTGTGTTGGAGTGATGGTCAATCTGCAAATTACTCTTTTATTAGATAGGATAGAGGCCTGGTGCATGGGTGGGGGCCAGCTGGTTTTCCCTGAAGAGTGTCCCAGATCAGGGTAGGGGTTCCCTTGGGGTGAGGGGCAGTCTGGGAGAGGGGCCTGTGGAAGTTTGCAGGCCGGCCACACCCCCCAGGGACCCAATTGGAGGCCCTGGTATCTGGCATTAATCTATGTCTACAATTGAAACTTTGTAGCCTGGAGTGGAGCCAAGCCTTCTGCTCACTCTGGGGCAGCAGCCATTTCTGTGTGAAACATTGTAGCCTAGAGTGGAAGCCTAGACCAGCAATGGCAGACTGAAAGCTTGGCTTCTTCCATTGCCAGGGAAACCCAGGCCTCTGTTCTCTCCAGCTCAGTGGCTGCTGACATTTCTGTATCTTTTATAATTGAAACTTTGTAACATTGAGTGGAGGGTTAGGGAGGCAGAAAACTTGGCTTCCTCTGTTGCCTGGAAAACCCAAGCCTTCTTCCTGCTCTCAGTGGTGGCAGCCATCTTGATTGAGGTTTATTTGCATAATCTGCTTCTAATTGGCTGGTGGGCATGGCTTATGGGTGTGGTGAAAGTATGGTCAAATTTGCATATTACTCTTTTATAGATAGGATGGTTTCTTTTGCTGTGCATAAACTTTTTATTTTGATATAGTCCCTTTTGTTTATTTTCTCTTTAGTTTCCATTACCCTATGAGCTGTATTGGTGAAGAAATTGCTCCGGCAAATGTCTGAGATTTTGCTGCCTGTGGATACCTCCAGTATTTTATGGTTTCCTGTCTTATGGTTAAGTCCTTTATCCATTTTGAGTTTATTTTTGTGTATGGTATAAGTTGGTGATCTAGTTATAGTTTTTGTGTGTATCTGTCCAATTTTCTCAACACCATTTATTAAAGAGACTGTCTTGACTCCATTGTATGTCCATGACTCCTTTGTCAAATATTAATTGAGCATAGTGGTTTGGGTTGATTTCTGGGTTCTCTATTTTACTTTATTGATCTATATGGCTGTTCTTGTGCCAGTACCAGGCTGTTTTGAGAAGAGTGACTTTGTAATACAGCTTGAAATCTGGTATTGAGATCCCACCTACTTTGTTCTTCTTTCTCAGGATTGCTGCAGCTATTTAGGATCTTTTTTAAAATTCCAGATAAATTTTTGTGGGAGTTCTTCATATATCTCAGGACACAGACTTTTTGTCAGTTACACGTGTTATGAATATTTTCTCCCAGCTTCCCACTTCATTTTCTTAACCATGTCTTTCACAGGGCAGACTTTTTCCATTTTAAGGCCAATGTCTATGTACTCTATTATTATATTGCCTTTATTACTATATCTTAAGTCTGGAAATGACATAATGCAATTCTCCAGATTTGTGGGGGGGTTTTCAAAACTATTTTGTGTACTCTAGGTCTTTTACATTTCCACATAAATTTGGAAGTGAGTTTGTAAAGTTTGTCAAAGATGCCTGCTGCAATTTTTATTTTGATCAATTTGTAGAGAATTGATATCTTAACAGTATTCAATTTCCTGTTCCAAGACCATGGTGGGTTTTTTTTACATTAATTTTGATCTTTAATTGCTTTCAGCAGGGTTTTGTTTTTTTCAGTGTGCAAGATTTCTTAAATTTATTTCCAAGTATTTCACGTTTTTGGAAGCTATCATAAATTTTATAATCACACATCATTTCCGTTTTCATTTATTCATTACTAGCATACAGGAATACAATTGAACTTTTGTGTATCTATTACTGTAACCCTGCTAAATTAAGTTCCTAGTTCTATAATAGGTTTATTGTAGACCCATTAAAGATTTTATAAATACATGATTATAAAATTGGCAAATAAAAATATACTTTTCCTTTTTGAACCAGCAATTTGTAAAGATCTTGTTTTAGTTCCAAAAATCCAACGAGGCTCTCTGCACTACACAGTCATTGACTCACTTCATGGAAGGGCCTCATGTATCTAGGGGCTCCTCAGAAGAGCAATCAGCTGCGCTGTCCTTTCCAAGTTCTAAAAGAGTAGCTGTCTGTAGAGTCTATATTTGTAAAATGACTTAGCGGAAGAAACAAGTGGTTGGTTTTTTTCTAACTTTAATACTATTTTTAAAATAAAACAACTTTATTTTTTTCCTTTTTATAAAAGTATACCGTTTTTTTGTTTAATATAAAAAGAGCAGAATAGAGAGACAGCGAGAATTTTTAAAAATTCACTCTCAGACTTTTCCTGACATTTCTTCTAAGCATTTTAGTGGAGGGAAAATGGAGCATTGGTAGCAGAAAGGACAGCAGGTGGAAGGAGGTGTGTCCTGGCAGTTTAGGAAGAAAAAGGGAAGTCATCAGAGAGTCAAGGAGAATGGAGAATGGACATCAATTCCTGGAAAAGATAATGCTCTTCCCTGGCAGCAGAAAAAGGCCCAGTAATACACAAAGAAGGGATAGCAACTAGCCAGCAGGCGAGCTGAAGCTGTTAAAGGGACCCCAGGATGGGAGCGGGGGCCAGGGCTTTTCCCCACCCCCCGGAGCAGGATGCGGCCGGGACGGGGGCGGCGCCCGTCTCTGTGACGGAGGCCCCACGTGACCGGCCTACTTAGACTCGCGCCTCGCTCCAGCGCCAGACCCCGCGGAGGCTCGCACCCTTCTCGGCTGCAGCTCCCGGTGGCCCTGAGGGCGCGCGGGCCCGGGAAGCCCCAGGAGGCGGAGGCGGAGCAGGTAAGAGACCCGGAGCGGCGCCCTGGGTGGGGGTGGCGGTGGAGAACGGGCCTGGCTGGGGGAGCCCCCAAGGGGTCTGGCTGCTCCGGGCGACGCGCCTCAGAGAACGCAAGCTCCACGCCGGCGTGTGTCTTCGGAAAATGCTGAGCTTTCCCCGGGGAGCGCTGGACGGCCCAAGGCGACGACCCTCGGGAAGCACCTGCCTCTGGGTCTCCCGCCCCGCCCCCATCCCTCTTGGTGTCGAACACGGTGGTCAGCGCGGGCGGGGGGCGGCTGGTGCGAAAGGCCCGGGCGGGCCGGGGGTGTGGGTGGTGGGGGCGGACGGCGGCGGGTGGACGCACCCGCTGGGCAATCGCTGGGCTGCAGCGCCACCCGCTCCCCCACGCCGGCCCCCTGCAGGTCTTCGGGTCCAAGTGTCGCGGCAGCGCACTCCAGGCGAGAATCGGGAGGAGGAGCCGACTGCAAGGATAGGCCCAGGTGGGTGCGGGGTACAGTGATCGGGGTCGGGGAAAGAGTGGAAAGCCCTGAGACCCCAAATCCTTACCCTACCTACCCCCATCCCGTCCTCCATTTTGGTGCCTGCAGAGGCCTGGGCGTGGATCTCGGGGAAAATGGTGGGTTTGGGGCGAGGGATGGGAGGGGAGTCACAGGGAGGGGAGTCAGAGGGAGGGGCGAGAGCTGGGCTGGAGGCCCCCTAGAGGGCGTAAGGAGCCTCTCTGGCGAGGAAAATGCAATTTTAAAAAGCCTTTGAAATTCGGGCCTCTGAATTCTGAAAGGTGCGTAGTAGGGCCTCTGTCCTCGGTGCTGATGAGTCCAATGAAGTTGTCCCTTCTATCTGTCTCCTAGGAGCAATGGCGTCCAAAGAGGAACAAATGATTAAAAATCTCAACTTGGAAGATACCAACCAGGAAAATGAAATAAAGGATGAAAAGGAGCAAGACTCTAATAAAGGAGAGCCTGGTGAATATTATGTGCCAAGAGGAAATCGTAGACGGTTCCGTGTTAGGCAGCCCATCCTGCAGTACAGATGGGACGGGGGTCAGAGGCTTGGAGAGCCACAGGCAAGAATGAGACAAGAGAATAGGGAAAGAGTTGGGGAGGAGATGAGACAGCTAATGGAAAAGCTGAGGGGAAAGCAGTTAAGTCATAGTCTGCGGGCAGTTAGCACTGATCCCCCTCACCATGACCATCACGATGAATTTTGCCTTATGCCTTGAATCCTGATGTTTTCCCTGAAGTTGATAGGGAGATACAGCTTCCTAAACTTGTTTGTGTTACTTTAGTGTTACTTGTTTCCTATGGGTCTCCTAATACTAGCTTCTAATTGAATGTTGTGTTTTGACCCAATTTGTAAGTTTCTGTGAGCAGGGGAGTTTTAGCTACTGCATGGGAAGATGCTCATTACATATTGTGGTTAATAAAACAGTTTTAAAAAGCATTTATTTTCTTATCTATATTTTCTCATTTTTTCAAAACCAAACATACACTGAGTGGCCAGATTGTTATGATCTCTGAACACATAATATGTGGACACTCAGTGTGTGTGTCTGTGTGTGTGTATCTTAGAGGCCTGGTGCATGAATTCGTGCATGGGTGGGGTCTGGCCAGGGGGAGGGGACATGGGCAATTGGCCGGCCTGCCTGCTGGTTGAACTCCTGGTTGAGGGACAAATTGCATATTAACCTTTTATTATACAGGATATACACTGAGTGGCCAGATTATTATGCATTCAGAGATCATAATAATCTGGCCACTTAGTGTATATTCCCTAATGGAATAGCTTGACCACATGATAAAAGCCATCTGAACACTTACTAAACATTCCTATTAGAGTCTGTTTTAGTTTACTTCTGGATCTATAATAATGAGACCTATCTCTTTAAAAATTATTATATTTATCAAGATGAAGATAATATCACTTCCCAGGACTGCTGTGGGTTCTTGTTAATGTAATAAGTTTGTGAGCTTTTTGAAAGCTTGTTCCCACTGGGATATGCATGGCCCAACCCTTAAGATATTCCCTTCAGCTATTTGGGGAATTTCTTAAAGCCAGGTGTCCTATACTCAAGTCCCTTGAGCTAATAAATAGATACTTCTTTTTCTCTGCTGTTTTGCCCATTCCCAGTCTCTGTACTGGGTATTGATGTTCAGGAATCCTCAAGGTGTGAAAGTCTCACTAATTTCTTTGGAACTTCCAATGAATTGAATCCTCATACTATCTCATAAAAGTGTGGAGACATCCCCTTTGTGTTTAGCAAGATGGAAAAACCTTTTATGTCTGGTTCTCTTTCCTTAGATGTAGTTCTCTCCTAAGAAACCTCCCTAGTTCATTAGAGTATACAAGATTTGTGAGGCAACAGTTCACTTTCAGTCTGACAGTTAGTTCCTCACACCAACCCCCTGAAACCTATGAATATAAAGAATTATACTAAGTTGGGTGTCAGGAGATTCAATGGACACCCAAATCTAGAGGTCTTTATGAGAAGTTCAACAGAGAACTATTGGGTTTAAGTGTCCCAGTAGAACTTAGGAAATAAGTTGCCTTAGACTGTGCTAAATAGGTGAAAAACATTTTATGGACTATCTTTTGTGGAAATAAAAGTGAGGATTCTAAAACAAGTTTGCAAGCCTGACTGGCATGGCTATGGGTGACTATGAACCAGGAAGTTGGCACGTGCTTGGGTTGTGTGCTCGATCCCCAGTAGGGCTGTGCAGGAGGCAGGAGGCAGCCTATCAGTGATTCTCATCACTCATGTTTCTATCTCCCCCTACCCTCTCTGAAATAAAAATATTTTTTAAATAAAAGAAGTTGGCAAGCCAGGGCCCATGAGCCAGATCTGCCCTGCTGCTTATTTGGGGGGCAGGGGAGGGTGGAGGAGGGAAGCCAAGGAGCTAAGAATAAATTTCACATTTTTTATGGTTAAAAAATTAAAACTTTTGTGACATACAAAACTATGAAATTCAAAATTTGGTAACTATAAATAAAGTTTTGATAGAATACAGACATACTTATTTACATTTATCTGTGACTGGTCTTGCACTACAGTGGCAGAGTTGAATAGTTGCCAAAGAAATAGTATGGCCTGCCTGCAAAACCTGCATATTTATTACCTGGCCGCCCTAACAGAAAAAGTTTGCCAACCCCTGCTCTCGACTACAACATCACAATAGCACTTATGAAACCAAAGGGAAAAGTGAATAGACAGGTTAAAATGTCACCTAACACAGCAAACCCTAGACACCATGAATCCAAAGCCTCCCTCTTTCAGGTGCTTGACATACAGGGACATTTGTGCAAGACAGAAGTTTATAAAGAGAAACACTAAAGTTGGAAAGAAAACTGATGAACAGAGAATTGATTGCCAGTATTTGCACCTGCTTCCATGGCAAACAAGCATTCTGTCTTCATTGAACTCAGGATATTTAGCAATTCAGAAGAGAAACTGGAAGCTTGCTCACATGTGAATTGATATTATGATAGGGGATTAGACAATGCATATGCCCAGAAAAAAAATGTATATTTCTTCCGTGTGTAGGCAGATCTAAGTTGCCCTGTAAGCCTCAGAGAAGGGTGGGTTTAAGATTTTAGTTTCTGGAGAGAGAGCTCTCTGCTAACCAGCTTCCCTTGGTTCTTTTTTTTTTTTTTTTTTTTTTTTTTAGGGGAAGAATTCCTTATTGTTAAATAGGTTACAGTAAAATAGAGTGATGGTTTGTTGGGGAATAAAAACTCCAGTAGAATCTTAGTCTCTCCATCCTGCCTCTAGCTCTTGGCTTCTGCCCTTGTACTGGTCCCTTTGGACGATGAGGCCTTAGTGGGTATGCCAGGCCTTCTTGGGCCCTTGGGGCCCTCTGTCTTTCTGGCCAAAGGTATAGGTACCATTTTGGGCCCACTGTTTTTAGGAGCAGTAGTAGCCTTGGCTTACGATCCTTACCTGGCTCCCTGGGTAGTGGCCTCTTTAAGGACCTTGTTCCCTGTCTTCTTTTTGACTGAGGAAGCCACACCATTCTCACCCTTGGTGACCATAGGTTTTTAATTCTGAGAACCAGCTTTGGTTTTCCTGTAGGCCTTGGCATCTTGCTGAGCTGTTCCTTCTGCCTTTAACCTTTGACTTCCCATGGGGCCCACTGGTACCAGAAAGGCCTTTGTGCCTTGCCTGGCTGTTGGGGGGGGGGGCGGTGGCTTCCTGGCCTTGTCTACTCTTTCCTCTTTGTTCTTGGTCTGGCCACCTTTCTTGAGGGCCTCCTCCTAGGCCTCTCCAGGTCTCCCCACTGAAAAAATTCAGAAAATAGATTTATGAGCCACCTTGTGACCAAAGAAAGCAGTGCATTTTGAACTTTCTGGTCAGAGGCAGAGCGGGGATTCTACACAAACACTGGACTCTTCCAGGAAGGCCAGATAGCATAGGCAATGCTCTTTGGTTTGAAGTGAAATAAAGCCTTCATGATTGGCCATCATTTAAAACATTAAGCCACATTTATTCTTCAAATGAAAATGGAATAATGGATTAGATTTACCTCCCTAATTAAAACAGCTGAAACCTGGACAAATTTTATGAAAAACAGTTTTCAGTTATTGAACATTAGATAGTGGAAGATGAAGTTTCCTGAGAGGGGAAACAATAATGTGAGCCTTGTGGTTGCCCCAGATAACTGTGTATTGTAGGATCTATAATATATATGGACGTAAAATGCATGTCAGTAATAGCACAAAGGACAGGAGAGGGGGAATAAAAGCACACAGTTTTAAAGTTCTTATTCTATACATTGATATTACTTGAAGGTAGATTCTGAAATATTAAAAATGTATGAAAAACCTCAACCATGAAAAATGTTGTAGCTAATAAAACCACATAAGATATAAAATGGAATCTTCAGTGTTCTCAGTAAAAAATGTTAGAGGAACAAGAGAACAAAGAACAGATGGGACAAATGGAAACAAATAAGGTGGTTGAGTTAAACACAAACATATCAATAATCACATTAATGTAAATGGTCTAAACACCTTGGTTATAAAGCAGAGATTATCAGATTGTATATAAAAGGAAGACACAAATACATGTTGCCTGTACAAACCCTATTTTAAATTGAAAGATGCAAATAATTACAAGAATGGAAAAAGATGGACAATCTTAACACTAAGTGACTATCAGAGCAAATAATATTAGGGATATTATGGTCATAGAAAGTCATTGAATAATTTTAAGTGGTGAGTTTGTCAAGAGGACATAACAATCTGAAACATTCACTTATTACAAGTGCTTCAAAATAGATGGAGCAAAAACTGATAGAACTGTAAGGAGAAACAGACAAGTTGACAATTACAGCCAGAGATTTCAATGCCCTTTCTAAAAAAATAGAACAAGTGGACAGAAAATCATCAGGTACATATAAGACTTGAACAACACTATGAACCAACTTAGCTAGTTGACAATTGCAGAACTTGCCACCAATGACAGTAGAATGAATATGTGTTTCACATGCATATGGAGCATTTACCAAGATAGTCTATATTCAGGGTCATAAAATAAGTCTCAATAATGTTTACAGGATTCAAATAATAAAATATATGTTCTCTGAACACAGAGGATTTAAATGAGAAAATAATAACAGAAAGATCTCTGGAATATACCCAGTATTTAAATTTAACTTCAAATAACATGTGAATAAATAACTCAAAGAAGTCAAAAGGGAAATTATAAGGTACTTTGAACTGAGTGAAAATGAAAATGAAATATATGATAATTTGTGGGATATGGCAAAAGAAGTACTCAAGGGGAAATTTATAGCACTAAATATATATATATTAAAATAGAAGAAAGCCTATCCTATCTAATAAAGAGGGAGTATGCTAAGTGACCATCACACCCTCACAAAGATGGCAGCACCCACAGCCAATAAGGAGGGAATATACTAATTGACTGCCATGCCCTCAAAGATGGCAGCACCCACAACCACAAGATGGCGGCACCCAGTCCCCTCAGCCCTGCTGGGGCAGCAGGCATGCAGCATGGCTGGGCCTGCCCCCAGGCAGGTCTGGCTGCTCTGTGTGTCTGCCTCCAGAGTCCCCCAGACCCCTCAGCCTCCCAGCTGCCCAGGGCCAGCCCAAGGCACAGGCAAACCTCAGATATCAGCTGCCCAGGGCCAGCCTGAGAGACAACCAAATGACTGAACAAGCAGGCTGCATGGGGCAACCAACCTGGCAGGAGGGTTAGTGAGGGATGACCAAACATCTGAACAAGAAGGCTTCATGGGGCGACCAGGCCAGCAGGGAGGTTAGTGAGGGACAACCAAATGACTGAACAAGCAGGCTGCATGAGGTGACTAGGCCAGCGGGGGTCCATGAGGGGCATCCAGGCTGGTGGGGGGAGGCAGTTGGGGATGATCAGGCTGGCAAGGAAGCTGTTAGGGGGCGATCAGGCAGGCATGCAGGTGAGTGGTTAGGAGCCAGCAGTCTCAGATTTTGAGAGGGATCAGGCCTAAACCAGCATTCAGACATCCCCCAAAGGGTCCAAGATTGAAGAGGTACAGGCTGGGCTGAGGGACAAACCCCCCCCCCCCTTGCATGAATTTTATGAGGGTGTGATGGTCACTTAGCATACTCCCTCTTTATTAGATAGGATAGGCTTTCTTCTATTTTAATATATATATATATTTATATAATTAGAGGCCCAGTGCATGAATTCATACACCAGTGGGATCTGTTGGCCTGGCTTGGGGGGGTTGGGCTGAAACTGGCTCTCTGACATCCCCTGAGGGGTCCTGGATTGTGAGAGGGTTCAGGCCAGTCTGAGGAACCCCACCAATGCACGATCAGTGCTGGGGAGGGATGGGGGAGGTTGGCAAGTGGGGAGGGGCCACGGGAGGGCTCCAGGGCATGTCCAGCCCATCTTACTCAGTCCTGATTGGCTGGATCCCAACAGCAAGTTCTCTTATTTCTCAGAGCATCTTCCCCCTGATGGTCAGTGCACGTCATAGCAACTGGTTGACTAGTTGACTATCTGCCCCCTGGTGGTCCGTGCACATCATAGTGAGCAGTTGAGCAGCCTTAGCATACATATCATTAGCATATAACACTTTGATTGGTTGAACGGCTGACTGGATGACTGGACACTTAGCGTATTAGGTTTTTATTATATAGGATATCCTATCTAATAAAAGAGTAATATGAAAATTGACCATACCTCCGATCAAGCCACGCCCACCAGCCAATCAGGAGCAAATTATGCAAATAAACCCCAACCAAGATGTCTGCTGCCACTGAGAGCAGGAGGGAGGCTTGGGTTTCCCTGGCAATGGAGGAAGTCAAGCTTTCCACCTGCCCTTGCCTGACTAGGCCTCCACTCAATGCTACAAAGTTTCAATTATAGAAGATACATAATCCCAACAGAAATGGCGGCAGCCACGGACTGGGAGAGAACAGAGAGTAGGGTTGTCCAGGTAATGGAGGAAGCCAAGCTTCTGCAGCTCTGGCCAGCCTAGGCGTCCACTCCAGGCTACAAAGTTTCAAACAGAAATGGCCGTCGCCACAGAGTGAGCAGAAAGCTTGGCTCCACTTCAGGCTACAAAGTTTTAATTGTAGAACATAAATTAATCTCAGATCCCAGGGCATCCTCTCACCCAGGCTGCCCCACACCCCAAGGGAACTCCCACCCTGATCCAGGACACCCTTCAGGGAAAATCAGCCAGTCCCCACCTATACATCAGGCCTCTATCCTTTCTAATAAAAGAGTAATATGTAGATTGACCATCACTCCAACACACAAGAGGGCTGCCCCCATGTGGTCAAAGATCCTGCCCCCATATGGATACAAGGTGGCCACCACAAGATGGCCAGCAGAGGAGGGCCATTGGGAGGTTCCAGGCCTGCAAGGGAGGGCAGTTGTGGGAGATCAGGCCAGCAGAGGAGGGCAGTTGGGAGGGATAAGGCCTGCAAGGGAGGGCAGTTGGGGGTGACCAGGATGACAGAGGAGGGAAGTTGGGGGCAAACAGGCTGGCAGGGGAGCAGTTAGACATCAATTAGGCTGTCAGGGTAGTGGTTAGGGGGTGATCAGGCTACCAGGCAGAAACAGTTAGGGGCAATCAGGGAGGCAAGCAGGTGAGCAGTTTGGAGATAGCAGTCCTGATTGTGAGAAGGATGTCCGACTGCAGTCAGACATTCCTCGAGGGGTCCCAGATTGGAAAGGGTGCAGGCTGGGCTGAGGGACACCCCCCCACCCCTTCCCTGTACACGAATTTTGTGCACTGGGCCTCTAGTATATAATACAAATATATGTATAACAATTTTTAAAGAAAGAATGCCTGAACCCAAGGAGTAAATACTCTCCCTTTAACATGACTCAGCTATTTGTGTCTTCTACTTTCTGTCTCATTCCGAAGTAGCATCTTCTCCTCCTCTCTGTCCTTTCTCTACCTCCTAGCTTCTGCTTATTCTTGATGTCAAGCTGCTCATGTATCAGGATTTCTCAAGTTCATAAGGTACAGACTTCCTCAGGTGCAAACACCTGGTTTAGGTCAGTCAGTATGGTCAGCATGTCAGAGTTCCTTAGACACTGGCCTAACCTCGTTAAGAGGGTGCCAGGGTGAATAGAGACTAACAGGCAGCAACTGTACAGCATGGCTGGACTTCTTGTAGATACCCTGGAGGTGAGGATACTGGAGTTGGGAGACCCAGCAGACTGCACCTCCTAAGTCAGGTGGTAGGCAGGGTCAAGGAAGCTTCCATTTGGCACTGTGAATAGGGTAGAGAGCAAGGGTATAGAAGATACCTGTTCTGGTTTTCAGTTGTCAGAACAGCATTCCCATCTCTTCTGGGGTTAAATTGCCTCTGTGGGAATTTGGGGGAGGGAGGGAAGGAGCCAAAGGCATTTACTCAGGTCACCATCTTGGTCACCTCTCCATGGATATTTTTGGAATGAGCAACTGTCAAGTGCCTGAATACAAAGGATGAGAGGCTTTAGAAGGTGAGAAGGGATTGGGAAACAGCATATCCCTTCCTTCTTGACAAGGCAGAGCATCAGCTGCCTTTGCTCACAGCATAATCTCTGAATTAAAATAGCCATCAACCAAATTTTTGAGACTAATATGTGTCAACCACTAGATTCCAGCAAGTCTACTTAGCACTTGGCCATTGTTTAGGAAAATTAAATACATGTATTTTTAGTAAAACATAACAGAATAATCTATTTGTAAAAACTAAAAACATTTTGTATGTAGCCAAGCAAATTTTCTATATAGTAAAATTTAATGTTATGAATTTAACTTGGTCTCAGAATTTTGGAATCTTGTTGGTTTTTCTCCTTTCTCAAATGAAAATACCTTTTATTTAATTTTTTCTTATAAGAGTAACCCATGCTATGGACCTAGACACTATTATGCGAAATGAAATAAGCCAGTCATAGAAAGACAATTATCACATAGTTTCACTTATATGTGGAATCTTAAGAACAAAATAAACTGACAAGGAAAACAGGACCAGAGGCATGGATACATGGAACAGACTGACAGATCTCAGAGGGGAGGGGAGTGGGGATGACGGGAAGGTAACAACCAAAGAATATATATGCATGTATGCATAGTCCATGGACACAGACAATAATGTGGTTAAGGCCTAGGAGGGGCAGGGGCAGAATGGAGGGGCGGCAAAGAGGAGAAAAATGGAGGATATCTGTAATAGAATAACAAAAAAAGTAACGGTTTGAAAAAAAAAAGAATTAGGAAAAATTAGGATGCCACAAAAAACAAAAACCTTTTAAAAGAGAGATACACGATATAACCTTCTTCCAGTCATTTCAAAGTGATTATAAACTTTGTGAAGCATTAAAAAATTAACTGGAGAATAAAGGATAAGATTATGTTTATTAGCTCATTTTCCTTTCATGCACTTCAAGAATTTATTTAAGCAAGGAGCAAAGGTACCAGGATGTATCAGCTCTATCACATTCCTTTTACATAAATATCCTGTAATAGCAGAAGTTGATCCTCAATATCTGAGTTCCTTAAAAAATTAAAATCTTTTAAATTAAAAAAGAGCTGAGGGTAGTACAATAAATAAAACTAAAAAAATCTTAGAAGAAAATAAAATCTCTATTTTAACTAGCTGATTTCTTATCTGAGAATCCACTCTGTAGCTATTATGTGAAGGTCCAGAGGACAGGAGAAATGAGCATCCATCCGTGGCTGAGTGGAGAAATAGATTACAGGCATAGATGCTCCAAGGTCAACAAAGAGAAAGAAAAATTCTTCAGAGGTGTAACAATGTCCAGTAAACCCAGGAGAAGATGCAGCCCTTCCCTGATGAAACAGAACACATAGCACAGGGAGAAGGGGCCATAGTTGACCTCTGGGATTAACAAAAGCTAAAATGAGTGATAGGTTCACAAGCCAGAGGAAACAAGAGGAGGGGGCAGGGGACAAAGGGAAGGAGGTTAGTGAAGAAAAGGAGTGGGAGGAGAAGCGGCATAATGAAGGAAGAAAAGGCTGGCTTCTGACGCACTTTCTCCGGGTGGGAGGGGAACAAGGGACCTGAGCCCACTGGTGACGTTTCCCTCACGTGATCAGGAGCCGATGTGTACAGAAGTCCCTCTCCAGGTACGTTCCTTATTTTCATGGAGAAAGAGAGATTTTTAGACTGAGGAACTGTGGGGCTAACTGCCCCATAGCCCTGCAGGTTGGTACAAGTGTGTGTGTCTGTGTGGGGGGTAATCTTGGAGTAGAATTGGTGATGGATAGAGAATCTGGTCTGCTTTACAGATGCAACCTCCTTCTCACCCCCATTCATTTTATTCCAAAAAATTAAGTGAATGTTGTGAGAGAGGTCTGGGTAGCATCTCTTATTTTTCTGGATAAGTGCAGGCTTAGGGCAGAAATAAATATGAGAAGGAGGCGTCTCTCTGGGAAAGCTATAAATCCACTGCTGCCTGCTGACCCCTGAGGTGGAGGTTGGCAGAGGGCAAACACCAGAGAGGGTCCAGGACTCAGTTCTCTCTGTCCCTCCCCTGATGCCCATCGTTTGGTGTAAGAAATGGAGGAATTGGTGGGAGGACATGAAGAGGGGTCAGGGCTTGAAAATGGGTATCAATTAGGATGTCCTAGGAGGAAGGCTATCTGATGGAAGGAGTAGGGGGGGAGAAGGGGGCGAGGGAGGTTGCTGTTTGAAGAGGATGGCAAGGAAGTGGCCTGATCCCTGCTGGGTGGCTGGAGGAGGGCAAAGTCTGAAATCTCCAGATAAGGGGTGGGGTGGACCCATAGAAAGGACTGTGTCCTCAGTATATCTTCCCCACCTTCCGCCCATTTTGGAGCCAAAAAGTGTGTGTGTGTGTGCGTGCGCTCAGTCTGTGGAGTCCAGCTCCCTGTTGCGGAGAAGTAGCTTCTGAATTAGGGAAGGTTATGACCTAAACTTTTACTGAGTTTGGAAATAATTTGTCTCTTGCCTTGTAGGAAAATGTCTTCTTTCTGTTTACGTGGAAGAGGGGGGAGTGGCAGGAATGCTCTAGACATTTCTACCCTGTTCCCTAACTCTACCACCACCATTTTCAGAGAATTGGGGGGCTTTGTGCTCTCTGGGCACCCAGGGTTAGGGAGATTGGAAGGCAGAAACCTGAGCACAGCATGGTCTGCCTTCTGAACACCACTGTCCTGAACCTCACTCATTTTAGTGCAAGAAAAAGTGAGCTAGAACTTTGGAAGGAGGATTCAGAAATATAGAAACACTTTGGAAATAACTTTTATCTGCCATTACCCAGTGGTAGGAAAATGGAGGCTGTTATGGAGGGATTGTAGAGGAGGATCAGAGGCCCAAGGGAAAAGGGCAAGGGTACACAGGAATTGGGAAAGTTTTGACAAGTATACTCAAAAAAGAGTCAGTGTCCCTGTTAGCAGTCATTCACTTTGCAATCCCCCATTCACCATCTGTCTTCTGTCTCTCTATGGGTCTTCAGGGCTGTGGTTGCACAAGAAAAGAAAAGATCTGCAGGAGCAGTGCAGGTCAGTGGGAAAAGGTAACTACCCCAGGACCCCCGGGACCAGGAGTGACTTAAGCCTGAGCAGAAGTTGAGGAGGCCATCTGCTGCCACCTCTCTTCCAAGTTTTCCCATTGCAGTCTCGGAATCTATGGCCTCTGTCAGGACCCTAAGGGAACTTGATGCTTTATGGCTGGTGAGGATAGTGGAGGAGAACAAGGAAGTGAGAGATGGTGGTGTGGCATCTGTGAAACCTCTTGAAAATATTAGAATACCCCTGAAATCTGATAACTGGTAATTGTTGTTGTGTCTGTAGATCTGTAAGTCTTACAATTGCAGGCAAGGCAAAAAAGAAACCAGTCAGGATTCTTGTAAGTTGGGGGCTACCCAGTTAAAATTGTTATGGGAACACCTAAGGCCAGAACAAAGTTTAGGGACACATCTATTTTTACACACTTCTCAGCACACTCCGCTTAAATACATGGAGAAGCACATATGGAAGTTTCTGTAAGGCTGGTTCATGCAAACGTGTGGAGCGTGAAGGAAAATAAAAAAAAGTATGGGTGGGAGTGCACCTGAATGTTGGGATCCTGTGAGGAAACCCCTACATCATAAAGGCAAGTATCAGGACCTTCATTCCACCACTAAGTCCTCAGTCTCCTTTGTCTCCTCTTTGCTTCCTAGGACAGGCAAAGGAGGGGGACATCTCAACATGGAAAGGCTCTACAAGGAAAATGAAAGAAAGCTGGAAAGCGAGAGAAAGCCAGAAGATGAAGAAGTAGATACAGAAGATGAAGGAAAGTCAGATGGGAAAGAAAAGCCAGAAGTGGAGGGGAAGCCAGAGCACGAAGGAAAGCTCCAAGATCAAGGACAGCCACATGATGAGGGGAAACAAGAAAAGCAGAGCAAGTCCCAAAGTGAGGGAAAAGCTCACAGTGAGGGCAAGCCAGAAGAACCCCAGGCCAAGCCAGAGAGCCAGCTGCGAGCTGCCGAAAAACGCCTGGCTGAAGAGTATGTGCCCCGGAAAGCAAAGCAAAAAACGGACAGGTGGACGGATGATTCCCTCAAGCACTATCAGGAGGACTTACAGAAAAGGCATTTGGGCATTGAGGAGACGATGAGAGAATGTGGAGATGTAGCAAGGGCTCAGGAAGAGCTAAGGGAAAGACAGAAAACAGGTAGTTTTCTCTGGATGCAAAGAGATGTACAGGATCCATTCTTCCCAAGGGGCCAGCGGGGTGTCAGGAGCGTGAGGGGTGGAGGTAGGGGCCACAAAGACTTTGAAGACAGTCCATATATTTAATGCCTTTGGCCTTTAAATCAATTTCTTTGGTGAGAATATTGCCAACCCTGCTTTCCCTGGCAGGATTTGCTAGGCAATGTGCTTTAACTTCATGCTGATACTTTGCATTAGGCACCACCCTTGTTAATAGCAGCCTTTTGATCCAACTACACATTGCTCTCTGATTTAGTAGTGGATTTTCACCCATGTGCATGGAATATATGTTCATGGTACATTGTAAAAATAATAAATAGTTTTCAGAACTGCATATATAGCATTAGCCAATTTGGGGGGAGAAAAAGTTACATGATACATCCATGTGTATGAAAATTATGGAACAGTAGACCAAAGGAGGAATAATGATTTTCTCTGTGTGGTGACAGTAGAGGAGCTTATGCTTTTTCTCATTCACACATTTCTCCCTACAAACATATTACTTTGTCATAAAATAAAAAATAATAAAAATAAAATATTTTTTAAAAGTAGAAAAATACACTGAGTGGCAAGATTATTATGATCTCTGAATGCATAATAATCTGGCCATTCAGTGTATATCCTATATAATAAAAGGTTAATATGCAAATTGTCCCCTCAACCAGGAGTTCGACCAGCAGGCAGGCTGGCCAACCACCCATGTCCCCTCCCTCTGACCAGGTTGGCTGGACCCCAGCCTTGCACAAATTCATGAACTGAACCTCTAATATATATATATACACACACATTGAGTTGCCAGATTATTATGCGTTCAGAGATCATAATAATCTGGCCACTCAGTGTATATACCAAGCAATCAAAATAACTGTTCAGTGAGTTTATGAAGGTAGTGGAGACACTTCGAATTCCTGTTGTCACATTATCTCTGGCACTCAAAGATAGAGTTATGGATCCAACCAGGCAATTATGGATTCATTATGTTGTCATCTGTGAAATGGGAATAAAAATTGCCTTCGGGCCTGTGGAAATCAGATGAGATACTGAGTGTATGAGCTGTGTTGGGATGGCTCTACCTCACCCTGCACTAGCAAGGCCAGAACCCTGTCAGGTGTTTGGAGTAGGGTGAGGAAGTTCTCAATTTTGCCTGAGAATAAGTCCAGACAGCTGAGAGGTGGGTACCACTCTCTCCTGGGACATACCATATCTGTTGGGCACTCTGCCTCTCTCATGGGCCCTGCACCCTCCTAAGGGCCCTCCAAGGTAACAAAGCCCTTTTGATTTCCCTGGGGTCCCTGGTGAGTTAAATCCCCACTGTATTTCCTACTGAATGTGAAGAAGGTACCTCTTCTCATGTATAATTGTATTAATCCTGACATGAAATGTGAAAAAAATACATTGTAAAATATCAATATATTTAGGCATTATAGTTATCCCACTAGACTTGTACTTTTCAAAGCAAAGAAATCTTACTCATTTTGGTAGCCATAATACATAATACATAATGGAAGCTTAAATATCAATGCATTAATTATGGAGTTAGAAGGTATCAATTCTTGGCCTGATCCAATACATAGCCTTAAGTATGTAATTTCATTCTTTAGTAACTGAAACTTGCTACTCCAAAAGGAGCACAGCAGAAGATCACATTGACTACAAGATACACTGATTTTTAATATTGGGTATAGAAGTGTTTCTCAAAATTTTCTAGATATTAGATTACCTGCACCCAAATCTCCTATCTTGAAAATGCAGAATCCTGGCTCCCACCTCAGATCCAATGCATCAGGATCTCTTTTGACCTGTCCTCACAATGTCTCTGTGTGTACAGATACAGTGAAAAGGAAAAGAAAAAATATTTTTTCTGGGTGATGGGAACTCTTAGGATTTATTCTTTTAAGATTATTTATGTTTTTAGCTCATTTTACTTTTAACCAAATGGATACATATACAAAATTTTAAAATCCAATAGTGCAAAAGAATTTCTTATTAAAAACTCTGGTCTGCCTTGCCATTCCACATTCTCACTCTCCAGAGACAACTACCATAATGTTTTGGATTACTTCTTATATTTGCCTCTGTATTTCTGAATCATATGATTAGGCTGCTATTTCCTTTTTAAGTGGCTTCATCATCAAAGTGTAATTTACATATCACAAAATTGACCCTCAAAATTGTGCACACTGAAGGCACACTATTCATTATGAGGTTTTTTTTAGTACATTAACAGAGTTCTGAAACCATCACAATTATCTAATTTTAGGGCATTTCATCACCCTAAAAAGAACCCCATGCCCATTAGCACCTACTGCATTCCCATTCCCCACCAGCATCTGGCAAACACTGATCTATTTTCTGTCTCTATAGATTTACTTATTCTAGACATTTCATATGAAAGGAATCACAATATATAGCTTTTTATATCTGACTTCTAGCATAATGTTTTCAAGGTTTATCCATACTGTAGCATGTATCAGTACTGAACATTCATGTAGATGTTTTATTTGCTTTTTAAAAATAAACTATTAGGTCAAAATATAAATTTTACAAGTACAAAAATGATGGTTCTACCTTAGTTTATTATGTAGATAACCTCAGGGCATGCTAATGAAGGTGTATTATAAATTCAATTTATTTGTTTTGTGTCTGGTTTAAAGAAAACCCAAGTGTGTAGTATTTGATATTCTAGTTAATTTATGTTGAAAGAAGCAAATAATTTTTTTTATTTTGTTACAGAAAATTTTGTTTCCAGTTTTTTTGAGATATAATTAACATATACCACTATGTAAGTTTAAGGTGCACAGCACAATGGTTAGACTTACATATATGTGAAATGATTACCACAGTATGTTTAATACACATCTATCACCTCATATAGATACAGTGAAGAGAAAAAGAAAACATTTTTTCTTGAGTTGAGAACTTTTAATATTTATTCTCTTTACATTACACACACACACACACACACACACACACACACACACACACACCCTATATAATCCTATATAATAATCCTATACAATAAAGAGGTAATATGCAAATTGACCATCACTCCAAAACACAATATGGCTGCCCCCATGTAGTCAAAGACAGCTGCCCAATGTGAACACAAGATGGCTGCCACAAGATGGCCAGCAGGGGAGGGCATTTGGGAGCAACCAGACCTGCAAGGAAGGCCAATGGGGGGGGCGGACCAGGCCTGCAGGGGAGGGAGGTGGGGGGCAACCGCATCAGCAGGGAATGGCAGTTAGAGGTGACCAGGCCATCAAGGGAGGGCAGTTGGGGGCAACCAGGCCTTAGAGGAGGGCAGTTAGGGGCAATCGGGCCATCAAGGGAGGGCAGTTAGGGGTGACCAGGCCGGCAGGGGAGGGCTGTTAGGGGTGACCAGGCCAGCAAGGGAGGGCAGTCAGGGGCAATTGGGCCAGCAGGGGAGCAGTTTAGTATCAATCAGGCTGACCTGGCAGAGGTTAGTGGGTGATCAGGCTTGCAGGCAGAAGCAGTTAGGAGCAATCAGGCAGGCAGGCAGGTGAGCAGTAGGGAGCCAGCAGTCCTGGATTGTGAGAGAGATCCCAGATTGGAGAGGGTGCAGGCTGGGCTGAGGGACACACACACACACACCTGTGCACGAATTTTGTGCACTGGCCTCTAATATCACATAACAGTGAAAATGTTTTGTGAGTATGTTTTAATTTTCTTGGATATATATATATATATATATATATATGGAATTGCTAGGTGATAACTCTAATACTTTTTAAAATCCTCACCAGATGATATTTTTTCCATTGATTTTTTTAGAGAAAATGGAAGGAAGGAGGGAGGGAAGAAGAGAGAGAGAAAAGAGAGAGAAACATCAATGTGAGTCATTGATTGGCTGCCTCCCCCTCACGCCCCTACCAGGGCCCAGGTTCAAATTTTAACCAAGGTACGTGTCCTTGACCCAGAATCAAACCTGCAAACCTTGCCAAAACCGGTTTGGCTCAGTGGATAGAGCATCAGCCTGCAGACCAAAAGGTCCCGGGTTCGATTCCAGTCAGGGGCATGTACCTTGGTTGCGGGCACATCCCCAGTAGGAGGTGTGCATGAGGCAGCTGATCGATGTTTCTCTCTCATTGATGTTTCTGACTTTCTATCCCTCTCCCTTCCTCTCTGTAAAAAATCAATAAAATATATTTTAAAAAAACTGCAACCCTGTAGTCTGCAGGCTGGTGTTCTAACCACTGAACAAACCAGCCAGGGCTATGTTGTTGTTTTTTGTTTGTTTGTTTGTTTTGTTTTGAGAAACTACCAAATTGCTTTCCAAAAGCAGCTGTGGCATTTGACAAACCCATCAGTAGTGTACAAAGGTTCCAATTTCTCCATATCCTCACCAATACTTGTCATTGACTGTAATTTCTATTATAGCCATCTTAGTGGGTATGAAATGGAATCACATTATGGTTTTGATTTACATTTCCCTACTGGTTAATGATATTGAGCATTTCTTGATGTGCATATTAGCCATTTGTACATTTTACTGGAGAAATGTCTATTTAAATCCTTTACCCATTTTAAAATTGGGTTGGTTTCTTGTTATTGTTGAGTAGTAAGAGTATTTTGCTCATTCTCAACACAAACAAGTCCTTTATCAGATGTATAACTTGCAACTGCTATTTCTTGACTTGTTAACTTTAGTCATTATCTACTGACTTTCTGATATGATAATTGAGTGGTTATTTCTTACCATCATAATCTCCACTATTTCCTGCCTGCCCCAAATATAGTTTTACCACATATAATATGTATTTCAACCAGCATTCCAATGATTCTATTGCCTAACTCTGAGGGCCTTTAGGTGCACTTATCAAGTTAGGCTAAGCATATGCTAGGATAGTTATTAACCCCAAAACATCAGTGGCTTAACACAAAAAGGTTTATTTCTCAAACTTCATGATGATTGGGGATAAAGAGGTTCTTCTCCCTCTAGTTTCCCAGAGATTCAGACTAATCATCATGCCACCACAGTGGAGAAAAAAAGAATATATGGAGATCTCATACTTATTTTTCTACACTTTTGTCTAGAAGTTATATAAATCACTGATGTTCACAGTCCATTTTTTCATATTTCTATATCTTTTAATTCTAACAAGAAATTCTGAAATAAGTGTTGTTATGCTCTCTATATAGGTGACTTAACTGATGCTCAAAGAGTGTATGTGATTTATGCAAGGTGACATACCAGTAAGGGAAAAAGCTTAGATTGAAACCTTGGTTTACTTGGCTCTAAACTGATAATCCTTAACTAGTTTGATTTCCTAAATGGATTTGGATTTTATTTTCACCTTTGCTCAATCAATCCTTTAGGATGTCAGAATAGTGGTAATGGTTCTTCAGATGACATACTTAAAGAGGAAGGCTCACAATGGCATTGCTTCCTCCATCATTAATGCCTTAAAAAGGAATTTTATGCCAATTGACAGTTTAACTGCCTTGGCCACCAAATCATGAACTATGCTTGCAGTGCATGTGGATGTTCAGATGGTTATGCTATGGAGTTTTATTTCCATCTTTACAAAGTTCTTCAGATAGCAAAGGGTTTGAAAAGTACTGAAAAAATTACAAAGCTTTACGAATAACAGTGAAAGTCTTAAACCTATCACCTGTTGTTCCAACAGATAATGTTGCTAAGGACAGTCATATAATAAGAGGTATCTACTTTGCTTCTCCATCACTATACACCCAAACACAAGAAATGCTTCTGGGGTAAGAAGTATTTCTTTTTAAAATATATATATTTTTATTTATTTCAGAGAGAGGAAGGGAGAGGGAAAGAGAAATAGAAACATCAATGATGAGAGAGAACCATTGATTGGCTGCCTCCTGCATACCCACACTGGGGATCGAGTCTGCAACCCAGGTATATGCCCTGACCAGGAATTGAACTGTGACCTCCTGGTGCATAGGTAGATGCTCAACTACTAAGCTGGCCAAGAGAAGTATTTCTGAGAATAGTATCCAACTTCCTGTCCACTGCAAATCACTAGAACAAAAGAATTTGTATTGCTTATGGGAACCACAGGGAATTTATATCAAACTAGAGGACCAGTGCACACAATTCATTCACTCGAGGGAGGGGCATCCCTCAGCCCAGCCTGTGCCCTCTCCCAGTACGGGAGCCCTCAGGGTATGTCTGACTGATGGCTTAAGTCCACTCCTTAGCTCCTGGTTGATGATGCTCCTCCTATGGGAGCATACTGACCACCAGGGGACAGCTCCTGCATTGAGCATCTGTCCCCTGGTGGTAAGTGGGCATCATAGCAACCGGTAGTTCTGCCAGTTTGGTCAATTTGCATATTAGCCTTTTATTACATAGGATGTTATATTTAAGTTGTAAAATGAGCAAGACAATTTTTGGTTTCAGCTGCAAATGGAGAGCTGAAAAGAATACCACTCACACCTACAGTAGGAAAAATTTTGGACAAACTGCAAAACAACAATTTTTCTTAAAACCACCAAAGAACTAAGTCCGCAAATAGTTACCCCAGAATCTAGAGAGAGACTCATAAAGGGAGTAGTAGTACCCAAACGTTTGTTTATTTGAGATTGAAACCACCAAACACATGTAGGACAGTAAGAAAATTTACCTAAAAAACTGCTAATGAATTTCTAAAGACTGTGTGAGGGCTAGCACGAGAGTTTAGAATTCCCTGGGGCCACAGACATAAGGGGCTTGCAGTCTTCTTGCAGCCTTTACTTTAGAAACTGGACTAGGTATTCCCAAGGAAGATCAAAGACAATCTGAGAAAATTTGCCCCATCTTGTCAGTTAGGAGTGGGAGTCAGCAGTCACTATTGAAATTCCAGCCAGACCTATTTTCCCTAGTAAGCAAGGATTAATCTGCAGAAATAAGGACAACAAAGCCCATATCCTGAAGGCAGTTGTGAAAATGCAATGCAGTTAGAGAAAGGAAAAAGAAAAACAAAAAACTCTATGAAGGGAGGGGGCAGGCACATGTGCTAGCCTCAGCACTGTATCTGGAGGAAAGACATGAACACACAAAGGTTACACCACCAAAATCTAGGTTCACAGTGCTTGCCTAAAATGAACACCTGATCAGAACATCAGAGAATGCCTGTAACTCTCCAGAACATAGCCTCCATAATTGCCCTGTTTATTCCCCTCTTTATCCCTCATAAACTATCTCTGAGAAGGAGCCAAATTTAATTCCATGAATCTGTGGAGCAACTGATGTCTCAGTGCATTGTCAAAAACAATCAGCTTATTAGTGGAACTTAACAGCCAAGTGTGTTCTGAGAAAGAGATGGTAAAGAGGATTTTCAAAACCACTGTCATCTCAGAGAGACTGTGGGTATACCCAATGCTGTGCCCTCTGAGGAGCAACATAAGAGGATTCACATTGCAGGGAGGAAGTAGACATAAGTAAAGTAATCCAGGCAGCCACTAAACAAATAAGCAAATATCAACAATAAGCCACAGAAGGAGAGGACCAAGGGTTCAGAGTTAATAAAATATATTGTCTGAAAATATGCAAGACATGCAGAGAAACAGGAAAGTTTGACACATACATGGGGAGCAAAGCAGGCAACAGATACTGCCTGTGAGAGTGATCAGATGTTGAATTTAACATAAACTTCAAAGTATCCAATATAAATATGTTCTAAGAATAAAAATAACTGTGATTGCCCTAGCCGATTTTGCTCAGTGGGTAGAGCTTCAGCCTGTGGACTAAAGGGTCCCAGTTTCTATTCCTGTCAAGGGCACATGGGATGTTTTGGGCTCCCATCCCCAGTAGGGAGCATACAGGAGGCAGTCAATCAATGATTCTCTCTCATCATTGATGTTTCTCCCTTCCTCTCTGAAATCAATAAAAGTATATATATATAAAATCTGTGATTAAATATGTAAAGACAGTTATGATGAAACTGTCGTAACAAATAGAAAAAAATCAATAGAGAAGAAACAAGTGGAAATTTTGAGGAATACAAAGAGAAAAATTTACTACAGTAGCTCAGCAGTAGACTAGCGCTAGAAGGAGAAAGAATTAGTGGGTGCTAAGATTCAAAGATTTTATGTACTCTGAGGAACACAGAGAAAAAGAACAAAGATGGGAACCTGTCTGCTAAAATGATAGCTAGAGCTTTCTGGCTCCACTGCTTGATCATTCGATCATCTCCAGAAGCCCCAGTGGCGAAGGGAAAAGCCTCACCGCCCCAGGACTGGAACCGAGATCCCAGCGGCGGTCCGAGCGCGGAGAAGCCACCGGGGCCGCAGCAACAGTGAGTCCCCGAGGTCGCTCCTCCCGCCTGGTCGGACCCGTGACGCAGAAAGCCCCCTCCCCCGCTCCCGCCGAGAACCAGACTGGCTTCCGGAAGGCCGCGCGCGCGCCCGCCAGGTCCAACGGCCCGCGCCTCCCACAGGCTGAGCACTGTGCGTCGCCGCGCTGCGATCCCAAGCAGGAGGATTTCCCATTCCGTGCGCGCGCCCTATCCCTGAGCTTCCTCGCTGCGGGCCCGCCTGCGTGCGACCTGTAGGGTGGATCTGGACGAACGCGAGTCCTATTGCGCCAGCGAATTCTCAGTGAACGGAATGGTGATGTAGACGTGGTGGGGCCGGGGATCCAGCTGGTGATTCTGCTGGTGGACCGGGAAGGGTTGTACAAGATGAACCGCCTGTACATCACTCTGGAAGGCTTTTTCTTCCGAGTCCACATCTTAGCCCTAGATTCCTCCAGCTGCAATAAGACATGTCCAAGTTGAAACCTGTCAGCAGGTATTTATGATGTGCTACATCTACCATAAGCGACCGCAGTTCGCAACAGCTCTGCTCTAGGTCCTAAGAGGGCACCTCGGACCAGGAGATGGACTGCTCTGGAGCAGCAGCAGCTACGTGAAAAGGTTTAACTGAAAAAGGGATGTGCAAGTTCAAGGTGCAATTCACACCTAATGCATTTGAATTTACCATCCCAGAATTTCTGGATCATAAGAGACTTGGAATTGATCAAGACAGGAAAGGTCTATCTTCATGTAATGGGACCTTCCTTTATAATAGGGCACATGGCTCCTTTATATGAACTAGTTGCATAGTTCCAACTCTAATTTACAAGATATTTATTTACAAGATGCTTCTTAGATGTATGTTTCTGAGCTCGGTGGCAAAGTTATTCTTAGTGCTAGTTATGCACATAGCTACTGACCTGTCCCATTAACAAATCACTACTTCATGCTGTTAAATTATTTTAATTTAAATACATTCTCAGTAGAAATAGCTCACAAAAAACACTTCCTTGATTTTATATACAACTTTGAGTAGTTTATATCACGCATCAAACCAAATGTTATATCTACAGCATCACATTTTAAGTTCTGTACATAACAGTAAGTGCACTAGTCAAAGACATGTATGATTTCATATATATATATATATATATATATATATATATATATATCAAATAGATGGGTCAGAGCCCAAGGCACGTTATGAAGTTGCACTTAAAGGATATTAAAGAGCTTAATTCAAGCAAAATATTACTCAAAACAAGTGTTTCTGATGTACCGAAGTGCATGCCTCCCTGCTCCTAAAAAACCGATGTTTTGTGCTGAACTGTCAGCTATCCCAATGCTAAACATATTCAGGGTGTATATGATGTCATTTTTCTATTAAGACCAAGTATCATGTTTGGGTTTGTAAAGCAGTAAACCTTGCCTTGAAATCAGGAAAAAGAGAAAAGAACAAAGAAAAATGAACAGAGTCTGGGTGAAATATGGGACACTATTAAGTACACAAACAAATATATAATAGGAATATTAAAAGGACAGGAAAGAGATAAAAGAAGCCGAAAATACTCAAAGAAATAATTTCTGAAAACTTCCCAAATTTGATGTAAAATATCCATCTACTTATCCAGGAAGTTCAATGGACCAACAAACAAATACAACATGGCAAAAATGCTGAAAGCAAAAGACAAGGGAAAGTGTTGAAAACAGCAAGAGAAAAATGACTCCTAATTTACAAGAGAACCCCAATAAGATTAGCAGATAATTTGTCATCAAAACAATAGATGTCATGTCTTGTTTGGTGTTGCTCAGTGATTAGAGTGTCAGTTCTGTTCTGGTCAAGGGCAGTTACCTGGGTTGCAGGTTCACTCCCCACCCATAGCCCTCCCACCCCACTGCCCTCCTCTGTAGGGGTGCGCGTGAGAGGCCACCAGTCCACGTATCTCTCTCACATCAACTACCAGTATTTGGGTAGTCTCAAATAATATGACTCCTAATATTTATTAGTGGTTGTTTTAAAACATATGCCCACAAATTCCTTTATACTCTTCCCTCCAAGAGGTTGAGTTTAATACCCTTCCTCTTTAATATGAGCTTCTAACAACTAAGTTATGAAAAGGAGAATATAGTAACTCTACAAGTGGAGAAACCTGGCCGATATAACCTCATCAAATGATCAAAAGTCAATATCATCAGTAATCAGTCATGTTGATTTCATGTAACTCTGACATTGTGATGAAAAAGGGCGCTTCAGCCCTAACTGGTTTGGCTCAGTGGAAAGAGCTTTGGCCTGCGGACTGAAGGGTCCCAGGTTTGATTCTGATCAAGGGCATATCCCGTGATGGCGAGCCAATGACACCTGTGTCAGCACTGACACGCGTAGTCATTTTCGATGACACGCGGTGGCATACAGAGAAGTATGGGTTTTTTCTCAAAGTGACACACCACCTGAGTTATGCTTGTTTTTTGGGCGAATTTTGACACACCAAGCTCAAAAGATTGCCCATCACTGGCATATATCTTGGTTGCCGGCACATTCCCAGTAGGGGGTGTGTAGGAGGCAGCTGATCAATGTTTCTCTGTCATCAATATTTCTAACTCTCTATCCCTCTCCCGTCCCCTCTGTAAAAAAAATCTATAAAATATATATTTTTTTAAAAAGAAAAAGGGCACTTCACCTCTGTGATATTCTTCCCCCAAATCAATAACCCCAATCTAATTATGAAAAAACATCAGACAAACTCAAATTAAGGAACGTTCTACAAAATAACCTCACTCTTCAAGGTCAGGGTGATAAAGAAAAATCAGAGAAACTGTCAGAATAGAGTAGACTAAAGAGACATGTTAACTAAATGCAAGATAGTATCCTGGATTTAATCCCGGAACAGAAAAAAAAAAAAAAACACACAGGACATTATTGGAAAATCTAAAGAAATCTGAATAAAATTTTCTTTGCTTTTATAAATGTACCATAATTATTAGGCAAAGCTGGGTGTAGGGTATAAGGAATTTGTACTATTTTTAAAACACATCTTTAGAACTAAAATTATGTCAAAGTTTAAAAGTATACCATACTGAGCTTCCAGAACCCAAAATAAAACTCTCAATGTGTGCAAGTGACTGAATAATTCAGGAAACAAACTGAGTAGTTATTAAACGAATTCATTTTTCAGTGAAAAAGAGAATATTTTACAGAAAATAGATGATGGCAACTACTGGAAAAAATAAAAGCACTCCACGTTTATACCAGAAAATTGGAGGCAATTAAGCCTGCAGGGGAGGGCAGTTAGGGGTGACCAGTCAGCAAAGGAGGTTTCATATATATGAAACTTGTTTATTATATATATATTATATATATAATGTATATGTGCATAGAATGGTATTCTCTATATGCTGTTCTGCCACTTTCTTCACTCAAAAATATAACTTCATGTGCATTATTTAATTCTTTTTTGTATCTGCACAATTTCCATGGTAATTATTCTCATATTAATGGAAATTTAAATTATTTCCACAAACTTGATATTTCAACATTAGATTGGTTACAAAATTGAGCTAGATTAGGTTTTTGTCCTTAAGGCATTTTCAGATAAGTGAGGAATACACAGTAGAGAGCCAAGAAAGTGGAAGTGTTAGGTGGATAAATTCAGGGTCTAAAGGACAATGTAGCATAGGCAACTAAGGCAGAATCAAGAAGTTAGCAAAGGTTTCCTTTCCATTATATATTTAATTAAAAAAAAACAGTCAGCAGCAATAGCAGTCTTCCCAACAGCTGTGTTTCTGCCACAGGAAAATGTTATCTGGCCTAAGCTGTACTATTATTGAAGTAATAGAGGCCCAGTGCACATTTGTGCACTGGGGCAGGGGGTGTCTCTCCACCCAGCCTGCACCCTCTTCAATCTGGGATGCCTCGAGGGCAGTCGGACATCCCTCTCACAATCCAGGACTGCTGGCTCCTAACTGCTCACCTGCCTGCCTTCCTGATTGCCCCTAACTGCTTCTGCCTGCCAGCCTGATCACCCCCTAACCACTTCCCTGTCAGCATGATTGATGCCTAACTGCTCCCCTGCCAGCCTGTTGGCCCCTAACTGCCCTCCCCTGCAGGCCTGGTCACCCCCAACTAGTCTCCCCTGCAGGCCTGGGTCCCCCCAAATGCCCTTCCCTGCAGGCCCGGTTGCCCCCAACTTACCTCTTTTGCTGACTGGTCACCCCTAACTGCCCTCCCCTGCAGGCTTAATTGCCTCCAACTGCCCTCCCTTTCAGGCCTGGTACCTCCCTACTGCCCTCTCCTGCTGGCCATCTGGTGGTGGCCATCTTGTGTCCACATAGGAGCAGGATCTTTGACTACATGGGGGCAGCCCTCTGTGTGTTGGAGTGATGGTCAATCTGCATATTACACTTTTAATAGATAGGATGGAGGCCTGGTGCTTGGGTGGGGGCCCACTGGTTTGCCCTGAAGGGTATCCCAGATCAGAGTGGGGTTTCTCTTGGGGCGGGGGTGGCCTGGCTGAGGGGCCTGTGGTGATTTGCAGGCTGTTCATGCCCCCCAGCAACCCAAGTGGAGGCCCTGGTATCTGGAATTTATTTATGTTCTACAATTGAAACTTTGTAGCCTGGAGCAAAGCCAAGCCTCCTGCTCACTCCATGGCCATAGCCATTTCTCTTGGGATATTTACCTTCTATAACTGAAACTTTGTAGCCTTAAGCAAAGGCCAAGGCAGGCCAGGGCTGAGGAAAACTTGGCTTCCTCCATTACCAGGGGCAACCCTAGCCTCTTCCTCTCTCCAGCTTCATGGCCGTCATTTCTTTTGGGAGTCTATAATTGAAACTTTGTAGCAATAAGTGGAGGCCTGAGACCGCCAGGGTGTGTGGAAAGGTTGGCTTCCTCCATTGCTGGGGAAACCCAAGCCTCCCTTCTGCTCTCTGTGACCACAGCCATCTTGGTTGGTGTTAATTTGCATATTACTCCTGATTGGCTGGTGGGTGTAACAAAGGTATAGTCAATTTGCATATTACTCTTTTATTAGATAGGATGGTTCTCCATGACCTCCCATCTTCCAGGTCAACCCAGCAGATGCTCTATATAGAGGCTGACTTTAAGGTTTAAGCAAAGCAATCTTGAGAATCTAGCTGAGGTGGATCTTGAGCATACTGTCACATATTAAAAGTCTAAGCAGACCAATTCAGGGATTCATATTATGATGGCCAACATGGACAGTATGGGGACATTTGAAATGGCAGTGGTTATGACACAGCATTTTATGTTCACAACAATTCATAAGCGTCATGCCCTGGATAACTGGATACGTCTGCCACAATAATCCACAATATCTGCAGTATTTAGTTATGAGTTCAGGAAGGGCAGAATTCTTTGAAAGGAATGAGAAATATAGAATTTGTGCTTCAACCCTGGCCAGTTTGGTTCAGTAGATAGAGTGTCGGCCTGCTGATCAAAGGATCCCAGGCGCAATTCCGGTCAGTGGCACATACCTGGGAGGCAGCCAATCAATGATTTCCTCTCATCATTGATGTTTCTATCTCTCTCTTCCTCTCTGAAATCAATAAAAAAATATTTTTAAAAATGTGTGCTTCAGGTCAATTTGTTTGGATGTGGCCAATAGCTAATCTGAATAGTTTGTGGAATGTTTGAAACTTATCCAGGCCAAATGTCCAAATGTCAGGGAATGCATGATAGGAGGAATGGTAGAAGAGTTTGCTTTCTGAAGCAGATAAATCTAAATAGAAATTATCCCAGACTCTGTGTGTACCACTCACATCAGAATATGAGTGGACTACCCTTAGTTTAGCAAAGTGATGGGATGTGTTAGATCTGAAGGGGCAAATCATCTCAGATAGAGGCCACTTGCGTGCACATTATGCAGCCAAACCTTTGGATCTGGAGCAGATTTTGTCATGCAGGAAGTGAAGTTTCAAGCCATATAGAGCATGTTGGAGAAGTGAGGGAGAGGAATACCCACCTCAAGCTCTTCTACAGATGAGTTTGAAACAGTAATTTAAAAATGTGCAGGAGGGGCAGCTGAATATAGCTCCTAAGAACACAAGACTGTGGAAGTGACTTCTAAAGGGAATATAGAAACCAATATTCTGGATATCGAAGTCTTATATAGTCTCCTGAATGCTGCTTCCTTTTTCCTCCTTCACACCACCTGGTTAGAGGCTCAGAGTTTCTATCCTTTAGAACGCATGTCATGTGTTCATTGTTAAAATTAACACGAGCATCTATTTCATTCTTTTTTAAAAAAATAGTTTTCACTCCACTATATTGCTACTGTCTTCAATTGCAGCATTTAAAAACTACTGTAATTAACTTAATTTCAAAGGTAGTTGAGTGTTGTATTAATGCACTGAAATTGTTCTAGGACAAGAATTAAGGTGAAGGTTTGTATATCTCTTGTGAACATTTAAGAAGACGAGGTCAATATCCTCTATCAATAGCTCCATAAAAGTGGTGTTAGGGTTACTCTGACTACATGTAAGCAGAATAAGCAGAGGAGTGGACAATTAAACTTCTGGTCCAATTTTTGTGCTATCAGGAAGAAGGTTCCTCTATGAGCCAATTGGCAAACATCTTCTGAAATGCTGAGATTTCTGGTTAATGCACAATTTAAAATTACTACTACAAGAGCTTCTCAAGCATCATGAAAGCTGGAGCCTAACCTCCATTCCCCATCCCCAATTCACATCTGACTATCTACCTAGTTAGATAACCCTCCCCTCTCTACTTCCTGCCACCTGCCATAAAAACACACAGGAAAGGGGAAATGTATAAAAGGCAACATTTGTTAAGGGCAATATGGGGAGGGTGGAGTGGACAGGGAAGGGAGGTATCACTTCCAGCTGGGGTGGCTTCAGAAGCTGGGTGATGAAGGTTGAAACCCTAAAAATGAGCAGGACCAAGATCTAGGAAGAGGAGGGCAATCAGGAGGGAAAAAAATGTGCAAGGACAAAGAAAAAGAAGAAGGAACACTTGGGGGCAGAGTGAATGAGAGTTCCTTTGGGATGGGACAGAGAAATAGAGGACTTGTGTTCTGAGGCTTAATTCTGATCAATGCTGAATTTGAGGATGAGATAAATAGGGTTTACTTTGTGTATGGTAGGTTTGCCATTCAGATCCTTTGGGCAGAAGAAGGACAAGTTGAAAATAAGGAAGAGTGAAGTTTAATTTGATAGTAACATGCAAGGTAAATTAGAAGGGGAGAAGGAGGAGCTGAAGGCAGATAGGTCAGAGAAAGGAACCTAAACCTGTACACAAATATTTATAGTAGCTCTTTTAATAGTTACTCAAGACTGGGGATAACCTAATTATCCTTCTGTGGGTAAATGGACATATAAATGGGAACACCTTTATAACAGAATACTACTCATCAAAAAGAAAATAATGAACTATGGATACATGAAACAGCTTAAATGAGTTTGAGGGCATTATGCCGAATGAAAGAAGCCTATTTCTAGATGTGACATATGGTAGATTTTATTTATATGTCATTCTGAAAAAGACAAAACTATAGGAATTTGGAATAGATCAGTGGTTGCCAGAGTTCAGGGAAGGGATAAAATATGACTACAAAGGGGTAGCATAAGGGAATTTTTTTTGGGGGGAAGGGGGTTATTGAACTGTGTACCCACTGTGGTGGTGGTTACACAAACCTATATATTGTTAAGCTTCATGGTACTGTACACCCAAAAAAGGGTCAACTTTGCAATATGATAGTACTTTTGGGGAAAAAAAAGACTAGAGTTGGCCCCTATTATATGTAAAACCTGAAAGAAAAGAAACATTTTGCATGGTAGTAAATGACATCTTTATAATTCACTGGCTATATTTACATTAAAAACTCTCCCTCAAATAATAGAAAATGTATCCTTCAATTGTGGAATAACCTTTTCATGCTTATATATAAATCATAAAACATTAAGCCAGCAAAAACATTTATTTTTTCCAAACCTTCCTTCCCCCATGGTAAACTGTTGTTGGCTGCCATATCCCACTGTGACCATTCTAATTAAGAAACCCCTCTCTGCCTCCTACCCAAGACTCTGAAGATGACTTCACTGGCCAGATTGCCATTCCATGCAGCAACATACCTCCAAGTACCAGTGGTTTCTGGGGTGTGGGGATATCAGTTTCCTCTTTTAAGTTTTTTTTTGTACAGCAATTATGTTCCCTCCACATTGTGATCATAACAATTATAGATGTTGTTAGTTTGAATGGAACAAAGTAAATGATAACAGAATATCTAAAGAGTGCCAATGGGGGAATAACAATTTCATCTACTAATAAGCCTCCCACCAAATAGTGTTATTTTTTCAACATATTTCTTTGTGGTCCAAAATCAAGCTCGCTCTGCAGAAAGCAGGCTTTTCTATGGACTCATTTGATTAACAAGGCACTGGATCTACTAGGTCTGTCTGAAGCCTCCATTTCAAATCCAAGTGGAACCACCCAGCACTCACCAATGAAAATGTCAGACATCTAGCACTTGATAATCTGAGTTCAGCCAGAAAGAGAAAAAGTCATGAATTACTTATATAAACTTATTAACTAGAGAAAACTGGGCCTCTTCCCACAGATTACTCTGGGAGAGTTTTTAAAGGTGTTTCAGTTAGAGTTAAAATTTTTCTTCTAACACATCAATATGTTGTAAAAACTGTCATTTCATTTACAACTATTTTCTAGTGTTAAAAATTTATATAATTAATTTATCCTCCCTCCACAATGTGTCAAATATTGTTTAGGTAGGACCTCTTTTAAAAATATTTTACAAGTTTGCTGATTGTTCAAAACATTAAACAAAACACACACCTATTCGAGAAAACTAGTAAAAAAAAAAATCCCACATCCTCACTCCTAGACTTTTTTCTAGTCGCCCACCTCACCTCCTTTATCACCTTCGCCCATTTTCATGCTAAATAGGACTACACGGGAAATGGTCGATTGTGGAGTATTGAGGGAGGAAGGGTCGGTGAGTGAATTGGCTGTAGAAGAGTGAAAGAGATTAATTCCCCGAAGGAGAAATGGTCCAACAAACCCAAGAGGCTGATCCTCCCTGGTAATCTGAGGTACCAGTTTTATTGTCTCTCATTGGCAAATACGAAAAAACGTTGACAGCATCAAGTGGAGAGAATGTAGGGGGCGGGCTTCGGTGTTAAAGGGAGGGGTAACTGAGGACTCTAGCTCATTGATGACGCGCGATCCTCACGTGACCAGGAGTCGACGTGTGCAGAAGTCCTTATAGTCCGGGGCCTGTTTCCCTGTAGCAGCTCCCTATTGCTGGAGAATAAAAGTGCCCTGGATCCTTTCAGGTGAGTATAAAGGTGGGAGCTGCCTTAGGGACTTTGGGGTCTGGGAGTCAGAGACAGACGCCAAGCCAGGTCGGCACTGCTTTCTCAACACTACGGTTCCTCCAAACTCCCATTTTTGGGCAGGATTTTTTGGGCTGTTTGGTCGGGGGGCGAGGTGGGTGTGTAGAGGGAGAACTGCAGCCAATTAAGGGTCACGATCGAGAGAGACACAGTTACAATTTGGAAATAACTTGCGTCTCCCACTCCCTGCTTGCAGGGAACTGGTGGGCACTGGGAAGGGAGGGCGGGGTTGCCTGAAAAGGAGAGGGAGGATGAAGATATGGGGAAACTGTAGACGAACAAGGCCTGGACTCGTGAAGGGGACCCGTGATTCCGGTACTGGTCTGCTCATCAAGCACTCCTGTCGGTCTGCAGGACTGTTGGCCTTTTGAACGCAACACAAATCGAGTGAGGGGAGAAGGAGAAAAATCCGCTGGCTCCCTGCAGGTCTGTGTAAAGGTGCAATCGCCTCAGATCCCTTGGGGTGGGAGTGGGGGTGGGAGTGTGGATGACACCAAAGTCCCGCTCACTGTCGCCAAAGCAGCCTCTCCCCATCCGGATTAAGCCTGGAGGCCTTTGCAGAGCCTGCAGCGGAAATGAGGCGGGGGAGGAGTTAAGATTGGAGGGGCATGGAAGGGGGAAGGGAGGCCAGAGTCTGGACCAGCGGTTCCCAGGTGTGAGGCTGGAGGTTGGGATGGTTTGGGAAGGTCCGAAAGAGCGGGAGTGTTGGAGACCAGTAGTGAGGGAAGGGTTAAATGCTTCCGCGCAGCCTGCATTTCTGGTCCTGTAGCAGGGCCTGCTGGGAAATGGTTGGCTGGAGCTGGAAGAGAGAAGATGGAGCTAGAGGGAGAAGGAAGGGAGGTGGAGGAAGGGGTGGAATCAGAGGAGTTCTGAGCCTAAGAAACTAGCTTCCTCTAGTTGGAAAACTGACAATTCGGCATCTGAATGAAAAAAAGCCAGTCTCTCTGCTCTGGAAATCCACACTCTGGCTGCTGGTCTGTTTGCCTGGCATCTAGTTGTTTTGTTTCCTTGTTTTCTAGGATTAATTTATTCAAAAAGGAAATAGTAGAAAAATACTCAACATGCAAAAGTCTTGTGAAGAAAATGAAGGAAAACCACAGAACATGCCAAAGGCCGAGGAACACCACTCTTCAGAAGATGTGCCAAGGGAGGCAGAAGGAAATCCTCCGCCTTCCGAAGAAGGTGTAAGCCAGGAAGCAGAAGGAAACCTTGGAAGCCGGCTGACTCAACCTGTCCATGCATTTAAAGAGGACACTCCTGTTAGGCATTTGGACCCTGAAGAAATGCTAAGAGGAGTAGATGAGATGGAAAGGCTTAGGGAAGAAATAAGAAGAGTAAGAAATAAGTTTGTGATGATGCATTGGAAGCAAAGACATTCACGCAGACGACCTTATCCTATGTGCTTTAGGCCTTGAATTCTTTTTTTTTAATCTGATAGTAAAATCTGGCCCCTGCTTTCTATTAGCATATTCTGATGTATATTTTACCTTGGTTTTAATTTTAATCATCTGGTAGAATTTTGTTTTAGATAGTTTCCTTGTTAACCAGCATCTTACTGGATTTTATATTTTGACCTATTCTCCAGGTCTATTTTTCATTTGGGAAGTTTCACACAAATGCATGAAAATATGTTCATTTCATATTGTAAAGTAACATAAGTTGCAAAGCATATTTAGTGTCAGCTCACATATGTACATTAAAAATCCCAAATTATGTGTGCATGCATGTGTGTATACATACATACATACATACATACATCAAAAAATTAACTGCTTATTTCTGTGTGGTGTGAGTTTTCTTTTTGCTTATATGTATTTTTTAATGAACTTGTGTCACAGATAATTAAAAAATTTTAATAAGAATGAAATAATTTGGAATCAGCTTATAAAGGCAATGGGGTCACCTAAACTCTTGAAATAACTATTAAAATGTAAACCTCAAATCACCTCTGGATCTCTTAGCCAGAGGAATAAAACTGGCCATTATTACAGACACTTGCTTAAGACCTGGTCTTTTCTTGGGGAAAAACATTTGCCTCTTAGGGCAGCTGTGGGAAAGGAAGGAGGGGACTCCCAAGTTGTGCTTGGTGGGCTCATGTTCCCACCTGTGCAAGACCACAACCCACCACAGAACATAGTTATTTGAGGGAGGGCTGGGGCATGACAATCCATGATCAAGTCCAATAGGCAGGGAGGTAGGAGTTTCCTTGACAATCCTGTGCTGTTAAGCTCCATCCCTGCCTCCTCTCGGGTCCTGCCAAGTCTGCTGGGAGCTTTACTCTCTGTTGCCCTGTTGCTGATGGGGCACTGGAGCTGAGTACCAAATTCTATCTGAGTTACCTGGAGTCCCAAGTGGATTGAAATTCCCATTGTTTTCTGAAGCCTAAGTCTCCTTTATAATGACACTTAACACAGGTGGGGATTGTCCCAGGAATACTTGGGTCAGCGTTTTGCAGTTCTAGCAAAAACAACCCCTTTTGGTTTTTAGTCCCACTACTCCTCTTCTCCATAGGAGTCAGTAACGAGTCCATTTTGGGAATTGGACCAGGTACAAGGTTAAGTAAAAAATGCCCTAGTCAGAGTTGCCCTATATATAAGGACTAAGATTTTTGTCTTACGTGAAATCATCTGATCCTGAAGGCTCCTGGCAGGCCTGCCTTCCTAGTTCAGAAGATTCACATAAATTGCACAAAGCAATATAGGAAAAAGATCTAAGGGAAAAGTATCCTTTACCTCATCCCATCCCCAATTGAAATGTAAAAAAAAAAAAACTTGCAAAGGCAGTAAGAAGTTTATAAATGCACTTGAAGTCAAAAGGCTACTAGGTAAATGTTAGGGATTATATTTCCCTTACAGATCAAACAATGACATCTTTTCTCCTGATGTTCCCACATGTGGTTAACTGACACATTATGTTTTAATATTGATTTCTTTTTTTTTAAAGATTCAGTCAAAGTTCAGATTTCCTTGTCTCATACTTTAACCTTTTGTTTGTTTACATCAGGACCCAAACAAGATCCTCCTCTTGCATTTGTTATTATGTCTCTTTTTAAAAAATATTTTTTATTTATTTCAGAGAGAAAGGGAAAGGGAGAGAGAGACAGAAACATCAATGATGAGAATCACTGATCAGCTGCCTCCTGCATGCCTCCTACTGGGGATCAAGCCTGCAACCTAGGCATGTACCCTTGGGCAGAATTGAACCTGGGACCCTTCAGTTAGCAGGCTGACACTCTATCCACTGAGCCAAACTGGCTAGGGCATTGATTTCTTTTTTAAGCCTCACCTGAAGATATGTTTTTTTCTTTCTTTTTGTCTTTATTGATTAAGGTATTACATATGTGTCCTTATCCCCCCTATTACCTCCCACTCATGCCCTTACACCCCTGGTGTCTGTGTCCATTGGTTAGGTTTATATGCATGTACACAAGTCCTTTGGTTGATCTCCCCCTTACCCCCACCATCCCCTACATTCCCTCTGAGGTTTGACAGTCTTATTGATGCTTCTCTGTCTCTGGATCTGTTTTTGTTTAGCAGTTTATGTTGTTCATTATATTCCATAAATGAGTGAGATCATATGGTATTTATCTTTCTCTGACTGACTTATTTCGCTTAACATAATGCTCTCCAGTTCCATCCATGCTGTTGAAAATTATAAGAATTCCTTCTTTTTTTTTTTTACCTCAGCATAGTATTCCATTGTGTAGATGTACCACAGTTTTTTATCCACTCATCTGCTGATGGTCACTTAGGCTGTTTCCAAATCTTACCTATGGTAAATTGTGCTGCTATGAACATAGGGGTGTGAGAAACCATAAAAATCTTAGAGGAATCCACAGGCAGCAAAATCTCAGACATGCTGAAGCAATTTCTTCACCGATACAGCTCCTAGGGCAATGGAAACTAAAGAGAAAATAAACAAATGGGACTGCATCAAAATGAAAAGCTTCTTCACAGCAAAAGAAACCATCAGCAAAACAACAAGAAAGCCCACTGCATGGGAGAAAATATTTGCAAATGTTATCACTGATAAGGCTTTAATCTCCAACATTTACAGGGAATTCATACAACTTAACAAAAGGAAGATAAACAACCCAATCAAACAATGGGCAACGGAGCTAAATAGATATTTTTCAAAAGAGGACATAAGGAAGGCCAGGAGACATATGAAAACATGCTCAAAGTCACTAGTCATCCAAGAGATGCAAATCAAAACGACAATGAGGTACCATCTCACACCTGTCAGAATGGCTATCATCAACAAATGACAAGTGCTGGTGAGGATAGGAAGAAAAGGGAACTCTCATGCACTGCTAGTGGGAATGCGGACTGGTGCAACCACTGTGGAGAATGGTATGGAGTTTCCTCAAAAAAACTAAAAATTGAACTCCCATTTGACCCAGTAATATCACTTGTGTCTTGTAGAAATATAGCCCAAGAAACTAGAAACACAAATCTGAAGATATGTGTGTGTTTTTTTAAATGTTTTTATTGATTTCAGAAAAGAAGGGAGAGGGAGAGAGAGACAGAAACATCAATGATGAGAGAGAATCACTGATAGGCTGCCTCCTGTATGCCCCACACAGGATCAAATCTGCAGCCCAGGCATGTGCCCCGACCAGGAATCAAATCTTGACCTCTTGGTTCATAAGTCAACGCTCAACCACTGAGACACACTGGCTAGGCAAGATATGTTTGTTTGTTTGTTGTCAATAGACTTTAGAGAGAAAGGAATGGAGAGAGAGAGAGAGAGAAACATCAATGTGAGAGAGAAACCGATTAGTTGCAGCTGCCCCCGAAATGTGCTCTGACCATGGGTCAAACCTGCAACCTGGGTATGTGCCCTTATTGGGAATCAAACCTGTGACACTTTGGTGCATGCGATGATGTTCCAACCAACTGAGCTACACCAACCAGGGTTTTAATTGAATTTTAATTAATTTCTTGATTGATTATTAACAGGGAAATAGTAGGTTTGCCCAAATTCTGCTATTGACTCAATAATCTTACATAAATCATGTTTCTCTCTCTAGTATTGTGACAAGCAATTACAAAAAGAAACAATGGAATGAATTGCACTCCTAATGTTTTATCAAAGTCTTGCATAATCATCTGCATCAAACTTGCCTGGGGAGCATCTTTAAAATACTGATTTCTGGGCCCTATTCACTGACTAAAGGTGGACTGTAGAAATAACAGTTCACAAGTTCCTCCAAGTGGTTATAATACATGCTGAAGCATGAGGACAACTGGTTTATGCTGTATGCTTTCCATTATTACATATCCAAACCATAAAATAATTAGAAGAAAGTATTGGTGAATATTTCTTGAAATTCAGGAAGTAGAATTCTATAATAGCATTTATTTTTAAGTGTAAACTTTTAAAAGAAAAGATTGAGTGATTGACTGATTTATACATGAAGTTTAAGATTCCCTTTTACAAATAAAGACAAGATAAAAAGCCAAATGAAAGAATGTAACACAAAATGTTTTTGGGTTTTTTGTGTTTTTTTTTTTGGTCAGTACACCATGTTTGGCCATGATTAACTTTTCCTAATGTCAGTAAAATATATCCAAATTCTCTTTTTTGTGATCAGCTCACAAACCAGTGAGCCAGCCTTGTACCTCCTTTTCACTGTGTGATGCCATTTTGAGGTATTTTTAAGTCTCCAGTCTTCAAAGTTTATGGCAGACTTTTGGTTCCTGGTGGGTCTGGATTCTGGCTGGAGTGAGATGAGGGTCCAGGAGCTCACTCTGACAGTTTTACAGACAGGATGAAGCCATCCCCCTGGTGCTCTGAGGATTAGGACTCACCCCAACCACACTCATCTCCAGGTTGTCTGGCTTTGCCTTCTCTGCTCCAGCCTGCAGCAGGCACCAGACCCTCCTAGGCTGATGGCCAGGCAGTCCTGGACATACTAGTACTAACCTGGAGGACGATGACTGGCCCCATCTGAAGGCAGAAAACTTTGCCTTTCCTTCCTTCTCTGTTTCTCTTTTGGAGAACTTTGTAGGGGAGGAGATAAAGCCCCCAGGATTTCTAACTGCGAACATTGGTTGGCATCATCTTTGAACAAGAAGATGTCTGACCTGAGCCTGAGCAGGTAACTTGGGGCTGAAACAGAGGGGCTGGCCTTTCCTCAGAGTACAGTGAAGTGTTCCCACCTCCAAGACCTCACCCATCGCTCCTCTACACAGGATGGTTCTGTGGTGACTTTAGCTGTGTGTGTGCCTGGCACAGTGCTTGTGATGTCTGTATCAGCCCAGGCCCAGAGGCACAGGAGACCCCAGGTAAAGGGAGCTTGCAAAACCATGTAGTCTTTCAACTCAAGGGGAAAAGGATGTCATTACCTGTGCGAACACCCTTATCCATTGCAAGTCCAGCCCATGACTTGGGGACCAGTGCTGTCAAGCTGTGAATTGGTGTGAAGATGCTTTTGAAAGCATTATGCCATTATGACCCTTGTTGTTTAGGTCTGTCATTTGAGGAATCATTACCACTTTTTCTGACATCCTAAACGATTGGTTGGGTAATCAGATGAAGATGAAATTCAAACTCTTAAGTTTAGGAAAGCAAAGTAGTTAAGAATATATGGCCTTAGAGTCAGATAAACTTGGATTCCAATCTGGGCTATTCTCCTTGCATAAATCACTTATTTGAAATGAATATTTGTAGATGGTGTTTTTATGGAAAATTTCTAACATCATCTTTATCTTTTTTGTTTCTAGTTTTAACTTTTTCAATTAGCATGTTGAGTTTTTATGATCAGAAAAAAAATAAAGGTAAAAATATAGTTCTGTTTGTCCTTTCTCTTAGCTGATATAGTGGCTCTTGGCTCTTTCAGTTCATCATTTGCTTTCTGTCCCAATTTACTTCTGAAATGAACCTGGTATAAGTGTCAGAACTCTGTGGGTCCTGGCTGAAAAGTTCAGCTAATTTTGAGATGGTTAGCTGGGTTAATTGTTCTATAATTTAGTTGTAATTTTGATGTGTTCACTGGAGAATGTAGTCCAGCTTCCATTTACTCTGCCATCTTGGATCTCCTCTAAATCGATATTTGTATACTTATATATCTCTGTCTATACCTATTTATATCTATAGCTATATGTCTATTGAAAGCCATAAAGGTGCCCTCTTCGTGACATTGAAACTGGAACTCAGAACAGTTGGACATTGAAACTGAGACTCAAACATTTTTTGTTCTTATACATTTATTTCCAGTATGCAGATGCAAGATATTTTTGAAGAAAAGAAACAGGGGAGAGTGATTGATATAGAGGCAGGGAGGCATTGAACAGATTGCTACAGGGGGAAGGCTGGGGTGGGAGGGGGTGGGTTCTGTGGGAGATCAACCGAAGGACTTGTGCATGCATATGAGCATAACCAATGGATGCAAGACACTGGGGGGGGGGGGCAGGTGGGGACATGTGCTGGGAGGTAGGGGAGGCTAGGGGAGGACAATGGGGGGGAGAAAAACATACATACTACTATTAAATCTAAGTTATACTGCAAAAATAATAATTAAATATTTTTTAAAATACTAAAAAATAAATAAAATAATTGAATAGAAATTTTCAATAAAAAAATAAAGGTGCCCTCTTCAGATTGGGTTAAGGTCATTTCAATAGCAATAGGTGCCAATGACACAGAGAGCATGAACATATTTCTACCATGCTCATACCCTGAAATCCTAATGTAGTCTGCCACACACTGTCTCCATGTGGGCACTCTCCTCAACAAAACAGAACCCCAGTTTCCATCACCTAGATGTCTCCTCAGTTTCCATGACCTAGATGTCTCCTCCCTGGGAAGCCCTCCTCACAATTATTAGGCATTGATTCTCTATGATGAGCCACCCTCCTAGGATTGATGCCTTTCTCACCCTGCTTAAGCCAACACAGCTCTTTCTCTCCTTTGGCAAAAACATCTATCTTGCTTTTTCCCATATAATGGTGTTAGTACTGACTTGTTTGGGAAGAGAAGAGATGAGGGAAAGAACACAAATAGCTTTTAAATCCTATTGTATGACAACTATTTGAGTATACTACCAGATTAAAAACACAAAATATGCTGTGCTTAAATTAAATTTAAAGCTAAATAGAACTTACATGTTTTAAAATTGCTCAGAAAACAGCACTTGATCACAGACAGTCCACCACCTTCATACCCAGTTGAGGATGTTCTCTGTTAATAACCCCATTAAGGTGATGTTAAGGTTGCCTTGGACTAAATGTAAGCAGAATAAGTAGAGGAGTCAATAAAATCTCTGCTCCCAACTTTGTGAGCCAATCAGAATATAGCGTCTTCTAAGCCTCCAAGATTTCTAGAGATACAGAATTTAAACCTGAAGAAAAATCCCTGAAGCAGAATGAAAGTGGGCACCTGACTGTTATCCTGGTACCTGACTTCCTGAGTATATAGCTACTATCGCCCTCTACCCACCACACATACACACTGGAAAGGGGTAAGGGACAGGCCATCCTTTGTTAAGGACCACAAGAAAGGTGGAGACCCCATGTATTGTGCATCAGTGACAGTGATGGAAGCAATCACGTCTAGCTGGCATGGTCTCAGGTGCCATGTGATCAAAGCTGTAATTAGCAGTACAAGGATCTAAGGAGGATGAGGAGGCCAAAAGAGGGAAGGGGAAATATGGAACTCTAACTCACAGTGCCCTGGCTTTTGACTCTTACTGGGTCTTCCTTACCAGCCAAATTAGCTCCTCTTCCCTGTATTGGTGAGGGTGTTCTTGTCTTGTTTGAAGATCTGTAACAACCTGCATGAAGGGACCCTAGAAGGTAGACTAATTGTCCTCATTCTCTTCCCATCACCCTGAAGATACATTCATTTTCTCTAAATCTATAACTAGAATAAAATCTCAACATTCCAGTGCTAGGAGGTGGTGGGGTAGGAGGACACTGCATTTAGAAAAATCAAATAAATAACTTGTATACCACACGAATTATAAACTTTTAAATATGTATTCTATATAATAAAGGCCTGATATTCAAATTGACCATCACTCCAACACACAAGATGGGCTGCCCCGATGTGGTCAAAGATGGCCACCACCATATGGACACAGGATGGCCACTATAAGATAGCTGGCAGAAGAGGGCATTTGGGGGGATTAGGCCTGCAGGGGAAGACAGTTGGGGGTGACTAGGTCTGCAGAGACGGCAGTTGGGGGGGCAGGCTTGCAGGGAAGGGCAGTTGGGGGTGACCAGGCCTGCAGAGGAGGGCAGTTAGGGTTGGCCAGGCTGGTAATGGAGGGCAGTTATAAGTGACCAGGCCTGTAGGGGAAGGCAGTTAAAGGGGACTAGGCCTACAGGGGAGGGCGGTTGGGGACAACCAGGCCAGCAGGGGAGCAGTTAGGGGCATCAATCAGCCTGGCAGGAGAGTAGTTAGGTGTCAATCAGGCTGGCAGGGGAGTGGTTAGGGGGTGCTCAAGCTGGCAGGCAGAAGTGGTTAGGGGCAATCAGGCAGGCAGGCAGTTGAGCAGTTGGGAGCCAGCAGTCCTGGGTTGTGAGAGGGATGTCCCAGATTGGAAAGGGTACAGGCTGGACTGAGGGACACCCTGCCCCCCAACGCATGAATTTCATGCACCGGGCCTCTAGTATTGTTATATTAGGAAATAAAACATTAACTATTTCAGTTTCATTTTGGGTTGAGGTCATTTCAATAGCAATAGGTGCCAATTACTTCTAAATTCCAAAGTGTAGAGCAAGGTGATGGAAATGGGTCTTCCAAAGGACTTAGATGAGTACTAACTTGGATCCTCTTAGAAAACCACCCCTGCCCAAACCATAAAAGACATCTGAGAGGCCAAGAAGATTGTTTGAGATTGGAAATGGATTTCTAATGAGAACTTTTGGCATTTCACGGATGCTTCCTTCACAGAGAAGGTATAGGGATTCTTCTCTGTCACCTAAAGCCCAAGGCAAAAGGCCTTAATGGGACTAATAAAAGCCTTTGGATTTTGGTAATACAGTACTATTAGGTATTTAATTCATTTCTGAAATCTAAAAGGCAAGAGACTAACTGGCCTATATTGACATCAGAGTGAAGAAAATTTGAAGAGAGACTTGACTTCTTGAATTTGGGAGTTAAATTAAACAAAGGGTATGTGAACAGTTCCATAGACATAACAGGAGATAGAACTAGTTTGGGGATTGCATAGATCTAGGTCATGATGGTCTTTTGGAGGAGCATGGGAACTTCATCAGAAACAACCTGGAGATATACTATTGAAAGTCTAAATATTAAAAAAGGCATCAAAAGTGAGTAGACCAGGGATATGTATTTACCCATTTCAAAAGAACAGCAGGTGAGTTTGTGAACAAGGGGTGACTCCCTACAGAACCCACAAAGGAAATACACAAGAGGAGGAGTCAACTATAAATACCTTTTGTTTTTAAATATCTAAAAAAAACACACACTATCAAAGTAAGAGGCAACAAACATTTGTTTGAGATTCAAATGAATAGGTATTCTGGAAGCAAATACTCAAACAGAAACTCAAATAGTAGTCTAATTAGGATGCAAGGCAAGGGATATATATGTAGAAGAAAAGGGTAATAATTACATGAATAGAAGGAAGGAAGGCTATGGGTGTTAAACTAAGAAAGGAATGTCTATAGGTACAAATAAGCTAATATAATGATGCTAATCCTATATAATAAAGAGGTAATATGCAAATTAACCCTCATACCCTCACAAGATGGCTGCCTACAACCAGGTCAGCATGGGCGTTAGTGAGGGATGACCAAACGACTGAACAAGCAGGTTGCATGGGGTGACCAGGTCAGCAGAGGTGTTAGTGAGGGATGACCAAACAACTGAATAAGCAGGCTGCATGGGGTGACCAGCTGACAGGGGTGTTAGTGAGGGACAACCAAATGACTAAATAGCAGGCTGCATGGGGCAATCAGGCCAGTGGTGAGGGGAGGGCATGAGGGGCCACCAGACCAGCACGGGGAGGAGTTGGGCGTGACTAGGCCAATGGGGAGGGGGAGTTGGGGGCAACCAGACTGGCACGGGGGCAGTTGGGAATGATTAGTCTGGCAGGGGAGCAGTGAGGGGTGACTAGGCCAGCGGGGAATGGGGCAGTTGGGAATGACAAGGCTGGCAGGAGGGGCAGTTAAGGGTGACTAGGCCAGCAGAGGGGGGTAGTTGGGGGTGACCAGGCTGGCAGAGGGGGTAGTAAAGGGTGACCAGGCCAGTGAGGGATGCAGTTACAAGCAACCAGACCAGCAGGGAGTGGCAGTTGGGGGTGACCTGGCAGGCAGGCAGGTGAGCAATCAGGAGCCAGCAGTCCAGGATTGTGAGAAGGATGTCTGATGGGGCCTAAACCGTCAGCCAGACATCCCCTGAGGGGTCCCAGAGAGGAGAGGGTGCCAGCTGGGCTGAGGGACAACTTGCCCCCACCCCCAGATGCACAAATTTCATGCACCAGGCCTCTAGTTTTGAAGAATATTATTTATTTTCAATTGGTAGCTGTAATATCTGATTTCCTGTTAGCTTTGCAAAGAGTTGTTTGGAATACAAAGGTTACTTTGCCCAGTTTAAACATCTCAAAGTTTGATGAGTAAGAAATGCAAGGCAGTTCTAGGATGGTGGCTTTTACTCTATTTTAATGTGGTTCCATTTATATTACTTTTCACACTTTCCAGCTTGGAAAGTACCAACACTATATGGCTATAACAGTGCCAGTTATATAAGACTTTAATGTTTTTCTTACTTTCTGTCTACTCTGATTTAATGGAAACTTCTTTGACTAGAACTGGTGGTAGGATTTTTTACTTTATGAAAACAAGAAAGAAAGTCATGTGACATACACTAGATATCACCCAAGGCACAGGAGAAGAACTAATGCCAAAAGATAAGTTCGCATGAATAACAGAAAGAAAATTTTATTATAGCATCCTATAAGTTATGCACTATGTATAACTTTTGGATAGACTGCCAAATTGTTTTCCATGATAACTGCATGATTATATATTCCCACCAGCAATGTATGAAAGTTACAATGCCCCACATACTCGCCAAAACTTGTTATGGTTTTTCTTAAATAATCACCTTGCTAGTTGGTGTGAATGCCTAAGAGGCACATCCCCAGTGGTTCTGATATTATCTAACCTTTTTACAGAAATTGAGTCTCCTGACTGATTTTCTGTTGGACCATAATATGCCATTCACTTGGAAATGTTGGTTTTAATGGTCAGAAACTATTCACAGTTTATATTGTTCTCCATAATGTCCTTAGACATGTGATAGCATATCCTGCTAAATGCAATTCCTAGGCCATGTCATCCTTCTCAGATCTCCTTGTCAGAAAGGATCTGAACAGGTAATTGATATGAAGCTATACAAAACTTATTGGGATGAATGTGGGAACCTTCCAAAAAGAATCATATGTGAAAGTTTCACAGAATTTTCAGTTTGTGGAGATACCAGGGACTTTGCCTTTGCCCTTGGGTGCTGGGATAAGACTCTTGTTTTTGTGTTTTTCTTTACAAGAAACACTGTCCCTATTTGCTGATGATATGAACACTTAGGTAGAAAGCTGTAGGAAATCTGTATAAGCATGTCAGTTTTGAAGCATGTGCCATATGCTTCAAAAGGGCCAAAAGTCACAACATCAGATTTTGGAGTAAGGAAAAGTTTATTGATAAAGAAGGCCAAATTGAGAATATGGAGGGGCTAGCAGGTCCTCAAATCTATCTTAAGCAAGCACAAAATTCAGTCTTCTTTTATGTCAATGGAAGGGAAGAAAAAATAGGAGGGGCAATAGGTGATTGACAACCACAGACATCTGGGCACCATAAGGGGTTCATGGAGGACCTCAAAATATCTAAATATCTTTGTCCCCAGTTTGTTGATCCTGACTGATCAGAGTCCAATCTTGAAGCTCCTACAAATCTTTATTAAACAAATTATTGCCGTAACCGGTTTGGCTCAGTGGATAGAGCATCGGCTTGCGGACTCAAGGGTCCCAGATTCGATTTCAGTCAAGGGCATGTACAGACACATACTGGTGAGAGTGTGCAGGAGACAGCTGATCAATGTTTCTCTCTCATCGATGTTTTTAACTCTCTATCCCTCTCCCTTCTTCTCTGCAAAAAATCAACAAAATAGATTTTAAAAATAAATAATTATTATTTTTGTACACATTTCCCACACCTCCTCTAGATAGGCACCTCCCAGCAAGCAGCTGCTCTTTTAAAAATTTAAGGCACTTACTTGGTGCTTCTCCCCACTTGGGATTGGAGAGTGTGCCATTTTGGAGGATCTACAGGGTCCTACTTTGGAAGAGGTTGAAGGGAGTGGCTGTGATCCAACACCCCAAGCCATAACCCCACATGCCAAACAACACCACTGTGACTCAGAGTCCTTGGCCCTGCTGCCACAACCTGGTGCCCCCAAACACCTGGCCCCATCACCACGACTTAGCACACTTGGCTCCTGCTGCAGTGACCCAGCATTCCTGGCCATGCTGCAATGAACCAGTGGGCCCACTTCACCACCAGCACCCTGTCTCACTCTTGACCTCCAATCAGGCCAGGCTCTGTGGATCCACTGCCAAATGTCATGCACCTGTATAACAGCTGGCACAAAATGGTTGGGGTTGAACCTTAAATTCAGCAATCTTGAGGGGAGATCCCACACTCAAATGGGGCATCAGTAATCAATACCCAAGTACAATAGAAGAGTCAAAATAGTCCATAAAAGAGATAGTCTTAGAGTATCCAGGAAATCAAAGAGGTCCACCACTAGGTTTCACAAGACACTTTCTACATTAAGTCTACCCTATAAAAATGGGGGGGGGCAATAGTAGTTAAATCTAATACATAGAAGCAAACATGAAGAGATGACTAAAATGGGGAGATAACAAAACAACTCTCAAATGAAAGAAAAGGAGGAATCACATGAAAAGGAGCTAAATGAAATGCAGGCAAGTAATTTATCAGAGATAGATTTCAAAGTAATGGTTATAAGGATGCTCAAAAAAGTTAGAACTACGAGGAAATTAGTGACAACTACATCAGCATGAAAAAATATATAGAAATTATGAATAAGACCCAATCAGAAATGAAAAATGGCATACCTGAAATAAAGAATATCCTGGAAGATATCAAAAGTAGATTAGAAGAAGCTGGAGACTGAATCAGTGAATTATAAGACAAGGTAGGAAAAACACCCATTCAGAGTAGCAAGCAGGAAAAATCAGGAGGATAGTTGAAGGGAGCTCTGAAAAAAACCTGAAATGTAAGAATATCCACATTATAGAGGTGTCAGGAGGAGAAGGATGTGCACAAAGACTAGAGAAACTGTTTGAAGAAATAATGACAGAAAACTTCACTGAGCTGATGAAGGAAAAAGTCACAGAAGTTCAGGAAACACAGAGTTCCAATCAAAATGAATCCCCAGAGACTGACACTTAGACACATCATAAAATGGCAAATGTTAATGGCAAAGAAAGAATCTTAAAGAAAGCAAGAGAGATACAGAAAGTTACCTACAAGGGAGCTTCCATTAGACTATGAGCTGATTTCTCAATAGAAACACTGCAGGCCAGAAGGAATTAGCATGAAGTATACAAAGTAATGAAAATCAAGGGACTGAACTGAAGACTACTCTATTCAGCAAGGCCTTCATTTAAAACTAGAGGCCTGGTGCACAAAATTTATGTGTGGGTTTAGTCCCTAGAACTGGCCTGCGATCAAGGTTATCTTCCCCAGCTGCCCACAGCTGGTCCCACCCCCACCGCCACCCACCCCTGGTTTCTCATTTGCCATCAGGCGATTGGTGCCTGATGGCAGGGGAAGGGACCAAGAAGTGGTCAGTGTGCCTCATAGTGACTGGTCTAGCAGTCATTCTGGTTGTTCTGCCATTAGGGTCAACTTGCAAATTACCCTTTTATTATATAGAATAGAGGTGCATGGGTGGGGGCCAGCTAGCCTACCCTGATGGGGGCCCTGGATTGGGGTGGCGGTCCCTGCTTGGGGGGGGGGCGTCTGGCTGAGGCAAGGGGCCATGAGTGGTTTGAATGCTGGCCCAGTCCCGATCAGGGTGGGGGTCCCAGCTGGGGGTTGGGCCCGGCCAGGGCAAGGGGCTGCGGTTGTTCTGGTCTCTAGTCGTTCTGATCATTCTGCTGTCTTTTATTATATAGGATTATAGATGGAATAGAGCTTCTCATACAAAAAGCACATTACCACCAAAGCGGCACTGCAAGAAATGCTAAAGGCACTGTTATAAAAGGAAGAAGAGAGAGAGAGAGAGAGAGAGAGAGAGAGAGAGAGAGAGAGAGAGAGAGAGAGAGAGAGAGGGAGAATAAAAAAAATACCAACAAATAAATACCTATTAATAATAACCTTAAATGTAAAGGGAGTAAATGCTCCAATCAAAAGACACAGAATATATAAATGGATAAGAAAACATAGCCTGTATATATGCTGTGTACAAGAGATCTACCTTAGAACAAAAAATTTACACAGACTGAAAAAGAAGGGATAAATATTCCATGCAAATGGAAATTAAAAAAAAAAGCTATGGTAGCAATACTCATAGCTGACAAAATATACTTTATTTTTTTATAGTTGTAATAAACTTAAAAGAGAAGTAAATATTTTTATATATTAAGGTATACATATAAACCAACATTTTCAAAAGTAGAAGAAAATTATAACATGTAACAAAATTGAAGGCAAGTTACAGTATGTTTGTAGAATCAGTTCATTTATAAGTAAATGATATAGTTACATCAGCTTTGCAATCCATTCTTTTAAGAATATTTAGCCAAACTTTCATTTTTAACAGTTCTCAATTTTAAGGCTATAATTTAATGATTTTTTTGAAATTCTTCCTTCCAAGTAAACCAACTTTATTAGATATTAAGTAGTAAATGCATTCTCTTTTTTTTTGAAAGAGAAGTATTACATTGGGATGTCATGCATTGCCCTTAGTAAAATATACAATTTGCACAAATTATACAAGAATTTCATTTAAGCATGAAGGTACTTGGGAGGAATGGGGAGAGGGGATGCTAAAAAATGTTGGTAATGACAAAACTAATATAAGCATATCAGTACGCCCTTGTCAATTTCTTTAATTTTAATTCTTACACCAGGTTATCTGCCAATCATATTTACTGGCTCATCCTGAAATATTTCTTTTTTTTAATTTCTTTAAAAATTTTTTTAGTTTTCTTTTAGTTTTTTATTTATTTTTATTTTTATTTTTTTATTTGACAAAATATACTTTAAAACAAAGGCCATAAAAGAGACAAACAAGGAAAATACAACCCTTGTTAACATTTATGCACCCAATACAGGAGCATGTAAATATACAGAAAAACTCTTGATAGACTTAGAGAGATAGACAACAATACATTCATAGTAGGGGACTTTAACACCCTACTGACATCACTGGATAGATCTTCCAGACCCAAAACAAACAAACAAACAAAAAACCAACAAGGAAGCAGTGGCCTTAAATGACACACTAGATCAGGTGGATCTAATTGATATTACAGAATATTTAATCCAGAAGTGGCAGAAAATACATTCTTTTCAAGAGCACATGGATCATTCTCAAAGATAGACCACATGTTAGGACACAAAATAAACCTTAACAAATTTAAAGAAGATTGAAATCGTATCAAGCATCTTTTTAGAACACAATGACTTGAACGTAAAAATCAACTACAATAGAAAAACTGAAAAACATTCAAACACATGGAGGCTAAATACCATGTTATTAAACAATGAATGGATTACCAATGAGATCAAGGAAGAAATCAAAAACTTCCTGGGAACAAATGAAAATGAACATCTAAAATCTATGGGACATAGCAAAAGCTGTCCTGAGAGGGCAATTCACAGCATTGGAGGCCTACTTCAAGAAACAAGAAAAAGCTTAAATAAAAAATCTAACCCTACAATTCAAAGAATTAGAAATAGAAAAATAAAAGCCCAAGGTAAATAGAAGGAAGAAAATAATAAAGAGTAGAGGGGAAATAAATTACTTACAGAATGAAAAAAATACTGAAGATCAATGAAACAAAGAACTTTTCTTTGAAAAGATAAATGAGATTAATGAACCTTTAGTCAAACTTATCAAGAAACAAAGAGAGAGGACCCAAGTAAATAAAATCAGAAATGAAAGAGGCAAAGTAACAACTGCACCTTACAAATTCACAGAATTGTGAGAAAATTCTATGAGCAACTACATACCAACAAGTTGGACAACCTGAACAAAATAGACAAATTCCTAGAAAAGTACAACCTTCCAAAACTGAATCAGGCAGAAGAAGAAGACCTGAATAGGCTGATAACTGATTAAATTGAAGCAGTAATTTAAGAACTTCGGACAAACAAAAATACTAGATCAGATGGCTTCATAGGCAAGTTTTACCTATCATTCAAAGAAGAACTAACACCTATCCACCTCCATATTTTCCAAAAAATCCAAGAGAAAAGAAGACTTCCAAACTCTTTTTACAAGGCCAGCATTATTCTAATTCCAAAACCAGATAAAGACACTACAAAGAAAGAAAATCAGAGACCAATATCCCTGAACATAGATGCTTAAATGATCAGCAAAATATTAGCAAATTGGATCCAGAAATACATTAAAAAGATCATACACCATGACCAAGTGACATTTATTCCAGAGATGCTGGCCTGGTACAATATTATAAATCAATAAATGTGATATATCACATAAACAAAATGAAAGTTAAAAATCACATGATCATATCAATAGATGCAGAAATAACATTTGACAAAAATATAGCACCCATTTTTGATAAAAACTCTCAGCAAAGTGGGAATAGAGGGATTGTACCTCAACACAATAAAGTTCATATATGAAAAATCAACAGTAGACATTATACTCAATGGACAAAAACAAAAAGTGTTTCTCTGAAGAACAGGAACAAGATAGGGATATCTGCTTTTACCACTCTTACTCAACACGGTACTGGAAGTACCAGCCACAGTGATCAGACAAGAAGAAAAACATCTAAAGCATCCAAATTGGAAAGGATGAAGTAAAATTGTCATTATATACAGATGACATGATATTGTACATGGAAAAACTAAAGACTCCACCAAAAATCTTCTAGGTTTAATAAATGAATTCAGCAAAATATCAGAATACAAAATCAACATCCAGAAATCAATGGCATTTTTATGCACCAATAATGATCTCTCAGAAAGAGAAACTAAAAAAATTCCATTTACCATTGCAACAACAAAAAATAAGATACCTTTGAATAAACTTAACTGAGGAGGTAAAAGACCTGTACTTGGAAAGCTACAGGACATTGAAAAAAGAAATAGAGGGAGATATAAACAAGTGGAAGCATATACCGTGTTCATGGACTGGAAGAATTAACACAATTAAAATATCCTTACTACCCAAAACAACCTGTAGATTCAATGCAATGCCTATTGAAATACTAGCAGCATATTTCACAGATCTATAACAAACAACCCCAAAATCTAAATAAATTGTTTTTGCAATAAACCTAAAGCAGTCATATATCTGTGCAAAAAGTTAAAACTTAAAGTTATCAAGACTGCATTATAAAAATTGTTTTTGCAATGAACCTAAAGCAGTCATATTTCTGTGCAAAAAATTAAAACTTAAAAGTTATCAAGACTGCATTATAAAATTTCCAAAAGCCCCCATTAATAAAAAAGGAGGATGGTGGGGTAATATCATGTAAGAAAAAAAATCTTGTAAGTAAAGTACACCCAGAAAATTTTTACTTAAAAAATTAATTTTTATTTGTAATACTAACAGCATGGTGTCAAAATAAGCCAAATACTAACAGCATGGTGTCAAAATAAGCCAATAGAAAAATCATCTGGGCAAAAATAAAAAAGATCACAAGTCAAATTTATAGAAAAGATTCCTTTATTAACTTTTGGTCAAGAATACGTTTGTATATTTTCAGAAAACAACTTCAAGGCCAGGTAGAATCCTGCAACAGAGAGGAGTTGACAGGTCTGCTCCAACCACAAAGACAAGAGGAGAAACAGTCCAGAGATGGAAGACACTGAAGTTGCCTTGCTATGCTACCAGTCAGCAGCTGTTCGTAGCTGCAAGTTACCCAGGACCAAACAACAGAGGGTCAGACCTGCATTGCCAACATCTGTCCACCATCCAGATACCATTGCTGACATGCACACATAAGGAACAGTTTGACATTGAAGGTTGGTTTCAAACATTTCTTGTGCTCATATGTTTATTTCCAGTCTGCAGAGGCAAGATTTTTTTTTAAAAGAAAGAAAATGGGGGAAATAAAAATAGATACAGAGGCAAGGAAGCATGGAATAGATGGTCGGACTACAGCGGAAAGGCAGGGGAGGTTGGGGGAGGGCTGCAAGAGATCAACCTAAGGATTTGTATGCATGCATAAAAGCATAACCATGGGATGCAAGACACTGGGGGGGGGGCAGGAGAGGACATGTGCTGGGGGGTTGGGAAGGCCTGGGGGAGGTCAAGGGGGAAAAAAGGGAAACAGATGTAGTACTATTTGTAATACTTTAAACAATAATGATGATAATGATGATGATGATAATAATAATAATAATAATAATAATAATAATAATAATAATAAAAGACCCAAATAGCTGCAGCAATCTTGAGAAAGAAGGACAAAGTAGGAGGGATCACAATACTGGGTGCCAAACTATACTAAATGCCACTGTAATCAAAACAGCAAGGTATTGGCATAGGAATAGGCATATAGATTAATGGAACAGAACCGAAACCCCAGAAATGTACCCACATCATTATGGTCAATTAATATTTGACAAAAGATTCAAGAACATACAATGGAATAAAGACAGTCTATTTCATAAATGGTGTTGGAAAATTGGACAGGTACTGAAATAAGGTCATAAGAACATTTATCTAGGGTAAAACTGCTGTTTTAAACTTTGGCTGCTATGCACCCCTACTTGCTTAAAACAAAATAATTATTGCTTTAGTTTCCAGCTTGAGACCTTGAAGGCTGTAGAAAAAAACAAAACAAAACAAAACAACAACAACAAAAAAATTTGAAGACCAGAATTTAGAGGAATAAGTTATGTAACTATACCACCTGTTTTTGCAAGATAGGACCACTTTCCCACGTCTAACAAAATGTATAATTAGAAGATAAGGAGCGAGCAACAGGGTCATTCATAATCTATTGGTACCCTTTCCCCAGATGCAACAGGGTCATTCATAGTCTATTGGCACCCCGTCCCCAGATGGGCTGTTTGCCAAATGTAGGGCAACAACATTTATGGTTCAGACCCCTTTAAAAGGACTGCCTGAACCCGGGGAGGGGCGGCCATGGGTGTTAGGTCTCTGCGCAGTGCCCATGTAACAATCCTTGCCTGCTTATTACCAACCTAACTGCTTCTGTAGTTATTTGCAACTGGTCGTGGAAGTCGCCCCACAACATTTGGAGTTCCCAGTGAGATTACCAGGGAAGAAAGAGGGACCCCTGCTGGATGGGCTGGAGGCTCTCCTTCCTCTCCAAAAAAAAAAGAGAGGGACACATGTTCGCATGTTCCTTGGGCTGCAGGCTCTTCTTCCTTTCCGGGGATCAAAGTCGAAGGTGAAAGCTGCAAGGATTTATGGAAAAAGAGAAGACCAGTAAGGCACCTAGGTTGAGATCTCAAGGGTAGAGTCTGTCGGAGGGCTGAATGCAGCATAACCTCCAGACTCTGGCTAGGGACATGACAGTGTCCTCGGCCCCAGTACAGGCGTGTGAGTGTGAGATTCCTGGAGGAGAGAGGGACCCACATTCATCGGGCTGGAGGCTCTCCCTCCCTCCCTCCCTCTCTCCCTCCCTCCCTCCTTCCCTCCCTCCCTCCCAGGGAGCTCTTGGTAGTGTTCGGACTGTTTGTCTTGTGTTTGTTGTAGTTATGTCACGACTTTTTGTTTGGCATTGTCATAATTGGGCCCAATATGTATCATTCGTTAGGTTTTAATTTGTCAAAGGTTTGTCAATTTGTTATTGGTTTGTTGAAATCCTCTTAGAGAACATTAACTGGTTCTTCCCTTCCTGTGTGGCCTTTGACTGTGCAACTAGATTACTGATCATTTTATCAAGGTTCCTTACAGGATTTCACCTCTCTGGAAATAACCTTGTATGTGTAACCTGTCATTCCCCAACTAGCACTCGCTTTTTCCCAGGTCAACACTGGAGTGCAGGATGACTTTCCCCTCATAGTCCTTGGTGGATTCTGGGAGTGATTATAAGTTTTGTTTTGTTTTTTTTCTCTCCTTTCACAAACTGTCCTGCCTGTGGCGGCAGCAGTGGCAGTGGCAGCGTCATTTGCAAGTCCTTCCCCTTCCCCAGGAGGTTGGCTATGCAGACCCTTCTGCTCCCGCCCTCATTATAGGAGGCAAAAGGAGCTCCAAGCTCTGGAGAAACATCCTAGGTCTGTGATGGCGAACCTATGAAACACATATCAGCACTGACATGAGTAGACATTTTCGATGACACACGGCCACATGCCGTCACATACAGAGAAGTATGGGGCAACATGCCGAGAAGGACATTTCACCCTCTGCTACTGCATGGCCAGGTGAAGTAGCCGAGGATGAAACATTTGCTGTAGCGTAGTGTAGACACTCTGTGCCGGAGGTCTGTGGGCCAAAACAAAAGAATTCCGGCAAGGAGCATCTAGTTCTGGGACTTCTGGTTAGGCCGTAAGGGGATCTTTGACCTCACTTCCAGCCAGAGGAGCAGGGAGCAGTGGAATGCGGCAGGGGACACATCTCTAGGGGCCTTTTGATTGCCATTACCAGCAACCACATAACCACAGCAACCATCATCCAATCTACTGTTCTGGAGTGTCCTGGATTTCTAATTGACCATCATTACTGAGATAAGTGATGGGGAGGCTGAGAGAGGTGAGGGCCTGTGCTATGAGTGCCGATTCCTGTCATTAGAAATAGCGGCAGCCATCTTAATTTATATAAGGAATGTCATTTTGCAGCATAGTGCAGACTCCATTTCACCATTATTACTGTTGTGCATCCTTATTAACCTCTTTTTCTGCTTATTAACCCTGCCCTTTCCTAAAAGACAGTTACATGTGCCATCTTGTGGTCAGTTGGGCTAGTTAACCCCTAATTGCCTGCAGGGCTAACAGGCTATCTATAATTCTATCTTCTGTCACTGCCCCTCTGATGGGGAACCCAAAAAATAAAAAACAAGGTTAAGTAAAGGAAGTGGTAGTAGCAGTAGCCAACCCTTTCAAGAGACATGGGCCGAGATGTATGGCATTATAGAAAAAAATGGCAGATCATTTTGTGTTCTATGTACTGAAATGGTAGTAAGCAGAATGTGGGATATAAGTAGACATTTTAAAACTAACCATTCCCAGCTCTTGAAAAAAAGTGAGGATAAAAGGAAGGAATACATTTCCAGGCAGCTACACCTTTATAAGAGCCAATCTAATTACATCCTTAAATTTATAAAAGGCTCTACAAATTTGACATCTGCAAGTTTGAGCATTGCTCACTCCATAGCTCATCATGGAAAAGCACTCAGTGAGAGAGAATTTATTAAAGAAACTCTCCTAAGATGTGCACCAGTTCTATTTCACAATATGCAGAACGAAGATGCAATTATGAAGATAATATCTGAGTTACCACTCAGTAGAAATATCATAAAAGACTGAATAATGAGACCGAACACAAAGGAACAACATCAATTAAAGAGAGACATAAGTAATTGTAAATAATTTTCAATCTCTCTTGATGAAACTACTGATGTCACATCACATGCTCAGTTGGCCATTATAGGTCAATATTCTGATGGTCTCACAATGAGAGAAGAGTTGATAAAGTTAGTATCATTGCCAACAAGTACATCAGGAAACGAAATATGTAAGGTTGTTACACAAACATTCTGTGACTTAAGCACTGATATCTCTAAAGTTGTGTCAGTGACGACAGATGGGGCACCAAACATGGTGGGGAAAAAAGTCAGATTTATCAAATTGTTTAGGGAAGCTACTGGACATCCAATTGTTCCTTTTCATTCTATTATCCATTTTGTATTATGTGCCAAAGCAGGATTCACCGACTTAAACGACTTAATGTCAGTTGTTACAAAAATAGTTAATTCAATAGCTGCTCGCCCCCTTCATAAGCGAGAATTTTCTGCACTTTTACTGGAGGTTGATTCCACCTACAGTGGACTGCTGATGTACAATAATTTAAGATGGCTGAGCTGAGGCAAAGTTCTTGAGCGCTTTGTGGAGTGCTTTGAAGAAATAAAGGTATTTCTTGAGGACCTGGGAAAATTTTTCTCAGCTCAATGATGGTAAGTGGGTCAACACCCTGATATTTTTCATAGATCTCTCTGTTCATATTAATGAACTGAACTTAAAGTTACAAGGTTTTGGCAAAAGTATTGATGTTATGTTTGGATACATAAAAACTTTTGAAAATAAACTTAAAATTTTCAAGCGAGATGTAGAAACTAAAACTTACAAGTATTTAATTCGAGTAACAAAGTATTTTGAGAAGGCCAGTGCAGCTGTACAAAATGAAATGGAACCCTTGCATATAATGTACCAGCCTGTTTTAGACTTGTTACTTGACCAGTTCAGTGATATATTTAATCAATTTAGAAGGCTAGAACAGACCATAAAAATAATTAAGTATCCTGATGTAGTAGTCTACAGTAGTTTGGAATTAAATGGTTTCCAATGGACGCAAATTGATGATTTGGAGATGCAACTTGCAGAATTTTAAGACAGCATCTGGGCTCAGGTGTTTGTCGACTTGAGGTCAAAGCTTGAGAATCTGGAAAGGTGCCACTTGGAGAATCAAGAGGAGTGCCACTACGAACAGGAAATTTGGAGTACCTGGAACCAATTACCAGACACTTTTAGCACCCTGAATAATATAGCAATGGCTTTACTCACAATTTTTCCCTCCACGTACTTTTGTGAGACCTTATTCTCAGCATTAAATAATATCAAAACCAACAAAAGAAACAGATTGACAGATGAAGTTAGTAGTGCTTGCTTGGGCTTGAAGTGTACAAAATGTCAACCTTCAATTAAAGGTTTATCCAATGAAATTCAGCAACAAAAAAATCACTAATAGGCAGGTTAGTTAAAGAATTCCCTCTCCCCCTCACTTATCTTAGTTCATGGCACCCCACACAAGTTAAATAATATCAAGACCAACAAAAGAAACTGACTGACAGATGAACAAAGAAGTCACTAAGGAGGTAAGTTAAATAATTAGTTTTTGGTTTATTAAATACATTTATATATTATAATTATACATTTTTGTTATTTAAACTATAAATATTGCAAAATTATGTTTTTTTTTCTCGAAGTGACACACCACCCGAGTTATGCTCAGGTTTTTGTGAATTTTGACACACCAAGCTCAAAAGGTTGCCCATCACTGTCCTAGGTTGTAGGATGGGGCATTTATCTGTTTGTTGCGCCTATTAATCTTGTTTCCTTTGTCCAACATGAATGCCATTTCTGTTTTACTGAAACATGGGTATGTTTGTTTGATATTTTGTTTGTCTGCCTAGATACAATTATTTCTTCATATAAACATAAAAGTCTGTAATAAAAAAAGAGGAAACATTTGATTTATTTAAGACTCAGTGCTCTGACAGATAGCAAACCAACCCATGTGGCCACTGGGATTCCTTTTTCCGGGGATGCTTGCTCTTTGTCAGAGAAACTAGCCCACCAAAATTTCTTTCTATGTTTATTAATTTGATAAAGTTATAACAACTATAGTCTGAAGAGGTTTTAAGCAGGGACCAAATTCTAAAGTTAACTATTTACAAAAAGGAAGCCAGAACTGGCAGGCCTGCCCAGAAAACTAAATGAATCTTATTTCTGACACCTGCCGTCACCCAGTTTTAATCAGTAGTGGAGGAAGAGTGTCAGAACTGTTTGTCTTAATTGGCCATTCAAAGTTAATATGGTTAATGACTGCAATACATTATAAAACCTTTAGAAGGAAAGAGAAAATGTTTTATAGGCCACTTATTCCTTTTTTGTACGTAACAACTCTTAAATCATTAGGTTTTTTTTCTGATTTAATACATTCTTATTTTTTTTAACAACAGTTTTTCTTTGTCTTTTATTTATTTTTTTAATATTTTAATCTTTATTGTTCAGTTTATTAATTACATTGTTGCCTCCTTTTTTTCCCCCTATAGTTCCCCACCACCTGGTACCCATCCCACCCTCCGCCCTCACCCCACCCCACTGTCCTCTCCCATTGTTGCAAGATTTTTGTCCAGTCTCTTGCTGTACCTCCCACACCTCTTTTCTCCCCAAGAATTGTCAGTCCATTCCCTCTCTGTGCCCATGATTCTATTATATTCACCAGTTCATCAGAATTTTAATTCACTTGATTTTTAGATTCATTTGTTGATAGATGTGTATTTGTAGTCATAATTTTTATTTTTACCTTTTTCTTCTTCCTCTTCTTAAAGAATATCTTTCAGCATTTCATATAATATTGGTTTGATGGTGATTAATTCTTTTAGCTTTTTCTTTGCTGCAAAGCACTTTATCTGACCTTCAATTCTGAATGATAGCTTTGCTGGATAGAGTAATCTTGGTTGTAGATTCTTGCTATTCATCACTTTGAATATTTCTTGCCACTCCCTTCTGGCCTGCATAGTTTCTGTTGAGAAATCCGCTGACAATCGTATGGGTGGTCCCTTATAGGTAACTAACTGTTTTTCTCTTGTTGCTTTTAATATTCTCTCTTTGTCTTTTGCTCTTGGCATTTTAATTATGATGTGCCTTGGTGTGGTCCTCTTAGGGTTCCTATATATTGGGGTTTGGTGTGCTTCTTGGACTCCTAAGTCAATTTCTTTCACCAGGTGTGGGAAGTTTTTGGTCACTATTTCTTCAAATAGGTTTTCATTGTCTTGCTCTCTCTCTTTTTCTGGCACCCCTATATTCGGATGTTGGTATGCTTGAGGTTGTCCCAGAGGCCCCTTACACTATCTTTTGGATTCTTTTGGTTTCTTGCTCTTCCAGCTGAGTGAATTTTACCTCTTTGTATTTCAAATCTTTAACTTGGTTCTTGTGGTCCTCTAGAGTACTTTTAAGTCTTTGTATAATATTTTTTATTTTAGTCAGTGTATGCTTAATTTCTAGTTGGTCCTTTTTCATATCCTTGAGATTCTAGTTCATATCCTCGTAGGTCTCATTCATTTCCTTGTATGTCTTGTTCATTTCCTTGTAGGTCTTGTTCATTTCCTCATATTTCTTGTTCATTTCCTCATAGGTCTTGTTCATTTCCGTGTAGGTCTCGGCCTTTTCTAGGAGCCTCTTGAAAAGCCTTATAATCGTGGTTTTGAATTCTATATCCAGTCGTGTTTTTTTTCCCCTCCATTTCTTTCACATCTGATTTCTTTCCATGTCTCTGCATGGTGGCTGCTTTCCTGAGTTAGTTGATTAGCTTTGTGTGGTAGATGTCCTCTAAGGGACAGTGGCTCAGCCTCCCCAGTTACCTGAGGTGGATATGGGTTGCACAGTCTTGTTGAAGTTAAGCCTAGATTATTGTTGTTAGCACTAGGAGGGTTTGACCTCCAGGCCAATTGGCTATGAGGTTCAGCTGTGCTCAGTTTGGATGGGTGGAGTCTCCGGGCCAAGCAGGCAGCATCATCTCTGCCCTATGCGGCCCCTGGGACTCTGTGCCAGGTGGCAATGGCTGCCAGCACCTCTGAGAGAGAGCTGCTGCCGAGCTCCACCAGGTGCCAGACAATTCAGTCAAATGAGTCTGCACACCCAACGTCTCACCCAGGGTCGTAAAACAATGCAGTCTGGTGGTTTCCCAAATGAGAGAGTAAGTCACGAGTCCTCTCTGTGCGGTCACGCAGCTGTGCTGTTCCCAAGTTCACGTGCATTGTGCACAAGCTCGCCCTCTCCACAAGCTTGCAGACCCTTGCAGAGCCTGAGTTTCAGCGTGCCTCCCCACTGTCCAGTTTTTACCCCGTATGATTGTGGGTTCCCTGGACTTCGCCCGGAGCTGAGGAATCAGTGCAGTGGGACGTCTTTGTCTCCCCAGTTCGAGAAAACCAGCTGGGGTTTCAGCCACCCGCCCTATCTGCTGGCACGTGCATGGCTCCAAACCTCTCTCCATGCGTATCTTCAATACTGTCCTCCGCTGCGCCTCTGAGTCACAGTGTCCTAGCTTCACTTTTATTTGTGGAATTTTCACTCAGCCAGCTTTCCGGTGATTCTGGATGATGTTTCTTCTTTCGTTAAGTTGTAGTTTTGAAATTGTTGTGTATGGCAGCAAGATAGGTATTTACCTATGTCGTCATCTTGGTTCCTCTCTCTAAATTATTAGTTTTAAAGTCAGTACTTTTTAACAGAAACACACTCAAGCAGAGGAGCTTTTCAGAGCGGTCAGGAAGTCTGATTATAGTATAAGGGTCACTGGTTCCTCCCCCCATGTCACCTTTGTTGGCAAAAGACAAGTGTTTTTTCCAGTGGAAACAGAGGGAGAAGGACTGAGCCTTCGTCGGTGTGAGCACCTCCATTTACCACCCGGGACCCGATCCATGCTCCCTGCCTCCTCCCACCCGGCGCCCAACCCCCTCCAGGAGTTGTTTTTGAGTAGCTGGATGTGGCAGCTGTGAGGAGAGAGACTCCCTTGTGACCCCTTCTGCCCCAATGAGACCCAAGAACCCACGGTGACTTCTTGGACACTTTTCACCATGTTCTGTTAAGGGGCTTTAAAGCAGCAACTTCTACATACCCTTTTTACCTCTGAGGAGAGAGAGCGAGAATGAAGGCAGAAGGGAGGAAATTGGTCCTTGGCCCCAATGGGCAGCCTACCAGAGACCCTGGGCGGGTGGAAACAGTCTTCTCTAATTTGAGGCCGGGTTGGGATTTTAATGATCCCCAGGGAGGAGAGGCCTTAGACCGGTATCACCAGACTCTACTGAGGGGAATCTGAGCGGCAGCTTGGAAGCCCACTAACCTCTCCAACGTATCAGAGACCACCCAGGGATCAAATGAGAGCCCTGCCACTTTTCTGGAGTGGCTGTGTAAGGCCTATTGGATATATACACCCGTGGACCCAGACACCCCAGAAAACAGGCGGGCCATAAATGTAGCATTTGTGTCCCAGTCAGCCCCAGACATTAGAAAAAAACTGCAGAAGTTAGAAGTCTTTGAGGGGAAGTCGCTGTCTGAGCTGATCGAAATAGCCCAGAAAAATTTTAATAATAGAGAGGACCCAACCACTGTCTTAAAATTTTTAGTAATAGAGAAGACCCAACCACTGACTTAAATCAAAGGACGGCTAAGGTCCTCCTAGCAATGAATGAGGGGGAAGGAACCAAAAAAGAAAGGCGCCACAGTGGGCAAGGCCCCCCTCGAAGCAGGCTAGAGAGAGACCAATGTGCCTACTGCAAGGAGAAAGGACACTGGAAAAACTAATGCCCGAAGAAAGGAGGAGGACAAGCTGCTCCTATCCTGGTGGAAGAGGTGGATTAGGGGAGTTAGGGCTCTGAAGCCCCCCTGGAGCCCTGGGTAACCCTTACAGTATGTGGGCAACCTGTGAACTTCTTGGTAGACACCAGAGCCACATTTTCAGTGCTCAAGAAGCCACTTGGCCCCAGGTCCAAGGAACAGGTAGTAGTTCAGGGAGCGAATGGGAAGGTCCAGTCCTACCCATGGAATGGGAAGGTCCAGTCCTACCCATGGACGAGGGGTCGGATCTCAAATTTAGGGGCTGGACTAATTACACATTCCTTCCTGGTGATGCCAGAGTGCCCTTACCCCTTGCTGGGCAGAGATCTCCTAACCAAATTAAAGGCCACTACCACTTTTGAAGAAGGCCATCCCGAGGTGAGACTGGGGATGGCGGGTGTGTTTCTACTAACGTTGCCACAGCAGGAAGAATACCGCTGCATGAGGAACCCAACTGGCCACCTAGCTCTTGTCTCCCAGTTCTGTGTGCAGAGATACCACAAGAGTGGGCTGAAGACAACTCTCCCAGGCTGGCTGCTCACTGACCACCTATAATCGTCCAACTCATGGGAGCAGTTTCATGGGTGGATGGGATATGGCATGCAGGAGCCACCATGGTCACAGAGGAGAAAGTTATCTGGACCCAAGCCCTAGGACACGGCACATCAGCTCAAAAGGCTGAGCTCATCGCCCTGACTCAGGCCTTACGATGGGAAAGGGGGAAGAGACTCAACATATACACGGACAGCAGGTTTGCCTTTGCCACCATTCATGTCCAGGGGTCTTATACTAGGAATGGGGACTGCTCACATCCAGGGGGGAAGGAAATCAAAAAGGCACCCCAAATCCTAGTCCTACTGGCAGCAATTTGGGGGCCTGCTGAGGTCTCAGTAATGCACTGCAGGGGATACCAGATGGGAGATTCCTCCATAATAAGGGGAAATGCTCTAGTCGACAGGGTGGCTGAGGAGGCAAGCCAAAAGACCAGTAAGGCCTCTAAAGGTCCTAGTGGCCCTACCTGACCGACGGCTGCCAGACTCACCTTCTTATACGGAGCAGGAGGTGAAACAAGCTCAGCTCCTGCAGGCACAGGGGACTCAGGGAGGGTGGCTAATGTTACCTGTGGGGTGAATATTTCTCCCTGAGGCTCTAGGAAGAACCATCATTGAACAAACACATAGAGGCACTCACCTAGGGGGAATTCAGCTGGCCGAGCTGATCCAGAGAGACTTCTACATACCCTGACTTCATAAAATGGCAAAAAGTACCGCCCAGAGATATAAAGCCTGTGCTCAGATCAATGCAAGTAGGGGACCAGGTGAGGTTGAAGGGACCCGAATCCAGGGAAGGAATCCAGGAGAGCATTGGGAGGTAGACTTTACAGAACTCCCATCTGGACTAAGTGGCTACAGGTACCTCCTGGTTTTTATTGACACCTTTTCGGGATGGACAGAAGCATTGCCCACAAGGGCTGAGACCGCTCAGATAATATTCAAAAAACTCCTCAGTGAAATTGTCCCTCAGTTTGGCCTACTGTTATACATGGGGTCTGACAACGGCCCAGCATTCATCGCCAAAACCACCCAATTGGCAGCCAAAGCTCTACAGGTAAATTGGAAGCTTCACTATGTATATAGATAGACCACAGAATTCAGGTCAGGTAGAGAGGATGAATCGGACTCTTAAAGAAACATTGACTAAACTCAAGCTAGAGACTGGCAAGAACTGGGTAAGTCTGCTCCCCTTTGCCCTACTTTGTGCCCGCTATACACCATTTGTGAAAGGTTTAACTCCTTTTGAAATCATATTTGGTAGGCCACCACCACTTATTCCCTGATTGGGAGAGGAGGAGGTGGCCCGCCTAGCTACTCATAATTTGCTTAAGTCCTTACAGATACTCCAGGAAGCCACCACATCAGCACAAGATACTGTGAAGGCAGCTTACAAAGAGACTGTGGGTGCCGGTGCCACAGCAGGCGAGAAAGGCAACCTGTTTGCTCCGGGCGACCTGGTCTGGGTGAAGAGACACCAACCAGGAGGACTTGAGCCTCAGTGGGATGGCCCCTGCACCGTCATCCTGAGCACCCCCACTGCCATAAAGGTAGTCAGGAAGAAGCATTGGATTCATCGGTCTCAAGTAAAGCAAGCCAGGGAGAAACCGGGACCCAGATGGTGGAAGGTTAAGCAGACCCAGGACCCGCTGAAAGTAAAACTAGTACCAGCGGGATGAAGGGACTAGTGCTACTCATCTGTGTGTTCAGTTCCACAGTAAGTCAGCCCCACTGGGCACCCCATTACACCTGGGAAGCGACCCGTACCACTGACGAGACCATATTGGCCCAGACAGGGGGAACAGACCCCCCACCCTGACTTTCAACCTGTGCTAACTCTTTGGGGAAACCTGGAACTTCCCCCATCTCCCAAGGTCTCGGTTTGCACAGTGGGTTTCGAGGGGCACAACGGACCAACAGGCCTTTACCCCCTACAGGTGTGGAACCAAAGGAGCAGAGCAATATCTAGGGGGAACTCCCCTCTACATCTGCCCCAGACGGCCACGGAAACCCTTCCTCAAGTGTGATGACTACGAAGACCACTACTGCAGACAATGGGGATGTGAGACTTATGCCCAAGGGTGGGCCCCCGCGATGTCGGACAGGGATGCCACATTCACCTTAACTCAGTCAAAGGACTGCCAGGTTGGGGGATGCAAGCCCTTAACAGTTCAACCCACTAATTACTGGTCCGGAGACTGGGCAGGAGGGAAAACGTGGTTTGAGGTTATATGTTACAGGGTCCGAACCAGGAGCGTTGTTCACGTTTCAGCGAAAGGAGACTCCCAGGCCACCCAAGTCTATTGGGCCCCTGGTACCCCTTGCACCCACGACGAAGGCTCCAACACCAGACCCAGCATTCCCAAAGACAGGCAAACCACCGAAGGGAGACCCCCCTGCTCCTGTTTCCAGACCTGAGGTCACCAGAGTAAAGTCCCAATTTGATATTTTCTCCCCTCTGGACACCTCATTTTGCCTGTTAAATGCCAGCTCCCCAAACCTCACCACTGATTGCTGGCTATGCCTGAACCCTGAGCCCCCGTACTACCTGAAAATTGGAGCCCTAGCCGAGATTGAAGCGGACTCGGGATCAGTCCGTAATAAGTCCACAGACAATGGGGATACTGATCAGCTGTGCCCATGGGGACGGGGAAAATAGATAATAACTCTGGGGGACATTTCGGGGGAGGGACTTTGTGTACACTCCTGGAAATATGATCTCAAAACGTCCCCGTATGCAGGAAATTATAACCAGACAATCCAGGTACCCGGAAAACCGGGTGAGCGAACTCCTTGGTATCTAGTCACTCCACAAGGAGCTTGGTGGGCATGCACCACTGGTGTCACCCCGTGCATGGGGTCCCTAAACCTGCAGGTATAGGAATGGAACCTGAACTGTGCATACTCGTCCATATCCTGCCCCAAGTGTACTACTACTCGGGAGAAGGCGGGGCATGAACACCTCCTAATAGAGCCCTGGAGAGTTAAGAGAGCTCCAATCCTAATACCCCTGTTGGTGGGTTTGGGGTTAGCGGGCTCCACTGCTGTAGGCACAGCAGCACTAGTCACTGGACAACAAAACTATAAGGAGTTAGATCAACAAGTAGACCAGGATTTAAGTACCCTAGAGAAATCCATAGGAAGATTAGAAGAATCTGTTGGATCTCTTGCAGAAGTAGTTTTGCAGAATAGAAGAGGCTTAGATCTAATGTACCTGAAGCAAGGGGGACTTTGCCTAGTTCTAGAAGAAACCTGCTATTTCTACACTAACCATTCGGGGGTCATAAGGGAGAGCCTAAGTCAGTTGCAAAAAAGGCTAGCTGACAGGGAAGAAGCTCGAAAGATCACAGGAAATTGGTACAATAATTTGTTCTCGTGGTCTCTTTGGCTCACCACCCTACTGACTGCCATAGCAGGCCCACTATTACTATTATTTATAGGCTTAATGTTTGGGCCATGCCTCATAAGGTGTTTAGTTAATTTTGTACAGGATAGAATACAGGCAGTAAAACTGATGGTCTTACATACTCAGTATTCCCCACTAGTAGATACTAGTAATGAATCTACTAGTATTCAGTAGGGAATGAAATAAGGTAATAAGAACATTTATCTAAGGTAAAACTGCTGTTCTAAACTTTGGCTGCTATTCACCCCTGCTTGCTTAAAACAAAAGAATTATTGCTTTAGTTTCCAGCTTGAGATCTTGAAGGCTGTAGAAAAAAAAAAAAAACCGTTGAAGACCAGAATTTAGAGGAGTAAGTTATGTAACTACATCACCTGTTTTTGCAAGATAGGACCACTTTCCCACATCTAACAAAATGTATAATTAGAAGATAAGGAGTGAGCAACAGGGTCATTCATAGTCTATTGGCACCCCTCCCCAGATGCGGCCTTGGGGGCTGTTCGCCAGACGTAGGGCAACAACATTTATGGTTCAGACCCCTTTAAAAGGACTGCCTGAACCTGGGGCAGGGCTGCCGTGGGTGTTAGGTCTCCGCGAGGTGCCCACTGACCATCCTGGCCAGTTTTTCAATAAATCCTTGCCTGCTTATTACCAACTTAACTGCCTCCGTGATCATTTGCAACTGGTCATGGAAGTCGCCCCACAACAGTACATGCAAAAAAATGAAAGTAGATCACCAACTTAAACCATACTCAAGAATAAAGTAAAAATGGATAAAAGACTTAAATGTAAGTTGTGAAACCAAAAAAACCCTAAAAGAGAATCTAGGCAGCAAAATCTCAGACATCTTATGTAGCAGAATTTTTACCAATACATTTCCTAGTGCAAGAGAAACATAGGAAAAAATAAATGGGACAACATAAAACTACTAGTAAAAGGCTTCTGCACAGCAAAAGAAATCATTATCAAAATGAAAAGGGAACTCACTGTAAAGGACAGCATATTTACCCATGACATATCTGATAACAGCTTAATTTAAAATATATATAAAGAACTCATACCACTCAAGAAAAGACAAATAACCCAATAAAAAATAGGCACAGCACCTGAACATGCACTTCTTCAAATAGGACATACAGATGGCGAATAAACACATGAAAAATGCTCAATGTCACTAATCATCAGAGAGATGCAAATTAAAAGTACAATGAGATATCACCTCACACCAACCATCAATACATCAACAAACAAGACATGCTGGAGAGCATGTGGAGAAAAGGAAACCATAGCCACTATGGAAAACAGTGGGGAATCTCTGCAAAATATTAAAAATATTAAAAATGGAGCTACTGTTTGATCCAGCAATCTCACTTCTATGAATATATCCAAAGAAGCCTGAAACACCAATCAGAAAGAATTTATGTACCCCTCTGTTCATAGCAATGGTATTTAAATATGTTTCTTTATTGATTTCAGAGAGGAAGGGAGAAGGAGAGAAAGATAGAAAATGATGAAGTGAAAACCAAGATGGTGGCATAGGTAAACACCTAAGTGCTGCCTTGCACAACAATTTCAAAATAACAAATAGAAGACAAAACGGACATCATACAGAACCATAGGAAGGCTGTCTGAGTGGAAATTCTACAACTAGAAGCAAAGAGAAAAGCACACTGAGACTCAGAGGAGCTGCAGGAGACAGGTACTGAGATGCACGCATGGAGAGGTCTGGCAATTGAGTGTGCAGCTGGGTTTCTCCAGTGGGAGGGAGACAAATGCTCCCAATTGTGCTGAGCTCCAGTTCCAGGTAAAACTCTGGGGACTCAGACTCATTCGGGGAAAAATTGGACTGTATAGCAGGGGGTGGAACTCAAGGGTGGCTTTCTCTCAGAGGTGCTTGCAGCGATTACCATGGGACACTGAGACACGGGGGCCTATTAGGCAGAGCTGACGGGAAACCAATGCTGTCTACTGAGGGTTTTTTTCTCTCCTCTCCATGTGCAGTGTGGAAAGAAGAGTGGGTCCAGTTACTGAGTGGAGGAGCTGGGGATTGAGAAATAATAGAAAGAATAGAGGACACAGAAGTAGAAATCAAAGCTGGGGCTGGGTGGAATCTCTGCTCTCTGATGTAGACAGGAATCCCAACCCAAACACAGCATGTTTATTTATACTAAAATAAAAAGGGGTTTCACGTGAAAAAAAACTTAAAATCAAAGGAGCTTAAGTGGGCCCAGGCCCTACTCATTCCCTCATTCCTGGGGCTCGGCTGAATCTACATTTCAAGGCCCTCCCCACAACACCTGAAGCAAGTTAAGAGTCAGTACTGATAATGCATCCAGCTTTTTTGGTGGATGTGTTTCCAAGATGTGGCTCTGTCTTGTGCCTCGGATTCAGCTGACAATGATTTAAATAATGCTCAGGTGTCTTCCCTGAGGCCCCTCTACAGTCTATTCTGCCCTGAGACTCTGCCCCATCCAAGCTGAGCACAGAGGCTTTTGCAAGACTTGGCTCATAAGGGTGTGCCCAGCACAGAAGTTCTCCCAGCATAGACACAGCTGATCCTCACAGCCAATTGGCCTGGAGGTCAATCCTTCCCAGTGATACCAACAACAATCAAGGCTTTACAACAAGACTGTGCACACAGCCCACAAATGGGTGCACCAAGAGTATCCACCTCAGGTAACTGGGGAGGCTGAGCCACTGGGCCCTATAAGACACCTAGCAAACAAAGCCACTTTATCAACTTAAGGAAGCAGCCAAAATGCAGAGACAAAGAAACAGATCACAAAAGAAAGAAGTGGAGGAAAGCAAATGACTGGATATAAAGTTCAAAACCATGGTTATAAGGTTTTTCAAGAATTTCCTAGAAAAGGCCGATAAAATTAGTGAGACATTTGAGGATATTAAAAAGGACCAGCTAGAAATTAAGCATACACTGATTGAAATAGAAAACATTATACAGAGGTCTAACAGCAGACTAGAGGTTTGCAAGAATCAAGTCAAAGATTTGAAATACAAAAAAGCAAAAACACTCAACTGGAAAAAGAAAAAGAAAAAAATTCAAAAATATGAAGACAGTGTAAGGAGCCTCTGGGACAACTTCAAGTGCACCACTATTAGAATTATGGGGATGCCAGAAGAGAGAGAGAGCAAGATACTGAAAACCTATTTGAAGAAATAATGACTGAAAACTTCCTCCACCTGGTGAAAGAAATAGATTTATAAGCCCAGGAAGTGCAGAGAACCCCAAACAAAAGGAATCCAAAGAGGACCACACCAAGACACGGCATAATTAAAATGCCAAGAGCAAAAGACAAAGAGGGAATATTAAAAGCAGCAAGACAAAAACAGTTAGTTACCTACAAGGGAGCACCCATACGACTGTCAGCTGATTTCTCAACAGAAACTATGCAGACCAGGAGGGAGTGGCAAGAAATATTCAAAGTGATAAACAGCAAGAATCTACAACCAAGATTACTCTACGCAGCAAAGCTATCATTCAGAATTGAAGGGCAAATAAAGAGCCTCACAGATAAGAAAAAGCTAAAGGAGTTCATCACCATCAAACCAGTATGTGAACTGCTGAAAGGTATTCTTCAAGAAGAGGAAGAAGAAAAAGGTAAAAATTATGAACCACAAATACATGTCTGTCAACAAGTGAATCTAAAAATCAAGTGAATAAAGAAATATGATGAACCGAATAAACTGGTGAATATAATAGAATCAGGGGCATAGAATGGACTGACAATCCCCAGGGGGAGGAGGGGAAGGAGTGTGGGGGGTGCCAGAAGAGACTGGACAAAAATCGTACACCTATGAATGAGGACAGTGTTTGGGGGTGGGGAGGTTAGGGCAGAGTGTGGGGTGGGAACCAGGTGGAGGGGAGCTATGGGGGAAAAAAGGAACAATTGTAATAATCTGAACAATAAAGGTTTATTAAATTAAAAAAAGAAACATCAATGATGAGGGAGGCCGAGACCAGTTTGGCTCAGTGGATAGAGCGTCAGACTGCGGACTGAAGGGTCCTGGGTTTGATTCCGGTCAGGAGCATGTGCCTTGACTGCGGGCACATACCCAGTAGGGGGCGTGCAGGGGGCAGCTGATCGATGTTTCTCTCTCATCGATGTTTCTGACTTTCTATCCCTCTCTCTTCCGCTCTATAAAAAATCAATTAAAAATATGTTTTTTAAAAATGATGAGGGAGAATCATTGATCAGCTGCCTCCTGCATGCCCCCTACTGGCAATTGAGCCTGCAACCTAGGCATGCGTCCTTGGCCGGAATCAAACCTGTGACCCTTCAGTCCATAGGCTGAGGCTCCATCCACTGAGCCAAACTGCAAACTGATCAGGACAGCAATGTTATTTACAATAGCTAAGATTTGAAACAGCCCAAGTGTCCTTCAATAGATGAGTGGATAAAAAAGCCAGGGTACATTTCCACAGTGCAGGATTACTATGCAGGATTTCTATCCTTTGTGATAGCATGGATGGACTTGAAGAGTATTAGGCTAAGTGAAATAAGGCAGTCAGGGAAAGACAAATATCACATGATCTCACTTAGAATAAACTAACAAACAAAATTGGTCCAGAGTTGTGGAGGCATGGAACAGAATGACATATCTCCGGGTGTGTGTGTGTGTGTGTGTGTGTGTGTGTGTGTGTGTGTTTGGGGGGGGGAGGTGAGAAGACATTAACCAAAGAACTTGTATACATCTCTATCTGTATATTTAAAAAGCCATGGGCTGTCATGACTGAAACAACTAGACAGACAACCAAACAGTCTGTGTGGGGTGACCAGGCAAGCAGGGGGCTTAGTCAGGGACAACCAAATGACTGAATAGCAGGCTGTGTGGGGTGACCAAGCCATCAGGGGAGGGGGGGGCAGTGAGGGAAGAACAGGCTGGTGGGGGGGCAGTTGGGGTCAACCAGGCTGGCAGGGGAGGCAGTAAGGGGTGACTGGGTTGGTGAGGGGGGTAGTTAGGGGCGACCTGGCCAGTAGGGGTGGCAGTAAGGGGCGACCAGGTCAGCAGTTGGGTTAGTGAGGGATGACCAAATGACTGAACAGGCTGTGTGACCAGGCCATGGGGGGGGCAGTTGGGGGTGACCAGGCCAGTGGGAAGCAGTTGTGGGCAACCAGGTCAGCAGAGGGGTCAGTTGGGGGTGACTAGGCCAGCAGGAGGGGCAGAAAGGGGCAACCAGGTTGGTGGGGGGGCAGTTAGGGGTGACCAGCCAGCAGGTGGGGGCAGTTAGGAGCAACCAGGCCAGCAGGGTGGTTAGTGAGGGATGACCAAATGAATGAACAGCAGGCTGTGCGGGGCAACCAGGCCAGCAGGGGGTCAGTGAGGGGCGACCATGCCAGTGGGGGGGGCAGTTGGGGGCTACCAGCCTGGTGGGGAGCAGTTGGGAGTGACAAGGCTGGTGGAGGGGCAGTTGGGGGCAACCAGGCTGGCAGGAGGGCAGTAAGAGACAACCAGGTTGGTGAGAGGAACACTTAGGGGCAACCAGGCCAGGTGTGGGGGGGGCGGGTTGGGAGTCACCAGGCTGGCGGGGGGGGGGGCAGTTAGGGGCGATCAGGCAGGCAGCAGGGCAGTTAGGGGTGATCAGGCAGGCAGGCAGGTGAGCAGTCATGAACCAGTAGTCCAGGATTGTGAGAAGGATGTCCGACTGTTGGTTTAGTCCAGATCACTGGGATCAGGTCTAAACCAGTAGTCAGACATCCCCCGAGGGGTCTCGATTGGAGAGGGTGCAGGCTGGGCTGAGGGAACCTTCCCTCTCATGCATGAATTTTGTGCACTGGGCCTCTAGTCTACATTAATAAAAGAAAAAGATGCAAATTGACCATGCCTTCACAACGCCCATCAGCCAAATAGGAGTGGGTATGCAAATTAACCCAACAAAGATGGTGGGGTAATTTGCATATGCAGGTGCCTAGTGTCCGGGGGCAGGCATTCCGCACCACCCCAGCAGCTCCAGGCCTCTGGGCAGCATTGGAAGGTGGAAAGGTTGCTCTGGCCAGAGTGAAGGCAGTGCTGGCAGCCAAGGAAGGAAGGCCCATTCTTGCACAAATCTTCATGCATCAGGCCTCTAGTCTATCTATATAAAGAGGAGATAAGTAAATTGACCATCACGCTATCACAAAGATGGTGGCACCCACAGAGGAGGCAGGGTTTCAGTAACACAAGATGGCTGCAACCACAGGGGAGGCCGATTTCCTGTAACAAGCATTAATGAGCAATCAGCAAGGACCTGAAGCTGCGTGGCACTGGGCCAGCACAGAGGACCTGGGGCTGCGCACCCCACCTGGTGGGGCTTGACAGGGGACCTGAGGCTGGGCCCCTGCCCTGGCACTGGGCCAGGGGACCTCAGGCCATGTCTCCCATCTGGCAGGGCTTGACGGGGGACCTCAAGGTGTGCATCCTGCCCCAGTGCTGGGCCAGGGGACCTTAGGCTGCTCCCCCTGGGCTGGGGAACCTCAGGCTGAGGACCCACCCTGGCTCTGGGGGAACTGAGGCTGCACCCCCCTGCCTGGCGCCAGGCCAGGGGATGTGAGGCTGTGCCTCCCACCAAATGGGGCTTGATAGGGGACCTGAGGCTGCACCCCCCACCCAACAGGGCTTGAAGTGGGGACCTCAGGCCACAACCCTCCCCAGCAGGGCTTGACAAGGGTGGGACCTGCTGAGTCTGGATCTTGCCCAATGTGGGTGGGCCCAGCTGAGTCAGGGTCTCCTGCTATTTTGAGGTGCTGCGGGTGGGCAGGGACTTGACTCTGGGTCTCACAGCATGCCCCAGACTCTAACAGGAGGAAGATTTTCATATACATTTTACTAATTTTATTTCATCTCTAACACTTCTATTATAGAGAAAGGCCAAATAGCAATATTAAAATACTTCCTCCAATTAATCCCCTTTAAAAATGTGCACAAATTTCATACACCAGGCCACTAGTCCTATCTAATAAAAGAGCAATATGTAAATTAACCAACACTCCACAATACCCACAAGCCACACCCACTAGCCAATCAGGAACGAGTATGCAAATTAACCCAACCAAGATGGCTGCAGCCACGGAGCAAGCAGGAGGCTTGGGTTTCCCTGACAATGGAGGAAGCCAAGCTTTCCACACACCCTGGCAGGCCCAGGCCTCCACTCAAGGCTACAAACTTTCAACTATAGAAAATAAATAAATCCCAACAAAAATGGCTGCAATCACAGAGCAAGCAGGAGTCTTGGCTCTGCTTAAGGCTAAAGTTTCACTTATAGAAGATAAATAAATCCCAGATACCAGAGCCTCTGCTTGGGTCACCAGGGGTGTTGCTGGCCTGCAAACCACTATAGGCCCTTCTCCCAGGCCACCACACAGTCTAAAACCCTTCAGGGCAAACCAGCTGGCCCCCACCTATGCTCCAGGCCTCTAACCTATCTAATAAAGGAGTAATATGCAAATTGACCATCACTCCAACACACAAGATGGCTGCCCCAATGTGGTCAAAGATTTTTCCCCCATGTGGACACAAGATAGCCACCACAGATGGACAGCAGGGAGGGTAGTTGGGAGGGATCAGGTCTTCAGGGGAGGGCAGTTGTGGGTGATCAGGCCAGTAGGGGAGGGCAGTTGGGAGGGACCAGGCCTGCAAGGGAGGGCAGTTTGGGGTGATCAAGCCTGCAGGGGAGAGCAGTTGGGGGTGACCCAGGCCTGCAGGGAGGAGCAGTTGCGGATGACCAGGTCTGCAGGGGAGGGCAGTTAGGGGCAAACAGGCTGGCAAGGGAGGAGTTAGGCATCCATCAGGCTGTCAGGGGAGTGGTTAGGGGGTGATCAGGCTGGCAGACAGAGTGGTTAGGGGCAATCAGGAAGGCAGGCAGGAAAGCAGTTGGGAGCCAGCAGGGGAGGCCGAGATACCTAGCCTGTTGGGATCAGGTCTAAATGGGCAGTCGTACATCCCTTGCAGCATCCCAGATTGGAGAGGGTGCAGGCTGTACTGAGGAACACACTGCCCCGTGCATGAATTTCGTGCACTGGGCCTCTAGTATATATGTAAAAGCCTAAGCAACTGTCCAACCTTTTGCCTGGTAGCTATGACATTGCAATTACCACCAGCGGGATAGATGATCTAACCAGTAAAGGAGGGAACCCTATTCTTCATGGAATTGGCCATGGGTTAGGTTGCTGATGGGGCACTGTTGACCCCAAATCTGCTTCAACCACATCCCAGACCCAGAGAGGAGGGAGCTCGATTCCACAGTGTGTCACCCAAGAGCCACCCTTTCGCAATCTGGGACCCTTTGGGGGATGTTTTGATCTGATCCCCAAAGGCCAGGCTGAGGGACCCCACTGGTGCATGAATCCGTGCACTGGGCCTCTAGGATATACATAAGCAATGGACAAAGACTACCAGTATAGTGTGGTGAAGGCCTGGAATGGGGCAAGGGCTGGGAGGATGGGAAAAATTTGGGACTGAGAGGACGGTAAAATTTGAGGGGCATTTGTAATATTATCCACAATAAAATACAAAAAGAAAAATTAACCACCCCCCCCCCAAAAAAAAACAAAACAAAAGAAAACAAAACAAAACAAAAAACTCAAGCCATAAGCAGGATTCCTCTAATGAGCTATTAGCCTACAGGCCATGGAAACAATGCAGGCTGGAATAAAATAGAATTAAAGAGACCTAGCATTTCACTCTGTTACACTACAACTTACAAATGAATTTAACAGTTTCATAGGCTACAAGATTAATATAGAAAAACCAATTATATTCTTATATAGTAGCAACAAATAATTAGGAAATTAAAATTTACAAATTCCATTTACAATAGCAACAAAACCTATAACACACCTAAGAGCAAATCCGAAAAAAATATGTCCAAGACCCCCCACAATGACAACTATAAAAAATTGCTGAGGGAATTTAATAAGATCTGAATATATGGAGGTTATACTAGATTAATGTATTGAAAGACTATTAATACAGCTATTCTCAACAAATTTGTCTACAGATTTCAGATAAAAATTCCTACCAGACTTCAAAAATAGTTAACCAGCTGATTCTAGAATTTATATGAAAATTCAAAGGACCTAAAATATCCAAAGCAGTTTTTATAGAGAACAAAGTTGAAAGAACTTTCCCTAATTTCAAGACTTATTATAAGGCTGCAGTAATCAAGACAGTTTTTTACTGATAAAGAGATAGACACATAGATCAATGTAACATAATAGATAGTATAGAAAAAGACCTACACATAATATGAGCACTTGATTTTTGGCAAAGGTACAAAGGCTATATACATAGAGAAAGAAAAGGCTTTTCAACAAATTGTGCTGTATTAATTAGATATCAATATAGAACAAAATAAACACCAGAGTTTACTTCACATGGTACACAAAAATTCACTTGAAATGGCTCATAGGACAAAATTAAAAGCCTAAAATATAAAATTATTAGGATAAAATATTCATAACATTAGCTTAGGCAGCATATTTCTTAAAAAGAACACACTCATAAAATAAAAAGTGAGTTAAATTAATTTCATAAAAATTTTAAACTTTTGTTCTTTGAAACCAAGTAAATGAAAAGGCAAATCAAAACTGAGAAAAAGGAGGAAACCAAGATGGCAGCATAGGTAAACACCTAGGCTTTTGCCCCACAAAACAATTTCGAGAATATAACTAAAGTACAAAACAGACATTGTCCAGAACCACAGGAAGGCTGGCTGACTGAAAGTTCTGATACTAGAGGGACACAGAAGTGCAAACGGATAATCAGAGCCTCTGCAAAGCCTAAGTAAGGTAGGAGACTTGTGCGCGGAGAGTCGGAGAAGACAAGGTGACTGAACACCGGGCACGAGTGCTCTAGTGGAAAGGAGAAAAAAACTTCAGGCTTGCACTAAAAAACCAGGGAACTCAGGCCCTTACAGGGAAAATCTGGACTGCGGGCAGAATCCCAAGAGAACAGCCAAAGGCAGAGCTCCGGTGGCGTGTGCTTGAGTGTGTGAGTGTGGGCAGAGAGGACGAATTGGGCCACTGGCGGTGTCTGGCAGGAGAAAGGAGCTCCTGGCAGCACTGTGAGGCAGAATCTTGGGGGAAGAGCCAGAGGCGGAGCTCCAGGGGCGCTCACGAGTGCTCACAGTGAGGGGGATCTGTTGACTATGTGGCTGGCGTCTGGCGGAAGGGAGAAAGGAGTTCCAACTGCACAGAACCCAGGTGCCAAGAGAAAAATCTGAGATTCTGAATTATTGGGGACTGTATGGTCTGGCGGCAGGCAAAACTCGAGGGCGCTTTACTCGCAGAGGTGCTTGCAGCAATTGCTGTGGACACTAGAACCTGGTGACCTCGTGGGGCAGGGCTGACTGGAAGCCAAGGCTGTCAGTTCCACCTGAAACTCCAACCTACCCAGAAACTCTGCCCCATCCAAGCTGAGCACAGAGATTTTGGCAAATTTGCAAGTCTTGGTGCATAAGGCTGTCTCCCAGCTTAGACACAGCTGATCCTCATAGCCACTTGGCTGGATATCAATTCCTCCCAGTGATACCAACAACAATCAAGACTTATCTGCAACAAGGCTGTACACACAGTCCACAAAGGGGTGCACCAAGAGTGTCCACCTCAGGTAACAGGGGAGGCTGAGATACCTAGCACACAAAGCTACCCTACCAACTCAGGGAAGCAGTGAAAATGTGGAGAGAAAGAAACAGATCACAAATGAAAGAAATGGAGGAAAACAAATGACTGGATATAGAGTTCAAAACCACAGTTATAAGGTTTTTCAAAAGGCTCCTAGAAAAAGCTGATAAGTTCAGCAAGACCCTTGAGGATATGAGCAAGACCCTCGAGGATATGAAAAAAGGACCAACTAGAAATTAAACATACACTGAGTGAAATAAAAAATATTTTACAGAAACCCAACAGACTAGAGGAACGCAAGAATCAAGTCAAAGACTTGAAATACCAAGAGGCCAAAAAAACTCAACCGGAAAAGAAATAAGAATCCAAAAATTTGGGGATAGTGGAAGAAGCCTCTGGGACAACTTCAAGTGTACCAACATCCAAATTATGAGGGTGCCAGGAGAAGAGAGAGAGCGCAAGATACTGAAAACCTATTTGAAGAAATAATGACAGAAAACTTCCCCCACCTGGTGAAAGAAATAGACTTACAAGTCCAGAAAGTGCAGAGGACCCAAAACAAAAGGAATTCAAAGAGGTCCACACCAAGACACATCATAACTAAAATGTCAAGAGCGAAAGACAAAGAAAGAATATTAAAAGCAGCAAGAGAAAAATACCTAATTACCTACAAGGGAGCACCCATATGATTTTCAGCTGATTTCTCAACAGAAACTATGCAGGCCAGATGGAGGTGGCAAGAAATTTTCAAAGTGATGAATAGCAAGAACCTACAACCAAGATTATTCTACCCAGTGAAGCTATCATTCAGAATTTAAGGTCAGATAAAGTGCTTCACAGATAAGAATAAGCTAAAGGAGTTCATCAACACTAAACCAGTATTATATGAAATGCTGAAATGTATTCTTCAAGAAGAAGAAAAAGGAGAAAAAGGTGGCTGCTTCAAACTAGAGCATGGATGGAACTGGAAAGGATGATGCTTAGTGAAATAAACCAGTCAAAGAAAGATAAGTACCACATGATTTCACTCATTTATCCTATCTAATAAAATAGTAACATGCAAATGTGAGGGTACCTTGGCTCCTGATTGGCTATGCTACCAGCCAATCAGAGCAAGGGGCGGGGTCGAGAGGCATGGGCGCCAGGCCCCAGGAGCGGAGACAAAGTGGTAAAGGCATCAAATGCCCGGCCATCGTTGTGGAGACCAAGCAGTGGCAGCACCTGCGAACCACAGCATGGAGAACGAGACAGCGGCGGTGGCAGCTGCAGTGAGAAATCACCGCAGCTGCATCTAACTGAGGCCCCAGGCACAGAGAATGAGGCAGCGGTGGCGGTGGCAAGAAATCACCACAGCTGCATCTAACTGAGGCCCCCTGTGCGGAGAATACTGTGGTGGTGGCGGCGGCAGCAAGAACTCACCACAGCTTCATCTAATTGAGGCCCCCAGCATTGCTAATGTTGTATGTGTAGCTTCAGCTGTATGCCAGCAAAAATGGAAGGCAACCGTCAGAGGGAGGGCCCTCAAGTCCCAGCTTCAGCATCCCAGCTGTGGAAACTGACAGCAGGTAGGAGGAAGTCCCACCCCCACAGAAACTGTCCAAATCACCCATTGGTCACACTGCTGAAAGGCCTGTCTAGACTGTCTATCTCAGAACGTGGCAATAGAGAGGTGGGACTATGTCCAAAGAAAAACTGTTGATACAACGGAGCTGTGTAGCAGAAAGGTGCCGATGTTATCGCCAGAGAAAGTCTGAAGAGCAATGTGCATCTGATCTTGAAAGAAGGTGATGCCTGTGACAGAATGTATCTGAAGAGCAGCTATTGGAAAAAGATTGCTCCCAAGCCGAAAAACACCGGCATCTTCGACAGGAAATGTCTAAAGAATAACGTGTCTTTGAAGTTGAAAGAAGGCGGTGGCGAAGACAGAATATGTCTAAAGAACAGTCATCAACAAGTACTAGCAATAGTGGTAGGAACTGCCTTCTCAGCAAAAATGGAGTCGTGAGGATGCAATTCTCGAACAATAGTTGTGGTGAAATGACTGTTAGATGTAAATTTTGCCTATCACTAAATTTCTCTGATGAAAAACCATCTGATGGGAAATTTACTCAATGTTGTAGCAAAGGGAAAGTCTGTCCAAATGATATACATTTTCCAGATTACCCGCCATATTTAAAAAGATTAATGACAAACGAAGATTCTGACAGTAAAAATTTCATGGGAAACATTCAATCTATAAATAGTTCTTTTGCTTTTGCTTCCATGGGTGCAAATGTTGCATCGCCATCAGGGTATGGGCCATACTGTTTTAGAATACATGGACAAGTTTATCATCGTACTGGAACTTTACATCCTTCTGATGGTGTTTCTCGGAAGTTTGCTCAACTCTATATTTTGGATACAACCGAAGCTACACATAAAAGATTAGCATTGCCAGCAAACCAGGCCTGCTCAGAAAGACTCATGATCAACATCAACAACCTCATGAATGAAATAAATGAATTAACAAAATCGTGCAAGATGCTACATGAGTTAGAAAAGGAAACCCAATCTGAAGCAGCAGCAAAAGGTATAGCTCCCACCGAAGTAACTCTGGCAATTAAATATGATCATAATAGTGACCCAGGTAGATATAATTCTCCCAGTGTAACTGAGGTTGCTGTCATATTCATAAACGAAGATGGAGAACCTCCTTTTGAAAGGGACTTGCTCATTCATTGTAAACCAGATCCCAATAATTCAAATGCCACTAACGGGAAATGAATCAGTATTCTGTTTCCTACATTAGTTGCAATGACATATCCTATTCTTTTTCCACATGGTGAAAAAGGTTGGGGAACAGATATTGCATTAAGACTCAGAGACAACAGTGTACACAACAATAATACTAGACAAAATGTAATAACACGATTCACCCAAATGCAGTTTTATGGATTTTATCTCTGTGAGGGATATCTTATTTTAAATCTTATTTTAAATGCAGGAAAATTAACTCAACAGTTTATTGTGGATTCGTATTGTTGTTATATCATTTTGTTATTATTTACTTAATGAAATTATGTATTATTTTCATATACATTGTACTCATTACCTTTTATCTCTCACACTTTTATTGTAGAGAAAGGGCATATAGCACTATTAAAGTATTTCCTCTAATTAATACCCTTTTAATGTGCACGAATTTTGTGCACCAGGCCACTAGTTTCATATAATAATGGTTTGGTGGTGATGAATTACTTTAGCTTTTTCTTATCTGTGAAGCTCTTTATCTGACCTTCAATTCTGAATGATAGCTTTTCTGGGTAATCTTGGTTGTAGGTTCTTGCTATTCCTCACTTTGAATATTTCTTGCCACTACCTCCTGGCCTGCATACTTTCAGTTGAGAAATTGACTGACAGTCATATGGGTACTCCCTTGTAGGTAACTGTTTTTCTCTTGCTGCTTTCAGGATTCTTTCTTTGTCTTTTGCCCTTGGCATTTTAATTATGATGTGTCTTGGTGTGGTCATCTTTGGATTCCTTTTGTTTGGAGTTCTGTGCACTTCCTGGACTTGTAAGTCCATTTCTTTCACCTTGTAGGGGAAGTTTTCTGTCATTATATTTTCCAATAGCTTTTAAATATGTTGCTCTCTCTCTTCTTATGGCACCCCCATAATTCGGATGTTGGTACGCTTGAAGTTGCCCGAGAGGCTCCTTACACTATCTTCATATTTTGGATTTTTTTTCCTTTTTGTTTTTCACACTGAGTGTTTTTTGTTCCTTTTATTTCAAATCTTTGACGTTATTCTTGGGATCCTCTAGTCTCTTGTTGGATCTCTGTATATTATTTTTTATTTTAGTCAGTGTATGCTTAATTTCTAGTTGGTCCTTTTTCATATCCTTGAGTGTCTCACTAAATTTATCGGTGGTTTCTAGAAGATTCTTGAGTAACCTTATAACCATGGTTTTGAACTCTATATCCAGTCATTTGCTTTCCTCCATTTATTTCATCTGTGGCTTGTTTCTTTGTCTCTTCATTTTGGCTGCTTCCCTGTGTTGATAGTGTGGCTTTGTGTGCTATGTGTCCTTTAATGCCCAGTGGCTCAGCCTCCCTAATTACCTGAGGTGGACACTTGGTGCATCCCTTTGTGGGTTGTGTGCACTGTCTTGTTGTAGTTAAGCCTTTATTGTTGGTATCACTGCAAGGAATTGACCTCCTAAAGAGTGTCCTAGATCAGGGTGGGGGTTCGCTTGGGCTGAGGGGCAGCCTGGGCGAGAGGCCTGTGGAGGTTTGCAGGCCAGCCACACCCCACAGCACCCCAAGCAGAGGCCCTGGGATCTGGGATTAATCTATGTCTACAATTGAAACTTTGTAGCCTGGAGCAGAGCCAAGCCTTCTGCTTGCTCCCAGGCGGCAGCCATTTCTGTTTGAAACATTGTAGCTTAGAGTAGGAAAAGTCGATTGAGATTCTGAGTCCAAATAGTTAGAAGAGTAAAAGTAATCCTATCTAATAAAAGAGTAATATGCAAATTTGACTGTACCTTTGCCACACCCACAAGCCATCCCCACAGCCATGCCCACCAGCCAATCAGAAGAAAATTATGCGAATAAACCCCAACCAAGATGGCTGCCGCCACTGAGAGCAGGAGGAAGGCTTGGGTTTCCCTGGCAACAGAGGAAGCCAAGCTTTCTGCCTCCCTTGGCCTCCACTCAATGTTACAAAGTTTCAGTTATAAGATACAGAAATGGCAGCAGCCACTGAGCTGGAGAGAACAGAAGCTTGGGTTTCCCTGGCAATGGAGGAAGCCAAGCTTTCAGTTTGCCGTTGTTGGCCTATGCCTCCACTCTAGGCTACAATGTTTCAAACAGAAATGGCTGCCGCCTGGGAGCAAGCAGAAGGCTTGGCTCTGCTCCAGGCTACAAAGTTTCAATTGTAGACAGATTAATTCCAGATCCCAGGGCCTCCGCTTGGGTCGGTGGGGGGTGTGGTCAGCCTGGGACACTCTTTAGGGCAAACCAGTTGGCCCCCAACCATGCACCAGGCCTCTATCCTATGTAATAAGAGTAATTTGCTAATTGACCATCACTCTAACACACAAGAGGGCTGCCTCCATGTGGTCAAAGATCCTGCCCCCATGTGGACACAAGATGACCACCACAAGATGGCCAGCTGGGGAGGGCCGTTGGAGGTTCCAGGCCATGCAAGGGAGGGCAGTTGTGGGCAATCAAGCCTGTAGGGTAGGGCAGTTAGGGGTGACCAGGCCAGCAGAGGGAAGTTGGGGGCAAATAGGCTGGCAGGGGAGCAGTTAAATATCAATTTGGCTGGCAGGGTAGTGGTTAGCAGGTGATCTGGCTGGCAGGCAGAAGCAGTTTGGGGCAATCAGGGAGGCAGGCAGGTGAGCAGTTTGAAGCCAGCAGTCCTGGATTGTGAGGATGTCCAATTGCCTGTTTAGGTCTGATCCTACCAGGATCAGGCCTAGACGGCAGTCGAACATCCTTTGAGGGGTCCCAGATTGGCGAGGGTGCAGGCTGGGCTAAGGGACATCCCCTCTCCACCCCGCCTCTTGTATTAACAACAACAACAACAACAACAACAACAAAAACCGGGTAGAATAGGCAGATCGATTTTAAGCTGCTTTATTAATTTTACATCATGAAAATAATATTTTTTGAAACTGGGTGAAATTGCCTTGCTGGACAGAGTTTTAAACTGAGACAAAAACATTCCTCAATTAGAAACTAGTAAGAGGAAACAAAAGGTTTACAGAAAAGTAAATCACAAAACTACTAGCTTTTGGAGCAGAGGCCAAATTATTAACCTCAGTGAAAACCTTAGGATTTAAGGTATAAGGCAAAAGTCATAATGATTATCAGGTTCAGGAGTTTGGAATCGTATAACATGTCTCATTTGCTGCTCCCTAGTCTTTCTCCTGATTTCCATCCGCTGCACTGCGATCTTTTCTACATTTTCTCCCACTTCATTGTGATCAACACGCTTGTTAGATATGGCCCGTCGAAAATTAGGGACAAGTCGCTTAACCCAACCCAGCCTGACATTTCCTCCAGGCTTCTGGGCTTCACCTCCTCCCAAATTGCGTGATTCCTCATCATTCTGCACAGGGGCCTGGTCCCCTCCTTCGTTTTCCTGTTGGGCATTTTCCAGGATAAGATTTTTAATCATTTGTTCCTCTTTGGACGCCATTGCTCCTAGGAGACAGATAGAAGGGACAACTTCATTGGACTCATCAGCACCGAGGACAGAGGCCCTACTACGCACCTTTCAGAATTCAGAGGCCCGAATTTCAAAGGCTTTTTAAAATTGCATTTTCCTCGCCAGAGAGGCTCCTTACGCCCTCTAGGGGGCCTCCAGCCCAGCTCTCGCCCCTCCCTCTGACTCCCCTCCCTGTGACTCCCCTCCCATCCCTCGCCCCAAACCCACCATTTTCCCCGAGATCCACGCCCAGGCCTCTGCAGGCACCAAAATGGAGGACGGGATGGGGGTAGGTAGGGTAAGGATTTGGGGTCTCAGGGCTTTCCACTCTTTCCCCGACCCCGATCACTGTACCCCGCACCCACCTGGGCCTATCCTTGCAGTCGGCTCCTCCTCCCGATTCTCGCCTGGAGTGCGCTGCCGCGACACTTGGACCCGAAGACCTGCAGGGGGCCGGCGTGGGGGAGCGGGTGGCGCTGCAGCCCAGCGATTGCCCAGCGGGTGCGTCCACCCGCCGCCGTCCGCCCCCACCACCCACACCCCCGGCCCGCCCGGGCCTTTCGCACCAGCCGCCCCCCGCCCGCGCTGACCACCGTGTTCGACACCAAGAGGGATGGGGGCGGGGCGGGAGACCCAGAGGCAGGTGCTTCCCGAGGGTCGTCGCCTTGGGCCGTCCAGCGCTCCCCGGGGAAAGCTCAGCATTTTCCGAAGACACACGCCGGCGTGGAGCTTGCGTTCTCTGAGGCGCGTCGCCCGGAGCAGCCAGACCCCTTGGGGGCTCCCCCAGCCAGGCCCGTTCTCCACCGCCACCCCCACCCAGGGCGCCGCTCCGGGTCTCTTACCTGCTCCGCCTCCGCCTCCTGGGGCTTCCCGGGCCCGCGCGCCCTCAGGGCCACCGGGAGCTGCAGCCGAGAAGGGTGCGAGCCTCCGCGGGGTCTGGCGCTGGAGCGAGGCGCGAGTCTAAGTAGGCCGGTCACGTGGGGCCTCCGTCACAGAGACGGGCGCCGCCCCCGTCCCGGCACATCCTGCTCCGGGGGGTGGGGAAAAGCCCTGCCCCCCCCCCCCCCCCCCCCCCGCTCCCGTCCTGGGGTCCCTTTAACAGCTTCAGCTCGCCCGCTGGCTAGTTGCCATGGCTTCTTTGTGTATTACTGGATCCTGCTGCTTATCTACTCAGGGGCCTGGTGGCCATTCCTACTGCATCTCTGGGAACTTGCCTCTTTCCTCCTCTTCTCCTGGTATACCCCCCACACACACCGCCAGGACTCAGTTGTAAACTTTTAAGGGGATATAATAAAAAACAAATCACATTTTAGTTTAATATTAAAAAAAAAAAAACAAATTGTATGCAGGAATATCTATGATGAGCAGTATTGCACTACCCACCTCTGATCCTCCCTTGCTACCAATGCCCGCTGTTTTCTTTAACAAAAATGCATGGGGAGACAGAAAATAAGTCAAGGACATGGATTTTTTCCCTAATTATTCTTAATACCTTTGTTCGTGTCTTTTTGTTTAAAAATTTGTTCTCTTTATGTAGTTGACATTAACTTTTTATGGGAAATTTCAAACATATTAAAAAATAGAATAGTATAGTCGTCCCTGGATATCCATGGGAAATTGGTTCCAGGACCCTAGGTTGGCAAATTCATTAGTGAACAGACTCAAATATCAACAGTGCAACAATTGAAATTTCTTTTGAGAGCCAAATTTTTTAAACTTAAACTTCTAACATGACTTTTTCAAAATAGACTCACCTAGGCCGTGGTGTTTTGTGAAAGAGCCACACTCAAGGGGCCAAAGAGCTTCATGTGGCTCGAGACCTGAAGTTTGCCGAACATGGCTCTAGGGGATATCAAAACTCCAAGACACTCAAGTCCCTTATATAAAACTAGCGGCCCAGTGCACAATATTCGTGCACAGGGGGCAGTGTGTGTGGGGGGTGTTCCTCAGCCCAGCCTGCATCCTCTCCAATCGGGGATCCCTCAAGGGATGTCCAACTTTCCGTTTAGGTCCGATTCCGGTAGGATCGGGCCTAAATGGGCAGTCGGACATCCTTCTCACAATCCAGGACTGCTGGCTCCAAACTGCTTACCTACCTGCCTCCCTGATTGCCCCTAACCACTTTAGCCTGCCAGCCTGATCACCCCCTATCCACTACCCTGACAGCCTAATTGATGTCTAACTGTTCCCCTGACAGCCTGTTTGCTCCCATCTTCCCTCCTCTGCCAGCCTGGTCACCCCCAACCACCCTCCCCTGCAAGCCTGGAACCTCCCACTGTCCTCCCCTCCTGGCTATCTTGTGGTGGCCATCTTGTGTCCACATGGGGGCAGGATCTTTGACCACATGGGGGCAGCCCTCTTGTGTGTTGGAGTGATGGTCAATCTGCATATTACTCTTTTATTAGATAGGATTACCGGCCTTATGCACAAAATTTAAGCAAGGCGCCCCGCCTTTGCAGATGTAGTGGCTGCCCTGGCCCTCACAGCCCTGGCTTCATCCAGGTCATATGGAAAGACATTCATAAGGTTGTTTGGCTGTCCTGTCTAATTAGCAATTATACTTTCATTATTATAGATGACATAGTCTTTGCATATAACCTATGCACACCTTCCCACATACTTTAAATCATACTTACAATATGTAATGCAATGTAAATACTATGTAAATAGTTTATGCTGTATTGTTTAGGAAATAACAAGAAAAAAGTCTGTACATGTTTAAATGCAACCATTATAGGCCTAACAACATAGTACTTGTCAGCATAAATGTAATTTTTAAAATAAATCTTTATTGTTCAGATTATTATAGTTGTTCCTCTTTTTTCCCCATAGTTCCCTTCCACCTGATTCCCTCCCCCTCTACCCCATGCCCTTACCCCCGTCACTGTCCTCATCCATAGGTGTAAGATTTTTGTCCAATCTCTTCCTGCACCCCTCAAACCCCCTTCCCCCCAAGAATTGTCCACTCACTTTCTATGGCCCTGATTCTATTATATTCACCAGTTTATTATGTTCATCGGAGTTTTTATTCACTTGATTTTTAGATTCACTTGTTGATAGGCATGTATTTATTGTCACTTTGTTGTTCATAATTTTTATCTTTACCTTTTTCTTCTTCCTCCTCCTCTTCTTTTTAAAAAAAATATTTTATTGATTTTTTTTTTACAGAGAGGAAGGGAGTGGAATAGTTAGAAACATCGATCAGCTGCCTCCTGCACACCCCCTACTGGGGATGTACCCACAACCAAGGTACATGCCATTGACTGGAATCAAACCTGGGACCCTTCAGTCTGCAGCCTGATGCTCTATCCACTGAGCCAAACCAGTTAGGGCTCTTCTCCCTCTTCTTAAAGAATACCCTTCACCATTTCATATAATCCTGGTTTGGTGGTGATGAACTCCTTTAGCTTTTCTTGTCTGTGGAGCTCTTTATCTGATCTTCAATTCTAAGTGATAGCTTTGCTGGATAGAGTAATTTTGGTTGTAGGTTCTTGCTATTCATCACTTTGAATATTTCTTGCCACTCCCTCCTGGCCTGCATAGTTTCTGTTGAGAAATCAGCTGACAGTTGTTTGGGTGCTCCCTTGTAGGTAAGTAACTGTTTTTCTCTTGCTGCTTTCAAGATTCTATCTTTGTCTTTTGCCTTTGGCATTTTAATTATGATGTGTCTTGGTGTGGTTCTCTTGGGATTCCTCTGCACTACCTGGTCTTGTAAGTCTATTTCTTTCACCAGGTAGGGGAAGTTTTCTGTCATTATTTCTTCTAATAGGTTTTCAGTATCTTGCTCTCTCTCTTCTTCTGGCAGCCCCATAATTTGTATGTTGGTAAGTCTGAAGTTTTCCCAGAGGCTTCTTACACTATCTTCATATTTTTTTTAATTCTTTTTTCTTTTTGTTTTTCTGGTTGGGTGTTTTTTGTTTCCTCATATTTCAGATCTTTGGTTTGATTCTTGGGTTCCTTTGGTCTACTGTTGAATTTCTGTATATTCTTTATTTCAGCCAGTGTATGTTTAATTTCTGTCTGGTCCTTTTCCATTATTTTTGGCATTCTCATTAAGATCCTTAAAGGTCTCACTAAGTTCTCGAGAGGTTTCTAGAAGATTCCTGAGTAACCTTATAACTGTGGTTTTTAAAAATATATATTTTATTGATTTTTTTACAGAGAGGAAAAGAGAGGATAGAACGTCAGAAATGTCAATGAGAGAGAAACATCGACCAGCCACCTCCTGCACAACCCGTACTGGGGATGTGCCCGCAACCAAGGTACATGCCCTTGACCGGAATCAAACCTGGGACCTTTCAGTCCACAGGCTCACGCTCTATCCATTGAGCCAAATTGGTTTTGGCATAACTGTGGTTTTGAACTTTATGTTCAGTAGTTTGCTTTCCTCCATTTCTTTCATTCATGATGGTTCTTTGTCTCCGCATTTTGGCTGCTTCCCTGTGTTGATGGAGTGGTTTTCTGTGGTAGGTCACCTTTAGGACCCAATGGTTCAGCCTCCCCAATCACCTGAGGTGGACACTCTTGGTGTACCCCTTTGTTCGCTGAGTGCACAGTCTTGTTGTAGTTAAGCCTTGATTGCTGTTGGTATACTGGGAGGAACTGACCTTCAGGCCAATTGGCTGTGAGGACCCACTGTATTTATAATGGAAGAACTGCTGTGGTGGAGACAACCTTATGGGGCAGGACTTGTTTTAGTGGGGCTTTGGTGCTCACTGAGTTTGCCTCTTGAAATGAGTCATTTAGGGATGTAAGGAGTTGAAATCTGGTGTCGTCTCACATTGACCATGAGGTACACTGACTCCTGGATCTCCAATGGGGTGCAGGTCAGCTACTGTCTGAGGCCACACAGCAGGAACTACAGTGAGATCTGTAGATTTCTCCTCTTTATCTGGGGTTTGGTAGTTTTGGAGGTGTCTGATTGGAGCTGCAGTTTGTTAGGTTACGGTGCAATAGGGCAGGCCATTCATAGGCAAAAGCTGCTGCACACAGTTTGGGTGGGTTTGTAAATTGGGCTGGGCGGGGTCTCAGAGAATCACTGGGGTGTGGCAAACAGCGATGGCTGCCAGTCAGCTGTCTGTGCGTCTCTGTGTTTCCAAGTCCTTGCATTTCTACATCCCCATGTTTTTGCATCCCCATGTCCCTTGCCCCAGCGCAGCAAACAATGATTCCTGTGTGCACCTCTGTGAGAAAGCCACCCTCTCTTTCTAACCCAATGCCAGACAGTCCAGCTTCTCCCGTAGGAGTCTGGGTCCCCAGAGTCTCACCGGAAACTGGAGTTCAGAGCAATTGGGAGCTTGTCTCCCTTAGGATTGAAAAAAACAGCGCACCCAGTTGCCAGCCACCAGCCTGATTTGTGCACCTCTGTACCTCTGCTTTTCCACACTTGTGCACATACTACTTGATCTCAATGCTCTATTCTCTTTCCTTCTAGTTGTAGAATTTCTACTCAGCCAGCTTTCCTGTGGTTCTGGGTGGTAGACGTTTTGTCTTTTCGTTGTAGTTTTGGTGTGGTTGTGAGAGGCAGCACGTATTGGTGTATACCTTATGCCGCCATCTTGGTTTCAGGAGTGTCCATAAATGTAATTTCTTTTTACTATTCTTGATCTTCGGTGAGGATGTGGAACCCACAGATATGGATGGCCCACTGTATAATGAAAGAAAATACATTCAGTACCCATTGTTCACAGTTAACAATTCGTGGCCAATCCTATTTTATCTGCTAGGGGCCTGGTGCATGAAATTTGTGCATGGGTAGGGTCTCTAAGCCAGGCCCATGATCAGGGCTGATCGGAGCCTTCTTTGGTTCCACGCCACCCACTGGTGGTCAGCGCATGTCATAGTGAGCAGTTGAATTCCTGATCAGTTGAACTCTTGAGGGGGCAATTTGCATATCAGCCTTTTATTGTATAGGACTAGAGGCCTGGTGCATGAATTCATGTGCAGGTAGGATCCCTAGGCCTGGCTGGTGATCAGGGCCAATCTGTGGGGCAACTGGCAAGGTGATCAGGGCCACTGCTGACACCTGACTTGGTCTACTGCTACCTACTAACCGGGCCCCACTGTCACTGGTTGCCAACTGTGGGGTGACAGGCAGGGTGATTTGGGCTCCTGCTCACATCCACCTTGGCCTGGCACCACCCGCTCACCTGCTCCACCATCCTGCTGTGGTCCTGCTCTCATCATGGCCCACTGGAGCCAGCAGTGCCTCCACTGCAGCTCGCTGTCAGTGCTGTGTCACTGACGCCCACCATGTTTCGTGCTATCCTCAGCGTATGATTAACTCCTGGTTGGTAGAGCTCCCACCCCTGAGGACAATTTGCATATTGGCCTTTCATTATAAAGGATATCCTTACCTATTTACCACCTTTAGAGATGATTTTTGAACAAATCTCATGTATAATATCACTTTATGCATAAGATTTCAAAGTGCATATCTACTAGGACCCTCTTTTTTATGTAAAACCATAGTACTATTCCATACCTAAAATTAATAATTCCTTAATATCATTTTCTGTCCCATCCTTATTCAAATTTTCAATTCTGTCATAGTTTTTATTAATAGTTTGTTTAGATCAGGATCCAAATAAAACCTAATACTAATGCTTCTTTCAAGATACTCTCTTTGCTTTTGGCTTTGACAATTTGATTATAGTGTTTTTTGGTGTGAGTATCCTGCTTAAGATTTGTTGAGCTTCTTTGATGTTTATATTCATGACTTTCCTTAAATTTTAAAGGTTTGTCCATAATTTCTTCAAATAATCTTTCCACTCCTTTCTGCTCCTCAGATTTCATAAATTCAATTGAATTATTTGAAAGTCGCCTGTTTGTTTCTTCTGCCTGATTACATCTGATATTGAACCTTCTGAATTTTTCATTTCAATTCCAGAGTTTGTAATTGGTACAGTTTTATAATTTCTTCCTGTTTATTGATATTCCCTATCTGATAAGACATAATTCTCTTGGTTTTTTAGTTATTTGTCTATGATTTCCTCTAAGTACTCTTTGAGCATATTAAAGACAGTTGATTTAAAGTCTTTGACTAGTATGTCCACTGCCTGGGCTTCCTCAAGGACAGTTTGTTAGTTTTTTAATACTCACCAGAGGATATGTTTGTGTTGTGTTTTTTTTTTTTAATTGATTTTTAGAGAGAGAGATGTAGCGAGCAGCTAAGGGGGTTAAGCCTGGGACTGACCTGCTGGCAAAGCCACAAACAAGTCCCACCTTAGAGGGCACAGCCCTCTTAGCATAATTAAGCTTGACCTTATGACACTCCCTAGATCCTTCCTGGGTAGCTAATGTGCTATGGGAGGTGCAGCAAGTGCTGCCAAAACAAGTGAAACTCACAAGAACATTGTAACTATGGTGACCACTACCTTGTTTACCTCTGACTATAAAATAAAGGCTCAGTTTGCCTCTGGATCTCTCTCTGTGGTCTCAGCCAGGCACAGGAAGATCCACCTAGAACCACCTTATTCTCTTTGTCTTTTCTACATCCTTTGCCACCCTCCCTCAGGCTTGCTGAACCCTTGACTGTGCTGGCACAGCATGCAGAGAAACATTGATGTGAGAAAGAAACATCAATTGGTTGCCCGCTTTTGCCCCTAACCAAGGACAGAACCCACAACCCAGATAATGTGCCCTGACCAAAAGTTGAACCTGAAACCTTTTGGTGTACTGGACGATGCCCCCAACTAACTGAGCATCCCAGCCAGGACAAGGAAAATTTTTATTAATTTATTTTCCCTGTGAATAGGCCATACTTTCTTCGTATGCCTCGTAATTTTTGTTATTGTTGAAGCTGGATATTTTTTATATTATCATGTGGAAATCATATTCCCTCTCAGGATTTGTTGTTGCTGGCGATTCTGGGTTGTTTTGTCTGTTTGTTTAGTGACTTTTCTAAACTATTTTTGTAAAGTCTGAATTGTTTGTCATCTGTGTCCACTGAACTCTGTGTTGTCCTAGCTTAGTGGGGTCAGCTGGTGTTTTGACAATTACTTCAAATACCTGGAGCCAGTGAAAGAAAAAAAGGAGAGGGAAGAAGAAAGACTCTCCCAGTCTTTGCATATTGGTCTGTGTGGGAACTCATTCTATGCTTAGCCAGGCAATTTACAATTCTTCATTAGTTTTCACTTCCTATTTGTACAAAGTCTGAAAGCCAGCCAGGGATGAGAGCTTTGGGTCTCCTCAGGTCTTTAACTCACATGCATCCCATTCTGGGCATTAAGTGTGGCCTTCTCAATCCCCCTGTACCAGTATATTGGTTAACTTTAAAACGCCTCCCCTGCCCCCATGTATCTCTTTAACCAGCCTCTTCCTCCCAAGTTTTTCATTCTGTTATTTTTTGTCTTGCATGTTATCCTTTGCCTCAGGCTACTGTAGAAAAAGCCACTCCTCTCCTGGGAATATTCTGAGTCAGCAAAACAAAGAAAAACCTTTGTTGGTCTTTGAGGGAAATATGCCAGTTGATGCCCACAGCCACAATTCTTTGAGAATAAGGTCCATAGTGCTCCTTCTGGTACTAGAAACCATTACCAACGGATCTGGGGTGTTGATGATGATGAGCTGACAATTTATAATACCATATCACTCTCTTAATGCAACACATTAGTTTCTTTCTTCAAGTCTTCCCCTCGTTATTGTAAGTTTTGGATTAGATTCCAGAGTTCTGCAAAAGTTGATTCTGAGAGTTTTTGGCATGGAACCTTTGAATTACCTATTCTGCCATTTTGGGCGATGTTTTCTCTCTGTATGTTTTTTTTTTAATTCTCTAAATTGAAATGGCAGCATACAGTCATTTAAAAAATATCCTCTTTGAAAGGGTAATACAGTATTATGTTTGCTTTCTCTCAGAAAGTTAAATAGAACACTTGTTAATGATAATGTTTGGCATATTGTCACAAATATTTGATATATTTGACTTGGTTTAAAAACATTTTTTAAGTTGCTTTTTGAAATATAGCTGTGGAAATTTCATATTTCTAAATATGTTTAAAAGTTTTATGACAGGTGAAAATTATAGATGAACATCAAAAGGTAATAAAAAGTCTTGTTACTATTGTGAGTAGTAACTATTTGGGTACTGTTTGCTTCTAAAAAAATAAATAATGCAACTTAAAAATTATATCTATTCAAAAGAAATTTTCTTAACTTTAAAAGATTACTAGTCAATTCCTCCTCCCCCCATTTTACCTCATGCTCTTTCTGTCTGCTGAGAGAATACATTATCTCCCTCAAGTCTTCTAAAAATAACCAGGAAAAAAGAACAGTGGACAAATATAACTACATATAACAAAAGATCCAAAGTTATCAAAATAAATTATTGTAGGCAAGAATTAGTCCTGATAACATTTTTAAAAAAACCATCCGTGTTGTAATACCTCCCAGACACATGGAAACCAGCATATTATACAACATGTTTGCTCCCAGAGCCAGACTCTGCAGTTATTCAGAAATTACCAACTCTAAAAATGAAAGAATAATTTGCATATTGCTTGAAATATACCATATAAACTTTGGGTCTGAATGTTTATTTTCTTAATAGTCAATTAACTTTGTATAAACTTTATTTTCCAACCATAATTGCAGAGAAGAGACTGAAATGCAAGTTTTCTGATTCTGAATACTGTATGTTGTTCAATACACAAGGATACTTCTCAGTTCAATTCTCCCTATTAGAGATAATTGGGATGGAGTTGTTATATATTCTTCAACATGCCTCCTTCTCCTCTAATAGGCAAGGTATGGCTTATAAAACAAACAATCTAAACTTGACTCCACAACTCTGTGTGCCCAAACAAGCCATTTAACTTCTCTCAAGTCCAGTTTACTAGCTTATAATTGCGGACGAAAGGGCCCACATGCTGACCTGACAAGCTCAGGGGAGGCCTGCATGGCAGTTTTTCAAACTCAGAGACCTGAAATAACCACAGAAGATGGTTTGAAAATTAAATATTTAACTACAAACAGGTTATGGTGGGTAGTCATGTCCTAGGCCAATATTTTCCCTGACAAAGATCAACTTAGATCTTTACTGAGCCATTTGCCTTTTTGCCTCTAAGGTAAAGTATCTGTGAGATGTCTGGGTAACTTGTAACTTCCTTTTTACCTGGGACCCCTCAGGGCATAACAAATGGCACCAGCACATTCCCTCTTGTGATTGTTATCAAGTTAATTGTCATCTATTAATTACGTTAAAGTATCCTGCATCAATCTCTGTAAAAGAAACATTTCTAGTATGCAGATGCAAAATTTTTTTAAAGAAAAGAAACTGGGAAAAAGATAGATACAGAAGCAAAGAAGCATTGAACAGACTGTCAAACTACAGTGGGAAGGCAGGGGAGGGTGGGGGCCGGGGCTATGGAAGATCAACCAAAGGACTTGTATGCATGCATGCATATAAGCATAACCAATGGATACAAGACTCTGGGGAGGGGGGGCAGGTGAGGGTATGTGCTGGGGGGTAGGGGAGGTGGGAGGGGCGGAGAGGTTAATGGGGGGGGGAAAGGAAACATATGTACTACTATTTGTAATACTTTAAAGAATAAAAAAATATATATTGTTAAAAAAAAACACAACATACGTCCATCATTTAACTTTTTACCCTATTCCAGAGGTTTTGCTGCTTTGCCTTATCCCACCTCCCTAATCTATCGCCAATGCATTTCATGTAACTCACATATGTCCCTTTCCTTTGATTGCAATATATAAATACAAATATAACCTTCCATTTCTCTGGAGCATTATCTCAATTCATTGAGGTTCTGCTTCCCGGTATATGTCGACAGTTTGGCTCAAATAAACTCACCAAAATTCTTTACAGTTTTCAATTTTTTATTAACATTACCAAATTAACTAAATTTAAAGAGTATTTGAAAAGATTTCATGAGGTGATATATTTAAAGGTGATTGTAAAAATTATAAGCACTATTCAAATATGTTACCATTAAAGAGTATCACCTCCCTGGAAAACAATACACACAATGAGGTGGGTCTGTCAGTCAGAAGCTAAAAGCATTGGTGACTTGGACAAGAATGACAAGGTGGGAAATGGTAATATAAACCATGAACTGAGAAGCATGGATGCATTTATTAATAGAGAAATATAATTAAGAGGGAAATAAAGAATTATGGTGCACATATACAACAGAACACTATACACAGTTAAAATGAAATGACATATCTTCACACAGAAGTAAGACTGAATATCTTAAACATAATATTACATGAGAAAAGCTGGTTGAAAACAATTTATTTGATAATGTAAACATTATGAAAATGTTTACATGTCCAAAGTAATATATGTGTGTGTATGTGTGTGTGTGTGTATATATATATATATATATATATATATATATATATATATATATATGTATACACACACATATATATATGTTATATTATGCTATATATTATATAATATATTGATACTAGAGGTCGGGTGCACAAAATTTGTGCATGGGGGTTAGGGGATGTCCCTTAGCCCAGCTGCACCCTCTCCAATCTGCGGCCCCTTGAGGGATGTCCAACTGCCCGTTTAGGCCCGATCCCGGTAGGATCGGGCCTAAATGGGCAGTCGGACATCCTTCTCACAATCCAGGACTGCTGGCTCCAAACTGCTCACCTGCCTGCCTTCCGGATTGCCCCTAACTGCTTCTGCCTGCCAGCCTGATCACCCCCTAACCACTACCCTGCCAGCCTAATTGATGTCTAACTGCTGCCCTGCCAGCCTGTTTGCCCCCAGCTTCTCTCCTCTGCCAGCCTGGTCACCCCTAACTGCCCTCCCCTGCAGGCTTGATCACCCCCAACTGCCCTCCCTTGCAGGGCCTGGAACCTCAACGGCCCTCCCCTGCTGGCCATCTTGTGGTGGCCATCTTGTGTCCACATGGGAGCAGGATCTTTGACCACACTCCTCTTGTGTGTTGGAGTGATGGTCAATCTGCAAATTACTCTTTTATTAGATAGGATAGTGGCCTGGTACATGGGTGGGGGCCAGCTGGTTTGCCCTCTAGGGTGTCCCAGATCAGGGTGGGGGTTCCCTTGGAGCAAGGAGCAGCCTGAGCAAGGGGCCTGTGGAGGTTTGCAGGCCAGCCACACCCCTCAGCGACCCAAGTGGAGGCCCTGGAATCTGGGATTAATTTATGTGTACAATTGAAACTTTGTAGCCTAGAGTGGAGGCCTAGGACGGCAATGGCAGGTGGAAAGCTTGGCTTCCTCCATTGCCAGGAAAACCCAAACCTCTGTTCTCTCTAGCTCAGTGGCTGCCGTCATTTCTGTATCTTTTATAATTGAAACTTTGTAGCATTGAGTGGAGGCCTAGGGCAGCAACGGCAGGTGGAAAGCTCGGCTTCCTCTGTTGCTGGGGAAACCCAAGCCTTCCTCCTGCTCTCAGTGGCAGCAGCCATCTTGGTTGGGGGTTATTTGCATAATCTGCTCCTGATTGGCTGGTGGGTGTGGCGGTGGGCATGGCTTGTGGGTATAGCAAAGGTAAGGTCAAATATGCATATTATTCTTTTATTAGATAGGATTATATATTTTATACATTTACTTTTACTATATATATAGTAAAAGTATGTAAACATATATGGAAAGACACACCAACTTAGGAGTGTTACCTGTGGGGAGAGGATGGGGTAAATAAAAAGGGAGGCAAACTCAGTTATATTTATACTAGAGGCCCAGTGCATGATTCATGCATGGTGGGGTCCGGCTGGCCCATGATCAGGACTGGGCTGAGCTGGCTGAGGAGAGGGGTCGTGGGAGGTTGTGGGCCGGCCTGCCCCCTGGTTGAACTCCCAGTTGAACTCCCAGCTAAAAGGACAATTTGTATATTAGCCTTTTATTATATAGGATCATGTGATTACTTAAAATTAAATGGAACAGTGTTCATACATTTCAGATCATGACAGAGCTGTATCTTTAATGGCATAAACTATTACTAAGACTGCCCTGGGCATTGTTGCTCAGTGGTTAGAGTGTCAGAACAAACCAGAGGGTTCAGGGTTTGATTCCCAGTCAAGGGCATGTATCTGGGTTGCAGGTTGAAACCCCAGCAGGTTGGGGGGCATTTGAAAGGCAACATATCAATGTTTGTTCTCTCTCTCTCTCTCTCTCTCTCTCTCTCTCTCTCTCTTTCTCTCTCTCCCTTCTTCCTCTCTTCCACTGTCTATAAAAAATCAATGGAAAAAATATCCTTGGGTGAGGATTAATAAAAAAAACAACCACCAAAAAAACCAAAACTTATAACCAAGAGTTCTTTTAAGTGAAAATCAGATTAGTATACATCATTTGAATCCACTAAACATATTTATAAATATAAAATACATGTGTTTCATTATCCTATATAATAAAAGCCTAATATGCAAATTGACCGAATGGTGAAATGATTGGATGCTATGATGCACATTGACCACCAGGGGGCAGATGCTCAATGCAGGAGCTGCCCCTAGTAGTCAGTGTGCTCAGCCAGAAGCTGGGCTCACAGCTGGCAAGTGCAGGAGTGGTGGCGAAAGCCTTTTGTGCCTTTGGGACAGTGCTAAGGAGCAGTGAGCAGGCAGGCGGTAAGGAGTGTGGGTTCCCAGACTGTGAGAGGGTGCAGGTCTGGCTGAGAAGCCTCTCTCCCAGTGCACAAATTTCATGCACCTTGCCTCTAGTATTCATATAAAAATCCTTTAAGTCTACACACTAACTTGTATCACTTTCTATAGAATCCTGGTTGCTTATTGTTGTATATAAAGCAATGCCCAAAATTAGTAGCTTAAAACGAACTTTTTTTTTATTGTGTCTTTATCATCAACTCATAGTTCTGTGGGTTTATTGAGCTCAGCTGGGTGTTTTCCATGGCATCTCTTATGAAGTTGCAGTTAAATCTCAGCTGGAGTTTTGAGCATCTGAAGACTAAATCTTCTGGCATAGATGTAGGCTATTATCAGAGAGCTCAGCTGGGGCTATTGACCAGAGTGTCTAAGGTGTCCACATTCAACTAAGGTGTTTCAGTTACCTATTGTCATGTAATAATCCACAACAGAATTTGGGGTGGCTTAAATAATATCAAATATCAATATCTTTCATGATTCTATGGCTTAACTGAGCAATTTTTTTCTTCCATGTGATTTGTTTGGGGATATAACAATCTGGAGACTCAATGGATAGAATATCCAGAGTAGCTCACTCATATGGTTGGCAGCCAGAGCTGGAATAATTCTGCTCTGCCTAATTAGTACATTTTCCACAGGAACAAAATTAGAAATGTACTGTTCTGTCCTTTTCATGTGCTTTACATAATAATATATGTAAGATGTAATTCCACACTATAGAATTACATCTTTATTTATTTATTTATTTATTTTAAATATTTATTGTTGAAAATATTACATATGTTCCCTCCCTATCCCCTCCCCCCACTCCCACTGCTGACCTCTTACAGCCTGCCCCTGCGATGACTACAGGGTGCTCTGACACGTCTATGTTCTCTGTCATACCTATGTATTCAACTAGAGCTAAATTAATGAACATTTAGGCTAAATTCATCTGTCCTAGGCTACAGAGGACATAGTGCAGAGCATGATAGTGCCCAGGTACTTAAGGGACTTATATCCTCACTAGAGGCCCGGTGCACGAAGTTCATGCACGGGGGGTGGGGGGGGTGGGGGCAGGGTATGTCCCTCAACCCAGCCTGCACTCTCTCCAATCTGGGATCCCTCAAGGGATGTCTAACTCCCCATTTAGGCCCAATCCCGGTAGGATCGAACCTAAACGGGCAGTCTGACATCCTTCTCACAATCCAAGACTGCTGGCTCCCAACTGCTCACCTGCCTGTCTCCCTGATTGCCCCTAACCGCCTCTGCCTGCCAGCCTGATTGCCACCCTAATCACTACCCTGCCAGCCTAATTGATGTCTAACTGCTGCCCTGCCAGCCTGTTTGCCCCCAACTTCCCTCCTCTGCCGGCCTGGTCACCCCTAACTGCTCTCCCCTGCTGGCCTGATTGCCCACAACTGCCCTCCCATATAAACCTGGTCCCTCCCAACGGCCCTCCCCTGCTGACCATCATGTGGTGGCCATCTTATGTCCACATGGGGGCAGGATCTTTGACCAAATGGGGCAGCCCTCTTGTGTGTTGGAGTGATGGCCAATCTGCGTATTACTCTTTTATTAGATAGGATGGGTTTTATGCATAGGGAAGCAGGCCATTACAAAAGGAGGTATAAGACTAGTGAAGTGGGAGGGTTACTTGTTCAGGTTGGGTACAATCCACAAACAGTAGTTCACAGAATTCTGTTTTGGGCTATTAGGCACAAAGTCTGGGCCTACCCTGAAGAGATTCATCCCAGGTGTAGCATCCTATAGAAGAAAGAGCACAGCTGAAACAGGAGACAAATAGCCTGGCTGTTAATTCTCTGCCATATACCCAGTAAAGACTCTTGAAGTTCAAATGTTGGGAGTTCCTTAGTGCCCATTTTTGGCTACCTTTCCCTTTCACATCATGCTGTCTACTTAGGCAGCTATCTCACTGTACCTATGCATTCACTTCATTACATTCATTCACATGTGATTCCTGCATTTCCCTTTCTAGCTCAGTCTGTGATCCAAATATCTTGCTGCATTCTTAACATCTCTATGAGGTGTACAAAGATACTAAAAAATCAAGATGATCCATCACGTCCCTTCCAAAAAGGAACCATTATGTGCTGCCTATCCTGATTAACATCACTATCTATCACACCAATGAGGGCAGACTACTGAGAATCACATTGACACCTCCCTCTTTTACCCCCTTACCTAATTCTCAAATCTTTCATGAGTTCATCTATTTGTTTATTCATGCATACGTTCATTTACTAGTATTTAGTAGAGAGGAATATTGCTGGGTCAAGGGAGAAGGGGGCTAATTCACAGTCACAGTCTTGGAGTATGTAACCCATTGCAAAGAGAAGGGATGCCTTCAGAAAGTTTGTCACAGGATAGAAAGTATAGCTGCTGATGCAAATAAGTTGTTAGGTTTGGTGGTTGGAGCATATACATGACTTCTTCTGTGATATCTACTTTTCCAAAGAAACAAAAAGCCAAAAGAACAGTTAAGAATACTGAGTTGAGAGAGTTTTGAAGATGTTGTGCTGCTGTGGTCTCTGATATTGAGAAATTATATTGATTGGAAATGTGGTTAAGATTGCTAGCCATGCTTGAGTACTGCACATACCCTGCAGTAGCCTTCTTTTTACCTTATCTCCCATACCACCACCATCCTTTTCCCATCAGGCTCCAGTCACACTGGTTTTTGTCTTTTTCTGGAACAAGTCATGCTCCCTCCTACTTCAGAATGTACTGTTCCTTGGTCTAATATCAAAAGATCTTTACACCCACACAGTTCTTTCTTGTTGTCAAGGTCTTAGCTGAAAAGTCACGTCCATGGCATGGCTTCTCCAGTGATAAATCATGGCACAACTCCAGGGATCATTATGCATAGTGTAGTCTAAGTCAGTCTAAGTAAGTGATGGTCTTTGAAGTAGGTAAATTAGGTAGCCCTAGACATCCTTGACTGCTCTCTTCATAGACATTATTTTCTCTCTCATTTCCTTGTTTTATTTTCTTCATGGAACTCTTCACCCATTGAAACTACAATGGTTACTTTTATTTTCTGTGTATCCAAAAAAGAATGTAAGCCACATAAGAAGAAAGCCCTTTCCTGTCTTGTTCCCAATAGCCAAATTGCTATGTGCTACATATCTGGGTTACCTACCAGATACACCAAAACAGAAAAGGATACTTCAAGTTGAGTGGCAAAGCCAATTGACATTGGAATCAGAGATGACAGTGTATAAAATAAAGAAATCTTGGATATTATCTTTTTAGCAAATCTCAAACTATAGGAAACATCAGAAACTATCAGGGGAATTGTTTGGAATACATATTCCTGAGCCTCATTAGGTCTGGGGTAAGTTTTCAAAAGTTGCAGTTTACCAAGATACCAGCTGTTTCTAATAAAGGTGTCCTGTAGCTCATTCTTAGACCAATACATATTTTTAACATGGTGTTTTACTAGGAGAAACTGCTTCTATACCATTCTTCTATTACTTATCATGCAGAGTTCTGTTATATCTTCATTTTTATTGCTGGTATAATTACTAGGAAGCATAGTTTCATATAGGACCTCAGATTGATTTTCCAAATGGGATCTCATTTTACTCTTTCTAACCCTTTCCTAATTGTATATGAGATGGAGGCTCATTTCATACTTCCTGTTTGAGAAACTGCTTTGTAAAATTAGTTTTAAAATGTTTACTTCTTTTGCTTTGGCAATGTAAAATAGGGACTTCAGGTGATAACAGATGTGTCAGCGTAGGCTCATTGATTATAACAAATGTAGAATTTTGAGGCAGGCTGTTGATAGTGGGGGAAGACTGTGTGGGAACAAGGGGTATATGAGAACTTGATACTTTCTTCTCAGTTTTGCCTTAAACCTAAAATTATCTACAAAATAACGTTTATTTAAACATATGAAAATGGCTATTGCTTTGATTTTCTCTCCTAAAAAGGTATGCTTGAAAAAAATTAGGAAATAGAGTTCTTTGCACTCTGGTGATGAGAACTGGAATTGCAACTTGAATCTCTCAATTGAAAACAGATTAGGAAGGGATGAGGAAGAAACAAGGGTTCCTTAAATCTACCAGATGGATTTTTCTACCTCTGAAAATGTGGCACAAGACCCTGTGCTGCCACTTCTATTATCTTTGTGGTCTCTGGGCCTCATGACAGAAATACCCTGTCTGATTGGGATGATGCTATGGGTAGTTCCTCCCCTTCTACTGCATGTGTAGTTGTGGATATATTTTCAGATAAGTAAATCTCTCTCTACAACAATTTTGTGAACAAATTTAAGAGCATATTCCTTCCTCCCATTTTTAAATATAATTTTTCTTATAGTTACATAAGTAGTAAATCCTGGTTGTAAGATAAATTCAAACACCAAAATACATAAGTTTGATATAACCCTGGAGATATGCATTACTTGTAGTAGTTTGGTGCTTCTTGCTATAGTTTTATAGCAAGACCCTTTTGTGGAAGAATATCCTCTACAACCAGTCCCCTGAAAATATTGAATTGAGTGTTTGCATTGTCTTGGCGATGCAGAAGAGTCAGACAAACTAAAGCCTGAGTGTTCCTCTTTTATGTCTGAATTGTTAGGCAGTGAACACTATTTTCTTTATTGGGCTTTCCTTTTCATCATTAATATGAACTGCTTTTTTGTTTCTCTTTCCAATAAATAGACAACCAAATATACAAAAAAAACCCTCCCCTACAACTTGACTCCCTTAAGCTAGATCCTTCCTTCCCTCTTCTCATTTTCACAAACATTTTCAAAGGGGCTACTGTATTCACTGTCTCCACTTTCCAAGCTCCTCAGCTGACCCCTTCATTTCCTTTCCATTCCGCTGAATCTGCTCTCAACAAGGTCACCAATGGCATCATTGTTATAAAACCCAAAGTTGGTCCTTTCAGCTCTTATCTGTAATATGAGCCCATATTTATTTTGTTTCTAATGAAAACAATACTTGGTCCTTGTTTTTTGTTGTTGAAAAAAATTGCAAATTTGCAGAAAAGTTGCTGGAGTAAAACAAAGAATTCCTTCCTGTCTTTCCTGGACCATATGCAAGTAAGTTGCTAACATGATGTCCTGTAGCTCCCAACTACTTTAGTGTGTGTGTCTTACAGAAAAGAACATTCTCCTATATCAGTGATTTTCTACCTTTTTTTTAATCTCATAGCACACATAAACTAATTACTAAAATTCTGTGGCACACCAAAAGTATATATATGTTTTACTGATCTGAAAAAAATAGGTATAATTTTTATTCATTCACACTGGACGGCTATTGCTGTATTGGTTGTTGTCATTTTTTATTTGACAATCTCAGGGGAAAGAGGCCAATGCCCCTTGACTAAACAGTCAGGTATTGCATATTTTCAAAATTCTTGAGACACACTGTTGAAAATCACTATCCAATATGACCACAGGACAACCATCAAAATCAGGAAGTTGTCATCAATAAGATTTAACAAAATATAATCCTTAGCTCCTCTTCAAATTTACCAGTTGTTCCAATAATGTCCTGCACAGCAGAAAGATCAGGACAGAACCCTGTTCAGCACAACTGTCTTGTCTCTTTAGTCTTCCGCAGTCTAGAAAAGTTCCTCAGTTTTGCCTTAACTTTCATGGCCTTGGCATTTTTATTTTTTTTTTTTGGATTGTGGACTAGTTATTTTGTAGATTGCCCTTGATTTGGGTTTGTTGATTTTTCCTCATGATTATATGTAGGGATATTATAGAATTGATGCTGTGTTTTCCTCATTGCATCCTAGCAGTGTGTAATTTGGATTTTCCTAATATGCCATTCTACTTTAATCATTTATTAAGGTGTTGTCTTCCAGTCTTTCCCACTGCAAAAAAAAGCCTCTCTCTGCAATTAATAAGTATTTGACACTATGCAACTATCCATTCCTTATTAAAGCTTTAACTCTATTAATAATTAAATAAATATTTAATTTAATTATTGCTAACATACCAGTATTTATGCCATGGATTCATGTTTCCCTGTGTAACTGAATTGTCTATATTTTATTGTTATGTCTTTTTAAATACTTTCTAAGGAGTTGTTCATTGATTTTTTTAGAAAGAGGGGTAGGGAGGGAAGAAAAAGAAGAAGAAGAAGAAGAAGAAGAAGAAGAAGAAGAAGAAGAAGAAGAAGAAGAAGAAGAAGAAGAAGAAGAAGAAGAAGAAGAAGAAGAAGAAAAAGAAGAAGAAGAAGAAGAAGAAGAAGAAGAAGAAGAAGAAGAAGAAGAAGAAGAAGAAGAAGAAGAAGAAGAAGAGGAGGAAGAGGAAGAGGAAGAGGAAGAGGAGGAAGGGGAAGGGGAAGGGGAAGGGGAAGGAGAAGGAGAAGGGGAAGGCAAAGGGGAAGGGGAAGGAGAAGGGGAAGGGGAAGGGGAAGGGGAAGGAGAAGGGGAAGGGGAAGGGGAAGGGGAAGGAGAAGGAGAAGGAGTGAGAGAGAAACATTGTTGTGAGACAGAAACATTGATTGGTTACCTTCTGTACCAGAGTGCCCTGACCAGGGATTAAACCTGCAATTTAGGTCTGTTCCCAGCTGAGGAATCAAACCTGCAACCAACCTTTTTATTATGTTATGTTTTTGACATAACAATTACTTGACAACCCTCCAGCCAACTGAACCACCTTGAACAAGGCAAGTGTCATGTATTTTAATGCTTATATTTTTCTCCTTAAGCTGCTTTCTGTGTTCTTTGAATATGCTCCTAGTCTTCTTTGAGCACTTCTTTGCTATCTAGCACATAATATCCTCAAATTAGCTTGACTTTCCCCGTCCCAAATTTGGAATTAAACATTTCTTTAAGGAGCCCTGGTTCCTTTTAATGAGGGAACATATTTAGAAAGCAAGATATAGGCACTAGGTGACCCCACTTCTATTGAAGTGTTGCTACTCCCAGGTTCTCTCTGTGAACAGAGCTAGGGTACACACACAAACATTCCTTTTTACATCAAATTTTTCCCAAATCTCTTTAAAAACCTTGGAAATTATTTGTTCCCATTCATAACTCCAATTCCAATCTAACACTCTTGAGTTCATTCCAGTTTTCTTCATTTTCATATTTGTAACTCCCTTCCCCAACAGTGAGAAACCTGTTTCCCAATTTCCTTAATATATTTACTCATGTGCTCAATATTCCTTTATGCAATCACCAATCGCCTGTATGTGGATAATTTATAATTGGATACACCATCCCTTCTCCTCCACTGAAGACTTCTTCACCTGACTCAGGCATCTATACCCTAAATAAGCTACTGCTGGTACCTCCACCACCATAAAAAACACTCTCCTCAAATTTCTTGTGCTCAAACAATCCAAGCCAACCTGCCCCCTGTGTAAAGGCTCTCCTCTCCCCACTTGGGCTGCAATAATGGTCACTGACCATTGAAGTTTTCCTGGAAATCATCTTTGTTTTAGCACTGAAAACCTAGCGTGATGGGAAATCCCTCCCCAGAATGTGAAAAGTTATGGTTTTAGCAATGGGTGCAAAAGATTGAGGTACAAAATCCATAAAGTGACCCCAAAATTGGGAATGAAAGCAACATTGTTTTTAGTGTTAAGTGTATAAGGCATAGATGATCCATCTTTTCTAGATCCTGCTGCTAGTTTTTCTACACGGCTGATGTTGGAAATTGTATTTTGTGGTTCACAATAATGGATCATCTATTGTTTCATCACTCCTAGTGGTGCATCTTAAGTGTGTATTGTAAACATGAACAATAACGTTCTGTCTTTAACTCTGCTGGTAGATTAACCATTGTGCTTTTTATTGAGATAGTACTATTTAATTGTTAACATTGTGAATATAGTGACTTTGTTTTCTAAAAGTTCAGATAATGAAAATGGGAACAATAAAAATACCAAGGGCTGTATGACCCAGATATCACTAAAAAAGAAAACTAAATTAATGTGTTATTTTAATGACAGATGGGAGTATATATAAAAATAGACTTAGGAAAGTAAATGCTAAAACAGAACATATTGCACAATATAGAGAAAATAATTTATAATTTAGAATGATAGAGAAGGTGATGTGGAAGCACATATAAAGATTGAATCTTCCAATTATAGGATGAGACAGACACTTTTTTTCTAAATTAACCTTTGTACCCCCCCCCCCCTTACTCTCAGGTACTTATGTTTGGGAAAAATGGAGATTTAAATGTCTTTCTTAATTTTATAAAGATTTTAATGTAACCACACATAACATAAAAAAGGAATGGTGCTTCTTGTCCAAATTCAAACTAGGTTTTGATCATTTATGTGCATATTTGGAAGATAGTAAAAACTTAAAATTTGTCAAATTGCATTTAGTTCATACCAAAGAAAATGAAAGGATCTTACTTGTTAAATATGATGTACTACTTGTAAATAACAAGGAAAAAAGATAGGTGATTTACTACTTACCTGGAACTTTGAGACTTTCACTAAAAAAGTTTTGGTCACTTTTCAGTTTCCTCAAAAAGAGCAGAAGCTCTCAATGAGATTTTAGATTGTATGGAAATGGAAGAAGATAGCATCCTTAAGCAGGTGCCTTAGAAGATGGCTACTATTGTTGCTGGCCATAACAAATGAGTTAAAATGTCGGCCAGACATAAGACCACACTTCCGAAACGATTGTAAGATAGAATAATGTCTTTCTGTAATTTATGAAAATGGAGAAAGGAGTTAAACTAACAAAGAAATTCATATGCTATTTCTTCAAAACTGTTTTAATTTTGGAAGAGAGCTTAAGGAGGCTAGAAAAGGATAACCTGACTGCATTGGGGTTGTTCAATATTATGTGTAGTTTGTAACAATTCATACAGAAAAAAGACTTACTTTTTAAAATAAGACTGCTTCAGAAAACATACATTCACAGAAAAGGTTAGTAAAGTTAAACAGAACTTTTTCCTTTTTGTTATTAAAACTGGTGAATATTTTATTTTATTTTTTAAAAAATATATTTCATTGATTTTTTACAGAGAAGAAAGGAGAGGATAGAGAGTTAGAAACATTGATGAGAGAGAAACATCGATCAGCTGCCTCCTGCACACCCCCGACTGGGGATGTGCCCGCAACCAAAGTATATGCCCCTGACCAGAATTGAACCTGGGACCCTTCAGACTGCAGACCCATGCTCTATCCACTGAGTCAAACCCGTCAGGGCAAAACTGGTGAATATTTTAGAAAGAGGTGAATGGTTTAGAAATAGGTTAATTTATAGATGCAAAGGACTTTATTGGCAAACAGCGGGTCTACCAAAAACAATTCAGTAGATATAAAAAATAAATAAGACATTTTTAGAGAATGGGAAGTGAATTCTTACAAGTCTATTATTTTATTTTTAATTTTTATTTAATTTATTGGGGTGACATTGATTAATAAAATTATATAGGTGTCAAGTGTACAATTTTATATCATCTGTATATTGTATTGTGCCTTCATCACTCAAAGCCAAGTCTCCTTCTATCACCATTTATCTATTCTTTAGCCTCTTCTATCTTCCTCACTCTTACTTCCCTCTGGTAATCACCATACTATTGTCTGTGCCTTCAATTTTTTTTCTTTTTTGTTTAATACCTTCACATTTTCACCCAGTATCCCAACCATCCTCCTCTCTGACAACTGTCAGTCTGTTCAAGGTATCTTTGAATCGCTTTCTATTTTGTTTATTCATTAGATGCCACATGTAAGTGAAATCATATGGCATTTGTCTTTTGCTGATTGGCTTATTTCACTTAGCACAAGGTAAGATTTTGGTCTTTTTTACAGCTGAGTAGTATTCCATTGTGTAAATGTACCACAGCTTTTTGTATCCACTCATCTACTGATGTGTACTTGGGCAACTTCCAAATCTTGGCTTTTGTAAGTAGCTCTGTGATAAACATAGGAGTGCATATATTTTTTTGAATCAGCATTTCAGATTTCTTCAAATATATTCCCAGAAGTAGAATTGCTGAGTTATAAAGCAGTTACATTTTAAACTTTTTGAGGAATTTCCGTGTTTTTCACAGTGGCTGCACCAATCTGCATTCCCACCAACAGTGCATGAGGGTTTCCTTTTCTCCACAACCTTGACAACACTTGTTTCTTGATATACTGATAGTCATTCTGATAGTTGTAAGGTGGTATCTCATTGTGTTTTTAATTTGCATTTCTCTGATGACTAGTGATGATGGGCATCTTTTCATATGTCAGTTGGCCATCTGTATGTCCTCTTTAGAAAATGTCCAGGATTTTTGCCCTTATTTTAATTGACTTGTTTGTTTCTTTGATGTTGAGTTCTATAAATTTTGGGTTTTAACTCCTTATCATTGGCAAATATGTTCTCACATTTCGTTTTGTTGATGGTTTTCTTTGCTGTGCAAAAACTTTTTAGTTTAAAGCATCAAACAAACTGTCAAATTACAGTGGGAAGTTTAGGGAGAAGTGAGGGAGATAAGAGATCAACCGAAGGACTTGTATGCATGCTTATAAGCAAACCAACGGACTCAAGACACTGGCTTGAGGGCATGTACGGGAGTGGGGTGGTGGTGGTGGCAATGGGAAGATATGTACACATGTAATACCTTAATAAAAAATGGAAAAAAACCCTTTTAGTTTAATGTAGTCCCATTTGTTTATTTTTTCCTTTACTTCTCTTGCCCAAGGAGATATATAAGAAAAAGTATTTCTATGACATATGTCCAAGATTTTACTGCCTATGTGTTCTAGGATTTTATGGTTTCACTTCTTATATTTAATGATTTTTACATATTTTTGAGTTTATTCTTGTGTATGATGTAAGTTGGTTGTCTAGTTTCATTTTTTGCATGTACCTGTCCAATTTTCTCTATACCATTTATTGATGAAACTGTCTTTACTCCATTGTATGTTTTTGCCTCCTTTGTTAAATATTAATTGACCATATAGGTGTGAGTTTGTTTCTGGGATCTCTGTGCTTTTCCACTAATCTATATGTCTGTTTTTATGCCAGTACCATAATGATTTGATTACTATGGTCTGTAGTATAGCTTTATATCAGATCCTTAACCAATAAGATTTGGTGCTGTCCTCTTTTGGAGATGAGGCCAACCCTGGCCAGTGTGGCTCTGTAGTTGAGCATTGTCCTATGAAGCAGGAGGTCACAGTTCAATTCCCGGTTAGGGCACATGCCCAGGTTGTGGGCTCGATCCCCATTGTGGGGCATGCAGCGGGTAGCTAATCAATGATCTCTGTCATTATTGATGTTTCTATCTCTCTCTTCCTCTTCCTTCCTCTCTGAAATCAATAAAAATATATTTAAAAATATATACATGAGACTGCTTTATATAAATTTTATAAATTTCAATTTTTGATTTATCTGTATGTGTATATGTGGGAAGCCAACACATACCAGCACTATCATGAACGTGCACGAAGGAACGTGGAAGGCCAATGGATCTTGAGTGTTAGCAGGGCTTATGCTAAGCACCAATTATTAGAGTGTTTATGTTGAAATTGTGGTGGCTCCAAGCACTTTCCCAACCTGATAGCCTCCAAGTAAATGTTTACCGGACCTTACTGGTATTGTGTGTATTCCGCCCCCCCCACTCTAAGTGATGTAAGATCTTTGTTTAAATTTATTTATTTATTTATTTATTTATTTATTTAATGTAATGCAATGAATCTTTGTTGTTCAGATTATTACAATTGTTCCTTTTTCCCCCTCATAGTTCCCCTCCATCCAGTTCCCATCCCACCCTCTGCTCTTACCTTCCCCCTACTTTCCTCATCCATAGGTGTATGTTTTTTGTCCAGTCTCTTCCCATACCTCCCACACCCCTTTTCCCCCAAGAATTGTCAGTCCACTCCCTTTCTATGCCCCTGATCCTATTATATTCACTAGTTTATTCTGTTCATCACATTTTTTATTCACTTGATTTTTGGATTCACTTGTTGTTAGACATGTATTTGTTGTTCATAGTTTTTATCTTTACCTTTTTCTTCTTCCTTTTCTTAAAGAATACCTTTCAGCATTTCATATAATACTGGCTTGGTTGTGATGAACTCCTTTAGCTTGTTCTTATCTGTGAAGCTCTTTATCTGACCTTCAATTCTGAATGATAGCTGTGCTGGGTAGATTAATCTTGGTTATAGGTTCTTCAACCAAGATTAGGTTAGTCATCACTTTGAATATTTATTGCCCATCTGGCTTGCATAGTTTTTGTTGAGAAATCAGCTGACAATCATATGGGTGCTCCCTTGTAGGTAACTAAGTGTTTTTGTCTTGCTGCTTTTAATATTCTTGCTTTGTCCTTTGCTCTTGGCATTTTAATTATGATGTGTCTTGGTGTGGTCCTCTTTGGATTCCTTTTGTTTGGGGTCCTCTGCACTTTCTGGACTTGTAAATCTATTTCTTTCACCAGGTGGGGGAAGTTTTCTGTCATTATTTCTTCAAATAGGTTTTCAGTATCTTGCGCTCTCTCTCTTCTCCTGGCACCCTCATAATTTGGATGTTGGTATGCTTGAATTTGTCCCAGAGGCTCCTTACACTATCTTCACATTTTTGGATTCTTTTTGCTTTTTGCTTTTCTGACTGTTTTTTTGCTTCTTTGTATTTCAAACCTTTGACTTGATTATTGCAGTCCTCTAGTCTGCTCTTAGGTCTCTGTATAATATTTTTTAAATTTCAGTCAGTGTATGTTTAATTTCTAGTTGGCCCTTTTTCATATCTTCAAGGGTCTCACTAAATTTATAGGCCTTTTCTAGGAAATTCTTGAAAAACCTTGTAACCATGGTTTTGAACTCTATATCCAGTCATTCGTTTTTTTCCATTTCTTTCATTTGTGATCTGTTTCTTTGTCTCTACATTTTTGCGCTTCCCTGAGTTGGTAGTGTAGCTTTGTGTGCTAGGTGTTCTCTAGGGCACAGTGGCTCAGCCTCCCCAGGTACCTGAGGTGGACACTCTTGGTGCACCCCTTTGTGGGCTGTGTGCTCACCCTTTTTGTAGTTAAGTCTTGATTGTTTTTGGTATCACTGAGAGGAATTGACCTCCAGGCCAATTGGCTGTGAGGATCAGCTGTGTCTATGCTGGGGGAACTTCTGTGCTGGAGACACTCTTATGAGACAAGACTTGCAAAATTGCAAAAGCCTCTGTATTCAGCTTGGATGGGGCGGGGTTTCAGGGTGGAGCAGACAGCCTTGGTTTCCCATAAGTCCTGCCCTATGAAGCCCCTGGGTCTCAGTGTCCCTTGGTAATTGCTGCAAGCACCTCTGAGAGAAAGCCGCCTTCACATTTCGCCTGCTGCCAGATAGTCCAGTTTCTCCCCAAATGAGTCAGGGTTTCCAAAAACTTGCCTGGAACTGGAGTTCAGTTCAGTCAGGAATTTCCTTCTCCCTCCCACTTTAGAAAGCCAGCAGCACACTCAGTCACCCGTGCACACAGCCGCCCATCCTCTCCACATGCGCATCTCCGTACTTCTGCCTCCTGCAGCTCCTCTAAGTCTCAATGTGCTTTCCTCTTTTCTTATAGTTGTAGAATTTCCACTCGGCCAGCTTTCCTGTGGTTCTGGATGGTGTTCATTTTGTCTTTTAGTTATAGTTTTGATATTGTTGTGTGAGGCAGCACTTTAGGTGTTTACCTTTGCCCCCATCATGGTGTCTTTCCCAGCCAGGCAATGAAAGAAAAACATCACATGATCTCACTCATTTATGGAAAATAAAGAACATTATAACCAAATGAATAAAAAGATAGACACAGAGGCAGTAAAGCACCAAACAGACTGTCAAATTACAGCAGGAAGGCTGGGGAGGTTGGGGAGGGTGGGAAATAAATCAACCAAAGGACTTGTATGTATGCATATAAGCACACCAAATGTACACGACACTGGGGGGTGGGATGAGGGCATGCGACCGGAGGTAAAGGAGGCTGGGGGAAGGTCAGTAGGAAAAAAAGAAGATATATGTACTAATATATGTAATACCTTAAACAATAAAAATATTTTTTAAAAAGAAAAATGAATTTAAAATAAATAAATATAATCTTTAAAAAAAAGATGTGTATCTAAAACTGAGTAAAAAGTGGGCAAGGCCAGGACTCAGTGTGTTTCTTCAAGAAAGAGACTATACCTGCCACCTGGCCCCTACCTTTTAATAATTCATATTTTTGTTTAGCATTTTCATTTGTGCCTCAGCCCTTCCTTCAGATCCTGAACCTTGCTGTGCAGTTCACGGCATGTATATATTTCTGTTTTACACTCCCTCATTCCAAATGTTCACATTCTCTTGTGCAGATTTTTTTTCACCTCTCTCAGCGGCTGGCCTTACTCTTCCAGGGCATAGAGATCTGGTGAAGGATGATGGATGAGGAGTGGAAAATTCCAGAAAGTTCTGGCTGTTGCTTGGACTACTTCCTCTACTCTACTCACAACTCACTGCTGGTCTCCTAACTCCTTTCCTTCCCTTGCAAAACATTCTAGTCATACTTTTTTTTCAAAGGAAGACACAATTTTTTTTCTAATCTCTTTATGGTGACTCACCAAACTCTGTTTATGATTTCATTTACATTTTCCAGGTCTGTTTTGTTTGTTTGTTTGTTTGTTTGTTTGTTTTGTGTATTATCTTTCTGGGACGGAGTGGAGTGAATTCTAGCCATGTAACTATTTTGAGAACATTTTGTTACATTACCCTAACTTAAGAAAATCCCACATACTTTAGCAAGAATTTAATAATGTTATGCCTGGAGCGGCCACCCTCATTTAATGGAGCTCAATTCCAGTCTCTGTTTCTTCAGATAAGCTCGAGCACCATAGTAACCCTCAGCAACCTGACATGCTGATGCTTCTGATATCAGAGTTCCCTTGTGAAGAATACATGAAAGAAAGGTGCAATGTAGCAAGTACAGAGCCTGGCCAATAGCAGTTACTCAAAGTTCTCTGGGTTTGCAGAATGAGAGAACACAGTGTAGTGTCACGGACACAGAGCCTGGCCTTCAGAATTTTCTGTGTTTAGATACAAGTACCTAGGTCCCAAGGCCTGTTGACTCTAGTTGGTGTCCTCTGCAGGGGTGGTTCACTTTGAAACAGTTCCCTGGGTGTTAGGCTAGTAGAAAAATTAAAGGGCAGTAGTTACAGAACGTTTAGACTCCTCTGGCTCCCAGAGCTTTCACTATGTCTTTAAAAAAGTGACTTTTTGTAAAGATTTCATCTTGTTTGTCTGGCCCTGGGGAAGTTGTTTGGGACCAGCTTTTGTCTTCCTCAGCAGTCCACCCTGATCTTCAATCCTCCAGCTCCAGACCTCACAGATTCTTTTCACAAGAAACTGGTAAGGACATTGGTGATAGGTCACTGCCTTCAGGCAACAGTATGGGTGAGTTGATAAGCTTGAGGCCACGGCCTTAGATTCCCACAGGGCTAGAGGAGTTCTGGGTCCTCTCCGGTATCTCAACCCACAGATACTTCATCCATCTGCACTCCTTCTTTTAGAAAAAGGGTGACAAGGGCTCAGGCTGACTGTTTTCTGTGCTCTTGAGGAAATGGACCAAGTGGTCCCTGGCACACTCATCCTGGTTCCACATGGAAAAGCTCCCCTCTTTTGGATGTGGCTGAGGTGAAATTTATTTCTCTGATTAAGGGGAAATACTTAATTCATGTGGGTCTCTTAGGTCCAGGGTTTGGAGAGTGGGGAGGGTAATGTAGGTTGGGGGGATTTTGTATAAATTAACATTCTTTGGATACATATTAGAATTGGAGAGGAGCAGAGAACCTACAATACTCTTGTATCTTACATCAGCTATTCAGGGTAGATTGTATTACCCCATAGCAGTTTATTGAGGCTTGCTTTATGGCCCAATATATGACCTATTCTGGAATGTCCCTTGTGTGGTTGTTCAGTATATTGTTTTATGTTAATTTATTTAATTCACATTTTAAAATCTTTTCATTCTAGCTGAATTTTTGTCTGCCATTTATGTGTCAATCAGTGAGCTGTGTTATAATTTTCCACTCTGGTAATAGATTTGTCCATTTCTCCATTTACTTCAATCAGTTTTTGCTTTGCATGTTCTGGCTCCATAATAAGACGTACAAATTTAGAATTCTGTATTAATATCCTCTTATTGCATTGAAACTATTATAATAAAAATTATTTTTTTCCTTAGTATGCCTTTTACTATGAGTTTTCAGTAGGCTAGAATATAAATGATATACTTAGCTTAAAAATCACTATATAATGCAAAATGCCATATTAATAGCAAAAGTTAAAAAATTGCATGTGAAAAGTTGCATGAGGAAATTATTTACCGCCTATATTTTGATATAAGGTTTATGTGAATGATGTAAAAAAATACTCTTACACAATAGAGATGGGTCAACTGATATCAGGGAGAATGTACATATAAATTCACAATAAACACTTAAAAATAAGCCAAATGAACAAATTAAATAAAATGAAAATGAATCACATTAAGTGAAATGGAGATCTTATAAAATATAGCATATAATATTATTTCATTCTGCAAAAGAATATATCAACATGTGTATATATGTGTGTAATTATAAGTGGGTGCATGACACAGGAAAATTATGAAAAACAAGCACAAATAAATTAACGGACACTATTTTGTAGTATGATGAGCAGAAGGGAAGTCTATAAGGAGCGAGACAATAATTTTAGTTTCTATGTTTACATTTCTATATTGTTTAATAATTGTTAACCAATGCAAAGTATTCATTGGTAATCTGAAAAAGTTGTTGAAATAAAAATTTATTAACAGGAAAATCTGCATATCAAGTCATAAAATGATAGTCCAAAAATACATTTACTGACTTAGAAATATGTTTATATATTGCTGCATAAAAATAGAAAATTTAAAAAGTTTCTCTGATAATTCAATATGTGAGCACTGGTGAGATTTAGAATATTTTAAAAATGTTCTATTTCTGTAGATTTTAAAATATGGAATTAAAAGATTAAAGATATAAAATAATTATAAACTGATTATAAATATGATGTTTTTATATTCTTTGCTTTGGAAATAAATTCATGGTTTTATGAATAAAGGCTTTTATGGGGAAAAGAAGCATATATGCACACTTTATTTTACAGTGTTTCTGTGTGTGTGTGTGTCTGTGTGTGTGTGTATGTGTGTGGTATCTGTGTGTTTCTATACCTCAACATTCTTCACAACAATTTTCCACAGGTTTATTCTTGCAGCTTTCTATTCAGTTCACTTACAGGCTGGACTTCCAGCCCTAGCACTTGAAGATTCCAGGATGAACATAAATAAAGAAGGACCACTGTCAGTGTGTAGAAAAGTCCCTCTAAACCCACTACAGTTTACCAAGCCCCCTAGCTAGACTTTCAAACCAAAATTCTGACTCTGATGTGCAGATGACATCTTTCTGGGTTTCCTAAGGATATTGCTCCCAATGAAAAGGCAGAATTTTAAGAAATAGAAACAAATATTTTCTTCAAGTAGATTACAAGACAGTACATACTCTGTGATCTCCACTCTCTTTGAAAAAGTCATATGTATATAAAAAGACCAAGGAAAGATACTTAGCTTCACTTCCTACTTACCCTACATCTACATCTCAATTTATTAATGTGCATTGGGTCTACTTTATGCTGGGCACTGTCAGCCAATTTCTTATCTGCTTCCTATTCTCCCCTCTCTGGATATGTAGACCTGCATAACTAGAAATATCCATAGAGAGCAAGATGGATGGTGCCCACAACATAGGGTTGTGAGATATGACCTCAAACCAAGCAAAAATAGACCAAACCTGATGGTGACTCTTGGAATCCCAGCATCTAAATAAGAAATGCAACAGAGTAGGAAATGATGCTACCTTGGGAAACAGAGGAAATGTGTACCCAAGCATTTGTCCTATTGCATAACATACTCTTGGACTGGGTGGCTTCACAGGTGAATTTCGGCAAAAATTTTTAAAAAAGAAAACTAACATCTTTCTCAAACTATTTTAAAAAAATTAAAAGGAAGGAAGTTCATTTTATGAGAGCAGCACTATCCTAATTCCAAAACTAAATAAAGGCACTACAAAGAAAGAGAATTATATGCCAATATCCCTGATGAGCATAGATGCTAAAATTCTCAGCAAAGTATTAGCAAACTGAATTAGCTATACATTAAATAGATCAGACACCATGATCAAGTGGGACTTATTCCAGGGATGCAGATTTGGTACAATATCCATAAATCAATAAACTTGATACATCACATAAACAAAAAGAAGGATAAAACTGAACATGATCAGTTTGGCCAGCATTGCTCAGTGGCTTTATGTGGACCTATAAACCAGGAGATCACAGTTCCATTCCAGGTCAGAGCACATGCCCAGGTTATGGGCTTGATCCCCAGTAAGTAGTGTACAGGAGGCAGCTGGCCAATGATTTTTTCTCATCATTGATGTGTCTATCTCTTTCTCCTTGCCTCTCTGAAATCAATAAAAAATATATATATTTTAAAATGATCATATCAATAGATGCAGAAAAAATTTGATAAAATCCAGCATCCATTTATGATAAAACCTTTCAGCAAAGTGGGAATAGAGAGGATATAACTCAACATAATAAAGGCCATATATGAAAAACCTACAGCCAACATCATAGTCAATAGGCAAAATCTACAAGTGTTTCCCTTAAGATCAGGAACAAGTCAGAGATGTCCTCTTTCACCACTCTTATTCAATACAGTACTGGAAGTCATAACCACAGCAATCAGAAAAGAATAAATAAAAGGCATCCAAATTGGAATGAAGAAGTAAAACTGTCTTAGTTTCAGATGACATGATACTGTATATAAAGAACCCTAAATATTTCACCAAAAAACTGGTACTGATAAATGAATTCAGTAAAGTTGGGAGATACAAAATAAATATCCAGAAATTAGTTACATTTTTATATACCAATAATGAACTATCAGAAAGGAAAATTAAGAAAACAATACCATTCACAATTGCTTCAAAAAATAATAACATACCTAAGAATAAATGTAACCAATGATGTAAAAGATCTGTACTCAGAAAATTATAAGTCACTGAAGAAAGAAATAGAAGAAAATACAAATAAGTGGAAGCATATGCTGTGTTCATGGAAAGGAAGAAATAACATCATTAAAATGTTCATACTACCCAAAGTCATCTATAGATCCAATGCAACTTCTATCAAGATACCAATGGAGGAATCATGCTACTTGTTATTAAACTATACTACAAGGCCATAGTAATCAAAACCACATGGTGCTGGCATAAAAACAGACATACAGATCAATGGACCTGAACAGAGATCCAAGAAATAAACCAACCCCTTTATAATCTATTAATGTTTGACAAAGAAGACAAAACATACATTGAGGTAAATATACACTGAATGGCCAGATTATTATGATCTCTGAATGCATAATAATCTGGCTACTCAGTATATATATATATATATATATATATATATATATATATATATATATATTAGAGGCCCAGTGCATGAATTTGTGCATGGGTGGGGTCCAACTAGCCTGGACAGGGGGAGGGGACATGGGCGATTGGCCAACCTGCCTGCTAGTTAAACTCCTGGTAGAGGGGATAATTTGCATATTAGCCTTTTATTATATAGGCTATAAACTGAGTGGCCAGATTATTATGCATTCAGAAATCATAATAATCTGGCCACTCAGTGTAGTTTATTCAATAAATAGCTTTGGGAATATTGGACAGATATATGCAAAAAATAGACCATTTTCTTACACCACACACTAGAATAAACTCAAAGTGGATTAAAGGTTTAAATATTAGACTCTAAACCATAAAAATCCTAGAAGAAAACATCGGCAGTAAAATCTTGGACATTTCTCAAAGCACTGTTTTCTTCTGATATATCTCCTCAGGCAAAGGATACGAGAAAAAATAAAAAAGGGACTACATCAAAGTAAAAAGGTTTTGCATAGCAAAAAAAACCATCAACAAAATGAGACTACTACCCACTGAATGGATAATATATTCACCGATACATCTGATAAGGGGTTAACATCCAAAATTTATAAATAATTTATTCTGATCTGCATTTCCACCAGTAGTGCATAAGGTTTCCTTTTTTCTGCATCCTCACCAGCACTTGTCATTTGCTGATTTCTTGATGATACCTAACAGGTATCATCATGACATGAGATGGTACCACATTGTCATTTTGATTTGCATCTCTCGGATGATTAGTGACTTTGAGCAGGTTTTCATGTCTCTTGGCTTCCCTTATGTCTTCTTTCGAAAAGTATCTATTTAGGTTCGTTGCCCATTTTTTTTATTGGGTTGTTTATATTCCTTTTGTTAAGTTGTATGAGTTCCCTGTAAATGTTGGAGATTAAACACTTATTAGTTATAACATTGGCAAATATATTCTCCCATGCAGTGGGCTTTCTTGTTATTTTTGTTGATGGTTTCTCTTTCTGTGCAGAAGCTTTATATATTGATGTAGTCCCATTTGTTTATTTTCTCTTTAGTTTCCATGGCCCTACGAGCTATATCAGTAAAGATATTGCTGTGACAAATGTCTGTTATTTTGTTGCCCATGGCTTCTTCTAAAATTTTTTATCATTTCCCATCTTTAGTTTAAGTCCTTTACCTATTTTGAGTTTATATTTGTGTATTGTGTAACTTGGTGGTATAGTTTCACTTTTTTGCATGTATCTGTCCAATTTTCCCAACACCATTTATTGAAGAAACTGTCATGACTCCATTGTATGTTCTTGCCTTCTTTGTCAAATATTACTTGAGCAGAGTGGTTTGGGTCGATTTCTGGCTTCTCTATTCTATTCCATTGGTCTATCTGTCTGTTCTTGTGCCAGTACCAGGCAGTTTTGAGTACAGTGGCTTTGTAATACAGCTTGATATCTAGTATTGAGATCTCTCCTACTTTGTTCTTCTTTCTCAGTATTGCTGCAGCTATTCAGGGTCTTTTTTTTTATTCCAGATGAAGTTTTGGAGAGTTTGTTCTAGGTCTGTGAAATACGCTATTGGTATTTTAATGGGAAGTGCATTGAATCTATAGATTGTTTTGGGAAGTATGGACATTTTAATGATGTTGATTCTACCAATCTATGAACACGGTTATGTTCTTCCATCTGTTTATGTCTTCCTCTATTTCTTTTTTTTCAGTGTTCTGTAGTTTTCTGAGTACAGATCTTTTACCTCCTTAGTTAAGTTTATTCCTAGGTATCTTAAAAAATTTTTTGGTGCAATGGTAAATGGTTTTTAAAAAATCATTATTCAGATTATTACAGATGCTCCTCTTTTTTCCCCATAGCTCTGCTCCACCCAGTTTCCACTCCATTACAGGCCTCCCCCATCCCCCTCTGACCTCATCCATAGGTGTAAGCTCTTTGTCCAATCTCTTCCTGCACAGCCCCTTCCTCCTGAGAATTATCAGTCTGCTCCCTTTCCACGCCCCTGATTTTATTACATTCACCAGTTTGTTATGTTCATCAGGTTTTTTATTCATTTGATTTTTAGGTTCACTTGTTAATAGATATTTATTTGTTGTCACTTTGTTGTTTATAATTATTTTATCATTACTTTTTATTCTTCTTTCTCTTTCTTGAAGAGAATACTCTTCAGCATTTCATATAATACTGGTTTGGTGGTGATGAAATCCTTTAGCTTTTTCTTGTCTGTGAAGCTCTTTATCTGCCCTTCAATTTTAAATAATAGTTTTTCTGGTTAGAGTAATCTTAGTTATAGGTACTTGCTATTCATCACTTTGTATATTTCCTGTCATTCCCTTCTGGCCTACATAGTTTATGTTGAGAAATCAGCTGACAATCATATGGGTACTCCCTTGTAAGTAACTAACTGTTTTTCTCTTGCTGCTTTTAATATTCTCTCTTTGTCTTTTGCTCTTGGCATTTTAATTATGATGTGTCTCGGTGTGGTCCTCCTTGGATTCCTTTTGTTTGGGGTTCTCTGCACTTCCTGGGCTTGTAAGTCTATTTCTTTCACCAGGTAGGGGAAGTTTTCTGTCATTATTTCTTCAAGTACGTTTTCATTATCTTGCTCTCTCTCTTATTTTGGCATTTCCATAATTTGGATGTTGATATGCTTGAAGTTGTCCCAGAGGCTCCTTACACTATCTTCATATTTTTGGGTTCTTTTTTCTTTTTGCTCTGCTGGTTGTGTGTTTTTGTCTTCCTCATATTTCAAATCTTTGACTTGATTCTTGGGATCCTCTAGTCTGCTATTGAATCTCTGTATATTATTCTTTATTTCAGTCAGTGTATGCTTAATTTCTGATTGGCCCTTTTTCATATACTTGAGGGTCTCACTAAATTTCTCAGAGGTTTCTAGAAGATTCTTCAGTAAACTTATAACCATGGTTTTGAACTCTATATCCAATATTTTGCATTCATCCATTTCTTTCATTTGTGACTTGTTTCTTTGTTTCCACATTTTGGTTGCTTCTTTGTGTTTGTTTTCTATGTACTGGATAATTGCTAAGTCTCCTTGAGTTGATCAAGTGGCCTTATTTGGTAGGTGTCCTATAGGGCCCAGTGGCTCAACCTCCCCAGTCACCTGAGGTGGACACTCTTGGTGCACTCCTTTGTGGGCTGTGTGCACAGTCTTTTTGTAGTTAATCCTTGATTGCTGTTGGTATCACTGTGAGGAATTGACCTCCAGGCCAATTGGCTGTGATGACCAGCTGTTTCTACATTGGAAGATATGTTGCTCAGGAGACACCCTTATGGGGCAGGACTTGCTTCAGTGGGTCTTTGGTGCTCACTGAGACTGCCCCTTTTGTGTCTCTTATAGATGTGAAGAGTTGTAATCCAGTATGGTCTCACACTGACCACTGGGTACACTGGCTCTTGAATCTCCAAAGAGGTGCAAGGTTAGCCACTGTCTGGGGCTGCCTGTTAGGAGCTACAGAGACATCTGCAGATTCCTCCTCTTTGTATAGTGTTTGGAAGTGCCCAGAGGAGGCCCAACTGTGAAGCAAAGTCGGCTGTTGTTGTTGGGCCTTGGGCCTTCTTTTGGAAGCTTTGGGGCTCTCTGACCCACCTGCAGTTTGACAGATTTTAGGTGGAGAATGGACAGGTCATTCATATTCAAAAGCCACTGCACACAGCTTGGGTGAGGTTGTAAATTGGGTGGAGTGGGAATCACTAGGGTGGAACAAACAGCAATGGCTGCCAGTCAGTCCTGCACTGGAGAGGTCCCCAGGTCTCTGCATTCAGTGCCCCTCTGTAGGAACAATGATTGCTGCGAGCACCTCTGAGAGAAAGCCACTCTCCTGTTCCTGTCCCAATGCCAGACAGTCCAGTTTCTCCCCTTATGTATCTGGGCCCCCCAGAGTCTCACCTGGAACTGGAATTCAGAGCAAGTGGGAGCTCATATCTCCCTCCTGATTAAAAGAGCAGCACATCCAGGAGCCAGCACTTTCCACACCTCCACAACTCTTACCAGTCTCAATGCACTTTCTTCACCTCTCTAGCTGTAGGTGATAGCTGTTCTGCCTTTTAGTTGTAATTTTGATGTGGCTGTGAGAGGCAGCAAATATAGGTGTTTACCTATGCCACCACCTTGGTTCTCAAGGGGGATTTTTAAAAAATCTCTCTTTCTGTATGTTCATTATCCTATCTAATAAAAAAGTAATATGCAAATTGACTGTACCTTCACTACACCCAGAACCCATGCCCACCAGCCAATCAGGAATAAATATGCAAATAAACCCAAAAATGATGGCTGTGGCCAATGAGAGTAGGAAGGAGGCTTGGGTTTCTCCAGCAATGGAGGAAGCCAAGCTTTTCACCTGTCCTTGCTGGCATAGGCTTCCATTCAATACTACAAAGTTTTAATCATAGAAGATACATAAATCCCAACAGAAATGGCAGCAGCCACAGAGCTGGAGAGAGTAGAGGCTAGGGTTGGCCCCAGTGATGGAAGAAGCCAATTTTCTGCAGCCCTGGCCGGCCTAGACCTACACTCTAGGCTACAAAGTTTAAATTGTAGAAGATAAATAAATCCCAGATACCAGGGCCTCCACTTTGGTTGCTGGGGGTCGTGGCTGCCCTGAAAACCACCACAGGCCCCTCTCCCAGGCTGTCCCATGCCCCCAAGGAAGCCACACCCTGATCTAGGACACCCTTCAGGGCAAATCAGCTGGGCCCCATCCATGCACCAGGCCTCTATCTTATATAATAAAAGAGTAATATGCAGATTGACCACTACTCCAACACACAAGATGGCTGCCCCCATGTAGTTAAAGATCCTGCCCCCATGTAGACACAAGCTAGCCACCACAAGATGGCCAATGGGGCAGGGCAGGTGGGAGGGACCAGGCCTGCAAGGGAGGGCAGTTAGGTGTGACCAGGCCTGCAGGGGAGGGCTGTTGGGAGGGACCAGTCCTGCAGGGAAGGGCAGGTGGGGGCAAGCAAGCCTGCAGGGAAGAGCAGTCAGGGGTGACCAGGCTGGTAGAGGAGGGAAGTTGGAGGCAAACAAGCTGGCAGGGGAGCAGTGAGACATCAATCAGACTGGCAGGGGAGTGGTTAGGGGCTAATCAGGCTGGCAGACAGAAGTGGTTATGGGCTATCAGGAAGGCAGGCAAGTGAGCAGTTGTGAGCCAGCAGTCCTGGATTGTGGGAGGGATATTCGAATGCCCATTTAGGCCTGATCCCAGTGGGAGATTGGAGAGGGTGCAGGCTGGACTGAGGGACATCCCCCCCTCCATGCACACATTTCATGCACTGGGCCTCTATTTGGCATAATAAATGCCATAGAATTTTTGGTGTTAATTCTATCTTGCTGCATTGCCAAATTCATTTATTAAGTCTAGTAGTTTTTTGATGGAGTCTTTAGGGTTTTCCATGTACATTATCATGTGATCTGTGAATAAGGACAGTTTTACTTCTCCTTTTCCAATTTGGATACCTTTTATTTCTTCTTGTTGTCTAATTGCTATGGCTAGTACTTCCAGTATTATATCAAACAGGAGTGGTGAAAGTGGGCATCCCTATCTCATTCCTGTTCTTAGATGTAATGGTTTTAGATTTTGCCCATTGAGTATGATGTTGGCTGTGGGTTTGTCATATATGGCTTTTATTCTGTTGCAGTATGATCCCTGTATTCCCATCTCACTGAGGGTTTTTACAAAGAAAGGGTATTGGATTTTGTCAAATGTTTTTTCTGCATCAATTGATATGACTATGTGATTTTTATCTCTCAGTTTGTTTATGCGATGTATCACGTTAATTGATTTGTGGATATTGTACCATCCTTGCATCCCCAGGATAAATCCTACTTGGTCATGGTGTATGATCTTTCTGATGTACTGCTGGATCCGATTTGCTAGAATTTTATTGAGGATTTTGGCATCTATATTCATGAGGGATATTGGCCTGTAATTCTCTTTCAGGGATTTTCTAAAAAAAAAAAAAAACCTAAAAATCGAACTCCCATTTGACACAGTGATCTCACTTCTAGGAATATATCCCAAGAAACTAGAAACGCCAATCAGAAAGGATATATGCACCTCTATGTTCATAGAAGCACAATTTACCATAGTTAAGATATGGAAACTGTCTAAATGCCCATCAGCAGATGAGTGGATTAAAAAAACGATGGTACATCTACACAATGGAATACTATGCTGAGGTAAATAAGAAGGAATTCTTAGCATTTGCAAAAGCATGGATGGAACTGGAGAGCATTATGCTAAGCAAAATAAGCCAGTCAGAGAAAGATAAATATCACATGACCGCACTCATTTATGGAACATCATGAACAACATAAACTGATGAACACAAACAGATCCAGAGAAAGAGAAGCATCAATCAGACCATCAAACCTCAGAAGGAAGGTAGAGGAGGGTTGGGGTAAGGAGGAGATCAACCAAAGGACTTGTATGCACACATATAAACATAAGCAATGGACACATATATCAGGGGGATGATGTAATGAGTGGGGGCTGGGGGGAGCAATGGAGGTATAAGGACACATATGTAATACCTTAATCAATAAAGAAAAAAAGAACTTATAAAAATCAACACCAAAAACCAATCAATTCAATTTAAAAATGGGCAAAAGACCTGAATAGACACTTCTCCAAAGAGGAATACAGAAATATGGAAAGGTGCTCATCATCAGGAATCATCAGAGAAAAACAAATTAAAGCCACAGTGAAATATCTTGTCAGAATCAATGTATCAACAAACAACAAAGACAAAAGGGAGTCCTTGTGCAGTGTTGGTGGGAATGCAGATTGGTGCAGTCACTGTGAAAAACAGCATGGAGGTTCTTTAAAAAATTTCTTTGGGGCTGTAATATGACTCAGCGATTCCACTTCTGAGAACTTATCTGAGAAAACCAAAACACTAATTCAAAAGAATATATGCACCTGTGTGTTCCTATCAGCATTATTTACAACTAGAGGCCCAGTGCACTAAATGCATGCATGGAGGGCACGGGGGGAGTTCCTCAGCCCAGCCTGCACCCTCTTCAACCTGGGACCCCTAGAGGGATGTCTGACTGCCCATTTAGGATTAGGCCTAAATGGGCAGTTGGACATCCTCACAATCCAGGACTGCTGGCTCCCAACAGCTTGCCTGCCTGCCTGCCTTCCTGATTGTCCCTAACCACTTCTGCCTGCTAGCCTGATCACCCCCTAACCACTCCCCTGCCAGCCTGATTGATGCCTAACTGCTCCCTGCCAGCTTGTTTGCCCCAAACTGCCCTCTCCTGCAGGCCTGGTCACCCTTAACTGCTCTCCCCTGCAGGCCTGGGTCCCCCCACCCCCAGCTGCCCTTCCATGCAGGCTCGGTTGTCCCCAACTTCCCTCCTCTGTCAGCCTGGTCACTCCTAACTTCCCTCTCTTGCAGGTTTAATTGCCCCCAACTGCCATCCTTTGCAGGCCTGGTCCCTCCCAACTGCCCTCCCTTGCTGGCCATCTTGTGGTAGTCATCTTATGTCCACATGGGAGCAGGATCTTTGACCACATGAGGGCAGCCATTTTATGTGTTGGAGTGATGGTCAATCTGCATATTACTCTTTTACAAATATAGTTTATTGATTTTTTACAGAGAGGAAGGGAGAGGGATAGAAAGTTAGAAACATCAAGGAGAGAGAAACATTGATCAGCTGCCTCCTGTACACCCCCCACTGGGGATGTGCCCACACCCAATGTACATGCCTTTGACTGGAATCTAACCTGGATCCCCTCAGTCTACAGACTGGATATTACTCTTTTATTAGATAGGATAGAGGCCTGGTGCATGGGTGGGGGCCAGCTGGTTTTCCCTGAAGGGTGTCCCAGATCAGGGTGAGGGTTCCCTTGGGGCATGGGACAGCATGGGTGAGGGGCCTGTGGTGGTTTGAAGGCCAGCCACACACCCCAGCGACTCAAGTGGAGGCCCTGGTATCTGGGATTTATTTATCTTCTACAATTGAAACTTTGTAGCCTGGAGCAGAGGCCTAGGCCAGCCAGGGCTGCAGAAGCTTGGCTTCCTCCATCGCTGGGGCAACCGTAGCCCCCTGCTCTCTCCAGCTCTGTGGCTGCCACCATTTTTGTTGGAATTTATTTATCTTCTATAATTGAAACTTTGTAGCATTGAGTGGAGGCCCGGGCTGGCCCGGGTTTCTGGAAAGCTTGGCTTCCTCCATCGTCAGGGAAACCCAAGCTTCCAGTTGCTCTCTCCATGGCTGCAGCCATCTTGGCTGGGGTTAATTCGCATACTTGCTCCTGATTGCATTGTGGGCGTGGCTTGTGGGTGTAGCAGAGGTGCAGTCAGTTTTGCATATTACTCTTTTATTAGATATGATAGCCAAGATTTGGGCACAGCCTAAGTGCCCATTAGTAGATGAGTGGATAAAAAAAAATCATGCTACATTTACACAATGGAATACTACTTGGCCATAAAAAAGAGGAAAATCTTAACCTATTGCAAGAGTATGAATGGTCCTGGAGAGAATTATGGTAAGTGAAATAAGCCAGTCAGATATAGACATATTCCATATAATTTCACTCATTTGGAATTTAATGGACAAAATTAATTGACAAGCAAAATCAAGTTAGACTCATACAGAGCAGGCTGACAATGGTCTGGGGTGGGGTTTGGGTGTGGGGGGTGGACAGATAGAACACAAAAGAAAAAAAAGAGAAAAAATTTCATGCAGAATGACAACAGTTTGGTTATTGTTGGGGCGGGGTGGATGGGGAGAGATCAAGGAGGGTATAGGGGATAAATGGTGATATTCAGAAACTTAACTTGGGATGGTGAACCTGAAACCTGTATAATGTTAATCATTGTCACCCCAATAAATTCAATAAAAAGGAATAAAAAAGAGCAAATGCAATGTAGCAAGTATAGAGCCAGGCCAATAGCTTACACTAAAATTCTCTGGGTTTGCAGAATGAGGGATCACAGTTTAGGCAGCCAACACAGAGCTTAGCATGCAGAGTTTCCTGTGTTTGTAGCTACAAACAGCTGGGTTCCAGGCCTCCTGACTCTATTTGGCCTTCTCTGCAGAGGGTGTTCATTTGGAAACTATATTTGTTGGCAGTTTGTAGCAAGCTCAGGTCACTATATGAATAGTAGTAAGTTAAGTATACTCTAGCCCCCAGAGTTTTCACTATGCCTTTAAGAAAGAAACTTCCTGTAAGGACTCCATCTTGTCTGGCCCTGAGGAAGTTGTTTGGGACCAGCTCTTGTCTTCCTCAGCAGTCCACCTTGATCTTCAAACCTCCAGCTTCAGACCTTACAGATTCTTTTCACAAGAAACCAGTGAGGACATTGGTGACAGGTCACTGCCTCCAGGCAACAGTATGGGTGAGTTGACAAGCATGAGGCTTTGTCCTTACATTCCCACAGGGCTAGAGTAGTTCTGGATCCCCTCCCCCACCCCAATTGATAAGACACCTAGGCAGCCTCCATTTTAAAAGAAGAGTGGTAAGGACAAGCCCAAGCCATTTCCCTTCCTCTTGAGGAAATGGGCCAAGTGGTCCCTGGCACACTAATCCTTGTTCCACATGGAAAACCTCCCCTCCTTTGGATGTGGCTGAGGTGATTCCCCCCCCCCCCTTTTTAAAGGTAAAGGCCTGAGTTGTGCAGTCCTCTTAAGTCCAGGGGTTGGAGAGTAGGGAGGGTCACTTAGGTTGGGGGCTATAAATTAACATTATTTGGATGCATACTAGAGGTCGGGGAGGGGCAGAGAACACACCAGTACCCTTGAATCTTTACATTAAGTATTCGGGGTAGATTGTATTACTCCCATAGAAGCCTAGCATATGGCCTATTCTGGAATGTTCCCTTTGTTGTTTATATGTGCATTGGTCTATGTTTCCATGTAGCTGAATATTTGCCAGACATTTTATATGCCACCAAATGAAATGTGTTAAAATTTCTCACTGTTGCCCTGGCCAGTGTAGCTCAGTTGGTTGAACATTGTCCCATGAACCAAAGGATCAATTCTTGGTCAGAGCACATGTCCAGGTTGTGGGCTCAGTCCTCAGTAGGATCATTCAGGAGGCAGCCAATTGATGTTTTCCTCTCATGTACCTGTTTTTCTCTACCTCTCTCTCTAAAAATAAGTAAGTAAATAAATATTTTTTAATTTCCCACTGTAACTGTGGATTTGTCCATTATTCCAGTCGCTTTTTGCTTTGCATATTTTGAAACATGCATACAAATTTAGAATTTTTAAATTAATATCTTCCTATTGCATGAAACCTTTTGTTCCAATGAAATCTCCTTCTTTCCTCTAGTAACATTTTTTCTTTAGATTACATGTGGTCTTTTATCAATATGGTTAAACCAGCTTTGACTAGGTTCATATGTAAATGGTATACTTTTGCCACTACTTTTATTTCAAATTTTCTAGATCATTACATTTTTTTCTTTTTGTTTTTTTTAATCTTTATTGTTCAGTTTATTAATTACATTGTTCCCCCTTTTTTATCCCCCTATAGCTCCCCTCAACCCTGTACCCATCCCACCCTACTCCCTCACCTCCCCCCCACGGTCCTCTCCCATTGTTGCAAGATTTTTGTCCAGTCTCTTGCTGCACTTTCCACAACACTTTTCTCCCCAAGAATTGTCAGTCCATTCCCTCTCTATGTCCATGATTCCATTATATTCACCAGTTTATCCTGTTCATCAGATTATTAATTCACTTGATTTTTAGATTCATTTGTTGATAGATGTGTATTTGTTGTTCATAGTTTATATTTTTACCTTTTTCTTCTTCCTCTCCTTAAAGAATATCTTTCAGCATTTCATATAACATTGATTTGGTGGTGATGAACTCCTTTAGCTTTTTCTTATCTGCAAAGTTCTTTATCTGACCTTCAATTCTGAATGATATCTTTGCTGGATAGAGTAATCTTGGTTGTAGATTCTTGCTGCTCATCACTTTGAATATTTCTTGCCACTCCCGTCTGGCCTGCATCGTTTTTGTTGAGAAATCTGCTGACAATCGTATGGGTGGTCCCTTATAGGTAACTAACTGTTTTTCTCTTGCTGCTTTTAATATTCTCTCTTTATCTTTTGCTCTTGGCATTTTAATTATGATGTGTCTTCCTCTTTAGATTCCTATGTTTTGGGGTTCTGTGCACTTATTAGGCTTTTAAGTCAGTTTCTTTCACCAGGTAGGGGAAGTTTTCAGACACTATTTCTTCAAGTAGGTTTTCATTTTCTTGCTCTCTCTCTTTTTCTGGCACCCCCATAATTCGGATGTTGGCATGCCTGAGGTTGTCCCAGAGGCCCCTTACACTATCTTCAATTATCTGGATTCTTTTTGTTTCTTGCTTTTCCAGCCGAGTGGATTTTGCTTCTTTGTATTTGAAATCTTTGACTTGGTTCTTGCGGCCCTCTGGACTGCTTTTAGGACATTGTGTAGTATTTTTTATTTCAGTCAGTGTATGCTTGATTTCTAGTTGGTCCTTTTTCATATCCTTGTAGGTCTTGTTCATTTCCTTGTAGGTCTTGTTCATTTCCTCGTAGTTCTCATTAAGTTCATCAGCCTTTTCTAGGAGCCTCTTGAAACACCTTATTACTGTGGTTTTGAACTCTATGTCCAGTCGTCTTTTTTCCTCCATTTCTTTCACACCTGATTTCTTTCCATTTCTCTGCATTGTGGCTGCTTTCCTGAGCTGATCAATTAGCTTTGTGTGGTAGATGTCCTCTAAGGGACAGTGGCTCAGCCTCCCCAGTTACCTGAGTTGGACACTCTTACTGCAATCCTTTATGAGTTGTACAGTATTTTTTAATGTCTTTCCTGAGCTGGTCAATTAGCTTTGTGTGGTAGATGTCCTCTAAGGGACAGTGGCTCAGCCTCCCCAGTTACCTGAGGTGGACACTCTTACTGCAATCCTTTATGAGTTGTACAGTATTTTTTAACGTAAGCCCAGCTTGTTGTTCGCCCTAGGAGGGTTTGACCTCCAGGCCAATTGGCTGTGCAGGGAAACCGTGTTCAGGTTGGATAGGTGGAGTCTCTGAGCTGAGCAGGCAGCATCAGCATCAGCTACACCCTATGCAGTGCGCGGGTCTGTGTTGGGTGGTAATGGCTGCAGGCACCTCCAAGAGAAAGCCGCCGCTGGTCTCCACCCATTGCCAGACAACTCTGCCTCTCCCCAAATGAGTCTGCACACCCAAAGTCTCGCCCAGGATTGTAAAACAAAGCAGTCCGGTGGTTTCCTGAACCAGAGAGCAAGTCTTGCATCTGTGCTGTCACGCACTTTACGCATAAACTGCTGTTCCAAGCTACACACACTCTCCTCAAACTCAGAGACCTCTGCCATGCTCAACTTTTAGTGTGCATACCCCGGACCTTGGACCTCACCTGGCACTGAGGAATCTGTGCTGTGGGATGTCTCCGCCCTCCCCATTGGAGAAATCCAGCCGGGATTGCTGCTGTCAGCCTTACAGCCCACGCGCTCTCCATGGCTCTGAACCTCTTTCTGGGCATATCTTCAAGGCTGCGCTTCACCGCTCTTCTGAGTCGCAGTGTCCCACCTTTACTTTTATTTGTGGAGTTTTCACTCAGCCAGCTTTCCAGTGATTCTGGATGATGTTTGTTTTGTTGTTATGTTTGTAGTTTTGGAATTGTTGCGTGGAGCAGCACAATAGGTGTTTACCTATGCTGCCATCTTGGTTCCTCTAGATCATTACATTTTGCATATATCTCTTTTAAGGAGTACTTGTTGGAATATTTCTTACCCGTTCAGATAATATTTGTATTTGAAATATTTAGTCTGAAACTGTTAAGGTAACACAATGAAATGACCTTAGAACACTTTGATTCCATTTACTGCCTCCCAATTTATTGTCATTCATATCAATTCTCTATATATTTAACCCCCAGAATAAATTATTATCATTGTGCTGTAGAATCAATATTCTTTTAGATTTGCCTACATAGTCACAAATATCATTAGTCTTTCTTTCCTGCATTTATGTGCCTACATTTGGGATCTTATTTCTTCTGCCTGGAGAAGAATCTTTAATATTTCTTTAAGTTTGAGTCTTCTTGTCATAAATGTTCTCAGTATTTTTTATATTAACAGAACTATGAAATGCATGTATTTTCTATGGAATGTTTTTCCTTAAAGCATACCCTTTCCCCTATGAATATTGTTATACAGACTTGATAGCATATTAGTTTTGGAAACTTTACAACCAAGATCTTTTCAAATACCACTTAAGATCTTTTCAAATACCACTTCTGCACTGTTTCCTCTTCTTTTTATGAGGACTCAAATTAAACATGGATTAGGTATATTCACTACATCTTCTTTAATTTTCTCCCTTTCTCACTAGCTTTTTATTAATCCTCACCTGAGGGCATGCTTAGAGAGAGGGGAAGGAAGAGAGATAGAGAGAAACATTGCTTGGTTGCCTTTTGCAGATGCCCTAACTGGGGACTGAACCTGCAACCCAGGTATATGTCCTGACCTAGAATTAAACCAGCAACTCTTAGGTGCACAGGACAATGCTCAACCAACTGAGCAACTACACCTAGTCACTCCCCTTATCTTTTGGTAGTATCCATATTATGTCTCTCCAGACGTCATTCTAGATTTTCCATCAGACCTCCCTTTCATTACTCTAATTGTTTTTCAGATGGGAACTTACCTTTGACCCTTGAACCATAACACCAAACGTTCAGGGTAGTTATTATTATGCCCCTAGAACAGAGGAAGGAAGTGAGAGATACAAATGATAACTTGCTCCAGGGTCACCTAGCCCGAAAAAGGCAGATCAGGGACTAGCATCACAGATTAAAATCAATACCTTAATCATCTCCTCTTTGCTTTTCTTCTTGGTTGTGAATAGTCACTATCTCTCATATCCCAGTAGAACCACAGTGAAGTCCTCCAACATTTCCTTTTTTTCTCTGTTTCTTTTAAAATTTCTTTATTTATTAATGTATTACATATGTGTCCTTACCCCCCTATTACCCCCAACTCCCCACTCATACCCTCACCACCACCCCCGTTATCTGTGTCTATCTGTGTCTATGCATGCAAGACCTTTGGTTGATCTCTCCCCCTTACCCCCCCCTCCCCTACCTTCCCTCTGAGGTTTCACGGTCTGGTTGATGCTTTCAGTTTCTGAATCTGTTTTTGTTCATCAGTTTATGTTATTTATTATATTCCATAAATGAGTATGATCATGTGATAGTTATCTTTCTCTGCCTGGCTTAGCATAATACTCTCCAGTTCCATCCATGCTGTTGCAAATGGTAAGAATTCATCCTTTTTACCTCAGCATAGTATTCCATTGTGTAGATGTACCACAGTTTTTTAATCCACTCATCTGCTGATGGTCATTTAGGCTGTTTCCAAATCTTAGCTATGGTGAATTCTGCCGCTATGAACATAGGGGTGCATATATCCTTTCTGATTGGTGTTTCTAGTATCTTGGGATATATTCCTAGAAGTGGGATCACTGGGTCAAATGGGAATTCCATTTTTACTTTTTTGAGGAAACTCCATACTGTTCTTCACAGTGGCTGCACCAGTTTGCAGTTCCACTAGCAGTACACGAGGGTTCCTTTTTCTCCACGTCCTCCCCAGCATTTGTTGTTTGCTGATGATCGCCATTCTGGCAGGTGTGAGATGGTACCTCATTGTCGTTTTGATTTGCATCTCTCAGATAATTAGTGACTTTGACCATGTCTTCATATGCCTCCTGGCCTTCCTTCTGTCTACTTTCGAAAAGAATCTATTATATTCACCAGTGTATTCTGTTCATCAGATTTTATATTTAGATCTGTTGCCCATTTTCTGATTGGGTTGTTTATCTTCATTTTGTTAAGTTGCATGAGTTCCCTGTAAATGTTGGAGATTAAACCCTTACTGGTGATAACATTGTCAAATATGTTCTCCCATGCTTTGGGCTTGCTTGATGTTTTGTTGATGGTTTCTTTTGCTGTACAAAATCTTTTTATTTTGATGTAGTTCCATTTTTAAAAATTTTCTCTTAGTTTCCATTACCCTCTGACCGGTATCAGTGAACAAATTGCTTCAGCATGTGTCTGAGATTTTGTTGCATGTAGATTCCTCTAGTATTTTTATGGTTTCTTGTCTTATGTTTAAGTCCTTTATCAATTTTGAGTTTATTTTTGTGTATGGTGTAAGTTGGTGGTCTAGTTTCAGTTTTTTTGCATGTATCTGTCCAATTTTTCCAACACCATTTATTGAAGAGACTGTCTTGACTCCATTGTATGTTCATGCTTCCTTTGTCAAATATTAAGTATAGTGGTTTGGGTTAATTTCTGGGTTCTCTAGTTTATTCAATTGACATATATGTCTATTCTTGTGCCAGTACCAGGCTGTTTTGAGAACAGTGGCTTTGTAATACAGCTTGATCCCTGGTATTGAGATCCTACCTACTTTGTTCTTATTTCTCAGGATTGCTGTGGCTATTCAGATCATTTTTAATTCCAGCTGCATTTTTGGAGAGTTCGTTCTAGGTCTGTGAAAATGCCATTGGTATTGTAATGGTGAATGCATTGAATCTATAGATTGCTTTGTGTAGCATGGACATTTTAATGATGTTGATTCTACCAATCCATAAACGGGGTAAGTTCTTCCATCTGTTTATGTCTTACTCAATGTCTTTTTTCAGTGTACTGTAGTCTTCTGCGCATAGCCATTTTACCTCCTTAGATAAGTTTATTCCTAGGTATCTTAATTTTTTTGGTGTGATAGTAAATGGGATTGCTTTTTCAGTCTCTCTTACTGTAAGTACACTATTGGTGTATAAAAATGCCATAGATTTCTTGGCATTAATTTTGTAACCTGCTACATTGATGAATTAATTTATTAAGCCTAATAACTTTTAAAGAAATCTTTATGGTTCAAATTATTACAGTTGTTCCTCCCCCCCCCCCACTTATATCCCTTCCACCCTGTTCCCACCCCACCCTCTGCCCTTACCGCCCCCCCCCATTGTCCTCATCCATAGGTGTATGATTTTTGTCTCTTCATAGAACCCCACACCCCTTTCTCCCTGAGAATTGTCAGTCCACTCCCTTTCTATAGCCCGGATTCTATTATATTCTGCAGTTCATTATGTTCATCAGATTTCATATTCACTTGATTTTTAGATTCACTTGTTGATAGATATGTATTTGTTGTTCATAATTTTTATCTTTACCCTTTTCTTCTTCTTCCTCTTTTTAAAGAATACCTTTCAGCATTTCATATAATACTGGTTTGGTGTTGATGAACTCCTTCAACTTTTTCTTATCTGTGAAACTCTTTGTCTGACCTTCAATTCTGAATGATAGCTTTGGTGGGTAGAGTATTCTTCTTTGCAGGTTCGTGCTGTTCATCACTTTGCATATTTCTTGCCACTCCCATCTGGCCTGCATCGTTTCTGTTGAGAAATCATCTGACAATCATATGGGTGCTCCCTTATAGGTAACTAACTGTTTTTCTCTTACTTCTTTTAATATTCTCTCTTTGTCTTTTGCTCTTGGCATTTTAGTTATGATGTGTCTTGGTGTGGTCCTCTTTGGATTTCTTTTTTTGGGGGGTTCTGTGTGTTTCATGGACTTGTAAGTCTATTTCTTTCACAGGTATAGGAAGATTTCTGTCATTATTTCTTAAAATACATTTTTAGTATCTTGCTCTCTCTTTTCTTTTGACACCTCCATAATTATGATGTTGGTATGCTTCATGTTATCCCTTACACTATCTTCATTTTTTTGGATTCTTTTTTTCTTTCTTTGCTTTTTTTTTGAAGGTCATTCAGAACAGTAAAATTTTATTGCCTATTTGAAACTGAGCCAGCGAGTTTGCAGAGAGCCGTGTACCATCTCCTTGTTCCTATCCAGCTTCTCCCAGTATTTCCTATTTGCCACAGGTCTTTTTAAAAAAAATAAATCTTTACTGTTCAGATTATTACAGGTGTTCCTCTTTTTTCCCTCCATAGCTCCCACCCCACCCAATGCCTTACCGCCTCCCACCATCTTCATCCATGGGTGTAAGATTTTTGTTCAATCCTTTCCCAAACCCCTCACACTCTCTTCCCCCTGAGAATTGTCAGTCCACTCCCTTTCTATGTCACTGATTCTATTATATTCATCAGTTCATTCTGTTCATCAGATTTTTCATTCACTTGATTTTTAGATTCAATTGTTGTTAGGTATGTATTTGTTGTCATTTTGTTAATCATAGTTTTTAACTTTATCCTTTTCTTCTTCTTTCTCTTCTTAAAGATTACTCTTCAGCATTTCATATAATCCTTGTTTGGTGGTAATGAATTCCCTTAGCTTTTTCTTGTCTGTGAAGCTCTTCATCTGACCTTCAATTCTGAATGATAGCCTTGCTGGGTAGAGTAATCTTGGTTGTAGGTTCTTGCTGTTCATCACTTTGAATATTTATTTTTTATATTTTAATCTTTGTTGTTCAGTTTATTAATTACAATGTTCCCCCTTTCCCCCCTATAGCTCCCCTCCACCTGATACCATCCCACCCTCTGCCCTTACCTCCCCCCACTGTCCTCTTCCATAGGTGCATGATTTTCATCCAGTCTCTTGCTGCACCTCCCACACCCCCTTCTCTCCAAGAATTGTTAGTCCATTCCCTATTTATGCCCATGATCCTGCTATATTCACCAGTTTATCCTGTTCATCAGATTTTTAATTCACTTGATTTTCAATTCATTTGTTCATAGATGTGTATTTGTTGTTCATAACTTTATTTTTACCATTTCTTCTTCCTCTTCTTAAAGAATATCTTTCAGCATTTCATATAATACTGGTTTGGCCGGGATGAACTCCTTTAGCTGTTTCTTGTCTGTGGAGCTCTTTATGTGACCTTCATTCAGCACTTTATTCTGAATGATAGCTTTGCTGAGTAGAGTAATCTTGGTTGTAGATTCTTGCTATTCATCACTTTGAATATTTCTTGCCACTCCCGTCTGGCCTGCATCGTTTCTGTTGAGAAATCCGCTGACAATCATATGGGTGCTGCCTTATAGGTAACTAACTGTTTTTCTCTTGCTGCTTTTAATATTCCCTCTTTGACTTTTGCTCTTGGAATTTTAATTATAATGTGCCTTGGTGTGGTCCTCTTAGGGTTCCTATATGTTGGGGTTTAGTGCACTTCTTGGACTCCTAAGTCAATTTCTTTCACCAGGTGTGGGAAGTTTTTGGTCACTATTTCTTCAAATAGGTTTTCATTATCTTGATCTCTCTTTGTCTGGCACTCCTATAATTTGGATGTTGGTATGATTGAGGTTGTCTCAGAAGCTCCTTACACTGTCTTCAATTTTTTGGATTCTTTTTGCTTCTTGCTTTTCTGGCTGAGTGTATTTGCTTCTTTGTATTTCAAATCTTTGACTTGATTCTTGCAGTCCTCCAGACTGCTTTTATATCTTTGTATAATATTTTTTATTTCAGTCAGTGTATGCTTAATTTCTAGTTGGTCCTTTTTCATATCCTCGAAGGTCTCGTTCATATCCTCAAAGGTCTCATTAAGTTCATTGGCCTTTTCTAGGAGCTTCTTGAAAAACCTTATAACTGTGGTTTTGAACTCTATGTCCAGTCGTTTTTTTTTTCCTCCATGTCTTTCACATGTGGTAGATGTCCTCTAGGGGACAGTCGCTCAGCCTCCCCAGTTACCTGAGGTGGATACTCTTGCTGCAACCCTTTTTTGGGTTGCACAGTCTTGTTGTAGTTAACCCTAGATTATTGTTGTTAGCACTAGGAGGGTTTGACCTCCAGGACAATTGGCTGTGAGGATCCGTTGTGCTCAGATTGGATGGGTGGTCTCCAGGCTGAGCAGGCATCCTTGATTTCCTGTCAGCTCTTCCCTATGTGGCACCTGGGTCTCTGTGCCTGGTGGTAATGGCTGCACGCACCTCTGAGAGAAAGCTGCCGTTGAGCTCTACCCACTGCCGGACTATTCAGCCTCTCCCCAAATGAGTTTGCACAGCCAAAGTCTCACCCAGAGTTGTAAAACAATGCAGTCCAGTGGTTTACCTTTTTCTTTTTTTTCTCCCGAACAAGAGAGCAAGTCAAAAGTCCTTTCCTCATGCTCACACGCTTCTGCAGTTCCCAAGTTTACATGCCCTCTCCGTAAGCTCTCCGACCTCTACAGCATCCAAGTTTCAGTGTGCTTCCACCTTACTGTCCATTTTCACCCATATGAGTGTGGGTTCCTCGGACCTTGCCCGGAACTGGGGAATCAGTGCTGTGGGACACCTTTGTCTCCCTACCAGTTCAAGAAAACCAGCTGGGTTTGCAGCTGCCTGCCCTTTCCGCTCTCGCACATGGCTCCGAACCTCTGACTCTGCACGTATCCACAACTCTGCCCTCCACCACTCCTCTGAGTCACAGTGTCCCATCTTACTCTTACTTGTGGAATTTCCACTCAGCCAGCTTTCTGGTGATTCTGGATGATGTTCGTTCTGTTGTTAAGTTGTACTTTTGAAATTGTTGTGTGGGGCAGTTAGATAGGTGTTTACCTATGCCACCATCTTGGTTGCCTATATCCACTTTGAATATTTCTTGCCACTCCCACCTGGCAAGCATAGTTTCTGTTGAGAAATCAGCTTACAGTGATATGGCTACTCCCTTGTAGGCAGCCAACTGTTTTTCTCTTGCTGCTTTCAAGATTCTCTCTTTGTCTTTTGCCCTTGGCATTTTAATTATAATGTGTGTTGGTGTGGTCCTGTTTGGATTCCTCTTGTTTGGGGTTCTCAGCAATTCCTGGACTTGTAAGTCTATTTCTTTCACCAGGTGGGGAAAGTTTTCTGTGATTATTTCTTCTAATAGGTTTTCAATATTTTGCTCTCTCTCTTCTTCTGTCACCCCAATAATTTGGATGTTGGTATGCTTAAAGTTGTCCCAGAGGCTTCTTACACTATCTTCATATTTTTGGGTTTTCTTTTTCTTTTTCTTTTTCTAGTTGGGCGTTTTTTGTCTCCTCATATGTCAGATCTTTGGTTTGATTCTTGGAGTCCTTTGATCTACTGTTGAATTTCTATACATTCTTTATTTCAGACAGTGTATGCTTAATTTCTGACTGGTCCTTTTCCATTTTCTTGGCATTCTCATTAAGGTCCTTGAAGGTGTCATCAAGTTTCTTGGCGGTTTTTAGAAGATTCTTGAGTAACCTTATAAATATCCTCCATTTCTTTCATTCGTGACATGTGTCTTTGTCTCCACATTTTGCTGCTTCCCTGTCTTGATGGAGTGAAAGAACTGCTGCCCTACAGACACATCTATGGGGCAGGACCTGCTTCAGTGGGGCTTTGGTGCTCATTGAGTACGCTCCTTGAATGTGTCACTTATGGATATGAGTAGTTGAATTCTGGTGTCATCTCACACTGACCTCTAGACACACTAGTTTCTGGATCTCTAGTCGGATGCAGGCCAGACACTGTCTGAGGTGACCCAGCAGGAGCTATAGGAAGAACTATGGTTCCCTTCTCTTTGCTTGGGGTTTGTTGGTTTTGGAGCTGTCTGAGCTGAGCTGCAGTTTGTTAGATTAAGCTGTGATAGGGCAGGCCATTTATATGAAAATGTTGCCACACACAGTTCAGGCGGGTTTGCAGATTGTGCGGGATGGGGTCTCAGGAAGTCACTAGGCTAGAGTGTAGCAAACAGCGATGGCTGCCAGTTTCCAAGTCCCCATGTCCCACGCCCCTGCGCAGTGAACAATGATTGCTGTGGGCTTCTCTGCAAGAGAGCCACCCTCACTTTCTGACCCAATGGCAGACAATCCAGCTTCTCCCCATAGGAGTCTGGGATGCCAGCATCTCCCCAGAAACTGGAGTTCAGAGTAACCAGAAGCTTGTTTCCCTTTGGGTTGAAAAAAGCAGCACCCAAAGTCACCCAGCTCCAGCCCAGTTTGCAGGCCTCAATGCCTCAGCTTTTCAATGCCTGTGCACATCTCAATGTTCTTTTCTCTTTCATTCTAGTTGCAGAACTTCCACTTGGTTAGCTTTCTCGTTGCTCTGAGTGATAGATGTTTTGTCTTTTAGTTGCAGTTTTGAAATTGTTGTGTGAGGCAGCAGTTTAGGTGTTTACCTATGCCACCATCTTAGCTTCCTCCAACATTGGGTCTCTGTCTCCACACCTCCATACCTCTGCCCTCCGCACCTCCTCTGAGTATCAATGTCCTTTTCTCTTTCCTTCTAGTTGTAGAATTTCCATTCAGCCAGCTTTCCAGTGGTTCTGGATGATGTCTGTTTTGTCTTTTAGTTGTAGTTTTAAAATTGTTGTGCGAGGATGTAGCATAGGTGTTTACCTATGCTGCCATCTTGGTTTCTCTGGATTCTTTTTTTTTTTTTGCTTATACAGTTGGGTGTTTTTTGCTTCTTTGTATTTCAAATCTTTGACTTGATTCTTGCGATCCTCTGGACTGCTGTTAGATCTCTGTATAATGTTTTTATTTCAGTCAGTGTATGCTTAATTTCTAATTGGTACTTTTTCATATCCTCAAGTGTCTCTGTAAATTTATCGGCCTTTTCTAGGAATCTCTTGAAAAACCTTATAACTGTGGTTTTGAACTCTATATCCAGTTGTTTATTTTCTTCCATTTCTTTAGTTTGTGATCTGTTTCTTTGTCTCCGAATTTTGGCTGTTTCCCTGAGTTGATAGAGTGGCTTTGTGTGCTAGGTGTCCTATAGGGCCCAGTGGCTCAGCCTCCTAAGTCACCTGAGGTGGACACATTTGGTGCACCCTTTTGTGAGCTGTGTGCTTAATCTTGTTGTAGTTAAGCCTTGTTTGTTGTTGGTATTACTGGGAGAAATTGGCCTCCAGGATAATTGGTTGTAAGGATCAGCTGTGTCTATGCTAAGAGAATGTCTGTGCTGGAGACGCTCTTATGAGGCAAGACTTGAAAAGCCTCTTTGCTCAGCTTGGATAAGGCTGAGTCTCCAGGCAGAGTGGACAGCAATGGCTTCCCGTCAGTCCTGCCCTAAGAGGCCCCTGGTTCTCAGTGTCCTGCGGTAATTGCTGCAAGCACCTCTGAGAGAAAGCCGCCCTCGAGTTTCACCCACTGCCAGGCAGTCCAGTTTCTCGCCAATTGAGTCTGGGTCCCCAGTGCCTCACTCAGAACTGGAGTTCAGAGCAGTCAGGAGATTTGTCTCCCTCCCACTTGAGAAAGCCAGCCATGTACTCAGTTGCCAGCCCTCTCCATGCGCGTGCCTCCATACCTCTGACTTCTGCAGCTCCTCTGAATCTCAGTGTACTTTTCTCTTTCCTTCTAGTTGTAGAATTTCCACTCAGCCAACCTTCCTGTGGTTCTGGATGATGTCCGTTTCATCTATTGGTTGTAATTTTGAAATTGTTGTGGAAGGCAGCAGTTTAGGTGTTTACCTATGCCGCCATCTTGATTTCTCAAGCATAATCATTTTTTGATGGAGGCTTTAGGGTTTTATATGTACAGTACCATGTCACCTGCAAATAAGGACAGTTTTACTTCTTCTTTTCCAATTTGGATGCCTTTTATTTCTTCTTATTGTCTAATTGCAATGGCTAGTACTCCCAGTACTATGTCAAACAACAGTGGTGAGAATGGGCATCCCTGTCTTGTTCCTGTTCTTAGGGGAAATGGTTTTAATTTTTGTCAATTGAGTATGATGTTGGCTGTGGGTTTGTCATATATGGCTTTTATTATGTTGAAGTATGATTCTTCTATTTCCATCTTGCTGAGAGTTATTATCAAGAAAGGGTGATGGATTTTGTCAAATGCCTTTTCTGCATCAATTGATATTACTCTGAGATTTTTATCTCTCATTTTGTTTATGTGCTATGCCACGTTTATTGATTTGTGGATATTGTACCATCCTTGCATCCCTGGGATAAATCCTACCTGGTCATGTTGTATGATCTTTCTGATGTAATGCTGAATCTGATTTGCTAGAATTTTGTTGATGATTTTGGCATGTATGTTCATGATGGATATTGGCCTGTAATTCTCTTTCATTGTGTTGTCTTTATCTGGTTTTGGTATTAGGGTGATGCTCACTTTATAGAATGAGCTTGGAAGTGTCCCTTCCTCTTGAATTTTTTGGAATAGTCTTAGGAGGATAGGTTTAACTCTTCCTTGAATATTTGGTAAAACTCCCTTGTGAAGCTTTCTGACCCCAGGCTTTTGTTTGATGGAAGCTGTTTGATGACTGCTTCAATTTCTTCCATAGTTATTGGCCTATTGAGATGTTAAGATTTTTCCTGATTGAATTTTGAAAGGTTATATTTTTCTAGTAGTATCTCCATTTTCTCCAGGTTGTCTAGTTCTTTGGAATAGAGTTGTTCATAGTATTTTTTTAACAATCCTTTGTATTTCAGTGGGCTCTGTTGTTATTTTACCTCTTTCATTTCTGGTTTGTTTATTTGGGTCCTCTCTCTCTGATTGTTGAATAGTCTGGCTAGAGGTTCATTAATCTTGTTTATCTTTTCAAAGAACCAGCTCTTGGTTTCATTGATCTTTTGTATTTTTTTTTGTCTCTAAGTCATTTCTTTCTGCTCTGATCTATATTATATCCTTCCTCCTGCTCACTCTGGGCTTCTCTTGTTGCTGTCTTTCTAATTCTTTAAGTTGTAGAGTAAGATTATTTATTACCTTTTTTTTTTTTTTTTAGGTAAGTCTATAGAGCTATAAACTTGTCTCTCAGGACTGTTTTCATTGTGTCCCATAGATTTTGTATTGTTGTGCTATTATCATTAGTTTCCAGGATGTTTTCAATTTCTTCTTTGATCTCCTTGATAACCCAGTCATTGTTAAATAGCATGCTATTCAGCTTCCATGCGTTTGAATTTTTTGGATTATTTTTCTTGTAGTTTATTTCTAATATTATGTCATTGTGGTCAGAGAAGATGCTTGATATGATTCCAATTTTCTTGAATTTGAGGAGACTTTGCTTGTGACCCAATTCAAAATATATGGTCTATTGTTGAATATCCCATGTGCACTTGAGAAAAACATATATTTCGTGCCTTTGGGGAAAAATGTTCTGAAGATGTCAATTAAACCCATCTGCTCTAGTGATTTATTTAGGATTGCTGTTTCTTTGCTGATTTTTTTTGTCTAGAGCAGTGGTTATCAAACTTTCTAATGCTGTGACCCTTAATACAGTTCCTCATGTTGTGGTGACCCCCACCCATAAAATTATTTTTGTTGCTACTTCATAACTAATTTTTTTACTTTTATGAATTGTAATATAAATATCTGTGTTTTACGATGGTCTTAGTTGACCCTGCTAGCGGTTCTAAACCAGTACGTTCTGACCCACAGGTTGATAATTGCTGTTGTAGAGCCTAAGACCATCAGAAAAAATAGATATTTACATTACAATTCATTAACAGATGCAAAATTACAGTTATGAAGTAGCAATAAAAATAATTTTATGGTTGGGGGTCACCACAACATGAGGAATTGTATGTATTAAAGGGTCGTGGCATTAGAAAGGTGAGAAACACTGGTCTAGAGGATTTATCCAGTGATGTCAGTAGTGTATTAAAGTTCTCTACTATGATTGCATTGTTGTTGATCTCTCCGTCGATGTCTTCCAAGAATTTAAAAAAATATATATTTCGGTGCTTCTGCATTAGGTGCATATATGTTTATCAGGGTTATATCCTCTTGTTGTATTGATCTCTTTAGTATTATGAAGTGGCCTTCCTTATCTCTTTTTAAATTGATTTTTAGAACTTTTATTAATTCATATCAGTTCTAGTCAGCAGATATATATTTTTAATTTAATAAATATTTATTGTTCAGATTATTACAATTGTTCCTCTTCCCCCCTCCAAGAGCTCCCCTCCACCTGGTTCCCACCCCACTCTCTGCCCTTACCTTCCCCTCACTGTCCTTATCCATAGATGTACGATTTTTGACCAGTCTCTTACCACACCCCCACACCCTTTTCCCCCCCTGAGAATTGTAAGTCCACTCCCTTTCTATGTCCCTGATTGTATTATATTCACCAGTTTATTCTGTTCATTATATTTTTTATTCACTTGATTTTTATATTCACTTGTTGATAGATATGCATTTATTGTTCAAAATTTTTATCTTTACCTTTTTCTTCTTCCTCTTTTTAAAAAATACCTTTCAACATTTAGTATAATACTGGTTTGGTGGTGATGAACTCCTTTAGCTTTTTCTTATCTATGAAGCTCTTTATCTGACCTTCAATTCTGAATGATAGCTATGCTGGGTAGAGTAATTTTGGTTGTATGTTCTTGCTATTCATCACTTTGAATATTTCTTGCCACTCCCTCCTGGTCTGCATAGTTTCTGTTGAGAAATCATCTGACAATCATATGGGTGGTCCCTTATAGGTAACTAACTGTTTTTCTCTTGCTGCTTTTAATATTCTCTCTTTCTCTTTTGCTCTTGGCATTTTAATTATGATGTGTCTTGGTGTGGTCCTCTTTAGACTTCTTTTGATGGGGTTATGTGCACTTCCTGGACTTTTAAGTCTATTTATTTCACCAGGTGGGGGAATTTTTCTGTCATGATTTTTTCAAATATGTTTTCAGTATCTTTCTCTCTCTCTTCTTCTGGCACCCCCATAATTCTGATGTTGGTACACTTGAATTTGTCCCAGAAGCTCCTTACACTATCTTCATATTTTTCTATTCTTTTTTTTTTCTTTTTGCTTTTCTAGCTGAGTGTTTTTTGCTTCTTTGTATTTCTAATCTTTGACTTGACTTGATTCTTGCGAACCTCTAGTCTGCTGTTAGACCTCTGTATAAAGTTTTCTATTTCAGTCAGTGTATGTTTAATTTCTAGTTGGTCCTTTTTCATATCCTCGAGGATCTCGCTAAATTTATCAGCCTTTTCTAGAAAATTATTGAAAAGCTTTGTAACAGTGGTTTTGAACTCTATATCCAGTCATTTGTTTTCCTCCCTTTCTTTTGTTTGTGATCTGTTTCTTTGTATCCACATTTTCCCTGCTTCCCTGAGTTGGTAGGGTAGCTTTGTGTGTTAGGTGTCCTATATGGCCCAGTGGGTCAGCTTCCCTAGTTACCTGAGGTGGACACTCTTGGTGCACCTTGGTCTATATAGCCTTATTGTTATTCAGTCTTGATTGTTGTTGGTACCACTGAGCAGAATTGACCTGCAGGCCAGTTGACTGTGAGGATCAGTTGTGTCTCTGCTGTGAGAAGTTCTGTGCTGGAGACAGTGTTATGATACAAGACTTACAAAATTGCAAAAGCCTCTGTGCTCAGCTTGGATTGGGCAGAGTCTCAGGTCTGAGCAGATGGTCTGAGCAGACAGTCTTGGCTTCTTGTCAGCCATGTCCTATGAGGCCCCTGGGTATCAGTGTCCCTTGTAATTGCTGCAAGCACCTCTGAGAGAAAGCCGCCCTTGAGTGTCACCTGTTGACAGACAGTCCAGTTTCTCACCCAATGAATCTGGATTCCTTGATTCTCACCTGGAACTGGAGTTCAGTGTAGTCGGAAGCTTCTGTTTCCATCTAGCTAGAGAAATCCAGCAGCACACTCAGCAGTCAGTCCTCTTTGCACTCACTTGTGCACGCACTTCCAGGTCTCTGCCTTTTGTGGCTCACTGAGTTTCTGTGTGTCTTTTTCTCTTCCTGACAGTCCAGACTCCTCTCATATGAGCCTGGGTCCTCAGGTTCTCGCCCAGAACTGGGGTTCAGTGCAGTCAGAACTGGAGTTCAGTGCAGTCGGGAGCTTCCTTCTCCCTCCCGCCAGAGGAAGCCAGCCAGACACTCAGCTGCCCTTCCTCTCTGCATGCATGTCTCCGTACCTCAGTCTTTTGCAGCTTCTCTGATTCTTCGTGAACTTTTCTCTTTCCTTCTAGTTGTAGAATTTCCACTCAGCCAGCCTTCCTGTGGTTCTGGATGATGTCTGTTTTGTCTTTTAGTTGTAGTTTTGAAATTGTTGTACAAGGCAGCAGTTTAGGTGTTTACCTATGCTGCCATCTTGGTTTTTCTCCTTATTTCTTCTTATGGCCTTCACTTTGAGGTCTATTTTGTCAGATATAAGTATTGATACCTCAGCTTTTTTTTCACTTCCTTTTAACTGAAATATGTTTTTCTATCCCTTTCCTTTCAGTCTGTGTGAGTCCCTTGTTCTGAGGTGTGCCTCTTGTAGACAGCATATATATGGGTCATTTTTTTTATCCATTCAGTCACTCGATGTCTTTTGATTGGAGCATTTAGTCCATTTATGTTTAAAGTTGTTATTGATAGGTACTTGCTTATACCCATTTTTATTTTTGTGCCTGTGTTCCTTCTTCCCTTTTTATTTCCTCTTTTTACACCAGTCCCTTTAGCATTTCTTGCATTGCTGGCTTTGTAGTGGTAAACTCTCTTAGCTGTTTTTGGATGCAAAGCTTCTGATTTTCCCTTAATTTTTGAATGATGTACTTGCTTGGTAAAGTATTCTTGGATTCAGTCCTTTTCTTTGCATTACATTGTAAATTTCCTTCCATTCTTTTCTGGCCTGATGTGTTTCTGTTGAGAAATCATTTGATAATTGAATGGGAGATCCCTTATAGGTAATTTTCTGTCTCTCTCTTGCAGCCTTTAAAATTAACTCTTTGTCATGAACATTTGCCATCATAATTATGATATGTCTTGGTGTGGGTTTTTGTATGTTCAATTTGATTGGGACTCTTTGTGCTTTTGTTACTTTTATCTTTCCCACACCAGGGAAATTTTCTGACATTGTTTCCTCAAATAGGTTTTCTAACCCTTGTTCCTCTTCCTGTGGTTCTGGCATCCCTATTATTCATATGTTGCTTTGTTTCATGTTGTCCCATAGCTCTCTTAGGCTCTCCTCCTGTCTTTTAATTTTTTTCGCCAATTGCATTTCAATTTGTGTGTGTGTTTACCTCCCTGTCTTCTAATTCGCTAATTCATTTTTCTGCTTCTCTTAGTCCAGTGATGGGCAACTTTTTGAGCTTGGTGTGTCAAAATTCGCCAAAAAAACCCCGAGCACAACTCGGGTGGTGTGTCACTTGGAGTAAAAAAAACCCCATAATTTCAAGATATTTATAGTTTAAATAACCAAAATGTATAATCATAATACATAACTGTATTTAATAAACAAAAAACCAATTAACTTACCTGCTTAGTGACTTCTTTGTTCATCTGTCAGTCAGTTTCTTTTGTTGGTCTTGATATTATTTAACATGTGGGGTGCCAAGAACTAAGATAAGTGAGGGGAAGAGGGGACTCTTTAACTAACTTGCCTATTAGTGACTTTTTTGTTGCTGAATTTCATTGGCTAATCCTTCAATTAAAGGCTGGTATTTTGAACACTTCAAGCCCAAGCAAGCGCTACTAACTTCATCTGCCAATCTGTTTCTTTTGTTAGTTTTGATATTATTTAATGGTGAGAATAAGGTCTCACAAAAGTACGTGGAGGGAAATTTGTGAGTAAAGCCATTGCTATATTATTCAGGGTGCTAAAAGTGTCTGGTAATCGGTTCCAGGCACTCCAAATTTCCTGTTCATAGTGGCACTCCTCTTGATTCTCCAAGCGGCACCTTTCCAGATTCTCAAGCTTTGACCTCAACTCGACAAACACCTGAGCCCAGATTCTGTCTTAAAATTCTGCAAGTTGCATCTCCACATCATCAATTTGCATCCATTGGAAACCATTTAATTCCAAACTACTGTAGACTACTACATCAGGATACTTAATTATTTTTATGGTCTGTTCTAGGCTTCTAAATTGATTAAATATATCACTGAACTGGTCAAGTAACGAGTCTAAAAACATGCTGGTACATTATATGCAAGGGTTCCATTTCATTTTGTACAGCTGCACTGGCCTTCTCAAAATACTTTGTTACTCTAGGAAAATACTTACAAGTTTTAGTTTCTACATCTCGCGTGAAAATTTTAAGTTTGCTTTCAAAAGCTTTTATGTATCCAAACATAATGTCAATACTTCTGCCAAAAACTTGCAACTTTAAGTTCAGTTCATTAATATGAACAGAGATCTGTAAAAAATATCAGGGTGTTGACCCACTTATCATCATTGAGCTGAGAAAAGTTTCCCAGGTCCTCAAGAAATACCTTAATTTCTTCAAAGCACTCCACAAAGCGCTCAAGAATTTTGCCTCAGCTCAGCCATCTTACATTATTGTACATCAGCAGTCCACTGTAGGTGGAATCAACTTCCAGTAAAAGTGCAGAAAATTCTCGCTTGTGAAGGGGGCGAGAGCTATTGAATGAACTGTTTTTGTAACAACTGACATTAAGTCGTTTAAATGGGTGAATCCTGCCTTTGCACATAAAACCTCCTGATGTGCACCAGTTTTATTTCAGGATATGCAGCATAAAGATGCAATTATTAAGAGAATATCTGAGTTACCACTCAGTAGAAATATCATAAAAGACCGAATAATGAGACTGAACACAATGGATAATACAATGAAAAGGCACAATCAGATATCCAAAAGCTTCTGTAAACAATTTGACAAATCCGACTTTTTCCCCCACCATGTTTGGTGCCCCATCTCTCATCACTGACACAACTTTAGAGATATCAATGCTTAGGTCATGGAATGTTTGTATAACAACCTTACATATTTCGCTTCCTGGTGTACTTGTTGCACTGATACTAACTTTATCAACTCTTCTCTCATTGTGAGACCATCAGAATATTGACCAATAATAGCCAGCTGAGCATTTGATGTGACATCAGTAGTTTCATCAAGAGAGATTGAAATATATTTACAATTACTTATGTCTCTCTTTAATTGATGTTGTTCCTTTGTGTTCAGTCTCATTATTCGGTCTTTTATGATATTTCTACTGAGTGGTAACTCAGATATTCTCTTAATAATTGCATCTTTATTCTGCATATTGTGAAATAGAACTGGTGCACATCTTAAGAGAGTTTCTTTAATAAATTCTCCCTCACTGAGTGCTTTTCCATGATGAGTTATGGAGTGAGCAATGCTCAAACTTGCAGATGTCAAATTCGTAGAGCCTTTTATAAATTTAAGGATGTAATTAGATTGGCTCTTATAAAGGTGTAGCTGCCTGGAAATGTATTCCTTCCTTTCATCCTCCCTTTTTTTCAAGAGCCGGAAATTATTAGTTTCAAAATATTTATATTCCACATTCTGCTTACTACCGTTTCAGTACATAGAATGCAAAATGATCTGCCATTTTTTTCTATTTAGCCATATATCTCGGTCCACGACTCTTGAATGGGTCAGCTACTGCTACTACCACTTCCTTTACTTAACCTTGTTTTTTTGTGTGTGTGTTTTTTTTGGGTTCTTCATCAGGGAGGCTGTATCAGAACATAGAATTATAGATAGCCTGTTCGCCCTGCAGGCAATTAGGGGTTAACTAGCCCAACTGACCACAAGATGGCACATGTAACTGTCTTTTAGGAAAGGGCAGGGTTAATAAGCAGAAATAGGGGTTAATAAGGATGCACAACAGTAATAATGCTGAAATAGAGTCTGTACTATGCTGCAAAATGATGTTCCTTATATAGATTAAGATGGCTGCCACTATTTCTAATGGCGGGAATCGGCACTCATAGCACAGGCCCTCACCTCTCTCAGCCTCCCCCTCACTTATCTCAGTAATGATGGTCAATTAGAAATCCAGGACACCCCAGAACAGTAGATTGGATGATGATTGCTGTGGTTATGTGGTTGCTGATAATGGCAATCAAAAGGCCCCTAGAGATGTGTCCCCTGCAGCATTCTGCTGCTCCCTGCTCCTCCGGCTGGAAGTGAGGTAAAAGATCCCCTTACGGCCTAACCAGAAGTCCCAGAACTAGATGCTCTTTCCCGGAATTCTTTTGTTTTGGCCCACATACCTCTGGCACAGAGTGTCTATACTACACTACAGCAAATGTTTCATCCTCGGCTACTTCACCTAACCGTGCATTAGCAGAGGGTGAAATGTCCTTCTCGGCATGTGGCCCCATACTTCTCTGTATGTGACAGCATGTGGCTTCGAGTATCATCGAAAATGTCTACGCATTTCAATGCTGACACATGTGTCATAGGTTCGCCATCACGGTCCTAGTCTACTGTTGAAACTTTCCATGGTGTTGTTTATTGCAGGTATATCACTCTTAATTTGTTCTTGATTCTTACATAAGTTGTTGATTTTTTCATCCATCTGATTTATGAACTGTATGATCCTTATTCTGAATTCTTTTTCTGACATATTGCATGCTTCTGTTTTACTTAACTGCTTTTCTGGCCATTCCTCCTTTTCTTTCGTTTGAGGGTTTCTTCTCTACCCATTTTTTATCTCACCAATGGATCTACCTGCTGAGTCATGCAGAGGCTTCTCTTTGGGTGGCAGTGGCTCCTTGGATTACGCTTGCTTTGGGTGGTCAACAGCAGTGGTTGCTCCTCAGTTGGCAGTGGCTACTCTGGTGGATGATGTTCGCAGCAGTGGTGGCTCCTCTGGCTGGTGGGGGGAGGCTTCTCACAAGGCTGTTGCTCTTCAGATGGGGGTGAGTTGCTCATGCGGCTGCTGCTCCTTGGATGGGGGCAGGCCACTCACCTGGCTGCTGCTCGTCAGATGGGTGCGAGCTGTACAGGACTGCCACTCCTTGGACAGGAGCAATCTGCTCATGTAGCTTCTGCTCCTCGGACTGGGTGTGGTTTCTCAGGCAACTGCTGCTCCTTGAATGGATGCAGGCTGATCACATAACTACTACTCCTTGGACATGGGCGAGCTGCTCACACAGCTGCTGCTCCTTATATTGGGGCAGGCTGCTCATGTGGCTGCTGCTTCTCAGATGGGGGCAGGTTACTTTCACAGCTGCTGCTCCTCTGACAGATGCAGGGTGCGGTCTGCGCACAGCTGCTGCTCCTTGGACGGGGGCAGACTGCGCAGAGCTGCTCCTCTCTCGTGGGTAGGCTGCTCATGTAGCTGCTGTACCTCAGATGGGGGTGGGATGCTCACATGGTTGCTGCTCCTCAGATGAGGGGGAGGGTGGGAATCAGGCAGCTCACATAGCTGCTGATCCTTGGACAGGGGCAGGCCACATGAGGCTGCTACTCTTTGGCCTGGGGTGGGCTGCTTGCGTGGCTACTGCTCCTTAGACAGGAGCAGACTGCTCACATATCTGCTACTTGCATGATCTCAGTGCCCTGGGCTAAAGTGTTGGACTGGTCAGAGGAGAACATGCTTTGGAACTCACAGGAGCCTGCACCCAGGATGGCTGGAGTCTTGGTAACTGTGGTACCACAGCTGAGGTGGCTATAGAGTCCCAGGTGTTATCTGAGGGCACCCTGGGTGGAGTTGAGGCTGGGCTCCCAGTCACAGCAGCTCGCCCCTTCAAAAAGGTGACATCTCTGAGTCAGCCTCCCGGTACTATTTGCAGATGCTTCCTAATTAGGTGAGCCAGATTAGCCTGCCCCTGAAGGTCCTGTGGGATCTAACTGTGACACACACACACACACACACACACACACACACACACACACACACACTCACACTACACCACACAACCACACACTGCTCTTTTGCTCCCTCCCTCACTCACGCTCTCTCCCTCACTGCTGCTTTCTTCCTGCCTCGGTACTTGTTTCTGGGGTGTTATTGACCTGTTCGTGGATGGAGTTTCCTCTCCAGGTGTTTGGTTTTGTGGCTTTCTCTCTAGCACATTGGCTGGACAGGATAAAATTCTCCTCGACAAGACATGACACAAAGGGAACAAAACACTAATGTACTCATGACACCTATAACCCCAATATAAGTGACCACCTGAGAAAAGAGAATTAGGGAAGAGAAAAGAGAGCACAAATAATATCAAAGAGAAAAACAGATAAGAGATAAAATAAATAGAAAGAAAAAGGAGAATCTTATGTAATAAAGAGGGAACATGCTAGTTGACCCTCACACCATCGCAAAGATGGTGGCACCCACAGTCAATAAGGAGGGAATATGCTAATTGACTTCCCCATCCTCATAGATGGTGGTGCCCATAGCCAATAAGGTGGGAATATGCTAATTGACTGTCCTGCCCTCAAAGAGGGCAGCACCCACAGCCACAAGATGGCAGTGCCTAGTCCTCTCAGCCCCGCTGGGGCAGCACGCATGTGAAAAGACTGGGCCCACCCCCAGGTGTGTCCAGTTGCTCTGCGGGCTTGCCTCCAGAGTTCCCCAGTCCCTTCAGCTCCCAAGCCACCCAGGGTCAGCCTGAGGTGCAGGCAAGCCTTGGTTGGTGGCTTCCCAACTGCCCAGAGCTGGTATGAGGTGCAGACAAACTTTGAATAGTGGCTGCCCAGATGCCCAGGGCTGCCTGAGGCTCACGTAAACAAGGCCAGCTGAGGCTGGCACTGCCTGCAGTGACAGCAGCAGAGGTGTGAAAGGGGCATCACCTTTCCCTGATCACTGGGTTGCCTCCCTCCCCTGATGGCTCCCGGACTGTGAGAGGGGGCAGGCTGGGCTTAGGGACCACCCCCCTCCAGTGCAGGCAGGTGAGCAGTTGGGAGCCAGCAGTCCTGGATTGTGAGAGGGATGTCCTACTGCCCAGATAGACCCGATCCTATCTGGATTGGGCCTAACCGGGCAGTAGGACATCCCTCGAGGGGTCCCAGATTGGAGATGGTGCAGGCTGGGCTGAGGGACATCACCACCCCCACCTCCTGTGCACAAATTTCGTGCACCAGGCCTCTAGTAATAAAATGAAATAAAAATAAAAATGAAAAAGTGAAGTGTCATTCCTTTGGCTGGCTTAAAATCCCAGTCTTCTGTACTGTCTTCAGTTTCTGTTTCCTATTGTTGGGACTGAAGGCCTCTCCTTAGCCCAGGCCCTGTGGACTCTTAGGGACTATTCAGATTTTTCTTTAATCCTTTGTACCATTCGAGGAGTATTCTGGGTGTGGCTGTATTGGTTGCCTGGAGACTGCAGGGAGGGGCTATCTCTTCAGGAGAAAATTGCTGCCTGGGTCCCCTGTTCAGGTATGACTCAGCACCAAACTCACTGCCACTTCTGGACCCTCTCCTCTCCCCAGCTTCTCCCCACACTCCACAAGTCCACACCTTTTCCTGCACCTCAGCCATGGGTGAGTGTCCGTATCCAAAAGGTCCCATGAACTAGGTTCAGAGAAGAAAAGGACAGGACACAGAAAAGGGAAAATGCTGTGCCTCTGGAAGCCCCTCTCCTCCTGGCACTGTGTGGTCTGCTCAGCCCTTCAGGCTGCCCCCTCTGTTGTGACTGTGGACCCAGATCTAGAATCCCCTGCCATCCAACAGTCCTGTGGACCTCCTTTTCACAGTCAGACACTACCTGTCCCCAGGGATGTGGTTTGGTGCTGTGTGGATTCCCTCTGACCCTCTCGGCTCAGAGATCTGGCAGACTCTCCTGCCCAGATCCTTGATTTTACCTTTCTCCAGGGGTCCTCTGCCCTTCCTGGCTGAAAATTTTCTAACCAGCTGAGTCTCTTTTGCCAATTCGGGGTGGGTGTTATTTGTTTCAGCTGCTCATTCTATCTGCTCCAGGACAAGGCTCAGGACATGTCTGTCTATTCTTTCACCATTTTGTTCTCTTCCCCTCCAACATTTTGAGCACTGTGATATATTTCATTTTAGACTAGAGGCCCAGTGCATGAATTCGTGCATGAGTGGAGTCTGGCCAGCCTGGCCCCAATTGGTGGATCGAGGCCAGGCCTGTCGGGAGGCAGAGATAGTAGGAGGTTGGCCAGCTGGCCCACCCTGATCAGGGCTCAATCAAGGCCAGGCTTGCTAGGGGGTGGGGCCATGGGTGATTAGCCAGCGGGCCCTCTCAGATTGGGGTGGAGGTGCCAATGAGGGGTGGGGCTAGCTTTAGGGAGGGACTGTGGGCCACCTCCCAAATGGGGCCAGGGGAGGGGCCATGACAGGTTGGCCATCCAGCCTCACCCCCGATTGGTGTGTGGGGGGGTGGAGATTGGTGTGTGGGGGTGGCAGAGATGGCTGAGGCAAGGGGCCATGGGCTGATCGGGATGGTGGGAGTCCATTGAGGGTGGGGCCAGCTGGGGGGAGGGGCTGTGGGTGATGGGCTGAATGGGGTGGGGCCTATCAGGGCCCAGCAGTGCAGGGGTGGGACATGGGTGGTTGGCCAGCCATCCCTGTCCCTGATCAGAGTGGGGGGTCTGATTGGAGGTGGAGCTGACTGGGGAATGGGCTGTGGTCCAACTGGGGTGGTGGGGGCCCATCAATGGCAGGGCTAGCTGTGTGAGGGGATGCAGGAGGTTGGCCAGCTGGCTCCACCCCTGATCTGGCATTTGCTGGCCATATGGACATCATAGCGACCAGTCATTCCAGTTGTTATGGCATTTCGATCACTGGCTTTATACACACACACACACACACACACACACACACACACACACACACACACATACACACTAGAGTCCCGGTGCACGAAATTCGTGCATGGGGGGGTGGTCGAGGAGGGGGTGTCCCTCAGCCCAGCCTGTACCCTCTCCAATCTGGAACCCCTCGAGGGATGTCTGACTGCCCGTTTAGGCCCGATCTCGGGATCAGGCCTAAATGGGCAGTCAAACATCCTTCTCACAGTACAGGACTGCTAGCTCCAAATTGCTTGCCTGCCTGCCTCCCTGATTGCCCCTAACTGCTTCTTCCTGCCAGCCTGATCACCCCTAACCACTACTCTGCCAGCCTAATTGATGTCTAACTGTTGCCCTGCCAGCCTGTTTGTCCCCAACTTCCCTCCTCTGCCAGCCTGGTCACCGTTAACTGCCCTCCCCTGCAGGCTTGATTGCCCCCAACTACCTTCCCTTGCAGCCCTGGTCCCTCCCCTGCTGGCCTGATGGCCCACAACTGCCCTCCTTTGCAGGCCTGGAACCTCCCACTGTCCTCCCCTATTGGCCATCTTATGGTGGCCATCTTGTGTCCACATGGGGGCAGGATCTTTGACCACATGGGGGCAGCCCTCTTGTGTGTTGGATTGATGGTCAATCTGCATATTACTCTTTTAATAGATAGGATAGAGGCTTGGTGCACAGGTGGGGACCTGCTGGTTTGCCCTGAAGGGTGTCCCGGATCAGGGTGGGGGTTCCCTTAGGGTGTGGGGCAGCTTGGGCAAGGGGCCTATGATGGTTTGCAGGCCAGCCACGCCCCCCAGCAACCCAAGCAGAGGCCCTGGGATCTGGGATTAATTTATGTTCTACAATTGAAACTTTGTAGCCTGGAACAGAGCCAAGCCTTCTGCTTGCTCTGTGTGACAGCCATTTCTGTTTGAAACTTTGTAGCCTATAGTGGAGGCCTACAATAGGGCTGCAGAAGTTTGGCTTTATCCATCACTGGGGCAACCCTAGCCTCTTCTCTCTCCAACTCGTGGCTGCTGCCATTTCTGTTGGAATTATGTATCTTCTATAATTGAAACTTTGTAGCATTGAGTGGAGGCCTAGGCCAGCAATGGCAGGCAGAAAGCTTGGCTTCCTCCATTGCCGGGGAAACCCAAGCCTCCTTCCTGCTCTCAGTGGTGGCAGCCATTTTGGTTGGGGTTTATTTGCATAATTTGTTCCTGATTGGCTTGTGGTTGTGGCTGTGGGCGTGGCTTGATTGGAGGTATGATCAATTTGCATATAACTATTTTATTAGATAGGATAATAAAAGAGTAATATGCAAATTGACCATCTAATAAAAGAATAATATGCAAATTGACCATACCTTTGCCACACCCACAAACCATGCCCACCAGCCAATCAGGAGAAATAAACCCCAACCAAGATGGTGGCTGGCCAAGCTCCACCTGAAGTGCAGCCATGGTGGCCCTTAGGGCAGCTGGGTCCTGTTCGCAGCCCCAGACCCAGCAGGGGATCCAGCCCCCTGGCTGCCTGAACCGCCACCATGGTGGCACTTCCTGTGGCCAGGGGTCTGGATGGCAGCTCCAGACCCAGCCGGGGTTTGGGATCGCAGCCCCAGACCCAGCAGGGGATCTGGACAGCCAGAGGTCCAGATTTCAGCACCAGACCTAGCAGGGGATCTGCACCCCCCGCCGCCCCTCCCACTGCTGCCTGAAGCGCTGCCATGGTGGCGCTTCAGGCGGCTGGGGGTCCAATCACAACCCCAGCAAAGGAGGCCGGACCCAGACAGCTTGGGTTGCTGAGGGGCATGGGTTGGAGCAGCAGAGACACAAACCCACAAGAAACCTTTGGAAAGGTAGATAAACTATCATAACTTTATCCCCCTTTCCACAAGATGAGAAAACTGTCCCTGGGTTACTTAGTGCTGTGGCCAACATCTATCTTTCTACAAACACAGGGTAATGTTATGATCACTCCCAGGAAGGTCTGGTCAGAATATTGTCTCCAGGGAATAAGCTACTGTGGCAAATCATCTGAGAGAGGAAACAAGCTTTTGTTGGGTTTATTCTGAAGGTCAGAGAACATGCCACCCCAACATATGCTGTGTTGTTATATTGATTATCTTGAGCTGCAAATGCTTGAAAAACAGCAGATTCATGTAGAGGATTTCACTCAAGTCTCCTGATCTCCCTAAAATCAGACTCCCCCCCTCCCCCCCCCCCCCCCCCCCCCCCCCCCCCGCAAAGGAGCTTAAATGTTATAGGTCTCCTTGATGGGAGAAGTGTCATCAGGCAAAGAAGACTGACTCCTGTCATAGAACAGGAGACTAGAAGTTGACATCACACCCAAACTTTGTTACAAACTATTTCCCCCACACCCCATTCATCTTTCCTAAATATCACTCACTCTCCTCTAAGAGGCCTATATCTCCTGTCCCCTTTCCCTAAAGAAGAAGGTATTTAAATCTGCATTCTAAGATACCTTGGGGAGTTACTCATTTTTCCCTGGGATCTCCCACATATACACAAGGTACACATGTTAATGAACTTCTGTTTTTCTCTTGGTGATCTGTCTTTCATTACAAGGACCTCCACTAAGAACTCAGAAAGGTAGAGGAAAGCTATTTTTTCTCCTCCATAATTCTATCTCGGGAAATCAAGTCCCCAGCTGAACAATGAGGTTGGCTCAAGTACAAAGCAGTCCCAGCTGATGGGAGAGAAGCTTCTAGGGAGAAATCAATGATATTGGCATCAAAGTGGGGTGGAGGGCACACCCATGATTTCTGGTGGGAGTTTAAAGTGGTTCAACATTTTTGGAGGATAATTTGGCAAATTCGATAGAAATGTTCCAGGTACATCCAAGAGTCTTCTTCTAGGAATCACATCTGCTGAGATACAGCACAAGTGCATAAGCTTTGCTCAGAACCCAGGATGCTACTTCAGGATCCCCTTCCACGATAGGAAATCTTGGGAACAACCTGCATTTTTAGGACAAGGTGGCATCTATACAATAAAAGGGTAATATACTAATTAGACTGAACATCTCTGGACAACCTTCTAGATTTCCTTCCGGACATCCTTCTTGACAAAGCCATGTTGGTGGGGCCAAGGCAGAGGAGGTTAGAGGAAATCAGGCAGGCAGGGGAGAGCAGTTAGGGGGACAAGGTCAGCAAGGGAGAGCAGTTAGGGCAAATAGGCTGTCAGTGGAGAGCAGTTAGGGGGATCAGGCTGGCAGGCAGATGAATGGTTAGGAGCCAGAGATCCTAGATTGGAGAGAGTGTAGGCCAAACTGAGGCAACCCCCTTCCTGTGCACAAATTTTGTGCACTGGGCCTCTAATACACACACACACACACACACACACACACACACACACACACACACACACAAGACAGGGTGCACAAAATTTATGCATGGGTGGGGAGTCCCTCAGCCCAGTTTGCACCCTCTCCAATCCAGGACACCTCAGACATCCCTTTCACAATCCGTGACCGCTGGCTCCTAGCTGCTCACCTGTCTGACTGCCTGATTGCCCCTAACCACTCTGCATGCCTCCCTCATTGCCCCTAACCCTTCTGCCTGCTGGCCTGATCACTCCTAACTCCTCTGCCTGCTGGCCTGATCGCCCCCAACTGCCCTTCCCTGCCAATCTGATCACCCCGCCTGCTTTCCCCTGCAGGCCTGATTGCCCCTAATTGCCTCTGCCTCAGCTTCTGCCACCGTGGCTTTCTCCAGAAGGAGAACCAGATGACCAGAAGATGTCTGGTAGACCCAGTCTAATTAGCATATTACCTTTTTATTAACATAGATTATGAGAATCAGTAATATTTCTCCATTAGCCATGATATATCTCCAGGACATTTTCTAGTATTGAGACTATTGATGTGTTGTTCTTGATTTCAGGGCATAATCCAGAAGGTGACATCACAGATAGAAGACCAAGACATTGGGGTATTTACCGAAGAATATGTAACAATATGTCTGAACAAGTAAGTTCTGGCATTCATCCTTCATCCCACAAGCAACAAAGTGGAGATTCAGCAACAAGTGATGCTCACATGGACACCCAAGTAAGATAGTAAGTGACCAGATAGCATGGCTAAAATGCACCGCCAATGAAATACATAACCTTGGAGTTAAATATGTCATTCTTCTCTCCAACCAGGAAGAATGAGCAATGATAAGATCAAGTTAATCATTCAGAAAACTTTATTTTAGCTGAGGTATCAATGGGGGTGAACATGTATAGAAGACTTTCTGAGTATATATCAGCTACTTTCTCTCCTCTGCCCCGCAGTGTTCCTTATGCCATTCCACGCTGTCATTGGAGAGGTAATTTTCAGGAACGAATCCAAACCCATATTAACAAGGAAACAGAGCAAAATCCTCCAGACACAAAAATCAAGGCGAAGAAGCAGGACGAGACATCAGGAAGCTGGTTCAAGATCACAGTGAGTATCCTAGAAAAGTGGAACTAATATGTAGAATGTGAACAGAAGGAGCTGTGTTGGACTCGTGTCGAAAAGTTAGATACCTTTTGGGGGCATAGGTGTTGGCAATGTGACTTTTTATTAGTAGGAGTTAACATCCTAGGTCAGTGGTCAGCAAACTCAGTCAACAGAGCGTCAAACCACTGTGCTAGGTCATCTAAGGGCAGACTTAGAGAAGCAATGTAAAGAAAACAGACTGATTGCGAGGAGGATGAGACAGGTAGTCTAAAAGCAAAGGAGGAAACTACTGCCACGGAGATGGAGCAACTCCATACCTGAAGGTACAGTTTGGCCCAAGCTGAATGCAATAGGATGTTGAGTCCCTGGGGTCCTTGTGAGAGATTTAGGCTAAGTCTGCCTTAGGTAGGATCTCTTAGAACTTTATAAATAAAGGAAGTACATGTTAAACATTTTAAGTTGATTATTTGAGGAAATCTATTTCAATGGAAAGAATGATATGTAGGGAATTCATGTCTGGTACAAAAGTTAGCAATAATGGATACTATCCTATCTTAAACAATTGTTTTAAAGACTGAAAAAAATTGAAAAGAAAGCCTGGTTGGGTTTAGATCCCATTATGTCAATCTTATCTCCTATCTTTTCTTTGGCTCCTAGATTCCATTCGGCATAAAATATGATGAGAAGTGGCTGCTGAATTTGATTCAGAAGCAATGCAGTACCCCCTTTACTCCAGTCGAAGTAAGAGTACAATAAGATGAATGAGAAGTAACAGGGCCGATGAGCAGTGGCTCTGGTCTCATATTCTGTTCCTCTTGTCACTATCCCTATAGTTTCACTATGAGAAAATGCAGGCCCACTTCTTCGTTGAGAATGCCAGTATTGCCTTTGCATTGAAGAATGTTAGTGGCAAGATTTATGATAAGAATAATGAGAAGGTACGTGTCAAAGTCATGACTAGGACTAGCTAGGGGCAAGAGGGCAGGACATGGGCAAGGGTTTGCTTAATCCCAAGGCTCAGATTTCCTGGTGCTTACCCAGCCCCTCTTGTGTTCTCTGCAGATATCTATCTTTGTCATCCCCTCTAATGCGCCCCAGGATGTTCAGAAGGAGCTGAAGTCAGAAAAGGAGGATCAGATAAAGGTAATGCAGACCCCAGATTAGTTGTGCATCCATATCCAGACCCACTTTTTCTACTCCACTACCTCACAGTCAGAGCCACTGAACCCCATAGGGTGATGACAAGGGACAGTGAAGTGGGTTTGTTAGAAAAGGGATGGACTGGGACTACAGGCATCTTGGCTCTCTTTCTCTGGTCTATGTGGTTCCTTCCCATAATCACAGGTGAAGTCAGCAGAGGAATTGGACCAGGGAAAAGGACTGGAGCCAGAAGACATGAATGCAAAAAGAAATCCCTTATGTACCACCTTACCAGATAATTTAAACAACGTAAGGTTAGTTGTACCCTCTTTTACTGCTGGTGAGCCTGACCTACTGTTGATAGTATATGTTTTCAGAGGCAGCAAACAGGTCTTCTGGGAGTGTTATAAACCCTCCACTCTCTTTTCTGTGTCCTTCACCTGTGCTTAGAGGTATCCTTTCCTTCCTCTGATCTGCTCACCTGTTCTCCTGGTCTGGGGTCAGTTTCCCTACTCTGAACCCAAACTTATCCAGCATGCCCTCCTAAGATTGTACTCCAGAAGCATGATATGCCCTCATCACCAGTACTAAGTGTGACCAGTCTTGGGTCAGATGCTGGTGACCTGGAATGGGAAAGGTCCTCCAATACAGGTCCTCATGTTGAGACAGGTCTTCCTATTCTGTGCTGAGAAGGACTACCCTCCCCTGCCCTGAGAGGAGCCCTCTTTCCTTTGATCCAAAAGAGTCTCTTTGCCAAACCCAGGCAGACATGGGTACTGCCCTATGTTAAGGGCTGAAGTCCTGGGTGGCTGCTGTCATGACATTAGTTCTTCTGGAACAATGCCACGAATTGGGCTCTCCTCGAGAAAAACCAGGTTTCCCTGAGTTAAGAGGCCAGAAGTGAGCCACCACCAGTGAGCAGAAGGCTTCTGGAGGCAGCAGTGGAAGGCAGAAGGCAGAGTGGTTTGAGGAGACAGAAGGACAGTCTTCTCATGGGCACTGCTCCTCCCTCCATACATTATTTCAAAATGCCTGGTTCTTCAGAGGAACCCTGAGTAGCCTGACACGGGTAGGATTCCTCAGAAAAGAAACCAACTAAGATAGGCACAGGTACACAGTGGTCCATGAGGAGAAAAGGTAGTGATCATAAGAGGGGACCACACATTCCCCCACCCTAAGCTGAGCTGGGCCTGATCTTTTCTTTATTCCTTCTGGGGAAAGTCTCCTGATCCCATGGTTGATGTGTTTCCCATGCCCAGTTAAGACTCTCACAGGTGTCAAAGGCTCAACTAATATCCCATGGGCCCCAGGTCTAACATGTTCAAGTTTTTCATTCCTAACTGGGATCCCAGGACACAATAGTGGCAGGTGTGGGAAAAGTATACAGCTCTAAATGCTGCTCTTTATGTCACTGGAGAAGGAAATCAGGGCATCTAGATGGGAGCTACCTATCAGAATGGAGAAGGAGTGGGGTTAGAGTAGGAGGGAGGGTGAGTGCTCTTCCCATCTATCAGTCCCAGGTCCCTGGAAGGCTTGCACACTAGAGTATAGCTGGGCTATATGTCTGGTGTAGGTTTGCTTGCTCCAACAAGGCAAGGCTGCTCTGCAAATTCAGTTACATTTCTGTTTTGTCTTTATTTTGGCAGCTCCATCCTAGAACTGTTCCCCAAATTATTATGCCTGGTAAGTGTATTTCTCCATGACTGACACTTTAAGTGGTACAGACACTTCCCACAACCTGCTCTGAACCTCTTTAGGTCTGGCTCAAGTTACATTTTTGGGTCTGACCCTTAATCCTCATTGGTGGATTGACCCATGTGGGAATCTGACAAAGGCGCTGAAAGTTCTCCACAGGCTCCAAGGCCCCCATGATGCTGGTGCAAGTATATTCCTGCTCATGGAATTTTCAGGACTCTTCTGCATCTGACTTCTGACCTTCACCCTCTCCTGGGTCTTTCCTTTTCCTGGTCTTTCAGGTGGTACTGGTCTGCAAGGCTGACTTCTTCTTACTTCCCCAGGATGGCCAGGAGCCACACCCACTAACTAATTTTGCTATTGAAGCCCACAAGAATGTACCATCCTGCAAGGTGAGGAGGGGAATCAAGCAGGGTTTTAGGTGGTGAGTGAAGATGGAGTATCATCTGTGGTCCTGAGGACTGTTGTGATTTCAGGAAAGTTTCTTTGGATCTGACCCACTGAAGAGTCTAGTCTTGCAATTTCTACAACAGTACGTACTCCTGGAAACACCAGGAATCTGGGGTCTGGGACTGCTGTTTGGTCTCTCACATCTCATTTGGGGCCTGGTTAACAAAGCAGCTTGTCCCCTTTGCTCCACCACAGATATTACTCTATCTATGACTCTGGAGACCGGCACTGTCTCCTCTGTACTTATCATGACAAAGCCTGCTTCTCCCTGACCATTTCTTTCAATCCCAAAGAGCCAGCTCCGTGAGTATCACAGCTCAAACTCTTTTTTTCTGGGGGATGAGGTATCTCATTAGCAGAAACCAGTCAGCTCATGGAAACACCCTCATGGCCAGACCTCCACATCCTATTTGTCTTTTTCTCCTAGAAGCAGCTTGTTTGAGTACTTCAAAGATAACAGGAATATGAAGAACCTCAAGGATCCCAGTGCGTGTGGAATGGGGAAGATTAGGACGAGAAAGGGGGCATGAAAGGTCTCTCATAGAGCCCAGAGAGTGGCAACATTGATCTTTGCTGTCCTTCCCCTTCAGACCTGCGTTTTCAGCTGCTGAAACATACAAAACATGACATTACATGCACCCTCTCTGTGTTGCCCAAAACTCAGCATGACCTCAAGTCTTTTGTGGTGGACATATTGTTCCAGTCGGTGAGCACCTGCTTCCTCCCTCGGACAGGCCCAGAAAGATGCAGGTGGTGGGAGCTGTAGATGGTGACTGAGCACCTGTGTTCCTCCCTTTCAGGAAAAGATGATCTGCTTCTGTGTCAATGGAGTGTTCAAGGAAGGTAAGTACCTATAGAGTTCCCTCCGTAGGTCCCCCACTGCTCCCTCCCCCTTGCTGGTATCCCTCTCAGAACTCTCTCAGTTTCCTGTCAGCCCTGTACAATTCAGTAGTTGGGAACACAGATATGGGGTTTGATGGCTGCCATCCCAGATCCTGACTGTGAGAACTTGGGCCCATTATTTAACCTCTTATTTTCCTCATTTATGAAATGGGACTAATAATACCTACTCCTGGGATAGCTGAAAACAATGAATTAAATGAACTTGTGGGTTGGTTGTTCTAGGGCCTGGCACACAGTAGGGATCACGTTAGTGGGAAGAGATTGCTCCTGTGGTTGCCCTCCTCATTCCTGACACCTTCAGTCCCAGTGAACAGTTGTCCCCTTGAGAATTAGTATGAAGTCCCACCCTGACTGGGATATTCTGTGTGAGCATGTGAAATGGGTACAACTCCAACATGGTATTGTTGTTTGTTGTTGTTGAAGTGGAAGGAAGGTCTCAGGGTTCTGTGCGTGCCTTCACCAGGACCTTCATCACTACCCCTGCCAGCGATTCCAGGTGAGTGTTTGCTCTGGGTGGGAACATACAGCCCAACCTGGGCTCAGGGCTGTGGGAATGTGACGGTGCATGTTCTCAGGGTTTTCTCAGTGTTGTGGGAAGCCAGCAGGTTGATCTGAAGAACAGTCCTGCATAGGGGTTAAGAGCTTGGGCTCTGGAGTTAGAACACCGAAAGTGTTTCAGGTTTCTTTCAGGTTCTCTTCATGGTGCCAACACTCACTAGATTTGTACCTGAGTGGAATCACATGCCCCTCTCTGTGACCTATGTCTTCTTCTGAAAATGAGATTAAACTGTTCTCTCTCTTGGGCTGTTTCACTGAGGAGATGCAATGGGGCTAGGGGTACAAATCTGGTCAAATAGGCAATCTCTCCCAGGGTTAGGATGTGGGAAGGTAAGAGGAATCTGGGGAGCAGATACAAGTGGGTATGGGAAAAATCTGGTTGCTGAGTGGAAATGGAAGCAGAATAATTGTTGACAGTGTGGGGTTGTCTATCCATCAATTGTCTGAGGGCTCATTTTTCTCCAGTCTATGCATCATGAATGATGAACTGTTTGTGAGGGACGCCACCCCTAACATGACTCACAGTGTGCATTCTATAGAAGTGCCTACACCCACCACCAGCTCCGTGACCACCCTCTCCCAGGAGCAGCAAGAAATGGTGCAGGTTTTCTCCACCAAGTCTGGAATGAACTTCCAGTGGTCTCAGAAGTGAGTGTTGCGTGTGCATGGGGATAGGATGGAGCTGGGATGAGCAGAGAAGTGAATAATAGAAACTTGAAGGTAATTTGTTTGCTCATTTATTTCATCTGTCCCTCTGAACATTTCTCTCTCATTGCATATAAGCAACACAGTTGTTTTGAACAGGTATGTATTCCTTTATGAAATTCTTTATTTCTTGGACCTCATTGTTTTATTGACACATTTGGGTTTCAGGAATTTTTCCAACATAGAGTTTATTTTGTTGCATATGTAAATGTGGAGGCATATTTTTCACATAATTTATGAAATGGCAGGATGTTATCAGATTGTTTTCACTTTTGTCCTAATATATGTCTTCTGTCCTTCCTCCTCCCCAGGTGTCTTCATGATAACCACTGGGACTACACTAGAGCTGTACAGGTGCTCGCTCTGTACAACGTGAGTTCTGGGAATTTGGGCCAAGTGAGTAAAGAATGGATGGCCTGGGGATGAGACTCAGGGCTCCTGGCTGTACTAATCTCCCAATTGGCTTCCTTCACTTCCTCCAGGCCAAGTACAAGATCTCAGAGGAGGCCCTCCCACAAGCTGATCCTGGATCCTAAGAACACTGCCTCACCAAAAACCCCTTGGGTGTCATCATCTTCACCCTCATCATCTTTGTTATGTTTTTCCTCCAGTCTTACTATATTCCTGTTATTGAGCCAGGAGGTCTGGTTGGAGCTAGTAAGTCAATGTTTAAGTGACACTCATCCACCCAAAGGGCTGGTTGTTTTGTGTATCTGTCCCTTCCAGGAATCCTGATTCTTTTCCTAATAAAGAATGACATTGCATATTATGTCCTGCAAAATCCATTCAAGTCTAAATACGTTCATTGGTCTAGAGAGGAGGAAAGGGAAAGTCAAAGATGGTCAATGAGTACCTGGAGAACAATATGGTAGAGACTCAAATCCTGGATCCTTCTACAACCCAGGCTATGTATGTCCCCAAGGTTAGATGGCTTCTGAGGTAGTGTGTTCTGTTACTCTGGTAGATCTGGGGGGGGAAGTAGTTCCCCTAGTACAGTGGTTGGCAAACTGCGGCTCGCAAGCCACATGTGGCTCGAGCCGCGGTTTGCTGCTTTGTTGACTAATGACCTAGCCTCTCAATTCAAATAATGACAGGCTGTTGTTCCTTGTGATTAAGCCCCTATTCCAGTGGTCGGTAAACTCATTAGTCAACAGAACTGCAAACCATGGCTCTCGAGCCACATGTGGCTCGTGAGCTGCAGTTTGCTGACCACTGCCTAGTATATTAGTCCAATATTTTTAGGCAGAAAACAGTATTTCCTTCTTAGCCATACAAATCTATTCAAATTTAAAAATAATTCCCTTGGAGCCAAAACTGGTTTGACTCAGTGGATAGAGCGTCAGCCTGTGGACTGAAAGGTCCCAGGTTCAATTCCGGTCAAGGGCATGTACCTTGGCTGCGGGTATATCCCCAAAGGGGGGTGTGCAAGAGGCAGTTGATTGATGTTTCTCTCTCATCAGTGTTTCTGACTTTCTATCCCTCTCCCTTCCTCTCTGTGGAAAATAAATAAAATATATTAAAAAAATAAAAAAATAATTCCCTTGGGGACAACCACTGTTAAAGAGCAGTAAAAACCTAGGAAGAAAAAAAATGTTATCATTTATGACTGATACTGGAGTAATATCCCTGATATATAAAGAAATCAGTAGAAAAAAGGAACTGATATTAAAGCATAATTCTTATTAAAAGCTATAAAAATGCCCTATGAAAAGCTATCCAACCATAATTACCTACTTAGCCAAAACTGTGAATCCTATAAAATAAAGAGCTAATATTGCTAATTAGACCAAATAGCAGAACTACCATCTGGAAGAGCTTCTGGACGAAGCTGGGGTCGTGAGGGCCGAGCCCCTTGCACAAATTTTGTGCATTTGGCCTCTAGTCCTATCTAATAAAAGAGTAATATGCAAATTGACCATACCTCTGACCAAGCCACACCCACAAGCCAATCAGGAGCAAATAAAGCCCAACCAAGATGGCTGTGGCCACTGAGAGCAGGAGGGAGGCTTGGATTTCCCTAGCAATGGAGGAAGCCAATCTTTCCACCTGCCGTTGTCAGCCTAGGCCTCCACTCAATGCTATAAATTTTCAATTATAGAAGATACATAAACCCCAACAGAAATGGCAGCAGCCATGGAGCTGGCTCGAAGAGGATAGGGTTGCCAGGTGATGGAGGAAGCCAAGCTTCTGCAGCCCCAGATCCTAGGCCTCCACTCTAGGCTACAAACAAAGTTTCAATTTTAGAATTTAAATAAACCCAAACAGAAATGGCTGTCACCATGGAGCGAGCAGAAGGCTTGGCTCCACTCCAGCTACAAAGTTTCAATTGTAGAACATAAATTAATCCCAGATCCCAGGGCCTCCACTAGGGTCGCTGCGGGGTGTGTCCGGCCTGCAAACCACCACAGGCCCCTTGCCAATGCTGTCCCATGCCCCAGGGGAACCCCACCCCTGATCTGGGACACTCTTCAAGGCAAACCAGCTGGCCCCCACCCATGCACTAGGCCTCTATCTTATCTAATAAAAGGGTAATATGCAGATTGACCATCACTTCAACACACAAGAGGGCTGCCCCCATGTGGTCAAAGATCCTGTCCCCATGTGGACACAAGATGGCCACCACAGATAGCCAGCAGGGAATGGCCATTTGGAGGTTCCAGGCCTGCAAGGGAGGGCAGTTGACGATGATCAAGCCTGCAGAGAGGGCAGTTAGGGGTGACCAGGCCAGCAGTGGAGGGAAGTTGGGGACTAACAGGCTGGCAGGGGAGTAGTTAGACATCAATTAGGCTGGCAGGCAGAAGTGGTTAGGGGCAATCAGGGAGGCAGGCAGGTGAGCAGTTTGGAGCCAGCAGTCCTGGATTGTGAGAAGGATGTCCGACTGCCCGTTTAAGCCTGATCCTACTGGGGTTGGGCCTAAACAGGCAGTCGGGCATCTCTCGAGGGGTCCCAGATTGGAGAGGGTGCAGGCTGGGCTGAGGGACATCCCCCGCCTTCCGTGCACGGATTTCATGCACCGGGCCTCTAAAATTGAAATAAAATGGAGACAAATTTTACTAAACGAAAGAAGAAACCTAATAGCTGTATATTTTTTGAAAAACATGTGCATTATAATGCTGTGTTAGTTTTTTAGATCTTCTTTAACAGTACCACAAAATGGATGGCTTAAAAGAACAGAAATTGCACTGGCCTATGTTGCTCAGTGGTTAGAGCATTGACCCACAGACCAAAGGGTCATAGGTTTGATTTCTGGTCAAGGGCACATATCTGGGTTACAGGTTCCATTCCAAACCTCAGTCAGGGCCTTTGGGGAAGGCAACAAATCAATGTGTCTCTCTCACATTATTGATTCATTCTCTCTCTCTCTCTCTCTCTCTCTCTCTCTCTCTCTCTCTCTCTCTTCCCTCTGTCTCTCCCTCTCCCTCTCTGTCTCCCTCTTCTTCTTCCTCTCCCTCTCCTTCTCCCTCTTTTTCTCTTTCCTGCCTTCACTCCCTCCCTCCACTCTCTAAAAAGCAATGGAAAAAAACTCCCTCTGGTGAGGATGAAACCACACACACACACACACACACACACACACACCAGACATTTATTCTCTCACTGTCTTGGAGGTCAGAAATCAAAATTCACAGTGCCATGGTCCTATAAAAACTCTAGAGGACAGTTATTTCTTGCCAATGTTAGCTTCTGGTTGCTCCTGTTTTCTGACTTGTGTCAACATAATATTATCTCATCCTCCATCTTCACATGATCTACTTTCTTACCTGGATCTCTGTTTCTTTTCCTTTCTATCTCTTATAAAGTCAACCATTATTGGACTTATAGTCCCCTCTAAGCCAGGGTGATTTAATCTTAAGATCCCTACTTTAATTTTATCTGAAAATACCTTTATTCCAAATCAGGTCACATTCTGAGGTTCTGGATGGTCATATCTTTTAGTTTACTAGTCTACTCTCATTCCTCCTCCCCCTCCCTCAAATTCACACCAATCCCATGTAAAAAATACACTCACCTCATCCCACCTTCACTAAAAGTCTTAATGAATTCTAACCTCAATTCTGAGTAAAATATTTCATCTCAATATCAACTCTGAAAGTCCCAAATCTTATCATCTAAATCAGGTATGGGTGAAACTCTGGCTATGATCTATGTGCAGATAAAACTTGTCTCTATCTGTGGAACTGTAAAAACAAAAACAAAAATTCTGTTACAAAATACAGTGGTGAAACAGGCATATGATGTACATTCTCATTCTAAAAATAATATTAAAAGGATTTAAAAAGTCACTGGTCCCAAGCAAGTTTGAAACCAAGCAGGGTAAATTATGTTAGGATTTAATACTCAATAATCATTCTGTGTGGCACCATGCTTTATTATCTAGGCCCTGACTTCTCTAGACTCTGCTTTTGTAGCTGTGTCTTTGTCCTCAGACTTGATCTTTTTCCTTTTTTAAGTCATTTATTCATATATTCATTAATATGTTGTCAAATTCAGTTTTTTTATACTATTCTTTGTATTTCTTAAAGTATGTCTCATGTTAGCAGCTAAGTAGCTCTATCAACCTGTTTCTTATCTGTAGAATCCCAGAAGTCTGACAACCTTCTTTCATTTTGTCCCTCCTTTGTTGCCTTCAGGGAAAGCTGGCAGCAATTTTGGTTGTATAACATTTTTCTCAAAAAATGTCTTCTATGTATGTCCAGAGGATTCATGCCATCAGGCAAGAGGCTTCTCCACAGATATTTCCAGGACAACCTCATTTCTATTCCTGGATTCTGCTGAGAGGATTCACGGGATCCATTACACACACATCTAATGTCTTCAGCAAAAGGTGTTCAGTCAGACTCTTGGCTCTTTTTTCAAAAACACACTTAAAAATATTATGCAACCTAAATAAGCTAAGTATTCTCCAAATCACCAAGTGCTGGTTCCTTTTTACTTTGTAGTTCTTTCCTCAATTTAATTCTTTCATTTTGTACTCTAAACAGCAGGAAGAAATGAGGCTCTTTACTGTAAACAGTTGTTTGGGTAAGAAACATCCAAACTGTGAAGAAGGTTTATGAGTTTATTTAAACTAAATAGAGGATATGCCTGGCAGCAAGATCGAATTATGTACCAAGAGGTCACCAGTTAAATTCCTGGTCAGGGCGCATGGCCAGGTTGCAGGCTCAATCCCCAATAGCGGGTGTGCAGGAGGCAGCCCATTGATGTTCCTTTCACACTGATGTTTTTATATCGCTCTCTCTCTCCCTTTCTCTCTACAATCAATAAAGACATCTTTTTAAAAGATATAAAGATATATAAAAGACCTAAATGTAAGTTATGAAACCATAAAAATCCTAGAAGAAAACATGGGCAGTAAAATCTCAGACATCTCATGTAGCTGTATTTGCAGATACATCTCCCAAGGCAAAAGAAACAAAGGAAAGATTAAACAAATGCTATTACATCAAACTAAAAAGTTTCTGCACTGCAAAAGAAACCATCAACAAAATGAAAAGAGAACCCACTGGATGGGAAAACATATTTGTCAATGATACAGCTGGTAAAAGGTTAATTTTCAAAATACATAAACTACTCATACAACTCAACAAAAGGAATATAATACAATTTAAAAAATGAGAAAAATGCCCTAGTTAGTTTGGCTCAGTGGATGGAGTGTCAGCCTGTGGACCAAAGGGTCCAGGTTTAATGCTGGTTAAGGGCACATGCCTGGGTTGCAGGCTCGGGCCAGCGTGCAGGAGACAACCAATCAATGACTCCCTCTCATCATTGATGTTTCTATCTCTCTCTTCCTCTCCCCTTCTGAAATAAATAAAAATATATTTTAAAAAATGGGAAAAGGACCAGAATAGATACTTCTCCAGAGAAGATATACAGATGACCAATAGACATATGAAAAAATGCTCAAAGTCACTCATCATCAGAGATGCAAATTAAAATGACATTGAGGTATCACCTCACACCTCCACAAAAACTACCATCAATAAATCAACAAACAGCAGAAACCGGTTTAGCTCAGTGGATAGAGCATCAGCCTGCGGACTGAAAGGTCCCAGGTTTGATTCCGGTCAAGGGCATGTACCTTGGTTGTGGGCACATCCCCAGTTGGGGGTCTGGAGGAGGCAGCTGATCAATGTTTCTCTCTCATCAATGTTTCTGATTCTCTGTCCCTCTCCCTTCCTCTCTGTGAAAAATAAATAAAATATATTTCTAAAAAATAAATCAACAAAGAACAAATACTGGGAAGAATGTAGAGAAAGGGAACACCAATACATTGTTGGTGAGGATGCAGACTGGTGCAGACACTGTGGAAAACAGTTTGGAGTTTCCTCAAAAAAATTAAAAATGGAACTGCTGTTTGACTCAATGATTCCACTTTTGAAAATATATCCTAAGAATACCAAAACACTAATCAGAAAGAATACATGCACCACTATGTTCATAGCAGCATTGCTTTCAATATCTAAGATCTAGAAACAGCCCAAGTGCACATTAGTAAATGATTGGATAAAAGCTGTGGAACATTTACACAATGGAATATTACACAGCTGTAAAAAGGAAGGATCTTTTAGCCTTGTTACAGCATAGATGGACCTGGAGATTATTATGGTAAGCAAAATAAGCTAGTCAGAGAAATACAACTATCACAAGATCTCACTCATATGTAGAATCTAATGAACAAAATAAACTGATGAACAAAATAAGTCCAGAGGCATGGAGGCTTGAAACAGACTGACAGATCTCAGAGGGAAGGTGGGGTGTGGGAAACAGGAAGGGATTAACCAAAAAACATATATGCATATATGCATAGCCCTTGGACACAGACAATAATGTCCTGAAGGCCTGGGGTGAGTGGGGGCTGGATGAAGGGGAGCAAAGGAGTGGGGAGGGGAGGGGACATCTGTAATACTGTCAACAATAAAAAAGATATAAAGATAGTCACAACCAGATTTGGTTACTAATAGAATATGAGGGACAATGAAGAAGGGACAATGGCTAGATTCTGGGTTGGCCAATGAGTGAATACTAAGGTAGGAAACAAAGGAAAAATAGACGGGTCTAGGTGAGAATAATTTACATCAGAAAGAGTGAGACAGTATCTAGAGAGACTTTTAATCTTTTTTGGGGGGTGAGAAATCACAGCACCTTTTGAGAATCTGCTAAGAAGCATGCTCCCTCTCCCTTAAAAAAAAAGTGAATATATTACTGCTACCACCCTCACATAATTTTGAATAACATTTACTGGTTTCCACAGACTTCCATGTTCACAATGCCTAATTTAAGGTTACTTGGGATGGTCTGCAGAGAATATTCCTCAGGCCCTTTCATAAATAAGGAAGTACCAGAATGGGTATGGAATGGCAGATAGTGATTCTCCAGCAAGGCTAGGTTCTTCTTAAGTGCCCCGGAGGCAAGGAGGTTAGGGTGAGGATCCCAGCCATCTCCATTTCCTAAGCCAGGTGAGAGAAAGCAGAAAGATCTGAGAGAGGCCTCTACCTGGACAAGGTGAAAAAGAAGAGAGAGCAGGCTGACTGGGGAGGCTCTTCCCCTAGCAATCACTTATCTATGATTCTTGGAATACCCCACCACCAGATGTAGAAGAGGCCCATCTGATTTCCAGTATGAGGACAGACCCCTGCCTCCATTATGTATCTGGGAAATGAATCACTAGGTGGGAATTTGGGAAAGAAAGAAGGAAACCCAAAGATTTGCTCAGGTCAATACCTTGGTCACCTCTCCATCCCTATAATAGGAGTAAGTAACAGTCAGGAGTATGAATGTAGGGAATGAGAGGCTCTGAAACAAGCATGTCAAACTCAAAGGTTAGCACAGGCTAAATAAACAAGGTGTAAGTTAATGTGGGCCACAAAAAACCAAAAGCTTCAATTTTCATAGAAATTTAGGTTTATTTCCATAGAGACATGCTGAATACAAAGGGCTGAAATAAATGAGTCATTGTTAACATAAAATAATAGAACATTTTAATAAAAATTAATATTTTCTTGAACATTAACTTACCAGATACTGAATAATTGCACAAATTAATAATTGTGACACAAATAAACCTATTTTTCTTGTTCTCCAAAAGCGAAATATTTTCTGTTGTGCACACCAAACAAGTCAGTCCAAAACTAATGACATGGCAATCACCTGCTAAAATATTTGCTGCTAGTATTAGTGGATAGAAATGGTGTGCTTGCACATAAGGCGAGTAAGGGAAGTGAATGCAACACAATTATAGTAATTAGTCATTAGCAAACGTTGTAGTTCATTATTAATGACTAGAGGCCGGGTGCACGAAATTTGTGCACGAGGGCAGGGGATGTCCCTTAGCCCAGCCTGCATCCTCTCCAATCTGGGACCACTCAAGGGATGTCCAATTGCCCGTTTAGGCCAGATCCCAGTAGGATCTGGCCTAAACGGGCAATCGGACATCCTTCACACAATCCAGGACTGCTGGCTCACAACTGCTCACCTGCCTGCCTCCCTGATTGTCCCTAAATGCTTCTGCCTGCCAGCCTGATCACCCCCTAACCACTACCCTTCCAGCCTAATTGATGTCTAACTACTCCCCTGCCAGCCTGTTTGCCCCCAACTTCCCTCCTCTGCCAGCCTGGTCACTCCTAACTGCCCTCCCCTGCAGGCTTGATCGCCCCCAACTGCCCTCCCTTGCAGGCCTGGTCCCTCCCAACTGCCCTCCCCTGCTGGCCTGATCACCCACAACTGCCATCCCTTGCAGGACCTGGAACCTCCCAATGGCCCTTCCCTGATGGCCATCTTGTGGTGGCCATCTTGTGTCCACATGGGGGCAGGATCTTTGACCACATGGAGTCAGCCCTCTTGTGTGTTGGAGTGATGGTCAATCTGTGTATTTCTCTTTTATTAGATAGAATAAAGACCTGGTGCATGGGTGGGGGCAAGCTGGTTTGCCCTGAAGAGTGTCTCAGATCAGGGTGGGGGTACCCTTGGGGTGAGGGGCGGCCTGGGCAAGGGGCCTGTGGAGGTTTGCAGGCCGGCCACGCCCCCCAGCGACCCAAGCAAAGGCCTTGGTATCTGGGATTAATCTAAGTCTACAATTGAAACTTTGTAGCCTGCAGCAGAGCCAAGCCTTCTGCTCGCTCCATAGCAGCAGCAATTTCTGTTTGAATCTTTGTAGCCTAGAGTGGAGGCCTAGGCCAATCCTTCATTGCCAGGGAAACCCAAGCCTCTGTTCTCTTCAGCTCAGTGGCTGCCCACCATTTCTGTATCTTTTATAACTGAAACTTTGTAACATTGAGTGGAGGCCTGGCAGGCAACCACAGGCAGCTTGGCTTCCTCTGTTGCCAGGGAAATCCAAGCCTTCCTCCTGCTCTCAATGGTGGCAGCCATCTTGGTTGGGTTTATTTGCATAATCTGCTCCTGATTGGCTGGTGGGCGTGGCTTGTGGGCGTGGCTTGTGGGTGTAGCAAAGGTACAGGTCAAATTTGCGTATTACTCTTTTATTAGAGAGGATTACGTATAACAGAATATTGAAAAATTAACTTACAAAATTTTTATTAAAACGTTTCTTACATACCATTATATTGGCTAGGGTGCAAAAATATTAGTTGTGGGCCACATGCTGCCCTCAGGAGGCAGTTTGAATTGCTTGCTCTGGAATGTGGCAGCGGGAAGATCAGGCCCTTCCCAGTCTCTTATCAAAAAAGAGATGATCTGACTATCTTCATTCCTCAACCTGCAAACTTCAGCAGATGAGTTCAGTTGTCAGCAAATGCTTTTTCATATTTAATGAATGTTTATTGCAATAGAATAGAATATACACATTTATTCATAAAACTTCAAATTTGACCCAGAATGGGGGAAAAGGTAGATTATTTATATTAAATGGCCATGATCTGACAACTGGACTTCTTCCCAAAGATCTACTTCACAGATCATTTTCAAAACACCAACTGTAAATTTCTGTAAAATTTTGAAACAAGCTAGAATGTTCTGAAAATGAAGTTGTATGGAGCCCAAAGAAAATGTTTTTTGTGTAGTGCCAGAGACTATAAACAATGATGTTTTATACTTCCCCAGGTTGTCTTTTAAGAATGAAATTTTGTTTGGGTGTTCTGGGTTGCAAACATGGCACAGCTCCTCTGTTGCCTGGAGGCAGGGGAGGCAGGAATGTCCTAGGACAGGGAGAGTTGGAGTAGGTCACTGGACAATGGGTCGGTTGGAGTTTGGAAGGAGGAGGTGGTTCACACCCCGGCCAAGCGTGCCCAGGCAGTACACCTGAGTCCTGAGTTTCTTGGAAACTGCTGAAATAGCTTTTGTAAACTTTGAGTTGTCATTATAACTGTCTGGACTCCCTCCTGTGGTTTCTGAGTATAAATTTAATGTAACACCTGTGGTCTGCACTGCAGTTCGGCCTTTACCCCGGTGAAGTGCTGCAACTGTAGTCACTGGCCAGCTTAATAAAGGCTCATAAATTTTTATCTCTGTCCCTGGTGGTCGCTCTTGCAAGTCACCCCACAACAGAGGACATGTGCTTGTGGGTAGGGGAGGCTGGGGGGATGTCAATGGGGGGGGGGGGAAGAAAACATATATACTACTATTTGTAATACTTTAAACAATAATATATATATATATATATATATTTAAAAAATGAAATTTTGTACTTTTCAATTTTTTGGACAATACTGATTTTTTAAAAGGAGATAAAGAGAAATGGTTAGGAAGCAGATATATAGCCAGAGAGAAGAGGAGAGAAAGCAGAAAAGGCCAAAGCCAATGCCAAGGATGTGCTGTTGTCAGGGGGCAGGGAGGTGCAGACTCTCCCTGGTGACCAGGGAACAACTGGTCAGGTCAATACCGAATCATAGGGTGGGCCCTGAGATTGGAGAGGACCAAGCCTGCGTGACAGGAAGGTGCATGCTGGGCCCAGCAGAGACTTGGAGGAAAAGATAGGCTTGGGCTGTTAGGGGTGGGTCGGGTCTAACTCCTCTAGGGTCGGTGTTGGGGGGGGAAGGGGGGACTCTAGAGCTCCTTGGTGACGCGAGGCCCTCACGTGACCGCGAGCTGCAGAGCGACGCAGCCTTCAGTGCAGTCCTCACTCCCTTCTGGGTACCAGCTCCCCGCTGCCCTGCGCAGGCGGGCTGGCATCGGGCCCAGGGTAAGCGGAGCAGGTAAGGGCTCAGGACGCGCGGGGGCCCAGGGCGGCGGCCGCCCCGCAACCCCGGAGGCCGGCGCAGGGGATCAGTGCCCCGGTCCCTGCCGGCTTTGTCCACTCCGGCATTCTTGGGAACTTAAACAGCGACTCCGTGGGGTGGGGGTGCTGGGGCGGCGAGGTTCCAGGGAGGGCAGCAGAGCAACTCAGCGATGGAAATCACTGTGGAGTGCAGGTAGGAAGAATGAAGCAGCTACAGGAGAGAGATCTGGGGAGACGGGAGGCGGGGGGGGGTGGGGGAGGGACCTGGCTGTGGCGAGCCTATGAGTAATGTTTGGCCACAGTCCCTGCTTCTTCCACCCCAGCGATCTGTGGGTCTGTGTCAAGTACCCGGTGGAGTATCCGGTGGAGCATCCGTGGCTAGAATCAAAAAGAGGGGAGACATCAAGGATAGGCCCAGGTGGGTGCGGGGTATAGTGCTGCGGGTAGATGCATAGAGCAGTCTGAGACTTCCCCATCTCTCTCCACCACCAAGTCTTCCATCCCTGTCTCCTGCCCTGCACTTTGGTACATAAGAGGCCTAGGGATGAATCTGTAGGGGAAATGGTGGGTTTAGGGCGAGAAACGGGAGAGAAGTGGGAGAGCAAGGCCCACTAGAGGGTGTAGGGAGCTTCTCAGGTGGGAAACATGAGTTTTTAAAACTAACCTTTGTGAGAACCAAGATGGCAGCATAGGTAAAACACCTATCTTGCCGTCATACTCAGCAATTTTAATACTACAACTTAATGAAAGAACAAACACCTTCCAGAATCACCAGAAAGCTGGCCGAGTGAAATTTCCACAAATAAAAGTGAAGATAAGACACTGTGACTCGAAGGAGCGGCGGCGGACAGCGTTGAAAGATTCGCCCGGAGAGGTTTAGAGCGCACGACAGCGGAGAGGGCGGGCAGCTGAAAACCGGCCAGTTTTCTCGAACGGGGAGACAAAGACGTCCCACTGGACTGATTCTCCAGCTTTGGGCGAAGTCCAGGGAACCCACTATCATACGGGGTGAAAAGTGAACAGTGTGAGGGCACGCCGAAGCTCGGGTGCTGCAGGGGTCTCCTGGCTTGTGGAGAAGGCAGCTTGTGCGAACAGCTCAGCTGTGTAACCGGGTAGAGAGCGCTCTGCGACTTCTCTCTCATTCGGAAAACCATCAGTCTGCTTTGTTTTATGACCCTGGGTGAGACATTGGGTGTGCAGAGTCATTTGGGGAGAGTCTGAATTCCCCGGCAGCCAGTGGAGCTCGGCAGCGGCTCTCTCTCAGAGGTGCTGGCGGCCATCGCTCCGGGCGCAGGGTCCCTGGGGCTGCACAGGGCAGAGCTAACGCTGTCTGCTTGGCCTGGATACTCCGCCCATCCAACCTGAGCACAGCTGAGCTTCACAGACAGTTGGCCTGGAAGTCAACCCCTCCAAGTGCTAACAACGATTAACCTGAGCTTAACTTCAGCAAGACTGTGCAACCCATATGTACCTCAGGTAACTGGGGAGGCTGAGCCACTGTCCCTAGTAGGAAGTCTACCACACAAAGCTAATTGACCAACTCAGGGAAGCAGCTACGATGCAGAGACATGGAAAGAAATCAGATGTGAAAGAAATGGAGGGAAAAAAACGACTGGACATGGAATTCAAAACCATGGTTATAGGGTTTTTCAAGAGGCTCCAACAAAAGGTCGAGGCCTATAAGGAAATAAGCAAGACTGCAAAGGAAATGAATGAGTCCTACAAGGAAATGAATGAGACCCTCAAGGATATGAACGAGACCTGCAAGGAAATTATCAAGACCAGTGTGGAAATGATCAAGACCAACGTGGAAATGAATGAGTCCTACAAGGAAATGAAGGAGACCCTCAAGGATATAAAGGAGACTCTCAAGGATATGAAAAAGTACCAACCAGAAATTAAGCATACACTGACTGAAATAAAAAAATATTATACAAAGACCTAAAAGTGCTCTGGAGCACCCCAAGAACCAAGTTAAAGATTTGAAATACAAAGAGGTAAAATCCACTCAGCTGAAAAAGCAAGAAACCAAAAGAATCCAAAAAATTGAAGATAGTGTAAGGGGCCTCTGGGACAACCTCAAGCATACCAACATCCGAATTATAGGGGTGCCAGAAAAAGTGAGAGAGCAAGACAATGAAAACCTATTTGAAGAAATAGTGACTGAAAACTTCCCACACCTGGTGAAAGAAATTGACTTAGGAGTCCAAGAAGCGCACCGAACCCCAATATGTAGGAACCCTAAGAGGACCACACCAAGGCACATCATAATTAAAATGCCAAGAGCAAAAGATAAAGAGAGAATATTAAAAGCAGCAAGAGAAAAACAGTTAGTTACCTATAAGGGAGCACCCATACGATTGTCAGCGGATTTCTCAACAGAAACGATGCAGGCCAGATGGGAGTGGCAAGAAATATTCAGAGTAATGAACAGCAAGAATCTACAACCAAGATTGCTCTATCCAGCAAAGCTGTCATTCAGAATTGAAGGTCAGATAAAGTGCTTCACAGATAAGAAAAAGCTAAAGGAGTTCATCACCGCCAAACCAACACTATATGAAATGCTGAAAGGTATTGTTTGAGAAGAGGAAGAAGAAAAAGGTAAAAATGTACATTACAAACAACAGGTACACATCTATCAACAAATGAATCTAAAAATCAAGTGAATTAACAACCAGATGATCAGGATAAAATGAGGAATAGAACAGAATCATGGACATGGAGAGGGAATGGACTGATAATGCTTGGTGAGAAAAAGGGTGCGGGAAGTACAGCAAGAGACTGGACAAAGGTCATGCAACTATGGGAGAGGACAGAGGGTGGGGGAAGGTGAGGGCGTAGAGTGGGATGGGTACTGGGTGGAGGGGAGCTATTGGGGAAAAATGTAATTAATAAACTGAACAATAAAGGAAAATATATATATATATAAAATAACCTTTGCTACCCAGGACTCCGATCTGTACACCAAAAATTTAATTTCCTCCCCTTTTTATCTTCTAGGAGTAATGGCATCCAAAGAGAAACAAGTGCCGAGACAGGTTTGGCTCAGTGGATAGAGCCTCGGAATGTGGACTGAAGGGTCCCGGGTTGGATTCCAGTCAAGGGCATGTACCTTGGCTGCGGGCACATCCCCAGTAGGGGGTGTACAAGAGGCAGCTTATCAATGTTTCTGACTTTCTATCCCTCTCCCTTCTGCTCTGTAAAAAATCAATAAAATATATATTTTTAAAAAGACAAAGAGGAAAAAGTGATTAAAAATCTCAACGTGGAAGATGCCAACCAGGAAAATGAAATAAAGGATGAAAAGGACCAAGACTCTAATAAAGGAGAGCCTGGTGAATATTGTGTGCCAAGAGGAAATCGTAGACGGTTCCGTGTTAGGCAGCCCATCCTGCAGTACAGATGGGACAGGGGTCAGAGGCTTGGAGAGCCACAGGCAAGAATGAGACAAGAGAATAGGGAAAGAGTTGGGGAGGAGATGAGACAGCTAATGGAAAAGCTGAGGGGAAAGCAGTTAAGTCATAGTCTGTGGGCAGTTAGCACTGATCCCCCTCACCATGACCATCACGATGAATTTTGCCTTATGCCTTGAATCCTGATGTTTTCCCTGAAGTTGTTAGGGCGACACCTGCTTTCCAAACACACATGTTTGTAGTTTACCTTTGTTGTAGATCTTTTGATGTCACTTGTTTCTGGTGGGTCTTTACTACCAGCTTCTAATTTAATGTGGTGCTTTTCACCCAGATTGTGAGATTTTGTTACCAAGAGAATTTCACCTATTGCATGGAAAGATGCTTATCACATACAGTATTGTGAAGTTAATAAAGCAGTTATAAAAAGTAATCTCTGTATTCTTTTCACTTCATATATTAATTTAATACATAAAAAGAAAATGCTGAAATTAAGTATATCAAATGACTAATATGAGGGCTCATTTTTGTGTGATGGGCTAGTGTGTTTTAGTTTATATTATCTGAACTTTGAGAAGAAATAGAAACTGTTATTTAAAATATGCTTTTAATGATTTTAGATATGAAGGGAAAGAGAGAGCTAGAAAGAAAGATGTGAGAGAGAGAGAAACTTTGATTGTTTGCCTCCCATATGGACCCTGATTGGGGATTGAACCCACAAGCTGAGTGTGTGCCCTGACTGTGAATCAAACCAGAAACCTTTCATTGCATGTGATGATGCTCAACCAACTGAGCCACACCAGCCAGAGTGGAAACTATTTTTTTTATTGTGTGTGTTTTATTTTTTATTTATTTTAGTTTATTTTAATTTCGTTATTGATTAAGGCAGTGATGGGCAACCTTTTGAGCTTGGTGTGTCAAAATTCACCAAAAAACAGAGCATAACTCGGGTGGTGTGTCACTTCGAGGAAAAAAAACATAATTTTGTGATATTTATAGTTAAATAACAAAAATGTATAATTATAATACATAAATGTATTTAAAAAACCAAAAACTAATTATGTAACTTACCTGCTTAGTGACTTCTTTGTTCATCTGTCAGTCGGTTTCTTTTGTTGGTCTTGATATTATTTAACTTGTGTGGGGTGCCATGAACTAAGATAAGTGAGGGGGAAGGGGAATTCTTTAACTAACCAGCCTATTAGTGACTTTTTTGTTATTGATTTTCATTGGCTAAACCTTCAATTGAAGGTTGGTATTTTGTACACTTCAAGCTCAAGCGAGCACTACTAATTTCATCTGTCTATTCGTTTCTTTTGTTGGTTTTGATATTATTTAATGCTGAGAATAAGGTCTCTCAAAAGTACATAGAGGGAAAAATTGTGAGTAAAGCCATTGCTATATTTTTCAGGGTGCTAAAAGTGTCTGGTAATCGGTTCCAGGCACTCCAAATTTCCTATTCGTGGTAGCACTCCTCTTGATTCTCCAAGTGGCACCTTTCCAGATTCTCAAGCTTTGACCTCAAGTCGACAACACCTGAGCCCAGATGCTGTCTTGAAATTCTGCAAGTTGCATCTCCAAACCATCAATTTGCATCCATTGGAAACCATTTAATTCCAAACTACTGTAGACTACTACATCAGGATACTTAATTATTTTTATGGTCTGCTCTAGGCTTCTAAATTGATTAAATCTATCATGAACTGGTCAAGTAACGAGTCTAAAACATGCTGGTACATTATATGCAAGGGTTCCATTTCATGTTGTACATCTGTACTGACCTTCTCAAAATACTTTGTTACTCTAGGAAAATACAAGTTTTAGTTTCTACATCTCGCTTGAAAAATTTTTAAGTTTACTTTCAAAAGCTTTTATGCATCCAAACATAACGTCAACACTTTTGTCAAAACCTTGTAACTTTAAGTTCAGTTCATTAATATCAACAGAGAGATCTGTAAAAAATATCAGGCTGTTGACCCACTTATCATCACTGAGCTGAGAAAAGTTTCCCAGATCCCTATCCTCAAGAAATACATTAATTGCTTCAAAACACTCCACAAAGCAAAGCGCTCAAGAACTTTGCCTTGGTTCAGCCATCTTACATTACATTATTGTACATCAGCAGTCCACTGTACGTGGAATCAACCTCCGGTAAAAGTGCAAAAAATTCTCAATTGTGAAGGGGGCAAGCAGCTACTAAATTAACTATTTTTGTAGAAGCTGACATTAAGTCGTTTAAGTCGATGAATACTGCCTTGCCACATAAAACCTCCTGATGGATCGATAATACAATGAAAAGGCACAATCAGATGTCCAATGGCTTCCATAAACAATTTGACAAATCTGACTTTTTTCCCCACCATGTTTGGTGCCCCATCTGTCGTCACTGACACAACTTTAGAGATATCAATGTTTAAGTCACGGAATGTTTGTATAACAACCTTACATATTTTGCTTCCTGATGTACTTGTTGGCAATGATACTAACTTTATCAACTCTTCTCTCATTGTGAGACCATCAGAATATCGACCAATAATGGCCAACTGAGCATGTGATGTGACATCAGTAGTTTCATCAAGAGAGATCAGAAAATATTTACAGTTACTTATGTCTCTCTTTTAATTGATGTTGTATGTTTGTGTTCAGTCTCATTTGATCTTTTATGATATTTCTAATGAGTGGTAAGTCAGATATTCTCTTAATAATTGCATCTTTATTCTGCATATTGTGAAATAGAACTGGTGCACATCTTAAGAGAGTTTCTTTAATAAATTCTCTCTCACTGAGTGCTTTTCCATGATGAGCTATGGAGTGAGCAATGCTCAAACTTGCAGATGTTAAATTTGTAGAGCCTTTTATAAATTTAAGGATGTAATTAGATTGGCTCTTATAAAGGTGTAGCTGCCTGGAAATGTATTCCTTCCTTTCATCCTCCCTTTTTTTCAAGAGCCGGAAATGATTAGTTTCAAAATGTCTATTTATATTCCATGTTCTGCTTGCTACCTTTTCAGTACATAGAACACAAAATGATCTGCCATTTTTTTTTAATTAGCCATACATCTTGGTCCACGACTCTTGAATGGGTCAGCTACTGCTACTACCACTGCCTTTACTTAACCTTGTTTTTTGTTTTTGGGTTCTCCATCAGGGGGCAGTGACAGAACATAGAATTATAGATAGCCTGTTAGCCCTTCAGGCAATTAGGGGTTAACTAGCCTAACTGACCACAAGATGGCACATGTAACTGTCTTTTAGGAAAGGGCAGGGTTAATAAGCAGAAATAGGGGTTAATAAGGATGCACAACAGTAATAGTGGTGAAATGGAGTCTGCACTATGCTGCAAAATGATGTTTCTTATATAAATTAAGATGGCTGCCACTATTTCTAATGGCAGGAATCGGCACTCATAGCACAGGCCCTCGCCTCTCCCAGGCTCCCCATCACTTATCTCAGTAATAATGGTCAATTAGAAATCCACAACACTCAGAACAGTATATTGGATGATGATTGATGTGGTTATGTGGTTGCTGGTAATGGTGATCATACGGCCCCCAGAGATGCGTCCCCCCGCAGCATTCGGCTCCTCCCTGCTCTGCCAGCTGGAAGTGAGGTCAAAGATCTCCTGTCGGCCTAACCATAAGTCCCAGTATTAGACACTCTATGCCACAGTTCTGTTATTTTGGCCTCCAGACCTCTGGCACAGAGTGTCTACACTACACTACAGCAAATGTTTCATCCTTGGCATGTGGCCCCATACTTCTCTTTATGTGACTGCATGCGGCTGTGTGTCATTGGCTACGTGTGTCAGTGCTGACATGTGTGTCATAGGTTCGCCATCACGGGGTTAAGGTATTACATATGTGTCCGCATCCCCCATTATCTCTTCCAACCCCCCTCCCTATTCATGCCCTCCCCCCCTCCCCCATGTCTGTGTTCCTTGGTTAGGCTTATATGCATGTATGTATACAAGTCCTTTAGTTGATCTCTTCCCCTTACCCCCACCCTCCTCTACCTTCCCTCTGAGATTTGACAGTCAATGCTTCTCTGTCTCTGGATCAGTTTCTGTTCATCAGTTTATATTGTTCTCTATATTCCATAAATGAGTGAGATTATGTGATACTTACCTTTCTTTGACTGGCTTATTTTTCTTAGCATAATGCTCTCCAGTTCCATCCATGTTCTAGTTTAAAGCATCCACCTTTTCCTCCTTTTTCTTCTTCTTCCTCTTCTTAAAGAATACTTTTCAGCATTTCATATAATACTGGTTTGGTGTTGATTAACTCCTTTAACTCTTTCTTATCTGTGAAGCTCTTTATCTGACTTTCAATTCTGAATGATAACTTCACTGGGTAGAGTATTCTTGGTTGTAGGTTCCTTGCTATTCATCACTTTGGAAATTACTTGCCACTCCTGTCTGGCCTGCATAGTTTCTGTTGAGAAATCAGCTGACAATCATATGGGTGCTCCCTTGTAGGTAATTAAGTATTTTTCTCTTGCTGTTTTTAATATTCTCTCTTTGTCTTTTGTTCTTGGCATTTTAGTTATGATGAGTCTTGGTGTGGTCATCTTTGGATTCCTTTTGTTTGGGGTTCTCTGTGCTTCCTGGACTTGTAAGTCTACTTCTTTCACCAGATGGGGGAAGTTTTTAGTCATTATTTCTTCAAATATGTTTCAGTATCTTGCTCTCTCTCTTCTTCTGGCACCCCCATAATTCTGATGTTGGTGTACTTGACGTTGTTCCAGAGGCTCCTTACACTATCTTCAATTTTTTGGATTCTTTTTGCTTTTTGCTTTCCCACTTGAGTGCTTTTTGCCTCTTGGTATTTCAAATCTTTGACTTGATTCTTGTGTTCCTCTAGTCTGTTGTTGGGTCTCTGTTTAATTTTTTTTATTGCAGTCAGTGTATGTTTAATTTCTAGTTGGTCCTTTTTCATATCCTTGAGGGTCTTGCTGAATTTATCAGCCTTTTCTAGGAACCTCTTGAAAAACCTTATAATTGTGGTTTTGAACTCTATATCCAGTTGTTTGTTTTCCTCCATTTCTTTCATTTGTGACCTGTTTCTTTGTCTCCTCATTTTTGCTGCTTCCCTGAGTTGGTAGTGTAGCTTTGTGTGCTAGGTATCTTGGCCTCCCCTGTTAACTGAGGTGGACACTCTTGGTGCACCCCTTTGTGGACTGTGTGTACAGCCTTGTTGTAGTTAAGCCTTGATTGTTGTTAGTATCTGTGGGAGGAATTGACCTCCAGGCCAATTGACTGTGAGAATCAGCTGTGTCTACACTGGGAGACAGCCTTGTGCAACAAAACTTGCAAATTTGCCAAAGCCTCTGTGCTCAGCTTTGATGGGGCGGAGTTTCAGGGTGGAGCTGACAGCTTTGGCTTCCAGTCAGCTGCGCCCTACGAGGTCACTGGGTTTCAGTGTCTGCAGGCAATCACTGCAAACACCTCTGAGAGAAAGGTGCCTTCGAGTTTTGCCCACTGCCAAACAGTCCGATCTCTCCCCCAATGAATCAGGACTTGCAGATTCTCAACCCGCACTGGGGATCAGTGCAGTCAGAACTGGGGTTCAGTGCCATTTGGAGCTGCTGTCTCCCTCCTACCATATCAAGCCAGCAGCACACTCAACAGTCTGTCTTCTCTGTGTGCACTCACATGCGCATCTTTGGACCTCTGCCCTTAGCAGTTCCCCTGAGTTTCCGCCTTACAGTCCAGATTCCCCCTTATGGGCCCAGGTCCTAGGGTCTCACCCGTGACTGGGATTCAGTGCACTCAGAACTGAGGTTCAGTGCAGTCTGGAGCTTTTGCCTCCTTCCCGCTAGAGCATGCCAACCAGGCACTCAGCGTCCTCTCCACACATGACTGTCTCTGTACCTCAGGCTTTGCAGGTCCTCTGATTCTGTGTGTGTGTTTCTCTTTCCATCTAGTTGTAGAATTTCCAGTCATCCATCTTTCCTGTGGTTCTGGATGATGTCCTTTTTGCCTTTTAGTTGTATTTTTGAAATTGTTGTATGAGGCAGCAGTTTAGGTGTTTACCTATGCCACCATTTTGGTTCCTCATGTGTGGAAACTATTTTTTAAGGATCTTATGAAAGCAAGAGGGTCAGTTAGTAGATACTTGGTCATAAAATTTGGATACTTTAGCCCAGGTGTGGGGAACATTTTTCTGCCAAAGGCCATTTGGATATTTATAAAATCATTTGAGGGCCATATAAAATTATCAGCTTAAAAATTAGCCTGCTACATTTGGTCATACATTTAATTAACTCACCCCTAATGCATTGGAAGGGCCAGACAAAGTGATTTTGTGGGCCTTTAGACTTCATTATATATTGGAGACTATATTTGCTTCACATGACTGCTTTTACTGTGTCCCATAGATTTTGGATTGTTGTGTTTTCATTGCCATTTGTTTCCAGGATGCTTTTTATTTCTTCTTGATCTCTTTGTTAATCCAATCATTATTTAATAACATGCTATTTAGCCTCCAAGTGTTGGAATTTTTAAATTGTTTTTATTGTAGTTTATTTCTAATATTACGCCATTGTGATCTGAAAAGGTGCTTGATATGATTTCAATCTTCTTGAATTTGGAGAGACTTTGCTTGTGTCTCAATATGTGGTCTATCTTTAAATATTTCCCATGTGCACTTGAGAAGAATGTATACGTATTCTGTAGCTTTGGGGTGAAATGTTCTGAAGATATCGATTAAGTCCATCTGATCTAGTGAGTCATTTAGGATTGCTGTTTCTTTGCTGATTTTTGTGATGTCAATGGGGTGTTAAAGGCCCCTGCTATGATTGTATTGCTTTCTATCTCTCCTTTGATGTCTTCTAGAATTTTTTTATGTATTTGGGTGCTCCTGTATTGGGTGCATATATGCTTACCAGAGTTATAGCCTCTTGTTGTATCAATCCCTTTAGTATTACGAAGTGGCCTTCCTTATCTCTTGTGATGGCTTCACTTTGAGGTTTATTTTGTCAGATATAAATATTTCTACCCCAGCTTATTTTTCCTTTCCATTTGCCTGAAAACTATTTTTCAATCCCTTCACTTTCAGTCTGTGTGAGTCCTTTGTTCTGAGGTGGGTCTTTTATAGACAGCATATGTATGGGTCATGCGTTCTTGTCCATTCAACCACAATATGTCTTTTTAAAAAATATATATTTTATTGATTTTTTACAGAGAGGAAGGGAGAGGGATAGTCAGAAACATCAATGAGAGAGAAACATCGATCAGCTGCCTCTTGCACATCCCCTACTGGAGATGTGCCTGCAACCAAGGTATACACCCTTGACCTGGAATCAAACCTGGGACGTTTCAGTCCGCAGGCCGATGCTCTATCCACTGAGCTAAACTGGTTTTTGCCACAATATGTCTTTTGATTAGAGCATTTAGTCCATTTACATTTAAGGCTATTGTTGATAGGTACTTGTTTGTAGCCATTTTTATTCTTTATGCCTGTGTTACTTCTTCCCTTTCTATTTTTGCTTTTTACAACTGACCCTTTAGCATTTCTTGCATTGTTGACTTCGTAGTGATAAACTCCCTTAGCCTTTTTTTTGTCTGCAAAGCTCCTGATTTTCCATTCATTTTTGAATGATAGCCTTGCTTGGTAAAGTATTCTTAGATTTAGTCCTTTGCTTTGCATCACTTTGTATATACTTCATTCCATTCCCTTCTGGCTTGATGTGTTTCTGTTGAGGAATCATTTGATAATCTAATGGGCAATCCTTTGTAGGTAACTCTCTGTCTCTCTCTTGCAGCTTTTAAGATTCTCTCTTTGTTGTTAACATTTGCTATTGTAATTATGATGTGTCTTGGTGTGGGTCTTTTTGAGTTCATCTTGTTTGGAACTCTCTATGCTTATGTGACTTTTTTCTTCCCTCAATCAGGGAAGTTTTCTGTTGTTATTTCCTCAAATAAGTCTTCTAATCCTTGCTCCTCATCTTGTTCTTCTGGCATCCCTATTATACATATGTTACTTTGTTTCATGTTGTTCTAAAGCTCCCTTAGGCTCTCCTCCTGCTTTTTTTCTTCTTCTGCAATCGTTGTTCAGATTGGGTATGTTTTTCTGCCATATCTTCTAACTCACTAGTTCTGTCCTCTGCTTCTTCCAGTCTACTGTGCAAACCTTCCATTGTGTTTTTTATTGTAGCTATATTATTTTTTGTTTCACCTTGATTCTTACATAAGTTGTTGATTTTCTCATCCAGCCAGTTTATGAATTGTATTACCCTTCATTCTGAATTCTTTTTCTGACATATTGCATGCCTCTGTTTTACTTAGCTGCTTTTCTGGCCATTCTTCCTTTTCCTTTTCTTTCTTTGGGGGGGTTCATTGTCTCCTCACTTTTGCTGTCTCTTTCTTGCCCTGGGCACTCTGCTTGGGGTTTGAGAGGTTGAAGATGCTATCTGGGCAATGGTCAGGAAATTGTTATCTCAGAGGCTGGGTCTGCCTTGAGTCTGACATCTGTATTGTCTCTGCTCTGAGTTGTATCTCCTTCTCCCACTGATCTGATCCCTCAGTTGCCTACTTCAGATGCTCGGGGTGGTGGGAGTGTGTGCACAGTTCCTCTTATGTGTGACTCCCTGTGAGGGCCCAGAGCCCTCTGGCATGCGGTTCCCTCTGTGATCAAGCACCTGTGGCATGGTGGCACCCTAGGTCCCTCTGGCAGCACACTTATAGCATAGTCCTATGACCCCTGGATGGGCACACCAGGTTTCTCTGGGTCACCCTGGCAGTGCTTTCCTAAGACCCAGAATGAGGCATGTGCTGGGTTGCTCTGGGTAGCCCATGCAGTAATGTCTCAGGGGCCAGGGAGAAGCAAGTGCAGACTGCTCTGTATCACACAGTCCCCTTTCTTGTTGCCCAGAGTGAGACGTGCACTAGGTTGCTCTAGTTCACCCCTCCTCAGTGTGGTACAGGGGCAGGTTTCCCTGGGTCGCTCAGTCTGAGCTCCCCTGTGGCCTGAGTTGGGCATGCTTGCTAGGTTACTCAAAGTTGCCCTGGCAGCAAGTCCCTGGGCGTGGGGTAGAATGGGCATGTGTTGTTCTGGGTCACACAGTCCCCACTTTCTTGTAGCCCAGAGTGAGATGTGCACTAACTTGCTTGAATTCACCCCTTTTTAGTTTGGAGCAGAAGGTTGCCCTGGGTCATTCAGTTGGTGCTCCTCTGTTACCTGGATTGAGGTGATTGCTTCTCTGTTGCCCAGAGTTAGGTGCACATTGGGTTTCTCTGGATGGCCCCAGCAGGACTGTCCCAGGGCCTGGGGTGGAGCAGGCATGGGCTGCTCTAGGTCACACAGTCAGAGCTCCCCTGTGTCATGCTCCGAGTTGTCTGGGTTGCCCTGGCAGCATGTCACGGTGCTGGAGGTGGAGTGGGTGCCAGGCTAACAGCACAGTTCTGGTATCCTGGGTGGGGCTGGAGCACAGGGTTCCCCCTGGCTTACACAAACTGTGGGGGTTTGGAGACAGATCCTAAGATTCTGGGTCCCAGCAGGCTGCTTTGGGACCTCACTCTGGTGGCCCACACTTCCTGCAGATGTCTGGGAGCCTGCTGGGAGGTACTGCACCACTCACTGCCAGGGCATGGTGGTGGTTCCATGTGGGTTATGCTGGCAAGTGGCATACTCTAGGCATCCTCTGTTCTTCCTTATTAAAAACTAGAGAACTGGTGCATGGATTTGTGTACATTAAAAGGAAATTAACTAGAATATTTTAGAGGCCAGAAAGGGACCACAGGAGATTGGTTGGTGGGAGAAGGACTACAGGAGGGCTCCAGGGTATGTCCAGCCTGTCTTGTCCAGCCCTGAGAGGATTAACTTGAAATGCAGGTGGATAGGTTAGGGGTCCAGTGGAAAACAAAGGCTAGTGAAACAGGGAGCAGCAGACATGGCAGTTTAAGCCAGCCTAACCACAGGAACCAACCAAGCAGAAATAATAAAATGTTTCTGGACTCAAAGCGGGAAGCATGGGAAACTAAGGGAGGATGTACAGTAAACAAGATGTATGAACACATAGAAACAGAAAAAGTTCAGCATAAAAACAGAGAAACAACACATAGAGACAGGGAAAGTTTAGGTCTGTTGCTGGGCAAAAACAATTGAGGGAATCAATTAGGTGACGACACAGGAAGACAAAGAGCAATGGGCAGCACACTATTAGGTCCCCCTCCCCTTGCAAGGAGTCTGAATCTGCTTGTAATAAATTTTCCACACTTTGCTTAAATCTTCTGCATACATCACTCTTCAGCGTCGCGAGACATGACCCCAGGAAAACACCTTGGCTCACCATTCCGGTTATCACCAATTGGGGCCAATTGGCCTGAGAGAGACCACAGGAAGGCTTCAGGGCATGTCCAGCCCATCTTGCCCAGTCTTAATCAGGGCCAATTGGGGCTTATCTCAAGGTCATCTCACCCAGTCCCGATCAGCCAGATCCCAGCAGCAAGCTAATCTACCAGTCAGAGCATCTTCCCCCTGGTGGTCAGTGCACATCATAGCAACTGGTCAAATGGTCAAAGGAACAGTTGGACACTTAGCACATTAGGCTTTTATTATATAGAATTGTCTCCTCAGGTGTGTCTAATTTGTTAATTCAGGGTGGATATTCTCCAATTTAGTTGCTTTTCTGGCCTGGCCCTAGAAGGAGGTGCACAACACTGATACCTATTCAGCCACCATTTTTCCATTTTTCTTTAAGAAAATATTACCACCTGGCTGGTGTGGCTCAGTGGTTGAGCATTGACCTATGAACCAGGAGGTCATGGTTCATTATTGGTCAGGGCACATACCCAGGATGGGGACTCGAGCCTCAGTGGGGGGTGTGCAGGAGGCAACCTGATCAATGATTCTTATCATTGATGTTTTTATCTCTCTCTTTCCCCCTCCCTTCCTCTCTGAAATCAATAAAAAAATTTTTTAAAGTAAAAATAAAAGCTGAACAGAATAGGGATTCTTTAAAAAAAGAAAATATTACCAAGCTTGGGACTGGATATGTTATGTTAACTGTTACATATCTTAAAGCACCAATAATTTTCACAATAATTATTGTTTTATGTCTTGTGTTATTATACAAAAATGTTTTAGTTTGAAATAAATACAACAAAAAATCTTTTATGACCATGAAGAAAATAGTAATAAAACTTTCAGCATTAGAACAATTCAATCTATCACATAAGGGCTACTAGGTTGGTAAACAATAGTTTCTTGCTCTCCTTAGAAGCTATGATTCTAAACAATTATCTTATTTTTCCTTGAGTTATTAAAGTTATCCTTCAAGTGTGTATTTGTACAGTGAAAATTAATAGGGAAGTTTATTGAATTTGTTAAATTGCCACATTATGCATGTCTGTATTTTTAAACTTTTAACCCAATCATTTAAAAATGAAGATATGAGAGCAGAAGTTAAATTGTACTAGAAATTTAAAAAAGTAAGTTAAGAGTTTAATGAGATGATTTCTTTTTAACTGATCAAAGAGCTTCTCAGACCTTGCCTGATCTTCAGAATTGCCTAAGACACTACTGAAAAATAGAAGTTTCTGGACCCTTGCACTGATCTAATGAATGAGCAACTTGAAGACATGGGCCTAGGATTCTGTGTGTTTGTCACACATCTTGGATGACTGTTAATGTAAGGCCAGATTTGAGAAAACCCTGGCCAAACAGGATTGATAAAATACTGAAACATTTGTTGGCCTAGGGATGGAAAGAGCTAGGAACAAGAATATCCATTCAGCCGAAGCCGGTTTGGCTCAGTGGATAGAGCGTCGGCCTGCGGACTGAAAGGTCCCAGGTTTGATTACGATCAAGGGCATGTACCGTGGCTGCAGGCACATCCTCAGCAGGGGGTGTGCAAGAGGCAGCTGATCGATGATTCTCTCTCATCGATGGTTCTGACTTTCTATCCCTCTCCCTTCATCTCTGTGAAAAATCAATAAAATATATATATTTTAAAAAGAATATCCATTCATTCCAGCACTGTACAAAGGGGGAAATTATGAAAAATAAAAATAATAACAATAATATAAACAAACATTTCTAAGACTTTGCATTTCCATCCATAGAAAAACAAAAAGTGGATTGTGGTGCATTTATACAATGAAACACTATATATCAGTTGAACTGAAAATCAATATGGATGAATACCAAGGTATAACATGCAAGAAAAGTATGTTTCAAAACTATACATTACCTATAGTACCACTCTCAACAGTTCTAAAGTCTAAAAAAGTAATGCTATATGTTCTTTATAGACAATAAAAATATCTAGTAAAGGTATAAAAACATTGGGCACATCAGCCTTAAAGTGTGTCGGTCTCTGGGAAGAGAGTGGAGTGAAAGTAAAGTGAGATGAATGCAGGTATAACTGTAATATAATTTTTAAAAATCTAAAGCACAGCTGATGAAATAGCAATGTTATAAATTGGTTGATAAGCATACTGGTGACTATTATGTTTTTTTCTCTACATTTTTGTAGTTTTAGGTATTTAGAAATGATTGTTTTGTGTTTATCAGAGCATGATAAATCAGATATTGTGATATATTAACACCAATGAAAATACATAATGTCATGTATTTTATGGAAGACAATATTTGCAGTGTTACTGGTGAAATATCCTATATAATAAATCGACCAAACAGCAGAATGACCAGTTGCTATGATGTGCACTGACCACCAGGGGGCAGATGCTCAATGAAGGAGCTATCCCCTGGTGGTTAGTGTGCTCCCCCAGGGGAAGCGTTGCTCAACCAGACGCTGGGCTGACTGCTGGTGCGCACAGTGGTGGTGGCGGGAACTTCTCCCACCTCTGCGGCAGTGCTAAGGACATCCCCAGAGGAGGGCCTCCGGACTGTGAAAGGGCGCAGGCTGGGCTGAGGGACCCCACTCCCCACCCCCCAGTGCACAAATGTCATGCACTGGGTCTCTAGTTGATAGTAAAGTTTGAAAAGTTAAAAATCTATCAACTAGGGATTGATTCAATAAATTATGTTATAACGTCAACACATGTGTTTTCAGAAATTTCAAAGAATGAATACTTGCAGAACCCAATGTCAGTATAAGGATAGCATAAGATGTCTCTCCTTTTGCTTCAATTTTTAAAACAACTAGTTAGGCACCCATCTACTAACAAAAGTGCATCTGTGGGAGTTGTGGGATTCAACCCCATACAATAAGGGAACCAGAGGAGTTGCCCACCTGTGCATCTGGTAATAGGCACATCGATCCCTGTACAGGCTTTGGAATCAACCTATGAACCTGCTCCCATTTGGGGAAACTGTGGAGAGTACTAACTCAGGCAGTGGCCCACAGATGTGAGAGATTTTATAAAAATCTTTAATTCCTGAGGGGGAGATTCCACTCTTAAAAAAAAAATACATGTTTGGATGCATTGAAGAGGATAAGAAAAACTTTGCCACTGCTGCCCATCCCTCAAGGCAAAACAGCATGCCTGGCTACCCCAGCTTTGCTGAATGCTGCTGAAGAAACCTGTTTCTCTCCAGCGGCACCCAGAGTAGAGTACTGAGGCAGGAACTCCATGATTGGTGGGGAAGAGGGATATTGGGAAAGCGGCAGGCATTAAAGAGATCTGTTACTTGCTGACTGCACACCAGGCTTCAGCAGAAAGCCCACAAGCCTCTGGGACAACTTCACTGGAGGATCGCCACACTGGACCCACAGGAACTCCCCAGGCCATGAGCACTAAACTCATTTCCCCGCCAATCTGCAGCCAACTTCTAGTGTGCATTCCCTAGTGCAATAGTGAGATTAAGCTCCCGTAAACATAGTGCTTTCAGATAAACAGACTAGGGTTTTGGGGAGGGGAGAAAACACAAACTTAAGCCATAGTGCCCATCTTCTGGAAAATAAAACAGAGGTTCCCAGCAACCAGTCTGGTAAGCTGTCAAGAACCAGAGAAGACATAAAAGTTTAAAAATTCTGCCACAAGAGGAGCAAGTGTGGAGCAGGTATATCCATACAAGATCAGAGAAAACACCAGATAAAAGAAGGACAAAAAATATAAACTCACACATGAAGGTAGTTAATAAAGTTTGTAAAAGGTGACTGCTGCTTCACATGTGAACACAGCAATGAAAAACACCAAGGGAACATGTCTTCACCCAAAGATGAAATTTTCCAATAACTAAAGTCAATTATAGAGAATTTTGTGATTTAGTTGATAAAGAATTAAAAATATCTGTTTTGAGGAAAGTCAAAGAGCCACAAAATACACACACACACACACACACACACAGAGAGAGAGAGAGAGAGAGAGAGAGAGAGAGAGAGAGAGAGAGAGAGAGAGAGAGAGAGAATATTCAACAAAATCAGAAAAATAATTCATAATTTATAAAGAAATAGAAATTATAAGAAAGAACCAAACAGAAATTCTGGAACTTAAGAATTCAGTGAATTGAATGGGAAAAAATATAATAGAACACATCTACAGCCAAGTAGACCAAATGTAAGATATAAAAAGTGGTCTAAAAGATAGAAAATTTGAAATAACTAAAATACAGAACCAAGAAAACATGAAAAAGAGCTAAGAAAATCTGTGGGACCTATAGCAAGCACTCCATCAAATGCACAAACATTAAAATAATTGAGATTCCAAAAAGGAAAAAGGGTAGTGTGGCAGAAAGTTTATTTAAAGAAATAATAGATGAGAACTTCCCAAACCTAGGGAGAAACATGGACATCCAAGTTCATGAAGCTAATAGATAACACTCGACTCAATGCAAAAATGTCTTCTCCAAAACACATGAAATGAAACTGTAAAAATGAAAGAGAAAAAGAAAATCCTAAAAGCAGACAAAGTAATAAAGATTTAACCTACAAAGCACCCCTCAAAAGACTACTAGTAAATTCATCAACAGAAACCTTACAGGCCAGGAGAGAGCTAAATGACATACTTTATGTGTTAGTCACAAATACTCTATCTGGAAAAGTTATCCTTCCACTATAAAGAAGGAATGAAGACTTTCCCAGAGAAACAAAAGCTAAGAAATTTCATCACCACTAGATCTGCCTTGCAATAAATACCGAAATGAGTTCTTCAAGCTGAAATGAAATGATGCTAATCAGTGACATAAAACCATAAAATGTATACAACACACTGGTAAATATAAATATACAGTAATATTAGAAAATTCTGTAAGCTAGAAAAGAGATGAATCAGTAGTAAATCCTGAGTAGATCATAGAAACTAAACACCAACCCTTCAAGAAACAAATTGCAAAACCCTAAAAGACTTGGGAACTGGAAAAACTAAGAATCTTCCAAGGCAGGGACCAAAGGGTGGATCTAATTACTGGATGATTCATAGAAAGCATCTCAAAAGAGCATTTAACCACCCTTATGATTTGCACCACCTGAAGCAATTAAAATTCCTACCTCAGGCACAATATAACCCAAATTTTCTTCACACCTTTCCTGTATTTTACTGGTCACCCTAACAGCCACTACACCCCATACTACAATAGTTTATTCTTCCTTATTTTAAGTGTCAGGGTAGGGGGGAAGCTGGTAAATGTTGATTTTAAAAATCAAGCTGCCAAATTTTTTTTAAAAAGCAGACCCATTTAGATCTGCTTTAGGACTGGTGGTCAGCTGATCCAACAGGCATCAAAGAGGGGCAAGAGCAGGATAGTATAAGCACCAGGCACCTGTCAAAACCCATCCAGTGCTTTTAAAATGTGTCTGAAGAAGGCTAGAGCATCTGCTGCAAATGTGCTTGTGGCAAGTTTGAATCTTCTCTCTCTTCTTTAGTATTGTCCAATTTCTCTGAAGGTAAGTTTATATTAAACCACTTAACTTCTGCTAAAATAATTTGAAACAATTGCAACTACCTTACTGAAGCAGGATGTTATTGGGACACTTAGAGCCACTTTTTCTCTTGAGAGCAACACCCATTTTTGAGAGCAAATGCTGAAATTAATTCCCCATTCTTCAACCAATGATAAATTTTATTACAAAAATATTCCAGGTGTCTTTTATTGACATATTCAGGGGAACAAAGGAAGAGATTCCCTGGCATATTGCATAGAAAAACTTCATCAAACACCTTTCATTAAACAGATTTGTGTTCCTTCAGCCTCATGAGATGGATGAGCATCAGGTCCTGTTCTTCCTTGACAATCTCCTTCTCTCCAAATCTCAATTCTAAGTGGAGCCATTTCCCTCTCTCAGCTTCTTATGACTGAATCCTCACATACATCACATACATCATCCTGTTCAGCGCATAGAGGGCCCTTCTTCATATCCCTCCACTTTGAAGTATGGGAAAATTGTATATAATAAATATTTTTGTTGCCACATTGATTTTCTTATTTCCATATCATAACTTCCAACATAACACTTCCTCACCACAGGGATTTTCAGCAGATGGCCCACAGTGTCTCTTTTGAACAGACTGTGTAGGCTGGAGTTTTGGTTCCTGCCTGCAGCCAACAATTTCAGCAAGTCCCTCTTTTGTCCATGAAATATCAAAGGTGTTCATGGGTGTCTAGTAGTGGACAGATCAGCACTGCTTATCTAAGGTCTGTTCTACCACACCAGTTTTTAGCAAGGTTTATGGTGGGGCTGTGTTAATTGGATATTCCATGCAAAAAATATGGGTGTGTGGGCAGTCATGTTTCCTAAGCTCATTCCTAAGAATGCACATTCAGGGCTCTGATTCATGAGAAATGTGGAACAGAAAATATTTTTTCCAGGAAATTTTGGGGAAATGATTGTCCCAGGTTCATTCTTTTATGCAATCAGTTATTATTTATTTAACCTATTTTTTATGTATGATTGACATGCAATTAACTGTATACATTTAGATTGTGAAACATGTCATTACACACTCAAGCACCCATTATATTATAACTACTATAATGATAATGTGCATATCAATTAACTATCCCAAAAATTCCTCATTCCCCTTTCTAATTCCTTCCACTCTCTCTCACACCCCATCCACCATCCCCAGATAACCACTGATTTGCTTTCTTTTGCTATAAGTAAGTTTGTATATTCTAGAGTTTTATGTAAATGGAAGACTTTTTTTCTTACAGATTCTTTGATTTTTCATAATCTTTTCAGTTCCATCCATGTTGTTAAGTTCATCAATAGTCTATTCCTTTTATTATTGAGTAGCACTTCCACAATTTGTTTTCCATTCACCAAACGGTAAATGTTTAGTTTCCAGTTTGGAGTGATTATGAATAAAGCTGCTACCAAGCTCATGTAAAGTCCTTGCATAAACAACATGCTTTCATTTCCCTATGTGTGGAATATGTTATATGGTAGACATATGATTGCCTTTTTAAAATTTTTCACTGTTTTTCAAAGTGGTTGTCTGATTTTACATTCCCACCCAACCAATGATTATTGAGGTTCTACTATGTTCCAGGCACTTTTCTAGATGCTGATATATAGCATTGAACGAAGCAGACAAATATGCAAGTCCTAATTCAGAAGAGCTTGTGGGGATCTCAAGGTGATCTCTATGTAGCAATCTCTGAGATAGAATATAGCATCCTGGATTATATTACAGTGTTCCATAGGGATGAATGCCTATAGAATGGAGGAGGGACAAGTAGGTTTGGACCAAGGGAAAAGCCAGTCTTTGATGCAGGTCTAGTGATAGCTTTTGCCCACCCTGTGTGGAGTTGTGGAGCTAAAATGTGCTACCAGATTTGCCAAGGATTATATCTAAGTGGCTATATACCCTACCTTCATCTATGAAAAGCACCACAGGGGAGCATTACTATGGGTGAGACAGCTCTCTCAAGCAGAGGTTACCCCTGAAATCACTATCTGTTGATACCCATGCCAGCAGGGTGGACAACTAGTCCTTCCTCGAAGGGAACATCTAGGCAGCACACCTCTGTTCATCACAGTCTACCCGTTGCTCTGATTGGATCCACTTCTCCACATATGTTGAGGGAACAAATTATGTAGGATCAAGAGGGTCTGTATTACTGTAGGAAACTTAAAAGATGAAAATACCAGCACATAGTGCTACAGCTGGTCTTGCAGCCCAAACTAACACTCATCTCTTTCTGCCATTATCCATTTCAGATTCCCTTCATCTTCAGCTCCTGAATCTGATAGTCTTAATAGGTTATGAGTGGCATTATCCATACTCTCATCCATAATCATCTTAACCTCCCCTGGATTGGGTTTCTACCCTGTCCTTTTTGCTGTCAAATCTAGGCAGGGGTGTACCAAAAGGCACTCAAAGGATCAATTTAGAGCCAAACATTTTCCCCCATCCTCAGTGTGTAATATCATCATCCCTACCCTCTCCTGAAGATTAGAGTCTATTTCCTCTGCCAGGATGCTGTCTCTTCTTTCTGAAGGATGCTTGATGAGTATAAGGAGGACAAAGTGCAAAAGTGGCATTTGTAACTTATGTGTAATCCAATATCCCAAAGTTCTAGGAGTCATGCACCCCAAGTTTTCCAATCAGGGCCAAAGGAATAATGGCATGTGTGATCACTCCTGCTTACACCCTTTGTTTCCAAGACTCTTGGATGATTCCCTTTGAGAACTATAACCATGCAAAAGTCTCAACTCATGGTGTATACTGAGTCCTAGAGGATAACTTGCAATGCCACTAAATATTGCCTACAAACAGAACTTCATCTGAGCCTCTATCAGTCTATTCCAATCTTATTTTAGGCAGTGGCTTCCGGGTAGTACAAAATGGCATTTGAGCACTGGGTTCCATGATTATGGATTTATTTGCACACCTTGTTGATGTAAAGCATGTCTTCTCATCTGATATGATGATTTATTGGAATATTATCACAGTGAGTCAAACACTCTTTATGTTCTCAGATAAATGTTGTGGCTGAGGCCCTGCAGGTAAACAATTACCTGGAGTATGTGTATATTCCTCTCAAAAGATTGACCTTATCAGGGTGAAAAGGCCAAATATATTCAACCAGTACCTGTATTTGGTGCTCAAGATTAGTTTCTGTTGCCGAAACCGGTTTGGCTCAGTGGATAGAGCGTGGGCCTACGGACTCAAGGGTCCCAGGTTTGATTCCAGTCAAGGGCATGTACGTACCTTGGTTGCAGGCACATCCCCAGTAGGGAGTTGCAGGAGGCAGCTGATTGATGTCTCTCTCTCTCATCGTTTCTAGCTTTCTGTCCCTCTCCCTTCCTCTCTGTAAAAAATCAATAAAATATTTCAAAAAAAGATTAGTTTCTGTTGCTAAAAGGTTGGCAATTAAACAGCAGAAAAGTTACATCCACATAGATAAGTCAAGGCTCATACTGTTAAGCAAAGACATAGTCTCCAACTCCCCTACATGGCCACTTTGTACATGTTCCCATCAATAGGGATAAACACAGTTATAAAAATTTATCAGCCCAAGGACTTTGTATAAACCCTCTCCAACCAGTCACTAGTGCTTCCCCCAATCTATATATGAACTCAAGCTCCCAACAAAATTCTCCTTTTTTCTTGATTGAAACCAATGTTGCATGCTTCCTGATGAGATTTGCCACTATGAAGTGATTTAAATGATCTCACAGGAAGGATATATTTCTTTTGTTGGGTTAAAAAAATAGACGAACTGAGAGGCTATTAAGTACATACTTTGCTAGTTCCCCCATTTATTCTGGTGTCCCCTGTCCTCCAATGAGGTGGTAGCCTGCAAATCTTATAAATGACACCACATGCATATGTTAATGGAGTGTTGGCATTTTACATGTGCCAACGGCATCTCTCCAGGGAAATGTATGTGCACTTTATTCATATTCCAAAGATAATTCAAAATATTTTAAGCCAAAGTGGTGAATAATTATAGGCATTTCAGATTGGTGAAATGGTTTGGACTGGAAAGTTTTGTGGTCCCCTGATCTGACTTCTCACTTGACCCTCTATGTTAATGACAGGCCTCCTATACCACATATATTTGCATTAGAACAAGGCATTTCCCAATGGATATCCTCACCGAAGCCAAAATCTCCAAGAACTGTTGCAAACATTTTAACTTATCCTTTGTCTTTGTCTAACTCATGTGTATGCACATATTTGAGCTTCATGAAGAATTTTCACAGGGATCTTATAAGTTTTCATAACAATGTTCCATATGTTGACTATAATGGTTACTGTAAATGCATTTATTATCAAAACTTATCAAATTATAGACCTAAAACAGATGCATTATATGGAAGGTAAATTGTAGTTTAGTAAATCTGCTTATTAGAAAACTGTATCCCTTCCAGAATCCAGAGCTGTGATGTAGCTTATGTGTATATTTTGATTAAATATTCTGTTAAACTGTACAATTAGGTGTCTTGTTTCTTTGTCTGTCTGTTTAGGTTTTGCTGTAATCGATAATATTCTCAGCAGCTCCAGATTTATGTATCCAACCACATGCCCCACCAAGATTTTTCATAGGCTCCACAAACAATATGACCAGAACAGAACTGTCAATCTCCTGACATTGATACAATCTCCAGTCACTTCCCCATCTAATCTAACCATGCTAAACCTGTAACAAAGATCCATATTCGAAGAGACACACTTGATTCCTTTCTATTGCTCACCAGAAACATGGACTTTGCCAGCAACTTCAGTACTTCAAGGGTACTTCTCATTTCAAACCACACTCACCCCTCCCAAAGTAAGAGCCTGCTCCATGCCACTCTAACCCTCTCACACTCATGTCTGTGGTAGACTCCTAACTCATCTCCTTGCTCCTACCATTCCTATATTTCACTCTCTTCTCCCAAAGAAGTCGTTGAGAGTGACCATTAATAAAATAGGTTATAATAATAGCCTTTTCTTTCTGAAAGCATTCCAATGGCTCCTCCCTATTAAAAGCAAAACCCAGAGTCCTTATAATGGCCCACAGGCCTTCTGTGATCTGGTTCCTCCTACCACTCTAACCTCATTACCTAATAGAGTGCTCCTAATGCACATTGGCATCCAATCTGCTTCCTAAACATGCCAAGTTTGTTCATACCTTAGGTTCCTTATTCTTGATATTATCTCTGTCTAGAGACCTCAGCTGCTATATCTCCATACTGCTGACTACCTTTTGCTAATTGGGCACCAGATCAAAATATTTTTTCAGAAACCTTCCCTTAGTATTCCCACCCTGGCCATTCTGTATCACATTTCCCCTGATAATTTCTTACAAGCACCTAACTCTTCAGAGTATCAAATCTTCCAGAGTGTAAGCTCTGTGAGAAGCAGGATCATCTCTGTCAGGTTTTCTGCTTTACTTCAGTGTCTACCACTGCCTCTCATATAATTATTAACCAATAAATATGTGTTGAGTGAATGAATGAATGAATGAATTACATAGATTAAACATATGCACACTAAGTTGTGATGAGGCAGGCAGAGTCTGGAGAAGGAGATTTGGGAGGATGGCAGAAGGAACTGTGGTATCACTCAAGCAGCAGTTTTGTTTGAAACCATGAAAATTGTGGATGGAAAATTGGGTAGAAATGACACATTAATTGAGTGTGTGCTTCTAGTTGTCTTGGGTATACAAGTATAAAATATATTCTATACCAATTCTCCTTCCTTAATAAGAGAACTCCAAATTTATTTGGGACAACAATGTCCCAGAAGTCCACATCTGTAGGCTCCTTGCACCTAGGTGTGGCCATAAATTTGCTGATTGTGGAAGTGCTGTGTAATAATTCTAGGAAGACAGGTAAAAGGGAGTTGAATTTCATAGACTGAGGTGTTTCTCACACCATCACTTGTGGACTGAATTGTATTATCACCAAATTCACATGTTGAAGCTCTAACCTCCAGTACTTCAGAATGTGACTATTTAACAATAGGGCCTTTAAAGTGGTGATTATGACAGGAACTAAGATGGCGGCAAAGGTAAAACACCTATCTTGCCGTCATAATCAGCAATTTTAATACTACAACTTAACGAAAGAACAAACACCTTCCAGAATCACCAGAAAGCTCGCCGAGTGAAAATTCCACAAATAAAAGTGAAGATAAGACACTGTGACTCGGAGGAGCGGCAGCGAACAGCGTTGAAAGATTCGCACGGAGAGAGGTTTGGAGTGCGCGGCGCGGAGAGGGCGGGCGGCTGAAAACCGGCCAGTTTTCTCGAACGGGGAGACAAAGGCGTCCCACTGGACTGATTTTCCAGCTCTGGGCAAAGTCCAGAGAACCCACTATCACACGGGGTGAAAACTGGACAGTGGGAGGGCACGCCGAAGCTCGGGTGCTGCCGGGTCTCCTGGGTTGTGGAGAAGGCAGCTCGCGGGAACAGCTCGGCTGCGTGACGGCGCAGAGAGTGCACCTCGACTTGCCTCTCATTCGGAAAACTGTCAAACTGCTTTGTTTTACGACCCTGGGTGAGACATTGTGCATGCAGACTCATTTTGGGAAAATCTGAATTCCCCGGCAACCGACAGCCGGTGGAGTTCGGCAGCGGCTCTCTCTCAGAGGTGCTGGCGGCCATTGCCCCCGGCACAGAGTCCCTGGGGCCGCATAGGGCGGAGCTAACGCTGTCTGCTTGGCCCGGAGACTCCGCCCACCCAACCTGAGCACAGCTGAGCTTCACAGACAATTGGCCTGGAGGTCAACCCTCCAAGTGCTAACAACGATTAACTGAGCTTAACTTCAGCAAGACTGTGCAGCCCATATCCACCTCAGGTAACCGGGGAGGCTGAGCCACTATCCCTAGTAGGAAGTCTACCACACAAAGCTAATTGACCAACTCAGGGAAGCAGCCACCATGCAGCGACATGGAAAGAAATCAGATGTGAAAGAAATGGAGGGAAAAAAACGACTGGACATGGAATTCAGAACCACGGTTATAAGGTTTTTTAAGAGGCTCCAACAAAAGATCCAGGCCTATAAGGAAATAAGCAAGGCCACAAAGGAAATGAATGAGTCCTACAAGAAAATGAACAACACCCTCAAGGATATAAACGAGAGCTGCAAAGAAATGATCAAGACCAACGTGGAAATGATCAAGACCAACGTGGAAATGAATGAGTCTTACAAGGAAATGAAAGAAACCCTCAAGGATATAAAGCAGACTCTCAAGGATATGAAAAAGGACCAACCAGAAATTAAGCATACACTGACTGAAACAAAAAATATTATACAAAGACCTAAAAGTGCCCTGGAGCACCCCAAGAACCAAGTTAAAGATTTGAAATACAAAGAGGTAAAATCCACTCAGCTGAAAAAGCAAGAAACCAAAAGAATCCAAAAAACTGAAGATAGTGTAAGGGGCCTCTGGGACAACCTCAAGCATACCAACATCCGAATTATAGGGGTGCCAGAAAAAGTGAGAGGCCAAGACAATGAAAACCTATTTGAAGAAATAGTGACTGAAAACTTCCCACAACTGGTGAAAGAAATTGACTTAGGAGTCCAAGAAGCACATCGAACCCCAATATATAGGAACTCTAAGAGGACCACACCGAGGCACATCATAATTAAAATGCCAAGAGCAAAAGACAAAGAGAGAATATTAAAAGCAGCAAGAGAGAAACAGTTGGTTACCTATAAGGGAACACCCATACAACTGTCAGCGGATTTCTCAACAGAAACGATGCAGGCCAGACGGGAGTGGCAAGAAATATTCAAAGTGATGAACAGCAAGAATCTACAACCAAGATTACTCTATCCAGCAAAGCTATCATTCAGAATTGAAGGTCAGATGAAGTGCTTCGCAGATAAGAAAAAGCTAAAGGAGTTCATCACCACCAAACCAATATTATATGAAATGCTGAAAGATATTCTTTAAGAAGAGGAAGAAGAAAAAGGTAAAGATAAAAATTATGAACAACAAATACACATCTATCAACAAAGGAACATAAAAATTAAGTGAATTGATAGGCTGTTGAACAGGATAGACTGGTGAATATAACAGAGACATGGACATAGAGAGGGAATGGACTGACAATTCTTGGGGAGAAAAGGGTTGTGGGAAGTGCAGCAAGAGACTGGACAAAAATCTAGCAACAATGGGAGGACAGTGGGGAGGGGGAGGTGAGGGTGGAGGGTGGGATAGGTACAGGGTGGAGGGGAGCTATAGGGGGATAAAAAGGGGAAACAATGTAATTAATAAACTGAACAATAAAGATTAAAAAAATAAAAATAAAGTGGTGATTATGTTAAAAGGAGCCCATTAGGCTGGGCCCTAATCTCATCTGATTGGTGTCCTTATTAGAGGAGTTTAGGACACAAGAAAGATGCCAGGAATGCATATGCCCAGAGGAATGACCATGTGAAGAAGGTGTAAGAGGACAGCCATCTGCAAGCCAAGAGAAGCCTCAGAAGAAACCATCTGGCAGATAGCTGAATCTTGGGACTTCCAGTCTACGTAACTGTGAGAAACAAATTTCTGTTGCTTAAGCCACTATGTCTGTGCTATCTTGTTATGGCAGACTGAGAGATGGTTTTCAATTTTGGCAGCTAATTGGAATAAACTGAGGAATGTTAAATATATTGAGGACTGGACCTACCCCCTAGAGATTCTGATTCAATTGGTTGAAGGGATTTTAATGGATGTACTGTGTTGGAACCTACAGTTATAGTACAATAGTTTTCTGGATTCTAAAAAGCTGATGTGAGTGATGAATCTTACGTCACTTGGAAGATATTCTTCCTTCCCCCCCCCACACACACACCCCAATTTCTTGCTCTTTCCATTGCTTTCCCCCCCAGCATACATCTCCCTTTGTTTTCTGCTCAATCCAGGTCCCCACAGATGAAACCAGAGATTCCCCTACCTAAGAGTCCTGTTCCACAACCGAGATCAATCCTAATTCCAGACACGTTAAACTGCTTTAGCCCCTTCTGCCCTCTGAGCTGATAAAAGTGAGTCTCTTATTCTGCCTGTTAGCCAGAGCCAGTGCAGGTCTCTAGAGCTACATCTGGCCACTTAACCCAATTAGAAAATGGACAAAAAACATGAACTGATAATTTACTGGTGGTGAATAGCTATGGAGAAATATATTGAACATCTTTAGCCATCATGGAAATTCAAATTAAAAACACAAATAAAACTTAAGGACACCTATCAAAATGGCTAAAAAAATATGGACAACACCAAATGCAGGCAAAGCTATGGACAGATAAAGTGAGTCACTCTTACATTGCTAATGGGAATGCAATATGGTACAGGCACTCTGCAAAAAACAATTTGGCAATTTCTTTGAAAATTAAACATGCAATTACCATATTATACACCAATTTCACAAAGACCAAGAGAAATAAAAAATTTGTGTTCATGCAAAAACCTTTACATGAATGTTCCTAAGAATTTTATTCATAACTAGAGGCCTGTTGCACAAAATTTGTGCATGGAGGGTGCGGGGGAGGGTCCCTCAGCTGGGCCTGCGCCCTCAGTCTGGGACCCCTCACTCCTTACCGCCTACCTACTCACTGCTCCTGACCACTTGTCTCGCTGCTGAGAGGCTCTCACCATTGCTGGCTAGCCATGAGCCTGCTTCTGGCTGAGCGACACTTCCCCTTGTGAGAGCACACTGACCACCAGGGGGCAGCTCCTGCATTGAGCATCTGCCCCCTGGTGGTCAGTGCGCATCATAGTGACTAGTCATTCTGGTTGTTCTGCCCGTAATGGTCACTTAGGCTTTTATTATATAGAGACCTGATGCATGAGAATTTGTGCAAGAGTAGGCCTTCCTTTCCCTGGCTGCTGGCACTGGCTTTCCTCTAGCACCCAGGACCCAGGCTTCCCTCTCTTGGCCACCTGCAGTCACCCTGGATCTGGGTCAGCTTCCCTCAGGCTGGCTGCAGGAACCTGGGATCCCGGGCAGCTTCCCCCAGGCCCCAGCTTTGTCAGGAAGAACATCCAGATGTCCAGAAGGTCATTCAGCTTTCCAGTCTAATTACCATATTACACTTTTATTGTTATAGTTACAAAGTGAAAATAGCCCAGATGGCCTTCAACAGGTGAATGGTTAAACAAACCAGGGTACATGCATACCATGTCATACTACTCGGCAATAAAAAAGAACCGACTATCAGTACACTTAACTTGGATGGTTCTCAAGGGAGTCATGCTGAGTGAAAGAAATCCATTCCAAAAAGTTGCACACTAGAAGATTCCATTTATATGACATTTTAAAAATTACAAGTGTTTGAAAGAGATTAAGATATAGGGCCAGAGAGAAGCTTGTTCCAGTATGATGTGTAGCATGAGGGGAAGTTGTGGTGATGGAACAGTTTTGTATCTTGTTTGTGGTGAGTTATAGAATCTATATGGCTGGTAAAAGTGCATGGAAATAGTACATATAAAACTGATAAAATTTCAGTAAGCTCTGTGAACTGTACCAAGAGCCATTTCCTGTTTTGATATAATGCTATAGTAATGTAAGATGTTATTGTTGCAAGGTGGTGGAGGGTATACATGACCTCCATGCATAATTTTTGAAACTTCTGGTAAATCAATGAATATTTCAAAATAAAAAAGTTAAAACACAGGCAGGGGAAAGGTTAGGTACACAACTTTGTCAGTGACACTGTAGATATAAGACAAGAAGCTAGGGAAAAGTTTAGCATGGGTTTAGACCAGTGAAATGATCAAGAAATCCATGGATACTACAATGAATATGGCATTCTACTTGATAAAGGTGGTAAGTTTGTTTATAGAAATGAGCATCACAGCTTGTGAGTTACTCTGAAGTGGTAGAGAAATTATCAGGGTACAAGAAGCAAAGCTTGGATTTTAATGTAGTCCAGGAATGATGAAGTCCCTACTGTATAATTTTCAAGCTCTGCAAATGCCTGATATAAATGCTAGAGATTTCCCTGGATGAAGTGGAAGATTGGACCTTCTGGTCTTGGCCCTGTTGGCTTATGTTTGGACAGGGGAAGAGCAATACAAAACACAAAACATATAATGTGCAATGTAACTCTTTAATATAAAAATAAACAGGAATCTTGAGTGGGAAAAGTACAGAACAATTAGCAGGTTTCAAAGTAAACTTTGGATTCCTGGTCAGTCTGGCTTCAACCTTAGTCATGGATATGGCCTCAGATTACAAGAGAGATATAACAAATATGATGAGGATGAAAATGAGAGCACCTAAGGGCTCATTTTCCAGGCTTTGTTTACAAGATCCTAGGTTACTGTATTAAGGCTTCCTCTGAGATCTTGCCCTTCATCTAGAAAAAGTAAAGAGAGAGCATTGGAAAGATAGCAGAGCAAGGAGCACTGAGATTCATCCCTAGGCCACCTGGCTTTTAGCCTTGGTGAAAGCCTGGGACCCATTTCCTTTTATCTCTGAATTCTCAGACTTCATTTTTTAATGAGGAATGAACTTTAAGTTTTTGTCTCATCATTGTACTAAAAACATTTATGGTGGGAGAGGACAGATGGCCTCCCTTAGGACCAAGTGGAGACACTTTGACCTCACAATGTCACTGCTAAATCTTGCCACAGAAATTTACCAAGATGTATGTACCAGAAAAACTAGGTGACACTCATGTAATGCTGAAAATGCAGTGAAAAGACAAATAATTATTAACTCGAGGTCTGGTGCACAAAATTCATGCACAGGAAGGGTCCCTAGGCCTGGCTGGCAATCAGAGCCAATTGGGGCCTGCCTTCCCCTGGGTGTTGACTGCTGGCCAGGGCCTTCCTTCATTCCGCACCACCCCCTGGTGGTCAGTGCACGTCATAGTGAGTGGTTGAACTCTCCAGGAGATAATTTGCATATTAGCCTTTTATTATAAAGTATAATACTTATGGACTACTGGAATTCAACTGCTTAATATACAGATCTAAGGCAGCTTAACATAAACTTAGAGGAAACTACATTGGTGCTAATAAAAACAAATATCAAAACAGTGTATAAAGTAGGAAAATTGGGTATTACTAAATACTTCAATGTACTAGCATACAATTAAGTTTTTTCACATGTGAACGTTTGTTTAAAAAAAGAAGATCTAAAATAATTACTGTAGGTTCCCACTATGCAATCCTCCCAACTCCCTCCTATCCCCACGAACACCCATCACTCACTTTTGAGACCACTAGAAGCTCATCCCAGATGGAGTAGAGGAGACTTGTTCCATTTTCTGCCTCTCCTGAGAGATGGTGGGCCCAGTGCTGAAGGAAGGTGTGGGCACTTGGGTGGAAAATGCATTCTGAGTCTTGTTGGGGGTGATATCCCTCACAAACAATTCATCATTTATGATACATAGGCTGGAGAAAAAATGGACTTTCAGACAACTGATAGACAGTCCCACACCCTCAACAATGATCCTGTTTCCACTGCCACTCAGCAACCAGATTTCTCCCATACCCACCTTTATCTGCTGCCCAGACTCCTTGCCTGGTAGCTCTGCCCCTCTCACAACCACACCCTTGGAGAGATTGTCAACAAGCTTCATTAGATTTGTACCCCTAACCCCATTGCATCTACTCTGTAAAACAGCTTACGGGAGAGGATAGGTGGGCTAATCCCATTTTCAGAGGAAGACATAGTGTCAGAGTTCATGCAATTTCACTAAGAAATAAGTCTAGTGAGTGTTGGCGTCATGAAGAGAACCTGAAAGAATCCTGAAACATTTTCAGTTTTCTAACTCCAGAGCTCATGCTCTTGACCCCCATGGAGGACTGTTCCTTAGATATATCTTTTAGCTTCCCACAATACTAAGAAAACCCCAAGGTCATATACTGCTGCATTCTCACAGCCCTGAGCCCAATCTGGGCTGCATGTTCCCACCCACAGCACTCACTCACCTGGAATTGTTGGCAGGGGTAGCGATGCAGGTCCGGGTGAAGGCACACACAGAATCCCAAGACTGTCTTTTCCCTTCAACAACAAACATCAACACCCACCTTGGAGTGACCAATGCTTTACACTCTCAGTGTTCCCCAGATGGGACTCCATACTCATATTTAAGGGGACAACTGTTCACTGGGGGTCTGGGCATCTGGAATGGGGATGGCAACAACAGGAGCAATACGCTCCCATTGACACAGACCCGACTATATGGGAGACCCTGGAACAGCCATTTCACAAATTCATTTGATTCATTTTTTTGTAGCTACCCAAGAGGTGAGTATTATTAGCTGTATCTGGTTAGGTAATGAATGGGCCCATGTTCCCACAGTCAGGATCTGGGATGACAGACATCAAACCCCACACCTGTGTACCTAAAGCCCCAGCTGTGTGGGGCTGACAGACATGGACACAGAATGGTTTGAGGACTGGAGGCAGAACACACATAGGACAGTAATAAAATGGAAGGGATCTGGGAAGCTGAGAGAGTTCGGAGAGGGAGCCCAGCCAGGGGGAGGTAGCAGAAGGGCATCTGGGAAGGAGACTCCACAAACTTACCTTCCTTAAATACCCCATGGACACGAAAGAATAACAGGTTTTCCTGAAAGGGAGAAGTGCAGTTGCTCAGCCAGCCTCAAGTTTGACATGCTTGATCTATACCTACCACCCACCTGCATCTTTCTGGGCCTACCTGGGGGATGAACAGGATGCTTTCTGACTGGAACCATATGTTTACGATAAAGGAGTTGAGGTCATGCTGTGTTTTGGGCAACATACAGAGGGTGCTCACAATGTCATTTTTTGTATGTTTCAGCAGCTGAAAATGCAGGTCTATGGGGCAAGGACAGAAAAGGTCAGAGTTGCCACTCCCTGGGGCCTATGACTGACTCTGCATGCCCCCTTTCCCTGACCAATCTTCCCCACCCCACACGCACTGGGGCCCTGGAGGTTCTTCATATTCTCGTTATCCTTGAAGTATTCAAACAAGCTGCTTCTATGAGAAAAAAACAAAACAGGATGTGGGGGGTGTTTCCATGAGCTGACTGGTTACTGTTGGGGACACATGCCCCCAGAAAAAGATTTTGAGCTGTGATACTTACGGGGCTGGGTTGTCTGGATTGTAGGGAATAGTCAGAGAGAAGCAGGCTTCATTGTGATAAGCACTGAGGAGATTCCGTCTGTCCCCAAAGTCATAGATAAAGTAATATCTGTGAGGGGACAATGAAGACAGTCTCTCTCTATATACTGGACCTCACTGGAGACTTGAAAATTCTCAGGGCAGACCTGTGCTTAAGTGGACTGGATGTTCTAGCCCTCCACATTTCTGGTGATTCCAGGGGTACTTACTGCTGCAGGAAATGCAAAACTTGATTCTTCAGACCATCAGATCCTTTATAGCTTTCCTAGATTCAAAGACATTTGAGACCATCTGGCTGATAAAGCCTCCCTTACAATAGCCAAATTTTTTATCTTTCTTTCTCACCTTTATTAAGGGTTTTATTAAGTAGGGTCTGTCAATGTCAATAGCAATTGGTGGGTATAAATCATGTCCATCCTGGAGAAGGGAAGATATGTTAGCAGTACAGACCAGGGAGGTGATCTTGGGTGATTAAAAGAAAGGATGTGACCAGGAGACAGTGAAGGTCTGAGATCAAAGTGAAAGAGTCTGCCTAACTGGCGTGGCTCAGTGGTTGAGTCAACCTACAAACCAGGAGGTCACGGTTTGATTCTTGTTTGGGGCAAATACCCGGTTGCCAGCTTGATCCCCAGTGCGGGGTGTGCAGGAGGCAGCTGATCAATGATTCTCATCACTGATGTTTCTCTCTCTCTCTCCCTCTCCCTTTATCTCTGAGAACAATAATAACATATTTTCAAAAGGGTGAAATAGCTATGGGCAAGATTCAAATGGGTTTCTGCATCATAATGTCCTGGAAGTCTACCGTTTTATGCAACTTGTGTATGTGTGTGATTTGTGTGTTGTTTCTCTTTTTTCCCTCCCTCCTTCCTTCTTTTGCTGTCTCTCCTTCCCTCTCTCTGTGTATATACAATTTTCACAGAGATCATATTCATGTCTTTTTCAAAAGTCTATGTCTCCCAAAAGGTACAGATCTGAAGCAAACATGTAATACAGGCAAGATACAAAGGGCCTGAGGGCAGGTGTGGAGATTGTTAGTATTAGCAAGAGAAAATTATGAACATAGGCACTTACCAAGCGTAACAACTTGGGGAAGCATGTCCTCATGGCGCTGTCCAAATGCAAAAATAGAATGAAGTAGTTGATAGTTTGGGTTACAACGCTTCCATTTACATAAAACACTGATGGCATGAACAGAGACAGGTGATCTGCCCACCCAGCAGCTTCCTTTACCCTCCTCAGTCTCTGATTTCAAAGCTTCTGGGTTAACTTCCCTGTTGAGCACTAACCATCTACCATATGGAATCTCTGAAACACACCGTCTTCTCGTCTCTATCCACACCTTCATATTCATATTACTTCTCTTCCTTCTTCCCTTCCTCATCTTTTCCCTTTCTCTTTCTCCCTCTCCATTCTCCTGGTTAATCCTTCTCCAGTGCCATAGGACACAGCAATTGGATCTCCGACTCCAGGGCTTCTTCCCTCTCCCTGCCTCCTTCTCCTTCCTCTAGGCCACCACTGATGGCTCAAGAGAGAAGAGGGAATGTGATGGGGCTCAAGGCTCTGCCACCTCACTGAGGGATCCAGCATCCTGCCAAGAACAGGACATGCCCCAGAGAAGGCTCAGGGCTCTGGGTAAGGAGGGAAGTGAGGAAGGGAAAGGAAAGGGGATGAAGGCAGGAGAGTAAGGTAAGAGTGGAGATTGGGAAGGCACAGAAGAGTAGAGACAAAAGATACAGAAAAGAAAAGGGAAGGGAGAGAACTAAGATGGCGGCAAAGGTAAAACACCCATCTTGCCGTCATAATCAGCAATTTTAATACTACAACTTAGCGAAAGAACAAACACCTTCCAGAATCACCAGAAAGCCCGCCGAGTGAAAATTCCACAAATAAAAGTGAAGATAAGACACTGTGACTCGGAGGAGCGGCGGCGGACAGCATTGAAAGATTCGCGCGCAGAGAGAGGTTTAGAGTGCGCGCCGCGGAGAGGGCGGGCGGCTGAAAACCGGCCAGTTTTCTTGATCGGGGAGACAAAGGCATCCCACTGGACTGATTCTCCAGCTCTGGGCGAAGTCCAGAGAACCCACTATCACACGGGGTGAAAACTGGACAGAGGGAGGGCATGCCGAAGCTCGGGTCTCCTGGGTTGTGGAGAAGGCAGCCTGCGCACGAACAGCTCGGCTTCGTGACGGTGCAGAGAGCGCTCTGCGACTTGTCTCTCATTCAGAAAACCGTCAGACTGCTTTGTTTTACGACCCTGGGTGAGACATTGCGCATGCAGACTCATTTTGGGAAAGTCTGAATTCCCGGGCAGCCGGTGGTGCTCGGCAGCGGCTCTCTCTCAGAGGTGCTGGCAGCCATTGCTCCCGGCACAGAGTCCCTGGGGCCGCATAGGGCGGAGCTAACGCTGTCTGCTTGGCCCGGAGACTCCGCCTACCCAACCTGAGCACAGCTGAGCTTCACAGACAATTGGCCTGGAGGTCAACCCTCCAAGTGCTAACAACGATTAACTGAGCTTAACTTCAGCAAGACTGTGCAGCCCATATCCACCTCAGGTAACCGGGGAGGCTGAGCCACTATCCCTAGTAGGAAGTCTACCACACAAAGCTAATTGACCAACTCAGGGAAGCAGCCACCATGCAGTGACATGGAAAGAAATCAGATGTGAAAGAAATGGAGGAAAAAAAACGACTGGACATGGAATTCAAAACCACGGTTATTGGGTTTTTCAAGAGGCTCCAACAAAAGATCGAGGCCTATAAGGAAATAAGCAAGACCACAAGGGAAATGAATGAGTCCTACAAGAAAATGAACAACACCCTCAAGGATATAAACGAGAGCTGCAAAGAAATGATCAAGACCAACGTGGAAATGAATGAGTCCTACAAGGAAATGAAAGAGACCCTCAAGGATATAAAGGAGACTCTCAAGGATATGAAAAAGGACCAACCAGAAATTAAGCATACACTGACTGAAACAAAAAATATTATACAAAGACCTAAAAGTGCTCTGGAGCACCCCAAGAACCAAGTTAAAGATTTGAAATACAAAGAGATAAAATCCACTCAGCTGAAAAAGCAAGAAAACAAAAGAATCCAAAAAATTGAAGATAGTGTAAGGGGCCTCTGGGACAACCTCAAGCATACCAACATCCGAATTATAGGGGTGCCAGAAAAAGCGAGAGGTCAAGACAATGAAAACCTATTTGAAGAAATAGTGACTGAAAACTTCCCACACCTGGTGAAAGAAATTGACTTAGGAGTCCAAGAAGTGCACCGAACCCCAATATATAGGAACCCTAAGAGGACCACACCAAGGCACATCATAATTAAAATGCCAAGAGCAAAAGACAAAGAGAGAATATTAAAAGCAGCAAGAGAGAAACAGTCGGTTACCTATAAGGGAGCACCCATACGATTGTCAGCGGATTTCTCAACAGAAACGATGCAGGCCAGACAGGAGTGGCAAGAAATATTCAAAGTGATGAACAGCAAGAATCTACAACCAAGATTACTCTATCCAGCAAAGCTATCATTCAGAATTGAAGGTCAGATAAAGTGCTTCGCAGATAAGAAAAAGCTAAAGGAGTTCATCACCACCAAACCAGTATTATATGAAATGCTGAAAGATATTCTTTAAGAAGAGGAAGAAGAAAAAGGTAAAAATATAAATTATGAACAACAAATACACATCTATCAACAAATGAACATAAAAATCAAGTGAATTGATAGGCTGTTGAACAGGATAAACTGGTGAATATAACAGAGACATGGACATAGAGAGGGAATGGACTGACAATTCTTGGGGAGAAAAGGGTTGTGGGAAGTACAGCAAGAGACTGGACAAAAATCTTGCAACAATGGGAGAGGACAGTGGGGAGGGGGAGGTGAGGGTGGAGGGTGGGATAGGTACAGGGTGGAGGGGAGCTATAGGGGGATAAAAAGGGGAAACAATGTAATTAATAATCTGAACAATAAAGATTTTAAAAAAAAAGGGAAGGGAAAGAAGTTCTGCCCTGGCAGTGGAGGTGGGGCCAGGAAAGAAGAGAGAAGAGAAGGGACATGGTTCTCCTGTGGCAACCCTTTCCTTCATCTGCCCCGGGGTGGCCCTGGGTCTCCAGGTAGGAATGGGAAACATGCACCTGTTGGCCTCAGGGCCATGGGATATTGGTTGAGCCTTTGTCACCTGTCAATCTGAACTGGGCATGGGAAATGTAGCAACCACGGGATCAGGAAACCTTCCTCAGAAGGAGTAAGGATCAGTCCCCAGTTTGGCACAGGATCAAGGGTCTGTGGCCCCCTCTTATGTTCATCACCTTCTCTCCTCATGGCCCCTGTGCACTTATGTCTGTCTTAGATGGTTCCCTTTTTGAGGACTCCTACCTGCTTAAAAGTTACCCAGGGGTCCTCTGAAGGACCAGACAGGTGATGTGATATGTGGAGGGAGGTCGTGACCCTGACAGGACCGTCCTTCTGTCTCATCAGCCCCCTCTGCCCTCTGCCTTCCATTGCTGCAAGAGGCCCTCTGCTCACTACCCATGGTTCACTTATGGCCTCCAACTCTGGCTTCTACCAAGAATGGCCACTCCTTGATATTGTACTAAAGAAATGTATGTCATGATTACTGTCACCTGGGGCCTGGACTCCTGGCATGGGGCAGGAAAGTCTCCACATTCACCTAGGATTCTAGTGGAGAATCTTTACATGCAAGGGAAAGAAGGTTCTTCCCAAAATAGTTAGGGATACTCTGTATCCTCTCAGAAGTAGGAAGGACTGTCTCACATGTATCTGTGGTGGAGGATATTTCTCACCCCAAATCAGCAATATCTGCCTGGAGGCTCAACACTCATAGTCCTGGTGAGCGGGCATCCTGTATCCTGGAGCACATAATTGGTGGGCATGTTAGAAAAAACTATATGCAGAATCAGGAGCCAGACCCCAGACCATGAGAGCTGGTGAGCAGTTCAGAGGAAGGGTAGGAGACCTCTAAGTATAGGTGAGAGCTACAGAGAAAAGAAGGTAGGGGCTCTAGTCCTCCCAGAGAACCCTGGCTGCCACCATTTGTGAATGGCACTGTCAGGGGTAGTTTATGCTCCCAGAAGTCAAAGGAACCTTGGAATGATGAGAGGGGTTCACACTGACCTTATGTAAGTGGACTGGTCTGGAAAGGTGCTGCACAAAGGGTTATCTTCCAGCCACAGCTCTTCCAGTTTTAGGCCTTTGATTTTGCACAACTCCCAGGTAGAGTTAAGCTGAGAAATATGGGGGGGAATTGAAAAATAGTCTGAGGGAAAAGGGACATACCATCCCCTGATCCCACAGTCCACTCCCTTCCCCACAGTTACCTTTTCTTACCTCCTATCATCTCTGATGAACACTACCACCCACTCTCAACCCAACTTTGATCTGTCCCTCTTCTCACCTCATTTTTGGAAAGGTTCAGGATCTTGACTGTGGGGGCCATCTGTGTAATATCAGACAAGCCATCCAGCTGGCACAGTCTGTTGTTCTGCAAGTTCAGGGACAACAGCTTTGGGGAAGAAGAGTTAAGGTGATGCTTACTATCTAGGACCTGAGAGACAAATCTGCCCACTGTCTCATCTGTTCCACCCCCTACTGTAACACCAGCACTGGGTCTAAGGCCTCACCTCAGGGAAATCCTTTTCAATGATCTGCAACGTGGCAGACATGCAGTTTCTTCTATTCAGGATTATATCAACATCACGTCTCACCAAATCTTCAGGAAGCCAAGAGTAGGAAATAAGAAGGCTGAGAGAGGTCCAGGACCAGCACCAAAACCTCCCTTGTTTCCATCCCTAAGTCTCCCTCCCGGGCAGAACCCTCTGCCTTCAAGTGCCCTAGAACCATGGTTGGCAAACCGCGGCTTGCAAGCCACATGCAGCTCTTTGGCCCCTTGAGTGTAGCTGTTCCACAAAATACCACAGCCTGGGCGAGTCTATTTTGAAAAAGTGGCATTAAAAGAAGTTTAAATTAAAAAAATTGGCTCTCAAAAGAAATTTCAATTATTGTACTGTTGATATTTGGCTCTGTTGACTAATGAGTTTACCGACCACTGCCCTAGAATTATTGCTGTCAGACATACCTGAGTCATAGCGGAGCAACTGGAGATCAAGAGCTTTCTGAGAGACATCATATCGTTTGCACATGGCCAGCTGCAGAGTGAGATGGAGAGAGAGGTTTGAGGCTGTGGTGGTGACAAGGAAATCAGGATGGAGGGGGAACAGGGGAGGATCTAAGGGCAAACATATATCCCTGAGTCTACATTACCTTTAGCTGTTCCATTATTTCTGGCTCCAACTTATCCCGCACAGAGTAGGGTACAACAGAAGTACTGACAGAGATAGCTATCTGCAGGAAGCAGAGGATGGGTTAGCACCACAAATCCTCGTCCTACAGAAAGTGACCAGCTCCTGCCTGTCCTCCTGCACAGGGACTAAGGACAGGTAAAGACCTTGACACATACCTTCTGGTTCTCCTGGTCACAAATCTTGTTGCTGACATCCTTCAATGCAGAGGCAGCATGAGCATCCTGGACAAAGAACCGGGCCCTGTTTCGCACGTAGTGAAACTATAGGGATTGAGGCAACAACCATAGTGTCAGAAGCCAAAGGCCCTGCTGAGCTGTGTCTCTCCCGTTTACTGGCCCCCCCCTCATCTGGCTTCACCATCCTCTCTTACGTCCACTGGAGTGAAGGGGACACTGCAATGGCTCTGGATTGAATCCATTAGCCAGGTCTTGTCATACTTTCTTCCACAGGCAACCTAAGGGCGAAAAGGGCATGGAGACAGGAGGGACAACATGAAAGAAGGCTGGAGAACAGACCCAACACAGTGTTCTTTTGCTACCTTCTACTGAGCTTTAAAAGGCTTCTAAAGTAAAGACAACTCACATGATTTCTTATGTTTGTGGCAAATAGGGAGTTCTTATAAATCCATTATCTCTCCATTTATTCTTAAAAGTATATTTTTATTGATTTCAAAGAGAAAGGGAGAGGAAAAGCGAGACAGAAACACCAATGATGAGAATCACTGATTGGCTGCCTCCTGCATGCCCCACATTGGGGACTGAGCCCACAACCAAGGCATGTGCCCTGACCCAAATCAAACCATAACTTCTTGGTTCAGAGGTCAATGCTCAACCACTGAACAACATGGGCTGGGCTATTATCTCTCCATTTGAAGCTCTCCTCCCCATAAACAACTTAAGGTGTTACACATTTTCTTCCTTTCATAAAGTTCCAGGTAATCCTGTCTAGGACACTGCTTGCCCATCTGAGAAGTTTTCCACAGACTCAAGCCCCCATTTCCCACATGTGGACTTGCTCCACTTCCTTGGCAGTAGTTCCACCTTTCCTTTTAGAAAGCCCCCTCTGTTTATCATACAGTCAGACTGTTTCCTTATATTGATTGCTTCTCTGAATTTGCCCTTAGATGGTTAAGTAATTAAAAAGGACAAATTGGAAACTCTCCTCAGCAAAGTACCAAGTGTCTCTACATGAGACCAACACAGTCCACCTGATCTTTCTCTTCTGCACATGCCATACATTTTTTCAGGATACTCACTGTGACCTTGAACCAACTCCCCAGGGTTTGATCTTGTATCTTCGCCTCCATTTCACTCTTGAGATGTGTTCTATTACTCCACAGAGTAACTCGCAGACAGCCTTTTTTATACCACTGCACTCTCCTCCTGACCTGTCCTCTTCTATAGGGTGTGCTTCTGGAGGGAAGAAAAGGGTGACCATGAATGCTAAGAAAGTCTTCTATACATCCTTCATCTCTGACACCAGGACTACAATTAAGATTGCTCAACCATGATTTCACTTCTAACACTTCAGTTTTCCAAATGTCTATAAAGAAAAGTAAAACCATGGACAGTGAAATAGTTGCACAGTCCCATGGGATGCTACATGCAAACCAAGCTGCCTGGTCACTTACTGTCTGTCTTGGTACCTCTGGACTCCCCTTATCTCCACGTTTCCATCATCCTTCAGGTGTGGAGGCTGACACTCATATCCACCACGTTGATAACGACAGATCCTGTTGCCAAAATTACGTCGTTGCAAAGAATTCCAACCTTTCTTCCTCCCTTGAGGTGAGCTACCATCATCATTGTCTTCTGAAAGAAGGATCAAAAATACAAGTTTGGAGACATGTCTGTGCCCACTTACCATGTACCATGTCTTAGGCTAACACCATGGCAAGGCAATAAAGTGCCAACCTGCCTTAAGAAACCAATCCCACAAATCCCAGAAAGGAAAATCCTCTGCCTGTCCAAATAGGAGAGCCTTATCTGACAGGTGGTGCTATCAGGGGAAAAAATGGTGGAGGATGAGGAAGGAGGAGCAAGAGCAGGAAGCGAAGGGGATAGAAGAGGAAAAGGAGGTAACTGTTGAACCTTTTTTAAAAAAAATGTAGCAGGATTTATAAAGAACAGAGGTGTATGCATTCATGGGTTACACTGGACACCAGCCATACATCAGGAAGGCTGTGCTTCCTTTGCCAGTGTAGTACAAGCTTTAATGTCAGATGGAGCAGAGGTATCAGCCTCCTAAACTGTCCTCCTCTATCCTGCCTTGCACCCAACAAAACTCTACTTGAAATATCCAGAGTGGGCTTTCTCTTTGCCCAGTTTGAAATGCCTTTGAGTTCAGGAGACAGCTTTTCTAACCTCAGCTCTTCTATAACAAGGGTCTGAATGACAAACTGAAATGTTTCAACTACCATTTCCAAATCTCCAGGGATTCTTTTTTCCTCTTTCTGCTATGGATTTCTAATTTGATCCCACTATGGTCAAAGAACATACTCTGTGTCATTTCAGTTATTTTTTAATTTGTGGAGGTTTGTTTGATGGCACAGGAGATGGCCTGTCATGGTGAATGTTACATAGACACTTGAAAAGTACTGTACTCTGCTGCTGTTAGGAGGAGTGGTCTATTTGTCATGTAAATCCTGTTAGTTCATTGTGTTGTTGAATGTTAAGATATCGTATATACTGATTTTCTCTCTAGCAATTCTATCACTTGCTGAGAGCAGGTGTTGAAGCCCAACTATCATTATGGACTTTGCTATTTTTCCTTTCAGCTCCATCAGTTTTCGCTTCGTATACTTTTAAAAATTTATTTTCATTTTTAATTTTTTATATCAATTATACCTCAATTTTTTTATTTTTTATTTTTTATTTTATTTTTTCTTTATTGTTGTTTATTAATTACATTGTTTCCCCCTTTTTATCCCCCTATATCTCCCCTCCACCCTGTACCTATCCCACCCTCCACCCTCACCTCCCCCTCCCCAATGTCCTCTCCCATTGTTGCAAGATTTTTGTCCAATCTCTTGCTGTACTTCCCACAACCCTTTTCTCCCCAAGAATTGTCAGTCCATTCCCTCTCTATGTCCATGTTTCTGTTATATTCACCAGTTTATCTTGTTCATCAGCCTATCAATTCACTTGATTTTTATGTTCATTTGTTGAGAGATGTGTATTTGTTGTTCATAATTTATATTTTTACCTTTTTCTTCTTCCTCTTCTTAAAGAATATCTTTCAGCATTTCATATAATACTGGTTTGGTGGTGATGAACTCCTTTAGCTTTTTCTTATCTGCGAAGCACTTTATCTGATCCTCAATTCTGAATGATAGCTTTGCTGGATAGAGTAATCTTGGTTGTAGATTCTTGCTATTCATTATTTTGAATATTTCTTGCCACTCGCGTCTGGCCTGCATCGTTTCCGTTGAGAAATCTGCTGACAATCGTATGGGTGCTCCCCTATAGGTAACCAACTGTTTTTCTCTTGCTGCTTTTAATATTCTCTCTTTATCTTTTGCTCTTGGCATTTTAATTATGATATGTCTTGGTGTGGTCCTCTTTAGATTCCTGTATTTTGGGGTTCTGTGTACTTCTTGGGCTTTTAAGTCAGTTTCTTTCACCAGGTGTGGGAAGTTTTCAGTCACTATTTCTTCAAGTAGGTTTTCATTAACTTGCTCTCTCTCTTTTTCTGGGACCCCAATAATTCGGATATTGGCATGCTTGAGTTGTCCCAGAGGCCCCTTATGCTATCTTCAATTATCTGAATTCTTTTTGTTTCTTGCTTTTCCAGCTTAGTGGATTTTGCTTCTTTGTATTTCAAATCTTTGACTTGGTTCTTGTGGCCCTCTGGACTGCTTTTAGGACTTTGTGTTATATTTTTTATTTCAGTCTGTGTATGCTTGATTTCTAGGTGGTCCTTTTTTTTTTATCCGTGAGGGTCTGGTTCATATCCTCAGAGGTCTTGTTCATTTCCTTGAGGGTCTCATTCATTTCCTTGAGGTTCTCATTCATCTCCTTGTAATTCTCATTCATTTCCTGGTTGGTCTTGTTTATTTCCTGGTAATTCTCATTAAGTTGATCGGCCTTTTGTAGGAGCCTCTTGAAAAGCCTTATAACCGTGGTTTTGAACTCTATGTCTTCTCGTCTTTTCTCCTCCATTTCTTTCACCCCTGATTTCTTTCCATATCTCTGCATGGTGGCTGCTTTATGTGGTAGATGTCCTCAAAGGGACAGTGGCTTAGCCTCCCCAGTTACCTGAGGTGGGTACTCTTACTGCAATCCTTTATGGGTTGTATTCAGTATTTTTGAATTTAATCCAAGCTTGTTGTTGTTAGCCCTAGGAGGGTTTGACCTCCAGGCCAATTGGCTGTGAAGGGAGACTGTGTTCAGGTTGGATGGGCGGAGTCTCTGAGCTGCGCAGGCAGCATCAGCCTCAGCTGCGTCCTATTCGGCGCTCGTGGGTCTCTGTTGGATGGGGATGGCTGCAGACTCCTCCAAGAGAAAGCTGCTAGTCTCTTCCCCTTGCCAGACAACTCTGCCTTTCCCCAAATGTGCCTGCACACCAAAAGTCTAGCCCAAGGTTGTAAAATAGATGGTTTCCGGAACCAGGAGACAAGTTTTCAGGGGGCAAGTCGCGGGTTTGCGCGACCCTTGGGACTAGGAGCCTCTGCCGCGCCCCACTTCCAGGGTGCGTCCCCTGGACCTCGCCTGGCACTGGGGAATCTGTGCAGCGGGACGTCTCCACGTACCCCGGATCTCGGACCTCGCCTGGCGCTGGGGAGTCCGTGTAGTGGGACATCTCCGCCCTCCCCGTAGGAGAAATCCGGCCGGGGTTGCTGCTCCAGCCCCAGCACTGGCGCTTGTTACCAGGACGACTCCTAACATGTTTCCGTCTGAAAGGCTGCGATCCCGCCGCACCTGAGTCTCAGCGTCCCTCCTTTACTCTTATTAGTGGAGTTTTCATTCAGCCAGCTTTCTGGCGATTCTGGGTGCTGTCTGTTCTGCTATTATGTTGTAGTTCTTAAATCGTTGCGTGGGGCAGAACAATAGGTGTTTACCTATGCTGCCATCTTGGTGTTCCCCCATTTTTAATTTTTTTTTTAAATTTCTTTATTAAGGTTTTTTCTTCACATACTTTTTGACCCTGTTGTTTGGTGCATTCACATTTAGGTCCATTATGTCTCCCTCGTGGATTGCTCCTTTTATCACTGTGTGATGCGTCTATTTGACAAGTTTCTTGTAAATTTTCTATTTTATTGGAGATTGTAGCCACAGGTATGCTCATAAAGTGCCTTGGTTATATTTTACTCTGTATTCATTCCTAAGTTGTGTTGATATCCACCCCTGCCCCCGACAAACAATCCTGCCAACATATGTAATTCAACATGTGGAAGGGTTTGGCAATTTTGGGGGGGTTGCATATCCTCCTATACAATAAAAGAGAAACATGCAAATTTGACCGTACCTTGGCTCCTGATTGGCTATGCTACCAGCCAATCAGGAGTGGGGGCGGGGCCAAGTGGCACGAGCACCGGGCCTTGGGGGTGAATATGAAATGGCAGTGGTGGCAAGCACCCAGCCCCCAGGTGCTGTGTGGGGAAGCAGCGGTGGCAGGGAGCACCGGCCCCCGGGTGCTATGAGCAGAAGTGGCAGCGAGTGCCCAGCTCCTGGGGCCGGGTGGTTGCAGGCAGCCGGGGCTGAGCTGAGCAGGGCGATGGCTGGGTGCCCAAGGCCTAAAGCTTCTGGTGAGGCTGGGGGTGAGCCATCAGTTGGACATCCCCTGAGGGCTCCCAGTATGTGAGAGGGGGCAGGTTGGGTTGAGGGACCACCCACCCCCAGTGCATGGGAGCCCTAGTATAGAAATAAGATGGTATCAATTGTCTCTCCCATATGTGGATTCACTAGGGTATTTTATTTTTACCACATTCAACTAAAACTGACAACAATGGTGGTTTGGGGGGGGGGGGACAAGAAGATTATGGGAATTAGACTTTTAGAAACCAGCTTCCTTTGGTTTGTAATATTTAATATTCTCTAGGTTTTTGTGTTGTACATTTTGTACATCAATTACTCCATATTGCCTCAGTGCAAATTATAAGTAAAAATCCATTCACTGCTGATAATTCCAACCAGGCCTCACATGAATTCCTCTGGGGAGTCATTGCTGTCACTGTGTGGCACACTGTCAGGACAATCCTATAACTTACAGCCTTTAAGATGTTCCGTGTGGCACTGGAAGTGAAATTGAGATATTCTGATCTCTTATACCTTTGCTCATTTTTTTAAAAAAAGTTTTTAATTTATTTTTTAAAGAGAGAGAAAAAACATGGATGTGAGAGAGAAATATCAATTGGTAGCCTCTTGCATGCATCTAAACTGGGGATCAAACTTGCAACTAAGGTATGTGCCTTGAATGGGAATTGAACCCACAAACTTTTGGTGTATGGGATAACACTCCAACCAAATGAGCCACCCGGCTAGATCACACACTGTAATGGTTTTTTATTGTTGACACACTGTAATTTTTATTTGCATGTCTCTGCTGGTTAGTAATGTTTCCTTCTACTCCTTGCTTGTGGAGTTAAAATTATGGAAGAATATTATTGAATCATGTCAAATATTAACAGCTGACAACAGCACCCATCTGTTTTTTTTTTCATTTTCCAGGGTACCTGTAGCAACGAATATAAATGGCACCTATTTTTCCCTTGTTAAACACCAGATATTGTGCTAAGTGCATGACCTACTAACGCTAAGAACTTATGAGGCTTATTGAGTCACAGGTATTTATCCAGGGGTTTTCTGTGTAGTTATATATATTAACTCAATGCTTGCAATTAACTCATGAGTTATAGACTATTATCCTTAATTTAAGGAATAAAAATGTATATGAGTCACCATGAGGTCAAAGATACCTGATCTGGACCACAGAATTTATCAATAGAATTCAAACACTGACCAAGCTCACCTCAAATCCTATGCCCAGACCCAATAATGTGTGCTCTGTGTTATGGCTGAAGTGATCGCTGGAACTCACTCAAAAGCTATTAGGCAGTGATGGGTACAGTGTCTGGGACCAAGATGCCCTGAACTCCAGCCATCTGTCAAAGAGAAACATTATTGCACATGGTTCCCCTGTACTGTCTCTCTTCTCAGACTCTGTGGGAACTGTTTCTAATATGTGTGATGTGGTATGTCCTTGTAGTTCTGACTTGCATTTCCATAATAGCTAGTGAGACTGAATATCTTTTCATGTGTTTGTTGGCCATTTGTATGTCTTCTTGGAAGAGTTGTCTGTTCAGGTCCTCTGCCCATTTTTAATTGGATTATTTGCTTGTTTAGTGTTGAGTTATATGAATTCTTTATCTATACTAATAAAAAGGTAATATGCTAATTAGACCAGGTCGACTGGACATCTTCCAGCATCTGGTACTCCTTCTGGATGGCAGGAACTGAGGCAGAGGCGGTTAAAGGCATCAGGCTGGCAGGCAGAGGGGTTAGGGGATGATCAGGCCAGCAGGCAGAGGCGGTTAGGAGTGAACAGACAGGCAGGCAGAGGCAGTTAGGGGCAATCAGGCAGGCAGGAAGAGTGCTTAGGGGCGATCAGGCAGGCAGGCAGGTGAGCAGTTAGGAGCCAGTAGTCTCGGATTGTTAGAGTGATGTCTGACTGCCAGTTTAGGCCCAATCCCGCAGTCAGACATGCCCAGAGGGGTCATGGATTGAAGAGGGTGCAGGCCGGGCTGAGGGACGCCCCCCACCCCAATGCATGAATTTTGTATACCAGGCCTCTAGTATCTATACCAATAAAAGGATAATATGCTAATTAGAGTGGACATCTTCCAGACATCCATCTAGACAAAGCCATAGTAGCTGGGAGGCCCAGGGCTCAGGCAGCCATGGGCTCAGGCAGCTGTGAGCCCCACCAGCTGCATGGCCCAGGGCTCAAGCCTCACAGCCACAGTGGCCAGCAGTGGCAGTAGCAGCGGGGTGATGGGGGTGGCGCTTTCCCCTGATCAGCCCAGTCACCTCCTGCAGAGAGAGGCCAGACTGTGGTCACTTCCCCACGGGAAGCAGGCCTAAGCCATCAGTAGGACATCCCCTGAAGGCTCCGGACTGTGAGAGGGGTCAAGCCGGGCTGAGGGACTCCCTCCAGTGCATGAATTTTGGTGTACTGGGTCTCTAGTATTTTCTATATTAACTCCTTGTCGGAGCTGTAACTTTCAAATATCACCTACCATTTGTTTAGTTGCCTCTTTGGTTGCCTTTTTGTTCCATTGTTGTTATTTTTTGCTATGTAGAGCTTATTTTTTTAAATGCATTTTTACTGATTTCAGAGAGGAAGGGAGAGGGAGAGAGATGGAAACATCAATGATGAGAGAGAATCACTGCTCCTGCCCATCCCACACTGGGGATTGAGCCCACAACCCAGGCAGGTGAGATTGACCTCCTGGTTCATAGTTCAATGATCAACCACTGAGCCATGCCTGCTGGGCCAGAAGCTTTTTAGTTTGATATAGTCTCATTCATTTGTTTTTGCCTTTACTTCCCTTGCCTTTGAGGTCAAATTCAACACTGACATTTTAAAGGTAATTCTCAAATTTGTTTAAGCAATACAGCCACATGAGGAGATTAAACTATTCACTACCAACGCTCCACACCAATGACAAAGAAGAATTGGGGTCAAACCCAGGAAAATGCATTTTTCAACTCCCCAGGTGACTGTAGTGTGCAACCAAGATTGAAAACTACTCTGTTAAAATATCAACTTTTGGTTTGCCACCTTATTTTGCTCACTTTACACTCTGTTGTTTTGGGGCTCTAGCGATTCCATAAGCTTAGATCAGGGACTGGAAAACTATGGCCCATGGGCCAAACCTGGCCTGTGGCCTGTTTTTCTGGAACCTTTAAGATAAGGATGGTTTTTACATATTTGAATTGTTGAAAAATCAAAAGAATACTTTTGACAAGTGAAAATAATTTTAATTTCAAATGTTAGTATCCATACATAAAGTTTTACTGCAACACAACCATACTGTTTCTATTGTGGCTTTTACGCTACAATGCAGAGTTTAAAAGTTACAACAGAGACCAAATAACCCATAAAGCCTCAAGTATTTATGACCTGGCCCTTTCTAGAAGAAATTTATTCAGCTCTGGCTTAGAGTGAGTGTCCTTAGAGCAAGTGTATAGTAACTCTGATAAATGGCTAGAGGTCCCTTTGGCAAAGCTCAAGAAGATTTACTGTATATAGTTGTGACTTAATTGTAGGGCCTTTTCTAAGTAGTCTATTCATTCATGGTTTCCTAGGTCAGGTGTGGGAATTGAGTAAAGGGCCATCATTCCCCATCAAGATGGCTCAAGTCCCAAGATCTAAAGTTTATATCTATTTTATTTTCTTATATTATATAATTATACTTTATCTTTACACTGATTAAATGCAACTTTTGAGAATGTTAAGATTTTTCAAGATCCAAGAGATATGTTGATCGATAAGCCACCTTCAAGGGTTTCTATAACTCAAACCATTATCACTACTCTTCCATCCTTGCTGCTCTTTATGGTCAACAGCACTCACCTAGACTTGGTAGGTTAAGTGCTTTTACTTGAAGGGGGCCATAGCAATGGCAGCATCTCCCAACTATCTGAGGCCTGTACAAGTCAGTCACTTCAGAACACTTGAAAGTCAGTACGTTCCCCAACGCTGTAGGGAAAGGAGTATCCTCTGAGTCCCTAACAGCAGCTACTTGGTCCATCCAAAATTGAGTTCAAAGGCATTTCAATCCAAGTGTCCACAGGTGATAGCGTTTGCAATTGTTCTACTGCTGCCTGCCATGGAATACCAATATTCCATCCTCTAAACTTTAGAGTCTAAAGTCATTTGGATCCTTAGTATCTTCAGATCTACCTAGGTCAGATAACCTATCCCAGATCCCATTTCCTTTGGGGTCGTTTGCTTGCAACCAATTTTGTTGTCAAGTACTCTTAATTAACCTTCCCATTTGCTCATGATAGAACTTATTCTAGCTATTTCATAAAAAATAAAACATCCTTAATAAAATATAAATACATAGTATACAACAACTCTTTGAGGGCCAGATAATCAGGTTTATGTTGCACAGTCCAAGGAAGCCCAAGTACGCTATGTAACTGTTATTCGTTATTGCTGTAACACCACTGTTGCCTTTCCACTGACATGTATGACACTGAATTCTAGAAACGGTGCTATGGCTGTCCCATAAATACCAGAGGCCTCTCCCATCATACATAGCTGAGCCTGCATTTGGCTCCCACATTATTCAGTTCCTACTCCAAGTCTCACTGTGGTGCATTATGTTTCATACACGGAGATCTGTTTGAGGCCCTAGATGCAAGGTATTTCAGTTCGTTCGTTCTCTCTCTCTCTCGCTCTCTCTCTCTCTCTCTCCACACACACACACCTCTATTCTTGTTAGCTTTGCAATCTTTATAGCAAAGGAAATTATATGAGTATTTGCCAGTGGTGGACTGCTTGCAAAGTTACCCTATACATAGTATAGTTCACAGAAGCAATTTTTTTTTTTACTGTTGCTAATGGTATTTTCATAATGAAAATATTTTCTATTTGTTGGAGTTACATCCAATAAACTTGTTAGTCATTATTATTACAATTATTGTAGGTTCTCTTAAGTTTTATCTGAAGACAATCATACTCATGTTTCTTTTCATTGATATTCATTTGTGTATATATGTATTTATTTCAGTTTAATACAATGCCTAGGAAACTCAGAACTTAAACAAAAGTGACTGTTTATGAATCATCTTTGCCACTTCTGATTTAAAATGAAATATTTTTAATGTCTCACTATTATATAGCACATTCCTTGTAGTATCTTTTAAATACTTAGAATCAGTTTAGATGAGTATTTTTGTATTCTCAGGTAGCTGAGAGTTATTTGTGTTCCTGTTCATCTTCATTGGTTGTTGAATTTTACTGTATGCCTTTTATCTCCAGAATCTTTGTGATAATCACCATTTCTTACTCCTTTATCTTATTAATGTGTGCTATTCAATTATCAATCTCCTAATGTTAAACCAACATTGCAAGTTTGAGATAAACACAACTTTGTCATGCTGTATTATCTGTTCTAGCCAATGCTGCATTTATCTTGCTATTACCTTATTTCTATTTTTTAGCTTTATATAACTAAGAGTGACCAATAATTCTGAGGCATTGTTTCTCAAAATATACTTAATACTAGAGGCCTGGCAGACGAAATTCTTGCATGAGGAGAGCGGTGTGTGTCCCTCAGCCCAGTCTGCACTTTCTCCAATCTGGGACCCCTCGAGGGATGTCTGACTGCCCATTTAGGCCCAATCCCACACACAGGTATCTGGCCAAAACTGTTAGCTGGACATTCCTCTCACAATGTGGGACTGCTGGCTCCCAATCGCTTGCCTTCTTGCCTGTCTGACTGCCCCTAACTGCTTCTGCCTGTAAGCCTGATCATCCCCTAACCACTCCCCTACCAGCCTGATGAATGCCTAACTGCTCCCTTGCTGGCTCAACTGCCCTTAACTGTCCTCCCCTAACAGCTTGGTCACCCCTAACTGTCCTCCCCAAGCAGGCCTGGTTGCAACCAACTGCTCTCCCCTGCTGCGCCAGTCACCCCTAACTTCCCTCCCCTGCCAGCCTGGTCACCTCCAACTACCCTCCCCTGCAGGTCTGGTCACCCCCTAACTGTCCTCCCCTGCAGGTCTGGTCACCCCCTAACTGTCCTCCCCTGCTGGACTGATCACCCCTTACTGCTCTCCTCTGCTGGCCTGTGGAAAAATGTTCTATTCCCATAAAAGTTGAGGAAATGATCTTCTTTAGACTGAATGTTTAAGTTTCCACTTAATTTCCAACATAATGGTGTTTGTAAGTGATGGGGAGGTACCCCAATGAATGGCATTACTGCCTTTATTAAAAAAAAAAGACCCCAGAGATCTCTTGCCCTTTCTACCTTGTGAGAACACAGCAAGAAAACAGCTGCTTATGAACCAAGAAGTGGGCATTCACCAGGCAAAGAGCCTGCCTGTGCCTTGATTTTGAACTTCACATACTCTAGAACTATGAGAAATAAATCTCTGTTGTCTATAAGCCACCCAATACTTGCTGTTCTGTTACAGCAGCCTGAAGGAACTAAGACCCTGCCACTCTCTTTGAGATTCAAGTTGCATGTTAGCATAACGTCTTAAAAATAGTACAACACAGAAATCCTTTTACCTTCATTTCTGTATATCCCGCATTTCTTTGATGGAAGATAACCTTTTTGTTGTTGCTGTCTCTCAGACATAGTGCCCTGTAGAAAAAACTTGGAAGTGCTGAAATGAGAGAAAATAAAGTGGCTTATTATAATAAAAACAGCACTTTTAACCATTTATCAAACAATATTTAAATTATCCACAGATGTAAAGACAATCCTTTATTTGCTTAAGTATACTCACTCTGGACCATCTACATGATTTTTATGAAATGTATCCCTTATAATTTTACTTAAAATATTTTCCTAAATAAATCCACTATGGTTTCCTACGTGAAGAAAAACAGGCAGTGTTCAAGGAGTCTAAGAAGCAAATGGTTAGAAAATCAAAAGCTAACAGTGTTTGGTTGGACTAGTCTAAACCACATAGGGATCCCAAGCACAAAAAGATTACTGCATCCCAACTCACATGCTTTAAAAAAAAATCCTCACCCAAATATATGTTTTTTAAATTGATTTTAGAGAGAGAGGAAGGGGAAGTGAAAGGGAGAGGAAGTGGGGGGAGTAAAGGAAGGAGGGAGGGAGAGGAAGGGAGGGGAAGAGAGAGAAAGAGGAGGAGAGAGAAACATCACTGTGAGAAACATCAACTGGTTGCCTGTTTGCCTCAAATATGTGCCTGATCAGGAATAAAACCTGCAACTCAGTTATGTGCCCTGACCAGGAATCAAAGCTGAAACCTTTGGTTGTACCAGACAAAGCGACGGTCCAAGTGAGCCATCCAGCTGGGAACTACATACACTTTTTAAAAACTACTGAATAGAAAAGTAAAATATAATAAATAAATTCTGAATCTTCACATGATGCTATCTATGTTCACACTTATATTTTTAAAAAATCTAATTCCTTTAAAAATATTTATGTTTCTCTCTACAGAGACAAATAAGGGACAGAAATGAAAATCAGATTTGGAATTGGTTATACAAACTGACATCTGAGAGGTCTCTGGTGTCCTTAGTAACACATAGTCAGAGAGAGACAGAATAAGCCATCACACTGTACAGACAGTGAATAAGGCAGGATGGTAAGCAAGAGCAAGGCTTTTTTTTAAAAAATTGGAAATTTTCTTCTCATTTCATCTTCACATGAACCTTATAAGACAGGTACCATTATTATTCCCATTTTGCAGGTGAGAAATTGAATACAAACAGGAAATTATTGGCTTGAAATTGCACATCTGGTAAGTCGCAGAGTCAAGGAGACTGAAACTCAGGTCTGGCTAACTCTTAAGTACCAAGAATACATTTCTTCCATATAAATACGGAAGGTGGAGCAAATGGCCACCTTCCACTTCTAAAAACCCTCATTCCTCAGTTTCATATGCACTCCCAGGCAGAGTGTCCCCCAACTGATTTTCCTTTAATTGGGGAGCTACTTTTTGCTGCCCAAATGCTTCCCGTCAGAATGGGGAGAAAAGGAAAGGGTGTAGAACGACCATTGAGAAAAAAATGGAAAAGGGGCAACACGGTTGGTTTACTGTCCTCCCCTCAAGAAATGTGGCAACCTGCCCGCCTAGTGGACGCCTGCAGCCGGGAGGTGGGGGTGCCTAGGGTCTGCATGCCATGGTAGCTAAAGGTGCAGGTGGCCTTCCCACACCCCACCCTGTGCAGTATTTATTGCTAAGTTACTGTCCAGGAGGGCGGCGCGGGCCGGGCCCTAGTATTTATTGCAGTACATAGTGTATGTTTGTGATATATAAGGTTTTCTTTATTTTGTATATGATGAATAAACACCTGTTAAAAAGAAAAAAATTTGGCAAATTGAGACATGGAGCCATGTAAGTACCTAATGATAATGACCCTGCCACAGCTAGAACATCCTACCCATTTTATTTTATTTTAAAATTTATTTTTTTCCATTTATCACCTCTATGACCTCTTCCACCTCCACCTATGACCCCCGCCCCTGTAATCAGCACATTGCTGTCCATGTCCATGAATTCGCTCTCTTTGTTTCTGTTTTGCTCAATTCCTCCATTGCCACAACCACCAGAAACGGGACTTTGATGTGGCAGCAGGAAGGGAAATGGGAAGAGGGTCTTACCTTATTTCCTCAGCCTGGGCACTGAGAGAAGTCCATAAACCTCTGCTGCGCCCTCTCCCGCGCCAATTCTCTGAGAAACCTTCTAGAACAGACTGGGGACCCTCCTACCCGTGGGTGGCGCCCCTCTACCAAGTAAGGCCCACCGCTCAGGAAGGCACGATAGAAATGGGTAAAAAGATAGGGTGTGAGCCTGTCTCATCAAAATCCCCCCTCAGCCAGTTCAGGGACCACAGTTTTAACAGTTTTCTGAACCTACCGGCAGGTCTGACTCTTACCGACATGTCCGCCATTTAAGTGTGAGAAGTTACTACACACTTAAATGGCAGACATGACCATGGGGGAACTGGTGGTCAAAAGACTGCCGGATGCATGTAAATGCAAAGGACCCTCATACACCCCCATAGCGGTTAACATGACTGACTGCGGGATCCATCACTGGCAGCTGTGGGGGCCTTACCTGACTCCCAAGATCTTTCCTGATAGGAATCACAAGATGGAGAGACCCAGGATTCTACAGTCCTCGATCCTCAATTGACTGAGAGCGCAGACTCTCGCGTGATCATCTGTGATGATAGTGCCAATACGTGATCACAGCGTGGAGCGTGGAGCGTGGAGCGTGGAGCGTGGAGCGTGGAGCGTGGTGCGTGGTGCGTGGTGCGTGGTGCGTGGTGCGTGGTGCGTGTGTGCGTGGTGCGTGGTGCGTGGTGCGTGGTGCGTGGTGGGATGGTGCGTGGTGCGTGGTGCGTGGAGCGTGGAGCGTGGAGCGTGGTGCGTGGAGCGTGGTGCGTGGTGCGTGGAGCGTGATCATAGCGTGACCCTAGGATATACGTGACCCATAGTGATTGGGTAGCGGCAGGGTTCACACGAGTGCCCGGCTTTGCCTGTGCTGTGATGGTAGAAGCCAGTTAAAATCTGCAGAGTTCCTTCAGTAGCCCACAATCTTAACATGATTGAGATGGTTGAGCCTGACATGTGACCATAGGAGCATACATGTCCATACCATCCACACAGTCCTAAGAAGCCGTTCATTGATGTGATTTTGAGGCTGAGGCCTTCACATGCCACGAACTAGTAAGGGCCACATGACAGGAAAAATGCACGTGACGGGCAAGGTTGAAGAATTCACCTTGCTCTAGTGACTTGACGAGCTAGATCTACCTCATGACCATAAGGGAAACGCGTCTATGAGAGACCAAGTGAGCTCCGATGCTGACAGGATCAGTAGTTCTGGGCCTGCCACATAACCATAGTGCCCACATGATGGCAGCATCCATGTGACCATAGCCTTATGAACCCACAATGCTCGCGAGCTGGGTCAGTTTTATGACAGTAGGGTCCTCCTGACCTGCTTGTTTCACTAAACCGTTCTCTTCATGAGACCTGGAGATCTGAGATTGCCCACATTCCTGGGCTCCCCAATGATGGTGGTACCTCCGGGCGCCCTTCTCAACCCAGAGGCTGTCCCCACCTCTTCTCTAATGTTCTAATTTTATGGAGGTTTTCTAATAACACATGCAATTTAATACATAAATTAATACATAGCAATGAAATAGATCCTCCCTAAAATCATAATTATTGCCATATGTAGGGACTATTTTAGAAGAATTGGTAGTGGGTACAAGTAAGTGTTTGTGACAATTTCATGCAAATCTAAAAGAAATTAAAGCCATCCTAGTAAGTGCTTCTCCAGAGGACCAAGAATCCATATGGGGGGCTGCAGAAGGACACTGTCAAATGGCTCAGATCCCCAGGGGTTGAACATCCCCAAGAAGGGTAACAGGGGTTCCCTTCTAGCCAAAGCTTTAGCCTTTTTACCTTACCCAACTCCCTGACCAAGTTCAGCTGAGAAATAGTGGGGAGACTATAAAAGCAGTCTCAGGGAAAGAGGGACATCCAAGACTGTTAACCCACACCCATCTCTGTCACAGATACCTTTGCCTGCCCACCATCATCGCTCTGATAACCACTACCACCCACTCTCAATCCAGCTTTGATCTGTCCCTCTCCTCACCTCATTTTTGGAAAGGTTCAGGATCTTGACTATGGGGGCCATCTGTGTAATATCAGAGAGGCTATCCAGTTGGCACAGTCTGTTGTTGCCCAAGTTCAGGGACAACAGCTTTGGGGAAGAAGAGTTAGGGTGATGCTTACTATCTAGGACCTGAGAGACAAATCTTCCCTCTGTCCCATCTGTTCCACCCCCTACTGTAACACTAGCACTGGGTCTAAGGCCTCACCTCAGGGAAATTCTCTTCAATGACCTGCAGGGTGGTAACCATGCAGTTTCTTTGGTTCAAAATTATATCAATTTCAAGGCCCACCAAGTATTCAGGAAGTTTAGGGGGGGATCATAAAGCTGAGAGGAGTCCAGGGACAACACTCAGCCTTCTCTCATTACCATATCTTATTCTCGTTTCCACTCAGGCTCTCTGCCCTCACCTGCCTTACAATTACTTATGTCAGATGTACCTAGATCAAAGCAAAGCATCTGGAGTTCAGGAGCTCTCTGGGAGACATTATATCATTTGCTTATGATCTGCTGCAGAGTGAGATGGAGAAAAAGTTCTGAGGCTGTAGTGGTGACAGGAGAATCGGTGGCTAGGGGAAGAAGAGGTGGGACTGAGTGGGGGCATACAACATGCCTTGAGTCTGCATTACATTTAGCTGGTTAATTTCTTCTGGATTCAACTTATTCTCCATAGAGCAAGGTATAGCAGTACCTGGAACACAGATACTTGTAGCTACAAACCCAGAGGACTGTGTTCACATGCTGCAGTACATAGTTCTCCTTCATATCTTCCTCACAGGGGGCTGATCACACAGTAACCAGCTTCTTGCCCTCTCTGAGGTTGCTGAGTCTTGTGACATGGAGGAGCTTCTCATGGGTCATTCAGATGCTACATGGAAGAACAGAAGCAGGAACTAAGCCCCAATACATAGAACTGACCCTTCCATGCCCAAGGTTAATAAACTCTTCCTGCAATATATGGGATTTTCTTAAATAAAAGTAAAGTAGCAAATAGATTTGGAAATAGTCACATGGCAGGAAATAACTCCAGCACATCCCAGAGATACCATACAAAGACCTGCAAAGTGTAAAGGAAATCACAAGCAATAGGTTGGTCACATAATGAGAGTAGAAAAACATTATGTTTTTTCCTTTCAAAAAAATGTAGTCAATGAGAATAGATGCCAATGGTCAGAGCCAGAACTGTAGCTCTAAACATCTCACATCAGGGGGGCTTTGTAAGGAGAAAGAAGGGAGGAAAGTTCCTTGGCTTCAGTGCATCAGCCAGAATTCTCTGCAATTTTTTACCCCTGGCAGCAAGCACTTCCTTCATCTTTATGCCCCAGTTTGCAGGCTCCATCCCCAGTGTGGGGCATGCAGGAGGCAGCCGATAACGTATTCTCTCTCATCACTGATGTTTCTATCTCTCCCTCTCTCTTGCTCTCTGAAATCAATATAAATATATATATTTAAATTGGTACCGTTTCTAGATATATTTCTCTTCAGGTAATCTGATTACCTACCTTAAACACTTCATAAGTATCTTATATGTGCATATATTATTATCAATCACATAATTTTGTTGGTGATCAATATGGAAAACAGGGAACGACACAGCCAGAGTCAGGAAAGATGCATAAAAAGGTGTGGCAACGGAGGACCAGTTGTAATCCACAACTGGCACTGAACTCTGCTACCTCATGTCTTTATTCTGTTTATCTAATCACAATCGCCACCTGGAGTTAAAATAGGCGATCGAATCACGAGGACAAATCTTTTTCTAAAACTTCCTTGTTCCTGCTTGCCCTGACTGTGGTCACGTAGAATCCCCAATCCATAAGGAGATCACATACCATAAAATGTCATGAGGGATAATTTACAAAGGTCAAAGGATTGAGTCAGAACACCCCGGACCATGCTCCCAGGAACATCCCTGCATGCAGGGTTTCAAGGAAACGTGCCCAGAATTGTTCTACTCAAAACCTGTATCTACATAATTTTATGCAAATTAGACTTTTCACTTCTTTTGAATTCTCCAGATTTTCATTTCTTCAGATAATGTGGTTTGCCACCTGTCCAATGTTTATTGGAGAATCATTTTGTTTTTTAGGTGAATTACCCATTCATATCTTTTGTCTCTATCAAGTATTTAGCAGAAGTACTTTATACCATATTAAGGCATATTAGGACAAAGTTTGTAGTACTGTTTGTACACATTTACTCCCAGGTTCCCAGATTTCCACATTTTAAATTAATTTTTAAAATATATTTTATTGATTTTTTAGAGAGGAAGGGAGAGGGATAGAAAGTCAGAAACATCGATGAGAGAGAATCATTGATCAGCTGCTTCCTGCACACCCCCCACTGGGTATGTGCCCACTACCAAGGTACATACCTTTGACCAGAATCGAACCTGGGACCCTTCAGACCACAGGCCAATGCTCTATCCACTGAGCCAAACCGGTTTTGACTAAATTAATTTTCTTTGACAATACATATATTTGTTTTAAATTTTCATTGATTTTTTATTTTTAAAAGAATATAGGAAAAATCACAGGCTTCATGAAATATAAGATCAGCTTTCAAAGCCTTGAAGGCGGAGGACACAATGGAAAAACTTTAGACTTAATTCTACACTTGTGAAAAAGGCAGATAATATTTTAATATTTGCCTAGTATAAATGAGATACCATGTGAAGTGGCTCTGGTTTAACCTAATTCTGAAAATTATTTTCTTCCCATCATGGAGGTTACTTTATCTGTGCTTCTCTTTGGACCTCACACACCAAATTCCAGACAGGCCAATCCATGTGGTCCTATATCCAGGCCTCTACGAGATTTCATCTTCATCTTCATCTTCAAGACCAAGGGAAGGTAGTGTTTGAGTACCCAATGAGCATGAAATAGACACCAGAATAATTTAATATTGGATGAGTGACCTTGAAAAAACTTTGAATTATGTTATAAATTTAATTGGAAGAATAAAGGGAAGTTTTAAAAAACCTTGTCCATTCTTTTTTAAAAAATATATTTTATTGATTTTTCACAGAGAGGAAGGAAGAGGGATAGAAAGTCAGAAACATCGATGGGAGAGAAGCATCGATCAGCTGCCTCTTGCACACCCCCACCGGAGAAGTGCCCGCAGCCAAGGCACATGCCCTTGAGTGGAATCGAACCCGGGACCTTTCAGTCTGCAGGCTGACGCTCTATCCACTGAGCCAAACCGGTCTGGCAAACCTTGTCCATTCTTTTAAAAATGTTAAATGTAAATAAATGTGAATTATTGGGAAAATATTTGGAATATATTTTATAAACAAATTTTTAATATTATTATCCTATATAATAGAGGGAATATGCAAATTGACCATCATTCCACCACAAAGATGGTGGTGCCCACAGCAGAAGCCAAGTTCCTGTAACCATCCTTAATAAGCAATCAGCAGGGATCTGAGGCTTTGCCCTCCCCCCAGCCCATGTGGGGCTTGGCAGGGCACCTCAGGCCACGCTCCTCAAGTTGGTGCCAGGCTGGTGACCTCAGGCCATGCCACTACCAACCAGGGATTGACTAGGGACCTCAGGCTATGACCCTGTCTAGCAGGGCTTGGCAGGGGACCTCAGGCTGCACCCCCTGCCCTGACTCCAGACTTGGGGGCCTCAGGCCACACCTCTTGCCCAACAGGGCTTGAAGGGGGACCTCAGGCCATGCCCTCCACTGCCCCTGTGCCAGGCCAGGGGACTTCAGGCTACACTCCCCCACACTGGTGCCAGGCCAGGGCATCTCAGGCCACACTTCCTGCCTAGTGGGGCTTGATGGGGGACTTCAGGCCATGCCCCCTGCCCAGTGGGTCTTAACAGGGAATCTCAGGCTATAGCCCCCACTCGGTGGGCTGGGGTGGTGTATCTCAGGCTGCGTCCCCTTTCTTGGCACAGGACCAGGGGACCTGAGTCTGTGCTTCCTGCCCAGTAGGGCTTGAGAAGGGTGGGACTGGCCAGGTCTGGATCTAGCCCAATGGGGGGAGGCTGGCTGGGTCTGGGTGTTTTGCTATTTTGAGGTGCACATGGGTGGGTGAGGTCTTGGCTCTGGGTCCTGTTTCCCCCCCGCACTCTGACAGGAGGAAGATTTTAATACACATTTTACTAATTTTATTTCATCTCTGATACTTCTATTATAGAGAAATGACAGATAGCAATATTAAAATATTTCCTCTAATTAATCCCCTTTTAGGGTGCACAAATTTTGTGCACTGGGCCACTAGTATATAAATAAATCTGTTTTCCTAGAAGAATGTTGTTCAAGTCCACAGTGAAATAATTCAAATAAGAACTATGTATCACAACCAAACACATAAAGATTAAAGTATAAAAATTAATTATATACAGGGTAGGGCAAAAGTAGGTTTGCAGTTGTTCATATGGAAAATAATATACTAATAAATAATAATACAAGAATAAACTGCATTCTGTATACTCACAACTGTACTCACAACTCTTGTCCCACATTGTATATGCATATGCTTTTGTGTGTACAAAGCTTGTTGAAAAACTTTCTCTCTCTCTCTCTCTCTCTCTCTCTCTCTCTCTCTCTCTCTATATATATATATATATATATATATATATATATATCAACACAAATTTTGAAGAATTTGTATTGCAAATTCTTCTAGAGGCTGGATGCCTGAAAATTCATGCACTGGAAGGGGGATCCCTCAGCCTGGCCTGACCTCTCTCACAGTCCAGAAGCCCTCAGGGGTGGGAGGCAACCTGGTGATCAGGGGAAGATGATGCCCCATTAACACCTCTGCTGCTGCCACTGCCTGAGCCTTGAGCAGCCTTTGGAGGCTGGGCAGCCACCATCCAAGGCTTGCCTGTGCCTCATACCAGCCCTGGGCAATCAGGCAGCCAACATATGAGGCTTGCCTATGCCTCAGGCATCAGCTGGGCAACTGCCATCCAAGGTTTGCCTGCACCTTGGGCTAGACCTGGGAAGCCAGGCAGCCACCATCCAAGAATTGCCTGTGCCTCAGGCCAGCCCTGGGCAGCTTGGGGGAGGGGCTGAAGGGACTGGGGAACTCTGGAGGCAGGTGCACGGAGCAGCTGGGCCCACCTGGGGGAGGGCCCGGCCTTGCTGCATGCCTGCCCTGGCAGGACTGAGAGGACTGGGCACCACCATCTTGTGGTTGTGGATGCTGCCATCTTTGAGGGCAGGGCAGTCAGTTAGCATATTCCCTCCTTACTGGCTGTGGGTGCTGCCATCTTTGCTATGGTATGAGGGTCAACTAGCATATTCCCTTTTTAGTAGATAGAATATGTTTTTATTTATTTATTTATTTATTTATTATTTACAATATAACTTATATTTAATAGTAGTATATATGTTTTCCTTTCCACCCCCAATATCCTCCCCCCAGCCTCCCTTACCCCCCAGCACATGTCCCCACCTGCCCCCCTCCCCACCCCAGTGTCTTTCATTCATTGGTTATGCTCATATGTACGCATACAAGTCCTTCGGTTGATCTCCCACAGCATCCGCCTCCCATCCACCCCAGCATTCCCCCTGTAGCTTGACAGCCTGTTCAAGGCCACCCTGCCTCTATATTAATCACTCCCCCCTGTTTCTTTTCTTCAAAAATATCTTGCCTCTACATACTAGAAACAAACGTATAAGAGCAAAAAAATGTTTGAGTGTCAGCTTCAATGTCCAACTGTTCTGAGTCCCAGTTTCAATGTCAAATAGTTCTTCATGTGTACATATCAGCAATGGTATCCAGATGGTGGACACATCATGGCAATGCAAGATCCATCCTCTCTAGTATGGTCCTGGGCCGCCTGCAGCCACACACAGCTGCCGACTGCTAGCATGGCAAGGTGTCGTCAGTGTCCGCCATTTCTGGACCATCCTCGTGGCTGGAACAGACCCGTCAGTTCCTCACTGTCGCAGGAACCCACATGGTCTTGGAGTTGTTCTCTGAAAACACACAAACACATTCTCCACCAAAAGTTAACAAAGGGATCCTCTCTGCAAAATAGACTTGGGATTCTTTTTATTTTTGCCTAAATGATTTTCCTTTGGCTTATTTTGACACCATGTGTGTTTTTTCATGGGTGTCCTGCAGTTGGTTTTACAAATGGAATTTACTTTTCTGGAGTAAGAATTTTCTAGATGTATTTCACTTATAGGATATTTTTCCTTACATGATATTATCCCACTGTCCCCCCTCCTTTTTTTGGTTAATGGGGGCTTTTGGAAATTTTAGATTGCAGTCTTGGTAATTTTAAATTTTAATTTTTGCACACAAATATTACTGCTTTAGGTTCTTTGGATGTTAGGCAATTTTACAGTGAGATGAACTACTAATAGATATTTTAGTTAATGTTTTAGGAAAAGCTTTTTGTCCAATACACTTAGATTTTCTTGAGTATTCACTTATTTCACTTGGCCAATTTAAATTAATCTGAAAACTTGATTACTATTTTACTGTCAATTTTAAATCTCAAGCAGAAATCTTAGTTTACCCTGTAAATACTTGTGGAAAGGAATATTTGCGTTTTTTAGTAGGTCCTCAGCATTCCTGGTAATAAAGTGAATTTAGATATAGGGCAGCTATTGCTGGCCGAGTCTCTGTCTGCCACCTGGGTCCTGGTCTGAGTTGTGCGTGGGAGGCGAAGCAGCCGTGGGGGTAGGAGACCTTCCTCAGGAGGGGTGAGAATTCAAGCCCCTGCAAGGTTTGTGGATGAGGGTCTGTGCCCCACCTCTGTTGACCTTTTAGTTCTTTCCTGTTGGCCCCTCTGCGACTGTGCCTGTCTTAGGTTGTTCCTTCTCTGAGGAATCTTACCCGTCTCTGGCTAGATAGAATATGTTCATGTGAATCTATACAAACAGAAATATATCTAGACAATATCAATTCAATTAGAGGGATGGATACCTTGTGTATAAGGATGAAAGAAATAATACAAGGAAAAGTTCTCTAATAAATATATATTTCTGCACTGCATTTATTTTTGGAACAAATATATTAATTTTGAAATCTGAAATATGTATCTTTACTTGTGTAACCAGGCTACTATTCCTGCCTGTATTTCTTTCTGCACATAAGTGAAGCTATTTCGGACCAATTACCCATCCTGTAAACCTTAGGGAGTGTGTTTAGGTCAGTTCTTTTAAAAATGGAATACCCACATGACTTATATTATAAGGAATATAAACTCTCAAATAGGACAGGTGCCATGCTGAAGATAAAATCAATTGAAGGGGAAAGCCCCAAATATGCCATGACCTTCACAGGTGAATTCAGTGTGACTTGCAGGAGAGCTGATGACAGTGAGTACACTATACAAGACATATGAGTTTTGAAGGTATTGGGGGACTAAATGGAAACCTCTTGCATGAAGAGGAGCACAGAGTCAGCGTCCCGTCTGCTCTTACTCACTTTGAACACACATTTTCCTTTTAGCAATGCATACAGGAAGATCAAAGGTAAAGTTTGGTATACAATGTAAAGAGTATCAGGTCAGGAAATCACCTCAAACCATTGCAATCACAGCAGGGCAAACTTGTGCTGAATATCAAAGTCCATTGGTCTTCCAATGTCTCTTTTGCACTTATATGTTAATTGATGTTTGCTTTAGTCTCAAGCATTTCCCCTTTTTGTTTTCTTAATAAATATTGAAAAGCAGCCAAAACCAATTTGGCTCAATAGATAGAGCGCCGGCCTGTGGACTGAAAGGTCCCAGGTTCAATTTCGGTCAAGCCATGTACCTTGGCTGCTGGCACATCCCCAGTAGGGGGTGTGCAAGAGGCAGCTAATCGATGTTTCTCTCTCATCGATATTTCTGACTTTCTATCCCTCTCCCTTCCTCGCTGTAAAAAAATCAATAAAATATATTTTTCAAAAATAGTTAAAGTTAAAAGAAAGAAAGAAAGAAAGAAAGAAAGAAAGAAAGAAAGAAAGAAAGAAAGAAAGAAAGAAAGAAAGAAAGAAAGGAAGAAAGAAAGAAAAGCATATGCTGTCTGTAGGGCTCCATTTTTTCAAGACTCTTCATTCCACATCTGCAGACTAGAAATAAACATGTAAGACCAAGAATAAGACAGATAGTGTTTATGCTCAGAGGCAAATGTAGGGAGACCTAATGAAAAGGATTGAATTCTTTCATGTCTTTTTTAAATTGCTGCTAGGCATCTAAGGAACTAGTCTGTAAATTTGCCTGGGACTGCTGGGAGTAGTCATCTGTCTGTGGCTATAGGTACAGGTTGAGCCCCGAGGTGTAACATCCTCATTAGTTTGTTCAGTTCCTCCTGCAGATTCATGTTGGAGTTTGTTGTTCCTTGCAGGAATCCACATGGGCAAGGAGAAGTTTTCTGTAAATTTACAAGCATATTCTCAACCAAAGGTTAATAAAGGGTTAGGACCCTTCCATAAACCAGACTCAGGATTCTTCAATCTAACCAAGCTTTTTTCCTTTGGCTTCTTATGACATCAGCATAGTTCCATTGGTGTCTTGCCATCAGCGTTAAAAGTGAAAAAAATTTAAGATAATTAAGACTTGGTGTAGTCTACTTACAGGAGATTTCTCTAGTAATCCCCCTTTTTTGTTTTTCAAGTTGGGGTTTTAGCTGCTGATATTGGTGTTCTATAATTGCCTGTCCTTGGTAATTGTATGGTATTCCTGTAATGTGTTGAATTTTCCATTTTGAATAAAAGTGCTTGAAATGATAGTTAGTGTATGCAGGCCATTATCAGTTTTAATAATTTTTGGAATTCCCATGATGACAAAAGCAGCTAGGCAATGATTAATGACCTGTTTCACCTTTTCCCCTGTAGATGCGGTGGGACAAAGAACTTTTGAAAAGGTATTTACAGAGACATGCAATGCCCCAATGTGTCCAAAATGATTATAATGGGTTATATCCATTTGCTAGATATGGACCCTTACCAATCCTCCAGGGTTAATTCCCATATTAGGCCCTTGAGGCATTCCTTGATAATCTGTTTAGCCTGCTGGTGACTGAGAGTTGTTTAGATAACCTTTTGGCAGGCTGATGTAAAAGCTGGTGAGATTTTGTGGCTTGTAACAAAGCAACTACTTGATCATCCTGTGCATTTGTTTTGTTAAAGGACCAGGCAGGGTGGTATGAGCCCTGATTTGAGTAATGTAAAAGGGGTATTGTCTTTGCTGTACAATTTGCTATACCTGTTTAAATAGTATAAATAGATTTTGGTAATTGAGCCATTTTAATTGAGTAGTCTTAATTCTGTTTACCAGGCTAGTAGTACAGGCAGAATCAGAAATAACATTTGAGAAGCTCCTGGAAATCCTTCAATGCAGCCTTGATAGCTTTTAATTCAATTCTTTGTACAGAGTATGACTAGATTGGATGACTCAGTCTGAACTTACTGTATGACAAGCAGCTTTGCCATTAGAGGAGCCATCAGTAAAAACAGTTAATGCTCTAGGAATAGGTTCCTGCCTACTATTTTTTTGTCATAACAATAGGGGTGTAATATAAAAAACTGTAGTAATTTGTTTTTTAGTAGATGACAACTAAGTTCCCCTGAATATCCACTTATTCCAATTTTCCAATTTCAATCAGTCTGAAATAACATTTCTAACTGCTTCCCAGTGAGGGGAAGATAGATACATTGGGGTTCTTCTCTTCTAAGCTGCCTGCAGCACTTTCTGAGTTGAGATATTAATTAAGCCATGAGCTCTGTATATGTAACCACAGTTTTAGAGGATTGATGCCCTAGGTCAGTGGTCAGCAAACTGCAGCTTGAGAGCCACATGCAGCTCTTTGGTCCCTTAAGTGTGGCTCTTCCACAAAATACTACGGCCTGGGCGAGTCTATTGTGAAGAAGTGGTGTTAGAAAAAGTTTAAGTTTAAAAAATGTGGCTCTCAAAAGAAATTTCAATCATTGTACTGTTGATATTTGGCTCTGTTGACTAATGAGTTTGCCAACCACTGCCCTAGGTGGACCCACTCAATAATAGCTGGCGCGTCCTTATTTTGGAAGATAATTCCAGTGGGACTATTTGCAGTAGGATTAATCTGTCTTAATAAAATCAATTTTGGCTGTACCCATGCTATTTGGGGTGCGGAGATTGCCTGCTCAATGCTTAGTAATTCTTTCCTAGCTTCATCTGTTAAAGTTCAGGGCAAGGAAAGATTAGAATCACCCCTAAGTATATTGAATATATTTGTCATTTCTCCAATAGATAAGGTCTTAACCAATTAATGTCCCCTAATATTTTCTGAAAGCCATTTAAGGTCTTAAGGCAATCCTTTCCTATTTCTACCTTTTGGGGCCTAATACATTCGTTTTCACTTATGGTTTCTAGGTGCTTGAAGGGTATTTATTTCCAGAAGCAATCCTTAAGCCCCATTTAGGGAGTTCATTTTCTAATTGGTAAACATTGCTAAAGTATGCTTTTCCTGTGGGCTTGCCTTAAATTGCAACATTAAGGACTTTTACTTTCTTTCTAATAGAACAACTAACTTTGGTTGCCCACCAGAAAAACAAGTAAGAGAGAGACATTCTGGCAAATATTTCAATGCATACATTTTAAGTAAAAGTAACTTTCTTTTTACTTATGGTATCTCATTAATGGTGAGATTTAATGCTTGAATAATAACTTTTAGTTTACTTTATAAATAGTAGTGGGGATATTTTTAAATTTCTCCCTTTTTCAGCTTAAATTTACTTCTAAACAGCATTCTTTTGGAGAGTGCTTATTTGAATACATATACAAATTTTACTTTGGACTTTACTAGAACCAATTGGTCATAAAATATTGTCTTCTCATATGAATGAGTTTATATGAGACCTTGATTGTATTGTGAAAACCTAACTTACTAAGTAATTAAAGTAGGCATCTTCATTGAAAAAGCAAAGTAATCAAACCTATACATTTGACCCATGAAGTACAGATGACACAACACCTCCCAGCCAATCTGAAGAACAGGCTGGGTGGGGGGTCTGAGGCATTATGTATATTCCTGTTTTAAAATTCCATTTCTGAATATTCTGGTTTCCTGCCATGATTAAAGGCTGAAACCTCTATAACATTTAAAATACATGTATGTGAATAGAACACAGTTATTAATTTTTCTTTGACAAAGCTTCCTATGTTATCTCAAGTATATTAGATTGGCCTAATTTAGTTCAAAAATATTTCTTTTAAGAAGAGAGAATAAATTCTTGAATCATTCCAGGGCCTTTGAAATGTCCCAAAGCTATCTCTCAGTTAAAGTCTTGAAATTTAACTTGGAAAAATTGTCAAATATACATAACCCAAAGATTATTTTACACACTTTTTGTAATAATTCTAAAACACATCAATTAAATTTAAACTGGTTTTAATATTAAAAATTTGGTTTGGACCATAGAATTAATCTGCTTTTTTAATCAGGCCAATAAAATATTATATCCTAGGTTGAAATTTTACCACACATAGCACACAGACACATATACACATAAAGACTATAATGTAATTTTTTATTTTATTTTTTTTAATTTAATAAATCTTTATTGTTCAGATTATTACAATGTTCCTCTCCCCCTTCCCCATAAAATTACAATGTTCCTCTCCCCCCTCCCCATAAAATTTTTTATTTTATTTTTTTAATTTAATAAATCTTTATTGTTCAGATTATTACAATGTTCCTCTCCCCCCTCCACCTGGGACCCATCCCACCCTCTGCCCTTACCTCCCCCACACTGTCTTCATCAATAGATGTATGATTTTTTAAAATACATTTTATTGATTTTTTACAGAGAGGACGGGAGAGAGATAGAAAGTCAGAAACATTGATGAGAGAGAAACATCGATCAGCTGCCTCTTGCACACCCACTACTGGGGATGTGCCTGCAGCCAAAGTACATGCCCTTGACTGGAATCGAACCTGGGACCTTTCAGTCCGCAGGCCAATGCTCTATCCACTGAGCCAAACCAGTTTCGGCAATAGCTGTACGATTTTCGTGCAGTCTCTTCCTGCACCTCCCACACCTCTTTCCCCCCAAGAATTGTCAGTCCATTCCCTTTCTATGCTCCTGATTCTATTACACCAGTTTATTCTGTTCATCAGATTTTTTAATTCACTTGATTTTTAGACTCACTTGTTGATAGACATGTATTTGTTGTTCATAATTTTTACCTTTATCTTTTTCTTCTTCTTCCTTTTCTTAAAGAATACCTTTCAGCATTTCATATAATATTGTTTGGCGGTGATAAACTCCTTTAGCTTTTTCTTATCTGTGAAGCACTTTATCTGACCTTCAATTCTGAATGATAGCTTTGCTGGGTAGAGTAATATTGGTTGTAGGTTCTTGTTATTCATCACTTTGAGTATTTCTTGCCATTCCCATAGTTCTGGCCTGCATAGTTTCTGTTGAGAAATCCGCTGACAATCGTATGGGTGCTCCCTTGTAGGTAACTAACTGTTTTTCTCTTGCTGCTTTTAATATTCTCTCTTTGTCTTTTGCTCTTGGCATTTTAATTATGATGTGTCTTGGTGTGGTCCTCTTTGGATTCCTTTTGTTTGGGGTTCTGTGTGCTTTCTGGACTTTTAAGTCTATTTCTTTCACCAGGTGGGGAAGTTTTCAGTCACTATTTCTTCAAATAGATTTTCAGTATCTTGCTCTCTCTCTTTTTCTGGAACCCCCATAACTCATATCTTGATATGCTTGAGGTTGTCCCAGAGGCTCCTTACATTATCTTCAATTTTTTGGATTCTCTTTGCTTTTTGCTTTTCCAGCTGAGTGGTTTTTGCTTCTTTGTATTTTAAATCTTTGACTTGATTCTTGTGGTCCTCTAGTCTGCTTTTAGGTCTCTGTATAATATTTTTTATTTCAGTCAGGGTATGCTTAATTTCTAGTTGGTCCTTTTTCATATCCTTAAGGGTCTCATTAAATTTATTGGCCTTTTCTAGGAACCTCTTGAAAACCCTTATAACCGTGGTTTTGAACTCTATGTCCAGTCATTTTTTTCCCTCCATTTCTTTCAAATGTGATCTCTTTCCTTGTCTCTGCATTTTGGCTGCTTCCTTGAGTTGGTTGAGTAGCTTTGTGTGGTAGGTGTCCTCTAGGGGACAGTTGCTCAGCCTCCCCAGTTACCTGAGGTGGGTACTCTTGGTGCACCCCTTTATGGGATGCACAGTCTTTTTGTAGTTAAGCCTGAATTATTGTTGGTATCACTGGGAGGGGTTGACCTCCAGGCCAATTGGCTGTGAGAATCAGCTGTGCCTATTCTGCTAGAGCCTCTGTGCTCAGCTTGGAAGGGGCGGAGTCTCATGGCTGAGAAGTCAGCCTTAGTTTCCCATCAGCTCCACCCTAAGCAGCTCGTGAGTCTCAGTGTTCCATGGCAATGGCTGTACGCACCTCTGAGAGAAAGCTGCCCTTGAGTTTTTCCCACTGCCAGACAGTCCAGTTTCTCCCCAAATGAGTCTGGATACCCAAAGTCTCACCCAGAACTGGAATATAATGCAGTCCAGAGGTTTTGTTTTCCTCCCAAACAAGAGAGCCAACCACACACCCTCTCCCTGAGCTTGTGCACCGCTGCAGCTCCCGAGTCTCTGTGTGCTTCCTCCTGACAGTCCAGTTTCACCCTGTATGGGTCTGGGTTCCCTGAGACTTGCCCAGAACTGGAGATCAGTGCAGTGGGGAGCCTTTGTCTCCCTCCCAACCAGGTATTCAGCCACCCACCCTTTCCACTTGCATGCGTCTTAGCACCTCTGTCTCCGCGTTGCCTCAACTCTGCCCTCCACATCTCCTCTGAGTCTCAATGTCCTTCTATCTTTTCTTCTATTTATAGAATTTCCACTCATCCAGCTTTCCAGTGGTTCTGGATGATGTCTGTTTTGTCTTTAAGTTATAGTTTTGAGATTGTTGTGAGTGGCAGCAGTATAGGTGTTTACTTATGCTGCCATCTTGGTTCCTCCTCAAGACTATAATGTATTTTGAACTACTAATTTTTCAGAGAAAATGCAAGAATTATTTTCTTCAAAAATGAATTTCTATACTTCATGCATTCTGTTATCACCAGCATATAATTTCTCTCAATTTAGTTTGAACTTTTAACTTTTAGTAGCCTCAAATTTTGGATGGTAAGTTAAAACTTACCATTTCTCAGATGAATAATATATTAATATCTTAAGGGATATTTCAAATAAAATACAGGACTTATTCAATTAATAGATTCAAATGTATCCTCTAGATTTTTCAGATAAGGTGAACTCAGATTAATTATTATTTCAGTATCCTGTCATTTCAAAATACTTAATAAATTTTAGTGTTTAATTCAGCAAACTCCAACGTATTAAGTTACCAAAGACTTTGGAAAACTATGTTTAAGCATATATAATTACCACTGAAAAAGATTTACCAAATACCTTTCATTTTAGTTATATATATTTTGCCTTAATAACTTTAAGATATTAAAGCCAATTATTATTACCCAAAGCATTTTCCTTGGCAAATTCTGTAACAGAGATAACTTACTGGCTTTCAGTGGCTTTAATGTTAAAGTATTATTTCATTTTAATTTTCTTTATAAAAACAGGAGTGCCCCAGGACCTGGGGGTCAACTGTGGTGAGCGGTCCATTATTATTCAAGAACTGCCCATTATCATGGACATATTAGCTTTGTTGCCCAAACCCAGCCTGTATATTTTCCTTGTGTTTTCCAAAGAAAAACAGTCTCAGGCCTATTCTATAGTATATGTGAAGAAATGGGGCTTAGGCCAAGAGGCCACCCCAAATCAGGTGGAGTGCACCTTCTCTTAAGCCAGCCTTTTACTCTCCATGGGTATAGAAGTCCCAGACGCATCCCCAAATTGTGAGAAATGGCTCACTTATCCAAATTTCAAATGATGGACTGGGAAATAAAAGCATTGTGAAAATGAGACTTTTAAGAACACTCCCAAGAGTAGGCGCCCATTTTACAGGATTACAATAAAGGCCAGGGGTAAGAGACCTGCTAATTAATAGCCTGGCCTTTTTTTGGTTACCTCTACCTCCCTTTGGCTAGGAAATTTTCCTAGGACCTGTTCTATTGGCCATGTGTACTGCTCATGTTCTCTCTTCCCACCTCCACATCCTGTTTGCTCTGGGGAAATTCAGTAATGGTCTGACCACCTACTGTGTCTTTTCTATGAAGATAAATCAAAGGCATGCTTCCTACAGGGGAGAAAATGGGGTGTAGTCATTTATTAACTTCAGAATAGTTCTGTAACAGTCTCTAAAATTTCTTATTAAAATAAATTTAGAACAAATTTCTTTTAATAAGAAAGAAATCCTTTTTAGAATAATTTTTGAATAGACTAATGTTGTGGTATACCCCCATCTTACAAAGGACACCTCAAAAAGTCAAATTATGGAGTCATTTATTAAAGGCCGGCAGCATATGAGATCTGGTGCTCCAGATCTCGCAGCCCTGAACAGCTTGCCACATCTGGCTTATATTGGCAGAATATCACAATGGTATAGATTACATCTTTGGGTCTGGAATGAGGAACCTGTTTCTCAAAAAGTATTTTATTACAGAAGCAAAAATTGAGAAAGGTAGTTACCTAAAGTATCCAAGAATCACTGAATCAACAGAAACACATTATTTTGGACCACCTGGGCAATTTAGAATAATTGTGCTGTCCAGATTCTGGGATCATTGAGTCAACAGGAATGTACTATCTGTAGCTATTGAAGCAATTTAGGGTATGTTGTGATTCCGGGACCACTGAGTCAACCGAAACTCAGTTATCTGTAGCTACTCAGACAATTTAAGATAATTAAACTGTCCTGGTTCCCAGAGGAATGTGCTTTGATGACCAGTGAGATCGCAATCAATGGAATATTCGAACCATCATCAATGGAGTATTGGGATAGCATACATAAGTTCAGAAAATCAAAATAACTTTCTATTGTTTTAGCAAACAAATAAGTACAGAACCCAATCAGCAGTTTCTACCTGAGATGATTGCTAGCATGCTTCACTTACAATAGACAAATTAAACTAAACAACAAAGACAGATAAAACAACAATCAAGGGACATATATAATATTTACAAGTACGCATAACATACAGACTGCAGGATTCTAATAAATCAGAATCCTTTTCATGGATCTTTCAGATGTTTTACATTGCCTGGGACTTACAGCCAGTTGCATCCCAGATCTCAGCCTGTTGTTCACACATCTCATCTTATTCTACTCTCCATTGCAAATATTGACTGGCTTCTAAAGTTGTTTTAGCCAAAATCTGCCAGTCCCAAGGCTTCATATGGTAATTTTCAGACAAAGCATTAAGGAGTTCTTTTGTAAATGGACTGTTAGCCCCATTTTCTCTAGTTGATGAGCCTTCCCACACCAGAGGTGGAGGATCAGGGGCCTCAGGTTTTACAGGCTTTACAGGCTCTACTTCAAGAGGAGGAGGTGGTGGCGGCAAATCCTCCTGGCATTCTGTAGGCTTTTGATCCTCAATATGAATTGGGCATGGTGCAGCTCAAACAAGAGTCCACATAGTTAAAGATGATAAGGACACTTATTTTCCTTGAGCCTGATTTTTCTTAAATTCCTACCTACTTATTCCCAGAGATCGAGGTCTAATATTCTAGCATCAGGGAACCAAGGATTATATTCTATGATAATATGTAAAAACTGTAAGAGAGTACTTTCTAATACTTTAACTCCTTTTTCTTGAGCATGCAAGCCAAAGGTCTACAATAATTTTTTTGGCTTTTACTCAAATTCTGCCCCATTATAACCTGGCTGATTCCAGAATCATCCCTCTCCACTTATGGTCATGACTCCGTAGCTGGCATGGGCTTGTGAGTTCAGCTGAATTTCACTTTTCACTTCCACTTCATTTTTGCTCAAGTTCCTGTTTCAGGCACCACTTGTGACCTTCACAGCAAGTTCAGGGTGACTTGAAGGAGGCTGATTACACAATGAGTACACTATACAAGAAATATTAATTTTGAAGGCATGGGAGGGGGCCTAAGTGGAAGACTCTTGCATAAAGAGGCACACCGAGTCTGGGTCCCCTCTTTTTTTTTATTCACTTGGAATACACATTTTCCCTTTAGCAATGCATACAGGCAGATCAAAGGTGAAGTGTGGTATACAATGTAAAGATTATCAGGTCAGAAAATCACCTCGAGCCATCACAATCACAGCAGGGCAAACTTATGCTAATATTCAGCCCTGCTGAATATCGAAGTCCATTGGCCTTCCAATGTCTCTTTTGCACTTTATGCTAATTGCTGTTTGTTTTAGCCTCCAGCACATACACATACAGATCAAGCATACACAGAATTTCTAATGGACATTGTCATGTCAACCTGGACAGATAGATGCTGTGCTGATTGACATCATACCAGCAATATCACAAAGTGTAGACTTCCCCACATGCTTACCCACATTGGGTAACAATGGTGTAACTAAATTCTCTTGTTGTCATATTTAACAGGGCTTTAAGGCCATTTAAAAAACTTTACCTAGAACATAAAATACAGTGCTAATCATCACTGGAATTAATTTGTACGTGCAATAAGGTCTGATTACATATGCAGACTAATAAACACTGAGCAACAGGCTTGCTGATAAGCTCCAGGTTGAGAAAGAGAGACAGAGTGCAGCTTCTGGGAGCTCCTATGACAGTGTGTATGCCTAGAAGATTATAGATACCTCTCTGTGATATATGTTAAGTTAAAGTTTAGAGAGAAGCCAGATCTATAGTTTCCTAAGCTTTCTAAGTGGAGTGACATTAGTTTGAAAAATTATATAGGCTTCATGTATACAATTCTATTAGGTATCATCTGTATTATTTCATGTTTTCACCACTCAAAGTCGTCTCCTTCCATCACCATTTATTTCCTCCTATACCCTCTTCTACCTCCCCTGATCCCCCTCCCCCTGTGGTAATCAGCAAGCTGTTGTCTGTGTCTGAGTTGTGGGTTGTTGTTGTTTTGCTTATTTCCTTCACCTTTGTCACCTAGCCCCTCAAGACCCCTGCCCTCTGACAGCTCTTAGTCCATTCCCTACCAGTTTGTTTCTATTTTGTTTGTTAGTTTACTTTATTCATTAGATTCTACACTTAAGTGAAATCATATGGTACTTGTCTTTCTCTGACTGGCTTATTTCACCTGGCATAATACTTTCTAGGTTCACCTTTTGCTGTAGCAAAAGGTAAGATTTCCTTCTTTTTTATGGCTGACTAGTATCCCATTGTGTAAATGTACCACAACTTTTTTATCCATTCATCCACTGATGGGCACTTGGAATGCTTCCAAATCTTGGCTATTGCAAATAATGCTGCAATGAATATAGATGTGTATATATTCTTTTGAATTAGTATAGACACTTCAACATTATGGCTCACCTTTGTGGTGGAGTGGGTCTCCTGACTGAACTTTGTGTACAAGTGTGATTGCTGAGTAGGATTCCTGGCAAGGTGAGTCAGCTGACTGTGCTCAGTGGTCAGGTGGTGCCACTAGCCAGGCTATGCAATTACCTCTGATTGGTTGGGATTGTAGTTTGTGTTCATTGGCAGGGTGGTGCCAGTGGTTGAACTCCATCAGTGACAGGGATGAAGACTGAGCTCAGCAATCCCTTCTAGTTGGACAGGTTTTCAGGCTTTGTTATGCAATAAAGTAGGGCCACAGGTGTACTCTAAATTTAGGTCTGAATACAGGGTGTGCTTTGAAAATGGATAGGCTGTTGGCTGTCCTCTCTTGTCTGGCAGATCCTCCAACTGCATCCCACCATTGGGTGGGCCTGGGACTGTGCTCTATGGTCAAGCTAAATTGCTGTTCAGTCTCCCTGTTTGAGTGGGGCTCCAGGCTATACTGTGAAATTTGACCAGGTCATTGGCTGGGCTTCTTGCCTGGGCAAGGCCACAAGATTGTTCAGCAATTGGACAGGACACAGGCTGGGCTCTGCTGCTGGATGAAATTAAAAGCAGGGCTCTACAACTGGGAAGTAATGTAAGCGTGGCTTCAAGGCTGCCCACAATCTCTGTTTAGCCTTCCTGGTTATTCAGAGACAGAGGCTATGTTCAACAGTTGTGCAGGATTAATGGCTTTATTCCCTGAGTGAATGGGTATGTAGGATGAGCTATACAACTGCCCTGGTTCTCTGGGAAGGCTTCCTGATTGTGTAGAACTGGAGGCTATGCTCAGCAATTGGACAAGGCTTAGAATTTGTTTTCCTGGATGGGTGGGCCTCAAGATGTTTTCTGCAGCTGCCAGGCATCTGTAGCCAGGCTTCCTAATGGGGTGGGGCCTAAAAGCTATGTTCTACAGTTGGGTTGGGATTCAAACTTACTTCTCTGCCCAATAAAGGCTGTAGAATGGGCTCCACAGATGAAACAGCCCATTGGCTGGGCACCCGAATCAGGCAGGATTGCTAACTGAGCTCGCTTTGTCTTTATCTAGTCTGCAGTGATTAAGCCCTGCAGTTTCCCCCAGTGATCCCCATCAGGCTAGAACCATGATGGTGAACCTATAACACGTGTGTCAGCAATGATACACGTAGCCATTTTCGATGACACGCGGCCGCACATGGCCGCATGCGGTTGCATACAGAGAAGTATGGGGCCACATGCCAAGAAGGATGTTTCATCCTCGGCTACTGCCTGGCCAGGTGCAGTAGCCAAGAATGAAACATTTGCTGTAGTATACTGTAGACACTGTGCTTGAGGTCTGGAGGCCAAAACAACAGAACTCCAGCAAAGAGCCTCTAGTTCTGGGACTTCCGGTTAAGCTGTTGGGGGATCTGTGATCTTACTTCTGGCCAGCTGAGCAGGAAGCAGCAGAATGCCACGGGGGACGCATCTCTGGGGGCCCTGTGATCGCCATTACCAGCAACCACATAACCACAGCAACCATCATCCAATCTACTGTTCTGGGGTGTCGTGGATTTCTAACTGACCATCATTACTGAGATAAGTGAGGGGGAGACTGAAAGAGACGAGAGCCTATGCTATGAGTGCCAATTCCCGCCATTAGAAATAGCGGCAGCCATCTTAATTTATATAAGGAATGTCATTTTGCAGCATAGTGCAGACTCCATTTCACTACTATTACTGTTGTGCATCCTTATTAACCCCTATTTCTGCTTATTAACCCTGCCCTTTCCTAAAAGACAGTTACATGTGCCATCTTGTGGTCAATTCGGCTACTTAACCTCTAATTGCCTGCAGGGCTAACAGGCTATCTATAATTCTATGTTCTTTTTTTTAAATATATTTTATTGATTTTTTTATAGAGTGGAAGGGAGAGGGATAGAAAGTCAGAAACATTGATGAGAGAGAAACATTGATCAGCTGCCTCTTGCACGCCCCCTACTGGGGATGTGCCCGAAGCCAAGGTACATGCCCTTGACCGGAATCGAACCCAGGACCCTTCAGTCCACAGTCCGACGCTCTATCCACTGAGCCAAACCGGTCTCGGCTATAATTCTATGTTCTGATACAGCCCCCCTGATGGAGAACCCAAAAAATAAAAAAAACAAGGTTAAGTAAAGGAAGTGGTAGTAGCAGTAGCTGGCCCTTTCAAGAGACATGGACCGAGATGTATGGCATTATAGAAAAAAATGGCAGATCATTTTGCGTTCTATGTACTGAAACAGTGGTAAGCAGAACATGGAATATAAATAGACATTTTGAAAGTAATCATTCCCAGCTCTTGAAAAAAAGTGAGGATGAAAGGAAGGAATACGTTTCCAGACAGCTACACCTTTGTAAGAGCCAACCTAATTTCATCCTTAAATTTATAAAAGGCTCTACAAATTTAACATCTGCAAGTTTGAGCATTGCTTACTCCATAGCTCAGCATGGAAAAGCACTCAGTGAGGGAGAATTTATTAAAGAAACTCTCCTAAGATGTGCACCAGTTCTATTTCACAATATGCAGAATAAAGATGCAATTATAAAGAGAATATCTGACTTACCACTCAGTAGAAATATCATAAAAGGCCAAATATTAAGACTGAACACAACTGTACAGCATCAATTAAAGAGAGACATAAGTAATTGTAAATATTTTTCAATCTCTCTTGATGAAACTACTGATGTTACATCACATGCTCAGTTGGCCATTATTGGTTGGTATTCTGATGGTCTCACAATAAGAGAAGAGTTGATAAAGTTAGTATTAATGCCAACAAGTACATCAGGAAGCAAAATATGTAAGGCTGTTAAACAAACATTTCGTGACTTAAATATTGATATCTCTAAAGTTTTGTCAGTGACGACAGATGGGGCACCAAACATGGTGGGGGGAAAAGTCGCATTTGTCAAATTGTTTAGGGAAGCTATTGGACATCTGATTGTGCCTTTTCATTGTATTATTCACCAGGAGGTTTTGTGTGGTAAGGCAGTATTCATAGACTTAAACAACTTAATGTCAGCTGCTATAAAAATAGTTAATTTAATAGCTGCTTGCTGCTTCACAAGCGAGAATTTTCTGCACTTTTACTGAAGGTTGATTCCACCTACAGTGGACTGCTGATGTACAATAATGTAAGATGGCTGAGCCAAGGCAAAGTTCTTGAGCGCTTTGCTTTGTGGAGTGTTTTGAAGCAATTAAGGTATTTCTTGAGGATAAGGATCTGGGAAACTTTTCTCAGCTCAATGATGATAAGTGGGTCAACACCCTGATATTTTTTTTACAGATCTCTCTGTTCATATTAATGAACTGAACTTAAAGTTACAAGGTTTTGGCAAAAGTATTGACGTTGTTTGGATACATAAAAGCTTTTGAAAGTAAACTTAAAATTTTCAGGCGAGATGTAGAAACTAAAACTTATAAGTATTTTCCTAGAGTAACAAAGTATTTTGAGAAGGCCAGTGCAGCTGTACAAAATGAAATGGAACTCTTGCATATAAAGTACCAGCATGTTTTAGACTCATTACTTGCCCAGTTCAGTGATAGATTTAATCAATTTAGAAGCCTATAACAGACCATAAAAATAATTAAGTATCCTGGTGTTATAGTCTACAGTAGTTTGGAATTAAATGGTTTCCAATGGATGCAAGTTGATGATTTGGAGATGCAACTTGCAGAATTTCAAGACAGCATCTGGACTCAGATGTTTGTCGACTTGAGGTCAAAGCTTGAGAATATGGAAAGGTGCCACTTGGAGAATCAAGAGGAGTGCCACTACAAACAGGAAATTTGGAGTGCCTGGAACCGATTACCAGACACTTTTAGCACCCTGAAAATATAGCAGTGGTTTTACTCACAATTTTTCCCTCTACGTACTTTTGTGAGACCTTATTCTCAGCATTAAATAATATCAAAACCAACAAAAGAAACGAATAGACAGATGAAATTAGTAGTGCTTGCTTGGGCTTGAAGTGTACAAAATACCAACCTTCAATTAAAGGTTTATCCAATGAAATTCAGCAACAAAAAAGTCACTAATAGGCAGGTTAAAGAATTCCCCCTCCCCCTCACTTATCTTAGTTCACCGCACCCCACACAAGTTAAATTATATCAAGACCAACAAAAGAAACCGACTGACAAATGAACAAAGAAGTCACTAAGCAGGTAAGTTAAATAATTAGTTTTTGGTTTATTAAATACAGTTATATATTACAATTATACATTTTTGTTATTTAAACTATAAATATTGCAAAATTATGTGTTTGTTTGTTTTTCGAAGTTACACACCACCCAAGTTATGCTCATTTTTTTTTGGCGAATTTTGACACACAGGGCTAGTTACAAGTCATTTTCCTGTGAAGTGTCACACAATGTTAAGGAGCTGGATGCCCACTTGGACTCTCTTTTCTCCACTGGAGAAACTGTACGTCCAAAGCAATCTTCTCAGTGCCATGCTCTGCTGGCCTGGGGGAGAGGTGATAGAGCCAAATGAAGCTGCTCCTCTTATCCTTCTAATGTGTTATTTCTTGATCTCTGTGGTCTAGGACAGTGGTCGGCCAACCGTAGCTCACGAGCCACATGCCGCTCCCAAGCTGCGGTTTGCCACTATGTTGACTAATGAGTTTGCCGATTAATGTCATATACTACGATTTACCTCTTTGCATGCAATATGCCGCAATTGCCTAGTCCTCAGAACTTCCAACTACATGGTAACATTTAGCCTAGTCCAATGGTCGGCAAACTCATTAGTCAACAGAGTGGCAAACCACGGCTCTCGAGCCTCATGTGGCTTGCGAGCCGCGGTTTGCCAACCACTGATCTAAGGTAGTTGTTTTAGCCTCATCCCTGGGTTCTTGGATTTTCATAATGTTGTCTTGTCTGTGAATAATTGCTAGTTAGTCTTGTGAAGGGGACCAAAGTCAGGAATGACCTATGTCACCATATTGGTGACATTGGTCTCTTTCACATCTTTTAAATCTCTAGATATATTTCAATATGGAGGCATTACTTCTTTCAGATGGAAGAAGATGTAGAAAATTTTAATTTTTAAAAAGAAGGCTTTGAAACAGACTACACAGTGTGACCCAAAATTCTCTCAAAAAGCCTTCAGTTGCATTTGACGATGACTCTCAAACCATTTTTTCTCCTCTTGAATCTTTCCTCCCTTCTTCTTTTCTTTATTTCTAATTTACTCCTGCATTTTAATAATCATTTATCGGAAGAGTATTGTGTAGCATCCCAAACCCATCTCTCTATCTGAGACCTCTCTTTTGACCTTCATTCCCAGATACATCTGCCAACTGGACATATGCATGTGGCTGAAGATAATGACATATACCCATATATGAGATCACACACATGCACACACCACATACACACACCCTGAGTTTGTATCCAACAAATTCCCGAAACAACTTGAAAGATCACCACATAAGGATGAGATATGATAGAGTGGCAGCATAAAATACAGGTTTAAAATCCAGAAAATATAGGCTAAATTTTCTTTTCTGCTTCTTTTGAGTGGGCCAACCTTAGAAAATGCACCTGACATCTCTGAGGCTGACTAAATTAATCTAAATAAAGAGAGACTATAGACAGATGATGGTTTGGTTAAGAGTGAAAGAGAATCCTCTATAAGTGCCCAACAGAGCATTGAGCACATACAGGGAAATACTCCAACATATGCTACTCCCTACACTCCTTTCCATAAAAAGAAATCCCAGTGGCTTACCCTAAATAGCATAACTATCATAGTAAAACATTTGGAAATGTTGCAGTAAGTAAGAAAATGTACAGCTTCCCACTGCATATTGTATTCAGTCATATTATGAGTTGGTGGAAAGAGAAGTTTATTGCACCATTTCCATGTAAGTGAGCGGAGTATGATTTGGATAAGGAAGGGCAATCATCCCCTTTCACGTTTTTCATGTTACCTCTTTGCTCCATCAACTTATATTAATTTTCTATGTTAGTCCTCATCAAAAGAAAGTTTGTAGTAGAAATAAATTAGAACCATGGAGTGTTAGTGACCTGGGTCCCTGTGTTTAACAGCTCAGTAATACAGCACTTTAGGTGGGTCACTTATCTGGTCTGTATACCTTTGTGGTACAGAGTGGAAGAAACACCATTCTATAAAATTATAGTGATGTGAAGGAATGAAGGAATGAGCTTGTGGTAAGATAGTAAGAATCTAGTAAATCCCTGAGCAAATGGAGTGGGGAAACTGAGAAAAAATCCAAACAGTTTGGGCAACTTACAGCCAACTTGTGAATTGCAAGACCTTATCTTCCTTCACCAAGGACATTTGAGAGCAAATGGTTTATACCCTCCTTCCTAACCAGAAAATATATAGCTTAAATCACCCTGGCCTGGGAAAATAGAGAACAAAGACCCAATTAATGCCCTTTGTGCCAGCTAAACCCAAGAACAGATGAAGTTGGGGGGAAATAACAAAAAAACCCACACATTAAAGCCAGACAGACCTAAGATAAAAGTAAAACAGACCAAATACTAATCCAAAACTCCCCTATACACTAATGTTTGATCCATCAGCATATCAAATATGCATATGGAGCCCAGCCAGCATGGCTCAGTGGTTGAGCTTAGACCTAGAAACCAGGAGGTCACTGTTTGATTCCAGTCAGTGTATATGCCTGAGTTGTAGGCTTTGATCTCCAGTGTGGGGCATGCAGGAGGCAGCTGATCAAATATTCTAACTAATCATTGATGATTCTACCTCTCCCTCTCCTTTCCTCTCTGAGATCAATAAAAATATATATTTTAAAGATGCATCTGGAAAGCTGATGAATTTTCTACAGTAATTCTCCCCTAAGATTCTTGCCTCTGGGGTAGGGGGAGGATTAAAAAACCGTCAGAGCAAAGACTCAATGTAGCTAGCTTTAGAGAACGTCCATGCCCCTTCCTCAGATTAACTGAGTTGTCTGATCTGTTGAGAACAGTGTCCCGGAACCCCAGCATTTTTGCCACAGACACTGCCTCTCTTGAAAGACATGGGTGAAGCTCTGGGCTGTTTATAGTTCAAGCGAGGTCTGGACGATTGTGCAGTGTACACTGACTCTGGCCACTGCCCCGCAGCCACCAGGTCTCGTGCTGACTACTTACCCTGACACCAGGCCACGCTTTTTCTGATGCTGAGGGCCAGTCCCAGCTTGCTGGTAAGTGAACAGCACAGAGCTTGGAGTTTCTGTCCCCAAATCCCTTAACAAGCAAAAAGGTGGGGGATTAGAATTATGGTACATCATTGTGCTGAAGAAGATTATAATCCAGGTAGACACTGGTGGACAGAGATACCTTTAGCAGCGGACATCCTTACCAACACCATATCAACAGTCATTCAGAGTAACAGAAATAATAGGTACAGGTGCCGAGTGTTAGCTAAATGCTTTGTGTTCATTATTTGATGTAATCCTTATCCCTGTGACATGGACAAAATCTTCCCCATTTGGCAGATAGGTAAATTGAAGCTTAGCCAGGTTACATAATAAGCCCAAGATCCCACAGTTACTAAATGATGAAACTGGGAGTAATCTTCATGTGCAGAAATGCTTATGACGCATCTAATAAAATATTTTAAGATCTTGAGTGGAGCCAGTTTTAAGATACTGGGTGAAGGAGTGGGAACCATGAATTACCAGTGGAATAGACAGAGCTCATGTGCCCCAAATAATTCTTATTCTCTTTAAGCCATGGAGGACCTGGTGACTGCAGGCTTATTTAAAGCCATTGGGGTATCTAACTTCAATCACAAGCAGCTGGAGAGACTTTTTAATAAACCCAACTTCAGGTTCAAGACATTGACTAACTGGTGAGCTTTAGATAGCTAAGTGACTTGAAAAGATGGACTCAGCTTTTCAGCTGTTACCTTCACGTGGCTACACTGGAAACAAAGTGGGTGGAGCATGAAGTAGTCATTTTCTCCTGTGTCTGTCAAAAATTATGACTATGGGCCCAGCTGATGTTGCTCAGTGGTTGAGCATCACCTTATGAACCAGGAGGTCATGGTTTGATTCCCTGTTAGGGCATATGCCCAGGTTGTGGGCTTGGTCCCCAGTGGGGGTGGGCAGCTGATCAATGAGTCTCTCTCACCATTGATGTTTCTATCTCTCTCTTTTTAAAAATAATGACTATGGAGCCATTAGGCAAATGACAGGTGGAGAAAAGAAACTCTTTTGTATTTTTTTTTAGGAGAAACTTCTTTAAAAGGCTAATTTGAAGAGATGATGTCTTTGGAAGGCTGAATATAAGCCGAGCTGGTTTTCCACATGTAGCCATGGGGGTGAATCACCAGTTATGTTCAGAAATACTGGGCCCTATTCCTCTTTAATGATGGTCAGAGGTAGTACCGGATTCCTGGGGACTCATCAGGGACCCATCTCCCTTCTCTCCAGCCCCAGCAGATTGCACCCTGAAAGAGATGGGTGACTGAAAGGTTCACAGATTCTGCCAAGACTTTAATGCTGAGAAATGACTGAGAAATGAGGAAAGGGTTGCAGTGTTTTCTAGACTGGCTACCTTTGTATTTATAAATGATATTTATTTTACTTAAATGAATTTTACCAACACCCAGAGGAAGAAACAACATGGCCAGCACACTAGAATTCTCTTCCCTGCTGCTATCTAGTCCCTGCTCCCTGCCAAGGGTGGCCACTGTGCTAATTTTTTCTTTATTGATTAAGGTATTACATATGTGTCCATATCCTCCCATTGCCCCCAACTCCACTCATGTTCATGCCCTCACTACCCCCCCCCCCCGTTGTCTGTGTCCATTGGTTATGCTTATATGCATGCATGCAAAGGACTTCCTTTGGTTGAGCTCTCCTTCTTATCCCCACCGTCCCCTGCCTTCCCTCTGAGGTTTGACCTTCTGATCTATGCTTCACTGTCTCTGGATCTGTTTTTGTTCATCAGTTTAGTTCTCTCCTTACCCCTCCCCTCCCCTACCTTCCTTCTGAGGTTTGACGTTCTGATCAATGCTTCTCTGTCTCCGGATCTTTGTTCATCAGTTTATGTTGTTCATTATATTCCACAAATGAGTGAGATCATGTGATATTTATGGTTCTCTGACTGAATTATTTCGCTTAGCATAATGCTCTCCATCTCCATTCATGCTGTTGTAAATGGTAGGAGTTCCTTCCTTTTTACAGCAGTGTAGATGTACCATAGTTTTTTAATCCACTCATCTGCTGATGGGCACTTAGGCTGTTTCCAAATCTTAGCTATCCTGAATTGTGCCGCTATGAACATAGGGGTGCATATATCCTTTCTGATTGGTGTTTCTAGTTTCTTGGGATATATTCCTAGAAGTGTGATCACTGGGTCAAATAGGAGTTCCATTTTTAGTTTTTTAAGCAAACTCCATACTGTTCTCCACAGTGGCTGCACCAGTCTGCATTCCCACCAGCAGTGCACAAGGGTTTCTTTTTCTCTACATTCTCGCCAGCACCTGTCATTTGTTGATGATAGCCATTCTGACAGGGGTGAGATGATACCTCATTGTCGTTTTGATTTGCATCTCTCGGATGATTAGTGGCTTTGAGCATGTTTTCATATGTCTCTTGGTCTTCCTTCTGTCTTCTTTCGAAAAGTGTCTATTTAGCTTCGGTGCTCTTTTTTTTATTGGATTGTTTATCTTCCTTTGTTAAGTTGTATGATACATGTTGGAGATTAAACCCTTATCAGAGATCGCATTGGTAAATATGTTCTCCCATACAGTGGGCTTTTTTGTTGTTTTGTTGATGGGTTCTTTTGTTGTGCAGAAGCTTTTTATTTTTATGTAGTCCCATTCGTTTATTTTCTCTTTAGTTTGCATTGCCCTAGGAGCTGTATCGGTGAATATATTGCTTCAGGAGATGTCTGAGATTTTGCTGCCAGTGGAGTCCTCTAATATTTTCATGGTTTCCTGTCTTACATTTCACTGTGCTGATTTCTAACAGCACAGATTAGCCTTTGAATTTTATAAGAAAATACTAGAGACCCGGTGCACACAATTCATGCACTTGGCAGGGCAGTCCCTCAGCCTGGCCTGAGCCCTCTTGCAGTCTGGGAGCCCTCGGGGGATGTCTGACTGACTGTGTAGGCCCACCAGTCGGGATCCCGGCTCAGGGCTTCTGGCTGAGCAGCGCTCCCCCTGTGGGAGGACACTGACCACCAGGAGGCAGCTCCTGCATTGAGCATCTGCTCCCAGGTGATCAGTGCACGTCATAGTGACCAGTAGTTCCACCGTTTGGTCAATTTGCATATTAGGCTTTCATTATATAAGATGACACGTTGTGTGCTCTTCTGTGTCTGGCTTCCTTTATTTTATTTTTTTATTAACAAAATCTTTATTGTACAGACTATTACAGGTGTTCCTCTTTTTTTCTCCCATTGCTTCCCTCCACCCAAACCCCCTCTCCGCCCCATGCCCTTACCCCCTGCCACCATCTTCATCCATAGGTGCAAGATTTTTGTCCAATCTCTTCCCACACCCCTCACACCCTCTTCCCCCTGAGAATTGTCAGTCCACTCCCTTTCTATGTCCCTGATTCTATTATATTCATCAGTCCATTCTGTCATCAAATTTTTCATTCACTTGATTTTTAGATTCACTTGTTGATAGGTATGTATTTGTTGTCATTTTGTTGTTCATAGTTTTTATCTTTACCTTTTTCTTCTTCTTCCTCTTCTTAAAGAATACCCTTCAGCATTTCATATAATCCTGGTTTGGTGCTGATGAACTCCTTTAGCTTTTTCTTGTCTGTGAAGCTCTTTGTCTGACCTTCAATTCTAAATGATAGCCTTGCTGGGTAGAGTAATCTTGGTTGTAGGTTCTTGCTGTTCATCACTTTCAATATTTCGTGCCAATCCCGTCTGGCTTGCATAGTTTCTGTTGAGAAATCAGCTGACAGTGATATGGCTACTCCTTTGTATGTATCCAACTGTTTTTGTCTTGCTGCTTTTAATATTCTCTCTTTGTCTTTTGCTCTTGGCATTTTTATTATGATGTGTCTTGGTGTGGTCCTCTTTGGATTCCTCTTATTTGGGGTTCTCTGTGCTTCCTGGACTTTTAAGTCTATTTCTTTCACCAGGTAGGGAAAGTTTTCTGTCATTATTTCTTCTAATAGGCTTTTTTTTTTGCTATAATTTTATTTTTTTATTTTTTTTATTGTTCAGTTTATTAATTACACTGTTTCCCCTTTTTTATCCCCCTATATCTTCCCTCCACCCTGTACCTATCCCACCCTCCGCCCTCACCTCCCCCTCCCCAATGTCCTCTCCCATTGTTGCAAGATTTTTGTCCAATCTCTTGCTGTACTTCCAACAACACTTTTCTCCCCAAGAATTGTCAGTCCATTCCCTCTCTATGTCCATGTTTCTGTTATAGTCACCAGTTTATCTTGTTCATCAGCCTATCAGTTCACTTGATTTTTATGTTCATTTGTTGATAGATGTGTATTTGTTGTTCATAATTTATATTTTTACCTTTTTCTTCTTCCTCTTCTTAAAGAATATCTTTCAGCATTTCATATAATACTGGTTTGGTGGTGATGAACTCCTTTAGCTTTTTCTTATCTGCGAAGCACTTTATCTGATTCTCAATTCTGAATGATAGCTTTGCTGGATAGAGTAATCTTGGTTGTAGATTCTTGCTCTTCATTATTTTGAATATTTCTTGCCACTCGTGTCTGGCCTGCATCGTTTCTGTTGAGAAATCCGCTGACATTTGTATGGGTGCTCCCCTGTAGGTAACCAACTGTTTTTCTCTTGCTGCTTTTAATATTCTCTCTTTATCTTTTGCTCTTGGCATTTTAATTATGATATGTCTTGGTGTGGTCCTCTTTAGATTCCTATATTTTGGGGTTCTGTGTACTTCTTGGGCTTTTAAGTCAGTTTCTTTCACCAGGTGGGGAAAGTTTTCAGTCACTATTTCTTCAAGTAGGTTTTCATTAACTTGCTCTCTCTCTTTTTCTGGTACCCCAATAATTCGGATGTTGGCTTGCTTGAGGTTGTCCCAGAGGCCCCTTACGCTATCTTCAATTATCTGAATTCTTTTTGTTTCTTGCTTTTCCAGCTGAGTGGATTTTGGTTCTTTGTATTTCAAATCTTTGACTTGGTTCTTGTGGCCCTCTGGACTGCTTTTAGGACTTTGTGTTATATTTTTTATTTCAGTCTGTGTATGCTTGATTTCTAGTTGGTCCTTTTTTTTATCCATGAGGGTCTGGTTCATATCTTCAGAGGTCTTGTTCATTTCCCTGAGGGTCTCATTCATTTCCTTGTAAGTATCATTCATCTCCTTGTAATTCTCATTTATTTGCTGGTTGGTCTTGTTTATTTCCTGGTAATTCTCATTACGTTGATCGGCCTTTTGTAGGAGCCTCTTGAAAAGCCTTATAACCATGGTTTTGAACTCTATGTCTTGTTGTCTTTTCTCCTCCATTTCTTTCACACCTGATTTCTTTCCATGTCTCTGCATGGTGGCTGCTTTATGTGGTGGATATCCTCAAAGGGACAGTGGCTCAGTCTCCCCAGTTACCTGAGGTGGGTACTCTTACTGCAATCCTTTATGGGTTGTATTCAGTGTTTTTGAATTTAAACCCAGCTTGTTGTTGTTAGCCCTAGGAGGGTTTGACCTCCAGGCCAATTGACTGTGAAGGGAGACTGTGTTCAGGTTGGATGGGCGGAGTCTCTGGGCTGCGCAGCAGCGGCAGCTGGGTCCCATGCGGCGCTCGCATGCGCAGGTCTCTGTTGGATGGGGATGGCTGCAGACTCCTCCAAGAGAAAGCCGCTAGTCTCTTCCCCTTGCCAGACAACTCTGCCTTTCCCCAAATGTGCCTGCACACCAAAAGTCCAGCCCAGGGCTGTAAAATAGATGGTTTCTGGAACCAGGAGACAAGTTTCCAGGGGGCAAGTCACAGGTTTGCGTGACCCTTGGGACTAGGAGTCTCTGCCGCGCCCCGCTTCCAGGGTGCGTCCCCCGGACCTCGGACCTCGCCCGGTTCCGGGAAATCTGTGTAGGGGGACCTCTCGTACCCCGGACCTCGGACCTCGCCCTTCCTAGTCGGAGAAATCCGGCAGGTCCCTGCTCCAGCCCCAGCCCGAGTGCACGCGACCAGGGTGGCTCCTAACCTCTTTCCCTCTGAAAGGTTGCGCTCCCGCTGGTCCTGAGTCTGTGTCCCACCTTTGCTCCTATTAGTGGAGTTTACATTCAGCCAGCTTTCTGGCGATTCTGGGTGCTTGTCTGTTCTGCTGTTATGTTGTAGTTCTTAAATCGTTGCGCGGGGCAGAACTATAGGTGTTTGCTTATGTCGCCATCTTGGTGTTCCTCCCTAATAGGCTTTCAATACTTTGCACTCTCTCTCTTCTTCTGGCACCCCAATAATTGTGATGTTGGTGTGCTTAAAGTTGTCCCAGGGGCTCCTTACACTCTCTTCATATTTTTGGATTCTTTTTTCTTTTTGTTTTTCTGGTTGGGTGTTTTTTTCTCCTTACATTTCATATCTTTGGTTTCTTGGAGTCCTTTGATCTACTGCTGAATTTCTCTATATTCTTTATTTCAGACAGTGTATGCTTAATTTCTGTCTGGTCCTTTTCCATTTTCTTGGCATTCTCATTAATGTTCTTGAATGTCTCACTAAGCTCCTTGGAGGTCTCATCAAGTTTCTCGGCAGTTTTTAGAAGATTCTTGAGTAACCTTTTAAATGTGGTCTTGAACTCTATATCTGATAGTCTGATTTCCTCCTTTTCTTTCATTCGTGACATGCCTTCCTGTCTTCCCATTTTGCAGCTTCCCTGTGTTGATGGAGTGGAAGAGCTGCTGTGTGGAGACACGCCTATGGGGGCGGACTTGCTTCAGTGGGGTTTTGGTGCTCACTGAGTTTGTCTCTTGAATGTGTCACTTATAGATGTGAGTAGTTGAATTCTGGTGTTGTCTCACACTGACCTCTAAATATGCTAGCTTCTGGATCTCCATTGGGGTGCAGTTCAGCTACTGTCTGAGTCGATCCAGCAGGAGTTACAGTGAGGTCTGCAGATTTCTCCTGTTTGGACCAGAGCTGCCTTTTAGGTTAAGCTGGAAAAGCACAGAGCATTTATATGCAAATGCAGCTGCACATAGCTCTGGTGGGTTTGCAGATTGGGCGGGGTGGGGTTTCAGGGCTTCACTAGGTTAGGGCGTGGCAAACAGCAATGGCCGCTACTCTGCCTCTCCGCCTCTCCATATCTCCCTGTCTCCAAGTCCCTGCAGCCGGCGCCCCCATGCAGTGAACACTGATTGCTGTGGGCACTTCTGCCAGGGCGCCTCCTTCACTTTCCGACCCGATGGCAGATGGTCCAGCTTCTGTCCGTATGATTCTGGGTCACCAGCATCTCCTCAGAAACTCGGGTTCTGAAAAAAAGCAGCCACAAAGTCACTCGTCCTCAGCCAGACTTCCGTGCCTCTGCATCTCTGGTTTTCAGCGCTTGTGCACATCCCAATGCTTCCCTCTTTCCTTCTGGCTGGAGAACTTCCATTTGGCCAGCTTTCCCGTGGTTCTGGATGATAGATACCTTGTCTTTTAGTTGCAGTTTTGAAATTGTTGTGCGAGACCGCAGTTCAGTTGTTTACCTATGCCACCATCTTGGCTTCTCTGTGGCTGGCTTTCTTTATTCAGCATTGTATATGTTAGATCTTCCCATATTTGTGTGATTGTCCATCCTTGTTTTCTTGTGGAATTCTATTGTGTGACTATGCCATCTGTTGATAATGTGCACATGGTAGCTTCCAGTATGGGGATATTAAGAATAGAGCATCACGTTCTATTCTTTTTACAAATAAACTTTTTAAATTGAGGTATCACATAGATACAAAAAAGTGCACAAGTCCTAAAAGACATAGTGTTTTCCACAAGTAAACATACTTAAGTCTTCAGCACCCAGAGAAAGAGCCAGAAAGTCTTTAGCCTTCTGGAAGCTCTTCCAGTCACCAGCCATGAAGAGTGGCCAGTGTTCCAACTTCAGCCTGGCTGAGCTCCCCTGCTTTAAAATCTCACACCCACAGACTGTTCCTGTGCATAACCACTCTGGTTCTATGTCGACTTTTTGTTGAGTGGCACTATAAATCATGGGGAGGGGCATTGCCTAGTTTGTGGGGTGAAGAGGGGCTGCAGGGTCTGTTTTGTGAAAAAGGTGGGGAACCACCAGGAACTTGCTCTCAGAGAAGTTTTCGGAAAGCCAAGGGATTTTTTCTTGGGGGTTCCTGACAGTTCTGCCTGTGGATGAGAACCTGCTAGGAACCCAGTAGGGCACTATCCATGGTTCTAAATTCACTCTAAAGTAGTATTTAAATTCACTTATGACCTGGAATCATACATGAGAATTTAGATAGTGGAGAGGAGACAGGAATATGCTCTCGAGTTTCTTAAACTACTCCATGGTGTCACCTGTAGATCTGTTTGTTGCACATAACTCCCCAGCTTTTTTCATTCACTCAACACTTACTGAGATCCTGCTGTACGCTTAGCTTCTTTTAGAGGTTGGGAGATGTCTTGAACAAAACAAAATCGGACTCAGATCCCTGACTTCATGGAGCTTATACTCTAGTGACAACAGATAGACAATGGCAAAGAACGACGATATATAAGATGTTAGCTAATGATTCCTGTTACAGTGGAAGGTAAACGCAAGGAGGAGGTGGGAGGCTCACATTTTTACCTCAAGTGATCATGGAGGGCCTCACTGAGCAAGGATTTTTAAATGTTTAGATGGCATAGGAGGTCCATTTTTGCTTATCTAAATCACTAATCTCTAGTGATTTACCCATAGGTCCAACATGTGAATATGTTGGACCTATGGATAAACATAAAAACATTTTTATTCTCACAGCTTTCTCTACAGCCTACTAAGAGGCTGCACTTTCTGTCTGGAGGCCGTCAGTACCCTTGTACACTGGCAATGTCCCTTCTATCCCTGATTTGCAGAAAACTGGTGAGTTTTGGACACAGCTCCCCCCTACCCTTCCTGCTCAGCAATGTTCAAGCTGCAGTTCAGCCTTCTGTCATGAGGTGGCACCAACATACCTTAATCATCAAACTACAGAGTGTTTTTCAAAGAGCAAAAACTCAAAACTCAGCCTATGAAGCTATGCACAGGATAATTCAATGCTGTTTGGAAAACCTTATAAGTGTAAAAGAAGACTGCTAAAACATTTATTCTAGGGCCTGCATATGGTGAAACACCAGGTGGCAGTAGGTGCGCCTTGGTAGTGGGCTGTAAGCAAAGGACAGCTCAGGGCAGTTGGGAGGTGACAGAAAGGATTAGGGCATTGGAGTGGGGTCTGGACATCTGTGTGTCTAATGTCATGGACAGGGGCTGACATACAGGGGGTAGAAGAAGGACTGGGCAGCCTATTCAAAGGTGAAGTAATGGAGGGTCAACAACCTGCTGTCTGGGAGGGACCCCTCTACAATGTGGACACTTCAACCTACACTGAAAATGGAAGTGATACATCAATGAACATGATGTAGACTGGTGTAAAAAACAGATTAAACTTATCTTATATATATTTTCCAAGCAGAATTGGTATCCTAGTAAACAAAGCTTTACATATCATTTGTTTTTCTTTGCAAAATGTACTTTCCTTTTTTTTTTAGAAAAAAAGTAGGGATCGATTTTATCTGGTGATCAGGTCCAGAATTGCAGCTCTGAGAGGCTCAGACTTGGACTCCAAAAAGGAGGGAGATGGATGCAAGTTGTGATCTTGGGTCAGTGGTATCTGTCAGTATGTTTTGGAGTTTTGCACCTACTATGACCAGTCCCTCTGTGTCTATCATTTTCTGGGAGATCTAAACCTGAAATTGGATACCTGATACTTGTCTGAACTAAAGAGAAAGTTGCACTTGTGAGTGTGTGTTTGGAACTAGATAGACACACACACACACAATATTTAATCTACTTCATTTACCCATAAAATTGAATACCGTGAATGCTTTCCCAAAGTAATGTTAATTAAAAACACACACAAAGAAATGAATACATGTTTGCATTATCTTCACCAATCTATTCACAATTATTTTCTGTGTTCAAATTTTTTATGAAAATGCTTTCTTCCTGAATACACCATTTTAAACAACATTTGAAAGTATATTTATAAATTGAAATTATCCTGCTTCTCATCAACCTGGTTCTCACTTTCTGACCCAAAGGAGTCTGTTGTCACAGAATGTTTTCCTCTCCAGATGTGTCCCTATACGTGAGGGCTACATGAAAATAGACACCTGCACACACTTGGTCATTTTCAAGAGCTTTCACATAACTCAACTTCTTTTGAATCTTGTCTTTTATACTTAACTAGAGGCACTGGGGTGGGGGTGACCCTCAGCCTGGCCTGCACCCTCTTTGCAGTTCGGAACCCCTTGGAGGATGTCTGCCTATGGGGAGTGGGCCCAAGTCAGCAGTTGGACATCCCCCAAGTGGTCCTTAGTGCTGCCACCAGCCATGAGCCCAGCTTGTGGCTGAGCGGCGCTCCCCCTGTGGGAGCACACTGGCCACCAAGGGGTAGCTCCTGTGTTGAGCGTCTGCCCCCTGGTGGTCAGTGCGCATCATAGTGACTGGTCATCCTGCCATTTGGCCAATTTGCACATTAGGATTTTATTATATAAGATAGTCTATTTAAGGTTTATATTTTCATCTTACTATTCAAGTTCTGATGCTTAATTTTATATGTCAAATTGACTGGCCACAGGCTTCCCGGATTAAACATGATTTGTATGTATCTATGAGAGTGTTTCTGGGTGAGATTAGTACTTGAATTCATAGAATCAGTAAAGTAGATAGTACTTCCCAGTGTGAATGAGCATCTTCCAATCCATTGAAAGTGTGAACAGAGCAAAAGATAGAGGGAGGAGGAATTTGCCTTTTTTTTTTTTTGTCTCCTACCTCACTGCTTGACATCTCATTTTCTCTGGCCATTACATTGGGTTTCAAACCATCAACTTCCCATGGACTTGAAGTGAATTATACTGTTGGATTTCCTGCCTCTCCAGTTTGCAAAGAGCAGACCATGGGACCTCTCAGCCTCCATAATAGCATGAGCCAACTCATAATAAATCTCATATCTATATATCTATATCTATATCTATATCTATATCTATATCTATATCTATATCTATATCTATATCTATACCTATCTGTATCACCTACTGTTTCTGTTTATCTGGATAACCATAGATAATGCACTATTGGTTTAGGCATATTTAAACATGTCTACTGTTCACATTTGTATATATTTGAATTCTTTGTTAAAATTAGTGGCCAATCATTTTGTTATTAAATCTGCTTCACAGGTCATGGTTATAGAATTGTTCTCCCTGTTTTAACACAATTCTTTGTGTGTGTGTATGTGTGTGTGTGTGTGTGTTTAATTTATAAAGTGCTTTAAATTTCAATACTGTGACTGAGAAACAATGCAAGTATTATTTTAAAAGGAGAAAATATGGGGAGCATGTACTGTAGCCATTAAGGAAATTAGAGCATTCAGAGCTCTGGAGGCATCAAGACAAAATGGAAGGAAGAAACCAAGATGGCGGCATAAGTAAACACTGCTGCTTCACACAACAATTTCAAAACTGCAACTAAAAGACAAAACGTCTATCACATAGAACCACAGGAAAGCTGGCCAAGTGGAAGTTCTGCAACTAGAAGGACAGAGAAAAGAGCATTGTGACTTGCACAAGCACTGAAAAGCTGAGGTACGGAGGCGTGCGAAAGGGGCTGGCAGGAGGTGACTTTAGGCGCTGCATTTTTTCAACCCGAAGGGAAACAAGCTCCTTATTACTCTGAAATCCAGTTTCTGGGGAGGTGCTGGCGACCCAGGTTCCTACAGGGAGAAGCTGGATTGTCTTCCATGGTGTCGGAAAGTGAGGGTGGCTCTCTTGCAGAGGTGCTCACAGCAATAATTGTTCACTGTGCAGGGGCGAGGGATGTGGGGACTTGGAAACATGGAGATGCAGAGAGGGCTGACTGGCAGCCATCGCTGTTTGCCACACCCTAGCCTAGTGACTCCCTGAGACCCCACCCTGCACAATCTGCAAACCTGCCTAAGCTGTGTGCAGCAAAATTTGCATATAAATGGCCTGCCCTATCACAGCTTAATCTAACAAACTGAAGCTCTGGTCAGACAGCTCCAAAACATCCAAACCCCAAGCAAAGAGGAGAAAACTGTAGTTTTCCTGCTGGGTCGCCTCAGACAGTAGCTGACCTGCACCCCATTGGAGATCCAGAAGCTAGTGTATCTAGAGGTCAGTGTGAGACAACACCAGATTTCAACTACTCACATCCATAAGTGACACATTCAAGATGCAGATTCAGTAAGCACCAAAGCCCCACTGAAGCAAGCCCTGCCCCATAGATGGGTCTGCAGTATATCAGTTCTTCCACTCTATCAACACAGGGAAGCAGCAAAATGCGGAGACAAAGAAACATGTCATGAATGAAAGAAATGGGGGAAAGCAGACTACTAGACATAGAGTTCAGGACGACATTTATAAGGTTACTCAAGAATCTTCTAAATACCGCCAAAAACTTGAGACCTTCTTAATGAGAATGCCAAGAAAATTGAAAAGGACCAGTCAGAAATTAAGCATACACTGTCTGAAATAAAGAATATATAGAAATTCAACAGTAGATCAAAGGACCCCAAGAATCAAACCAGAGATATGAAATATGAGGAGACAAAAAACACCCAACCAGAAAAACAAAAATAAAAAAGAATCCAAAAATATGAAGATAGTTTAAGGAGCCTCTGGGACAACTTTTAGTGTACCAACATCCAAATTATTGGGGTTCCAGAAGAAGAGAGAGAGCAAAATATTGAAAACCTATTTGAAGAAATAATCACAGAAAACTTTCTCTACCTAGTGAAAAAAAAAATAGACTTACAAGTCCAGGAATCACAGAGAACCCCAAAAAAGAGGAATCTAAAGAGGACCACACCAACACACATTATAATTAAAATGCCAAAGGCAAAAGCCAAAGAGAGAATCTTGAAAGCAGCAAGAGAAAAACAGTTGGTTACCTACAAGGGAGTAGTCATATCACTGTCAGCTGATTTCTCAACAGAAATTATGCAGGCAAGGTGGGAGTGGCAAGAAATATTCAAAGTGATGAACAGCAAGAACCTACAACCAAGATTACTCTACCCAGCAAGGCTATAATTTAGAATTGAAGGTCAGATAAAGTGCTTCACAGAGAAGAAAAAGCTAAAGGAGTTCATTACCACCAAAACAGGATTATATGAAATGCTGAAGGGTATTCTAGAAGAAGAAGAAGAAGAAGAAGAAGAAGAAGAAGAAGAAGAAGAAGAAGAAGAAGAAGAAGGAGAAGGAGAAGGAGAAGGAGAAGGAGAAGGAGAAGGAGAAGGAGAAGGAGAAGGAGAAGGAGAAGGAGAAGGAGAAGGAGAAGGAGAAGGAGAAGGAGGAGAAGGAGGAGGAGGAGGAGGAGGAGGAGGAGGAGGAGGAGGAGGAGGAGGAGGAGGAGAAGGTAAAGATAAAAACTATGATTAACAAAATGACAACAAATATATACCTAACAACAAATTAATCTAAAAACCAAATGAATGAAAAATCTGATAAGCAGAATGGACTGATGAATATAATAGAATCAGGGACATAGAAAGGGAGTGGACTGACAATTCTCAGGGGGAAGAGGGTGTGAGGGGTGCGGGAAGAGATAGGACAAAAATCTTACACCTATGGATGAAGATGGTGGCAGGAGGTAAGGGCATGGGGTGGGGTGGGGGATCGGGTGGAGGTGAGCTATGGGGTTAAAAAGAGGAACACCTGTAATAATCTGGAAAATATTTATTTTTTTAAAAAACAAAACTTTGGGATAATTATGATCAGGAGATAACAGTTGTTTATCTGAAGCTCTCCTGAGCTTCTGATCAGGAGATAACAGTTGTTTCCTTATCGAATTAACTCCCCTAAAGGCAGTACCCTGATCTGATTAATGGTCATAATGATGTGACTAGCATGGCTAGAGAGCAGACAAGTCCTGAGTAGGGGCAACGGGGGATTGAGAAAAAGAGTCAGGTGCAGAGACAGTATGGAAAGCTGGGACCAGGTTGGGGCACTGTTTTCGGATGGAGAGACAAAGACCCAGAGCTAGTGCAGCACGTTTATTATATACAGCATGATAGTAGGAAGTTTTACTAGAGTTTAATACAAAGGAAATTATGTGAAAACATGGTTAAAAATCAAGTTGCAATTCTTCATTCTAGTAGCTTCTTTGTAATTGTCACTTCTTGCTGAGCCCGGATAATTGTGTTCATTCCTGGTGTCTGGCTGAACTTAGATAATGAAACTCACCCTTTGGTGCCTGAGCTAAAGGTCAGGCTGACAACACACCTGCCTCTGGCAATTTATGTTTCCAGGATATGGCTCTGCTGACCCCACTGGACTCAGCCAACAACTAGCTCATGAGCCTTCCCAGGCTCTCTCTACCATGATGAGTAACTTGAATAGCTATTAGGATTAAAGAAGATGAATTGCTCCCTTTAGTATTATGAAGTAGCCTTTCTTATCTCTTGTTATGACCTTCACTTTGAGGTCTAATTTGTCAGATATAAGTATTGCTACCCTAGCTTTTTTTTTTTTTTTTTCATTTCCATTTGCCTGAAAAACCTTTTTCCGTCCCTTCACCATCAGTCTGTGTGAGACCTTTGTTCTGAGGTGAGTCTCCTGTAGACAACGGATATATGGGTCATGTGTTCTTATCCATTCAGCTACCCTATGTTTTTTTATTGGGACATTTAATCCATTTACATTTAAAATTATTATTGAGCAGTGTCAAGATGGCATCCCTGGATCGGGTGAAGGTCCTGGTGTTGGGAGACTCAGGTGTTGGTAAATCTTCACTAGTTCATCTTCTGTGCCAAAATCAAGTGCTGGGAAATCCATCATGGACTGTGGGCTGCTCAGTAGATGTCAGAGTTCATGACTACAAAGAAGGAACTCCAGTAGAGAGGACCTACTATATAGAATTAGGGGATGTTGGAGGTTCTGTGGGCAGTGCCAGCAGTGTGAAAAGCACAAGAGCAGTATTCTACAACTCTATAAATGGTATTATTTTAGTACATGACTTAACAAATAAGAAGTCATCCCAAAATTTGTACTGTTGGTCATCGGAAGCTCTCAACAAGGATTTGGTGACAACTGGAGTCTTGGTAACAAATGGGATTGCACAAATCCACGGTACTTAGCTGCTGGTTCTTCTGATGCTGTCAAATCAAGCTCAGTAGGTTTTTTGATAAGGTCATAGAAAAGAGATACCTTTTAAGAGACAGTAATCAGATGCCAGGCTTTCCTGATTGAAGGAGGTTTTGGGGGGGGACATTAAAGGGCCTTTATTATGACTGAATTGTGTGCCTCCTTTGGAAGAGTGAGAAAGCAGTGGCAATTTTTCACAACATTCTTCTTGCTGTGTCAATTATTAATGTCTCTGCCTTTTAATGAAATCATCTTAAAATGCCACCCTTCACCCTCACCCTTTAATGGAAAACTAAAAGGAACTGACAGTGCAGGAAGTCTGAACTTGTCCCCATTCTCTCTGTTCCTCCCCTTTCTGTCCCTGTTTACAGATTATGTAAAAGCCTTATGGAAATGGAGATGTTGTCAAAATGATGCAGCAAATGAGCAGTGACAGAGTGCTGCAGAGAAAATTTACTCCTGCCTAGAACTAGAGCGTTTTTTAGGTCTGTAATTTTCCCACACGTCTTGCTGAAGGCTTAATTAAGTACTTCAAAAATGTATCTCTATTGTTTTACTTTCTGGAGGGGAAAGGTTATGTTAACCAGCCCTGAGTTGTCTACCCCAAACAATCTTTGTCATTTTCAAAGAAGCAAAATCATGTTATTTAATTAACTCCACCCTCATTACACACAAGGATGCCTAATAATAGCAACACTTGTTCCTTCTCCTCTCCTTTGCAAATGGTTCAGTGGCTGGAAGAGGAGGACTAATGGCTGGAGTTAAATATAAATAGATTAATAATATATAGAGAAGAGCGGTACCAGAAAAGAAGGATTCTGCAAGAAATTGACAGCTCACTAAATCCTTCACTGTTTAGGTCAAAGCTGTCCGCACAATCACTGTTGTCTGTGTGGAAATGGTTAGGGTGAAATCTAAGACCTGCACAAAGGCAGTAAGAAAGATTTGTAGCCTCTTCAGGTTTGCTTGTTTTTTAAAAGAAAAGTTAATTCCTGAAATGTCTCTTAACTATAGTCTATAAACTAAGAATATTATTCTTTGTGTCAACAATGTATTTAGGGAGAGAAGTAAAAATAAGTTCCATAGCAACACATTTACATAAATTATAGATTAGAATTCTTGGATTTCATAAGCCAGAATTTTGGGGTGATAGTGTGTGTATATGCATTGTTTGTTACTTTTTTTATCCACATTTTTTGCTTCATTAATTCTCTCTGCCCTGGTTGTTGTTAAATATATAACCCTGGTTTCCAAAAACTATAATTTGCTGTCTTATTCAACAGCGCCTTTTCACCCACATCCTGTCTCTGACTCTGCTGCGGGTCTCTGCACTCCTGATTTTGCTCTATATTAAAATGTAATAATAATATTAATAATAAATAAATAAATAAATAAAGTTATTATTGATAGGTACTTGTTTGTTGCCATTTTTATTCCTGTGTTTCTAAACTATTTTATGCCTGTGTTCCTAAAACTACAGGGCATTGAAAAAAGACACAGAGGAAGACATAAACAAATGGAAGAAAACAACTTGTTCATGGATTGGTAGAATCAACATCATTAAAATATCCATACTACCCAAAGCAATTTGCAGATTCAATGCAATCCCCATTAAAATACCAATAGCACATTTCAAAGAACTAGAACAAACTCTCCAAAAATTCATCTGGAATTTAAAAAAGACCCAAAATAGCCACAACAATCCTGAGAAAGAAGAACAAAATTGGAGGGATCAGCTGGAGAACCAAGATGGCGGCATAGGTAAAACACCTATCTTACCGTCATACTCAGCAATTTTAAAACTACAACTTAACGAAAGAACAAACACCTTCCAGAATCACCAGAAAGCTGGCTGAGTGAAAATTCCACAGATAAAAGTGAAGATAAGACACTGTGACTCGGAGGAGCGGCTGAGGACAGCGTTAAAAAGACGTGCAGAGAGAGGTTTGGAGGAGCGCAAGCGCCAGCGGATAGGGCGGGCGGCTGAAAACCGGCCAGTTTTCTCGAATGGGGGAGACAAAGACGTCCCACTGGACTGATTCTCCAGCTCTGGGCGAAGTCCAGGGAACCCACTATCATACGGGGTAAAAACTGGACAGTGGGAGGGCACGCTGAAGCTCGGGTGCTGCAGGGGTCTGCTGGCTTGTGGAGAAGCCAAGCTTGTGCGGATTTCACATGAACTTGGGAACAGTGCAGCTGCATGACCCTGACCTCGTAGAGAGTGCTCACGACTTGCTTTCTCATTCGGGAAACAATCAGACTTCTTTGTTTTACAACCCTGGGTGAGACATTGGGTGTGCAGACTCATTTGGGGAGAGTCTGAATTCCCGGCAGCCAGTGGAGCTCGGCAGCGGCTCTCTCTCAGAGGTGCTGGCAGCCATTGCCCCTGGCACAGAGTCCCTGGGGCTGCATAGGGTGGAGCTAACGCTGTCTGCTTGGCCCGGAGACTCCGCCCATCCAACCTGAGCACAGCTGAACTTCACAGACAATTGGCCTGGAGGTCAACCCCTCCAAGTGCTAACAACGATTAACCTGAGCTTAACTTCAACAAGACTGTGCAACCCATATCCACCTCAGGTAACTGGGGAGGCTGAGCCACTGTCTCTTGTAGGACATCTACCACACAGAGCTAATTGACCAACTCAGGGAAGCAGCCACCATGCAGAGACATGGGAAGAAATCAGATTTGAAAGAAATGGAAGAAAAAAACGACTGGACATGGAATTCAAAACCACTGTTATAGGGCTTTTCAAAAGGCTCCTAGAAAAGGTCGAGACCTATAAGGAAATAAGCAAGACCAGCAAGGAAATGAATGAGACCCTCAAGAATATGATCAAGACCAACGTGGAAATGAATGAGTCCTACAAGGAAATGAAGGAGACTCTCAAGGATATGAAAAAGGACCAACCAGAAATTAAGCATACACTGACTGAAATAAAAAATATTATACAAAGACCTAAAAGCAGTCTAGAGGACTGCAAAAACCAAGTTAAAGATTTGAAATACAAAGAGGTAAAATCCACTCAGCTGAAAAAGCAAGAAACCAAAAGAATCCAAAAAATTGAAGATTGTGTAAGGGGCCTCTGGGACAACCTCAAGCATCCAACATCCTAATTATAGGGGTGCCAGAAAAAGAGAGAGAGCAAGACAATGAAAACCTATTTGAAGAAATATTGACCGAAAACTTCCCATACCTGGTAAAAGAAATTGACTCAGGAGTCCAAGAAGCGCACTGAACCCCAATATATAGGAACACTAAGAGGACCACACCAAGGCACATCATAATTAAAATGCCAAGAGCAAAAGACAAAGAGAGAATATTAAAAGCAGCAAGAGAAAAAGAGTTAGTTACCTATAAGGGAGCACCCATACGACTGTCAGCGGATTTCTCAACAGAAACGATGCAGGCCAGATGGGAGTGGCAAGAAATATTCAAAATAATGAATAGCAAGAATCTACAACCAAGATTACTCTATCCAGCAAAGCTATCATTCAGAATTTAAGGTCAGATAAAGTGCTTCGCAGATAAGAAAAAGCTAAAGGAGTTCATCACCACCAAACCAATATTATATGAAATGCTGAAAGATCTTCTTTAAGAGGAGGAAGAAGAAAAAGGTAAAAGTGTAAATTATGAACAACAAATACACATCTATCAACAAATGAATCTAATAAGCAAGTGAATTAATAAGCTGATGAACAGGATAAACTGGTGAATGTAACAAAATCATGGACATAGAGAGGGAATGGACTGACAATTCTTGGGGAGAAAAGGGGTGTGGGAAGTGCAGCAAGAGACTGGACAAAAATCATGCAACTATGGGAGAGGACAGTGGGCGAGGAGGGGAGTGCCGAGGGTGGGATGGGTACCAGGTGGAGGGGAGCTATAGGGGAAAAAAAGGAACAATGTAATTAATAAACAACAATAAATATAATCAAATGACAAATTTAAAAAATTGGAGGGGTCACAATACCAGATATCAACCTATATTACCAAGCCATGATTCTCAAAACTGCCTGGTATTGGCACAAGAACAGACATAAAGACCGCATCTAATCATGAGAAAAATAACAAACAGCCTGACACCTACAAGACTGTCAGGGTCGTGAAAACAATCTAACAGTTCCTTAAGAGTTAAATAGACTTAATATATGACCCAGTAATTCTACTCCCAGGTACAAAGCCCAGAGAAATGAAAATAAGTATGAATAGAAACTAGTATCGAAATGTACCTAACACTAGCATTCATAGTAACCAAATGTGACACCAATCAAGTGTCCATGAATTAATTAATGGATAAATAAAATGTGTACATAATTTGGCAATAAAAATGAGTGAAGTACTGCTACATACTGTAATAGGATGAACCTTGAAAACATTATGCTAGTGAAAGAAGCTGAATATTCAAAAGAGCACGTATTACATGCTTCCATTTATATGACATTTTCGGAAACAAGCCATCAGTATAGCCCTACCCAAGGAATTCCCCTCTTCCACCCAGATTTCCAGAAAGCTATGTCTGATGGGTTTGGGCCATAGGCCCTTTCTCCCTCCCTCACTCCTTCACACCTTCTGGCTTTTTGATGTTCAAATTGCAGCTCAGACTTCTGTCAGGAGGTGGCACCAAGTAATACCATTTTCAAATTATTCCACAAGTAAGTTTATTCTAAGAGCAAAAAATATAATACCCTCTCTTAAAATTCAGCCTATAAACCTATGCATGAAATGACTCTAATTCTAAATGAAAAATAAGGTAAAATAAGACTCTAAAAACATACACTCTAGGACTTGCACCTGATGAAATACCAGGTAGCAGTAATGGGGGACAAAGGGGCAAGGGGTGAGAGGTGACTGAGAGAGCATGGGGCATAGAGTGGGGTCTGGGCAGCTGTGTCCATGGTGTCCTGGACGGGAATGACAGAAAGAATGTGTGGAAGAGAAGGACACAGCAGCCTGTCTTGGCAGGGCTAATAATAGAAGGTGGAAGCCCTGCTTTCTGGTAAGGACTGCCTTGTACAGTCCACACTCTGTATCAACAGATACTGATCAGGGAAGAGATGAATCAATGAATGTGATTTAGATTTGGGGCCAATGAAAGGGAACTGCTTTAATATAGAGGGGGGTGCACAGGGGCCTAGTGGACCAGGTGCTTCCCAGGGCCCAAATGTCAACTGGGACCTGCCATTCTACACCAGACACTCAACCTTCCATCACTGGCCAGGCCTAGGGACTTGACCCATGCATGCATTTTATGCACTGGGCCTCTAGTATACATATATTTAACAGTATTACAGATACCTCCCATTTTCCCCTACCTTTGTCCCTCTCCCCCCAGCCCTTGCTCCAAACCAGATCCAGGGCTCTTGATCACCTGGGCAGGGCCAGGGGCATGTCCTGGCAACCAGCAGGCCAGGGCAAGCTGGGGGGGTTGGGTCAGGGTGACAAGGTGGAGGGCCTGGGTCATGGTCACTCTCTGCAACCTCCTTCTGAAGAGGATTTTGTAGATCCTCCATATTTGGAAAGCTGTTAATTTTGACTAGGAACATCCTTGAGTCACAAGGAGATAAGATATTGGGGAGTCTTTTCTCTTCTACATACTCAGTTGCCCAAATTCCAACTCATTGCTTATTATCAATATTTTAAATTCCTGCCTATTTAACTGGAGAAAATGTTATAAAGTTCATTTTAATTTGCTGTGTCCTGATTAACTGTAAGGTTGATATCAGCTGGTAAGGAGTAAGCTACACTAGTTAGATGGGGAGCTCGACAGCCACACAGATCTGCTCCCATCTTAGTCCTGTGACAGGCTAGCCCTGCCCTCACTGTGTGTGAGCTCCCTGGCTTCAAGTCAGGCAACAGCTCATCCTCAGGCTATAGTGAGTAAGTGATAATCAGCACCTAAAACAGCATGGGCATTGAGGGACTCAACAATAAATATTTACCATTATTATCATACTAGAGGCCCGGTGCACGAATTTGTGCATGGGTGGGGTTCGGCCAGCCCACCCCAATGGGAGCCAAACAGGCTGGGCTGGCCCCTGGTCAGGGTGGGGGGGACCAATTGGGGTGGGCCTGGTGGGGGGAGGAGCCACAGGCGGTTGGGGGGTGCCAATTGGGGCCCTGATTAGGCTAGTTGACTGCTGCAGTGAGTATCATAGCAATCAGTCATTCTGGTCATTCTAGTCATTCCAGCCGTTCCGGCATACCGGTTGCTTAAATGGGTCACTGGAGGTTCTCATTGGATTAAATTAGATGCTTACTGTGTGCCAGGCACTGTCAGTCTAATTCCACATCTGCATCCCACATCTTCTCTATTTTGAACTCTATACCCAGAGAACTGGATATGTCCACAGACAGCAAGGGGTGTTAATGCCCACCCATGAAATGGTGAAGTGTGACCCCAAACACACTCCATCCCAAGAAATGTTAAAGCTTGACCCTGAATCTTAAAAACCCAGCATCTAAACAAGAAATAATGGGATTGAGTTGGGAGAGTTATACCTGAGAAAGTGAGACAACATGTAACCCACACCTCTGTCCTCTTGCACAACTCTAAGAGGTTACTCCTCTCTCTTGATGACAGCTCACTTCCAGAAAAGAGAGTGAAGGATGAGGGAGGTCTCACTGGTGTGGTTTCAGTCTGATTCTCTCATGGGTGTGAACTAGAGGTTTTACTTTCTCTTACATACTTGCTAGGTTGTGTGGTAGATTTCAGTACAGATACTGCATCTCTCTTACTCCAATGAGGGTGGTCTCTTCCATTTAGTCAACTGTGGGGTCCATCTGAGGTGACATGGAACTTTTGCTTCATTTAAGACCTTGTTGCCCAATTGTAGGGGCCTGGACCCAGATCCACAGGAGACAAAATGAATAGAGGCCTGGGACCCTGATATCAATATTTAATTCTCCTGATTTACTAGGATGGTTTTCACAGATTTCTCACAATACAGTCACCTCTTCTTAGGGCTTCTGTTATTCAGGATACCCCAGTATAATCCACCTCTCTTTCCTGTCCACAGGAGAACACCACAATGAAATTCCATTATAATTGCTTGGTGGAGAAAACTTTTCTATGACTAAAAGTCTAGAACCAGTTAGGAGAAAAATAATGTATTTAATTTCATTTAAAAATTGCATGGCAAAAGCAAAGAAAACATAAGCAAGTTAAATAAAAAATTGCAAATTGGGGAAAATATTTACATCCTACACAAAAAACAAAGGATTATAACCCTAAAGTGTAGAGTAGGCATGTCAAAAGGCCAAATAAACAAGGTTCAAGTTTATGTGGGCCACAAAAAAACAAAAGCTTCAATTTTCTTAGAAACGTAGGTTTATTTTGATAGAGATATTTGAATACAAAGAGCTGAAATAAATGAGGAATCATTAACATAAAATAATAGAACATTTTAATAAAAATTAATATTATTTATTGAACATTAATTTACCAGACACTGAATAACTGCACAAATTAATAAGTGTGACACAAATAAACCTATTTTTCTTGTTCTCTGAAAGTGAAATATTTCCAGTTGTGTACATCAAACAAGTCAGTCCAAAACTAATGATGTGGCAATAAGCTGCTAAAATATTTGCTGCTAGTATTAGTGGAGAGAAATGGAGCACCTGTGTGTAAAGCACATAAGGGAAATGAATGCAACATGATTATAGTAATCAATCATTAGTGAACATTGTAGTTAGTTATTAATAATTATGTATAACAGGATATTGTAAAAATTAAGTTACAGAATTTTTATTAAAACGTTTTTTACTTACCGTTATATTGGCTGGGCCACAAAGATAATCGTTGTGGGCTGCATGCGGCCTGTGAGCCACGAGTTTGACATGCTTGGTGTAGAGAGCTCATAAAAAAAAATAAGAGGGAAACAAACAAATAAAAAATCACCATGAAAGGGGGTAAGAAACACAAACAGGTATTTTGCCAACACAAGGTCCTTAAACATATAAAAATTGTTTGGCCTAACTTATGACAGGAGATGCAAAGGAAAACAGTAACTACCTCTTCTCAATGATTAATAGTCATGAGGAAACAGGCATGCCCATGCATTGCTGGAGGTAATGTGAGGTGGTGCAACTCCTGTGGAGGAGATTTGATACTACCTAGTAAAATTACACAGGACTAGTAATTTCTCTTCTAAGAATCTATTCCAAAGAAACAATGCAAAATATAATAAAATATAATCACAAGGTCATTCATTACAGAAAAACTCATAATGGCAGAAAATGAAATATAAAACTGATGTCCACCAATAGAGGCTGGATGAGTAACTGTGGTCCATCTATATCCTAGAGAACCTTGCAGCTACGAAAGCAAAGAGAACTCTTTCTCTGTACTGCTGTGGAGTGATTACCAGGATACACTATTTAGTGAAATAAGCCAGGGGCAGAAAAATGTCTTTTGCTGCTGCTGTCAAATACAGAAGCCACTAGGCACATGTGGCTATTTAAATGTAAATTAGTCATATTAAGTGAAATTAAAAATTCAGTTCCTTAGTCACAGTAGCTAAATTTTAGGTGATCCACACCATAGGTAACTAGTGGCTACCAGGTTGGACAGCAAATACAGAACATTTCATTTCTGCAGAAATGTCTAATTATATATTATAAAGATTATATATTTTTCTGTTCATCAGATTTTTTTATTCAGTTGATTTTTATTTATTTTTATGTTTTTAATTTAATAAATCTTTACTGCTCAGATTATTACAATGTTCCTCTCCCCCCCACCCCCATAGCTCCCCTTCACCTGGTACACATCCCACCCTCTGCCCTTACCTCCCCCACACAGTCCTCATCCATAGGTGTACAATTTTTGTCCAGTCTCTTTCCACACCCCCACACCCCTTTCCCCCCAAGAATTGTCAGTCCATTCCCTCTCTATGCCCATGATTCTATTATATTCACCAGTTTATTCTGTTCATCAGATTTTTAAGTCACTTGATTTTTAGATTCACTTGTTGATAGACATGTATTTGTTGTTCATAAATTTTATCTTTACCTTTTTCTTCTTCCTCTTCTTCTTAACAAATACCTTTCAGCATTTCATATAATACAGGTTTGGTGGTGATGAACTCCTTTAGCTTTTTCTTATCTGTGAAGCACTTTATCTGACCTTCAATTCTGAATGATAGCTTTGCTGGGTAGAGTAATCTTGGTTGTAGGTTCTTGTTATTCATCACTTTGAATATTTCTTGCCATTCCTGTCTGGCCTGCATAGTTTCTGTTGAGAAATCAGGTGACAATTATAGGGGTGCTCCTGTGTATGTAACTGTTTTTCTCTTGCTGCTTTTAATATCCTCTCTTTGCCTTTTGCTCTTGGCATTTTAATTATGATGTGTCTTGGTGTGGTCTTCTTTGGATTCCTTTTGTTTGGGTTCTGTGTGCTTTCTGGACTTTTAAGTCTATTTCTTTCACCAGGTGGGGGAAGTTTTTGGTCACTATTTCTTCAAATAGGTTTTCAATATCTTGCTCTCTCTTTTTCTGGAACCCGAATAACTCAGATCTTGATATGCTTGAGGGTGTCCCAGAGGCTCCTTACATTATCTTCAATTTTTTTGGATTCTTTTTGTTTTTTTCTTTTCAGGCTGAGTGGTTTTTGCTTCTTTGTATTAAAAATCTTTGACTTGATTCTTGTGGTCCTCTAGTCTGCTGTTGGGTGTCTGTATATTTTTAATTTCAGTCAGTGTATGCTTAATTTCTAGTTGGTCTTTTTTTCATATCCTTGAGGGTCTCGTTAAATTTATCAGCCTTTTCTAGGAACCTCTTGAAAACCCTTATAACCGTGGTTTTGAACTCTATGCCCAGTCGTTCCCCCCCCTCCATTTCTTTCAAATGTGATAGGTTTCCTTGTCTCCCATTGGCTGCTTCCTTGAGTTGGTCGATTAGCTTTGTGTGGTACATGTCCTCTAGGGGACAGTTGCTCAGCCTCCCCAGTTACCTGAGGTGGATACTCTTGGTGCATCCCTTTATGAGCAGCACTTTCTTATTGTAGTTAAGCCTAGATTGTTGTTGGTATCACTGGGAGGGTTTGACCTTCAGGCCAATTGGCTTTGAGAGTCAGCTGTGCCTATGCTGGGAGAGCCTCTGTGCTCAGTTTGGATGGGGTGGAGTCCCAGGGCTGGAAAGTCAGCCTTGGTTTCCCATCAGCTCCGCCCTAAGTGGCACCTGGGTCTCAGTATTCCATGGCAATGGCTGCATGTGCCTCTGAGAGAAAGCTGCCCTTGAGTTTTGCCTGCTGCCAGACAGTCCAGTTTCTCTCCAAATGAGCCTGGATACTCAAAGTCTCACCCAGAACTGGAATACAATGTAGTCTGGAAGTTTTGTTTTGCTCCCAAATGAGAGAGTGAGCCACACACACTCTCCCTGAGCTTGTGCACCTCTGCAGCTCCTGAGTCTCTGTGTGCTTCCTCCTGGCAGTCCAGTTTCACCCTGTATAAGTCTGAGTTCCCTAAGACTCACCCAGAACTGGTGATCAATGCAGTGAAGGGAGCCTTTGTCTCCCTCCCCATTTGAGAAAACCAGCCAACTATTTAGCCACCCTCCCTTTCTGCTCGCACACGTCTCCACACCTCTGTCTCCATAAGTCTGCCCTCTGCACCTCTTCTGAGTCTCAGTGTCCTTTTATCTTTCCCTCTAGTTGTAGAATTTCCACTTAACCAGCTTTCTGGTGGTTCTGGATGATGTCCATTTTGTCTTTTAGTTGTAGTTTTGAAATTGTTATGCGAGGCAGCAGTTTAGGGTTTACCTATGCTGCCATCTTGTTTCCTCTCTAAATGATTATATTTTTTAAAACCAGAAGGTTTTGTGGGGGGGGGAGGAAAACATATGTACTACTATTAAATATAAGTTATATTGTAAATAAAATTTAAAAAAAATCATTCAAAAAAAAAAACCAGAAGGTTAAACTCAAGCAGATAAAAATTCATACCTATAAGACAATAAAAGGGCAACCCAGGAGGGAAGATTATGATATATATTCTCTTAGAAATATAATACAGCCCAGCCAGTGTTGCTCAGTGGTTGAGTGTTGACCTATAAACCAGGAAGAAACTATTCAATTCTTGGTCAGTATGGTGCATTCAGGAGGTAGCCAGTCAATGATTCTCTCTCATCATTGATGTTTCTCTCTCTCTCTCTCTCCCTCTCCTTCCTCTCTGAAATCAATAAAAAAATCTTTTTTTAAAATATGTTTTATTGATTTTTCACAGAGAGGAATGGAGAGGGATAGAAAGTCAGAAACATTGATGGGAGAGAAACATCGACCAGCTGCCTCTTGCACACCTTGAACTGGGGATGTGCCCGCAGCCAAGATACATGCCCTTGACCGGAACCGAACCTGGGACCTTTCAGTCCACAGGCCGACTCTCTATCCACTGAGCCAAACTGGTTCGGCTCAATAAAAAAAAATCTTTTAAAAAATAAAATATAATGCAAATTTACAGAGTCTATGCACTAAAAGGACAGGAAGCAATAATGCTCCAGCAGCAATGAGCAACTCTAGTCCCCAGTTTGAATTCTCTAAACACATTTCCCACTAAAAGGAACCAGGCTTCCTTGGAGAAATGGCTGATTCCAGGTCTGGGTAGAGATTATACAAGGTAAGTCTGGCCAAACTCTCATACCAGAAAGCATGTCAAAGACATAAAAGTTAACATGAGGAGGCCTCCACAGGCCAAAGAGGGAGCAATTTAAACATAAAAATATTTATATCTGCTATGGTTTGAAACATCAAATATATAAACACCTAGAGCTTATGATGATACTCTAAAATTAAATAAAATACCAGAGCAACTCACTGTCCACCTTTAGAGGATCCCCCCAAAAATAACTAATTATTTTGAAAAGTAGAAATACCACAAAAGAATTCAGCATTCACCAATCCCTTCTGTGTAGACCACACCTCAGGGCAACCTTATAGTTAATGTCTTGTGGTTTGTTTTATAGAATTCCAGCTAATTAATGCAGAAGAAAGTATAGACGTAAAACATTAACCTTTAATAAAATGTAGATCTAGGCAATAATCTTGAAGAGACCACAGAAAGCATAAGTTAAAAGACAGATGGGAAATTTCATAATGGATGGATCTGGGTGACAACATCAGAACCCAGTGATCAATCTCAATGACGCAGGAGGAGAGACAAGTGGCCATGCAAGTATTCTTATGTATGCAGCACTAAAGGAAGTACAGCACAGCTGAGGTACTCTTTGATAAAAACTGAATCTGAGCAAGATCTATATACAATTACCAATTTAAACCAGAGGGACAGAATAAATAACACATAGAGATACAAAAAGCTATACTGCAAATTCTACAGACCAAAGATCTATTTTGTTAAGCAAATAAATGGAACCTTAAAAAGAGAGGAGGCCATTTATGTGAAAACAGACTTAAGATTTCAGAGAAATTAAACTTAAAACCACATTGAGATACCCCCTACCACAATCCTACAACAAAATAAAAGAGAAAATGTCAAATTGCATAGTAACTGTGATGATTACCTTTTTGTTTGTATACTCATTATCTCCTTTTTCTTAAGTAAATACCCTCTGTATATGAAAAAAAAAAGGCCTGTTGAAGCATACTTTCCACCAAAATGATATGGCCCTGAACTAACATCATCCACCACAGGCTGACATAACTCAAAAATATCTCTTTTTTCTTTCTAACAGTAATGGTTAGGAGGGTGGCTCTGGAGAAAGACCAGGTCCAAGCAAACCCTGGTTCTGTCACTGTGTGAGTTTGAATAATTTTACTTCTTACAGTCACTTAATTGTTTCATCTGCAAAACTGAAAATAGGCAGTCCTGACTAGAAGAAAACAAGTTTTCTTTAAAGAAGTATTGGCTTGTTTTTGGTGTGTATAAACATAGAGAAAAATGGGGTGTGTGGAAAGTAACCTCTCAGGGTTATCTGATCAAAAGTCCTAACTGGGCTCTTGGGATCTGACCTAGTTTGCAACAGTGACATGGCTAAAGGCACCAAGAAGGTGAATACAGACCCCATGTGGTGCCTTCCTCAGGAAAATTGTAAAGAAAATTGAAATCAGCCAGCATGCCAAGTATACTTGCTCCTTCTGTGGCAAAAACAAGATGACAAGCCTAGCCGAGGGGATCCGGCACTGTGGATCCTGCATGAAAACAGTAGTTAGTAGTTGATGCTTGGAACTCTAACAATACTTCTACCATCACAGTAAAGTCTGCCATAAGAACACAGAAGGAATTAAAAGACCAGCAGAAGCTCCTCAGTTTGAAACATGTTGCTAGCCTATAATAAATGGGTTAATTTATATAACAAAAAAATCCTAACTCAGACCCACGTGGTGGGTAGTCACACCTCAGGTTAAAACTCAAGCTGATAAAAATTCTTACCTATAAGGCAACAGAAGGAGAACCCAGGGTGGGAGATGATGATGTATATTCTCTTAGAAATATAATACAGCCCAACCAGTGGGGCTCAATAGTTGAGCATCCACCTACAAACCAGGAAGTCACTGTTCTATTCCTGGTCAGGGTACATGCCTGGGTTGTGGGCTCAATCCCCAGTGGGAGACATGCAGGAGGCAGCCGATCAATAATTCTCTCTCATCATTGATGTTTCTATGTCTCTCCCTCTCCTTCCTCTTTGGAATCAATAAAAATATTTTTAAACTGCAAAACTGTCATTCTCCATTGCATTTTACATCTTGCTCCCTAGCATGTCGTCAGTTTGTCTCAAATAAACTCTTATTATAATTCTCTATAGGTCTGCACATATTTTTACACTGACACATGTAATTCTTTCTCTTCCCTTTCTCATAAAACACCCCTTCCTAATCAGAACATGATTTGAGTTTCTGCCTGAATAAGTGCTTCCTGGAGAGTGTGAGGAGGAACACAATACTCTCCAATGTTGGAGACCAGGTGTAAGCTGACACAGTCCTTGCACCTGAAGGGAATAGCAAGGCTCAGTCTCCTACCCACATAGCTTTCCCAGACTTGTTTGGATGGCTGTTATCAGTAGGATAAGAGCTGCCTTTCATGGCTTATTCAAGATGTATTGTATCCTATTATTGAGATTTATTTTACCAAGAATTTGTCCTTCAACCCTATCTTGTGATTTTAGAAGAACAAAGAATGTTTTGATCTCCTGCTCGTGACTGACCTCCCAGTCAGTGTTTATGGATAAAAGGCGTCACACAATTAATAAAGTTGCTGCAGTCTGACAAAGGGCTTGCAGACCTCCCAATCCTGCTTTCCTTGTCTTTCTTTCCCTTTCTCAATTCCCACCTCCCTACCTCAGCCCGGTTCAACTGTCAGGCTGGCCCTGACACTTCAAGACTGATCTAATATTCAAATAGACATGAAAAAGAGTGTCAAGAGACAATAAGCAAATTTAATACATACATATGTGTGGGAACCTCACACACATGAGAGAGTTAGTGAACCCACATACAGGAGAGGTTCATAGCTAGAAAGGGGAATTGAGGGATATAATGCATCCTGTGAGAGGGATGAGGTAATTCACCTGGGGGGCTTCAAAGGGTCATTGCAGGATGATAAGAAGAAGAGATGTTTAGTAAATAAAAGTTTTCCTTACCATAAAGGTAGATCAAAAACCATCATGGCCAATCTCTTACTATGAATGTTATACCCCGAATCTCACAAAGGACACCTCAAGAAGTCGAATTATAGAGTCATTTATTAAAGGCCGGCAGCTTACGAGGGAGCAATTCAGCACTCCAAATCTCACAGTACCAACAAGCTTGCCACATCTGGCTTATATTGGCAGAACATCACAAAGGTGTCAATTAAATCTTTGGGTCTGGAATGAGGAACCTGGTGTGCACAAAGCAATTACAGAAGCAAAATTGAGCAAGTTAGTTATCTATAGTTTTGGGTCTATGGATCACTGAATCAACAGAAACACATTATCTGGGGCCACTGAGGCAATTTAGAATAATTGTGCTGTCCAGATTCTGAGACCACTGAGTCAACCGGAATGCATTATCTGTAGCTACTGAGCCTGATTCTGGGACCACTGAGTCAACCAAAATTCATTATCTGTAGCTACTGAGACAATTTAGGGTAATTGAGCTGTTCTGGTTCCCAGAAGAATGTGCTTTGATGACCAGTGAGATCACAATCAATAGGGTATTCAAACCACCATCAATGGAGTATTCAATCGATAGGGATAGCATACATAAGTTGAGAAAATCAAAATAACTTTTTTTATTGTTTTAGCAAGCAAATAACTGCAGGGTTAAAGTTAAAACTGCAGTTTCTACCTGAGATGATTGCTACCATGCTTCATGAACAAGGCATCTAATTCAAGTTCTTTTAGGTATAAAGGGACAGACAAAAGTTTCTCTTGAGTCTGAAGCCTTTATTGCCTTTAGTTGAAAACAATCTGCATACCACTGAGGCACTGGGGTGACTCGTTCTGAACCCGCACAAGAGCTATTCTATTGGATCTCAAACAAATTTCTCACTTTGGCCTTTCATCTTTAGGTAAACAGGTTTTTGTTTTGAGAATTAATTGAACTAATTCATGAAAACAGAACAGTGTGAGGTATACAGAAACCGATCAATAAATGCTACAATTTTTGTAATATATGTAGGTTATGTGGACAAAAGGGGGCCACATGCTGATCTAACAAGCTCAGGGGAGGCCTACATGACAGTCTTGCAAACTCAGAGGCCTAAAGTAACCACAAAGGATGATCTGAAATTAAACTTTAACTAAACGCAGTTATATCCTAGACCAGTATCTTCCCTGACAAAGATCAACTTAGATCTTTACTGAGCCTTTTGTCTCTAAGATAACATATCTGTGAGATGTCTGGGTAACTTGTAACTTCCCTTTTTCTGGAGCCCCTGGGGCACAACCAAATATGGTGGGCACCAGGACAGATACCACAAATTCCTTCATTATCATGTTAATTGTTCCTGCACTCACATGAGTATGTGTCCATCATTTTACTTTTAATTTTTTAAATATATTTTATTGATTTTTTACAGAGCGGAAGGGGAGAGGGATAGAAATTCAGAAACATCGATGAGAGAGAGACATTGATCAGCTGCCTCTTGCACGCCCCCTACTGGGGATGTGCCCACAGCCAAGGTACATGCCCTTGCCAGAATCGAACCTGGGACCCTTCAGTCCACAGTCCGACGCTCTATCCACTGAGCCAAACCGGTCTCGGCCATCATTTTACTTTTTATCCAATCTCAGGGGTTTCCCACCCCTTTGCTTTATCCCACATCCTTAATCTATCACCAATGAATTTCATGTAACCCACTGATGTCCCTCCTTTGATTGCAATGTATAAATACATATGTAACCCGCCATTCTCCAGAGCATTATCTCAATTCGTTGAGGTTCTGCTTCCTGGCATATGCCGACAGTTTGGCTCAAATAAAATAAAAAAAGTCTTTACAGATTTCAATGGTTTTTTACATTAACAGTTAGAGGCAGAAATATTACTCATGCTCTGTTAACCATGATTGTTCTGTTCTCATTAGAGAAAGCCCATTCTAACCTGGCTGAGAGTTGTACACCCTGGGACATGGGAGTTAACCTGGAAATACAGTCCATTCACTTTTTCTGAGAACTGCCTATCATCATGAGGAGATTAACAACCTTGTAGCTGAAACAAACAATGGAGTCCAGGAAGTACCCACCCTTTGCAACCCCCAGCCATAATGCCTATAATCTGTTACCATTTTACCCATTCTTATTCCTTTTGCTTACTTCCCCAAGTAATCTTTGTCCTTCTACCCAATATAAGCAGCTGGCCTATGGGGAGGGGAAGCAGAGCAGATTTTTGTGGATGACCTGCTGCTCTCCCATACTGCTGACTATTGGAATAAATGCTCATATATGATTCAGCCCTGTCTCTGCTTAATTAGCTCAAGAAATGACAGGCAGAGCCTGGACCCATTTGTTGTCTGGTTTCAAGTTCATATTCTTAGTTTTTATAGTTTTACAAAATGTTTTCATGTGACTTTAGTAAAGCTTGTCATTCAGCTCCAATGTCACTTCATGAGAAAGAGAATCACTGACAACCCTATCTATAATAATCACAGTCCTGATCATTGTCTACTCAAGAAATGTTATTTTCTTCAAAGCACTCATCCCCCTCAATATAAAATTGACCTGCTTATTCATTTGTTTCCATGCTCATTGCCAGTTTTCCCAAACTAGAATAACCCCTATCCCCCCACCTCAGGGACACTGCACTGTCTTGTTCATTGTGTTTTGTCTTCAGCAACTAGTTCAGCAGCTGGTATGAGTTTACATTGAAATATTATCCCCAGTACCTCAGAGCATGCCTTTACTAGGAACTGTATAGTTGTAGGAGAAGTAGTTAGCTATAATGAGGTCATTCTGGGGTAGGGCGGGTCCCTGAACCCATGTGACTGATGCCGTTATCAGAAGACAGTCATGTGAAGGCAGAACAACAGAGATAACACCCTGTGACAACAGGCAGAGGATGGAGCTACAGAGCTGCAAGCCAGAAATGCAGAGATTGTCAGCAAACCACCCTAAGCCTGCAAACAGCACAGAGAGATCCCCAGACAAGCTTCAAAGGGAGCATGGCCCTGGCAATACCTTGACTTCAGGCTTCTAGCCTCCAGTACTGGGAGTAAGCACATTTCTATGTTTAAGGCACCCAGCTCCGTGTGCTTGTTAAGGCAGCCTTGGGAAACAAGTGCAGTCCCTCACATATAAAACACTGGCTCATATTACTGAAGAGGAAGAATTGTCACCTTTCTGACCCACTGGGAGCAGACACATATATTTAAAGCTAAGATGCAGGAGAAATCAGCACCAATATTTCACACTGAAAGATTCAAAATTTTAAGAACAACTTGCTGCAATTCCACAGCAGTGCTTTTCCCACTTGGATGAATAGCACAGTCAACAGGAGAAACTGCTCAAAGTGTGTACACCTCAGACCCCATCACCCTGTTTTGGATACAGCAGACCAGAGGTGGGCCCAGAATCTGCTATTTTAACAAGCACCCCCTGACAATTTCAATGAAGGGGTCTTGTAGAGAGCACTTGGGAAGACACATGGGCATTCTTTAATTATTGTCAGCTGAACCCAGTGGCATTGGCAAAGCCACGCCCTGGGAACACACTTTGCCAAAAAGGCAAGGGTGTTGTCAGCTTGACCTTCATTTCAGCCCACGTGTTGGGAAATGGGTTTTGATATGTAAATTCAGAAAAGCACCAGAAATGAATAGGACTCTGGCCTACTCAAGAATGCAAATAATCTCCTTTGTCTTGACTTTTGGTAAAACTTCCTGGTATTTGGGATATAAAATAAACTCACTGGATTGGCTCTGGGTCCCTGTCTCTCCATCAGAAGAGGATGGTGGTCCCACCTGGTTCCACCTTTTTCCTTCTATTTCTGTGTCTTATCTCTTTCTTTTATTTCTCAATCCCCAGCTGCCCCTACTCAAGAACTGGACCTGCTCTCTAGCCACACTGGATGCAGAAAAGAGGGAAATATTTACAGGGTTTGATGCCACACTTAAGAAAACCCTGACCTAAACAGCTGACATTTGTGCAACATTAATTTAATGCAAAGTTCTATGGTATGGAGGAGGCATGTCTATGTTAATGTAATTACTCAAAAATGCACTGGTTGCCCTAACCGGTTTGGCTCAGTGGATAGAGTGTCAGTCTTCAGACTGGAGGGCCCTGAGTTCGATTCCAGTCAAGGGCACATGCCTGAGTTGCAGGCTAGATCCTGAATAGGGGGCATGCAGGAGGCAGCTGATCAATGATTTACTCTCATCATTGATGTTGCTATCTCTCTCTCCCTTTCCCTTCCTCTCTGAAGTCAATAAAAAATGTCCTTTTTAAAAAGTGCACTGGTCCTTCCCCCTCTCCAACAGCCACAGCTTGCTTTCCTACCTGGATCAGACCTAGTTCCTGCAGCATTGGGTATTGTTATTCTGTTGAATAGAAGACACCGGAGGAAAGAGTAGTGACTTACCGGAAGGGTCCAATGATGGGAATCCTCACTCTTGCTCCAGGAGCCTGTCTAGCACACTCAGCATCACACTTGGTTCTTCTCCATCAGCTCCTGTTTCTGAGGCTCAGAGTCCACACCCTTTCCTGAGGTTTCACTAAAAGGGAGAGTCAGGAGATAAGACAACACATGGACAGAGAGTGATGTGAGAGGACGGGAAAGCACATGAAATGCAGGGAAATGGGTGAGGATGTGGTTCCTGTCCCCATTCAGTTCACTGGAGGCCACACAATGATGCTTTGCTTCTTCCCCAACTGATCATACTCCACCTCCCCTCGTAGCAGTGGTACTGAAGCTCACACATTGTGGAAAGTGGGCTCATCCCTGCTGCTGTTACATGTCCCAATATTCTCTCTGGTAGTCATGTTATGCTAATGCCAGAGGCATTACACTGACAGAATAAAGGTGGCAAAATAAGAATGGAAAAATAAAATTTGGTGAGAGTATATTGATGCCACACATTGTAGATTGTTGTTTTCACACTTTTTCTGTTTAATTTCTCAAAGTGATGCTCTGAGGTGGGCATCATTACTTTCTTTCAACATATGGTGAGATGGGCTCACAGAGCAAAGTACTTGCTCAAAGACATCTAGGGAAATATCAAATGGACATAGAGGCCTTCTTGAAGGACCTTATACTGGCTAATTCTGAAACAACTGGAGCATAAAAATCTGTAATAATAATAAAGTATAACTCTTTGACCATAATAGGAATCTATGAATCACAGTGATATAAATAAAACTTCAATAAGTACATAAATAACTAAATTGTAAGCAAGAAGGGAAAACTATATCCTAAAGATGAAGCCACCTAATAAATCTAGAGGAATGAGGAATTAAAAAAGCAACATTTGCCATAGCTGTTTTGGCTCAGTGGATAGAGCGTCAGCCAGGGGACTGAAGGATCCTGGGTTTAATTCCAGTCAAGGGCAAGTACCTTGGTTGTAGGCTTGATCCCTGACCCTGGTTGGGGTGCATGCATGAGGCAACCAATCACTGTGTCTCTCTCACATCAATATTTCTCTCTTTCTCTCCCCCTCCTTTCCACTCTCTCTATAAATTAATGGAAAAATATCCTTGGGTGAGGATTAACAAAAAGAGAAAGAAAGAAAAAAAGAAAGAAAAGCAACACTTGACAACTACCATAGTAATGATCGAGGTAAGGGTCCTGAACAGATGCTCAGTCTGTACCAACTCCCACAGCAAGCACTAAGTCACCATGGTAACCATACTGGTCATGGAAAGCTGGAAAAATCTGGTTCCTAACATGTGTTGGAACAGAACAGGACTTACATAACACACAGAAATTAAGTATTCCTCACAGTAAGTGTTCCTGGCAGCTTCAGTATATACAAATACATTCATACATACCACACATATACTGGTATAATGCCCTTTTCCTCTCTATCTGTCACCAACTAGATACTCAGGAATTCATTAGGGTAGATTTACTGTGAGGTTAAAAAAAAGAAACAAAAGCCTCACAATTCAACAGACTTAATTCTAACTACATATATTCATTTGAAAGCTATAAACCATGTTCTTTCAGTGACAGGCTTTTATACAAGTGTCCTGTAGAATTGTATCTGGAAATTTTTCTCCCTAGTTTCATTAGGACATCAATAACAGATAAAATCTGATTGGGAAATACATGCAAATGCATGTTATGCATCAAATATCTTTTCTATCAACATCTATTGCTATACATCTGGCTGCTGACAATTCAGTGAAAACATAAACATTAGCAATTGTAATAAAAAATAATGGAAGTTACAGTAGCATAAAAATGTATGGAATACTAAGAAATAATCTGCCCACAGATGTGCAATGTCTACACACAGAACATTACAAATAATTGCTGAGAGAGATCATGTACGTGGTCCAGAAGGTACAGTATTTTGAAGATGTCAGTTCTGCTCAAATTGGTCTATAGTTTTAGTTCAATCCCAATAAAAATTTCAAAAAGAAATTGACAGGATAATTCTAAAATTAGTGTGGAAATAATAGGAACCTACACTATAAAAACAATTTTGAAAAAGTACAGAGTTGAGCCCAGCCGTCTTGACTCAGTGGATGAACTTTAACCTATGATCCAGGAGGTAATAGTTTAATTCCCAGTCAAGGTACGTGCTGGACTGTGGGCTCAATCCCCAGTGGGGGGCGTGCAGGAAGCAGCCCATCAATGATTCTCTCATATCATTGATGTTTATATTGCTCTCTCCCTCTCTTCCTCTCTGAATATTACCTGATTTCAAGATTCATTCTAAACCTTCAATAATTAAGACTGTGGAGTATTGGCATCAAGATAGACAAGAGGATCATAGGGACAGAATAAAGAATTAAGAAACGTGCTATGAAATAAGCCAGTCAGAGAAAGACAAGTACCATATGATTTCACTCATATGTGTAACCTAATGAGCAAAATAAACTCACAAAATAGAAACAGACTCATAGATACAGAGAACATTCTGTTAGCTCTCAGACTGTAGGGGACTGGGGAACTGGGGGGAAAGGTGAAGGGATTAAAAAAACCCACAAAAACTCATAGACACAGACAACACTATGATGATTACCAGAGGGAAAAGGAGTGAGGGAAAGTAGGGGATGGTAAAGGTAGGATAAATGGTGATGGAAAGAGACTTAACTTGAGGTGGTAAACACACAATATAATATACAAATGATGTATTACAGAGTTGCACACCTGAAACCTATATAATTTTATTAACCAGTATCACCCCAATAAATTAAAAATAATGATTATTATTAACATTAAAAAATCCACATGTATATGGATATCTGATGTTTACTAGTACATAGATCAAAACCAATTTTTAAAAAAGCCAGTTCAATGTGGAAGGGATAATCTTTTCAACAAATGGTGCTGAAAAAGTGGATATCCATAATGCAAATGAATTAACTTTGATTCCTAAATGCACCATATAGCAAATGTAATTCAAAATGGATTTTAGACTTAAGGCTATGAAATTTCTTGGAGGAAATTCTTGTGTTCTTGGGTTAAGTAAATTATGTCTGTCTTATATATGCCAACAAAGCAAAATCTACACTGTTTAGGGACATATACATAAATAGGACTTCCTCAAAATTAAACTTCTCTTCAAAAGACACTGTTGAGAGAATGGAAAGATCAGACAAAGACTGGGGAAAATATTTGCACATCATATATCTGACAAAAGGCTTCCTATCCAGAATATAGAAAATCTCCCCAAAGGCAGTAAGAAACCACCAGACACTTTACTAAATAAATGGACAGATGATTTTAACACACGCTTTACCAAGAATATACAAATAGCAAGTAATCACATGAAGAGATGCTCAACATCCTTACTCAATTGGAAAATATAAATGGAAACTACAATGAGACACCACTTGTGAGTGTCTCTCCCCCCACCCCCCAACCCGTGTGGTTCAGGATTCAGGTTCTGGAAGAGGCCTCGCACACATGAAAGAGACTAGATAAGAAAGTATAAATTTGGAAATTGGGGGTGAGGCGGGAGCCAAACTCAAGGGGAGGACTTCACCCAGCTTTGGCCTTGCTATCCCTTTTATTAAGACACCTAGAGGCCCAGTGCACGAAATTCGTGCACAGGGGCAGGAGATGTCCCTTAGCCCAGCCTGCACCCTCTCCAATCTGGGAACCCTCGAGGGATGTCCAACTGCCCGTTTAGGCCAAATCCCAGTAGAATAGGGCCTAAACAGGCAGTTGGACATCCTTTTCACAATCTAGGACTGCTGGCTCCAAACTGCTCACCTGCCTGACCACCTGATTGCTCTTAATTGCTTCTACCTGCCAGCCTGATCACCCACTAACCACTACCCTGCCAGCCTAATTGATGTCTAACTGCTCTCCTGCCAGCCTGTTTGTCCCCAACTGCCCTCCTCTGCCAGCCTGGTCACCCCTAACTGTCCTCCGCTGCAGGCTTGATCGCCCCCAACTGCCCTCCCTTGCAGGTCTGTTCCCTCCCAACTGCCCTCCTCTGCTGGCCTGATCGCCCATAACTGCCCTCCCTTGCAGGGCCTGGAATCTCCCAATGGCCCTCCGCTGCTGACCATCTTGTGGTAGCGATCTTGTGTCCACATGAGGGCAGGATCTTTGACCACATGGGGGCAGCCCTCTTGTGTGTTGGAGTGATGGTCAATCTGGAAATTACTCCTTGATTAGATAGGATAGAGGCCTGGTGCATGGGTGGGGGCCAGTTGGTTTGTCCTGAAGAGTGTCCCAGATCAGGGTGGGGGTTCCCTTGGGGCAAGGGGTGGCCTGGGCGAGGGACCTGTGGAGGTTTGCAGGCCGACCATGCTCCCCCAGTGACCCAAGCAGAGGCCCTGGGATCTGGGATTAATTTATGTCTACAATTAAAACTTTGTAGCCTAGAGTGGAGGCCTAGGTCGGCAACAGCAGGTAGAAAGCTTGGTGTCCTCTGTTGCCAGGGAAACCCATGTCTCCTTCCTGCTCTCAATAGTGGCAGCCATCTTGGTTGGGGTTTATTTGCATAACCTGCTCCTGATTGGATGGTGGGCGTAGCTGTGGGCATGGCTTGTGGGTATAGCAAAGTTATGATCAAATTTGCATATTACTCTTTTATTAGATAGGATGGGATACACCCATAGACTTTAGGCAAGCAATTCCAATAATAGCCAGTCAGCAAGAATTTACATAAAACTAAAAGGTGGAAGTTGCTTTAGCTACCATTGTCTCAACTAAACAGTGGGTGGTTGGCTCTGACCTTTCAGAACTTCAAGGTTGACCAGCCTTCCAGGTTTCTTGTCCACACCTCTCTGCTAGTAAAGGCAATGAGCAGCTTCCAACATCTCCCCCCCATTTTTTCCTCAAAAAAATCTTGCATCTTCAGAATAGAAATAAACATATGAGAACAAAAATGAGACAAGCAATGGTGATTATCCTGAGATGCAAATGAATCAGTCTGTAGTAATTTCTTTCTGGGCCAACAGTTCCTTGAATCCCAATTTCAATGTTGAACAGTTTTGAGTCCCAATTACAATGTCCAACAGTTCCTTATGTGTACATGTCAGCAATTATATTTCAGTTCTGGATGGTGGACAAATGGTGGCAATGCGGGTCCAATCCTCTCTGGATTGGTCCTGGGCAACCTGCTATGATGCACAGCTGTTGACTGTTAGCACGGCAAGGCGTCTTCACCATCTTCCATCTCTAGACTGTTTCTCCTCTTGTCTTCATGGCTAGAGCAATCCAGTCAGTTTCTCTCTGGGATCCTCTGTTGTAAGAATCTACACGGGCTTGGAGTTGTTTTCTGAAAATATACAAATATATTCTCGACCAAAGGTTAATAAAGAATTATTTTCTATAAATTAGACTTGGGATCCTTTTTATTTTTGCCCAAACAATTTTCCTTTGGCTTATTTTGACACCATGTGATTTCAAGTATATTAGGTCGGTTAAATTCAAAATATTTCCTTTAAGAAGAGAGAATAACTTCTTGAATTACTCCAGGCCCTTGGAGCTCTCCAAGAATCATTTCTCATTTAAAGCCTTGAAATTTAACATGGAAAAACAATCAAACAAATATATACTTATGATTTAAAGATTACAATACTTTTTCTCCCAATTTAATTTGCACTTTAAACTTTTAGAGCTGGCAAGTCAAATATTTACTATTTATTTAGATTAATAACACATACTTTTAAGAATAAATTTCAAAATTACAAGACATAATCAATTAATAGATTCAATTCTTACCTCTATGTTTTTTATGAGGCAAGTTTAGATTAATATTTTAGTATTTTTTCATTTCAAAATATCTAAACATTTAATTTTATTATTTATATAATTAAGCAAACTTCTAAACATTTTTAAGCTTCCAAAGGAGTTTGGAGGAAGTGTGTAGCCACTCAAATGCAAATAAGCACATTCCTTGTACTGAGAAGTTTACTGGTGGGAGGCTGATTTACCTGTGTGCTGCAGGAAGGGTCACTACCCCTTCCTCCATTAACAAAGGATATAGTTAGTCTTTATCTGGGCTACTTGATCTTTATAATATATTTTTCAACAATTTTTGAGTTTCAAATCCAATTCCAATTATTTTAAGGCATTTACTTTGGATAAATTCTTTTGTAACACAATTCACTGATTTTCTTGAAGGCCTTAAAAGTTAGCTTTTTAACACCCTTCATTAGCATTTAAAAACTATTCTTTATTATGGAAAAGCCAATCTGCTGCTGAAACTAGCCTGTGTTCTTTCCTTTTGGTCAAATCCGCCATTTTTTTTTCAGGAAAAAAAACAGTCATGTTTTTTATTTCTGTGGCCCTTGTAAAGAGTCAAGTCCAGTTTAAGATCTGTCTAATATCCAAAATCAGACAGATATCCCAGACTCATTTCTAAATTTTTAAGGCAAGAAGACTTTTTCATGGCTAGAAAGGAGAATATAAATTAGCATACTGGGAGAGTGGCCTTCCATATTGGATTGCCATGTGTCACTCTTCTCCCACATCCTGCTTGCTCTGGGGGAAGTTTTCAGTAACAGATCTGGCTACGTATCTTTTCATGCTTAATAGATAAAGATGGACCTTAAATTTTTTCTTTCTTTTTTGCTTTCCAAAGTAATTACTAGCACCCAATTTGGCCAAATTTTGCATTTCCCTGTGAATTCTTCTATAATTTTTAAACAAAACTTTAAGTAATCTCATTGCAGGACAGTGGATAGCCCTGCCCTCTTCTGCCACCTTTCTCTGCACCAAAAGCAGTTTTAGCAGCAGAGTTTCATTTCTTATTACAGATTTTAGATTCCAAATACAAATTAAGATTTTAATTTAAAAAAGAAACCATATTCCTTAAGCATGCAAATCAAAAGTCTATAATAAAGTTTACTTTATAACCTAATTCTCCCCCATTAGCCTGCTGAAAAAGACATTCCCACCCTACTTACAGATTGCGACTTCTGCAGCTGATTGTGGGCTTTGCATGTGGTGAAATTTTTCTCACTTATGTGGTGATCTTTTCCCCACCTTTTCAGTGAAATCTTCCTTTTTTTGCTCTAGGAGAAAATATCCCCTCCAGAGGTTCCACATTGAAGGTGCCAGTTGTGAGTACCCTACGTTGGGCTGCCAGTTGCACGTGTCCCCCCAACATCTCATGTGGTTCAGGGTTCAGGTTCATGGTTCAGGCTCTGGAAGAGGTTTCACACACATGAAAGAGACTAGAAAATATTAATTTGGAATTATTGGGGGCCAGGCAGGAGCCCAATTCAAGGGGAAGGACTCCACCTTGCTCTGACCTTGCTATCCTTTTTATTAAGACTATGGGATACACCTGTTATGCCCAGATTTCATGATCCCCAGAGACCACCAGGGAGCCGATTCTGATGCAAAATCAAAAGAACCTTCATTCAAGCCCAGGCTTGGTCCTCTGCCTCCACCATCACTGCGGCAGGAAGCAAAGGGGGCGGGATAGCCGACAACATGGCAATTTTATAAGGAGGTGGGGCCAGACACGAACCACTGAGTTAGCCCATTCCAATTGGTTGGGTGAGGGCTGGGGCTAGTGATGCAAATAATCCCTAATGTACGTGACCTGTCCTGTCCTTTGCTCTTGGTTGGAGCTCAAGCACACAGTAGCTCATGATTGGCCAACTCAAAGGGAGGGATTGGTCTTTGTGATTTCAAGATGGCAGCCCCCAGGTAACTCTACACATCACACGGCCCACCTGGTGGCTGCCGAGTCACACAATCCAGAATGGCAGCTGTCCTTGCAGTCCCGCTCTGCCCTTTCATTCCTCCCTTGTCTTAGAACTTACGGCTCAATCATGAGACAGACTGCATTTCTACCTTGCCTCCCATTTCTATTCCTGAATGGTCAACAAAAAACAATATTCTTCCCCTAGGGTTGCACATAGGCCTCCTTGCTGCATGAATATAGAGGCAGGCCATGACTATTGCCAGGAAAAAGGGTGGACTCCCGGTAATGTAGGTGACAGTGAACAGAGTCAACAGAGTTACCAATATCAGGCGGGTCAAATGAACCGTAACTTGAGTTTGAGCAGGTTGTGCTGATTGTAATCAAGGCTCCATTGTGTAATGAAGTCCTACTGGACTGCAGAGGGATCAGCTGGGCGGACGTGGGTGTGGTGGACCCAGGTTGTGACGCCATCTACCTTGAGAGCAGTGGGTGTAGTCAGCACCACGACATAGGGGCCCTTCCAATACGGCTCAAGGGTCTCCTGGCAGTGCCTCTTCACAAAAATCCAGTCTTCCGGTCTGCACTGATGAGGCGAGGGGTCGGGCCAGCCTCAACATGGAGGCATGGCCAAATGTCCTCATGCGCCCTCTGGAGCCTTCTTAAGAGACAAATTCAGGAACATGATCTAAAACCCAGGGTGTAGGGAGAGTTCCTTACCCGGTAAAGGGCATACTGAAGGAGAGCCACCCAGCCCCCGCCAGTCTCCATGGTTAATTTGATAAGGGTCTCTTTTAGAGTTTTATTTATTCTTTTTACCTGTCCTGAACTTTGGGGCCTATAAGCACAATGCAATTTCCAATCTGCCCCTATAGCCTTGGCTACTGCCTGTGTTACCTGTGAAATAAAAGCTGGTCCATTGTCTGACCCTATCATAGCAGGAAATCCATACCTGGGTAGGATGTCTTCTAGCAGTTTCTTAGCCACTGCCTGAACTGTTTCATGCTTGGTTGGGTATGCCTCTACCCATCCAGAAAAGGTGTCCTTCTCCTGCTGTACATTTCCTACCTTAGCTAAATTAAATTAATCTGAGAACTTGACTTCTATTTTACTGTCAAATTTAATACTCTAACAGCAATCTTAGTTTACCCTGTAATTATTAATGGCAAGGATTGTTTTGCATTCTTGAGTAAGCCCTGAGCATCCTTGGTGCTAGCTGCTGTTAGCCAAGTTTCTGTTTGTTGCCTTGGTCCTGATCTGGGCTGGTCCAGTCTTTGTCTGTTACCTGGGTCCTGATCTGAGCTGGGCGTGGGAAGTGAAGTAGCCATGGGGCAGGAGACCTCCCTCAGAAGGGGCAAGTGTTCAAGCCCCTGTAATGCTGGGGGGGTGAGGTTCTATGTCCCACCTCTCTTGGCCCCCATGTTCTCTCCTGATGGCCACTCTTCAACTGTGTCTGTCTTAGGTTGTTCCTCCCGTGAGGAATCTTACCCATCTCTGGCTAACCAGCCATCCTCCGGGGCCAAGCAGGGTGATGTGAGGTTCAATTCTGTCTCCTTGGTAGCCTATGCTCCCGTGGCCTCCATGCTCAGGGCCTGCTTGGGACCCCCTCACCTGCTGTTGGGGCCTGGGCACTCATTATATTACCTTAGGGAACCCAGGTTTCCTCTCCAGGGAGGGCCCACCTCACACCTTTGAGCCACAGACAGATCTATGGTACTAGCCATCACGAGGCTTCAACCTCAGCATGCACAGAAAACTCAGGCAACAGCTGTGGGCAATTGGATTGTGAAAAGAGGATCCCTTCTTGGCAAAAGAGCCAACATAGAATGCTCAGTTGCCTACCCAAGGGGCCTTCCACACAGTGGAAGGGATTAAATCTTTTCATGTCCTTTTTAAATTGCTGCCAATCATTCAAAGATTTAGTTTATAAGTATGTTAGAAATAATTGTACAATATACTGTTGTAATGATATTCTTTGCTTTAAGCCATGGCAATTCAATTTCAAATTGGCTGTCAATTTCTTTTTGTATAGACAAGGTCTAATTACATGTTTCTGCACCTCTTCTAGGAGCAAATAGTGATAGTAGACGTGTTTTAACTTTTGCCTACTCTCCTTTGTTGTCCATGCAAGCCAGAAGCCTTTTTAAATTTTGCACACAAAGGAGTAGTGGTTTGAATTTGTGTCAGTACAAAAGGGAAGCTGGGTGGTGACATCTATGTAATTATATTTTCTTGCTGCACCCCTCTTGCTCCTGGATGAACCAAGGTGTTTGGTATAAGGTGATCAACCCACATAAGGGTTCTTACCCATGAAGGGTCAGGACTATAAGTCCAAAATACTTTCTCATTTTGCCCCAGGTAATATTACTGTACAGTTTTATGGCCAGAAAGATGTTCTCAGGCATCTTTATCATCTTCTTTACCATACCCTGGGTGGTATCTGGGCTGTTTGTTGTCCAGCTCGTCCTCCTGCTGTTCTTCTGGCTAGTTTCCCTTTTGGATCCTTGTAGCAGTTTAATATTTCTAGCAAGGATTCATACGGTTTTGGAAAAATTCTATGGAAATATGCAAGCATACCCTCTGCCAAAGGTTAATAATGGATCGGGTCCCTTCCATAAACCAGATTTGGGATTCTTCCATTTAACAAGACCATTTTCTTTTGTCATATTCTGACAGCAATGGATCTCTCCATAGATGGTTTCCCATTTACTTCCCAAGTGAAGAAATTTAAAGTAATTAAGGCTTGGTGTAGCCTATCCACAGGTGATTTCTCTATCATACTCTGAATCAATGACTCCAGGCAGAACAGTTAATCCTTTTAGAGTGTCTCCACTCCTCCCTAAGATTAATCCTAAAGTTCCCCGTGGCACAGGTCCACAAAACTTTCTTTAGGAAATGTCCTGTTTTTTTCACACTTAAACTTGGTGGAAAAGTGGCTGATCCCACATTCTGACAAGCTCAAATCATCTCTGTAATGGAACTATCTTTTCTCAGAGACGTCAGGCATTTCCCACAATCAGCATTGGCATTTTTTATTTAGCTGAAAACTTTGACTATAATTTAACAAGCTAATTTATAAAGTAACTTAAGTAGGTATCTTTAATTTAAAAAGCAAAGAAACGTATTCAGTAAACTTAGTTTAGAGGTCTGACAAAGCACACTGTCCCACAATCAACCTAGTTAAAAGTGCAGGCAACTTGGGGCTTTTTGTCTTTCTTAAAATTCTACTGCCGTTGAAAATTTTGGCTATAATTAAGAAATATAGACCAATAAGTCCAATTATCAGAGAAAACATAACATATTTTTAAAAATAAAAAAACAAGTTATACTTTAAGCATTTAATTACAACATTTATATAATTTATCCTAATTTAATTTGCATTTTGAACTTCTAAACCTAAAAAGTCAAACATTTAGCTGTTCTTAGATTAATAATACTTTACATTTCTAAGAAAAATGCAAGATATTATCAATTAATAGCTTCAATTCTGTCCTCTAGGTTTTTCTCATGAGGAAGCAAACTTCCAAAATTTTAAGCTGCCATAGCCCACATTTCTGGATGGCAAAATAGGTTTCACAAGGACTTAATCAATTGACTTTAAACTGACCATGTTTTTTTCTGCCCAGGGAAATTGACTAACAGGCCTACAGATATTCAAATTTAAATTATCACATTCTTCCTTTAAGATGACTGCTGGCGGGAACCTGGATTACCTGTTCTGGGGGGAAGGACGTCTACCCCTTCCTCCATTAACAAAGGGTATAGCCAGTGTCTTTTTCTAGACTATTTGATCTTTATAATTAATATATTATTTATCTATATTTTAACAATTTCTGAGTTTCAAATCCAATTCCAATTATTTTAAGGCATTTATTTTGGATAAATTATTATTTAAAAAAAAACATGGTGAAGATGAGACCCGGACGCCCTCTGGGGAGTGGTTTCCATATTGGATTGCCACGTGGCTACCTTCCCCCACATCCTTCTTGCTTTGGAGGAGAATTCAGAGATGGTCTGGCCTCTATCCAGTACAATTAAATTTCCTAGATTTCCTTTAGCCAAATTAGTTGGCTTCCTAGTAGCCATCCAAAGACCCCCCATTAGAGCCTGGCAGTAGACCCAGATCCTCCCCTTACCTTCTGCCATGTTGAAATCCCATTCAGGCCTAACTAGAGGGGGGAAAAGGTGTAGGATTCCCATCCATGCCTGTAACCCCCCTCTGGGAAGGATCTTCCCCCTCCCCTCAGCAGCAAACAGGACAGGCAAAAGCTGCTTCTCTCTTTGAGCAGGGAGGGCTTAACTCCTCCTGCAAAGCAAGAATAGGTCTACCAGCCCTTCGGGCCTCTGCACTGAGGTTGTTAGGTCTTTCCCTAATCTCTATGAAATGATCAATCATAATACTTAAAGGAGTAGTCTGAGTATGTCCCATAATGTCTGTCCAGTAAATCCACAGAATAAGCCAGAGACACATAAATAGACAAACGAAGCCCCCACCGTCCCCCAAGAAAAACCTGTCTTCCAACTCCATGGAAGCAAAAACCAAAAGCTAGCTCAGATTTGTGAGAGGATTCCATGTCTTTCCAGACGATGGCCTCATGCTGACTGGAGGGAGCAACCCGCCTCGTCTCAGATTTGAGGGGATTCCACGGCCCTCCAGGGTGAGGGGATTTCACATCCCTCCAGACAGAGGATCAGAACATCTTCCGAATCCTCCGGCCTGTGGCCTTTCAGTGTGTTCACCTACACCACTTCAGGTACAACCAGACTAGAGACAAGCTCACACGGAACAGAAAACACAGAAAAACACCTACTGTGGTCAATCAGGCTCTCCGGGTTGGGGTCCCTCTTGGGTCATGGGGATCCTGGACGAGCCCCCAAATGTTATGCCCAGATTCATGATTCTCAGAGACCACCAGGGAGCCGATTCCGATGCAAAAGAACCTTCATTCGAGCTCGGGCTTGGTCTTCTGCCTCCACTGTCGCTGTGGCAGGAAGCAAAGGGAACAGGATATCCAACAACATGGCGATTTTATAGGGAGGTGGGGCCAGACACGAACCACTGAGTTGGCCGATTCCAATTGGTTGGGTGAGGGCTGGGGTTAGTGATGCAAATAACCCCTAATGCACGTGTCCTGTCCTGTCCTTTGCTCTTGATTGGAGCTCAAGTGCACAGTCACTTGTGATTGGCCAACTCAAAGGAAGGGTTTGGTCCTTTTGATTTCTAGATGGCAGCCCCCAGGTAAGCCTACACATCACACGGCCCACATGGTGGCTGCCAAGTGACACAATCCAGAATTGCAGCTGTCCTTGCACACCCATAACCTTTAGGCAAGCAATTCCAATAATAACCAATTAGCAAGGATTTACATAAAACTATAAGGTGGGCATTGCTTTAGCTACCATTGTCTCAACTAAACAGTGGGTGGTTGGCTCTGACCTTTCATAGCTTCAAGGCTGACCAGCCTTCCAGGTTCCTTGTCCATACCTCTCTGCTAGTGAAGACAATGGGCAGCTTCCAAGGACTAGTTAAATCCATGTATATACTAGTATACTGGCAAAGACTTTCCAACAAAGTTTTAGTAAAATACAGATGTTTAGGACCCACTACTGTGTATATAATAAACCTGTAAAGAATTTTTGAGACTTTATTTGAGCCACACTGTTGGCAGTTGCCAGGAAGCAGAATCTCAACACACTGAGATAATGCTCCTGAGAATGGTGGTTTTCACCTACTTTTATAAATTACCATCAAAGGAGGAGATATAAGTGGGTTACATGAAATCCATTGTTGACAGATTGAGGAGGTGAGAAAAAGAAAAGTGGGGAAACCTCTGGGATTGGATTAAAAATTAAAATGATAGACACATGCTTCTTTTACACAGGTGGACACAGGTGACACAGGTGGACACAGGATGGTTAACAGTCAACAATTAACATGATAACAATAACAATGAGGGAATTTGTGGTCTGTTCCCCAGTGGTCTGTGCCCTGTGGGGTCTGGAAAAACAGTAAGTTACAAGTTACCCTGACATCCCACATATAGGTTATTTTAGATGCAAAAAGAGAATATGCTCAGTAAATATCAAAGTTGATCTTCGTCAGGGAAGATACTGCCCTAGGATGTGACTACCCACTATCAACTGCTTTTTAATTAAAAGGTTTTCATTTAAGACCATCCTTTATGGTTACTTTAGGTCTCTGAGTTTGAAAGACCACCACACAGGCCCTCCCTGAATTAGTCAGGTTAGCATGTGGCCACTTTTAGTCCATACTCCAGACTTAATCAATCTATTTTACTTTATCTTGGTATAGATTCTTACTGAATGGTTGGTATATTCATGATACATTATGTACGTTATGTCCCTGGATTATTCTATGTTATATTTTGTGATATCTTTTTCTTTATAAAAATTACTAGGGGCCTGGTGCACAAAATTTGTGCACTGGGGGTGGGGTCCCCCAGGCCAGCCTGCCCCCTCTCACATACTAGGAGTCCTCAGAGGATATCCTACTGAGGCGACCAGGCTGATCACGGGAAGGTACCAGTCCCATCACCCCGCTGCTGCAACCACTGCCAGTCACCACTACCACCAAGGGTTTTTCATAAACATGGACTCCAGTCCCTTCACCATGAAAAAATGACAACTTTTGCTGAAACTGGTTTGGCTCAGTGGATAGAGCCGTCTGCCTGTTGACTGAAAGGTCCCGGGTTTGATTCCAGTCAAGGGCATGTACCTTGGTTGTGGCCACATCCCCAGTAGGGGGTGTGCAGGAGGCAGCTGATTGATATTTCTCTCTCACCGATGTTTCTAACTCTTTATCTCTCTCCCTTTCTTTTGTAAAAAATCAACAAAATATATTTTTTTAAAAGAAAAAAATGACAACTTTCTTTAGGCATTTTTAAGATGTGTCTTTTATAGGATATGACATTTATTTATTGTTGTTGTTGTTCTCACCTGAGGATATGTTTTCATTGATTTTTAGAGAGTGTGGAAGAGAAAGGGAAAGACAGAGAGAAACATCAAAGTCAGAGGAACAGTTTGGTTGGTTGCCTCCTGCATGATCCCTGACCTGGGCCCCAACCAGGATGGAGACTGCAACCGAAGTACATGCCCTTGATCAGAATCGAACCGGACCCTGCAGTCAGCAAGCCTAGGCATTATCCACTGAGCCAAACTGGCTAGGGCAGGATATGACATTTCTTAGCCCTCCAGCAGCAGACGATCCTTTTTTTCTCCAGGAGAGTAGTGGAAAACCCCTAGATCACCTTTTTGGATTCTTATACCCAAGTTACTAAAAATATTACCAGTGGCATCCAGGGAGTTTAGCCAATGAGCAGTCAGAAAAGGTATTTCCTCTGTAGTTTACACCTATTATCTCTGATCTCTAACTCCACCCCTGCCGAGGCCTAAAGACTCCAGGCCTGGGCAGGGGCCCCCAGCTCCCTCTGATCGCCCAATCGCCAGCTCCGCCCCTGCTTAGGCCCCAAGCCTCTGGCAGGGGCTTGGTGCCAGGGCAGGGGACCCCCAGCTCCCTCCAATCACATGGCTCTTCCCTTGCCCAGGCCCCAAGCCTCTGGCCTGGGCTTGGGGCCTGGGCAGGGGGACCCCAAGCTCTCTCTGATAGGCCAATTGCCCAGCTCTGCCCCTGCCCAGGCCCCAAGCACTGGCCAGAGCTTGGGGCCTGAACAGGGGACCCCCAGCTACCTCTGATCACCCTGCTCCATCCCTGTCCAGGAGCCCCCTAGCTCAGGCACTTTCCTAGTTGCTCAAGACCCACAGGGGAGTACCTCAGAGTGACCAGGGTGCTGAGAAAGTTCCCAGGACCCAGGGTGCTGGGCACCTATGTATGCAAATTAAGCTCCATCTTTGTTGGATTAATTTGCATACTCACTCTGATTGGCTGTGGGTATAGCAGAGGTACAATCAATTTACATGTTTGTCTATTATTAGGTACTAGAGGCCTGGGGCACAAAATTTGTGCACAGAGGGTGGGAGGATGCAGAAGGGAATGGTGTTCCTCAGCCTGGCCTGCAAAGACACCATCATCTTTCACCCTGGCCTCTAGCCAGAGGTTCCTCTCCTCCTTGCACATAGCCACTGGGGAGATGCTTGTCCTGGGGCCTCCTCAGGGCCCCGGCACACAATGCCCTGTCGGTACTCGGGGGCTTGGGCTTTCAGGTCTGGCTTCCCCACTTGGCATGGTGCACATTTGCTGCCATGGGAGCGGTGCCTTGGGAGTCGCCCCCTTGGACCATACTATTTGGGAGTGTGTGTGGGGGGAGGGAGGGCGGCTTCAGCAGCAGTGATTTAATGCCTCTAGTGTGCCGGCGGGAAACCCCCTTGCCTCAGGCCATGCTGGTCATGTCTGGACTGCAGGCCAAGGTCTGCTGGGCTATGACTGGGGGCTGCAGGTTCAGGGGCCAAGCACTCATAGGGCTCCATCAGTATCAGGAACTGGAAAGACCCATTTTTCTGGTTCTTCCCCACCCTCCCAACAGCCGGCCCATTCCCTCTCTCCACGCCAGCATGGCCAGGCCAGCAGGCCAGGAGTGGCCCCTGGCCAGCCCCTTTGCCTCTCTCCATGCTCATGCAACTGGGCTAGTCAGGGCTGGGGTGTGGACGCTGTGCTCAGCCAGCTGGGGGCGGAGCATGGACACTGCACTTGGCTGGCCAGGACGGGGTGCGGACACTGCTCTCACGGCCCCAGTGGGCAGTTCTCTCTGTGGCCACAGCCATCTTGATTGGGGTTTATTTGCATAATTTGCTCCTGATTGGCTTGTGGGCATGCTTGGGGGTGTAGCGAAGGTATGGTCAATTTGCATATTACTCTTTTATTAGATAGGATGATGCTCATGTAATTTCGTAATCAAATATAACATTTATTATCTTTGTAGGAAATAGGTATAATCCTAATACATATTTTTGTCAAACTTTGTGAATTGGCTTTATCATTGTTTTACATGCCACAGAAAGAACAAAATTTCATTGCCAGTTATTCTTTTTTTATTTTATTTTATTTTATTTTTTTATTTTTATTTTTTTCATCTTTATTGTTCAGTTTATTAATTACATTGTTCCCTTTTTTCCCCCCTATAGTTCCCCTCCACCTGGTACCCATCCCACCCTTCACCCTCACCCCCCTCCACTGTCCTCTCCCATAGTTGCATGATTTTTGTCCAGTCTCTTGCTGCACTTCCCACACCCCCTTTCTCCCCAAGAGTTGTCAGTCCATTCCCTTTCTATGTCCATGATTCTGTTACATTCACCAGTTTATTCTGTTCATCAGATTATTAATTCACTTGATTTTTAGATTCAATTGTTGATAGATGTGTATTTGTTGTTCATAATTTACACTTTTATCTTTTTCTTTTTCCTCTTCTTAAAGAATATCTTTCAGCATTTCATATAATATTGGTTTGGTGGTGATGAACTCCTTTAGCTTTTTCTTATATGCGAAGCACTTTATCTGACCCTCAATTCTGAATGATAGCTTTGCTGGATAGAATAATCTTGGTTGTAGATTCTTGCTATTCATCACTTTGAATATTTCTTGCCACTCCCATCTGGCCTGCATCATTTCTGTTGAGAAATCTGCTGACAATCGTATGGGTGCTCCCTTATAGGTAACTAACTCTTTTTCTCTTGCTGCTTTTAATATTCTCTCTTTGTCTTTTACTCTTGGCATTTTAATTATGATGTGCCTTGGTGTGGTCCTCTTAGGGTTCCTATATATTGGGGTTCGGTGTGCTTCTTGGACTCCTAAGTCAATTTCTTTCACCAGGTGTGGGAAGTTTTCAGTCACTATTTCTTCAAATAGGTTTTCATTGTCTTGGTCTCTCTCTTTTTCTGGCACCCCTATAATTCAGATGTTGGTATGCTTGAGGTTGTCCCAGAGGCCCCTTACACTATCTTCAATTTTTTGGATTCTTTTGGTTTCTTGCTTTTTCAGCTGAGTGGATTTTACCTCTGTGTATTTCAAATCTTTAACTTGGTTCTTGGGGTGCTCCAGAGCACTTTTAGGTCTTTGTATAATATTTTTTATTTCAGTCAGTGTATGCTTAATTTCTGGTTGGTACTTTTTCATATCCTTGAGAGTCTCCTTCATATCCTTGAGGGTCTCATTCATTTCCTTTGTGGTCTTGCTTATTTCCTTATAGGCCTCGACCTTTTGTTGGAGCCTTTTGAGAAGCCCTATAACCGTGGTTTTGAATTCCATGTCCAGTCTTTTTTCCCCTCCATTTCTTTCACATCTGATTTCTTCCCATGTCTCTGCATGGTTGCTGCTTCCCTGAGTTGGTCAATTAGCTTTGTGTGGTAGACTTCCTACAAGGGACAGTGGCTTGGCCTCCCCAGTTACCTGAGGTGGATATGGGTTGCACAATCTTGCTGAAGTTAAGCTCAGGTTAATCGTTGTTAGCACTTGGAGCGGTTGACCTCCAGGCCAATTGTCTGTGAAGTTCAGCTATGCTCAGGTTGGATGGGCGGAGTCTCCGGGCCAAGCAGACAGCGTCAGCTCCGCCCTATGAGGCCCCAGCGACTCTGTGCCAGGGGCAATGGCTGCCAGCACCTCTGAGAGAGAGCCGCTGCCAAGCTCCACTGGCTGCCGGGGAACTCAGACTCTCCCCAAATGAGTCTGCACACCCAACGTCTCACTCAGGGTTGTAAAACAAAGCAGTCTGATGGTTTCCCGAATGAGAGAGCAAGTTGAGAGTGCTCTCTATGCAGTTATGCAGCTTCACTGTTCCCAAGGTCATGCGCAAGCTCGCCTTCTCCACAAGCCGGCAGACCCCTGCAGCACCCGAACTTCGGCGTGCCCTCCCACTGTCCAGTTTTTACCCCATATGATAGTTGGTTCCCTGGACTTCGCCCAGAGCTGGAGAATCAGTCCAGTGGGAGGTCTTTGTTTTCCTGTTCGAGAAAACTGTCCGGTTTTCAGCCGCCCGCCCTATCCGCTGGCGCGCATGCTCCAAACCTCTCTCCATGCGAATCTTCAACACTGTCTGCTGCTGCTCCTGCGAGTCACAGTGTCTTATCTTCACTTTTATTTGTCGAATTTTCACTCGGCCAGCTTTCTGGTGATTCTGGAAGGTGTTTGTTCTTTCATTAAGTTGTAGTTTTAAAATTGCTGTGTATGACGGTAAGATAGGTGTTTTACCTATGCCGCCATCTTTGTTCCTCTGCCAGTTATTCTTGTTATAAGCTCATCAGCTCTTTCATTTCAGAAAATTACCATCAATAAATTAAACACAGCCATTTTAAGCCTATGTCATCTACTCCAATCTGATACCAATTTCGAAGTATTTTTTCCCATACCACCCAACAATTTTCTGACACCTGCTAGTTATTCTACAGTTCAATCAATTATGACACTATTTACCTGGACATAGTGTCAGATACCCAGGTTAAGCACTCAGTCCTATAATACTCTCCTCTCCAACTGAAAGTCCTGTGCTTCTGACCTATCAGTTATAAAATATAAGGGTTCTGTAACTGGACAGTCATGGGATCTGGGCTGCCTATCACTACTTATGCCAATTAAGCAGAGACAGGTTTGAATTATATATGAGTGTTTATTCCAATAATGCAGGAAGTATGGGAGAGCACCAGGTCATCCACAAAAAACTGGTCTGCTTCTCCCGATAACCCAGCTGCTTATTTTTGGTAGAAGGACAAAGATTTCATGGGAAAGTAAGAATTACAGGCATAGGAAAGTAGGCATGGGAAAATCATTACAGGTTACAAGTCATGTGGGCTGGAGTGTTTGCAGAAGGCAGGTGCCTTCGGGACTAGATTGTTTCAGCCACGAGTTTGTAAATCTTTCCATAATAATAAGCACTTTTGGGGACAGGAGGATGGACTACATTCTATTAGTACCCATGTCCCAGTGTTGTAGAAGACTGAAGAAACCAAGCAAAGCTTAGAGAAATGGAGTTACACAGCTTTATTATGCCGGTGATCTCAGAGGAGTCGTCTCTAGAGTCTGAGGAAACCAATATGGTGGAAGCCCTTCTTCTATCCCCTTTTGGTTTCTTTGTCTCCCAAATATGAATGGGGACTTCCAAACCTTTCGTGGGCTTTGCACAAAGCCCTGTGGGTTGGGATGGGAGTCTTGAGATCATATCTAAGGGCATGGCCTGGCGCCAGTGCTGATAACCCCCTCTTGGGGGTTGTGTATTGTTCATGGTTTATGGCCTCTGTAAAATGTGAGCATATAGATAACAGGTCTTGCAAGACCAGATTGTGGAGGAAAGGGACAGTGACTTAATTATAGGTTATCAAGAATGTATATTAGGTTATTGCACAGATTCAGATTGCTAGCCCCCCAAACATCAGGGTTACATTGGAATTAGCCTCTTAGCTTTCTCACTAGGGCATACAACCCTCAGCCAGGTTAGGATATGCTTCCTGTAATCAGAACAGAACCATCACAGTTAACAGAACATGAGTAATATTTCTTATCATTGTAGCTGGTCCCCAATATTCTATCTCTACCTCTAACAGTTCCAATGACCCCAACTTAGGTTAGATTAATTTTGTATGGTGGCTCACAGAATTCAGAGAAACATTTTCCTACTTACAACCTTCTGGTTTATTTAAAAGGCTATAACTCTCAAACAGCCAGATGGAAGAAATGCATAGTGCAAGGTACGTGGGAAGGGGCATGGAGCTTCATTGCCCACTCCAGGTACACCACTCTCCCCCAATCCCCATCTGTTCACCAATATGGAAGCTCTCTGGCCCCATCCTTTTGCATTTTTATGGAGGCTTCAGCACCCACAATCCCCCCCACTGCCCCAGGTGCATGATTGATTAAATCATTGGCTATTGGTGCTTAAATCTGATCTCTAACCCCTCTCCCCTCTCCTAAGATGGAGTGAGGGAGGGACTAAAAGTTCCAGCCCTCTAAACACTGGGCTGGTTCCCCTGGCAACTCACCCATCCCTGTTACCTAGAGGCGTCTTAATCCACCTCCTTAACATAACAAAATACACCTTTTTTGGAGGAGGGTTTGTCATCATTTAGGAAATTTCAAGGGTTTTAGGAGCTTTGTACCAGGAACCAAATATATATATTTTTTAATTATAAATCCCAGTATCACATCTACGGATTGTTTTTGTTTTACTCTGATGCTTGCCTAAGACTTGGAATCATCCACAGGCCAGAGATTGTGTTTTCAAGAAAGAACTGTCACCAAAACCTGTTTGGCTCAGTGGATAGAGCATCAGCCTGCAGACTGAAAGGTCCCAGGTTTGATTCCAGTCAAGGGCATGTACCTTGGCTGCAGGCACATCCCCATTAGGGGGTGTGCAAGAGGCAGCTGATCGATGTTTCTCTCTCATGGATGTTTCTGACTTTCTATCTCTCTCCCTTACTCTCTGTAAAAAATCAATAAAATATATTTTTTAAAAAAGAAAGAACTGTCACAGAGTCCTCTGGAAATGGATATCAACACATAGACAAGATGATCAATTTGGTTAGTAAAGAAAACAATGAGCCCTTTTTAGATTCAGACAATGCATTACTTACATAGACATTAGAAGGATCAGTAGCCAAAGGTAGTTCCCTTGTCCCTAGTAATGGGAAAAACAAAAGGGGCCAGATGACTGCAGAATGGATAATAAGACATTCTGAAGTGTCAATGCTGTCCTGCAACTGAGGTTGTTTAGCTTACAGCTGTGTCTCTAACAAGAGATGTTGAAAGTCACTACTTATCAGAATCCATTAGGCAACAAAAAAACTTTCCTGCTAGATAGGCAAGGGGATGGTGAGTGTGAAATGCTGTGGTGGTAACAGCTGCTCATGTTATGCCCAGATTTCAAGATCCCCAAAGACCACCAGGGAGCCGAGTCTGATGCAAAAGCAAAGAGCATTTATTACAAGCTAGCTTGGCTCTCTGCCTCCACCGACACAGTGGCAGGAAGCAAAAAGAGGGCGAGTTTCAAGAGCACAATGATTTTATAGGGCTAGGGGTCGTGGGAGGTGGGGGGCATACTCAGACCGCTGAGTTGGCAGATTCCGATTGATTGGGTGAGGGCTGGGGCTAGTAACGCAAATAATCCCTGACACACGTGACCTGTCCTTTGCTCTTGATTGGAGCTCAGGCGCACAGTCTTTCATGATTGGCTAATTCAAAGGGAGGTGTTGGTCTTTGTGATTTCAAGATGGCAGCTCCCAGGTAAGTTTACAGATCATGTGGCCTACATGGTGGCTGCCAAGTCACACAGTCCAAAATGGCAGCTGTAAAAGGGGACACAGTTACACAAGATGGAGGACACAGTACCAAGTGGAGTCAGTCCCGCTCTTCCCTTTCACTCAGAAGCCTTGCTTGCTCTTATGCTCTGGGAAACCAAAAAGCATTCTTCTGTTGTAGGTGGCAAGAACTGCACCAGATGTCTGACCGGTGGGATCAGACCAGATATGGGTTCAGCAACAGTACTTGGGTTCTGGCTAGGAAAGAACTCAGAGCCAAGACCCAAACTGTAAGAGGATATTTATTTAGTAAATCACAGAGGTAGAAGTAATTTCTAGAAGAAATGGATTTAGGAAACAAGTTATAGAGGTAAAGGAAAGGCCCTTGGAGCTTGAGAATGAGGAAGCTAAAAGTAACGTGCCTGGTACAGGGAGGAGGAAGGGAAAGTGAAACTCCTGGGCATGCTCCCAGGAGGAAGAGCCCAGAGGGACCTCTGCACTAAGGGTTTTAAGGGTGGAGATTTTAGGGGAGGTCCCAAGGGAAGATCTCAATAGTATAGTCAACTGTTTTCCAGGTGTTTTCTTTTAGGGTTGTGGTCTCCACTGATTGATTGGTGGGCATGAGGCAGGGGTCAATATTCAATGCAGCTGGTCCTGAGGTCAGCTGTGGCTACTTCTGTTGCTTATGTGAGCCTGGAGCTGAAATACAACTGAAGTCTAAATTCATCTCTAGGGAAGAAAGATCAGGGGGTACAAACCGCATGACTAGAGATATGCTAGGAGAGGAAAAGTCACCCTGGTGGGGAGGTTCCACCCTACAATTGATTATCCATTGCTAGGCAGCTGGGGCTTTTCAACCTGATAGCCTTCTGTACCTGGTCCATCATCCCTGTGAAGCATCCATCTTATATAAAAACTGCTGTTTGAAATTTTAACCCTGCTATTTGGCTTCTGTAATTGCTTGCTTGCTTAAATAATAGGAAAATAAGACTACTCCCGCTTCAGAGAGGCCATTAAACCTTCCCCAGATGGGGTTATCAAGTGCTGGCCCCAGGCCAGGCCTATGGTTGAAGTTTCAAGGCCCCAGCACATAGGGGCTCTTTAAGAACTTGCAAAGGGGGCTAGAAACACCTCATATTTGGGAGACAAAGAAGGTAAAAACATATAAATAGGGAAAGTTCCTCCATGTTGGGGCCCAGAATTTGAGAGCCATTTTCCTCTGGACCTGCACATAATAAATGTAACTCCATCTCTCTAAGTATTGCTTGGTTTTTCTCAAGTTTTCTGTAGCACGTGCACTGTTCATGTCTGCCTACCACACTTCCATTACTTAGATGAACAATGGTTCAACCTTTGCTTATATGGCCAACATGGATACATGCAAAACTGTTAGGGTGATGGAAATACTCTGTTATTACTGATTCCGGTTGTTTTAGTGATTAGGATACAAAGATTATTTCTTTCCTGAGTTCTTGTCCAGATGGATTTGAAGAATGAAGCCACGAACAAAAGGTGGTAGGTGAAAAGTACAGAAACTTTATTGTAATACTACCTCTAAAACCTTACTTCAAAATTCTAAGCTTAAGACTCTGTCCCCCTTGGCACAGGGGGTTACAGGGGTCACCTAAGAAAGGTGTTCTATAAGTTCCTAATCCTAAGACTCTGTCCCTCCTGGATGGACACAGGGGCCCCTAAGAAGGGTGACTTCTGTTTTCTTCATCTTGAGGCATTAAACAGGCTGGAGACCCTCCTTTTCTACCATGGGACCTTAGCCCTGTAATCAGCTCCCATGACCCCCACATCCATACTTTCCCTCTTTTGGTCACCTTATCTGTTGAGGTTGGAGTCACTTTTGATTTTATTGTAGGACTTGCTCCCAGTTTTGCTGGCCTGGGGATGCTTTATCTTATAAGTCTCCCAGCTGATTAGGTCAGGGCTACTTTTGATCTAACTTATGGTCACTAATTGCTCAGACAGAAATATCCCTGTCCTTGGTTTATGGCTGTTTTAATTGCTCAGACCAGAAATATTTCCGTCTACCTGAACCCCTCCCTCCTAAGGCATTTCTCTACCCTCTGTACAAGTAAGATAAGCACCCTCTCGTCTTCAAGTCCCCATCTATGCATTCCTCTCCCATGGACGCTCTTTATTCCCTAAACCTTCCTAATTAAGCTAGCAAAGGCTAGCCCTTTCATTACTGAGCAAAGGCCTCCTGTTTGATAGACAAAGGAGCCTAAAGTAAGACACAGGCCTTTGAGAAAAGAGATATTTATTTATTGCTGAGTCGACCCACAGGAAACAGGGGATACTGCTCAAATCTGTCTTTCTGATTTGGGGTCTGGACAAATTTTAAGGGTTAGGGAAAACAGGGTGGCATGAGGTAATGCTGGTGGGTGAAGTTTTGATTAAAGCATTTTGGAACTTGGCCAATTATGGTGTAGGGTCCAGGAGCAAGAGAAAGCACAAAGGAATTCCAATCTGTCAGGATTTAACCGTCAATTCTGCATTTGTCTATATTTGGTCTAGGCCAGTGATGGGCAACTTTTTGAGCTTGGTGTGTTAAAGTTCGCCAAAAAACCGAGCATAACTCGGGTGGTGTGTCACTTCGAGAAAAAAAAAACATAATTTCACGATATTTATAGTTTAAATAACAAAAATGTATAATTGTAATATATAACTGTATTTAATAAACCAAAAACTAATTATTTAACTTACCTGCTTAGTGACTTCTTTGATCATCTGTCAGTCGGTTTCTTTTGTTGGTCTTGATATTATTTAACTTGTGTGGGGTGCCGTGAACTAAGATAAGTGAGGGGGAGAGGGAATTCTTTAACTACCCTGCCTATTAGTGGATTTTTTGTTGCTGAATTTCATTGGCTAAACTTTCAATTGAAGGTTGGTATTTTGTACACTTCAAGCCCAAGCAAGTGCTATTAACTTCATCTGTCAATCTGTTTCTTTTGTTGGTTTTGATGTTATTTAACGCTGAGAAAAGTACATAGAGGGAAAAATTGTGAGTAAAGCCATTGCTATATTTTTCAGGGTGCTAAAAGTGTCTGGTAATTGGTCCAGGCATTTCAAATTTCCTGTTCATAGTGGCACTCCTCTTGATTCTCCAAGTGGCACCTTTCTAGATTCTCAAGCTTTGACCTCAAGTCGACAAACATCTGAGTCCAGATGCTGTCTTGAAATTCTGCAAGTTGCATCTCCAAATCATCAATTTGCATCCATTGGAAACCATTTAATTCCAAACTACATCAGGATACTTAATTATTTTTATGGTCTGTTCTAGGCTTCTAAATTGATTAAATCTATCACTGAACTGGTCAAGTAACGAGTCTAAAACATGCTGGTACTTTATATGCAAGGGTTCCATTTCATTTTGTATAGCTGCACTGGCCTTCTCAAAATACTTTGTTATTCGAGGAAAATACTTATAAGTTTTAGATGCTACATCTCGCTTGAAAATGTTAAGTTTACTTTCAAAAGCTTTTATGTATCCAAACATAACGTCAATACTTATGCCAAAACCTTGTAACTCTGGCACAGAGTGTCTACACTACACTACACTGCACTACTGGCCGTGCAGTAGCCGAGGATGAAATGTCCTTCTCAGCATGTGGCCCCATACTTCTCTGTATGCAACCGCATGCAGCCGCATGTCATCGAAAATGGCTACGCGTGTCAGTGTTGACACGCATGTCATAGGTTCGCCATCACGGATCTAGGCACAGATCTTTACTTTATTTTTCACTTAAGACAAGGAATACTTTATTCAAACCCATCAAAGAAATAGACAGGTTAGGTCTATAAACAAATATCATGTTTTAAAGCATAGGCAAATAATTGTATATGAGAATATACACTGCTACATACAAATTAAGTGATCAGACCACAACTCTTCAATGTTTAAAAGAGAATAAGCTTCTCTGTAAAAAGCAACATCATTGTGACATTTTAACTTTTTAGCATTCCTCTCCTTTCTCATGCTCTTCATCGACAGAATCTACACCAACATCCTCATCCTCCTCAAGGGCAGCCATGTCCTCATGGACCTCAGAAAACTCTCCTTCCTCCATGCCCTCACCCACATACCAGTGGACAAAGGCATGCTTGACATATAGCAGCTCAAATCTGTGGTCCAGTAGAGCTCAGGCCTTAGCAATAGCTGAACTGTTTTTCAGCATGCACACAGCTCACTGTGCTTTGAACAGGTCTCCACCAAGTACCACAGTGGGAGGTTGGTAATTAATGCCAACTCTGAAGCCAAGGGGGCATCAGTTCACAAACCAGATGATGTGCTTGGTCTTGATGGTGGCAATGGCAGCATTGACATCTTTGGGAACCACATGGCCACAGTAAAACAGGCAGCAAGTCATGTATTTACAGTGGTGAGGGTCACAGTTCACCATCTTGTTGGCTGGTTCAAAGAACACACTGGTGAGCTCTAATGCAGAAAGCTGTTCATGGTATGTTTTCTCAGCAGAGATAATAGGGGCATACATGGCCAAAGGGAAGTGGATATGGGTATAGGGCACCAGGTTGGTCTGAAATTGGATCAGATCAACATTCAGGGCTCCATCCAATCTGATAGAAGCAGTGATGGAGGACACAATTTGACTTAACAATATTTTCAGATTAGTATAAGTTGGCCTCTCAATATCCAGATTTATATGACAGATGTCATATATGGTCTCATTGTCAACCATGAAGGCACAATCAGAGTGCTCCAAGGTGGTTTGGGTGGTGAGGATGGAGTAAATTATAGCTATAGAAACCTGGTCAGCTGGGTAAATGGAGAACACCAGCTTGGACTTCTTGCCATATCGACAGAGAGATGCTCCATCACCAGGGAAATGAACCCAGAACTACTTCCCCTAAAAGCTGTGGAAAAACAAGAAGCCCTGAAGACCTGTGCATGCATCAGCCAGTTTCTGAATTCAGTCCAAGACAAGGTCAATGATCTCGTTGCCAATGGTGTAATGCCCTTGGGCATAGTAATTGATAGCATTATCCTTACCTGCTCAGTGTGGAAGAGCTTGCAGTAGGTAGCAATGGGAACTTCATCAATGACTATGGGTTCCAGGTCTACAAACACTGCCCTGGACACATGCTTTCCAGTATCTGTCTCAATGAAGATGTTAAAGGAGTCCTCTCTACCCACCCCCTTTGGTCTTGTCACTTGACATCTGGCCATCAGGGTAGATATCATATTCTAGGCACTAGAACTCCCAGCAGGCATTGTCAATCTGGACATCAGTCTGGCCAGCGTGGGTGAAGATTCACTCACACATGATTGCTGCTTAGCAGCTGCTGAAGAAGGGAGGTTGTTGCTTCTTATCCAGGTATTTCTTTTTTTAAATTTCTTTTTTATTGATTTCAGAGAGGAAGGGAGAGGGGGAGAGAGATAGAAACACCAACGATGAGAGAGAATCATTGATCGGCTGCCTCCTGCACACCCCCTACTGGGGATTGAACCTGCCACCTGGGCACGTGCCCTTGACCAGAATCGAATCTGGGACCCTTCAGTTCACAGGCCAATGCTCTATCCACTGAGCCAAACCAGCTAGGGCCCCAGATATTTCTTATTGAAGATCTCTGATGGCCACACTGCCATTACTTGAGTTCTATAGACTAAAATTCTTAGTTCCAGGGTCATGTGACAGGGTTGGAATATAGATTGTTATATCTATTCCTGCACTAAATGTGTTGTTATTGTGGTACATACTAGTAATATATCTCTGAAAAATTATGCCATAGTGTCATGAGAGAATGAGAGTAAAAAAAGTAAATAACATTATCTTACAGACCCTGTGAAAGGTTGACTTAGAAGAATAACTACTAGTAAAATAATTAACTGTTTAGTAAAGTGATACAATGTAACATTGAACAAAACATTTTTATTTTGAACAAGCATGTCAAACTCAAGGCCAACATGGGCCAAATAAATAAGGTTTAAGTTTATGTGGACCTCAAATAAATAAAAGCTTCAATTTTTATGGAAATGTAGGTTTATTTCCATAGAGACATGCTGAATACAAAGGGCTGAAATAAATGAGGAATCATTGACATAAAATAATAGAACATTTTAATAAAAATTTATCTTCTTTCTTGAACATTAACTTATCAGACACTGAATAATGGCAAAAATTAATAAGTGTAATGCAAATAAACCTATTGTTCTTATTCTCCAAAAGCGAAATATTTCCTGTTGCACACACCAAACAAGTCAGTCCAAGACTAATGATGTGGCAAATTGTCTAAAATATTCACTACTAGTATTAGTGGAAATGGTGCACCTGCACGTAAGGCGCCTAAGGGAAATGAATGCAATGCGATTATAGTAATCAGTCATTAGTGAACATTGTAGTTCGTTATTAATAATTATGTATAACAGGATATTGTAAAAAGTTAAGTTATGAAATTTTTATTAAAATGTTTCTTACATACCATTTTATTGGATGGGCCACAAAGATAATTGTTTTGGGCCACATGCAGCCTGTGGGCCATGAGCTTGACATGCTTGAATTAGACCATAGATATAGTAAAATAAAATTGGTAATAATTATCCTATCTAATAAAAGAGTAACATGCAAATGTGACCGTACCTTGGCTCCTGATTGGCTATGCTACCAGCCAATCAGGAGCAGGGGTCATGACTGGGGGCGTGGCTATGGCTTGCCTGGAAGCAGGTGAACACTTCCCTTCACCAATGCTTCGCTTCACCCGGGCCCCTCAAGTGCTTCACCTGTGGGAAACACTTCGCTTCACACCAGCGCAGGCGAGGAACACAGGCGGGGAACACAGGCGGGGAACAAAGCGCTTCACGCCAGCGCCAGCTGGGAATGCTTTGCTTCATGCTGGTGGGGACAGGGAATGAAGCAGGTACCACGCCTCTGCACAGGGTGTTTTCCAGGGCCTAGTGAGCCAGTGGGAGAGGCTCGGTCCTTGAGGTGTCCCTGGTGCAGGGAGGGCTGAGCCAGGACTGATAGGTACCCCTCCCCAACTGGTGGGCGGAGTTATGACGTAACCACCACCTGCCGAATACCTTAAGTCCCCCGACTCCTGGATTCAGGGGTACCCAATCATGCACCTTATATGAAGCTGCCAATCAGCGTGTGCCGGGTACCCTAAGCCCCATCTCCTACCCCTTAAAAGACACCTTCACCCGGCACGTGCTATCTTTCTCTCGCCCTTGGGAAGTGAGCCGGCAGGGTCTTCTCTTCAATAAAGCCTGAATCCTGGTACCCTGGTCTCTCTGCGCCATCTGTTTCATCTTTCAAGGACACCACCATACTTTCAAAGAAAGTTGTTTCCCACTGATGAATATCTTTAAAAAAAGAAGTAAATATTCAGCCATTGTCACACCTTGAAAAGTTAAGGAATTCCTTAATATCACCTAATATCCACTGTATGTTCAAATGTCTTTGTTTTAAAGATGCCTTTTACCTTTGGTTTGCCCCCTCCGGAGGCTACCCAAGGTCTTATTTCAGCCCTGATGTTGAGCTGCTTCCCCCGACCATAAGTTCCCAACACGCTTCCAGCCAGAGTTAAAGGGGGCTTCTTCTGTTTTTAAGGCATCGCCATATCCAGTGCCTGCCAGGCCCCTGTGAAAGCACTTCTCCTTAGGTCCGGGGTGCTGGGAGCTGAAGCAGAGAGGCTGTGGGGCCAGCTCACCCAGGATGCTGCCCCCCATCACTCCCTCCCAATTATCCTGGCCCAGCCTTCCCTATGCATACCTGCTCATGGAGAGCGTGAGGTGGTCCTGGCAGCTGGATGGGAGGCCAGCAGGGGGGCGTGGCCGCAGCACAAGGGAAGGGAGGCCTACACCCTCCCCCAGTCCAGAGGGGCTTGACAGGGGACCACAGGCCACGCCCCCCACCCAGCAGGGCTTGACAGGGAACCTCAAGGTGTGCTTCCTGCCCTGGTGCTGGGCTAGGGTACCTCAGGCTGCTCCCCCCACCCCAGCTCCAGGCTGGTGGACCTCAGGCCATGCCTCCCACCTGGTGCAGCTTGACAGGGGACTACAGGCCACACTCCCAACCCGGCAGGGCTTGACAGGGGACGTCAAGGTCGCTTCCCACCCTGTTGCTGGGTTAGGGGACCTCAGACTGTTCTCTCCACCTGGCAGGGCTTGACAGGGGACCTCAGGCTGCGCCCCCACCTGGCAGGGCTTGACAGGGGACCTCAAGCTGCACCCCCACCCCGGCACCAGGCTGGGGGACCTCAGACCATACCCTCTGCCCCAGCACCAGGCCAGGGATCCTGAGGCTGTGCCCCTCATGCCTGGCTGGGCTTGACAGGGGACCTCAGGCTGTGCCCCCCACCCAGTGGGGCTTCACAGGGGACCTGAGCCTGTGTCCCTGTGCCAGTGAGGATTGAAGGGGACCTGAGGCTGTGCCTCCCTCCCGGTGCTGGGCTGGGGGACTTGAGGCTGTGCTCCTCTACCTGGTGGGGCTTGACAGAAGACCTCAGGCCATGCCCCCTACCCAGCGGGGCTTGATGGGACCTCAGGTTGTATCTCCCACCTGGTGGGACTTGATGGGGGAACCTCAGGCCATGCCCCCCATCCTGGTGCTGAGCCAGGGGACCTGAGGACACACCCTGCCCTGGGTGGCTTGACAAGAGTGGGACTGGTGGGGTCTGGATCTGCTCCAATGCAGGGGGGGGGGTGCGGCTGGGTCTGGGTCTCATGTGATTTTGAGGCACATGTGAGTGAGTGGGGACTTGACTCTGGGCCCCGTGGTGCACCCCAGACTCTGACAGGAGGAAGGTTTTCATATACATTGTACTAATTTTCTTTAGTCTCTGATACTTCTATTATAGAAAAAGAGCAAATAGCAATATTAAATTATTTCCTCTAATTAATACCCTTTTAATGTGCACGAATTTCGTGCACCAGGCCACTAGTTTAATTATAAAAAAGATGTTTTAATATTAACAGAATGCCACACTTTGAAAAATAAAGATCAGATCCTGCTGGAATACAGTTATTATTATGAAAACTGAGGTCGCTCTGAATACAGCCTTTGGGTTGCAATGCTCAGATGGTCAGAGACAGCTCATGTGTAGGTGGTGTACCTGAGAACCTCAGACATCGTGTTCTTGCCAATCTCCCCAGGGGCAGGTGCATGGCCGGCAGTCTTGATCTCTCTGGAGGTGGTGGTAGAATGCTGATTGGAGCGGGCCACAGAAGGAGACATAGCATGAAATGCATTTAATGATATCATTACAAAAATGATTCATGATACGTTTGATGTTTAATGAATTGCCAATATTGGGGTGAACCTGCTTCAAAACATTGTAGGTGGAGTAAATGTCTTAGGACAACTCTTGCAAATCTCCCGCTTCTCTGTATTGGAAGTGGCTTTCCTGATGCCTTTCTTGGAAAAGACAAATTCAGAAGACTGCTCAGCCATGACAGACATCATTTTCCAGTACCATGGAATAAAAGAGAAAGGTGGTTGTAAGCTGGTGGTGTCTATTTCTATATATACCCTGTATGCAAATGAGACCTTAGATAAATACAACATTTGATTGGATTAAATGTAATGCGGAAAACCCTGTCAACAAACCTACTGATATTAAATATGATTGGATGGTTCTACTGGTAAGAGTCAATCCAAAGGTATGGAATAAGCTGATTATCTAAATGATTCCTACACTCTTCATTACAAGCACTATGAAGATGCTATTGTCTTGGCTGATGTGGTTCAGTGGTTAGAGGGTAGGTCCATGTAATAAAGGGTGGCAGGTTGTATCCCCTGTCCTGATGGGGCATGTGGAGGACAACCAATGATGTTTCTCTCTCTCATTGATGCTTCTTTCCCTTTTTCTCCCCCTACCCCCAATCTCTCTCTCTCTCTAAAAAAATGGAAAACATTATCTTCCAGTGAGGACTAATAACAACAAAAATGTAGAAATGTTAGCTTTCAGTTCTTGAGAGTTCTGACCTCCTGTAAACCTGGTTCACAATGCCAAAAGAATAACATTTCCTAATCCAAAGTCATGAAGAATTACACCTATATTTTCGTCTAAGAGTATAGGAGGTTAAGCTCTTACATTTAGGATTTTGATTTATTTTGAATTAAGTTTAATATATGATGTAATGTGGGTGTCCAAATACATTTTTTTGCATGTGGATAGCTAGTTGTCTCCACATCATTTGTTGAAAGAACTATTCTTTCACCATTGGATTTTTTTTGGCACTTTGGTTGTAAATCAATTGACTGTAAATATAAGAGTTTATTTCCAGACTCTCAATTCTAGTCTATTGAACTGTATGTTCTTGTGCCATTACTACACTGTCTTGATTCCTGTAGCTTTACAATAGTTTTGAAATCTGGAAGTGTGAGGCCTCTAACTTTGTTCTTCTTTTTCAAAGTTGTCTATTCTGAGTTTTTTGCCTTTCCATATAAATTTTGGGATTAGTTTGTCAATTTCTGCAAAAAAGCCAGCTGAGATTTTCGTAGAGATTGTGTTGTGTTGGTAGATCAATTTGGGAAATATTGTCCATCTTAACAATATTAAGATTTTTACTCTATGAACATAGGCAGTCTTTCCATTTACCTAGGTATTCTTTAGTTTCTTTCAACAATATATTTATAGGGGTTTTTTGCCCCATTGCTGAATTCATTAGCTCTCATAGTCCTTTGGTGAATTCCTTGAGATTTTCTGTATACAAAATCATATCATCTGCAACTAGAGATTATTGTACTTCTTTCTTTTCAATCTGGATGCCCTTTATTTCATTTTTCTTACATATTCTGAAAAGAATTTGAGCATATATCAGAAAATAAGGCTCTATATTTTTCTTTAACTATTTAACTAATTATACAAATACTAGTGGCCCAGTGCACAAAATTCATGCACATTAAAAGGGTATTAATTAGAGGAAATATTTTAATAGTGCTTTTTGCCCTCTCTCTACAATAAAAGTGTGAGAGATAAAAGGTAATGAGTACAATGCATATGAAAATAATACATAATTTCATTAATAAATAATAACAAAATGATATAACAACAATTCGAATCCACAATAAACTTTTGAGTTAATTTTCCTGCATTTAAAATAAGATTGAATGTGTCCCTCACAGAGAGATGAAATCCATTTGGGTGACTCGTGTTCTTACATTTTGTCGAGTATTATTGTTGAGTACACTGTTGTCTCTGAGTCTTAATGCAATATCTGTTCCCCAACCTTTTTCTCCATGTGGAAAAAGAATAGGATATGTCATTGCATCTAATGTAGGAAACAGGATACTGATTTGTTTCACTTCAGTGCCATTTGGATTATTGGGATCTGGTTTACAATGAATGAGCAAGTCCCTTTCAAAAGGAGGTTCTCCACCTTCGTTTCTGAATATGACAGCAACCTTGGTTACACGGGGAGAATTATATCTACCTGGGTCACTATTATGATCATATTTAATTGCTATAGTTACTTACATGGGAGCTATACCTTTTGCTGCTGCTTCAGATTGGGCTTCCTTTTCTTCCTCATGAAACATCTAGTATGATTTTGTTAATTCATTTATTTCATGCATGAGGTTGTTGATGTTGATCATGAACCTTTCTGAGCAGGCCTGGTTTTCTGGGATTGCTAATCTTTTACATGTAGCTTCGGCTGTATCCAAAATATAAAGTTGAGCAAACTTCCGAGAAACACCATCAGAAGGATGTAAAGTTCCAGTACGATGATAAACTTGTGCATGTATTCTAAAACAGTATGGCCCATACCCTGATGGCGATGCAACATTTGCACCTATGGAAGCAAAAGCAAAAGAACTATTTATAGATCAAATGTTTTCCATGAAATTTTTACTGTCAGAATCTTCGTTTGTCATTAATCTGTTTAAATATAGCGGGTAATCTGGAAAATGTATATCATTTGGACAGACTTTCCCTTTGCTACAACATTGAGTAAATTTCCCATTAGATGGTTTTTATCTGAGAAATTTAGTGATAGGAAAAATTCACATCTAACAGTCATTTCACCACAACTATGTGCAAGAATTTCATCTTCACGTACTCCATTTTCGCTGAGAAGGCAGTTCTTATAACTTTTGCTAGTACGTGTTGATGACAGTTCTTTAGACAGATTCTGTCTTCGCCACTGCCTTCTTTCAACTTCAAAGGCACGTTGTTCTTTAGACATTTCCTGTCAAAGATGCCGGTTTTTTTCGGTTTCAGAGCGACTTTTTCCAATAGCTGTTCTTCAGATACATTGTTGCAGGTGTCGCCCTCTTTCAAGATCAGATGCACGTAGCTCTTCAGACATTTTCTGTCAATAACGTCGGCACCTTTCTGCCTGGGGGCCTCAGATGCAGCTGTGGAGATTGCTGCCACCACTTCCTCATTCTCAGCGTCCCAGGGCCTCAGTTATCCACAGCTGTGGTGATTTCTTGCTGCCACCTCGTTCTCTGAGCCCGGGGGCCTTAGTTAGACGCAGCTGTGGTTTGCTGGGCTCTGCCACTGCTTGGTCTCCACACCTGTGACTGTGGCCGGGCGCTTGATGCCTTTACCACTTCGTCTCTGCTCATGGGGCCTGGTGCCCATGCCTCTCGACCCCGCCCCTTGCTCCGACTAGCTGGTAGCATAGCCAATCAAGAGCCAGGGTACAGTCACATTTGCATGTTACTCTTTTATTAGATAGGATGCGAGAAGCCAATTCCAGTAGATCAGCAGGGCTGAATCATCTGGGTATGGCTAAAGGCATTTCCCCAAACCTGAAAAGGATGCATAAAATGATTGCTTGCTGCCAGTCAGCTGAGGACATCTCAATCTACATGTTATTGCCTCCTGTTGGCCAAACACCTGAACAGCCAAAGGCAATTCCTCAATCTGACAATGGATTGTGTAATTAACCCTACCCTTTGATGTGTATATCTCCACCTTGCCTTATGAAAAATTTGCTAATAAAAAGCAAGGGGTCCTGAGACAAGGATAACTTGGTTCCTTTAGCTAAGTCTTCTCTGACTCCCCATGATGCCTTTCAAAATTATGTTTCATCTCTGGACTCTTGATTAATTTACACACAGTACCTTCTCCAGGTTCCTGAACCCTTCTAGATGCTGGATCAAGACCCCCGGTGTTATAAATATGCTTTCTGCAATAACTCAATTTTTACAACTGATCAGAAATGCTTCTTTATCACATACTAAACACTTTATATTTGGGGATGTTAGTTGGCTCTGTTTTATTCCTCTTACTATGCTTGATCCAGTACTAAACTCAATTAAGATTGTAGCTTTATATGCCATTCTGCTTTGTTGAAATATGAGTTTCTGAGGAACCAAGATGGCGGTGTAAATAAATGCCTGTACTCACCACCTCCCACAACCACATCAAAATTACAACTAAAATACAGAACAACCATCATCCAGACCAGCTGAAATCTGGCTTAATGGAAATCCTACAACTAGAGAAGTAAAGAAGAAAGCACACTGAGACTGGAAGGAGGGGCAGAGGCACAGGCTGGGCTGGCCTGGTACCCATATAGACTGTTTTTTTAATCAGGAAGAAGATAATCTCTGTAGAGGCGGCCTGTGAGGAACAAGGGATCCTAGCCCCACATCAGGCTCCCATCCTGGAGTTCCAGAACTTGGAGGAGAAATCTTGTAAATATAGGCTGTAAAAACAAGCAGGCATTGTGGATACGAGGCACAGAGGCTGCTGGAGACCCCACTGTTCCTTTTAAAGAACTTGTGCACAAGTGCACATGAACTCAATACTTCACACCCGGCAGCTCTGGGGGACCCAGACACATATAGGGAGGAACTGGACTGTCTGGGAAAGGCAGAAGGAACCCAGGGGCACCTTTCTCCCAAACAGGGCATACTTGCAGGGGTCATTGTTCCTGTGCTGGGACCTTTCCTGTTGCAGGGCCACTGGCAGCCATATCTGAGTCTCCATCAGCATGGAACACACTGTTAACTCACATTGGGGAGTCCCTACGATCCCACCCCACCCAATTTGCAGCCCCACCCAACCAGTTTACAGCAGCTTTTCCAAATGAATGGCTTGTCCTGGTGCAGGCTTCAGCCTTTGCTAAAATCTCTCAAAGAAGCTGCAGCTGGTGACAGCATGCCCCAAATCTATCAATAAAAGGCCCAGGACCTGGCACTAGCACCAGCCTGCCTTGTTTCACAGTTGGGCTTTGCCTCCTGCATAGCAGCTCTCCCATTGCAATAACAGCCAATTTGCCTGGAGGTCAACTCCTCCCAGAGATGCCAACAGCAACCTAGGCTCAACTATAAGACTGTGCACACAGCCCACACAGGGTGCATCTAGAGTGCCCAGCTCAGGTAACTAGGGAGGTTAAGCCACGGACCCTACAGGACATCAACTACCCAAAGCCACTCTACCAGATCCAGGAGACATAGTGGCTCTACCTAATACATAGAAACAAACACAGGGAAGCAGCCAAAATGCAGAGACAAAGAAATATGTCACTAGTGAAAGAAATGGAAGCAAGCAAACTACTGGATACAAAGTTCAAAACTACGGTTACAAAGTTACTCAAGGATGAGAGCTTCAAGGACCTTATTGTGAATTTCAATGACATGAAATTAAGCATACACTAACTAAAATAAAGAACAATTTATAGGAGGAACCAAGATGGTGGCATAGGTAAACAACTATATTGCTGCCATACACAACAATTTCAAAACTACAATTTAATGAAAGAACAAACATCATCCAGAATCACCAGAAAGCTGGCTGAGTGAAAATTCCACAAATAAAAGTGAAGATAGGAAACTGTGACTCAGAGGAATGGCGGAAGACAGTGTTGAAGATACGTGCGGTGTCAGAGGTTTGGAGACTTGGGTTCACGAGCGGATAGGGCGGGCAGCTGCAAACCCAGCCAGTTTTCTCAAACAGGGGAGACAAAGGCGTCCCACTGCACTGATTCCCCAGCTCCGGGCGAAGTCCAGGGAACCCACAATCATACGGGCTAAAACTGGACAGTGGGGAGGCATGATGAAACTCGGGCGCTGTAAGGGTCTGCGAGCTTGTGGAGAGGGCGAGCTGGTGCAGAGTACGCATGAACTTGGGAACAGCACAGCTGCGTGACCACGCAGAGAGGATTCATGACTTACTTTCTTGTTTGGGAAACCACCAAACTGCATTGTTTTACGAACTTGGGTGAGACTTTGGGTGTGCAGACTCATTTGGGGACAGGCTGAATTGTCCAGCAGCGGGTGGAGCTCGGCGGCAGCTCTCTCTCAGAGGTGCTTGCAGCCATTGCCATCCAGCACAGAGTTCCAGGTGCCACATACGGTGGAGCTGATGCTGCCTGCTCAGCCTGGAGACTCCGCCCATCCAACCTGAACATGGCTGAACCTCACAGCCAATTAGCATGGAGGTCAAACCCTCCTAGTGCTGGCAACAATAAGCTAGGCTTAACTTCAACAAGACTGTGCAACCCATATCCACCTCAGGTAACTGGAGAGGCTGAGTCACTGTCCGTTAGAGGTCATCCACCACACAAAGTTAATTGACTGACTCAGGAAAGCAGTGACCATGCAGAGACATGGAAAGAAATCAGATGTGAAAGAAATGGAGGAAAAAAACAACAACGACTGGACATAGAGTTCAAAACCATGGTTATAAGGCTTTTCAAGAGGCTTCTAGAAAAGGCCGAGACCTACAAGGAAATAAACAAGACCTACGAGAAAATGAACAAGACCTACAAGGAAATGAACAAGATTTATGAAGATATGAAAAAGGACCAACTAGAAATTAAGCATACACTGATTGAAATAAAAAATATTATACAAAGACCTAAAAGTACTCTAGAGGACTGCAAGAACCAAGTTAAAGATTTGAAATACACAGAGATAAAATCCACTCAGCTGGAAAAGCAAGAAGCCAAAAGAATCCAAAAAATTGAAGATAGTGTAAGGGGCCTCTGGGACAACCTCAAGCATACCAACATCCGAATTATAGGGGTGCCAGAAAAAGAGAGGGAGCAAGACAATGAAAACCTATTTGAAGAAATAGTGACTGAAAACTTCCCACACCTGGTGAAAGAAATTGACTTAGGAGTCTAAGAAGGGCACCAAACCCCAATATATAGGAACCCTAAGAGGACCACACCAAGCCACATCATAATTAAAATGCCAAGAGCAAAAGAAAAAGAGAGAATATTAAAAGCAGCAAGAGAAAAACAGTTGGTTACCTATAAGGGAGCACCCATACGATTGTCAGCAGATTTCTCAACAGAAACTATGCAGGCCAGATGGGAGTGGCAAGAAATATTCAAAGTGATGAATAGCAAGAATCTACAACCAAGATTACTCTACCCAGAAAACTATCATTCAGAATTGAAGATCAGAGAAAGTGCTTTGCAGATAAGAAAAAGCTAAAGGAATTCATCACCACCAAACCAATATTATATGAAATGCTGAAAGATATTCTTTAAGAAGAGGAAGAAGAAAAAGGTAAACATAAAAATTATGAACAACAAATACACATCTATCAACAAATGAATATAAAAATCAAGTGAATTAAAAATCTGATGAACAGGATAAACTGGTGAATATAACAGTTATGGACATGGCGAGGGAATGGACTGACAATTCTTGGGGAGAAAAGGGGTGTGGGAGGTGCAGCAAGAGACTGGACAAAAATCATGCACCTATGGGAGAGGACAATGTGGGGGAGGTGAGGCCAGATGGTTGGATGGGTATTGGGTGGTGGGTGGAGGGGAGCTATAGGGGGTAAAAAAGGAAAACAATGTAATTAATAAACTGAACAATAAAGATTAAAATATTTTTTTAAAAGAAAAAGCAATGCATTTCAGTAAGCAGAAATAAAGTGTGTTTTGTTTGCCACCCTCCCCCCAAATAAATAACAATTTACTGGGATTCAACAGTAGAGTGGAGGATTCTTTAATCAGGTCAACGATTTGGAATATGAGGAAGCAAAAACAAAACACTCAATCAGAAGAGCAAAAAGATAAACGAATCCAAAACTATGTAGAAAATGTAAGGAGCCTCTGGGACAACTTCAGGCATACCAATATTGGCATTATGTGGGTGGAAGAAGAAGAAGAAGAAGAAGAAGAAGAAGAAGAAGAAGAAGAAGAAGAAGAAGAAGAAGAAGAAGAAGAAGAAGAAGAAGAAGAGAGAAAGAAAGAAAGAAAGAAAGGAAGAAATTGAAAACTTCTTTGAAGAAATAATGACATAAAACTTCCCCTACCTGGTGAAAGAAATAGACTTACAAGTCCAGGAAGTGCAAAGAGTCCCAAACAAGAGGAACTCAAAGAGGCCCACACATGACACATCATAATTAAAATGCCAAGGGTTAAAGACAAAGAGAGAATCTTAAAATCTGCAAGAGAAAAGCAACTAGTTCCCTACAAGGGATCTCTTATAAGACTGTCACCTGATTTCAAAACAGAAACTTTGCAGGCCAAAAGGGAGTGGCAAGAAATATTCAAAGTGATGAATTGTAAGGACCTACAACCAAGATTATTCTACTCAGCAAAGCTCTCATTTAGAATTGAGGGCCAGATAAAAAGCTTCTTAGCAAAAGGAGTTCATTACCACCAAACAAGTATTATATGAAATGTTGAAGGGTATAAGGAAGAGGAGAAGGAGGAGGAAGAGGAGGAGGAGAGGGAGGGAAGAGGGAGAAGAAGAAGAAGAAGAAGAAGAAGAAGAAGAAGAAGAAGAAGAAGAAGAAGAAGAAGGAGGACGAGGAGGAGGAGGAGGAAGAAGGAGGAGGAGGAGGAGGAAGATGAAGAAGAAGAAGAAGAAGAAGGAGGAGGAGGAGGAGGAGGAAGAAGGAGGACGAGGAGGAGGAGGAAGGAGAAGGAGAAGGAGAAGGACCAGAGGAGGAGGAGGAGGAAGAGGAGGAGGAGGAGGAGGAGGAAGAAGGAGAAGAAGGAGTAGAAATAAAAATATAAATAATAAAATGGCAACAAATACATATCTATCAACAATCAACTCAAAAAATCAAAATAGAGGAGAGGAACCAAGATGGTGGCATAGGTAAATACCTATTGTGCTGCCCTGCACAACAATTCCAAAACTACAACATAACAACAAGACAAACATCATCCACAATCACCGGAAAGCGGGCCGAGTGAAAATTCCACAAATAAAAGTAAAGGTGGGACACTGAGATTCAGAAGAGCGGCGGAGAGCAGCCTTCAAGATACGCGCAAAGCCAGAGGTTCGCAGCCGTGGGGCGCGCGTGGGCTGTAGGGCTGGCAGCAGCAATCCTGGCTGGATTTCTCCAACAGGGAGGGCGGAGACGTCCACTGCACAGAGTCCCTAGTGCCTGGTGAGGTCCGAGGTCTGGGGTACGCACCCTGGAAGCCGGGCGCAGCAGAGGTCTCCCAGTCTGAGGAGAATCTGGGTTGCTTGGAACAGCAGTTTGCGCGCGTAAAGTGTGCGACAGCACAGACGCGCAACTTGCTCCCTGGCGACTTGCCCCCTGGTTCGGGAGACCACTGGACTGCTTTGTTTTACAACCCTGGGTGAGACTTTGGGTGTGCAGACTCATTTGGGGGAGAGGCAGAGTTGTCTGGCAAGGGGTAGAGACTAGCGGCTTTCTCTTGGAGGTGCGTGTAACCATTACCACCCAACAGAAACCCGCGCTCCCCATAGGATGTAGCTGACGCTGACGCTGCCTGCTAAGCTCAGAGACTCTGCACATCCAACCGGAACTCAGTTTCCCTGCACAGCCAATTGGCCTGGAGGTCAAACCCTCCTAGGGCTAACAACAACAAGCTGGGCTTAAATTCAAAAATACTGTACAACCCATAAAGGATTGCAGAAAAGTACTCAACTCAGGTAACTGGGGAGGCTGAGCCACTGTCCCTTAGAGGACATCTACCACACAAAGCAGCCATCATGCAGAGACATGGAAAGAAATCAGGTGTGAAATAAATGGAGGAAAAAAGACGACTAAAAATATGGAGTTCAAAACCACAGTTATAAGGCTTTTCAAGAGGCTCCTAGAAAAGGCCGATGAACTTAATGAGAACTATGAGGAAATGAACAAGACCAACGAGGAAATTAACAAGCCTTATGAGGAAATGAATGAAAGCTACAAGGAAATGAATGAGACTTACAAGGAAATGAATGAGACCTACAAGGATATGAATGAGACCCTCAAGGATATGAAAAAGGACCAACTAGAAATCAAGCATACTCTGACTGAAATAAAAAAATATTACACAAAATCCTAAAAGCAGTCCAGAGGGCCACAAGAACCAAGTCAAAGATTTGAAATACAAAGAAGCAAAATCCACTAAGCTGGAAAAGCAAGAAACAAAAAGAATCCAGATAATTGAAGATAGTGTAAGGGGCCTCTGGGACAACCTCAAGCATGCCAACATCCGAATCATGGGGGTGCCAGAAAAAGAGAGAGAGCAATGTAATGAAAACCTACTTGAAGAAATAGTGACTGAAAACTTCCCCCACCTGGTGAAAGAAACTGACTTAAAAGCCCAAGAAGTACACAGAACCCCAAAATATAGGAGTCTAAAGAGGACCACACCAAGACATATCATAATTAAAATGCCAAGTGCAAAAGATAAAGAGAGAATATTAAAAGCAGCAAGAGAAAAACAGTTAGTTACCTATAAGGGATCACCCATACGATTGTCAGCGGATTTCTCAACAGAAACAATGCAGGCCAGACGGGAGTGGCAAGAAATATTCAAAGTAATGAATAGCAAGAATCTACAACCAAGTTTACTCTATCCAGAAAAGCTATCATTCAGAATTGAAGGTCAGATAAAGTGCTTCGCAGATAAGAAAAAGCTAAAGGAGTTCATCACCACCAAACCAATATTATATGAAATGCTGAAAGATATTCTTTAAGAAGAGGAAGAAGAAAAGGTAAAACTATAAATTATGAATAACAAATACACATCTATCAAAATAAAATCCGATGAACAGGATAAACTGGTGAATATAACAGAATCATGGACATAGAGAGGGAATAAACTGACAATTCTTGGGGAGAAAATGGGTGTGGGAAGTACAGGAAGAGACTGGACAAAAATCTTGCAACAATGGGAGAGGACAGTGGGGAAGGGGAGGTGAGGCAGGAGGGTGGGATGGGTACAGGGTGGAGGGGAGCCGTAGGGGGATAAAAAAAGGGGAACAATGTAATTAATAAACTGAACAATAAAGATTTAAAAAAGAAAAACAAAATAAATCAATAAAAAATTTATCGAACAAAATAAACTGGCAAATAAAACAAAATCAGAGGCATGGAAGCATGGAACAGATTGATGAATCTCCAAGGGAAGGGGGAAGAAATTAACCAAAGATCTTACCTATGGACACAGACAGTAGGGTAGTGAAGGCCTGGGGCTGGGCAGGAACTGGGTGAAGGGGACAATGGGGATGGGTGGGCATCTGAAATAGTCTCAATAATAAAGAACTTTTAAAAAGAAAGAAATATGAGCTCCCACCCAGCCAATGTTGCTCAGTGGTTGAGAATCGACTTATGAACCAGGTCACTGTTTGATTCCCAGTCAGGGCACATGCCCTAGTTGTTGGCTGGATTGCCAGTGAGGCTTCCAGGAGGCAGCCAGTCAATGATTCTTCTCATCATTTACATTTCTATCTGTTTCTCCCTCTCCCTTGGAATTATGAGTTAATAATTATATTTACTGTGTATTTAGCACTTAAGATAAAAATGATTATTTTTCTAAACCAAGTATCCAAAGATAACCAAGGTAAACTAATGTACTAAGAAGTTTATGTAACTAAATCTGTACTGATGGACAATTTTGATGTTCCATTTCCCCCTATTATAAACAAAGCCTACAGAATCAATCCTGAAGCCTTAGTTTCAGCAGAGAGTAAATGTATAGTAAAAAATTGTTATGGGAATTTTAAAACATAAGGTTATATATTTTTAACATACCAATAAGATTAATTTATCGGATATACATGAATTAAGTACTTGGAAAGAATTTTTTTGTCAGACAACTGAAGTACTGTTATTTGCAATACAACTTAGATTTAATAGTAGCACATATGTTTTCCTTTTCCCCCCATTTTCCTCCCCCCAGCTTCCCCTAACCCCCAGCACATGTCCCCACCTGCCCCCCCCCGCCACCCCAGTGTCTTGCATCCATTGATTATGCTCATATGCATGCATAAAAGTCCTTTGGTTGATCTCCCACAGCACCCGTCCCCCACCCTCCCCCACCTTCCCTCTGTAGCTGGACAGTCTGTTCAATGCCTCCCTGCCTCTATATCAATCACTCTCCCCTGTTTCTTTTCTTCAAAAATATCTTGCCTCTGCATACTAGAAATAAATGTATAAGAGCAAAAAATGTTTGAGTCTCAGTTGTAATGTCCAACTATTCTGAGTCCCAGTTTCAGTGTCAAATAGTTCTTTATATGTACATGTCAGCAATGGTATCCAGATGGTGAACACATGGTGGCAATGCAAGTTCCATCCTCTCTGGTTTGGTCATGGGCCGCCTGCAGCCATGCACAGCTGCCAACTGCTAGCATGGCAAGGTGTTGTCAGTGTCCCCCATCTCTGGATCATCCTCTTGGCTGGAACAGACCTGTCAGTTCCTCACAGTCGCAGGAACCCACATGATCTTGGAGTTGTTCTTTGAAAACACACAAACACATTCTTGACCAAAAGTTAACAAAGGGATCCTCTCTGCAAATTAGACTTGGGATTCTTTTTATTTTTGCCCAAATGATTTTCTTTTGTCTTATTTTGACACCATGTGTGTTTTTCATGGGTGTCCTGCTGTTGGCATTTCAAATGGAAGTTACTTTTCTGGAGTAAGAATTTTCTAGATGTATTTTACTTACAGGATATTTTTCTTTACATGATATTACCCCACTATCCCCACCCCCCTTTTTTATTAATGGGGGCTTTGGAAATTTTAGATTGCAGTCTTGGTAATTTTAAATTTTAATTTTTGCACACAAATATGACTGACTTAGGTTCTTTGGATGTTGGGCAATTTTACAGTGAGATGAACTACTAATAGAAATTTTAGTTAATGTTTTAGGAACAGCTTTCTGTCCAGTACACTTAAATTTTCTTGAGTATTCACTTATTTCACTTGGCCAATTTAATCTGAAAACTTGATTACTATTTTGCTGTCAATTTTAATACTCAAGCAAAAATCTTAGTTTACCCTGTAAATATTAGTGGAAAGGATTATTTGCCTTCTTGCTTAGGCCCTGAGCATTCCTTGTGTAAGTTGGTGGTCTAGTTTCATTTTTGTTTTTTGTTTTTGGCATATATCTGTCCAATTTTCCCAGCACCATTTATTGAAGAGACTATCCTGACTCCATTTTAGGTTCATGCCTCCATTGCCAAATATTAATTGAGCATAGTGGTTTGAGTTGATATCTGGATTCTGGATTCTATTCCATTGGCATATATGTCTGTTCTTGTGCCAGTACCAGGCTGTTTTGGGAACAGTAGCTTTGTAATACAACTTGAAATCTGGTATTGAAATCCCACCGACTCTGTGCTTCTTTCTCAGGATTGCTGTGGCTATTTGGGGTCTTTTTTTATTCCAGATGAATTTTTGGAGAGTTCTTTCCAGGTCTGTGAAATATGTCATTGGTATTTTAATGGGAAGTGCATTAAATTTATAGATTGCTTTGAGTAGTATGGGCATTTTAATGATGTTGGTTCTCCTAATCCATGAACATGGTATGTTCTTCCACCTGTTTACATCTTCCTGTATCTCTTTTTCTAGTGTCCTGTAGTTTTCCACGAATAGTTCTTTTATCTCCTTAGTTAAGTTTATTAGGTATCTTAATTTTTTTTTTTTGGTGTGATGGTAAATGGGATTGCTTTTCTTGTCTCTCTTTCTATAATTTCACTATCCTCCTCTATCTAGTAAAAGAGTAATATGCAAATGTCACCGTACCTCAGCTCCTAATTGGCTATGCTACCAGCCAATTGGAACAGGGGGCAGAGCAGGGGGCAGGCGGCAGGGGGCAGGGGGCAGGCGGCAGGCGGCAGGCGGCAGGCGGCAGGCGGCAGGCGGCAGGCGGCAGGCGGCAGGTGGCAGGGGTGTGGTCACAGTGCAGGGAAAGCAGTCACTACCCTATGAAGGTGGCCCACAAGGTACTTAAGGGCCGGCCCTCCTTAAGCTTATGGTGCCTGAATCACATACAAATGAGCGCCCGGGGTCCCTGCATGCCCCCCAGCCCAGCACCCACGATGGGAGTGGGGGGCTGCTGCCAGTCTCTGGGGTGTGCAGAGACCCTGGTGGCCACCACCGGGTGGAGAAAATTCAAGGTGCTCTTGGTTGGTGCAGGGTATCATGGGCGCCAAGAATTCTGGGAAATGTAGTTCTCTTGATAGACCCACTGTAGGAGTGAGTTTGAAGTACTGAGGGGGGACAGGGATGTGGAAGCGGCAGGGTGGGGCCGGCCGGGCCAAGCCGGGGGCTTTAGGCCTGGGCCTGGTGGGGGGTTCTGCGGGCGTGGCACATATGGGGTGCAAACCTGCTGGGAGGCTGGCACCCAGCACCCACAAGCTCTGCCACCCAGGTGCTGGAGCTGCAAAGGCCAAATCAGAGACATAAACCTGCATGGAGGCTAGCACTCAGAAGCCCCCAGATTGGAGATACAAACCAGAAGGGAGGCTGGCACCCAGCAGCTGCAAGCCCCGCCATGGGGGCGCTGGGGCTGTGAGGGGCTGGATCTGAGACACAAACCAGCAGGGAGGCCAGCACTCAGCAGCCCCAAGCCCTGCCACAGCAGACCTGGGGCTGGGGAGTGGGAGGGGGTGGACTGGAGATACAAAACCGCAGGCCTGGCAGCCAGCAGCCCCAAGGCCCGATGTGTAGGTGCTGGAGCTGCTGGGGGCGGGCGTGGCGGGCAGGGGCAGCTGAGACACAAACCCACAAGAAACCTGTGGAAAGGGAGATAAACTATTATAACTTTATCTCCCTTTCCTCAAGATGAGAAAACTGTCCCTGGATTCTTTAGTGATGTGGCCCACATCTTTCTACATACACAGGGTATGTTATGACCACGCCCAGAATGCCGTCTCCAGGGAATAACCTACTGTGGCAAATCATCTGAGAGAGGAAACAAGCTTTTGTTGGGTTTATTCTGAAGGTCAGAGAACATGCCACCCCTCAACATATGCTTTATTGTTATATTAATGATCTTGAGCTGCAGATTCTTGAAAAACTGCAAGTGCATGCAGAGGATTTCACTGAAGTCTCCTGATCTGTCTAAAATTGGACCCCCCCCTAAAGGAGCTTAAATGTCATAGGTCCCCTTGATGGGAGAAGTGTCATCATGCAGAGAAGACTGACTCCTGTCACAGGACATAACACCCAAACTTTGTTACAAACTATTTCTCTCCACCCCCATTCATCTTAATAAAGTGAACAAGAAAGATTAAGAAATAATAATAATAAAAGATACTAAAGGGTATATGAAAATAGACTGTAGAACACTAATCCAAAAGTGGAAGAAAGAGAAAATAAAATTAATTCCTTAATTTGTGTTACACAAGAGTCAATTTGTGACTCAGCCTCTGGGTGACAGTGTTTCTAGATTGACCTCTGGGTCTATTGGTCCTCTCTACCCTGAACTAAAATTCCACTATCCCTGTGGTATTCAATACTGATTTGTAGGGATTGTCTGCCCAAGATCTGCCTCTCTATTGGAGACTGCTGAATTTCATCTCCAGGCTCCAAAAATAGTTCTCCCCTGCATTCTCCCAGGTTATCCCCAACAGGGGATCCCATGATTCTGGTTTAGCATTCAGAAGCTCGGATCAGGAGAGGAAAAAACGCAAGTACGGGAATTCAGGTTCTGCATGTATATCTGCACAAATCCCCATTCCCCCTCTGTCAGGGATTCCCTCCTCTGTCAGGTCCAAATGGGTTGCTCTCTAGGAATTCCCTCTGCCACCAGCTCCAAGGGCCCTCTTCCACATTTACCAGCTCTAACAGCCACAGACTATTTCAGGCGCATATCTCTCAGCTCTGCCAGCTCCCTCGGTCTTGTACCCAAAGTCCATAAGATTATATTTTAATACATTATTATCTCCCTGGAAAAATATTGAAAGTGGAATTACTGAACCAAAATATCAAATATTTTTGTTAATCCTCAAACTGAGGGTATTTTTCCATTGATTTAGGGAGAGTGGAAGAGAGAGGGAACGACAGAGAGAACCATCAATGTGAGAAAAACACATTGATTGGTTGCTTCCTGTAAGCCCTAGACCAGGGCCAGGGCCACGGCCAGGGAGAAGCCTGCAATGAAGGTATGCAACCAAGGCTTTGGTCTTCAGGCTGACACTCTATCCACTGAGCCAAACCAGCTAGGGCAAATATTTTTATTTTTAAACCATATAGAAAATTGCCCTTCAGAAAAATTTTACCAACACACTCAACAAGGGCAGAGAAAAGTGCATGTGTTCCCCAATCCCTCAACAAATCTAATACACAGTTTCTTGTAATCAAACCTATCACTGTTGTCCTTTTTTATTTTTTTAATCCTCACCCAGAGTATAAGTTTCCATTGATTGTAGAGAGAGAGTGGAAGAGAGAGGGAAAGACAGAGAAAAATATCAATGCTGGCTAGGGCACTGTTTTCCTTAAGTGTTCACCTCTGTTATTATATTTTTAAAAGCCTTCCACACAAAAAGCTTATGCAGAAACAGTGGCTACTTTTTCAGATCTTGTTATATAAAAAGAGAGTCAGCCGCTTTCACTTGTATTTGGCAAACTGAAAGGCAGGCAGGGGAATAGGAAAGCTTTAGAGGGAAAACAGGGAAGGGTTCAGGTAATTCTGATTGGAGGTCATTGGCACAAGGAACCTGGAGGAACATTAACTAGAAGCAAGGCATCCTATCTAATAAAAGAGTAATATGCAAATTAACAACCACTCCTCTATACCAACAAGCCACAACTATAAGCCACGCCCACAAGCCAATCAGGAGCAGGTATGCAAATTAACCCCAACCAAGATGGCTGCAGCCAAGGAGAAAGCAGGAGGGAGGCTTGAGTTTTCCCAGCGATGGAGGAAGCCAAGCTTTCGGCACACCCTGGCCAGCCCAGGCCTCCATTCAGGCTACAAAGTTTCAATTATAGAAAGTAAATAAATCCTAACAGATTTAAATGGCTGCTGCCATGGAGTGAGCAGGAATTTCCATTGTAGAAGATAAATAAATCCCAGATACCAGGGCCTCTGCTTGAGTTGCTGGGGGGTATGGCCAACCTGTAAACAACTATGCCCCAAGGGAACCCCCACCTTGATCTGGGACAACCTTCAGGGCAAATCAGCTGGCCCCCACCCATGCACCAGGCCTCTATCCTATCTAATAAAAGAGTAATATGCAGATTGACCATCACTCCAACACACAAGATGGCCGCCCCCATGTGGTCAAAGATCCTGCCCCCATGTGGATACAAGATGGCTGCCACAAGATGGCTAGCAGGGAGGGCAGCTGGGAGGGACCAAGCCTGCAAGGGAGGGCAGTTGTGGGTGTTGAGGCCAGCAAGGGAGGTCACTTGGGAGGGACCAGGTGTGCAAGGGAGGTGATCAAGCCGGCAGGGCAGGGCAGTTAGGAGTGACCAGGGCAGCAGAGGAGGGAGTTTGGGGGTGACCATGCCTGCAGGGAAGGGCAGTTGGGGAGAACCCAGGCCTGCAGGGGAGGGCAGTTATAGGTGACCAGGCCAGTAGGAGAGGACAGTTAGGGGCAAACAGGCTGGTAGGGGAGCAGTTAAGCATCAATCAGGGTGGCAGGGGAGTGGTTAGGGGGGTAATCACACTGGCAGGCAGAAGCAGTTAAGGGCAATCAGAAAGGCAGGCAGGCAAGCAATTGAAAGTCACCAGTCCCTGATTATTAGAGGGATGTCCGACTGCCTGTTAGGATCAGGCCTAAAAGGGCAGTCAGACATCTCTTGAGGAATCCCAGATTGAAGAGGTTGCAGGCTGGACTGAAGGACACCCCACCTCTGTGCACAAATTTTGTGCACCAGGCCTCTAGTTTTTTATGACTGGGTTGGCTGCAGTCATTGTTCAAGTCCTGAAGTTTGAAGCAGAGGCTGTTTGGCTTCTTGTGCTGCTTTGTGTTATATACAATCATTCTTTTATTTTGCCTCAAATATAATTTCATTTAGATTTAAATACTAATTCATTAGAAAATTTATGTTTGTGCATGTAAGGAAAAAAGAAACATTTCATTTTGAGGGAAATATTCCTATTTTTTTTTTCCTCAATGCAACATTTTACTCTTTGTACAATATTAAAGTTGACATTCTTACCATTTTATGGGGGTTGGTCTACGTTCTTTCAATGGAATTGAGGAGCAATATTTTTTAATTTCTTTATTGATTAAGGTTTTAAATATGTGTCCTCATCCCCCTAGGAGCAATATTCTTAAGACTCTTCCCCTGGGCAGCCCAACCCATTGAAGAAAAAAAGTCTCCGCGGGTTTTCATTAAAATTCTTTCTTTGACAAACTTCTCAAGAAGAGGGAAAGGACAAAAGGGCCCAGGGAGGTAAGGGGGGAAATGGGGGAAAGAGGAGGTGTTTGGCTAGCAGTCCCTGGCTAATGGGCGGGGCTGGGGGGGGGGGGAACGCACGCTCACGTGACCTGCCGGGCGCAGCTGTGGGGCTCCGGGTGCCCACCTTCCTTCACTGTGGTTGGATCCGGAGCTGTCTGCGAACTCCTAATTGTTGCTCCAGGTTCTTTCAGGTCAGTGCGAGGGCCTTCCTTGCTGCCTGCGGAATACTGGAATGGGCGAGAAGGAACGGAAAGGAAAAAGGTTTGGGATGGGGAAGGGGTGGAGGGAAGCAGGCTTGACTGTAGCTAGAGATGGCGGTAGGGAAATGACTAAGAGGGAGCGAGCAGCCGATGGGTGGAGGGTGGGGAAGGCGGACATCTCCAAGCACCCATGCCCCCTTTCTCTGCACCCCTTCTCGCTGCCCTCCGTCCATTTTGGAGCTGGAAATGGTGAACTGGGGAACACCCTAGCAGGGAGACCGTGGAGATTAACCCCCTCGCTTACTCTGTGCGCAGAGAAAAAAGTTGACCTTCATGGTGGGGAGGCTAGTTGCCTCAGGGAGAGAAGGAGGCAGAGATCCAAAATTAGGGTGGAAAACATCCTGATCTGGCGCCCCAGGTTTGAAAAGAAATGGCGCCTGCGATGTGGGGAGCAGAGGTCGGGGAGGAAAACGTTGGGTAACTAGGGGCCAGGATTCAGGAAAGGTATCGGAGTCCCTGTACATCCACTGAACGCCCAGCTCCTGTCTCCCCTGTCTGTCTGCAGATCTGCGTGTCTGTTGTTCTCAGCACTCGGCTAGGCTATAAAAGGAAGGAACCTGTCCAGAATTCCTGCAGGTCAGTTAAAGGAGGGTTGTCCCAAAAGGGTGGGGAGTGTGGGAGGCACGTCCCAAGCAGAATTTGGGTCCCCACTGTCCATCTACAATACATTTACACACACACTGCCACGCCAAGCAAATTTAGAGAAAATGGCAGGGCCTGCCAGAAAAAATGGTTGGCTCACATGCCTGGAAGAAATGGTGAGGAAAGGGTGGCAGAGGAGGGCGGGGCCCAGTTAGGGGAACCCTGACAAGGGGCAAGATGCCAGTACTATCCGACCTGCATTCCACCCCGAAGTCCTCAATCTCCCTTGTCTCCTCTGTATCTCCTCCCTCCCCCTCATCCCACCCCCAGGACGGGAAAAGGAGGGAACATCTCAACATGGAAAAACTCTGCAGTGTAAATGAAGGAATGCGTGAGAATCAAGGAAAGATGGAAAATGAACAGCCTCAGAATGCTGCAAAGCCAGAAGTAGCTGATACTCTGGAAGACAAGGAAAAGTTAAAAAATGAAGGAAAGATAGAAAACAGGGGAGAGACAGAAGATGAGAACATACTAGAGGATAAGGAGAACCCAGAGAAAGAGGGAAAACAAGTGATAGAGGGAAAGTCAGAGAGCCAGGGAAAACCAAAAGAAGAAGGAAAACCAGCCATCGAACCAAGGGCTGGAGGAAAGCGTCCAGCTGGGGATGATGTGCCCAGGAAAGCCAAAAGAAAAACCAACAAGGGCCTGGCTCAGTGCCTCAAGGAATACAAAGAGGCCATACACGATATGCATTTGAGCAATGAGGAGATGATAAAAGAATTTGATGAGATGGCTAGGGTAGAGGATGAGGTGAAGAAAACCAGACAGAAATTGGGGGGGTTTATGTGGATGCAAAAGAGTTTACAGGACCCCTTCCACCCCAGAGGCCCTAGGGAACTCAGGGGTGGCTGTAGGGCCCCACAAAGGGGCTTTGAAGACATTCCTTTTGTGTAGTGCCCATGGCAGGCTTTTCCAGGCCCAGGGCTTTAACCTTATGCTAATATTTTGCTTTAGTAGTCATTCTTGTTATCCGATTGCAGCCCTCTATGTTTCAGAAGCAGATTTTTTGTCCATTGCATGGAATAATGTTTATGATGCATTGTAAAATTAAAAAGAAAAGTTTGCAGAACCATATATATGGCATCAGTCCATTTTTGTAAAACTGCAAAGATATTGACCTAATGATCTATATATAAGAAAAAAAACTCTGAAAGCTGTGTCTACTAAAAGATTAATAGTGGTTATCTGTGGGTAATTTTTTTTGTTCATATTACTTTCTTAATAAAAATAATGAAAGATAAAAAATAAGAAAACAATATCAAGCAATCAAAAGAACAGTTCAGTGCTTATGAAAAACCTGGGGACACTTAAAATTCTTGTTATCAGCATGTGAAATGGTAAGTAAAACATTACTTCTGGGACTCAAAGTTGTAGCAGAATCAACTTCATAGTTACATATGCATTGTTGCAAGGGATAGTCTTGTCATCTGTGAATTAGGGATAAAACTTGTCTTCTCGGACTGTGGGGAAGATCAGATGAGATACTGAGTATGGCTATATTGGGCTAGCTACTACCCTCTCCCCTGCATTAGCAGGGCCAGAACCCCTGAATTTTCCCTGTTTTTGATATTTGGGAGAGGATTAAGGGAGGTTCCACTTGTGTCCAGGAATAAGTTCAGTTAGCTGAGAATAGTTGCCACTCTTTCCTGGTTAATGCCATGTCTCTTGGGCACTGTGCTTGGTCTCATGGGTCCTGCACCCTCCTATGGCCCCTATTATTGGTGGGCTGGAGATCATGATGGACTAAACCAGTACATTATCTCAACAGAAGGGTGGAGAATTCTCTGTCTACTATAGAGTTAACCTTAACTCAGGTGGGTAGTACCAATTTGTCACTTGGACCATAATATTTTATAAAGTTCCTAGAAAACACTCCTTTCTAAGTTTTTTGTTGGTTTGTGTGTGTTTTTGCATACAGCAATCTCCACTGGATTTAGATACTGGAGTTTGAGCCAGGAGAAATATCTGAGTGACCAGATGCTGTGCTATTCTCACTTGTTAATCTCTTGTCTGCTGACTTTTTTTTTCTTAGAAGGAATAATCTTCCAGGAAATTTCTGTTAAGCTCTGCCTTACCATTTTAACAGGTCCATGTGGTTCCCCCCGTCCTCTCCTCCCCCCTGTTTCTTCATTAGCCTTTTGTTAATTTATATTGTTTTTAAAATAAAGTTATTTAGGGCAGTCGTAGATTTTTACAGAATTATTGTGAAGATGGTAGAGCTCTGTGTACCCCAAACTCAATAGCCCCTATTTTTAAATTGATTTTTAGAGAGAGAGAAAATATTGATGTGAGAGGTAAACATGATCAGCTCTCTCCTGCACCACCCCTACTGGGGATCAAGCCAGGAAAGTCGGGCATGTGCCCTGACTGGAATCGAACCAGCAAACTTTCAGTGCACAGGCCAATGACAACCAACTGAGCCACACCCACCAGACTCACTATCCTCTATTGTTAACATTTGAATAGTATGGTATATTTGCAACAATGAACCAATATTAATACATTATTATTTACAAAAGTATACATTGTATTCATATTTTCTCAGTTTTCCCCTAATGTCCTTTTTCTGTTCCAGGATCCCATCCAGTATAGATACTACCTTATATTTAGTCATCCTTGTCTCAGGATCCTCTTGGCTGTGATGTTTCTCAGACTTTTTCTGTTTTTGATGCCCTTGACACCCTTGAAAGGGACTAGTTGGGTATTTTGTATAATGTCCCACAATTTGCCTGGCTGGCATGGCTCAGTGGTTGAGAGTTGACCTATGAGCCAGGAGGTCATGGTTTGATTCCTCATCAGGGCACATGCCCTGGTTGAAGGCTTGATCCCCTGTGTGGGGCATGCAGGAGGTACTGATCAATGGCTTTTTATCATCATTGATGTTTCTATATCTCCCTCTCCCTCTCTGAAATCAATAAAAATGTATTTTAAAAAAGAATAATGACCCACAATTTCAGTTTGCTTGATTTTTTTTTCTTGTGATTAATAGGGGTTAAGTGCTTTTAGGAAGAGGACCACAGAGATAACGTGCCATTCATATGCCATTCTCATCACATCATATAAAGGATATATACTATCAGTATTATCACTGTTGATGTTAACTTTGGTCACCTGACTGAGGTAGTGTTTGCCAGGATTCTCCATAGTAAAGTTACTCTTATATCTCATTTTCCATATTGTATATACTCTTTTTTTTGTTAATCCTCATGGGAGAATATTTTTTTCCATTGATTTTTAGAGAGGGTGGGAGGCAGGGGGAAGGAGAGAGAGAGGGAGGAAAGAAACATCGGTCTGAGAGAGACAAATCAGTTAGTTGCCTCCCGCCCCTAAGCAATGCTGGCTAGGGCTATATGTACTCTTTGGAAGAAAGTCACTATGCACAGTCCACACTTAAGGAGTGGAGTGTTCTACTTACTTGAGGGTAGACTATCTTCAAAATTATTTGGAATTCTGCGTGGTATATTTGACTTCTTCCCCTTTCATTAATTTATTTATATCAGCATGATCTCATTAATATTTATTTGATACTTTAGATTATAACCTAATGCTACTTTTAATGTTTTGATTGCACCCATTTTAATTTTGGCCATAGGGAGCTCTTTCAGTTGGCTTTTGTATCTATTTGATGTGTGTGTGTGTAACTCTTTCTGGCACTACAAGATACATTAGTTTTGCATATTTCCTGCCCAAGTTCTAGAACTAACCATTTCTCCGAAGAGTCCTGATACCTTAAGTTGGAAAATAGTATTAAAAACCAGGGTCTGGGTGCTAGGTGTACTCATTACTGTCGGGATATCACTGCTTCTAGGCCCTTTCAGTTGACAGAGTAAGGAGACATCCTATCTAATAAAAGAGTAATATGCAAATTTGACCAAACCTTCGCTATACCACAAGCCATGCCCACAGCCATGCCCACCAACCAATCAGGAGCAGATTATTCAAATAAACCCCAACCAAGATGGCTGCCACCACTGAGAGCAGGAGAGAGGCTTGGGTTTCCCCAGCAACAGGATCAAGCCAGGAAAGTCAGGCATGTGCCCTGATTGGAATCGAACCAGCAAACTTTCAGTGCACAGGCCAGTGACTAACCAACTGAGCCACACCCACCAGACTCACTATCCTCTATTGTTAACATTTAAATAGTATGGTATATTTGCAAGCTTTCCATCTGCCATTGAGGGCCTAGGCCTCCACTCAATGCTACAAAGTTTCAATTATAAAAGATACAGAAATGGCAGCAGCCACTGAGTTGGAGAGAACTGAGGCTTGGGTTTCCTTGGCAATGGAGGAAGCCAAGCTTTCTGCCTGCCATTGCCGGCCTAGGCCTCCACTCTAGGCTACAAAGTTTCAAACAGAAATGGCTGCTGACACGGAGTGAGTGGGCTTGGCTCCGCTCCAGGCTACAAACTTTCAATTATAGACATAAATTAATCTCAGATCCCAGGGCTTCTGCTTGGGTTGCTGGAGGGCATGGCCAGCCTGCAAACCTCCACAGGCCCCTCGCCCAGGCCGCCCTTTGCCCCAAGAGAACCCCCACCCTAATCCAGGACGCCTTTCAGGGCAAACCAGCTGGCCTTCACCCATGCACCAGATTGACCATCACTCCAACACACAAGAGGGCTGCCCCCATGTGGTCAAATTTGGCCACCACAAGATGGCCAGAAGGGGAGGGCAGTTGGGAGGGACCAGGCCTACAAGGGAGGCAGTTGGGGGCAATCAAGCCTACAGGGGAGGACAATTAGGGGTGACCAGGCCAGCAGGGGAGGGAAGTTGGGGACAACCAGTCAGGCAGGGAAGGGCATTTGGGGGGTACCCAGGCCTGCATTGGAGAGCAGTTGGGAGGGACCAAGCCGGCAGGTGAGGGTAGTTAGGGACAAACAGGCTGGCAGGGGAGCAATTAGGCATCAATCAGGTTGGCATGGTAGTGGTTAGGAGGTGATCAGGCTGGCAGGATGAAGCAGTTAGGGGCAATCAGGAAGGCAGACAGGTGAGCAGAGAAGCCAGTAGTCCTGGATCCCTACCGGGATTGGGACTAAATGGGCAGTCAGACATCCTTCAAGGGTCCCAGATTGGAGAGGGTGCAGGCTGAACAGAGACATCAACTGCCTTCTCTGTGCACGAATTTCATGCACCAGGCCTCTAGTATGGATATATAATAATCTCTGTGTGTGTGTGTCTGTGTAGCCTATCTAATAAAAATAATATGCAAATTAACTGTGCTTCTGCTATACCCACAACCCTTGCCCACCAGCCAATCAGCAGTGGGTATGCAAATTAACCCAACCAAGATGGTTGCAGCCACCAAGAGAGCAGGAGGCTTGGGTTTCCCTGGCAATGGAGGAAGCCAAGCTTTCCACCTGCCCTGGCCTGCCTTGGCCTCTGCTTAAGGCTACAAAGTTTCAATTATAGAAGATAAATAAATCCCAGATACCAGGGTATCTGCTTGGATCACTGGGGGTCATGGCTGGCCTGCAACCCACCACAGGCCCCTTGCCCAGGGCGTCCAATACCCCAAGGGAACCACCCTTATCTGGACACCCTTCAGGGCAAACCATCTGGCCCACACCCATGCACCAGGCCTTAATCCTATCTAATAAAAGAATAATGTACAATTTGACACTCTAACACACAAGATGGCTACCCCCATGTGGTCAAAGATGACTGCTCCCATGTGGACACAAGATGGCCAGCAGGAGCCTTGGCTGGTTTGGCTCAGTGGATAGAATGTCGGCCTGCAGATGCAAGAGTCCCAGGTTTGATTCTGGTCAAGGGCATGGACCTTGGTTGTGGGCACATCCCCAGTAGGGGGCATGCAGGAGGCAGCTGATTGATATTTCTCTCATCAATATTTGTAACTTTCTCCCTCTCTGTAAAAAAAAAATATCAATAAAATATAATTTAAAAAAAAGATGGCCAGCAGGGGATGGCACGAGGTCCTCCAGCCTGGCGCTGGAGTAGGGGAGCAGCCTGAGGTCCCCTCACCCAGCACCATCCCGCCCAGCACCAGGGCATGGGGAGCACCTTGAGTTCCCCCAGTCAAACCCTGCCAGGTGCAGGGGGGGGGGGGGAGAGGGATGGCCAGAGGTCCCCCGTCAAGTCCTTCTGGGTGGAAGGCATGGCTTGAGGTCCCCTGTCAAGCCCCACAGGGGAGCACAGCCTCAGGTCCTTGGTGATTGCTCGTTAAGGGAACTCGGCCTCCACTGTGGGCGCAGCCATCTTGTGTTAAAGAAACCCCCTGCCTCAGCTGTGGGCGCCACAATCTTTGTGGTGGAGGTATGGTCAATTTGCATATTCCCTCTTAATTATATAAGATATATACAATTTTATATATGTTTACTTCTTTTTTAAAAAATATTTTTTATTGATTTTTTACAGAGTGAAAGGGAGAGGGATAGAAAGTCAGAAACATCGATGAGAGAAACATTGATCAGCTGCCTCTTGCCCCTACTGGGGATGTGCCCGCAGCCAAGGTACATGCCCTTGATCAGAATTGAACCCTGGACGCTTCAGTCCACAGTCCGAGGCTCTATCCGCTGAGCCAAACCGGTCTCGGTTATGTTTACTCCTTTATATATTTTTAATATTTAAAATTTTGCCTATAGTCTTATAGACTACATTCATTTCCAAACTTATTTATGTCAGCACCTTATTCCTCCCATCCCTCTCAGTAAGTTTGTTTCATATTTGTAATACACTTACATTCTTTTGTCACATTCTGCATTTTAGTAGTGCTGTTATAAACAATATTTTTAAATTTCAAATTTCAATTGTTCATAGCTGGTATGTAGGAAAATAATTAACTTCTGTATATTAATGTTACATACTGAAACTTTGTGGCCAGGAATTTGTCAATGTTTTGGCATTTTCTATATAGATAATCATGTAATCTGCAAATAGAGACAATTATATTTTCTCCATTCCAATCTGTATACATTTTATTTACTTTTTGGGACATACTTACCTTGTTCTTGCTCATAGGGTGAAGTGTCCTCTTTTTTGTTTTTTAAATTTTTTATTGTTTAAAGTATTACACATAGTATTACATATGGCTCCTTTTTCCCCCATTGACCTCTTCCCGGCCACCCCTACTCCCCCAGCACATGCTCTCACCCCCCTGGTGTCTTTGTCCCTTGGTTATGCTTATATGCATGCATACAAGTCCTTTGGTTGATCTCTTACCCATTCCCCGCTTTCCCTCTGAATTTTGATGATTTGTTGGGTGCTTCTCTATCTCTGGATCTATTTTTGTTCATCAGTTTATGTTGTTCATTATATTCCACAAATGAGTGTGATAGCATGTGATATTTATCTTTCTCTGACTGGCTTATTTCGCTTAGCATAATGCTCTCCATGTCCATCCATGCTGTTGCAAATGGTAAGAGTTCTTTCTTTTTTACAGCAGTGTGGTATTCCATTGTGTAGATGTACCACAGTTTTTAATCCACTCATCTGCCAATGGGCACTTAGGCTGTTTCTAAATCTTAGCTATTGTAACTTGTGTTGCTATGAACATAGGGTGCATATGTCCTTTATGATTGGTGTTTCTGATTTCTTGGGATCTATTCCTAGAAGTGGGATTACTGGGTCAAATGGGAGTTCCATTTTTAATTTTTTGAGGGAATTCCATACTGTTTTCCACAGTGGATGCATCAATCTAAAATTCTTACCAGCAGTGCATGAGGATTCCTTTTTCTCCACATACTCCCCAGCACTTGTTTGTTGATTTGTTGATGATAGCAATTCTGACAGGTCTGAGGTGTATTTCATTGTCATTTTGATTTGCTTCTCTCTGATGATTAGTGACTTTGACCATGTCTTTATATGTCTCTTGGCCTTCTGTATATCCACTTTTGAAAAGTGTCTATGTAGGTCCTTTGCTCATTTTTTGATAGGATTGATTATCTTCCTTTTGTTAAGTTGTATGAGTTCTCTGTAAATTTTGGAGATTAAACCCTCGGATTTAACATTGGCAAATATGTTCTCCCCTGCCATGGGCCCGCTTGTTGTTTTGTTGATGGTTTCTTTTGTTGTGCAGAAGCTTTTTATTTTGATGTAGTCCCATTTGTTTATTTTCTTCTTAGTTTCCATTGCCGTAGGAGATCTATTAGTACAGATATTGCTACATGAAGTGTCCTCTTTTTAATCGTTAAGTATGATATCAGTTGTAGGCTCCTTGTAGATTTAAAAAAATCAAATTGAGAAATTCCCTTCTAATTCTAGTTGGAGAGCTTTGATCATGAATGGGTATTGGATTCCATCAATTGCTTTTTATACATCAAGTGATAAGATCATGTGATTTTCCTTCAGTCTGTTAATGATGGATTATATTGATTAATTTTTGAATGTTGAATTAGCCTTGCAAACTTAGAATAAGTTCCACTGTTAGGTGTATGATTCTTTTAAGACATTGTTGGATTTGATTTGCTAATATTTTGTTGAGGATTTTGTGTCTGTTTATGAGAAACTGGTCTGTAGTTTTCCTTTTTGTGTTGTCTTTTATATCGTTTTATACTTAGGGTAATACTGGCCTCATAGAATGAGTCAAATGTTTTCTCTACTTCTATATTAGGAATTGCAGAGAATTGGTATTATTTCTTCCTTAATGTTTAGTAGAATTCACCAATTTCTAAATGTTCACTGGTGATCCTTAAATGTTTGGTAGAATTTGGTCCTGATGATGTCTATCTTTGTAAGGTTATTAATTATTGATTCAATTCTTTAATTAAAAAATGGCTATTCAAGTTATTTATATCTGTGAGTTTTAATATTTTGTCTTTCAAGAAATTGGTTCATTTCACCTAAGTTGTCAAATATGTAGGCATAGAGTTAGTCACAGTATTCCTTGATTATCTTAATGTCCATGGGATCAGGAGTGATAATCCCAACTTAATTTCTGATATTGTTAATTTTGGCCTTTGTTTTTTCTTGGTTATCCTGAAGAGATTTATAAATTTTACTCATCTTTTCAAAGAACCAGAAAGATTTTGTTAATTTTCTGTTTTCTTTCTTTCACTTTCATTCTTTTCGTCTCTATTTCATTCTTCTGCTTGCTCTAGGCTTAAATTATTCTTCTTTCTTTAGTTTCCTAGGAGAAAGCTTAGATTATTGATGTTAGATCTTTATCCTTTTCTCATTTAAGCTAGAAATTTCCCATGAAGCACTACTTTTGGTACATTTCCCAAATTGTGATTTTTTTCATTTAATTCAAAATATTTTATATTTATTTTTTATTGTTGTTGTTGTTGTTTTTTATTCTCACTTGAGGATTTTTCCATTGATTTTTAGAGAGAGTGGAAGAGAGGGAAAGACAGAGAGATGCATTGATGTGAGAGAAACACATTGACTGGTTGCCTCCCTTGATAGCCATACCAGGCCCCTATTTTTTAGGGGAGAAGCCTGCAACTGAGGTATGTGCTCTGGACTGGAATTGAACCTGGGGCCCTTCAGTCTGCAGGCCAATGTTCTATCCACTAAGCCAAACCTGCTAGGGCTACATTTCTTTTTAAAAATGTCTTTATTGATTTCAGAGAGAGGAAGGGAGAGAGAGAGAGAGAGAGAGAGAGAGAGAGAGAGAGAGAGAGAGATAAATGATGGGAGAGAAACATTGCCCCCTACTGGGGATCAAGTCCACAACCTGGCAATGTGCCTTGACCTAGAATCTAAAGGGCACCTCTCAGTGCATGAGACTATGCTCAAGCAATTGAGCCACACAGGCCTGGCAGTGCAGAAACTTAGTTTTGCTCCAGCCCTTCTGATTCATTCTTTATCAACATGCATTAATAAGATAATATTATTGTTTTATATAGCATTAATTTAAACTTGCTTATCCTTTTAATTGCTGTTTATCCCTTCCTTCATCTTCAGGCTTCCATCTGTAATGATTTTCTAGTCTCCCTGTAACATTTAGTATTTCTTTGGTTCATGCCTGTGGCTGGCAAACTCTTTGTCTGTTTCTCTTTATTTGTAAAGGTCTTTATTTCACCTTTATTTTTGAAGGGTGTTTTTGCTGGTTATCAACTTCCTGGCATTTATTTTCTTTCAGGACACTAAAGATATTCCACCAACCTCATGCTTCCATTGTTGCTGTTAAGAAGCCAGAAATCAGCCTAACTTTTGTTCTTTTCAAGGCATATTCTATATTTTCTGGCTACTTTTGTTATTTGTCTTTGTCTTTGATTCTGTGCAAGTTCAATTATACATCTATGCATGAGTTTCTTTTTATTTATTCTGTTTGGGTTATGTTGGACTTCTTGGATCTATGGATCAATCAATGTCTTTCATCAGTTCTGAAAAATCTTCAGCCATTATATCTTCAAATATTGCCTCTGAACACTTCAATTTCTCTTTTCCTTTCAGAACTCTAATTAAACATATGTTAGACCTTTGGTGGTGAACACACATTACACTATACAGATGATATATTATAGATGGTACACCTGGAACCTGTGTAATTTTTTTAACCAATGTCACTCCAATAAATTCAATAAAACAAAGCATGTTAGACCTTATTATATTCTCCCATATATTTTTTACATATTTTTAGACTACCTGTTCAGCCTTATAGTTTCTTCTGAACATATTTCTTTTCTTTGTTTCTTTGTTTCTTTCTTTGTTTCTTTGTTTCTTTCTTTCTTTCTTTCTTTTTTTTGCTAATCTCACCTGAGTATATTTTTTCTCATTGATATTTTAGAGAGAGTGGGAGGGTGGTGGTGGGGAGAGAAAGAAAGAAACATTGATGTGAGAGAGACACGTCAACTGAATGCCTCCTGCATATGCCCTAATGGGCTGGGGATGGAAGAACCTGCAACCCATGTATATGCCCTTGACCAGGAATCAAAAGGTAGTGCTTTGGTGCAGCAGGCTGGTGCTCTAACTACTGAGAAACACCAGCAAGAGGTAATTCTTTCTTGAGCTGTATTTATTTGGCAGTTATGGCCATCCATTGAGCTTCTAATTTCTGTTATTTTTTAGTTTTAGAATTTCCTCTTTTTTTTTGCTTCTAGTTCTCTATTGAAATGTCAAGATTGGATTTTATTTATCTTAATACACTAAGTATTCTTGTCATTTTTATTTATTTTCATTACATTTATTGGGTTGGCATTGGTTGATAGGGTCAAATAGGTTTCAAGTGTGGATTTCTATGTTATGAGACTGTATTGCACTGAGCATTATGGTTTAATAGTCTGTATCCAATAATTCAAAGCTAATGGATCTGTTTGTTACCTGTTATCTCTAATGCTTTTCACATAATTATCACTTTTTTCTTTGTGTTTCTGGTTATTTTTGGGTGTCAGCATTGAACATGAATGTTTGTTTATTGAAATAACGTGAGAAATAAGTTAACAGTATTTTACTCCAAAGAATATTTTGTTTGCTAGTCCAGTAGGGCAATTCCTGTATGGAACCACCATAATCTATGTTCAGAGGCGACCTACATGTTGCAAAACCAAACTTAAAGACTTTCTGAGGGTTATTGTATTTCCAGTTTGTAATTAACCTTAATCTGAAACATTTTGGTTCCCAGCATTATATGAGTGATGGTTTGTTAGGAAACTCCTCCTCTTTCAATGAGCCTTCGGTGTTGATATTTGTTACTCTAGTACCTTGAGTCAGCTTTAGGTTCAACTCCGTTTGGTGCTGGTTTACTCCTTAACATTTATTCATTAACAGGTACCCTCAATACAAATAAAAGAAAACATGGGTAAATTCTTCTTTGATGTCATGTAGAAAAAGTTCTTAACTATGAATCAAAATCTAGATGCAAAGAAGTATGATCAATTTGACTACATATTAAAATGTATGGCAGACAGCCGAAACCGTTTTGGCTCAGTGGATAGAGCATCGGACTGCGGACTGAAGGGTCCCGGGTTCGATTCCGGGCAAGGGCATGTACCTTGGCTGCGGGCACATCCCCAGTAGGGGGCGTGCAACAGGCAGCTGATGGATGTTTCTCTCTCATCGATGTTTCTGACTTTCTATTCCTCTCCCTTCCGCTCTGTAAAAAATCAATCAAATATATATATATTTTAAATGTATGGCAGACAATAGACACAAGAAAAATGCTCAAAGTCACTGATCATTAGAGACATGCAGATTAAAACTACAATGAGGTATCATCTTACACCTGCCAGAATGACTACCATCAATAAATCAAAAAACAGAAGTGCTGTCAAGTATGTGGAGGAAAGGGAACACTAGCACACTGCTGGTGGGAATGCAGACATACAGCTACTATGGAAAACAGTATGTAGGTTTCTCAAAAAATTAAAAATGGATCTGCAATTACACCCAGTCATCCCACTTCTGGCAATATACTTTAAAATCCCCAAAATATCTATCAGAAAGAATGTATGAACCCTTATTTTATAGCAGCATTATTTACAACTAGTGGCCCAGTGCACGAAATTCGTGCACGGGGGAGGTGCCAGGGGATTCCCTCAGCCCAACCTGCACCCTCTCCAATCTGGGACCCCTCAGGCCTCTTGCTCCTAACCACTAACCTGCCTGCCAGCCTGATCCCCCTGACTGCTCTCTCCTGACAGCCTGTTTGCCTTAACTGCTCTCCTCTGCTTGCCTGATTGCCTCTAACCTCCTCTGCCTTGGCCCCACCAATATGGCTTTGTCGGGAAGGATGTCTAGAAGGACATCTGGAAGGTCACCAGGAAGATGTTCAGTCTAATTAGCATATTACCCTTTTATTAGCATAGATGCTACCTTGTCCTAAAAATGCAGGTTGTTCCCAAGTTTTCCTATCATGGAAGGGGACTCCGCAGTAGCATCCTGGGTTCTGACCAGGGCTTAAGTGCTTGTGCTTTATCTCAGCAGCTGTGATTCCTAGAAGAAGACTATTGGATATACCTTGAACATTTCTATCAAATTTGCCAAGTCATCCTCCAAAAATGTCAAACCACTTTAAACTCCCACCATCAACCATGCGTGTGCCCTCCATCCCACTTTGATGCCAATATAATTGATTTCTCCCTAGAAGCTTCCCTCCCATCAGCTGGGAATGCTTGATACTTGAGCCAGCCTCATTGTTCAGCTGGAGACTTGATTTCCCGAGATAGAATTATGGAGGAAGAAAAACAGTTTTCCTCAACCTTTCTGAATTCTTAGTGGAAGCCCTTGTAATGAAAGACAGATTGCCAAGAGAAAAACAAAAGTTCATTAACATGTGTACCTCATGGATATGTGGGAGATCTCAGGGGAAAATGAATAACTCCCCAAGCTGGCTTAGAATGCAGATTTAAATGCCTTCTTCCTAGGGAAAGGGAACAGGAGATGTAGGCCTCCTAGAGGAGAGTAAATGATTTTTAGGAAAGATGAATCGGGGTGGAGAGAAATAGTTTGTAACAAAGCTTGGGTGTTATGTCCTGTGACAGGAGTCAGTCTTCTCTGCGTGATGACACTTCTCCCATCAAGGGGACCTATGACATTTAAGCTCCTTTAGGGGGGCTCCAATTTTAGACAGATCAGGAGACTTCAGTGAAATCCTCTGCATGCACTTGCAGTTTTTCAAGAATCTGCAGCTCAAGATCATCAATATAACAATAAAGCATATGTTGAGGGGTGGCATGTTCTCTGACCTTCAGAATAAACCCAACAAAAGCTTGTTTCCTCTCTCAGATGATTTGCCACAGTAGGTTATTCCCTGGAGACGGCATTCTGGGAGTGGTCATAACATACCCTGTGTATGTAGAAAGGTGTGGGCCCCATGACTAAAGAATCAAGGGACAGTTTTCTCATCTTGAGGAAAGGGAGATAAAGTTATAATAGTTTATCTCCCTTTCCATAGGTTTCTTGTGGGTTTGTGTCTCAGCTGCCCCCTGCCACGCCCCCCCCCTCCCCAGCAGCCCCAGCCCCTATGCATTGGGCCTTGGGGCTGCTGGCTGCCAGGCCTGCGGTTTTGTATCTCCAGTACACCCCCCTCCCACCCCTCAGCCCCAGGTCTGAGGTGGCCGGGCTTGCAGCTGCTGGGCGCTGGCCTCCCTGCTGGCTTGTATCTCCAATCTGGGGGCCGCTGGGTGCTGGCCTCCATGCAGGTTTATGTCTCTGATTTGGCCTTTGCAGCTCCAGCACCTGGGTGGCAGAGCTTGTGGGTGCTGGGTACCAGCCCCCTGTGGGTTTGTGTCTCTGATCCAGGGGCTATTGGGTGCCAGCCTCCCAGCAGGTTTGCACCCCGCATGCGCCCCGCCCGCCGAGCCCCCCACCAGCCCCAGGCCTAAAGCCTCTGCCCCGGCCTACCCCGCCCCACCCTGCTGCTTCCACATCCCCCCCCCTCAGTACTTCAAACTCACTCCTACAGTAGGTCTATCAAGAGAACTGCATTTTCCAGAATTCCTGGCGCCCACGATACCCTGCAGGAACCAAGAGCACCATGAATTTTCTCCACCCCGTGTTGGCCACCAGGGTCTCCACACACCCCAGAGACTGGCAGCAGCCCCCCACTCCCATCGTGGGTGCTGGGCTGGGGGGCATGCAGGGACCCCGGGCGCTCATTTGTATGTGATTCAGGCACCATAAGCTTAAGGAGGGCCGGCCCTTAAGTACCTTGTGGGCCACCCTTACAGGGTGGTGGTTGCTTTCACTGCACTGTGGCCATACCCTTGCCAGCCTCTCCCCCTGTGTGCTGGCCATGCCCCTGCCCCGCCCCCTGCTCCAATTAGCTGGTAGCATAGCCAATTAAGAGCCAAGGTAGGATCACATTTGCATGTTACTCTTTTATTAGATAGGAGGATAGAGGATTCCATGAGGCAGAGTAAGGGCGTGGTCAAGATGTTTACAATATTCTCCTGGGTTTTCATCCTACTCAACTACATGCACCTGAACTCTATCAAGCCCACATTACTCAGGCACGTGGGGCCACATGTTCAAACCATAGGTTCAAGCTTACAATTCTAACTGTTGGCTATAATTGTCCTGGGAAGGCTCTGCTCTCCAAGCTGGGACTTGCATGTGGCCATGAGAGGACTGTGCCCTATCATCAATCCAAGGTTTGAACCTGTCCAAAACACTGTAGCCATGCCCCACATATTTCCATTTAAAGACAAAGTAGTCTCTCTAAGGTGGAAGAGGTCTCGTGTAATCAACCTTTTCCAAATTGATTACTGGTATCCCCTAGAAATGGTGCCATGTTAGGGGCTCAACATAGGTTCTGTACTCAGGTGTGACAGTAGTTATATAAGGTTGGTAAAAGGAGTCAATATTGTTGAGCTTTTGCATAGCTCTATTCCTCCTTCTATGTCCACTTTGTACATGGGCTCATTGAGCAAACACTGGGATTGCTGGGAGGAAAAGCTGAATGATATTTACAGAGATGGTCATTTTTTTCACCCAGTTTTCAGTTTCCTCTATAATGGATGCCCTCAGTGGGTACATTCAATATCTGAGTAAGTATGGGCTATGTAGAAAGGAATAACCAACTGGTAGCCTTTACATCCCAAGATCCCACTACTGAATGAATGGGATTCGTCTTATTATAAAAGAGATACCAGAGAGCTCCCTTGCCCCTTCTGCAATGTGAAAACATCTGTTAATGAACCAGAAATCAGGCCCTCACCAGACACCAAAATGCTGGCACCTTAATCTTGGACTTCCTAGACTCCAGAACTGTGAGAAATAGGTTTTTGTTGTTTAAGCCCGGCAGTTGGTATTTTTGTTATAGTAGCCTGAATTAAGACAACATCCAATTGTTCTAGCATCATTTGTTGAAAAATCTATTGTTCCCTGAATTTCTTTAGGACCTTTTAAAAAATGAATTGACTATATATATGTATGCTTTTTTCTGGACTGTTTTAGTCCACTGATCTATATGTCTAGCGATGCCAATACTACATAGTTTTGATTACTGTAGCTTTATAGTCAATGAGTCTTCTTTGTTCTTCATATTCAAAATATTTTGGATATCCCTTATCCTTTGATTTTCCATATAACTTTTAGAATCCTGTTTTTCTGGGATTTCTATCAGGATGGTATTGAATTTATAATCAATTTTGGAGAGGATTATCATATTAACACTATTCAGCCTCTAGTCCATAAGTGGTATATCTCTTTAAACTCAGGATTCCTGATTGAATCATAATTTATTAAGTAAATGTGTCAACTACATTGTAAGGAATACCAGAATGAATAAAAAAAGTCTGAGAAATAAATATACTGGTTGGCCAAATAAAAATGTCTCACATTGAGAGTTTTTAATATTTTTAAGAGCACTATTACCCTTTTCATTTGAAATTGGTTTGGAACAGGAAGGGATATTTTCACCTTGAAACTCAGTTGTGTGACCCTTAGTTCTGTGTGGACAAGTCTGTTGATTTTGTATAGCAAGCAAGTCAGAATACATTTTAGAAAGCAAACACACTAAGAAAGGCATGCAAATTTAGATATAGTTTCCCTGGGGTACTGCAGTGTGGTGTTTAGTTCAAATCACTATCCATTGCCTGGTGCATGTATTGGTCTCAGTACACAGCCCCCAGTGGACCCAAAATATCTAAGTGTTATGAAGAGAAATTATAAGCAAATATAAAATGAACTAAAAATAGTAACTACTTTGTTATGCACTATGTAATACAGTGGGGCCCAAGCAGCTCTTGAGCAGTACCACCTGGATAGGTATAACTCTGAAGTTGGGGGATGGGCTTTATCCACACTCCTGTAGGAGTCAAATAGGGGCTTTGGCCCTTTGAAGACTATAGGGAATCAGAGGACCTTTGTCACCATGAGGACTCCCTCATATCAATAGCTGTCAGCAGAGGGTATATGGTAATATCCAGAGAAGTATGGTACCTCTTCTCAGCTACTTGGATTTGTTCCTGGACACAGGTGAGCTCTCCCCTGAGTGTATGACAGGATACAGGTTCTTCTACTGCAAAGGAGCCAGCCCAACATAGCTCACATACTTAGTACCTCATTTGATCCATTCAGCAGTTGTTAAACCACCAGATTGATTCCTCTTGCTATGAACCTAGAGATAATATGTTTTACTATCATTTTACATTCTGACAAGAATTTTTAAGCATTTTCATTGCCCTCATAAATTCACTGAACATTACCATGTATTGATTCCTCGATTTTTTTCAGATTTTTAAAATTATAATCCATATCCTTTAGCAAAAAGTGGAGATTAGTAAGGCAAAGAAAAAGAATCACAGAAGGAGCCATAGAGCAGTAAAGGACCCAGGATAGAGGATATCAGTGCCCACTGATATGGTTACAACGAAGGGATGACATAGGGATGGTCATGTCCACAGAGGAATGGGATGGAGGTACCTAACCATCAGGGGACTGGACTTATTTTTGAGTACAGGAAAGACCTCTTTTTGTCCACCATGCAGGAAATACCATCACCTGCTTTTTAGTGTACACATTTTCAGTCTTCTCTGTGCATAAATGCATTATGCAAACATATTCACATTTTTACAAAATTGGACTGGTACTGTATATGTGGTTCTGAAAAACAGTTTTCTTTATTGTTTTACAAAGTAACATGACCATCTCTTCCATGCACATGGATGAAAATCCAGTACTGAAACGCAGAGAACTGTATAGTTGGACCAAAAGGCTGCAGGTAACAAGAATAGCAGACATCTACAGCAAAGTATCAGCTTAAGGTTAAAGTACATCTCCCTGCAAATACTCTCCCCACTCCCCACCCAAGGGAAAGCAGGGTTGTAATATTCTCATCAGAGAAATCAGAATTGAAGTCCAAGGCTTTTAAAGATATGGGATATTATGTAAGCCTCTTTGGCCCCTACCTCCACCCCTCACACCCCTGACACTCCGCTGGCCCCTTGGGAAGAATGGATCCTGTACATCTCTTTGCATCCAGAGAAAACTACCTGTTTTCTGTCTTTCCCTTAGCTCTTCCTGAGCCCTTGCTACATCTCCACATTCTCTCATCGTCTCCTCAATGCCCAAATGCCTTTTCTGTAAGTCCTCCTGATAGTGCTTGAGGGAATCATCCGTCCACCTGTCCGTTTTTTGCTTTGCTTTCCGGAGCACATACTCTTCAGCCAGGCGTTTTTCGGCAGCTCGCAGCTGGCTCTCTGGCTTGGCCTGGGGTTCTTCTGGCTTGCCCTCACTGTGAGCTTTTCCCTCACCTTGGGACTTGCTCTGCTTTTCTTGTTTCCCCTCATCATGTGGCTGTCCTTGATCTTGGAGCTTTCCCTCGTGCTCTGGCTTCCCCTCCACTTCTGGCTTTTCTTTCCCATCTGACTTTCCTTCATCTTCTGTATCTACTTCTTCATCTTCTGGCTTTCCCTCTCTTTCCAGCTTTCCTTCATTTTCCTTGTAGAGCCTTTCCATGTTGAGATGTCCCCTCCCTTTCCTGTACTGGGGAGTGGGGAAGGAGGAGAGGAAGAGAAGACAAAGAAGACTGAGGACTGGCTCAGATAGTACTGGCATATGGCCCATGGTCAGGGTTCCCCTGAGCTGGCCTTCTGCCACACTTTCCCCCACTGTACACACGAGCGCCATTGCTCTAGTAAGCCCTGGTATCTTCTGTACCATCCTTCAGTCTGATGGGGTGTGTTCATATGTGGAGGTAAGCCCTCAGATTTTACCCAAGCTGTGTCCTCCACACTCACACACCACACCTCAGTGCTCCCACCCCACTTCACTGACCTGCAGGGATTCTGGACAGTTTCTTCCTTTCCGTGCCTAGCAGAGTGCTGGGGTCAGACATACTGACCTGCAGACAGACAAGGAACCGGGCCAGTGGCTCTGTGCGCTCAGTGGACTGGTGTCCCTTTCCTGAATCAGGGGATTCCACATCCAATGGTGCCCTCCCCTACCTGCCCTGCACCCAAGTAGACATAACTCTTTTCAGGCCTGGGCACCAGACCAGGAAGCTTTCCAAACGGTGCTTCTGTGTCCCCGTCCCCTGGAAATACCCCAGCTCACCCTCATTCCTTTTTTGTGGATGTCTATATTTCCTCACAGGTTCAGTGTGAGGGGTGGGATATTTCCAGAATATGCCTACGTTTCACGGTCGCACTGCAGTACGCGGCCCCTCCCATTTCGGGCTCGAAAATGAATGGAGGACTTAGAGGTGGGGCGTTGAGGAGGTGGCAGGGCCTGTGATGGGGTCTTCTTTCCTCACCTTCCCGTGCAAGTGCTATGTCCACCTCCTCCCCCATCTCCGCGACTCTTTAGCTTCCCCACCACACCGCTGTTCCCCATCCTCGCATCCAACTTCACCCCATCCATGGCCGCTGGCAAGACTCACCAGCACACTCACCTGTGGGCCAGGGCCAGGCCTGCGCCTCCTCAAGCTCATGGAAGCCCACTCGCCCCTCACCTGCTGCCAGAGCATCTCAGGGAGGTGGCACCCCAAGGCAAGGAGAGCTGACAGCGTTCGGATTTATCTGAGGGCGGGGCTGCTGCCCACGTGGGCACTCGGTGTGTCACGTGAGTGGCACATCACCTCAACTAGACCCCCCTCAGCCCAAATCCTGGGAGACCTGGCTGCTACAGACGGAGGTGGGGTGGGGTGGGGTGGGGGTGTAGAGAGAAGGCGGGTGATGGCAATGGAGGTATTGACTGAAGTTTTTCTCCATATCCTTAACAGCAGGATGACGCAGCTTTCTGCCCGCAGGTTCTTTACCTGATACATCTCAGGTCCTCGCCCAACATCCTTGTGAGTTACCCATTATCACCAGGTGTGACAGCTAATCACAGGGAGGGTACTCGACTTCACTAAGAATGCTCAGGAACTCAGTCCCACAGCCTCCTTTCAAGACCAGCCCTGCCTGAGGAGTCTGGTGGTGGTGCTTGCCTGAAAGTTGTGCTGCCACCTTAAGTAGGGTGTTCCTGGGCCTCCTCCATTCTCAGTTCACATGTTCTCTTCCTCTAAGTTATCTGTTTATTTTCCTCCAAGCATAGATGATTCCCAATTTAATTACATCTCCCTCCCCTGAAGTTCAGACCTATTTTTTGCTCTCCCACTAGCAATACAGGAATGTTTCCCCACACCCTTTCTGCCATAATGTATAACTTTTTAATTTCCACTAATATGATTGATGAGAAGTCTCTAAATTGCATTTTATTTTAATATCATTGTCTTTCCACATATTTCTATTGGGTGGTTGCTTTCTCCTCTCATTTTTAAAGTGTTCTTTATACATTAACTAAGGCTAACTGGCTTATTTCAGGTCCCTCTATACTGTCTCAAAGAGTAAGAGAGCCTTCTTTTTTACAGCTGCATAGTATTCCATTGTGTAAATGTACCACAGCTGTTTTATACACTCATCTACTGATGGGCACTTGAGCTATTTCTAGATCTTAGCTATACTCCTTCCTAGCTAATAAAAGAGTAACATGCAAATGTGACTATACCTTGGCTCCTGATTGGCTATGCTACCAGCCAATTGGAACAGGGGGTGGATCAGGGGGCAGAGCAGGGGGTGGATTAGGGGACGGATCAGGGGGTGGAGTGGGGTGGAACATGGGGTGGAGCAGAGAGTGGGGCAGGGCAGAGGGTGGGGCAGAGCACAGGCATGAACAGCACACAGGGGGAGAGGCCAGCAGGGGTGTGGCTGCAGTGCAGTGAAAGCAACCACCACCCTATAAGGGTGGCCCACAAGGTACTTAAGGGCCGGCCCTCCTTAAGCTTATGGTGCCTGAATCACATACAAATGAGCGCCCGGGGTCCCTGCATGCCCCCCAGCCCAGCACCCACGATGGGAGTGGGGGGCTGCTGCCAGTCTCTGGGGTGTGTGGAGACCCCGGTGGCCAACACGGGGTGGAGAAAATTCATGGTGCTCTTGGTTCCTGCAGGGTATCATGGGCGCCAGGAATTCTGGAAAATGCAGTTCTCTTGATAGTCTCACTGTAGGAGTGAGTTTCAAGTACTGAGGGGGGGGGGGATGTGGAAGCAGCAGGGTGGTGGGGGTAGGCTGGGGCAGGGGCTTTAGGCCTGGGGCTGGTGGGGGGCTCGGCGGGCGGGGCGCATGCGGGGTGCAAACCTGCTGGGAGGCTGGCACTCAATAGCCCCTGGATGAGAGACACAAACGCACAGGGGGCTGGTACCCAGCATCCACACGCTCTGCCACCCAGGTGCTGGAGCTGCAAAGGTCGAATCAGAGACATAAACCTGCATGGAGGCTAGCACCCAGCAGCCCCCAGATTGGAGATACAAACCAGAAGGGAGGCTGGCACCCAGCAGCTGCAAGCCCCGCCATGGGGGCGCTGGGGCTGTGAGGGGCTGGATCTGAGACACAAACCAGCAGGGAGGCCAGCACTCAGCAGCCCCAAGCCCTGCCACAGCAGACCTGGGGCTGGGGAGTGGGAGGGGGTGGACTGGAGATACAAAACCGCAGGCCTGGCAGCCAGCATCCCCAAGGCCCGATGTGTAGGTGCTGGAGCTGCTGGGGGGGGGGGGGGGGGGCGTGGCGGAGGGCAGCTGAGACACAAACCCACAAGAAACCTGTGGAAAGGGAGATAAACTATTATAACTTTATCTCCCTTTCCTCAAGATGAGAAAACTGTCCCTGGATTCTTTAGTCATGGGGCCCACACCTTTCTACATACACAGGGTATGTTATGACCACTCCCAGAATGCCGTCTCCAGGGAATAACCTACTGTGGCAAATCATCTGAGAGAGGAAACAAGCTTTTGTTGGGTTTATTCTGAAGGTCAGAGAACCTGCCACCCCCCAACATATGCTTTATTGTTATATTGATGATCTTGAGCTGCAGATTCTTGAAAAACTGCAAGTGTATGCAGAGGATTTCACTGAAGTCTCCTGATCTGTCTAAAATTGGACCCCCCTAAAGGAGCTTAAATGTCATAGGTCCCCTTGATGGGAGAAGTGTCATCACGCAGAGAAGACTGACTCCTGTCACAGGACATAACACCCAAGCTTTGTTACAAACTATTTCTCTCCACCCCGATTCATCTTTCCTCAAAATCATTTACTCTCCTCTAGGAGGCCTACATCTCCTGTTCCCTTTCCCTAGGAAGAAGGCATTTAAATCTGCATTCTAAGCCAGCTTGGGGAGTTATTCATTTTCCCCTGAGATCTCCCACATATCCATGAGGTACACATGTTAATGAACTTTTGTTTTTCTCTTGGCAATCTGTCTTTCATTACAAGGGCTTCCACTAAGAATTCAGAAAGGTTGAGGAAAACTGTTTTTCTTCCTCCATAATTCTATCTCGGGAAATCAAGTCTCCAGCTGAACAATGAGGCTGGCTCAAGTATCAAGCATTCCCAGCTGATGGGAGGGAAGCTTCTAGGGAGAAATCAATTATATTGGCATCAAAGTGGGATGGAGGGCACACGCATGGTTGATGGTGGGAGTTTAAAGTGGTTTGACATTTTTGGAGGATGACTTGGCAAATTTGATAGAAATGTTCAAGGTATATCCAATAGTCTTCTTCTAGGAATCACAGCTGCTGAGATAAAGCACAAGCACTTAAGCCCTGGTCAGAACCCAGGATGCTACTGCGGAGTCCCCTTCCATGATAGGAAAACTTGGGAACAACCTGCATTTTTAGGACAAGGTAGCATCTATGCTAATAAAAGGGTAATATGCTAATTAGACTGAACATCTTCCTGGTGACCTTCCAGATGTCCTTCTAGACATCCTTCCCGACAAAGCCATATTGGTGGGGCCAAGGCAGAGGAAGTTAGAGGCAATCAGGCAAGCAGGGGAGAGCAGTTAGGGGGACCAGGCCAGCAGAGGAGAGCAGTTAGGGCAAACAGGCTGTCAGGAGAGAGCAGTCAGGGGGATCAGGCTGGCAGGCAGGTTAGTGGTTAGGAGCCAGAGGCCTGAGTGGTCCCAGATTGGAGAGGGTGCAGGCTGGGGTGAGTGAATCCCCCGCCCCCCTCCCCATGCATGAATTTCGTGCACTGGGCCACTAGTTACTTAATATTCTCACCAGGACCTGTTCTTGTCTGTCTTTTGAAAAATCTATCTTAGTGAATTTGAAGTGTTATCTCATTGAGGTGTGATTTGTATTTATGTAATGGGTAATGATATCAAATATATTTTCGTGGGTATAGTATCTATTTGTATATCTTCTTTAGAGTAATATCTATTTGAAACATTTGTCCATTTTAGAATTAGGTTATTTGCTTTTTTATTGTTGACTCATAAGAGATCATTATATATTCTGGATATAAGCCCTTATCAGATATGTGATTTGCAAATTTTTCTCTCATTCTGTGGTGTTTTTTTTTAACTTCCTGGATGGTGTCCTTTGAAGCATAGTTTTCCATTTTGATTAAGTTCATCTGTTTTATCTTCATTGACTATACTTTGGTATCATTTCTGAGAAATAATTGCCTAACCCAGTGGTTGGCTTACTCATTAGTCAACAGAATGGCAAAATGCAGCTCAAGAGCCATATGTGGCTTGTGAGCGCTGTTTGCTAACCACTGGCCTAACCTATGGGAACCAATATTTACTCCTATGTTTTCTTCTAAGTTTTATTTATTTATTTATTTATTTATTTGTTTATTTTTAAACTAGAGCCCTGGTACATGAAATTCGTGTACTCCTAGGGGTCCCTCAGCCCAGCCTGTGCCCTCTCCCAGTCTGGGAACCCTTTAGGGATGTTCAATTGCCAACTTAGGCCTGCTCCCTGTGGGAGGAGGGGACTAAGCCAGCAGTCAGACATCCTTAGTGCTGCTACAGAGGCGGAAGTTCTACCACTGCTGCGCTTACCAGCTGTGAACCCAGCTCAGGGCTTCTGGCTGAGCAGCTCTCCCCCTGTGGGAGTGCACTGATCACCAGGGGCAGCTCCTGTACTGAGCATCTGCCCCCTGGTGATCAGTGTGCATCATAGCAACTGATTGTTCCACCATTTGGTCAATTTGCATATTAGCCTTTTATTATATAGGATGGGAGGGACTGACAAAAGTCAGAGGGGAGGGCCAGAAGTGGGGGGAGAGCTGGGCGGAGGAGGGTAAAGGGGAGGAAATGGGAGACACCAATAATAGTGTCAACAATAGAATAAAAATAATGATATACCCTTACATTACACACCTATTAAGGGAAAAAAGATACATTATGAACTATGTATTTACTACTTTGATAAAAAATTTAAAAAGAATGAATTTTGTCCAGAAAGGAGTGTTAAAATGTTTGTTTGTTTCCTTGTTTTTATGGTAAAGCTAAAGAAGCTTCAGAGCCCCTGTGAGGGCTGGATTTGTTCTAGGGGAGAGAGCAAGCAAGCTATCATCAGCAGAATTTTGGATAACCTGCCTGAAATGATTTAAAAGAGAAAGGGACAGCCCTAACTGGTTTGGCTCAGTGGATAGAGTGTCGGCCTGCAGACTGGAGGGTCCTGGATTCGGTTCAAGCCAAGGGCATGTACCTTGGTTGTGGGCACATCCCCAGTGGGGGGTGTGCATGAGGCAGCTGATCAATGTTTCTCTCTTATTGATGTTTCTAACTCTCTATTCTTCTCCCTTCCCTCTCTGTTAAAAAATCAATAAAATATATTTAAAATTTTTAAAAAAAATAAAAGAGAAAGGGACAGATTCCCCAAGTCTATAGTTATTTGTAATTTATTTTCTTTTTAAAAATTTAATAAATATTTATTGTTCACATTATTACAATGTTGCTCTTCCCCCCCTCTATAACTCCCCTCCCCCTGGTACCCATCCCGTCCTCTGCCCTTACCCCCCCCCCCCACTGTCTTCATCCATAGGTGTATGCTTTTTGTCCAGTCTCTTCCCACACCCCTCAGACCCCTTTCCCCTGAGAATTGTTAGTCCACTCCTTTTCTATGCCCCAAATTTTATTATATTCAACAGTTTATTCTGTTAATCAGATTTTTAATTCACTTGATTTTTAGATTCATTTGTTGATAGACATGTATTTGTTGTTCATAATTTTTATCTTTACCTCCTCCTCCTCCCCCTCCTCCTCCTCCTCCTCCTCCTCCTCCTCCTCCTCCTCCTCCTCCTCCTCCTCCTCCTCCTTCTTCTTCTTCTTCTTCTTCTTCTTCTTCTTCTTCTTCTTCTTCTTCTTCTTCTTCTTCTTCTTGAATACCTTTCAGCACTTCATATAATACTGGTTTGGTGTTGATGAACTCCTTTAGCTTTTTCTTATCTGTGAAGCACTTTATCTGAAATTAAAGTCTGAATGATAGCTTCGCTGGGTAATCTTGGTTGTAGGTTCTTGTTATTCATCTCTTTGAATATTTCTTGCCATTCCCATCTGGCCTGCATAGTTTCTGTTGAGAAATCCGCTGACAGTCGTAGGGGTGCACCCTTGTAGGTAACTAACTGTTTTTCTCTTGCTGCTTTTAATATTCTCGCTTTGTCTTTTGCTCTTGGCATTTTAATTATAATGTGTCTTGGTGTGGTTCTCTTTGGATTCCTCTTGTTTGGGGTTCAGTGTGCTTCCTGGACATTTAAGTCTATTTCTTTCACCAGGTGGGGGAAGTTTTCGGTCACTATTTCTTCAAATACGTTTTCAGTATCTTGCTCTCTCTCTTTTTTCTGGCATCCCCATAATTCGGATATTGGTATGCTTGAGGTTGTCCCAGAGGCTCTTTACACTATCTTCAATTTTTTTTGTATTCCTTTTGCTTCTTGCTTTTCCAGTTGAGTGATTTTTGCTTCTTTGTATTTCAAATCTTTGACTTGATTCTTGCAGTCCTCTAGTCTGCTTTTAGGTCCCAGTATAATATTTTTTTATTTCAGTCAGTGTATGCTTAATTTCTAGTTGGTCCTTCTTCATATCCTCCAGAGTATCACTCATATCCTTGAGGGTCTCGTTCATATCCTCGAGGGTCTCGCTCATATCCTCAAGGATCTCATTAAACTTATCAGCCTTTTCTAGGAGCCTCTTGAAAAACCTTATAACCATGGTTTTGAATTCTATGTCCAGTCGTTTTTTTTTTCCTCCATTTCTTTCACATGTGATCTGTTACCTTGTCTTCGCATTTTGGCTGCTTCCCTGAGTTGATCAAGTATATTTGTGTGGTAGGTGTCCTTTAGGGGATAGTGGCTCAGCCTCCCCAGTTACCTAAGGTGGATACTCTTGGTGCACCCCTTTATGGGTTGCACAGTCTTGTTGTAGTTAAACCTAGATTGTTGTTGGTATCGCTGGGAGGGGCTGACCTCCAGGCCAATTGGCTGTGAGGATCAGCTGTGTTTACACTGGTAGAGTGTCTGTGCTCAGCTTGGATGGAGCAGAGTCTCCGGGCTGAGCAGTCAACCTTGGTTTCCTGTCATCCCCACCCTAAGCGGATCCCAGGTCTCTGTGCCCAGTGGCAACGGCTGCATGCACCTCTGAGAGAAAGCTGCCCAGAGCTCTGCCCACTGTTGGACAGTCCATTTTCTCCCCAAATGAGTCTGGACACCCAAAGACTCACCCAGAATGGGAAAACAAAGCAGTCCAGCAGTTTGTTTGTGTGTTTGTTTCCTCCCAAACAATAGAGCCAGCCACAAGCCCTCTCTGATAGCTTGTGCACTGCTGCAGCTCCGGAGTTTCGGTGTGCTTCCTCCTTACTGTCCAGTTTCACCCCATATGAGTCTGGGTTCCCAGAGACTCACCTGGAACCAGGGCTCAGGGCAGTGGGACATCTTTGTCTCCCTCCCAGTTCTAGAAAACCAGCTGGGTTTGCAGCCACCTGCCCTTTCCACTCACACGCAGCTCCAAACCTCTGACTGCGCGTATCTGCAACTCTGTCCTCCTCAGCTCCTCTGAGTCACAGTGTCCTTTTATCTTTCCTTCTATTTGTGGAATGTCCACTCAGTCAGCCCTCTGGTGGTTCTGAATGATGTCCGTTTTGTTTTTTAGTTGTAGTTTTGAAATTGTTGTACGGGGCAGCAGTATAGGTGTTTACCTATGCCACCATCTTGGTTGCCAATCCTGTAATTTATTTTCTTATTCTAAATAAAGTCATTTTTAAACCTTATTAAAAAATGCCCCCCCCCAAAAAAAAAATTAGTCCTTCAGTTTCAGTAACTTTAGGCCTAACAAAACCTGTGTTAGTCACTGAGGATTGGGGTCCCCAAAGGAGTTCGGATTCATTCATTATATTTATTTGCTCCTTTTAATTCTTGTTCTAAAGGGAGAGTGAGGACAGTTTTTTACTCAGTAATTTTTATAATAAGAATTGTATTGTAACCTGTTCCTTCTTTGGTTGTTTATGAGTTTACCTTACTGGGAACTCACAGAGACTTAAAGCCCTTTGAAGATAGGGACAGAGCTGTAATGTGTTTCTATAATACAGGTACAAAGTTAATACAACTTTTATAAATATTTGTTGAATAAACAGATAAATTTCAGTGCCATGTGGCAATACTTTTCCTTCTGCTCCATCTCTTTATTGAGACTTTCGTGCAAAGCATAAGGCTGAGGGGATTAGAAGGCAGAGCAGAGCAAAGTTGTTTTTTTCCAAATCCTAGATCCCATACTTTGAGTTTACATAGTAGATGCATTTCTGAATGACATTTTGAATTGGGTATATTAGATTTTGTTAATATCAACTCCCTTTACTCATAGAGATTATTTTTAATGATATTTAAACATCTCATACTATGAGGTGCAAAATATTTGCTTATTTCAAGAATATTTGTGCATTCTTTCTGTAGTAAAGTGAATTATCAAGATGGTAAGTCTATTTGAGAGGATCAGCTTAAAATGGGGCACACCAGTACTAAATTTGGCTCTAACAATGACTAATTTGCACACCATGTATGGAGTTAGATGGCTGTTGGACATAACTATTTCTTTTGGTCACTTTGCTCCAATAGCATCTGCTTCAACCAGAGGCAGTACCTCCATGACCTCTTTGTCATGGTGTCTGCTTCCTAAGGCCTGGGCAGTCAGTTGGGTGTTGACCTTCCCAAGATGGCAGAAACCCAAAGAAAGGCATGTCAGGGGCAGGGTCCCATCGGCAGAGGCAGGGCAGGGAGGCACACGGGGAGGGCTTAAACATCTATAGGACTGGTTTTTGGTAGGAGTGTGTGGCTTTTAGCAGGGCAATCTGTGATTCTAATTGCTCTTGCACTGACAGCTTCCCTTCTCCTCTCCTCTCCTCCCATGCTGGTGGGCTGATGGCTGAGAGGAATGGCAGCCACTGGTGAGGCTGGATCCAGGCTCGTGAGGGTGGGGAGCCTGAGGCACAGGTCCCCTCTGGGGTGCTGGGTCAGCCTGCATGAGGCACCGCCCACAGTTTGAAGGCTGGCCATGACTCTGATCATGGCAGGGGAACCCTCATGGTGATCATTCATTTGGTCATTTCAGTCATGACACCTCTTGGCCTTTTATTATGACTAGAGGCCCAGTGCATGAAAATTCATGCCTATTCTGCCCCCTCTCACAGTCCAGGAGCCCTCAGGGGCAGGAGGTGACCTGGCGATCAGGAGAAGGTGACACGCATCACACCTCTGCTGCTGCCACTGCTGGTAGTGCAAGCCTTGGCTGGCCTTGGGCGACTGAACAGCCACCATCTGAGGCTTGCCTGTGCCTTGGGCCAGCCCTGGGCAGCTGGGGGGCTGAGGGGACTGGGCAGATGTGCCCACCCCAGAGGCAGATGTGCAGAGCAGCTGGGCCCACCTGGGGGCAGGACCAGCCTTGCCACACACCTGCCACCCCAGCAGGGCAGAGGGGACTGGACGCTGCCATCTTGTGGCTGTGGGTGCCACCATTTTTGAGGGCATGGCAGTCAATTAGCATATTCTCTCCTTATTGGCTGTGGGTGCCACCATCTTTAAGTGCAGGGCTGTCAATTAGCACATTCCCTCCTTATTGGCTGTGGGCATTGCCATCTTTGCAATGGTGTGAGGGTCAATTAGCATATTCCCTCTTTATTAGATAGGATACATTTTTATTGATTTCAGAAAAGGGAAAGAGAAATGGAAACATCAATGATGATAGAGAATCATTGATTGGCTGCTTCTTGCATGACCCCACTGGAGATTGACCCCACAACTAAGGCATGTGCCCTTGACCAGACCTGAACCTGGGACCTTTCAGTCCACGGGCTGACTGTCCATCCACTGAGTCAAACTAGATAGGGCTACTTCTAAGAGTTTTACAGGCTTGGTGCTTACACTCAGAACTATGATTCACTTTGAAGTTGTTGTTTTTTAAATTAGTTTTAGAGAGGAAGGAAGAGAGAATCATTGATTGGCTGCCTCCTGCACACACCATATCAGGGATCAAGCCCACAAACTAGGCATGTGTTCTAACTAGAAATCAAACTGGTGACCTCTTGGTGCATGGGATGACACTTAACCGAGTCACACCGGCCAGGGATCACTTTGAGTTTTTTTTATCATGCAAAGTAAGGGTCCAAATTCACTCTTTTGCATGTAGATATCCAATTGACCTGGCACCATTTCTTTAAAAATGATTCTTTCCCCCATTGAATTGTCTTGGTATATTTGCCAAAAATGCATTGAACTGCCATGGCCAGGTAGGGGTGGCTAAGTTGGATGGAGGGTCAGCAATACACCAAAAAGGTTGCAGGTTAGATTCCTGGTCAGGCAGGGCACATACTTAGGTTGCAGATTCCATCCCTGCTCAGGGCACATGCAGGAGGCAAGTGATCAATGTTTCTCTCTCACATTAATGTTCCTCTCTCTCTTTCCCTTCTCTCTTTAAAATCAATAAACATATTCTCAGATGAAGATGAAAAAAATAATACATGCATTGACCATAAATATGAAGGCTTAGTTCTAAACTCTCAATTATGTTTTTTTAAATATGTTTTATAGATTTTTTACAGAGAGGAAGGCAGAAGGATGGAGAGTTAGAAACATTGATAGGAAAGAAACATTGATCAGCTGCCTCTTGCACACCCCCTACTGGGGATGTGCCCGCAGCCACGGTACATGCCCTTGACTGGAATCCAACCTGGGACCCTTCAGTCCACAGGCCGACGCTTTATCCACTGAGCCTAACCGGTTAGGGCTCTCAATTATGTTTTGATCTATATATCTATCCTTATACTAATGCAAGCACCACACTGTCTTGATTACTGTATCTTTGTATTGAATTTGAAAATTGAGAACTGTGAGGCCTGCTTTTACTTCTTTTTCAAGACCATTTTAGAGATTATGGGTTACTTTAGATGTCTATGAATTTTGGTATCAGCTTGTCAAGTTCTGAAAAAAATATCAGCTGGAGTTTTGATACAGATTGCAATGAATGAGGTCAATTTAGAAAGTATTGACAATTTAACAATATTAAGTCTTACAATTCATGAAGCGGCATATGTTTACATTTATTTATGTCTCCTTTAATTTCTTTAAATAATGTTTCTTTTTACAGCATTCAAACTTTGCACTTCTTTGGTTAAATTTATTCTTAAATGTTTTATTATTTTTGATGCTTTGAAAAGAATAATTTTCTTAATTTTCAGTTTCAGATAGTTCATTGTTAGTGTACAGAAATATAACTCATTTTATATATTGATATTGTATTCTGCTACCTTTCTAAATACACTTATTAGTTCTAAAAGATTTTTTCAGTGTGGATACCTTAGGAATACTATCTACAAGATCATGACTATAAACAGAGATAAAATTACTTCTTCCTTCCAATCTAGATGACTTTTATTTCTTTTTCTTGCTTAATTGCCCTAGACCCGTGGTTGGCAAACTGCGGTTCAAGAGCCACATGCGGCTCTTTGGCCCCTTGAGTGTGGCTCCTCCACAAAATACCACGGCCTGGGCAAGTCTATTTTGAAGAAGTGGCATTAGAAGAAGTTTAAGTTTAAAATTGTTGGCTCTCAAAATAAATTTCAATCGTTGTACTGTTGATATTTGGCTCTGTTGACTAATGAGTTTGCTGATGACTGCCCTAGACCTATAGTTCAATACTAAATAAAAGTATGGGGATTAGACATTCTCATCTTGTTTCTGATTTTAAGGGAAAAACATGAGATCCTGAACCGTGAAGTATGATGTAAGCTTTAGTTACATTTGGGTCTACCCTTACCAGGTTGAGGAAGTTCCCATTTTGTCAAATACTTTTTCTGTATCTAGTGATATGATCATGAGTTTTCCCTTTATTGTGTTAACTAGAGGTTCAGTGAACCCGAAATTCATGCATGGGACAGAGGAGGGGTGTCCCTCAGCCCAGCCCCTCCAATCTGGGACCCCTCTCACAATCCAGGACTGCTGGCTCCCAACTGCTAGCCTGCCTGCCTTCCTGATTGCCCCTAACTGCTTCTGCCTGTCAGCCTGATTGATGTCTAACTGCTCCCTTGTCAGCCTGATTGCCCCTAGCTGCCCTCCCCTGCAGGCCTGGTCACCCCTAACTGCCCTCCCCTACAGGCATGGTCACCCCTAACTGCCCTCCCCTCAAGGCCTGGTTCCCCTCAACTGCTCTCCCCTGCAGACCTACCCCCCTCCAACTGCCTTTCCCTGTAGGCCCGGTTGCCCCAAACTTTCCTTCTCTGCCAGCCTGGTCACCCCTAACTGCCCTCCCCTGCAGACTTAATTGCCCCCAACTGCCCTCCCTTGCAGGCCTGGTCCCTCTCAACTGTCCTCCCCTGCTGGCCATCTTGTGTCCACATGGGGAAAGGATCTTTGACCACATGGGGGCAGCCATATTATGTGTTGGAGTAATGGTCAATCTGCATATTACTCTTTTTTTTATTAGATACGATAGAGGCCTGGTGCATGCATGGGGGCTGGCTGGTTTGCCCTGAAGGGTATCTCGGATCAGGGTGGGGGTTCCCTTGGGGTGTGGGGTGGCATGGGCGAGAGGCCTGTGGTGGTTTTCAGGCTGGCCATGTGCCCCCCCACCATGATCCAAGCAGATGCCCTGGTATCTGGGATTTATTTATCTTTATAATTGAAACTTTATAGCCTTGAGTGGAGGTCAGGGAAGGCCAGGGTGGGTGGAAAGCTTGGCTTCCTCCATCACTAGGGGCAACCCAAGCCTCTGGCTGGCTCTAGTTCCATGCTGCCATTTTTGTTGGGATTTGTTTATCATCTATATTTGAAACTTTGTAATCTTGAGCAGATGCCAGGGCAGGCCAGGATGAGCGGAAAGCATGGCTTTCTCCATCGCCAAGGGCAACCCAAGTCTCCTGCTCTCTCCAGCTCTGTGGCCACTGCCATATTTGTTGGATTAATTTGCATACTCACTCCTGATTGGCAGGTGGGTGGTGCTTATGGCCATAGTGGAGGTACGGTTAATTTGCATGTTTCTCTTTTATTAGATAGGATGTGGCATTTTATGTTGATTGACTGATTTTTGGATGTCAAACCAGACTTACATTCCTGGAGTGAATTCCATTTGATAATGGTATCCTTTATATATACTGTTGGATTATTTTTGTAGTATTCTGTAGAGGAATTTTGTGTTTATATCCATAAGGAATATTGTTCTGTAGTTTGTTTTGTAATATTTTTTTGTTTTTATATCAGGGTAATGCTCACATCAAAGAATATATTGAGATGTGTTCTCTCTTCTATTTTTGGAAGAATATTAAAGGTTTTTTATCTTTATTGTTCAGTTTATTAATTACATTGTTCCCTTTTTTTCCCCTATAGCTCCCCTCCACCCGGTACCCATCCCACCCCCCACCCTCACTCCCCCCTGATTGTCCTCTCCCATAGATGCATGATTTTTGTCCAGTCTCTTGCTGCACTTCCCACACCCCTTTTCTCCCCAAGAATTGTCAGTCCATTCCCTCTCTATGTCCATGATTCTGTTACATTTGCCAGTTTATCCTGCTCATCAGATTATTAATTCACTTGATTTTTAGATTCATTTTGTTGATAGATGTGTATTTGTTGTTCATAATTTATACTTTTCTCTTTTTATTCTTCCTCCTCTTAAAGAAGATCTTTCAGCATTTCATATAATATTGGTTTGGTGGTGATGAACTCCTTTAGCTTTTTCTTATCTGTGAAGCACTTTATCTGACCCTCAATTCTGAATGATAGCTTTGCTGGATAGAGTAATCTTGGTTGTAGATTCTTGCTATTCATCACTTTGAATATTTCTTGCCATTCCCGTCTGGCCTGCATCATTTCTGTTGAGAAATACACTGACATTCGTATGGGTGCTCCCTTATAGATAACTGTTTTTCTCTGCTTTTAATATTCTCTCTTTGTCTTTTGCTCTTGGCATTTTAATTATGATGTGCCTTGGTGTGGTCCTCTTAGGGTTCCTATATATTGAGGTTCAGTGCACTTCTTGGACTCCTAAGTCAATTTCTTTCACCAGGTGTAGGAAGTTTTCGGTCACTGTTTCTTCAAATAGGTTTTCATTGTCTTGCTCTCTCTCTTTTTCTGGCACCCCTATAATTCGGATGTTGGTATGCTTGAGGTTGTCCCAGAGGCCCCTTACACTATCTTCAATTTTTTTTATTCTTTTGGTTTCTTGCTTTTTCAGCTGAGTGGATTTTACCTCTTTGTATTTCAAATCTTTAACTTGGTTCTTGGGGTGCTCTAGAGTACTTTTAGGTCTTTGTATAATATTTTTTATTTCAGTTAGCATATGCTTAATTTCTGGTTGGTCCTTTTTCCTTGAGGGTATCATTCGTATCCTCGTAGGTCTCATTCATATCCTCATAGGTCTCATTCATTTCCTTGTACGTCTTGTTCATTTCCTTGTACGTCTTGTTCATTTCCTCACAGGTCTTGTTCAATTACTTATAGGTCTTGTTTATTTCCTTATAGGTCTCGGCCTTTTCTAGGAGCCTCTTGAAAAGTCTATAACCGTGGTTTTGAATTCCATGTCCAGTCATTTTTTTTCCTTCATTTCTTTCACATCTGATTTCTTTCCATGTCTCTGCATGGTAGTTGCTTCCCTGAGTTGGTCAATTAACTTTGTGTAGTAGATGTCCTACAAGGGACAGTGGCTCAGCCTCCCCAGTTACCTGAGGTGGATATAGGTTGCACAGTCTTGTTGAAGTTGAGCTCAGGTTAATTGTTTTTAGCACTTGGTGGGGTTGACCTCCAGGCCAATTGTCTGTGAAGTTCAGCTGTGCTCAGGTTGGATGGGTGAAGTCTCCGGGCCAAGCAGACAGTATCAGCTCCGCCCTATGCAGCCCCAGGGTGTCTGAGAGAGAGCCGCTGCTGAGCTTCACTGGTTGCCAGAGAATTCAGCCTGTCCCCAAATGAGTCTGCACACCCAACGTCTCACCCAGGGTCGCAAAACAATGCAATCTGTTTCCCGAATGAGAGAGCAAGTCACTAGTGCTCTCTGCGCGGTCACCCAGCTGTGCTGTTCCCAAGCTCATGTGCACTCCGCCCAAGCTCGCCTTCTCCACAACCCGCAGACCCCTGCAGCACCCAAGCTTCGGCTTGCCCTCCCACTGTCCAGTTTTTACCCCATATTATAGTGGGTTCCCTGGACTTTGCCCAGAGCTGGAGAATTAGTCCAGTGGGATGTCTTTGTCTCCCCCGTTCAAGAAAACTGGCTGGGTTTTCAGCTGCCCGCCCTATACACTGGCGTGCACGCTCCTCCAAACTTCTGACTCCGCGCGTATCTTCAATGCTGTCCGCCGCTGCTCCTCCAAGTCACAGTATCTTATCTTCACTTTTATTTGTGGAATTTTCACTCAGTCAGCTTTCCAGTGATTCTGGATGGTGTTTGTTCTTTCATTAAGTTGTAGTTTTGAAATTGCTGTGTATGGCAGCAAGATAGGTGTTTACCTATGCCGCCATTTTGGTTCTCACAATATTAAAGGTTTTAAAAACATATATTAAAAATTATTTCAGAGAGAAAGGGAAGAGAGATAAAACATCAATGATGAGAGAGAATCATCATTTGTTTGCCTCCTGCATGCTACACACTGGGGACTGAGCCCACAACCCAGGCATAAGCCCTGACTGGGAATTGAACCATGACTTCCTCATTTATAGGTTATGCTGAACTACTGAGCCATGCCAGTTGGGCTGTTCGTTATTACTTTTTCTTTAAAATTTGGTATAACGAACCAGTGAAGTTGTCTGGGCCTGGGTTTTTCTTTTTGAGGTTTTTGGATTACTAATTCAATCTCTTTATAGAGGTCTATTCCAATTTTCAATTTCTTCTTTAATCAGTTTCAGTACAGTATATATTTTTATTGATTTAAGAGAAGAAGGGAGAGGGAGAGACAGTAACATCAATGATGAGAGAGAATCATTGATCGGCTGCCTCCTGAATGTCCCCGATTGGGGATCAAGCTCACAACCTGAGCATGTGACCTAACCAGGAATCGAACCATGACCTCTTGGTTCGTAGATCAACAGTCAACCATTGAGCTATGCCAGCCCGGGCAAATATATCTTTTTAGAAAATGCCCATTTCTTCTAGGTTTCCTCATTTGTTAACATGTAGTTATTCATATTATTCCTTTATAGTACTCTTTATTTCTTTAATGTCAGTAGTGATGTCCCCATTTTGTTCCTGATTTTAGTAATGAGTATTCTTGCTTTGTCTTAGTGAGTGTAGCTAACATTTGTCCATTTTGTTTTCCTATACTCTATTATGTTTATTTATATTCTAATCTTATTTCCTTCCTTCTGTTTGCTTTAGTTTAGTTTGTTCTACTTTCCCCAATAATTATGTCAAGCCATAAATTAAATCTCAAAATATTTTAAAGGATTATATAATACAAAATGTTTTACAATCAAAAGAGCATGCAATTAGAAATCAGTATCATGAGGATATCTGGGGATTTTCACAAATATGTGAGAAATAAAAAAATACACTCCTTAAAAACTATTGGGTTTAAAAAGAGAACAAAGGTAATTTACACATTAATTTGAGATGAAAGAAATGAAAACACTACATACCAAAACTTATGAGATGCAATTAAAGCAGAGCTTAGAGGGAAAAAATATAGCTGTAAATAACTATATTTTTAAAAAGGGAAAAGATGTCAATAACCTAATCTTCCACATCATGAAACTATGAAAAGAATACAAATTTAACACAAAGCAAGTAGGAGGATACTGAAATTAGGAAATTAATGAGATAGAGAACATGAAAACAATAGAGAAAAAAACCAATGAAACCAAATTTTGGTTTTTGAAAATAACAAATAATTAACTACATTGAGCAAGAAAAAGAGAAAAAAGTGAGAGAATTCACATTACTAAAATCATGAATGAAATAAGGATTGTAAGACAATACTATAAATAAGTGATTTTCAACTGGTGTGCAGCAAGACTTTTTAAAACATGCAATTCCTGACTAGTTAGGGGCATTGACCTCTATTCCCTTAGATTGTCAAATTTTAAAAATGACAACAGACAACACAATATCTGTCTTTTGCGAATGAATAAAAATCATACCTATTTTTGTCATATTGGCAAAAATATATATTTTTTGGTGTGATGCAGAATTTTAATTAGTTTATGTGTGTCATGAGATGAAAAAGGTTGCAATTTGCTGTTATAAATAATTGTATGATAATTAGATAACCTAGAAGAAATAAACATTCCTAGAAAGAAACAAACTACCAAAAATGAGTCAGAAGAAATATAAAGCCTAAAAAGACCTATAACAAGTAAATAGATGAAATTGGTTATTTTAAAAAAAACAACTTTCTGCCCAACTGGTGTGACTCAGTTGTTGAGCATTGACCTATGAACCAGGAGGTCAGAGTTCGATTCCTGGTCAGGACACATACCTGGGTTATGGCCTTAATCCCAAGTGTGAGCTGTGCAGGAGGCATCCGATCAGTGATTCTCTCTCATCATTGATGTTTCTATCACCCTCTCCCTTAAATCAATACAAATCTTTTTATAAACTTTCTGCAGGAAAAAAAAAAAACTTATAACCAGGTAGGCTTTTGGTTCAGACAGCTGCACTGGTGAATTATACTGTGATATCCTATATAAAAGGATAATATGCCAATTGAGTCTAATGGCAGAACAACTGGTTGCTATGATGCACACTGATCACCAGGGAGCAGATACTCCATGCAGGACCTGCTCCCTAGTGCTCAGTGCACTTCCACAGGGGGTGCACTGCTCAGCCAGAAGCTGGCTCATGGCTGGCCAGTGCAGCAGCAGTGGTTGGAGCCTCTCCAGTCTCTGTAGCAGCGCTAAGGATTTCTGACTTACAGGGAGCAGGCCTAAGCCAGCAGATGGACATCCCCCAAGGGCTCCCAGGTTGTCAGAGGGCTGTCTGACTGCCAGCTTAGGCCCAATCCCTCAGGGAGCCGGCCTAAGCCGTCAGTCAGATATCCCCTGAGGGATCCCAGACTGCGAGAAGGCACAGGCTGGGATGAGGGACACCCCCTCCCCCGAGTGCATGAATTTTCATGCACTGGGCCTCTAGTTGTTTTTTATAATAATAAATATATATTTGGTATTAATCCTGTTCCTGGCACAGAACTCCTAACCCCCTTGGAATTTCCTAAGTGATAAGAATGATAAAGGTATTGTCTTGTTATACATAACTAGCCCTTTTCAACATCAGAGTTTATATTAATGAGGTGACCTTGCAAAGCTCCAAGTAACCTAAGGATGGAGATTGGTTGCCAGGGGAAAAAACATAATTAGAGAGGTGGATCTTTCAGTTCCTCCCTACTTCCCTCCTGCCACCCCACCTGAGGGGAGAGGAGAGTGGCTGTAGGTTGACCTAATCATCAATGGCCAATTATTTAATTAATCATGCCTACATAATGAAGCCTTCATAAAAAATCTCTGAACTGTGAGGTTGGTAAACACATGAAGGTGCTAGAAGATTCACTCTTCCAGAGAAGGCATGGAAGCTCCATGCCCCTTCCCACATACCTTGTCCTATTGCGACTATTCCATTTGGCTGTCCCTGAGTTATATCCTTTTATAATAAACTGATAATCTGGTAGATTAAATGGTTTCTTGAGTTCTGTGAGCTGCTTTAGCAAATTAACAAAACCTGAGGAGGGGGTCATGGGAACCTCCAATCAGAAGCACAGGTAACCTGGACTTGCAATTGGCATCTGAAATGCAGGTGGAAGCGGTGTTGTAGGACCAAACACTATTTGTGGGATCTGATGCTATCTCCTGGGAGGTAGTCAGAACTGAGTTAAAATAGGACACCTAGCTGGTACCACAGAATTGCTTGATGTGAGGAAAACCCGCACACATGGTGTCAGCAGTGAAGTACTGTGGTAGTAGAGTATTGAGAGCAGAGGAGACACACAGGAGTGTGTTTTTCTTCCCACCTACCAATATTTAAAGAAGAATAAATACCAACACTTTACAAATTTCCCAAGTATTATTAAAAAACTACAGGCCTGGTGCATGAAATTCATGTACAGGTGAGGTCCCGAAATCAGGCCAGCAATCAGGGTTGATTGGGGCCAGGCCCATTAGGGCCGGGCCAGAGAGAATGTGACAGTTGCTGGGCTGGACATGGAAGGAACATACACTAGACGCCGACACTGCCATCATTGGCGCCCCACCACTGCATGGTTCCCTGCCTCTCCCCCTCCCCCATTCCTTTGCCACCACCATGGTGGGCGGGTGGTGGGCCAATTGGGGCCTGCTGGCCAGGGGGAGGAACAGGGCATGGGAGGTTGGCCACTGGCCCCAAGGAGGGAACCAGCCCTTGGCCCCCTGGTAAAAGGGCCATGTCTGCTGCCACCAATCCCTGGTTCCCTGTCCCAGCCCTGTGGCCAGGTGGAGGAACTGTGGGAAGTTGGCTGGCTAGGGGAGGTTGGCTGTGGGATGCACTGACTACCAGGGGGCAGCTCCTGCATTGAGTGTCTGCCTCCTGGTGGTCAGTGCACATCATAGCGACCAGTTGTTCCAGTTGCTTAGACTTTTATATATATACTAGTGGCCTGGTGCGTGAAATTCATACACATTAAAAGGGAATTAATTAGAGGAAATATTTTAATATTGCTATTTTGTTTCCATCTCTCCGTGCCAGTCTCTTCCAGTCTCTGACTCTATTTTTCTCAGCAGTTCTTCAGGCCTCCCTGCCTCCCTCTCTCCCTTTCTTGGCTGGGAGGGGGCAGGGCCAGTGGGGGCAGCTCCACCCTCTGCCCACCCTGGGGCCTCATTCTGAAAGAGAGCTGGGAGGGAGGGAAAGAAAGGGAGAAAAGGCTGTGAGCTGGTGGGCACTGTGTGTGTCCGTGCGTGTGTGTGGTTGTGAGTGAGTGTGAGTGCAAGCCCTGTCTCCCCAGCCCTGACCCCGCTGCCACAAGTCCCCACACACCAGAACCCGCTGCGCACACAACCTAGGCATTAGGTCAAGCCTTCGGTCATTGTAGATGTTACAGACCCTGGCTCTTTATATATAGAGATGAATATAGATAAACTGAAGTATATTAGATTTTCAAAGAGTTTAAAAATTTTTTCATTGTTCACAGGTAAAAAAATTTTCATTGTTGAAAGCATTAAATATGTCCCCTTTTTTACCCACTGACCCCTTCTAGCCCATCCTCGCCCCCTACCACAGGTCTTCACCACACTATTATCTGTGCCCATGGGTTATGCATATATGCATACAAGTTCTTTGATTAGTCTCTTTCCACCCACCGACCCAACCCTGCCCCTCTGGGATTTGACAGACAAGCTTGTTCCATGGTTCTGTCTGGATCTATTTTATTCATCAGTTTATTTTGTTCATTAGATTACACATATGAGATCATGTGATACTTGTATTTCTCTGACTGGCTTATTTTGCTAGCATAATACTCTCCAGGTCCCTCTATGCTATCTGAAAGGGAAACAGATCCTTCTTTTTTAATGCTGCATAGTATTCCATGGTATAAATGTACCATAGCTTTTTTATCCACTCATCTATTGACAGACATTCATGCTATTTCCAGATCTTTGCTATTGTAAATTGTGATCTATATTTGAGAATGATCCATGTGCACTTGAAAAGAATGTGTATTCTGCAACTTTGGGGTGAAATGTTCTGTAAATGTCAATTAAATCCATCTTATCCATCCAGTGTATTATTTAGCCATTGTTTCTTTATTGATTTTTTTGTCTGGAATACCTACCCAGTGAGGAAGATCTACCCAGTGAAGTCAGTGGGGTGTTAAAAGTCCTCTACAATGACTGTATTATTGTCAATCTCTTCCTTAAAGTCCTCCATAAGTTTTTGTAGGTGCTCCTATATTGGGTTCACATGTTTACCAGGATTATATCGTCTGTTGGATCAATCCCCTTAGTATTATGTAGTGACCATTACTGTCTCTTGTGATGGCCTTCATTTTGAAGTCTATTTTGTCAGATATGAGTATTGCTACCCCAGCTTTTTTGTTTGCTTCCAATTGCATGGAAAATTTTTCCCCATCCCTTCACTTTCATCCTGTGTATCGTTTCTTCTCAGGTGGGTCTCTTGTAGAAAGCATATATTTGGGTCATGTTTTCTTACCTATTCACATACCCCAGGTCTTTTCTTAAAAAAAGTTTTAGCCCTAGCTATGCTAAAAAATTAATAAAAATATATTAAAATAAATAAAAATATTTATTGATTTCAGAGAAGAAGGGAGAGGGAGAGATAGAAACATCCATGGTGAGAGAAAAATATTAATGGGCTGCCAACTGCACATGTCACACTGGAAGTTGAGCCAGTAACCTGAGCACATGCCCTCATTGGGAATCAAACTGTGGCCTCCCAGTTCATAGGTCAATACTCCACTACTGAGCCACACCAGCCAGGGAACCCTATGTATTTGATTGGAGCATTTAATCCATTTGTATTTAAGATTATTGGTACATACTATTTATTGCCATTTTAATTCTCTATTCCCCTCTCTCTCTCTATTATTATTATTATTATTATTATTATTATTATTATTACAACAGTCCCTTTGGCATTTCTTGCAATGCTGGTTTGGTGGTGATAAACTTCTTTAGCCTTTTTATTTTTATTTTTTGTCTAGGAGGCTCTTCACTATCTATTTTGAATGATAGCCTTGCTGGATATAGTAGTCATGGTTTCATTCATTACCTTAAATATTTCATGCCATCCCCTTCTGGCCTGTAGAGTTTCTGATGAAAAATTGCTGACAGCCTTATTGGAGCTCCTCTGTAGTTAACAAATTCCTTTTCTCTTGCTGCCTTTAATAGTCTCTCTTTGTCTTTAACTTTTGGCATTATAATTATGCTGTGTCTGGGTGTGGGTCTGTTTGGGTTCTTCTTGCTTAGGACTCTCTGTGCCTTCTGAACTTATGTCTTTTTCCTTCACCATGTTAAGGAAGTTTTCTGCCATTATTTCTTCCAACATGTTCTCTATCCTTTTCTCCCTTTCTGCCTCTTCTAGCTCACCTACTATTTGAATATTATGTTTCATGTTATCCCACAGCTCCCTTAAGCTATACACCTGTTGTTGTTATTTTTTATTGTTTTTTTTCTTTTTTGTTCTCTGATTGATTTCTTTCTATCCTGTCTTCTAAACTCACTGATCTGATCTTCGGCTTCCCATAATCTGCTGTATATTCCTTCCAATGTGTTCTTTATTAGTATTATGTCATCCTTCACTTCCAATTGGTCAGTTTTCATAGTTTTTATATCTTTTCTCATGCTGTTGAGCATTCTTGTAGTCCTTGTAATCATCGTTCTAAACTCTATATCTAATACATTTCTTAAAATATATTGATTTCAGACAGGAAGGGAGAGGAAGAGATAGAAACATCAGTGATGAGAGGATCATTGATCAGCTGCTCCCTGCATGTCCCATATTTGGAATCAAGCCCACAACCCAGCTATGTGTCCTTGACTGGAATCGAACCCACAACCCTTAAGTCCATAGGCCGATGCTCTATCCACTGAGCCAAACCAGCTAGGGCTATCTGATACTTTCTTATATCCATTTCACTTATATCTTCTGGAGAATTCTCTTGTTCTTTCATTTGTGGCTTTTTTTTGTCTCTCCATTTTGGTTGCCTGTTTGGGTGTGTGTCCATTTATTAGGTAGATCTGCTACGACTTCCGGTCTCTCATACGGGACAATTTATGATGGCTAAAATAAAAAGGGTGGAAAAGAGAAAGTTTTGGCGAGTATGATGAGAAACAAGCCCTGTAACATTACTAATGAAAATGTAAAATGCCTTGGAAAATAGACTGGCAGTGCTTCAAGACGTTAAACACAGATTTATCTTATGACTAAGCAATTCCATTCCTTGGTATATAACCAAGAGAAAGGAAAATACATGGCCACACAAAACTTAAACACAAATATTCATAGCAGCATTATTTATAATAGCAAAGGGAAAAACCCAAATATTCCTCAACTGAGGTATAGATAAATAATACGTGATATGTATCATAAAATATATTTGGCAACTAAAAGGAAGAAGTACTGAAACATGTTATAATATGAATGAACATTTAAAACAATATACTAGCCGAGAAACCAAGATGGCACCATAGGTAAACACCTAAATGGTTGCCTCGCACAACAATTTCAAAACTACAACTAAAAGACAAAACAGACACCATCCAGAACCACAGGAAAGCTGGCTGAGTGGAAATTCTACAACTGAAAGGAAAGAAAAATCACACTGAGACTCAGTGAAGGTGCGAAAGGCAGAGGTACTGAGAAAAGAGAGGACTGGCAACTGAGTGCACGGCTGGCTTTCTCAAGCATGAGGGAGACAAAAACTCCCAACTGTGCTGAACTCCAGTTTTGGGCGAGACTCTGGGGACCCAGACTCATACAGGGTGAAACTGGACTGTCAGGAAAGAGAAAAGCACATGAGATTCAGAGGAACTGCAGAAGGCAGAGGTACCAAGGCACATGCACTGAGAAGGCAGGCAACTGAGTATGTGGCTGGCTTTCTCAAGTGGAAGGGAAACAAAAGGTTCTGACTACCCTGAACTCCAGTTCTGGGTGAGACTCTGGGGACCCAGACTCATTAGGGGAGAAATTGGACTGTCTGGCAGCAGGTGGAACTCGAGGGCGGCTTTCTCTCAGAGGTGCCTGCAGCAATTACCACGGGACACTGAGACACAGGGGCTTATTAGGGCAGGGCTGACGGGAAACCGATGCTGTCTGCTCAGCCCTGAGACTCCTCCCCATTCAAGCTGAACACACAGGCTTTTGCAAATCTTCTCCTATAAGGGTGTCTCCAGCACAGAAGTTCTCTCAGCATAGACACAGCTGATCCTCAAAGCCAATTGGCCTGAAGGTCAATTCCTCCCAGTGGTACCAACAACAATCAAGGCTTAACTACAACAAGACTGTGCACACAGCCCACAGAGGGGTGCACCAAGAGTGTCCACTGCAGGTGATTGGGGAGGCTGAGCCATTGTCCCCTAGAGAACACCTACCACACAAAGCTACTCAACCAACTCAGGGAAGCAGCAAAAATGCAGAAACAAAGAAACAGATCACAAATGAAAGAAATAGAGTAAAGCAAATGACTGGATATAGAGTTTAAAACCATGGTTATAAGGTTTTTCAATAATTTTCTAGAAAAGGCCAATAAATTTAGTGAGACCTTCGAGGATATGAAAAAGGACCAACTAGAAATTAAGCATACACTGACTGAAATAAAAAGTATTACACAGAGATCTCACACCAGACTAGAGGATCACAAGAATAAAGTCAAAGATTTTAAATACAAAGAAGCAAAAAACACTCAACCAGAAAAGCAAGAAGAATAAAAAAATATGAAGATAGTGTAAGGAGCCTCTGGGACAACTTCAAGCGTACCAACATCAGAATTATGGGGGTGCCAGAGAAGAGAGAGAGCAAGATACTGAAAACCTATTTGAAGAAATAATGACCGAAAACTCCCCCCACCTGGTGAAAGAAATAGACTTACCAGTCCAGGAAGCACACAGAACTCCAAACAAAAGGAATACAAAGAGGACCACACCAAGACACATCATAATTAAAATGCCAAGAGCAAAAGACAAAGAGAGAATATTAAAAGCAGCAAGAGAAAAACAGTTAGTTACCTACAAGGGAGTACCCATACAACTGTTAGCTAATTTCTCAACAGAAACTATGCAGGCCAGATGGGAGTGGCAAGAAATATTCAAAGTGATGAATATCGAGAACCTATAACCAAGATTACTCTAACCAGCAAAGCTATCATTCAGAATTGAAGGGCAGATAAAGAGCTTCAGAGATAAGAAAAAGCTAAAGGAGTTTATCATCACCAAACTAAGATTATATGAAATGCTGAAAGAAAAGGAAGGAAAAGGTAAAGGTAAAAAATTATGAATAACAAATACATATCTATCAACAAGTGAATCTAAAAATCAAGTGAATAAAAAATCTGATGAACAGAATAAACTGATGAATATAATAGAATCAGGGCATAGAAAGGAAGTGGACTGACAATTCTCAGGGGGAAAGGGGTGGGGGGTATAGGAATGGACTGAACAAAAATCATATACCTATGGATGAGGACAGTGGGGTGAGTGGGTGAGGGCAGATGGTGAGGTGGGAACCAGGTGGAGGGGAGCTATGGGGGGGGGGAGGGAAGAGGAACAATTGTAATAATCTGAACAATGAAGATTTATTAAATTTTTTAAAAAGCAAGTAAAAACTAAAACAATATACTAAGTGAAAAGTCACAAAAGACTATGTTTTATTTTTCTATTTGTAAGAAATTTCCATATTAGTAAATGTATAGAGACAGAAAGTAGATTAGGGGTTGCCTGGGGCTGGCAACAGGGTAGGGAGAGAAAATTGTTGAAAATGGATACCAGATTTCTTTGGGGGGTAATAAAAATATTCTAAAATTAGATTTTGTGATGGCTGCCCAACCCAGTGAGTGTACTAAAAACCACTGCTTTGTGCTCTTTTTAAAAAAAATGTTTTTATTGATTTCAGAGAGAGGAAAGGAGAGGGAGAGATAGAAACATCAATGATAAGAGACAGTCATCAATCGGGTGTCTCCTTCAGGCATCCCAACTAGGGATTGAGTCCACAACCTGCCCATGTGCCCTGACTGGGAAATGAACCATGACCTCCTCATTCATAGGTGGATGCTGAACCACTGGGCAACATTGGCTGGCTTATTTGTTCTCATTTTGGTGAATTATATGGCATATAAATTTTACCTCAATAACACTGTTAAAGAGAAAAATTATACAATAAATGATAACAATGTGTGTGGGATTATAACACATGTACAAGTAAAATATAAAACAACAAAGAATGAGAGGGGGAATACACAGTAGTAAAGTTCTTCCATCATCTACAAAGTCACATAATATTATTTAAAGGTATACTGTGATAATATATAAAATAAAGATTGTAAACTCCAGAGCCATGGCTTGGATATTTTACCTAGGGAGAGACGCAGTCTATAAAACAGAGAGCTCTAAATCTTCCCAAAGGAAATTACTTCATTTATACAGTGTGGAGATCAAGCCTAATGTTGCTCTTGAAAACAGTGGATGTATGTGGTATAATAAAAAAATATATTTGGTCTTTGTCTCTCATTCCTGGCACAGAGCTCCTAAAACCATTAGGGTTTCCTAAATAATAGAAGTGTCTTTTTTATTCACAAGAAGTCCCTTTTGATCACATCTGAGTTTATTATTAAGAAGGTGATACATGGTGGGAACCACCCTAATATCAGAATGGGGGCTGGTCACCAAAAAGATTAAATAAATTTAATAATTTGTCTTACCCCACCCTGACCCCCAACCTCTATAGAGATAAGAGGCTGGAGATTGAGTTCAATCACCAATGACTAATGATTTGATCAATATACCTATGTGATGAAACCAAGTACCACTCTCTTCTCCCAATGCCTTGCCCTGAGCCTCTCTTCGATTTAGCTGTCCCTGAGTAGTATCCTTTAAAATAAACTGGTATTAGTAACTAAAGCACTTTGAGTTCTCTGAGTTGTTCCAGTAAACTATCAAAATTAAAGAGGGGAGCCCAGCTGACAAGACTCAGTGGTTGAGTGTCGACCTATGAACCAGAAGGTCATGGTTCCATTCCTGGTCAGAGCACATGCCCAGGTTCTAGATTTGATCCCCAGTGAAGACGTGCAGGAGGCAGCCAATCAATAATTCTCTCTCATCAATGATGTTTCTATCTCTCCCTTCCTCTCTGAAATCAATAAAAACATATTTTTAAAAACATGAAGAGGGGATCATGAGAACTCCCTAAATTTGTAGCTGGCTGGGCAAAAGTGTGAGTACCCTAGGTACTGCATTTGTGGCTGGTGGGGGTATTTTTGTAGGATTCAGCCCTTAACCTGTTGGATCTGCATTAATTTGATGAATTAATATCAGAACTGAATTGAGCCCTGGCCAAGTAGCTCAATTTGTTTGAGCATCCTCCTGAGAGACCATGGTTGTGGATTCAATCCACAATCAGGGCACATGCAAGAATCAACCAATGAACCCATGAATAAGTGTCCAAGGAGCAGAAGCTGTGTGAGTGGCCCACCAACAATGCAAGCAGCACCCTGATTTCCCTGATTGCTTTCCCTCTGGGCCTGATCCTCCTAATAGCTCTCCCCTCCTGGGCTGATCCCCTTAACAGCTCTCCACTACTGGCCTTACCCTCTAATTGCTCTCCCCTCCAGCCTCATCCCTTAACTGCCTAACTGCTTTCCCTTCCTGGCATTATCCTCCTAATTATTCTCTCCTACAGGCAAGATCCCCCTAACTGTGCTCCCCTCCTGACCTGATCCCCCTGACTATTTTCCTGTCCTGGCCTGATCCCCCAAATGGCCTAACTGCTCTCCACTCTGGCCTGATTCCCCTAACTGCTTTCCCTCCTGGCCTGATCCCCTAAAGGCCTAACTGCTCTTCCTTCCTGGCCTGATCCCTTAACTGCTCTCCCCTGCCAGCCAGATCCCCTCAACTGCCTAACTGCTCTCCCCTGCCAGCCGGATCCCCTCAACTGCCTAACTGCTCTCCCCTGCCAGCCGGATCCCCTCAACTGCCTAACTGCTCTCCCCTGCCAGCCGGATCCCCTCAACTGCCTAACTGCTCTCCCCTGCCAGCCGGATCCCCTCAACTGCCTAACTGCTCTCCCCTGCCAGCCTGATCCCCTTAATTGCCTAACTGCTCTCCCCTGCCAGCCTGATCCCCTTAACTGCCTAACTGCTCTCCCCTGCAACCCTGATCACCTAACTGCCTAACTGCTCTTCCCTGCTGGCCTTATCTCCCTAACTGCCTAACTGCTCTCCCATACTGGCCTTATCCCCATAACTGCCTAACTACTCTCACTTGCTGGCCAGATGCTCCTAACTGCCTTAATGCTCTCCCATACTGGCCTGATCCCCCTAACTGCCTAACTTTTTCCCTCTCCTGGCCTTATCTCCCTAACTTCTTTCAATTCCCGGCCTTATCCCCGTAACTGCCTAACAGGTCTCCCCTCCTGGACTGACCCCACTAACTGCTCTTCCTTCCAGGCATGATCCCCCTAACTGCCTAACTGCTCTCCCCTCATGCCCTTATCCTCCTAACTGCCTAACTGCTCTCCCCTCCAGGCCTGATTCCCCAACTGCCTAACGGGTGACCCATCCTGGCCTGATCACCCTAACTGATCTCCCCTCTGGCCAGATCCATCTAACTATTCTCTTCTCCTGACCTGATCCCCAAAATTGCTCTCCCCTTCAGTCTGATCCCCCAACTGCTCTACCTTCCTGGCATGACTCCCAAAACTTCCTAACTTCTCTCCCTCTTAGCCTGATCCCACTAAATTACTAACTGCTCTCCCCTCCTTTCCTGATCCCCCCAACTGCCTAACTGCTCTCCCTGATCCCCCTAAATATCTAACTGCTCTCCCAATCTGGCCTGATCCCCCAACTGCCTAACTGCTCTCCCCTCCTGGCCTGATCCCCCAAACTGCTCTCTCCTCTAGCCTGATCCCCCAACTGCTCTCACTCCTGGCCTGATCCCCCTAACCGCTTACTTGCTCTCCCCTCCTAGACTGATCCCTCTAACCTTCTAACTGCTCTCCCTTCCTGGCCTGATCCTCCAAACTGCCTCACTGCTTTCCGCTCCTGGCCTAATGCCCTAAGTGCCTAATTGCTCTCCCCTCCTGTTCTGATCACCCTAACTGCCTAACTGTTCTCCCCTCATATCCTGAACTCCCTTACTGCCTAACTGCTCTCCCCTCCTGGCCTGATCCCACTAACTTCCTAACTGCTCTCCCCTCCTGTCCAGATCCCCCTTACTACCTAACTGCTCTCCTCTCTTGGCCATATCCCCCTATCTGCCTAACTGCTTTTGCCTCTTGGCCTTATCCCCCTAACTACCTAACTGCTTTCCCCTTCTGGTCTGATCCCCCTAACTGCTTAACTGCTCTCCCCTCCTGTCCTGATCCTCCTAACTGCTCTGCCCTCTGGCCAGATCTGTCTGACTATTCTCCTCTCTTGGCTTGATCCCCCAAACTGGTCTCCCCTCTAGCCTGATCCCCCAATTGCTCTCCCTCCTGGCTTGATCCTCCTAACATCCTAAGTACTCTCCCCTCCTGGTCTGATCCCCTAACTGCCTAACTGCTCTCACTTCCTGGCATGATCCCCCAAACTGCTCTCCCCTCTGGCCTGTTCCCCCGAACTACACTGCCATCCTGGCCTAATCTACCTAATTTTCTAACTGCCCTCCTCTCCTGGCCGGATCCCCCTAACTGCCTGCCTAACTGCTCTCCCTCCTGGCCTGATTCCCCTAACTGCTCTTTCTACTGGCCTGATCCCCCTAACTCCTCTTCTTCCTGACCTAATCCCCGTAACTGCTCTGCCCTCTGGCCTGATCCCCATAACTGCCTAAGTGCTTTCCCCTCTGGCCTGATTCCCCTAACTGCTCTCTCTTCCTGGCCTAATCCCCTTAATTGCTCTCCCTCCTGGACTGATCCCACAAACTGCCTAACTGCTCTCCCCTCCTGGCCTGATCCCCCTAACTGCCTGTCACCTTCTCCCTTCTTCCTTCTACTGAGATGCTGGTCTTCTCCATTTTCCGTGGTGCCAGCCTTCTCCCAAGGCCTCTGCAAAAGGGACCGCACCTCTGGACTGACCCTTGGCCCTCACAGTCACCCAGCTGACTTTGCAGCTGCCGTGGCTTTGTCTGGATGGATGTTCCTAAGGACATCTGGAAGCCATCTTCCCTAATTAGCATATTACCCTTTTAATAGTGAAAGACTATTAAATGCTTTCTTCCTATAATAATGCAAGGATGTCTGCACTCAGCACTGCTATTCAACATTGTACTGGAAATCCAAGTTAGTGCAATAAGCAAGGGAAAAAATGGCCTATAGATGGGAAAAGAAGTAAAACATTTGTTGTTAATACTCACCCGAGGATATTTTTCCATTGATTTTTAGAGAGTGTGGAATGGAGGGGTAGTGACACACACACACAGAGAGAAACATCAGTGTGAGAGAGATGCATCGATTCGTTGCCTCCCACATGTGCCTGACTGGGTGTCCTTGACCAGAATCAAACCCACAACCCTTTAGTCCACAGGCCGATGCCCTATCCATTGAACTAAACCATCCAGGGCAAGAAGTAAAACTTTATTTGCAGGAATATCATGAGTGTGTAGAATGCCCTAAAAATCTATAAAAAGTTATTAGAACTGCCTGGCCAGTGTCTCTCAGTAGTTGAGCATTGACCCATGAACCAGGGGATCATGGTTCCATTCCCAGTCAGGGCATGTACCTGGGTTGTGGGCTCAATGCCCAGTAGGGGGCATGCAGAAGGGAACCGATTGACGATTCTCTCATTGTTGACGTTTCTACTCTCTCTTGGAATAAAAAAAAAAATATCTTCTTATCTAATACTAGTGGCCCAGTGCACAAAATTTGTGCACATTAAAGGGGTATTAATTAGAGGAAATAATTTAATATTGCTATTTGCTCTTTCTCTATAATAGAAGTATCAGAGACTAAAGAAAATTAGTACAATGTATATGAAAACCTTCCTCCTGTCAGAGTCTGGGGCACACCACGGGGCCCAGAGTCAAGTCCCCACTCACTCACATGTGCCTCAAAATCACATGAGACCCAGACTCAGCCGCACCCGCCCCCACCCCCGCATTGGGATAGATCCAGACCCCACCAGTCCCACTCTTGTCAAGCCACCCAGGGCAGGGTGTGTCCTCAGGTCCCCTGGCCCAGCACCAGGTTGGGGGGCATGGCCTGAGGTCCCCCATCAAGTCCCACCAGGTGGGAGACACAACCTGAGATTCTGTCAAGCCCCGCTGGGTAGGGGGCATGGCCTAAGGTCTCCCGTCAAGCCCCACCAGGTAGAGGAGCACAGCCTCAAGTCCCCCAGCCCAGCACCGGGAGGGAGGCACAGCCTCAGGTCCCCCTTCAATCCTCACTGGCACAGGGACACAGGCTCAGGTCCCCTGTGAAGCCCCACTGGGTGGGGGGCACAGCCTGAGGTCCCTGTCAAGCCCAGCCAGGATGGAGGGGCACAGCCTCAGGACCCCTGGCCTGTGCTGGGGCAGAGGGTATGGTCTGAGGTCCCCCAGCCTGGTTTGGGGTGGGGGTGCAGCTTGAGGTCCCCTGTCAAGCCCTGCCGGGTGGAGAGAACAGTCTGAGGTCCCCTAACCCAGCAACAGGATGGGAAGCACACCTTGAGGTCTCCTGTCAAGCCCTGCCGGGTTGGGAGTGTGGCCTGTAGTCCCCTGTCAAGCTGTACCAGGTGGGAGGCATGGCCTGAGGTCCACCAGCCTGGAGCTGGGGTGGGGGGAGCAGCCTGAGGTACCCTAGCCCAGCACCAGGGCAGGAAGCACACCTTGAGGTTCCCTGTCAAGCCCCTCTGGATTGGGGGAGGGTGTAGGCCTCCCTTCCCTCGTACTGTGGCCACGCCCCACCGCCAGCCTCCCATCCAGCTGACAAGACCACCTCAAGCACTCCATGAGCAGGTATGCATAGGGAAGGCTGGGCTAGGATAATTGGGAGGGGGTCATGGGGGGCCAGCATCCTGGGTGAGCTGGGCCTCACAGCCTCTCTGCTTCAGTTCCCAGCACCCCGGACCTAAGAAGAAGTGCTTTCACAGGGGCCTGGCAGGCACTGGATATGGCGATGCCTTAAAAACAGAAGAAGCCCCCTTTAACTCTGGCTGAAGTGCATTGGGAACTTATGGTCGGGGGAAGCAACCCAACTTCAGGGCTGAAATAAGACCTTGGGTAGCCTCTGGAAGGGGCAAACTAACAGTAAAAGGCATCTTTGAAACAAAGACAATTGAATGTACAGTGGATATTAGGTGATATTAAGGAATTCCTTAACTTTTCAAGGTATGACAATGGCTGAATATTTACTTCTTTTTTAAAGATACTCATCAGAGGATATTTAAGTGGGAAACAACTTTGTTTGAAAGTATGGTGGTGTTCTGGCCCAGCCCTCCCCGCACCCGGGTCACCTCAAGGACTGAGCCTCTCCTGCTGGCTTGCTAGGCCCTGGAAAACACCCTGCACAGAGGCATGATCCCTTCTTCATTCCCTGCCCCCGCCAGTGTGAAGCAAAGCGTTCCCAGCTGGCGCTGGCATGAAGCGCTTCGTTCCCAGCCTGCGTTCCCCACCTGCGCTGGTATGAAGCGAAGTGTTTCCCACAGGTGAAGCATTTGAAGCGACAGGGTGAAGCGAAGCATTCCTGAAGGGAAGTGTTCACTGGTGTCCAGGCAAGCCATGGCCATGCCTCCAGTCACACCCCCCACTCCTGATTGGCTGGTAGCATAGCCAATCAGGAACCAAAGTACAGTCACATTTGCATGTTACTCTTTTATTAGATAGGATTATTAGAACTAATAATTGCATTTAGCATGGTATCAGGATTGATGGTCAATATACAAAAATCAAATATGTACACATGTATTATATAAACTGAGTGGCCAGATTATTATGATCTCTGAATGCATAATAATCTGGCCACTAAGTGTGTGTGTGTGTGTATCTATACTAATAAAAGGGTAATATGCTAATTAGACTGGACTGACCAGACAGACCGGACGTCTTCGAGACGTCCTTCTGGACAAAGCCATGGTAGCAGGGGCTAAGGCAGAAGCAGTTAGGGTTGATCAGGCTGGCAAGGGAGAGCAGTTAGGGGTGATCAGGCTAGCAGGGGAGAGTGGTTAGGGGCAATCAGGTTGGTAGGCAGAATAGTTAGGGATGATTAATTAGGCAGGCAGGCAGATAAGTGATTAGGATTGCAAGAGGGGTGTTCAACTGGCGTGCAGTGTGTGGGATGGGAGGCCCGTGCGTGCAGCTGCTGAGTGTGGGGTGCCCCCTGGGCTGGGCAGTCACCACGGGGGCTAAGGCCTGGGTTGGGGGGCGGGGCCAAGGCATCCAGTGAGCACGGGGCCCCTGGGGCTGGGCAGTCGCTGGGCAGTGGCTGGGTGGCTGCCAGCAGCCAGGGCTAAGGCCAGGGCCGGGTGGGCGGGGCCAAGGTGGCCAGAGCAGAGCTAGAAATCAGCCCCATTGCAGGGTGATGGCTGGGTGCCCATGGCCTAAAGCTTCAGCCAGGGGTGAGGGGTCAGTAGGACATCCCCTGAGGGCTCCCAGTATGTGTGAGGGGGCAGGTTGGGCTGAGGGATCACCCACTCCCAGTGCACAAATTTCATGCACTGGGACCCTAGTGTGTGTGTGTGTGTGTGTGTGTGTGTGTGTGTGTACACACACACACACACACACACACACACACACACTAGAGGCCCGGTGCACAGAATTCATGCATGGATGAGGGTCTGGCCAGCCTGGCCAAGGGGAGGGGACATGAGCAGTTGGCTGACCTGCCTGCTGGTTGAACTCCTGGTCAAGAGGACAATTTGCATATTAGCCTTTTATTATATAGGATATACACTGAGTGGCCAAATTATTATGTGTTCAGAGATCATAATAATCTGGCCACTCAGTGTATATAACTAATTAGAAAATGAAAAAAAAAATTAAATACCATTCGCAATGGTATTAAAAAAGCATGAAGTAATTTGGAATAAATTTTATGCATGACATGAAGGCTATGATATATTGTTGAGAATAATTATGGAAGACCTTAAAAAATGGCAAAGTATACCGTGTTCACATATCAGAAGACTCAATAGTGTCAAAGTAGTAATTCTTCCCAGATTAATCTGTATATTGAATATAATTTCAAGTAAGATCCCAGCTGGCTTTTTGTGTGAGAATCAACAAGCTGACTCTAAAATATGTGAGGAAATCCATGGGAATTGTGGCAGTTGAAACAATCTTTAAAAATAACAGTATTAGAGGACTGATAATACCTGACTTTGAGCTTCCTATAAAGTTGCAATAATTCAGACAGTATGGTATTTGCAAAAATACAGGAGAGAAGAAACACAATATGTATGCCTGCCATTCTCATTGTCTCACTTGCATATGCATTCCCTATGCCCCATAAGCACAAAATTCCAATGGACTCGTGATGTATGGGGAATTTGGCAGCACTCAAACATGTAAATAGTGAACCTATGACTTTTATGACTAGAGGCCCAGTGAATGAAATTCATGCATTGGGGGGGGGGGTGTCCCTCAGCAGACCCTGCACCCTCTCCAATCTGGGACCTCATGAGAGATGTTGGACATCCCTCTCACAATCCAGGACTGCTGGCTCCCAACTGCTGACCTGGCTGCCTGCCTGATTGTACCTAACCACTCCCCTGCCAGTCTGATCGACACCTAACTGCTCCCCTGCCAGCCCGATTGCCCCCAACTGCCCTCCCCTGGCAGCCTGGTTACTCTACCTTTCCTCCCCTGCAGGCTTTGTTCCTCCCAACTGCCCTCCCCTGCAGGCCTGTTCCCCCCCCAACTGCCCTCCCCTGCAGACCTTGTCCTTCCCAAGTGCCCTCCCCTGCAGGCCTGGTTCCCCCCCCCTCCGCAAATTCCCTCCTCTGCTGACCATCTTGTGGCAGCCATCTTGTGTCCACATGGGGGTGGCCATCTTGTGTGTTGGAGTAATGGTCAATTTGCATATTACCTATTTATTAGCTAAGATTGCTGACAGAGGAAAGGCTACCCTTTTTATTCCATTCAGAAGTTATTTCTAACACAGAATCTTATTTTAAGAAAGATAAATGACCAAGAAACCAAATCATATCATTTCTCACATGTGTTACTTCCCTGTATTTGCCAACCACTGACACGCTGAAAATGATGACAATGGGAAAGATAGAGCAACCACAGTTCCTTTTCCTTTCAGTTCTGTAGAATATGCACATGTGCATGTATCAAGAAGTGAAATAAAAACAGTTGAGTTAATTTTGTGCAGCATTTCCACTGTTCTGGTAAGAAGTAAATATGCATGAATGAGCTACAGAAATATGAGTTGTGCAATTCTGGTGATTATTCATGAGTCAGATACTCTTATGTTTGCATTTAAAATTGGCATTGTAGCCTTAGCTGGTTTGGCTCAGTGAACAGAACATCAGCCTGTGGACTGAAGGGTCCTGGGTTTGATTCCAATCAAAGGCCTGTGCCCAGGTTGTGGGCTCGATCCACAGTAGGGGGTGTGCAGGAGGCAGCTGATCAATGATTTTCTCTCATTATTGATGTTTCTCTCTCTCTTTCTTACTTTCCATTCCTCTCTGAAATCAATATTTAAAAGAAATAAAATTGACATTGTACAATATGAACTGTTTAACTCATGTTAACATTTTAATTTTTCTTTACTTAGAACAATATTAAATGATAAATAAAAAGTACCATGACAAGGGCAACATCAATGATCATAAATCATATTGATAGCATGTAGCCTTGATATGATGCAATGAAATAGCACTTTATCTCTGTGATCTTCCTCCCCAAAACCCATAAATCTAGTCTAACCAAGAGAAAAACACCAGCCAAATCCTAATAGATGGGAGATCTACAAATACTCAACATTGTAAAGGTCATCAAAATCAGAGAAAGTCTGAGCCCTAGCCGAGTTGCTCAGTTGGCATGAGCATCGTCCCATACACCAAAAGTTTGTGGGTTTGATTCCTGGTCAGGGAACATACCCAGGTTGTGGGTTAGATCCTTGATCCTAGAGCGTGCAGGAGGCAACTGATCAATGTTTCTCTCACATCGATGTTTCTCTCTTTCCCTTTCTCTCTCTCAAAATCAATTAAAAAACATATCCTCGGGTAAGGATTAAAAAAAAATCAGAGAAAAGTCTGAGACACTGTCACAGCCAAGAGGAGCCTAAGGAGATGTGACAACTAAAAGCAACAGGGTATCCTGGAGAGGATCCAGGAGAAGAAAAAAGGGGCATTAAGTAAAAACAAAGGAAATATGAATAAAGTATAGACTTTAATAACAATATATTCATATTGGTTCATTAATTATAACAAATGTACCATACTATTGTAAGATGCTATTATGGAGTATATGGGAATTCTTTATTATATCTTCTCAATTTCTCTGTAAATGTAAAACTGTTCTAACAAAATGAAGTCTATTTTAAAAAACCATGAAGTCGAAAGATGATAGGAGAAAGAAAAACTTTATACTTGTATTTTAGTACTTTTGATGATATTCTTGTTTTTTAAAAAGTATTCCAGTCTGGCCAGTGTGGCTCAGTGGTTGAGCATCGACTTATGAACCAACAGTTCATGGTTTAATTCCCAGTCAGAGTACATACTTGGGCTGTGGGCTCAATCCCCAGTTGGGATGCGTGCAGAAGGCAACAAATCAATGATTCTCTCTCATCATTGATGTTTCTATCTCTCTCCCTCTCCCTTCCTCTCTGAAGTCAATTAAAAATATATTTTAAAAAGTATTCCACAATAAAGAGTTTATTTTTTTATTCTTTTGGATTCTTTTTGAAGTGAACATATCAAGATTTTATTGTCATATAATAAAACAAAATATGGCGCTCTAGACTGGATCTCTTGACCCTTTCTCTTCTTATCTCCTCCCAGTTCAAAATGCTTGCATCTCTTAATATCCAGCATTCTCTTAGATCTGCAGTTAGGCTCAACGCATTCAAGCCTCAGCACAATATTCTTTGTAGTTTAAGCCTTTTTTTTTTTTTTGGAAAATAGACTTAATATGCTCACCATAGCCACTTTGCTTCCTGTCATAACGCCGCTTTCCCTGCGCATACAGAGAATCTTTGCCCTTCTTGTACTGTGTTACTTTGTGGGGTTGATGCTTGCCACATTTCTTACAGAAAGTTCAGCAGGTTTTAGGAATGTTCACCATGTTTGCGAGCGCAATCAGCAGTGAAAGGAAGCTATTCTTTTGGCTTTTGAACAAGAGGCCTTGCATTGTCATTTTACACTACTAGACCATGTAAATTATGTCACCTACCTTGCCTCTGTCCCAACCTGTCATCCAGACATCAGAATGGTGTCTAGGCCCTTTTTAGAGTCTCTGAAAGGCTAAGAATAAGGATGTGAGTGTGTCAGAGCCCAGTGGAGAAAACCAGCATATGATGAGTTCTGTGCTCAGAGCTCTTCTAGATCCTGGGAAAGGCAGCAGCAGCCACAGAATGCAGATGTCCCCACTCAGCCCTAATGGTGTTTCTACCAGAAGCCCCTCCTCATCATGGTAGACAGCATGGAGTTGTAGCATCCTAGAGCTGGAGGGGATTTTATTCATTGTTTTACCACAACTCCTTCCTCTACCTTTTAGAAAGAAGGAGCACATAGAAACACAGAGAGGGGTAGAAGACTCCCAGCCTCCAGAGCCCTCCAGCAAGTGAGTGACAGCCCAAGTCCTGCCCAGCCCAGAGCCTGGGGTTGCCTCTCTTTAACTCAGATTGGCCCTGCCTTCCCTGGGCTGAGTATTTCCTAGTAGCCTGAGTTGCTATCCCACTTTTCCTCAAAGACCCTTCCTTGTTTCTCTGGGCATGTACAGGGTGTGTGTGTAGGCCCTGGTAGGATAAGGCCAGAAGCAGAAAAGAGAAGGCTCTAGTCATTGCATTTCCCACTTGACTATTTCCCCTGGGGTGGAGTGGGGGAGGAGAGTCTGAGAGCCACAGCCTGGACAAGGCCTGCTGTAGCCCACAGCAGCAAGTCTGGAGGCCAAAGAACTGCCATGGGTGTCATTAGGAAAGAATGCAGAGGCAGCAACAGTGGCTGCAGGGAGAACTTCAGGGTTGGAGGGCAGAACTCAACTCCAGGCTGACTGGCCCTGACAGTGAAACCAGACCTCCAAGGAGTCTGTGCTGTAGAGGGGCTCATGAGGGAGGAGGGCTCTGATCATGCTGCAGAAATGCAGCCTCACCAGGGTACAGGAATCCCTGAACCAGAAACTTGTGGGCTTCCTTAGATCCCTTATAAAACGGCCACGTCCCTGGAGACTGTTGTCATGGCAGCAGCTGCCAGAACTGTCTTTCCCCTGCACCCTGGCTGCCTTGCCAGCCTTCAGCTCCTGTTACATTGAAAAGGCCTGTGCTGCCCACTCCAGCTGCACATAAAGGTGTCTGGAGCTCACTGCCCAGGAACAGTTTTACAAAATGATTAGAGGTTCAATTACTTACATCATACAGCTGTGGTTTAAATCTCACCTTAGCTACTTACTATATTATCTGTGTTTCTGTGGGAACAATCTGTAACATCCCACAGCCTCAGTTTTCTCACCTGTAAAATGGAGCTTCTTAGACTTCAACTCTCACCAGCAATAGTGAGCCCAGCAACATATCGTCACAGGAACTGGCATCAGCAGTATCAAATCAAATATACCAGGATTATTTCACAGCCCCCACCCTGATCACACACAGACAAGGGACCGATCACATTCCTTTGTAACAAATGGTTGTCATCATTGTAGGACCATCTTCACCTATTCCTTGTTGAGAGCCCTTTCTCTCAAGGGAACCCCAAATCAGCTACAGTCAGGCAGAGACTTAGAGCCAATGCCAAGACACTGTCTTCCTTCCTCCTTTCCTGGTTCCAATTCCTCCTACCTCCCTTGTCTGCCCACCCCCTATGTTTACCAAGTTCTTATCAAGGATTTATTTACACTGGTTTGGGAGCTTCCAGGAGCAACTGTGTCTTCTATAAGCAGCACTAGAAAGTAATCCTATCCTAAGAAGTCACACTGAGAGAGGAATGATGGGAACAGGCCCAACATAGCACACACTCCTGGCTGCCACACTCAACAGGGAAAAGGGATTTTCTATTTGGAGTCAGAGCTCTTTGCTGAGATCTCCCTAGATCTTTCCTGAGATTGATTTGCTTTAAATTAATATTTTGTAGGTAATGTACTCAATAACAGAACCTGGATTCAAAGAATGAGGGAGAGAATCTAATAAGACAACATTTAACCCAGAAAAATAGAAGCTTCTGTACTTGGGTTAAAATGGACTTATAGTAGTACATTAACAGGGATGTATGAAACAGATCTGTGGGGAGGGTCTCAGTTGACTGCAACTTAAACTGGATTCAACTGTAACCCAGTCAAGGTAGTTCAGTTGGTTAGAGCAGTGGTCGGCAAACTGCTGCTCACGAGCCGCTGTTTGCCACTCTATTGACTAATGATTTTGCCTACCACAGGGATGGGGCTTAATCACAAGGAACAACAACAGCCTGTAATTATTGGGATTCCGAGTCTAGGTCAGTGGTTGGCAAACTCATTAGTCAACTGAGCAGCAAACCGCGGCTCGTGAGCCACATGTGGCTCTCGAGCAGCAGTTTGCCGACCACTGGGTTACAGCATTGTTCAGCTATACCAAGGTTGCTGGTTCGATCCTCAGTCAGGGCACAAACAAGAATAAACCAATGAATGCATCAATGGGTGTCAAATCGATATTTCTCTCTTTTTCAAATCAGTAAAAGTCTCTAAATCAATTATGCAATGCGTTTTTTTAAAACATATTTTTATTGATTTCAGAGAGTGGAGGGGAGAGACAGAAACATCCATGATCAGAGAGAATCATTGATCAGCTGCCTCTTGCACACCCCCTACGGGGGATGAAAGCCTGAAACATGGGCATGTGCCCTGACAGGGAATTGCACCATGATCTCCTGGTTCATGGGTCATCACTGAACCACTGAGCCACACCAGTCAGGTGATGCAATTGGTTCTTTAAAAAATACACACAACTGGATTCAACTGTGATATGGCATCCACAATATCTGCTATGACCTTAGGTTGCATGTATAGACATATAGTGGCTATTCTAGAATGAAGGATGTGATAAGATCACTCCATTCTACACTAGTTAGAATATTTGGTATTTTCAGAGAAATTTACAAATTCAGGAATATATAGGATGGTGAGGGACTTTGAAAACAAGTATCACATCAGAAAGAGATGAAATAAGAGAGGAATTTTTTATAAGAACATAACTGTTTATAACAAAGATTAAATGAGATAATATATTGAAAGTGCTTAGTTAGAATGCCCAATATAAGTGATGAATTAATGTTAATAACAAAAGAATGATAATTAGTAGTGTTATTAGCACTATGTCATACTATTATCATTACTATTATCATAGTTAATGCTTACAGAGTGCTTTCTATATGCTAGATTCTCTTCCAGGCCCTTTACATATACTGACTCGTTCCTCTTACCAATCCTATAAGTTAGGAACTATTATGTCTCCAAGTTTGAAGATGAGGAAATTGAGTCACAGAAAGGTCAAGTAGATTGCTTTACAGATGGGAAGGCGAAAGAACCAGAACATTGACTCTGGTGTGTCAGGCTATCAAGTGTAAAAGGCATTTTTGTATTTTATACTTGTACCCTCCAGAGGGTAGAACCAAGATCAATGTGTGTAAACTATTGGGAAGATTTCAGCACAGCATCAAAAACCCATTCTGAATTATTAGAAGTGCCTGATCTTTCAATAGGGGGTCTTTTAAGGTAATGATTTCTCTATCACAGGATGAAAGGAAAAAAGACAGAAATGAAGAAATGAATGAAATGGGGCTCCTCTTGGAAAGAAACCATAGAAATAATGAAACCAAGCCTTGGTGAAAAAAAGAAAAGAAATATAGTGCAGTGCAACTTGGTTTTAAAAAGTAACAATTATGGAAAATATATAAAGGTGAACTAATATCTGTCTTTTTGCTATCTCAGCCTAGAATAAATTAAATGTTGGACAAAATGTTACAAAATGGAAAATTTGACATATGAATTTGTTTGGAAACATACTAGATGGTCACAATGGATTTGAGAGAAGAAATCCCAAGATCTTCACAGATCTGATCACCACCTACCCTGAAAGTATAAAATTCAGAGAAGAGAGGTATAGTCTGCTCTCCGGAAAAAAGGGCATCTGCATAAGAAAGTAGCATCCAGGCTGATGGGAATAGGTGAGATGCAGACATGAGGGTGAAGACCATAAAACTCAATTTGATCCCAAAATACAGATTTGTAATGAAAATTATGTTAGCATGATTTTAATCCCACTAGTCAGTGTATGGTCAACAGAATTACTGCAGTTTAATATGAATGTCCTCTGTGCTGAATCTATCTTTTTGGGTCTAGCAGTCCCATGCCCCAAATACTTGCTGATTTAGTGAATTAATATAAACTTCCAGCAACACCAAGAAATGGCTGGTCAAGGATCTGAGTCCCAGCAAAATCTCTTGCTTCTATTATGAAAAATAATGACTGAGTAGTATGTAAATGTGTGTTATATTATGAATAGTATATACTATATTATGAATAGTATATACTATACACTAGTATACACTATTATAAATAGTATATACTATATTATGAATAGTATATACTATACACTAGTATATATTATTATGAATAGTATATACTATATACTAGTATACTTATATTATTTACATTACTCTCTCCCTCCCTCCCTCTCTCTATCTCTATCCTATCTAATAAAAGAGTAATATGTTAATTTGACCATACCTTCGCTACACTACCAGCCAATCAGGAGCAGGGGGCAGGGCCAAGGCTCACACAAGGGGCGGAGGCACAAGAGACGGGCCCATTCTGCTGCTCCACAGGGCCTGCGGAAGGATGGGGACATATCCTGGGTAACCCTGCCCCTCGTGCCCGTTCTGCCACTCTGCGGGGCCCAAGAAGCTGAGGAGAAGGTGAAGGAGAAGCTGGCTCAGAAGCTGCCCAAAGAGATGAAGGTACTGGGGAGGAGCAAGCAACCAAGAAGAAAGATTGAGCCCCCCTTTCCTTAATTATTTCAGGAATAATCCTCCCAATAATAAACCCCATCACCAATCAAGCAGTTGAGTCCCCAATAGTATATGAATTAAAGTCGGACATTAAATGTTATGCTATGACTTTTCTCCTTATACAGAGTATCAGTTTGCTTGCAGAGTGGCTTCCTGGCTTGCTGCCAGCCTGTGCATGGTCCACACTTATGACTTCAGGATCTATGACAATGTGAATAATTCAGATGTTTACAATAAAAACACATGAATACACAAATTCACTAATGCTAATGTTAAAATTAATGGAAAAAATAGTCCTTTGAATCTTTGGTGGTTAGAAATTAAAGACCTCAAATTATGTGCAATAAACAGCAAATAAAGTTACACTGAATGAATGGCTATATATATATATATATATATTTTTTTTTTAGGGGCCAGGAAATGTTCAAAGACCTGGGAACCATACCCATATCAGGAAGGGAAGTCACAGGGTGTATATTATTGTTACAAATACTGTATTTCCTACTACTTACAACATATATAATATAATGTATTAGATGCCTTCCTATCTCATGAATTGGTAGATATGTTATAGTTATGGCGGTATGTCATATCCTATCTATATTAATAAAAGGGTAATATGCTAATTAGACCATGAGACATTCCAGATGTCCTTCTGGACAAAGCCATGGTGGCGGGGCCGAGGCAGAGGCGGTTATGGGTGATCAGGCCAGGAGGGGAGGGCAGTTGAAGGTGATCAGGTTGGCAGGGGGGTGCAGTTGGGGGCAAGCAGGCCAGCAGGCAGAGTGGTTAAGACATCAAGCAGGCAGGCAGGTGAGCAGTTAGGAGCCAGTAGTCCCGGATTGCTAGGGGGTTGTCCGACTACCAGTTTAGGCCCGATCCCACAGGGGTCCCAGATTAGAGAGGATGCAGGTCAGGCTAAAGGACACACTCCCCTCCACCTCCCACCCCAGTGCATGAATTTTGTGCACTGGGCCAGTAGTGTGTCTGTCTGTCTGTCTATCTATCTATCTATCTATCTATCTTATCCTATCTAATAAGAGTAACATGCAAATGTGACCATACCTTGGCTCCTGATTGGCTATGCTACCAGCCAATCAGGAGCAGGGGTCAGGGCCAAGTGGCAGGGTTGAGCAGCGCCAGGGCTGGGCCCCAGGGGTGGAGATGAAGCAGTAGCGGCAGCGCGCGCCAGGGTGCACTGGCCGCCCGAGCTGTGTGTGGAGGCAGCTGGGCAGGGGCAGCAGCTGGGAGCGCCCCGTGGCCCCTGTGGGCGGGGGGAGTGCCCTGCGGCCCCAGCATGCTGTGCGAGGGGAGTTAGCCTGCGGCCCCTGCGTGCTGTGCGTGGAGGCGGCTGGACAGGGGCAGTGGCTGGGAGCACTCCACTGCCCCCGTGCGCTGCATGGGGAAGCAGCAGGGCAGGGCCTGGCCCCCGGGCACTGCACATGGAAGTGGCAGTGAGAGCCCAGTCCCTGGGGCTGGGTGGTCACAGGCAGCTGGGACTGAGCTGAGCAGGGAGATGGCTGGGTGCCAAGGCCAGCTTTAGGCCTTGGGCAGGCTGGGGGTGAGCCATCAGTTGGACATCCCCTAAGGGCTCCTAGTATGTGAGAGGGGGCAGGGTGGGCTGAGGGACCACCCACCCCCAGTGCACAAATTTTGTGCACAGCGCCACTAGTATCTAATAAAAGAGTAATATGCAAATTGACTGTACCTCTGATCAAGCCACGCCCATCAGCCAATCAGGAGCAAATTATGCAAATTAACCCAACCAAGATGCAGTTAATTTAAGATGGTGTAGAAGGAAGCCAAGCACTGCAGAAGGGAGCAAGCTAAGGAGAAGTAAGCAAGCGGGGGTGGGGGAGAAGGGAGGTAGCAAGGCAGTGGAGACAGGAGAGAACGAGGTAGTGGAGAAAGGAGCGAGGCAGCAGAGAAGGGAGGGAGCTTTGCTCAGGTTGCAGGAAGCTCTAGTCTTGCAGGAATTTTCCTGCAAAGGGTCTCTAGTATATATATAATTTTAAAAAGCATAATATGCTAATTAGATGTCTTTCTGGAAGAACTTCTGGATGAAGCTGGGGCTGCGAGGAAAGCCCAGGTCCTGGGTGCCTGCCAGAAGGAAGCCTGGGTTGCAGCCAGAGGGAAACCTGGGTCCAGGGTGCCTGCCAGCAACCAGAGGCAGGCTGGTGCCCACAGCTGGGGGAAGGAAGGCCTACTCTTGCATGCATCAGGCCTCTAATACATACACACACACACACACACACACACACACACACACACACACAGATCTATCTATCTATCTATCTATATGTAATGTCACACTCTGCACCAAAAATGCTCCCATTTCAAGGTAACTTTCCAGACTATTTGTAGTTGGACAAATATATATTTTGATTTATGAAATTCAAAGTATTCAGTCTTTTTAGAATTACATACTTTACAAACTTAATTCTTTCTAGAGTTCTAGAACTGAATGATTACCAAATTAGACTAGAGCTTCTATTTGTGATATAGGTGTGGTGGCTCACACACACACAAAAATTCTTAATAGAAAAATGAAAGGTTATCTCCTGTGAAAGTGAAAAGAAATGCAAACCATGCTGACAGAGCCTACATGGGCATGATAAGAGTTATGGATGTGGATTTAAACTGGGAGAGGTGGCATATGATATTGATTCATTAAGGAGAAATAGTCAAATTTCAGTGCAGGCTCTGGAGTGAAGGGAAAATAATGGGCCTTGGTGACTGGGACATGAGAAAGGGGGAGAGGTGGTGACTGTCCCTGGTAACCAGGAAAAGGCAAATATAAACAAAGAGAGTTGGGTGAGGATGCTTAGTGCATTGGGGATCTGAAAACACTGCAGATTGCTGCAACACCGCTGTGGGTCAAAGTGGTAACTGGGGATCTGAGCTCGGCGGTGACGCGAGGCCCTCACGTGACCAGGAGCCTATGTCTGCCCAAGTCCCTCTCATCCTGGTCCTTTTTGCCAGTCCACCGTCTGCCCTTTGGTCGAAGGGAAAAGCAGAAGGAAGTAAGTCCCCGCGGTCCTCTGAAATCGGTGTGTCAGTGCTGCCCAGTAATCCTAGGGATCAGGATGGCAGAGAGTCCAGGCCTTTCCCTATGCCAGCCCCGCGCCTGCACTTCAGTGCAGAAAATGGTGGTTTTGGGGGTGGGGAGGTGAGTGGACCAACCCTGGGAGGGAGCCACAGACACTTAGATATAGTTGCTAAATAATCCTTAGCTTCCACATCCCGCCTGAAAAGAAATGATGATCACTGACGGATGGGGATGAGGGGGGCACAAAGGACAAAGCTTGAGAATGGAGACATGGAGGGGGTGGGGGTGCCTGGCTGAGGGGGGAAGCAGAGCCGGCTGGCGCGGGGTTGGCGGCTGGTGCCCAGAAAGGGACGCGAGTGTCAGTCATTCTTTCTTCCCTACCCATTCCCTTCCCCCTACCCTGTCTGGCGTCCATCTGCAGGTCTGCAAGTCACAGCGGAGAGAACGCCTGGGACCAAACGGCCTGGAGAGGTCCGGGTCCAGGAAGGGGTGGGCAGGGGACAGCGATGGGGTGCGAGGAAGACCGCGGGTGGGAACCGAGTCGCGGCAGCGTTACCGCCCCGCCCCTGCCGCTGCCACTGCGGGAAAGGCCCGGGGCAAGGCCTGCTGGGAAAATGGTGGGCTTTCGGGATGGAGGGGACGACCTGGGCGGGGTCTGGGCTTCTCGGCCTGGGTGGGTGGGAGGACCTGGTTCCCGAGTCAGGAAAAGGCAGCTTTTGGAAACCAGGGCCGGGGTTTTAGTCCAGCCACCAAATATGCTGACTCGACTGTCTTTCTTGTCTCTTCTGAATAATTGTGACTATGAAGGCTATTCCCAACATGGACAGATCCTGCCAAGCGAATGAACAGCCGCAGGGAGTGCCCAAGACGGACGAGGAGCACACTCAGGCGGAGCTCTCGCCCGAAGAGCCTAGTCGGGAGGAGCATCGTCCAGAGGAGCCTTGTCCGGAGGATCTTTCTACCGAGGAGCCGTCTTCGGAAGAGCAATCCTCTGAGGAGGAGTTCTTTCCTGAGGAGCTCCTTCCCGAGATGCTTATGTCGAACGGGCGCAACCCGGAGGAGCGCCTTTCTGGGCCGGACCTGTTCCAGGCACGCCCTCCCATGGAGCAGCCTCCTTGCGGAGTGGGAAAACATAAGCTGGAAGAAGGAAGCTTTAAGGAGAGGCTGGCTCGCTCTCGCCCGCAATTTAAAGGGGACATACACGGCAGAAATTTGAGCAACGAGGAGATGATAAAGGTAGCAGAGGAGATGGAAGAGATGAAAAGAGTACGAAACAAATTGATGATCATGCACTGGAAGGCGAGACGGAACCGTCCGTATCCTATTTAATGTATTTCGGCCTTTAATGCTGGTTTGCCTAATTTCACTATTGCCACTCGAATCCCTCTCGCCATCTTCCTAATTTTAACTTTTTTTTTTTTGCATGGCTTTATTTAAGGTGTTTCGCTTGTAACTGGTGTAAAATTAGGCTTCCTTCTCCTCCCATCTGCAAGTCTCCCTATCAATCATGTGTCTCATCCATTTGCATGGACAGATGGACATTATATATTGTGAAGTGAAAAGAGCAATTTTCAAAAAGTATATGTAGTATCCCATTTTTGTAAAAAATGTATATTTATATATTAATATGCAAAGTAAAACAAAGTATATACTTAAAAGGCTTAATAGTGGCAAGATAATAGGTATTTGTTTTTCATTTTTGCTTTGTTTGAACATCTCATTTTTTCAGGATGAACACATTTTACTTGTGTTGCAAAAAAATCCACACCCCAATATAATGGGGGAAATGTCAAGCATTTTATACATTTATCACCTTATAAAGACAATGTAGCACTTAATAAATACTTGTCAGAACTATTAAAAAGTAAATTCCATGTTTCTTCTGAATCTCAGGCAGAAATATGTATTTGATTAAGGGTCCATTTTTTCGCACTTAAATAGGAGTAATACTTTACTTACAGGCTGCTGTGGAACCATATGAGGTAAAAATCATGAGAGCTGTGTGTTTTTTCCCCACCTGCAACGTTCAGGACCCCAACTCCTAGAGCAAGCATGTCAAACTTGAGCCAGGAGGGAGGGCTCACTTGCACTCACAATTCCTGTAAGATACCAGGTTAATGCCACATTATATTCCTGCCCTGCTTTTTGCTTCCTATGGATACTGTCATGTCAATTAGGCACAGCTGCCCTTCTCTTGGGTCCTGCTCCTTCAATGACCCCCATTACTGGATACAGGTCTCACTGATCGTTCTGGAGTCCCTGCTGAGCCAAAGCTGAACTGTGTCTCCTACAAATATTCAGCTTTAATATTATACTTACCCAGGTGGACTTACCCAGGTGGATACCATCCAGTGCTGCTTAAATGCCAATGTCTTAAAGAACTCTTAGCAAAATAGTTCTTCCTATTTTTTTTCCTGAAAGCTTCTCTTTTCTCCATTGGACTCAACCATGAGTTCATTGAATCCTGGCTAGGAAGCAAATTTGCGATCCAGACACAATGATGTGTCCTTGGAATTGGAACCTCCCTCCCAAATAATCTCCAATGATTTTGGTTTTAATTGCTTAATACTTGCGTTAGGCTGAGTTCACTTCTGGCAGGCTTGCCTTATCAATTCAACTGATTTGCTCAACTTGTTTACACTAAAGAGGAAAGTAAGCCCAAACTTGGACTTTTCCTTTCTACCCCACTTACAAAGTACTTCTGTGTGTGTGTGTGTGTGTGTGTGTGTGTGTGTGTGTGTGTGTTTGTGAGAGAGAGAGTGAGAGAGAGAGAGCGAGAGAGAGAGAGAGAGAGAGAGAGAGAGAGAGAGAGAGAGAGAGAGAGAGAGAGATTATGATTCCTTTGTTAAACTACCTTTATAAAACCTATGATTTTGTTATATTAATCATGTTAATTAAAGACACACAGTGGTTAATAATTTTTTAAAAGTATGACTTGGACCTGGCATGCATGGCTCAGTGGTTGAGCATCCAGTGGGCCTATGAACTGGAAAGTCAGGGTTTGATTCCCAGTCAGGGCACATGCCCGGTTTGTGGGCTTGATCCCTGGCGTGGGGTGTGCAGGAAGTAGCCGATCAATGATTCTCTCTCATCATTGATGTTTCTATCTCTCTCCCTCCTTTCTGAAATCAATAAAAATATGTTTTTTTAAAAAAATGCCTCAATCATGAAACCTAATTTCTGTTTGACTAATAAGCTTCAGTGAGTGTTAACTTCTCCAGAAGGTATACTTTACAGTTCCAAAAGGATCATAGTAGGCTGGAGGGATTATTTTCCCAGATTGAACATTAAAATTAGTTACATGTTTTATATATGTGTTTCCCTTATTAAAAATGCAGAGACCTGGGCTCTATCCCAGACCCACTAAATCTGCTTTTCTATAAATTAGCACACAAATCACAGAGCCACTGTTGTATATAATATACTCCTGATTTTTTTTAAAAAATGTTTTTATTGATTTTATAGAGAGAAGGGGAAGGGGAAGGGAAAGGAAAAGATAGAAACATCAATAAGAGAGAAACATCAATTGGCTGCCTCCCGAATGCCCCCTCCTAGAAATGGAGCCCAAAACTCAGGCATATTCCATGACCAGGAATTGAATTGATGACCTCTTGGGTCATGGGTTGACGCTCAGCCACTGAGCAACACCAGCTGGGCAATATACTCCTGACTTTAGTGCTAATAAACTATGACACAGAAGAAAATAGATGATTATATCAAAATTAAAAGGGTGAAAGTCTTATTCAAGCACATTTTAATTTTAATTATTTTTAAATATATTTTTATTGATTTCAGAGAGGAAGGGAGGAGAGAGAGATAGAAACATCAATGATGAGAGAGTAACATTGATTGCTTACCTTCTATATGCCCCACACTGGGTATCAAGCCCAAAACCCTGGCATGTGCCCCGACTGGGAATCAAATTGTGACTTCCTGGTTCGTAGGTCAACTCTCAATCACTGAGATCCAGCTGGGCTTGACTTTGTTTTTATTTTTTTCACTGTGTGCTGCCATTTGGGAGTCTGCATGTCTCCAGAGCAGTCTTCAAGGTTATAGCAGCCTGATGGATGCTGGTGGGGCTGGATTTCAGCTGGAGTGAGATGAGGGTCTAGGGGCTCACTCTGACAGTTTTACAGACAGGATGAATACATCCCCTTGATGCTGTGAGGATTAGGACTCACCCTAATCACACTCATCTCCAGGTTGTCTGTCTTTGGCTTCTCTGCTCCAGCCTGCAGCAGGCACCAGACCCTCCTAGGCTGATGGCCAGGCAGTCCTGGACATACTAGTACTAACCTGGAGGACAATGACTGGCCCCATCTGAAGGCAGAGCACTTTGCCGTTCCTTCCTTCTCTGTTTCTCTTTTGGAGAACTTTGTAGGGGAGGCGATAAAGCCCCAGGATTTCTAACTATGAACATTGATTGGCATCATCTTTGAGCAAAATGTTGGACCTGGGCTTGACCAGGTAACTTGGGACTGAAGCAGCCCTCTCTCATCATTCCTCTAGCCACTTTGCTCAGACTCCCAGAAGGACCTTGAATGTGTCCCAGCCTGTTTGGTTGGTTCTGTAGTGACTTTAGCTGTGTGTGTGCCTGGCGCAGTGCTTGTGATATCTGCATCAGCCCAGGCCCAGAGGCAAAGAAGACCCCAGGTAAAGAGAAGTTGCAAAACCATGTGGTCTTTCAACTCAGGAGAAAAGAGGTGTCACTACCTGTGTGAACACTCCTATGCACTGCAAATCCAGCCCACAATTTAGGGCCATGGAAGTCAAGCTGTGAATTGGTATGAAGATGTTTCTGAAGACATTGATGGTGGAGGATCAGCAGCATCCAGAGCCTGGTTCTTGGTTCCCTCACCATCTCTCTGCCCATGCAGGATGCTGTATCTCCATCACATGTCCAAGAGGTGACTTGCCCCACCAAATCCAGAGCAGAAAGCACTGAGGGTCTAGAACCTTGGAGAGAGAGCCCTGTGCTAACCAGGATGCCCTGGCACTTAGAAGACAGTGCATGAGAGCCCTATGATGAGGCAGTAGAGAGGGATCAGGTTTCCAGTCCTTGCAAAATACCCAAAGATTCCTCTCTCTCCAATTTAGGAATACTAATAGAAACTCAATTACCTTTACAAAGGAGGAATAAGCTTATGCAGACTAAGAAGAGGCCAATCCTGTGTTCTAACCCAGATTTGTCTGAATAAAATTCTGTCTTCTTCCTACTCTACCATACTGCCTTCAATTTTTATTGTAGTTATTCAGGGTTTAGGGAATACATAGTTAACTTAGACTTGCTAAGTATTATATCCTTGTTGGTTGTGCATTTGGGTGAATTTTCACATTATATTTACCCAGGTAGAATTGTCCAGTCAGCAGATATTGTCCAGATAGTTAGATATAATTATCGAGTTTGGAAAAGAAATCAACCTAGAAATATGGATTGAGGCTGTGAATACTTGGCACATAATAAGCACCCTATGAATGAATGAAGAATTTAATTGTATTTCCTTCTAGCCTTTAATATAAATATATATTTTTCAAAGTAAAGTGGGATTGTATTGAATGGACTGATTCAACTTTTATCAAAAGTTGATAAAAATCAACTTTTTCTTTAAGCCTTCCTTTTACCAAGACAATATCCTGTAAAAATACGTTTTTATTGATTTTTTTTAAGAGAGAAAGGAAAGGAGATGGAGAGAGAAACATCCATGAGAGAAACATTGATCAGCTGCCTCCTGCACACCCCCTACTAGTAATTGAGCCCGCAGCCTGGCTTTGAAGACTATTTAGAAAATAGAGGTCAGCGCGCCATCTGGTGACCAGAGCGAGAACTGCGAAATGAACGCAGCTAACAAAGGACAGAGAGGGAAGGGACCAACGAAGGTGGATGTGGAAGAAGACTTGTTATTATGGAGGGCAATGCCTCCACCCTGACCCACACTGGCCTCTTCCTGGGGTGAGGGGTGAGATGATATAAGAAACAACATATAGTAGTTAGATTTTTTTTTCTTGTCTCAAGTCAAAATAAGTGTGTGTATGTATGGATGTTTAAATTGGATGGTCTTATTTTCACTTTTTCTCTGATTGTGGAAATTATGTTTCTACTAGAAAATATCAAATGTAGAAAAGTATAAAAGGAGATATAAATTACTTATAGTTCCTTTACCTGGAGAAAATAATTGTTGATATTAACATGCATGTAGTCATATTGTGTGTATAAATATCTCCTTTTATATACTCTATCAATGTACTTTTATATAGTATACTAGAGACCTGGTGCACGAAATTCGTGCACAGGAGGTGGGGGATGTCCCTCAGCCCAGCCTGCATCTTCTCCAATCTGGGACCCCAACAGCCCAGGCAGTTGGACATCCTTCTCACAATCCAGGACTGCTGGCTCCAAACTGCTCACCTGCCTGCCTCCCTGATTGCCCCTAACCACTTCTGCCTGCCAGCCTGATCACCCCCTAACCACTATGCTGCCAACCTAATTGATGTCTAACTGCTCCCCTGCTAGCCTGTTTGCCCCCAACTTCCCTTCTCTCCTAGCCTGGTCACCCCTAACTGCCCTCCCCTGCAGGCTTGATTGCCCCCAACTGCCCTTCCCTGCAGGCATGGTTCCTCCCAATTTCCCTCCCCTGCTGGCCTGACCACCTACAACTGCCCTCCCTTGCAGGCCTGGAACCTCCCAATGGCCCTCCCCTGCTGGCCATCTTGTGGTAGCCATCTTGTGTCCACATGGGGGCAGGATCTTTGACCACATGGGGGCAGCCCTCTTGTGTGTTGGAGTGATGGTCAATCTGCAAATTACTCTTTTATTAGATAGGATATGTATATTACTTTATTATACATTTAAATACCTTTATGTATTCATATATGTATAGGGTGTCCCAAAAATGTATATACAACGTCTATAAATTCTATTACATTTTGAAAATTAAATGTATTTTAATAAACACTGCCTTTATAATTATTCAAAGTATATATACATTTTGGGGGACACCCTGTATATTTGTAGTTATGTCTTTTTAATATATATATATATATATATATATATATATATATATTTTAGAGAGAGAGGAAGAGAGAGGCAGAAACATTAATAAGTTGCCTCCCATATGCACCCCAAATGGGGATCAAGCCTGAAACCTGGTATGTGCCCTGACTGGGAGTCAAACTGGAGACTTTTAGGGGCATGAGATGATGCTCAACCAACTGACCCACACCAACCAAGGGTGTAATTATATCTTTATGGTATATATTTTATTTATTCTTGTCTGTTTCCTATGCACATGACATTCATCCATATGGGTATTATATCAACCACACCCCTTGATGTAAGAGACAGTCTTACCTAGTCAAACTGGCTAAAATTGAACAAATTAATTATAAGGGTTTTAAACATAAGCTTTAATGTCAATAGTATACTTATATAAAACTAAAACTTCCCTTTTCTCTGTTAAAAGGACATTTTCTCGACCTTTGGTCTGTTCTTGTTAAGAGATTGTGAAAGGTTTTTCTGTCTTTCTTTAAAAATCATATATGAGTGTTTATTCCAATATTGCCAACAGTATAGGAGAGCAGCAGGTCATCCACAAAAGTCTGCTCTGCCTCTCTCCATAAGCCAGCTGCTTATATGGGGTAAAAGAACAAGGATTATAAGAGGAATTATGCAAAAAGGTATGCCAAATGGGCAGTTTACAGGTATTATGGACTGGGCTGGAGATTTGCAAAAGCCTGCAGGCATGCAAAGGCTGGGGGTCTTCAAGGGTTAGTGATACGCAAAGGACTGGGGACCTTCAAAGGATTTAGTAATGTGCAAAGAGTTGGGGGTCTTCAAAGGGCTTGTGATTCTGTTTTTTGCAACAAGGTTGTTAATCTTTCCATGATAATCTGCATTTCCAGGTGAGGTCCTAGGTCCCAATTGCTCAGCCAAATCCAGAACAGAAAGCATCTAGGGTCTAGGACCTTGGAGAGAGACCCTGTGCTAACCAGGATGCTCTGGCTCTTAGAAGGCAGTGCATGAGAACCCTGATTCCTAGCCAGGTTAGAATGAGCCTTCTTTAATCAAAACAAAACAATCAGTTAACAGAGCATGGTTAAAATTTCTTATAATAACAGCTGGCCCCCAATATTCTGTTTCTGCCCCTACCATTGTACAGAAGCTTTACTCCAAGAGAGAGGAAAACTTAGATGGGTAGGGTTAAGAACAGATAAAGTAGCCCCAGTATCTACAAGACTCTTAGTAATTTCCCCCTTAATAATAATTTCAATTTCTCCTAAAGTATTAGTAAGGATAAGGGGAAAATACCCTCTCATAGTCTTGGAGAAGCCCTATGTTTGTTCTGTTTTTTCTTTGTAAATCACACTTCAGTGTTTGTTTGTTTTTCTACAATCTTTCTTATGGTGACCTGGCTTTAAAATAATAATAATAATAATAATAATAATAATAATAATAAAAACAGCAAAAAGATTCCTCTACAATTTAACAAGACTGGCTCCACAGGAGAAGACCAGAGCCAATGCATGCAGCCACAAGGTAGATGGTAACACAAATAACTGGCACCTTCCTAGACCTCTGGCCCGAGGCAGAAATTCCACACTGCTCATACCCTCTGCCCTCCACCCCCCCCCCCAAACATCTGTATAAAAGAAGTACCGACATTCCCTTTTGATGTGAACTTCCCTGGCTCACCCTCGGACCAGCGAATTTCGCCCAGGAGTGCAAGATTAAAATCTCCCCACTTTTAACCAGCCGGAATCTCTGTCTTTTGTTTCCTGCATCGTGAATCTCTCATTTGGTGCAGAGACCAGGGAGGGGCGAGCATTCCATCTGACAGTTCATGGTCTGGGGTGCCCTCCCTCTTCTCTCCTTGTGGCTCAGGACCCTCAGGCCTCTCCCCCCGGCTCAGCAGTGTCAGTGGTAAGTCCAAGCCCGTGCTGATTCCTGGCGGTCGTTTTTGTTTTTCCAGCATCTCTGTCCATAAACTGCTGCCCGTGTCAGAGATTGCCTTCCAGGCATAGCCCTCTACGCCCCTCCAGGCAGGGTTCCGAAGAACCTGGGGAGGCAGCGAAGACATTCCTGTTACCTCTCAATTCTCCTGCCTTTTGGCCTCTGTCCCGACCACAGGAGGTAGAGAAGACATCCCCTGCTGTCCCTTGGGTCCCTTGTCTGTAGTCTTGGCTTAATGACTGGGACACTGGTACTTAGCCTTGGCTACTGACCCCAGGATTTAGTATGGGTAATAAAAAATCTAAACCGGATCCTAGCACATCTCTAGGGTGTCTCCTCACCAATCTGGCTAAGCTAGGCCTGTCCCAGGATCTGCGTCCTAAACACCTCATTTACTTCTGCAATATGGCATGGCCTCAGTATGAATTGGACCATGGATCAAAATTGCCGGAGAATGGGACTTTCAATTTCAACATCCTCACTGACCTCAGTAATTTCTGCCAGTGAGCCAGGAAGTAGCCTGAGGTCCCCTATGTCCAGACCTTTTTCTATCTGTGCTCCCTCTGCTCCTTCTGTTCCACAGCCCAGGTTCTCCTAGTTCATGATAAACCCCCTCTGCCTACCGACACCCCTCCAGTTTTTGCCTTATCTGTCCTCCCTGAGAATCTTTCCTCCCCTCTGACTCGTCTGCCTCCCACAGCTCCTTCTGCCCTGCTGTCCATTCCCTCCCTTCCCCCATCCTCTCTCCCCGACCTCCCTCCACCACCCTCTCCTCCAGTGCCTTCTCACTTACCTGCTGACCTTCCCCTTCCTCCACCCCCATCTGCTTCCCCAGTCAGCAGGCACACCTGCTCCCGGGCTCCTCTTCTCCTCTGCTCCCTCTGGAAAGTTGCAGGGGCTGAGGGAGTGGTCAGGGTCCATTTTCCCTTCTCTCTGTCAGAACTCTCCCAGACTGAGAAGTGGCTGGCGTCCTTTTCTGCCAACTCCACCGCATTCATCAAGGAATTCCAATACCTTTCTCAAGCCTATGACCTCACCTGGCATGACATCCATGTCATTCTCTCTTCCACCCTCACATCAGAGGAAAGGGAGAGAGTATTAGGAGCGGCAATGGACCACACAGATCAGATCCACCTTACAGATGCCTCTATGCCAGTGGGGGCTCAGGCCATTCCTCGTCAGGAACCAGGCTGGGAGTACCAAATAGATACCCCCGAAGGGCAAAACAGGTGCCGACGTCGCGACCAGATGCTCCAATGCCTGATAGCCGGCCTACAGGCCGAATGCCACAAGGTAGTTAATTTTGATAAGCTGAGGGAAGGTACTCAGGGACCAGATGAGAACCCCGTGGTCTTCCTTATCAGGCTGAGTGAGGCTCTGACCTTATATACTCCTCTGGATCCTGGGTCCCTGGACAGAGCAACAGTTTTAGCCACCCACTTCATTTTGCAGTTGGCTCCAGATATTCGAAAAAAAGTTTTAAAAAAGGCGAAGGATGGCCCTCAGACTCTGGTCTGGGATCTAGTGAATATGGCCTTTAAGGTTTTTAATGCCCATGAAGAGTAGGCAGAGTCAGATCGGGAGGCCCACCTTTGACAAAAGTTGAACCTGCAAACCCAAGCCTTGGTTGCAGCTCTGAGGCCCACGGTTGCTATGTGTGGTCCCAAGGGAACTGTGCATGGTGGGGGTGCAACGAGAGTACAAACACCACCTGGAGAATGCTTCAAGTGTGGAAACGAAGGCCACTGTGCAAAGCAATGCCCCGGCCCCAGGCTCCAACCAAGCCCAATCCGGTGTGCGGTCAAAACGGCCACTGGAAAAGTGGCCCTGGAAAAGTGACGGGCCCTCTGCATCTCAGAATGGAGGGACCGTCCTTCCAGGTCATGTCCTGCCACTGGCCATGCTGGGATTGGCTAAAGACTGAAGATGCCTGGACTTGACGACTCCCATCACCCTCGCCGAGCCCAGGTTAACACTCAAGGTAGGGGGTAAGACGGTCTTCTTCCTGGTCAATATGGAGGCTACCTTCTCTGGCCTGCCCTCATTTTCTAGACTACTTTCCCTTCCACACTCTCGGTCATGGGTATTGATGGCAAATCCACCTGCCTGCTGGCCCCTGGGCCCCTTCCCTGTCTTCTTGATGATAGCCCTAGAACCCACTCATTCCTAATCATGCCTTTGTGCCCCATACCCCTTTTAGGATGAGATATCCTCACCAAACTAGGGGCCACTCTGCAGCTCACTCAGAGCCCTTCAGCCTCCCTGCTTTTTCTACTCCTGGCCCCCTCCTTCCACAGAAATACTGATCCCCTACTGCCTGCATCCCTTGACGACCCAATAGTATGGGATACCTCTACCCCCGTGGTTACTAGACACCATAACCTGGACAGGATCAGACTTAAGGACCCCACCTCATTTCCCTCCCATCCCCAGTTTCCTATCTCCCTAACTCATCGCTGAGGGCTCAAACCCCTCACTACTTGGCTTCTGTGGCAGGGGCTCCTCATACCTAGCGCCTCTCCATGCAACACCTCCATCTTCCTCTTTAGGAAGGCAGATGGGACCTACCGGCTGATGCAGGACCTCCTACCAATCAATGAAGCATTGGTCCCCATCCACCCGGTGGTCCCTAATCCTTACACTCTCCTTTCTTGCATCCATCTGGTACCACCCACTTCTCCGTCCTCGACCTCAAGGATGCCTTCTTTACCATCCGTCTGGATCCAGACTCTTACCATCTATTTGCATTTACTTGGGAGGATCCAGACAAGCAGGTATTCCGCCAACTCACCTGGATAGTTTTGCCCCAGGGGTTCAGAGACAGTCCTCATCTGTTTGGCCAGGCCTTACCCAGAGACCTCCCACAATGCTCGTTAGAACTTGGCACTCTTCTCCAGTATGTAGATGATCTCCTTCTCTGCAGCTCCTCCCTGGATATGTCTCAGAGGCATAGAGCTGGCCTCCTTAACTTTCTAGAGGACAAAGGATATCGTGTGTTCCCTGCCAAGGTGCAACTGTCGGCCCCTGCCATCACTTACTTGGGGATCTGTCTAACGCCCAATTCCCGAGGACTGAGAGTTGACCGAGCACAGGCAATACGGAACCTACAGCTTCCCACTTCTGCGGAACAGATCTTGTCCTTTCTAAGGTTGGTAGGATTCTTCTGCTATTGAGTCCCAAATTTTGCTCTCCTAGGTAAGCTCCTATACCAGACCTCTCCTCACCCTCCCTCGTTTGCCAGGCTTTTTCTAAACTCCAGGATGCCCTTCTGGCATCTCCCACACCCCCTCTCTCCCAACATCTCTAAGCCTTTCCAACTATTTACTGATGAAAAACAGGGAATAGAAACATGGGAGTCCTCACCCAGCCCCTAGGGCAGTGATGGGTAACCTTTTGAGCTTGGTGTGTCAAAATTCACCAAAAAACTGAGCATAACTTGGGTGGTATGCCACTTGGGGAAAAAAACATAATTTTGCGATATTTATAGTTTAAATAACAAAAATGTATAATTGTAATATATAACCAAAAACTAATTATTTAACTTACCTGCTTAGTGACTTCTTTGTTCATCTGTCAGTCGGGTTTTTTTGTTGGTCTTGATATTATTTAACTTGTGTGGGGTGCCCTGAACTAAGGTAAGTAAGGGAGAGGGGGAGTTCTTTAACTAACCTGCCTATTGGTGACTTTTTTGTTGCTGAATTTCATTGGCTAAACCTTCAATTGAAGGTTGGTATTTTGTACACTTCAAGCCCAAGAAAGCATTACTAACTTCATCTGTCAATCTGTTTCTTTTGTTGGTTTTGATATTATTTAATACTGAGAATAAAGTCTCACAAAAGTATGTAGAGGGAAAAATTGTGAGTAGAGCCATTGCTATATTTTTCAGGGCCCTAAAAGTGTCTGGTAATCGGTTCCAGGCACTCCAAATTTCCTGTTTGTAGTGGCACTCCTCTTGTTTCTACAAGCAGCACCTTTCCAGATTCTCAAGCTTTGACCTCAAGTCGACAAACACCTGAGCCCAGATGCTGTCTTGAAATTCTGCAAGTTGCATCTCCACATCATCAATTTGCATCCATTGGAAACCATTTAATTCCAAACTACTGTAGACTACTACATCAGGATACTTAATTAATTTTATGGTCTGTTCTAGGCTTCTAAATTGATTAAATCTATCATGAACTGGTCAAGTAATGAGTCTAAAACATGCTGATACTTTGTACACGGGGGTTCCATTTTCGTTTTGTACAGCTGCACTGGCCTTCTCAAAATACTTTGTTACTCAGGAAAATACTTATAAGTTTTAGTTTCTACATCTCACTTGAAAATTTTAAGTTTACCTTCAAAAGCTTTTATGTATCCAAACATAACGTCAATACTTTTGCCAAAACCTTGTAACTTTAAATTCAGTTCATTAACATGAACAGAGAGATCTGTAAAAAAATATCAGAGTGTTGACCCACTTATCATCATTGAGCAGAGAAAAGTTTCCCAGATCCTTATCCTCAAGAATTACCTTAATTGCTTCAAAGCACTCCACAAAGCACTCAAGAACTTCCTTGGCTTAGCCATCTTACATTATTGTACATCAGCAGTCCACTGTAGGTGGAATCAACCTCCAGTAAAAGTGCAGAAAATTCTCGCTTGTGAAGGGGGCGAGCAGCTATTAAATTAACTATTTTTGTAACAACTGATATTAAGTCGTTTAAGTCGGTGAATCTTGCCTTGGCACATAAAACCTCCTGATGGATAATACAATGAAAAGGCACAATTGGATGTCCAATAGCTTCCCTAAACAATTTGACAAATCCGACTTTTTCCCCCACCATGTTTGGTGCCCCATCTGTCGTCACTGACAAAACTTTAGAGATATCTATGCTTAGGTCATGGAATGTTTGTATAACAACCTTACATATTTTGCTTCCTGATGTACTTGTTGGCAATGATACTAACTCTATCAACTCTTCTCTCATTGTGAGACCATCAGAATATCGACCAATAATGGCCAACTGAGTATGTGATGTGACATCAGTAGTTTCATCAAGAGAGATCAAGAAATATTTACAATTATTTATACCTCTCTTTAATTGATGTTGTATGTTTGTGTTCAGTCTCATTATTTGGTCTTTTATGCTATTTCTACTGAGTGGTAACTCAGATATTCTCTTAATAATTGCAACTTTATTCTGCATATCATGAAATAGAACTGGTGCATATCTTAGGAGACTTTGTTTAATAAATTCTCCATCACTGAGTGCTTTTCCATGCTGAGCTATGGAATGAGCAATGCTCAGACTTGCAGATGTTAAATTTGTAGAGCCTTTTATAAATTTAAGGGTGAAATTAGGTTGGCTCTTGCCGAATCCGGTTTGGCTCAGTGGATAGAGCGTCGGCCTGCGGACTGAAAGGCCCCAGGTTCAATTCCGGTCAAGGGCATGTACCGTGGCTGTGGGCACATCCCCAGTAGGGGTGTGCAAGAGGCAGCTGATCGATGTTCCTCTCTCATCGATGTTTCTGACTTTCTATCCCTCTCCCTTCCTCTCTGTGAAAAATCAATTATAAAATATATTTTTAAAAAAGAAATTAGGTTGGCTCTTATAAAGGTGTAGCTGTCTGGAAATGTATTCCTTCCTTTCATCCTCATTTTTGTCAAGAGCTGGGAATGATTAGTTTCAAAATGTCTATTTATATTCCACGTTCTGCTTACTACCATTTCAGTACATAGAACGCAAAATGATCTGCCATTTCTTTCTATAATGCCATACATCTTGGTTCATGTTTCTTGAAAGGGTCAGCTACTGCTACTACCACTTCCTTTATCTAACATTGGTTTTTTATTTTTTGGGTTCTCCAACAGGGAGGCAGTGACAGAAGATAGAATTATAGATAGCCTGTTAGCCCTGCAGGCAATTATTGGTTAACTAGCCTAACTGACCACAAGATGGCACATGTAACTATCTTTTAGGAAAGTGCAGGGTTAATAAGCAGAAGTAGGGGTTAATAAGGATGCACTACAGTAATAGTGGTGAAATGCGAGTCTGCACTATGCTGCAAAATGACATTCCTTATATAAATTAAGATGGCTGTCACTATTTCTAATGTCAGGAAACGGCACCCATAGCACAAGCTCTTGCCTCACCCAGCCTCCTCCTCACTTATCTCAGTAATGATGGTCAATTAGAAATCTACGCCACTCTAGAACAGTAGATTGGATGATGGTTGCTGTGGTTATGTGGTTGCTGGTAATGGCAATCACAGGGTCCCCCAAAGATGCGTCCCCCATGGCATTCCACTGCTCCCTGCTCTGCCGGCCAGAAGTGAGGTCAAAGATCCCCTAACGGCCTAACTGGAAGTTCTAGAACTAGATACTCTGTGCTGGAGTTCTGTCGTTTTTGCCTCCAGACCTCCAGCACAGGTGTCTACACTACACTACAGCAAATGTTTCATCCTTGGCTACTGCACCTGGCTGTGCAGTAGCCGAGGATGAAATGTCCTTCTCAGCATGTGCCCCCATACTTTTCAGTATGCGACTGCATGCAGCCGCATGTCATGGAAAATGGCTACGAGTGTCAGTGCTGCCATGCGTGTCATAGGTTTGCCATCAGCGCCCTAGGACCAACCTTCACCCCGTAGCCTACCTGACTAGACAGCTTGATCCCATGGTTCAGGGATGGCCACCCTGCCTCCGGCCTCTGGCTGCAGCCATAGCTCTCACCAAGGAGGCCTAGAAGATCCGCCTCCAGCAACCCTTACAGGTATTATCCACCCTTAGGCTAGAGGATCTTCTGTCACACAGATCCTTATCTCCCCTTGCCCTCTCTGGCATGCAGGAACTCCATCTTCCGTTCCTTGATAATCCTGACATCTCCCTGACCCAGGCCCCATCCCTGAACCCGACCACTCTCCTTTCTGCTGCCTCCACCCAACCTGTGGCAATGCACTCCTCCTCTGAGATCATCAAGGCCCTCACTCAACCTCAGGGGGGACTCTCAGATCTTCCTCTCTCTAATCCTGACTTAGTTTGTGGATAGAAGCTCGTGCCTAGACCCCCAGGGACATCGGAAAATCTCCTATGCAGTAGTAACACCGGAGTGGACCCTGGAGGCGGCTCGGCTCCCAGAGGGTACCACCGAGCTTGTTGTGCTGGCCCGCTTCCTGCATCTGGCCAAAGGTAGGAGGGTAAACATATATACAGACTCCAAATATTCCTTTCTGATAGCCCATTGCCACACGGTTATTTGGAGAGAAAGGGGATTTCTCTCCACTAAAGGTTCACGTATTATCAACGCTAGATTCATAACCCACTCGCTTACTTGATGCCTTACAGCTTCCCTCCCAGGTAGCCATTGCACACTGCCAAGGCCATCAGACTGACTCCTCGATGGTAATGCGGGGAAACGCTGGAGAAGACGTGGTGACCAGAGGCTTAACTTAGGGTAAAGGGTCCCAAGCTCCGTTCCTGTTCCTTTCCCTTTACTCCATTACCCCTCAGTATAGAGGAGAAGAAGAAAATAAACTACAACGGGGAGGCTCTTCTGGTCCTGAGGGAAAGATCTTCATAAATAACAAGATCGCCCTCCCCAACGCTCAGGCAGGGGCCATTGCCCAACAGGTCCACTGGTCATTGCACATTGGACTGCTGGCACTTTGGAGGTTCCTCGAACCCCTCTTCACCTCGCCCACACTTCGATAGGCAGTCACAAGTGCCCGCTTCTCCTGCTCCACGTGTGCAGCCTTCTCACCCCAGGGAAGAATGCACCCCAACTTTCCTACCTATCAAATGAGGGGACACCTCCCAGGGCAGGACTGGCAGGTAGACTTCACCCATATGCCTCTCCACAAGAAGACCAAATATCTGCTTACCATGGTAGACACCCTGACAGGGTGGGTAGAAGCTTTCCTACCCACAAGTAAACTGCTGCAGTAGTGGCTGAGACCCTAATAACACACATAATCCCAAGGTTTAGCCTCCCCACCTCCATACAATCAGACAACAGCCCAGCTTTTATATCAAGGGTCGTTCAACAGGCTAGCACCTCTCTTTGCATCTCCTGGCAACTGCACATACCCTACTGCCCACAATCATTGGGTAAGGTCTAGAGGGTCAATGGCCTTCTTAAAGACCATCTAACTAAACTCTCTAGAAATTCGCAGCTCCTGGATGGACCTCCTGCCCATGGCCCTGACCAGAATCCTGGCTACACCAAGGAGCCCCACCTTCTTAAGCCCTTTTGAACTCCTATATGGGAGACCCTTTTTGCTCAACCATTGTCTCCTTACTGACCCTCCTATTCTGGCTATTTATCTTCCATACCTGTTTTTACTCAGGCAGCTACTCAGGGAACATGCTAACAGGTTTCTGCCCCGGCCAGAACCAGGTGACCAAGGCTCCTGAGGACCAGCCCTCCAGCCGAGGTCTTACTCCTCCTTAAGAACCTACATCTCAAGGCCTTGGATCCCAGATGGATGGGATCTCACACAGTAATCCTCACAACTCCCCTTCCCCCCATGGCCAAACTATTTGGTGATCTATCGTGGCACCACCTCTCCAGACTCAGGAGGATCCTGGAACAGCATGACTTCTATAAATGTGAGGTATTGGGCCCCGCTAAGGTCCACTTTAGCCGCTCTACTCCTCCTCCTTCTCCTTCCAGCCCTGGGCAACATACACCCACCCCACCTGCTTATGTGTGTGGGATCAAGATCCATGAAACCTATGACCAGGACAGCACACAAGTCACCTGGCAGGTAGGATCTCATGACTGCCCTCTGGTCAATGCCAAGCAGCGATCCTGATTGCTATTGACCTACAGTTAGTGTCCAACAGTGGCCGACCATAAGCCTGTTTTGCTTATGACCAGCGGAACCTAGACAGGTGTAATAGAGACATCAACACCTATGGGGGTTGCCGCTGGTCAGGTTGTGTCATCCATAATGCCTATAATAAGGTCAGGTCTAGCCCCTTTTTCTGGAAGGAAGGGACTTTTTAAAAAATCTTTATTGTTCAGTTTATTAATTACATTGTTCCCTTTTTTTCTTCCCTCCACCTGGTACCCATCCCACCCTCCGCCCTCACCCGCTCCACTGTCCTCTCCCATAGTTGTATGATTTTTGTCCAGTCTCTTGCTGCACTTCCCACACCCCTTTTCTCCCCAAGAATTGTCAGTCCATTCCCTCTCTATGTCCATGATTCTGTGGCATTCACCAGTTTATCCTGTTCATCAGCTTATTAATTCACTTGCTTTTTAGATTCATTTGTTGATAGATGTGTATTTGTTGTTCATAATTTACACTTTTATCTTTTTCTTCTTCCTCTTCTTAAAGAATATCTTTCAGCATTTCATATAATATTGGTTTGGTGGTGATGAACTCCTTTAGCTTTTTCTTATCTGCGAAGGACTTAATCTGACCTTCAATTCTGAATGATAATTTTGCTGGATAGAGTAATCTTGGTTGTAGATTCTTGCTATTCATCACTTTGAATATTTCTTGCCACTCCCGTCTGGCCTGCATAGTTTCTGTTGAGAAATCCACTGACAATCGTATGGGTGCTCCCTTATAGGTAACTAACTCTTTTTCTCTTGCTGCTTTTAATATTCTCTCTTTGTCTTTTGCTCTTGGCATTTTAATTATGATGTGCCTTGGTGTGGTCCTCTTAGGGTTCCTATAAAATGGGGTTCGGTGCACTTCTTGGACTCCTAAGTCAATTTCTTTCACCAGGTGTGGGAAGTTTTTGGTCACTATTTCTTCAAATAGGTTTTCATTGTCTTGCTCTCTCTCTTTTTCTGGCACCACTATAATTTGGATGTTGGTATGCTTGAGGTTGTCCCAGAGGTCACTTACACTATCTTCAATTTTTTTTATTCTTTTGGTTTCTTGCTTTTTCAGCTGAGTGGATTTTACCTCTTTGTATTTCAAATCTTTAACTTGGTTCTTGGGGTGCTCTAGAGTACTTTTAGGTCTTTGTATAATATTTTTAATTTCAGTCAGTGTATGCTTAATTTCTGGTTGGTCCTTTTTCATATCCTTGAGGGTCTCCTTCATTTCCACATTGGTCTTGATCATTTCCTTGCAGGTCTCGTTCATATCCTTGAGGGTCTCGTTCATTTCCTTGTAGGACTCATTCATTTCCTTTGCGGTCTCGCTTATTTTCTTATAGGCCTGGACCTTTTGTTGGAGCCTCTTGAGAAGCCCTATAACTGTTGTCCTGTAAGTAAAATTCATCTAGAAAATTCTTACTCCAGAAAAGTAACTTCCATTTGTAATGCCAACAGCAGGACACACATGAAAAACACACATGGTGTCAAAATAAGCCAAAGGAAAACCATTTAGGCAAAAATAAAAAGAATCCCAAGTCTCATTTGCAGAGAGGATCCCTTTGTTAACTTTTGGTGGAGAATGTGTTTGTGTGTTTTCAGAGAACAACTCCAAGACCATGTGGGTTCCTGTGACAGTTAGGATCTGACGGGTCTGTTCCAGTCACAAGGATGGTCCAGAGATGGGGGACACTGATGACACCTTGCCATGCTAGCAGTCAGCAGCTGTGCATGGCTGCAGGCGGCCCAGGACCAAACCAGAGAGGATGGAACTTGCTTTGCCACGATTTGCCCACCATCTGGATACCATTGCTGACATGTACACATAAGGAACTATTTGACATTGAAACTGGGACTCAGAACAGTTGGACATTGAAACTGAGACTCAAACATTTTTTGTTCTTATGCATTTATTTCTAGTATGCAGATGCAAGATATTTTTGAAGAAAAGAAACAGGGGAGAGCGATTGATATAGAGGCAGGGAGGCATTGACCAGGCTGTCAAGCTACAGGGGGAAGACTGGGGAGGGTGGGGGGTCGGGCGCTGTGGGAGATCAACTGAAGGACTTGTGTGCATGCATGTGAGCATAACCAGTGAATGCAAGACACTGGGATGGGGGACGGGGGCAGAAGGGGACATGTGCTGCGGGGTAGTGGAGGCTGGGGGGAGGACAATGGGGGGAAAAAGGAAAACACATGTACTACTATTAAATCTAAGGTATACTGCCAAAAAATAAAAATAAATATATTTTTAAAAAGATAAAAGGTTTCAACAAGATAGCTTATATGCAAGAATAGTTTACAAATTCAGTTGCTTTTTCTGAACTCTGTCTATAATTTAAAATGAAAAAGAAAATATTACAGCTAAACTCTAAACCATCACTATAAACCACCTGGTAATAAACATAATAATGAACATATTTTTAGAAATATCAGAAAACCCAGGTTATTTAAAAGATATAACATATGTTGGTGCGGGAAAACTCATTATAAAGATCTTTTTTAAAAATTAAACTAAAGTTTAATTCTTTTATTGTTTTCTGTTTTCTCACTTTCTTCTCTATGGCCTATGTTTCCAGAGGCCTCAGCTGACCTGGAGGAAATTAGTATTTTAAAAGATAAATGCAGAGGCAATATTCATATTTTTACTTCAAAAATATAATTTGTCATTCTACAGCAGAGAAATTGTTTTGAAAGCCAAGATTTGCTTAGTGAGAAAAACACTTTTTCTCAGTTTCACAGTCTCTCTTTTATGCTATTTTAAGAGCTAAATATGACTGACCTAGATCATAGGGTTTTATCTTTAGTGTGGGTGTAATATAATATGCCAAGTAAGAAAAGTTCCCATTAAATGAAAAGAAAAAAAAAAGGTCCCCTCTCTACAACTTGGGAGAAAGAAGAGAGATTTAGGAGGAAAATATCTAAAGTAAAGATGTTGTCTGGTTTCTGCGATGCTTCGCTTCAAGTACCCACCTTGCCTTATACATAGTTATCACGATATTATTTACTATATTCACTGTGCTGTAATCTACATATCTGTGACTATTCTGTAAATCCATAAAGTATACACTTGTCTAATCACTTCGCTATATATCTGAAACTAATACAGTATAATATTGAATGTAAACTGTAATTGAAAGAAACATGCTGCCTGGTTGGTATGGCTCAGTGGTTAAGTGTCAGCCTATGACCCAGAAGGTCATGGTACAATTTTTGTTCAGGGCACATGCCTGGGTTGTGGGCTTGATCCCCCCCCACCAGTGTATAGGAGGCAGCTGATTAATGATTCTCTCTCATCCATTGATGTTTCTATCTCTCTTTCTGAAGTCAATAAAAAATATTTTTTTAAAGAAAAAAGGGGGGGCTGCCTAAAGGATCTGTGTTTGTATTATCACTGGGCAGGAAAAATAACCCAGGTGGCTGGGTTATTTAGCCACCCACACATTTGAATCTACCTCCTGCTTCCCAAATGGCCATAGACAGCTCTTTTCTAATCTCTAATAACTAACAGGATGTAGGCTGTGTTAGGTCACCAAAGGGGAAACGCACAAATACAGAGTGGTGAGGGACTGTGAATTTATTCGATCAGCCTGCACCAGGTAGCTGAGTCTGGATGACGCCAGTGACAGGTGTCAGTGGCTTTTGAAGGACTTGTGGTGGGCTTTTTTCTGGGTGGAAACTTCTTTATGCATACCCAGAGGGGAGATAATGGAATGTGGTCACCGCAAGTGAAATGTGGACTCCACAAAGAGAATGTCCATAGTGAAATAGTCTAAAAAGCCAGTTCCCAAGGGAAGGGTATCAGTTCAATTGCTCTATCAAACCTAACATTCTAGCCTTTTTATTTTATAGAATAGGGACGAAGGTCATATCTTCTGTAATTGCTTCCTGTTGAGGGGGGATGTGGAAATCAAAGGGGAATGGACTTTGATAGGAGTGGGCTGAATGAGGGGTGCAGCAGCATGATTTCCCCAAGAGACTGATTGGTGAAGGCTCAAAAAGGGTCCTACTGAGTGACATGGGAGGTAAAAGCTGATTCTGAGGCTGCCACAGCATCACTTGTCTAGTTTTGCTGCTTTTCTAGGCCTGGAGATGAAATATAACTGAGGCCTAGATGTTATCTTTAGAGGGGGAAAGATTAGGGGTTTCAGTTGCCTGACTAGTGATATGAAAGGGGAGAATAGATTACCATGGGGATGAGGTTCTTGTTTGCCCAGTTTTTCCCCTTGCTGGGCATCCAGAGCTTTCTTGTACGTCCTGAGATGGGGTTTCAAAATAGGTAGAGCAATAGTTAAGCTCCCTATGGCAGTTCCAATCCCTGCTGTGATGCCCAGGGTTATTAGGAGAAAGGACTTCTCTTTTGTGTCATATATGATGGGTTACGGGGACAGGTAAAGACTGATTATTGCAGGCTACATCTACATTGGGTGAGAGATGAGAGTACAAGTTCCTGTCCAGCTGATGGGGAGACAAATGTATGTGTTTTTCCCACAGAGGAAGAAAACTTTATGATCATGGAGACAAGCTGAAAGATGTAAGGGAAGAGGTGGACTAAAGGGAATGAGATTCCCTTTCCTGGTTCCACGCTGCAAACTGAGAGGGTAGTCACCATGGCACTACCAATAAGGGGTGACAGATAAATGGTTGAGATTTTATTGCAGTGAAAGTGGGAGGGGATGCTAGAATGGGCTGTTATCCAAGGAAAAAGAGAAAGGGAAAGAAAGGAGCAGTTGAGGCCAGGCACCTGGATGGTTGAGTAAGAAGTAACACAGACTAGACTGGCTGTGATCAATTAGTTGTAAGACACCACTGCACTCAGACCAGCCAAATTTAGTACTTTAAATTTCTTGAGGTTATAATTTCCCATTCACTAGCTTAACCTCTTATTTTTACCGAACCTTCATCCTTTTTAAAAAAATTTTTAATAAATCTTTATTGTTCAAATTATTACAATTGTTCCTCTTTTTCTCTTTTCCCCATAGCTTCCCTCCACCCAGTTCCCACCCCACCCTCTGTCCTTAACCTGCCCGCCACTGTCCTCATCCATAGGTGTACAATTTTTATCCAGACTCTTCCCGCACCTCCCATACCCTCTCCTTCCCGCCCCCCCCCCCGAGAATTGTCAGTTCATTCCCTTTCCATGCCCCTGATTATATTATATTCATCAGTTTATTCTGTTCATCAGACTTTTAATTCACTTGATTTTTAGATTCACTTGTTGATAGACATGTATTTGTTGTTCATAATTTTTATCTTTATCTTTTTCTTCTTCTTCCTTTTCTTAAAGAGTACCTTTCAGCATTTCAAATAATACTGGTTTGGTGGTGATGAACTCCTTTAGCTTTCTATTATCTGTGAAGCTCTTTATCTGACCTTCAATTCTGAACAATAGCTTTGCTGGGTAGAGTAATCTTGGTTGTAGGTTCTTGCTATTCATCACTTTGAATATTTCTTGCCATTCCCTTCTGGCCTGCATAGTTTCTGTTGAGAAATCAGCTGACTAGTGTATGAGTGCTCCCTTGTAGGTAACTGTTTTTTATCTGGCTGCTTTTAATATTCTCTCCTTGTCTTTTGCTCTTGGCATTTTAATTATGATGTCTCTTGGTGTGGTTCTCTATGGATTCCTTTTGTTTAGGGTTCTGTGTGTGCTTCCTGGACTTTTAAGTTAATTTTTTTCACCAGGTGGGGGAAGTTTTCAGTCTCTATTTCTTCAAATAAGTTTTCAGTATCTTGCTCTCTCTCTTTTTCTGGCACCCTTATAATTCGGATGTTGTTATGCTTGAGATTGTCCCAGAGGCTCCTTACACTATCTTCAATTTTTTGGATTCTTTTTGATTTTCCAACTGAGTGTTTTTTGCTTCTTTATATTTTAAATCTTTGACTTGATTCTTGAGGTCCTCTAGTCTGCTGCTAGGTCTCTGCATAATATTTTTTATTTCAGTGAGTGTATGCTTAATTTCTAGTTGGTCCTTTTCATATCCTAGAGGGTCTCATTACATTTATCAGCCTTTTCTAGGAAATTCTTAAAAAAACTTATAACCATGGTTTTGAACTCTATATGTTCGTTTCCCTCCATTTCTTTCATTTGTGATCTGTTTCCTTGTCTCCGCATTTTCGCTGCTTCCCTGAGTTGGTCGAGTAGCTTTGTGTGGTAGGTGTCCTCTAGAGCACAGTGGCTCAGCCTCCCCAGTTACCTGAGGTGGACACTCTTGATGAACCCCTTTATGAGCTGCACAGTCTTGTAGTTAAGCCTGGATTGTTGATGGTATCACTGGGAAGGATTGACCTCCAGGCCAATTAGCTGTGAGGTTCAGCTGTGTCTACGCTGGGAGAGCTTCTGTGCTCAGTCTCAGGGCTGAGCAGACAGCCTTGGTATCCTGTCAGCCTCGCCATAAGAGGCCCCTGGGTCTCAGTGTCCAGGGCAATGGCTGCACGCACCTCTGAGAGCAAGCTGCCCTTGAGTTTTGCCTGTTGCCAGACAGTCTAGTTTTCCCCCCAATGAGTCTGGATATCCAAAGTCTCACCCAGAACTGGAGTACAGTGTAGTCAGGAGGTTTTGTTTCCCTCCCAAATGAAAATGCCAGACACACGCTCAGCAGCCCACCCCCTCTGCGAACTTGCATACCTCTGCAGTTCCCCTGAGTTTCAGTGTGCTTCCTCCTGACATTCCAGTTTCACCCCATATGAGTCTGGGTTCCCAGAGTCTCAACCAGAACTGGAGTTCAGCACAGTGGGGAGCCTTTGTTTTCCTCCCTGTTTGAGAAAACCAGCTGCTTATTCAGCTGCCCACCCTTTCCACGAGCACGAGTCTCCATGTCTCCATGTCTCCACACCTCTTCCCTCTGCACCTCTTCTGAGTCTCAGTGTCCTTTTTTCTTTCCTTCTCATTGTAGAATTTCCACTCATCCAGCCTTTTTGTGGTTCTGGATGATGTCCATTTTGTCTTTTAGTTGTAGTTTTGAGATTGTTGTGCAAGGCAGCAGTATAGGTGTTTACCTGTGCCGCCATCTTGGTTCCTCCCTGAACCTTAATCCTTATTGTTTTTACTTTTAGACCTTAACTTACTTTTACATTCTTTCAAAGAGAGCAACCAACTTGGTTGCCTTCCAGAAAAACAGGTAAGAGAGACTAATGCTGCAATGCATATATCTCAAGTAAAAGTAATTTTCTTTTTACTTATGGCTTCTCATTAATGGTGAAATTTAATGCTTGAATAATAACTTTTAGTTTACTCAATAAATAGTAGTGGAAGAGATTTTTAAATTTCTTCTTTGTAAGCTTAAATTTACTTCTAAATATTCATAAGCATTCTTTTTTGCTAGTGCTTATTAGCATATATATGCAAATTTTACTTTGGACTTTACTAGAACCAGTTGCTCATAAAATATTGGCTTCTCATATGAATGAGTTTATATGAGACCTTGACTATATTGTGAAAAGCTAACTTATTAATTAATTAAAGTATGCTCCTTTATTGAAAAGCAAAGTAAGAAAACATACATTTGACCCATGAAGTACCGATGCCCTCCTCTCCCCCAGCCAATCTGAAGAATAGGATGAGTGGGGGGTCTGAGGCATTATGTACACTCCTGTCTGAAAATTCTTCTGCTGAATATTCTGGTTTAGCTTAAGAAGTATCCAGCAACCTTGTACTGCCAGGTTTGGCGACTGAAACCTCGCTTTCTTGCTCAGAGTAAAATGGCCCTTTTACAATTCTTGTAAATAGTTAACTTTAGAACTTCTTTCAACATTTCTCTTTTTCTTCTCATCACATACGTAATCTTCACAAATTTCACACTTTCAAATTAGCCTTCAAACCTTCTTTCTATGCCCTTCAAAAATGCATAACCATGCCTCAGACCTTCCATTAAGTATTTCTACTCTAATATTCTTTATTTATGCCATATCTTCAGCAACTTGTACAGACATTTTTTTTCTTTTTAAAAAAAATGTATTAGAATTCTTCACTCTTAGAAACCTTAATTTTTCAATGATAACCAAAAAGCAAACAGCCAGCATTTCTTAGATTGACACTTACAACATACTTTATGCACACTCTTAGTTTCAAGAAACTATACATTCAACAAAGTACAAGATACCTTCTATGATATAAACTAAGAGCAGGTGGATTAAAATGTGTCTAGCAATCAATGTTTCAGTATTGTATGCTATTTTAAAATATTTAGATATTTATCATTTAACCCAGCAATGCTCCAAAGTCTAAGTTAATAAATACTTTGTAAAATTATGTATACTCATATGAGGCTGGAGAAAAGGCAGGGGAAGGAGGGAGCAGGCCCTGCAGTCTGTTCCTAGACCTCTAGTCACTTGCAATAAAAACTGCTGGATTTTTCCTTAGAGATAACATGCTAAGGTTTGGGAAATAATGAGCTCAGTTTTTGATAATAGTGGACTGTTAAGTAAGCATGTGCAGTAAAGAAAGGTGGGGTGGGGTTGGGTGTAAGAAGGTGCTGAGGTCAGAGCAGTTTTCAGAACATTAAGCGGGTGAGAATGTTGGCCTTCATATCTAAAGGCTCAGTGAGGGAGGGGTTCCTTCACCATGCCATGTCATAGAGGAGCTTTGCAAGAAGACTAAAGTTGTGAAACTGGAGGTGAGAGTACCCAGTGAGCCTGAGAAAGAAGAAAATTTCTTGTTCAGTGGAGGGGACAATCATAGAGGAGATAAGGCATTTACAGTCCAAGGAATGGCTCAGCCTTGTGGGTGAGTAAAACTGAGGTAGGTAACTGTGGTTTGGGACAACTGGGTTTTATTGAGGGAATGCATGGTAGCCCCAGCCAGGCACCAAGGTAGAATGAGAAAAGAGTGAATGGCGGTATTTAGTAAGATGCAGTGTAGAGGTGAGGTGGCTAATGGCTGTGAGATTAATCTAGCAATCCCAATAATAGAGACTGAAGAGTGGGCAAGGGTCCTATAGAATTTGGAGAGGGCAGAATAAGAGGCCCCAGTGTCAATTAAAAAGGAGATTGGCTTACCTGCCACCACAGCTGTTACCTGAGGCTCTGTCCTGGTGATGTAAATCTGTGGGGCCCTGTTAGGGCCTGGGTAGCTTCTTGGGTGGCCAAGGGAACTTCCAGGAGGTCTGGGAGCTCCAAACTGGATCCAGAGGGCGACCATGCTGAACTGGCTGAGGCCTGAACCAGAGGGCCAGACTACAGTCTGATTTCTAGTCGCCTTCCCTTCTGCACCTTGGGCAGGGCCCAGGCGGGGGTCTCAGGTTTGAGCAGGATTTGGCTGTCTTTCTTTGCTACATTTGAAGCATGGGCCCGGAAGAGGCTTAGGCCCTGACTTACCCTTGGTTGGAGGATGGGCACTTTGTTTGGGGTTCATGAGAGTGGTGGCTAGAAGCTTGAAGGCCTCCTTCTGGGCCTCAGCCTTGGCCTGATCTTGCCTTTGTTTTTGGATTTGGGTCTTCTCATCTCTATTATTAAAAACCTTAAAGGTCAGGTTACCGAGGTCTTTTTGGGGGGTTTATGGACCTGTGTCTATTTTTCAAAGTTTATGGTATATGTAAGGGGCTGATTAGGATATAAAATGGGTGTTCAGAAGAAGGGTTTCCTCTGGGGAGATGGGGTCTAAGGTGGTAAATTTCTGTAGAGGAGGACAGGAGGACATAGATATCATGCCAAGTCAGGACATAGGACTGGGTCAGGTACTCAATTCCTTAGTAAAGGTGGTTGGGTCCACGGAAAAAGACCTGAGATGCCTCTCAATCTGTGTGAGGTTGGACATAGAGAATGGGACGTGGACTCAGACTATGCCCTCAGTTCCTGCTGCCTCCCTCAGGGGTAGAATGGGGAAGGAACAAAAGTGGCTGTTGAGGAAGGCGTTCTTTGGGTAGCTTGAGAGTGAGTGAGGTGGAAAAGGGCTGTTTTGGAGCTCATGTTCTCAGGATTTGGGCTCTCAGGAATTGGGGAGAAGGTGGTTGCTGGTTAAGAGGGTCTGGGTTTTGGGAATCTACTGCAGGTGAGGGAGGGGATGTATAAGGGGGTATAGGTTGGTGGTCTGCTGGGTCAAGAGTAGATTCAGAATCAGAATTGTTAGGGGTATGATGTTTTGTGTGATGGAGAAAGATCTGATGGCTAGAGCAGGACCAAGAGAGAGGATTGAGACTGAAGTTTGAAAAAGGCCTGGATATTGGGAATCTCTGACCATTTTCCATTGTCGTGGCAACAATTATCTAAATTGTTCAGTGTGTTAAAATTGAAAGTGCCATTTTCAGGCCATTGAAACTTATTATCTAGTTTAGGTTGTGGCCAAACAGTGTTAAAAAATAAAGTGTGGTGGTTGGGCATGATCTCCCCCATGAGTGTGCAGAGGGAGTGTAACGTGGCCCATGAAAGAGGAAGGGTGGTGACAGATCACAAATCCAAAGGTGACTGTTTAGGGCTGGCATCCCTGCTGTTAAACAAGTCACCATGAGAAGTAATGGGTGACTCTCTGGACTGGGTAGCCCCAATCCAGAAGGATCCAAAGCCAAACAGCTGAGAAGTCTTCTGGCCTAGTGCCACAAAGAGACTTTCTAAAAAGTCAGTGAGGGGGGGGGGGCGCAGAAGACTCCAGATGAAGAATTTGTGGAAAGTCAGTCACCCAGAGAAGATTGGCTGGTGTGGGATGGAGGGTCAGCAATGGAGAAGGAGAGATTCCTGGTCAGGGATACTCCTTGGCTAGCTGGCTGAGGGGGACCCCACAAGGAAGGGAGGCTGATCAAGGCTGGCAATCAGGACCAGCTACCGCTCTCTACTTGGGGTGACCAAAGCCTGGACAATGGCTCCTCATCCTTGGTTGCCAAAGGAGGAATTCCAGAGTGGTGAGGGATTATGAATTTATCCAATCATTTACAAACTGCATACCAGATGGCTGAGCCCGGATGGTTCCAGCACCCGGTGAAGGTGAAGCATGGTAGCAATCATCTTGGGTAAAAACTGCTGTTTAATTTTTAACCCTGATGTTCTGGCTTCTGTACTTATTTGCTTGCTAAAATAATAGAAAAGTTATTTTGATTTTCTGAACTTATATAAGTTATCCCATTCCACTCAATACTCCATTGATTGTGATTTGAATATCCCATTGATTGTGATGTTATTGGTCTTTCGAAACACATTCCTCTGCACCTGGAGACCAGGACAGCACAATTACTCTAAATTGCCTCAGTGACTCCAGATACTATGCTTCTGTTGACTGTTGACTCAGTGGTCCCAAGACCCCAAACTATAATTAATCTTTGTAGATAACTAACTTGCTCAATTTAGCTTCTGCAATTGCTTTTTGCAAACTAGGTTCCTCATTCCAAACCTAAAGATGTAATCAACACCTTTGTGATATTTGCCTATATAAGCCTGATGTTACCACCATTTTGGGACTGAGATTTGGAGCCACAACTCCCTCTCAGTTGCTGGCTTTATTGATTAAAAGACTCATTAATTTGGTCTTGCGTCCTGAGTATTTACTTGTGGGGTACATTACAACAAGGGGAGTCAGTGGCTTTTAGAGGACTTTTGGTGGACTTTTCTTCTTTCATGCATACCTGGAGGGAAGAAAATGGACCCCAAATGAAATGTGGTCTCAGCAAAAGGAGTACGCATAGTGAAATGACCTGGAAAGGCAGTTCCAGGCAAGGGGTATCAATTCAATTGCTTGATCAAACCTAACAGGCTGACAGTAATAACTAATGATAATAATAACCATAAGGAATGGAACTGACAAATATTAAAAAGAACTAGTAAAAATCTTTCACTCTCGCTCTAACTGGTTTGGCTCAGTGGATAGAGCATCGGCCTGCAGACTCAAAAAGTCCCAGGTTCGATTCTGGTCAAGGGCATGTACCTTGGTTGCGGGGAGGCAGCTAATTGATGTTTCTCTCTCAGAAATGTTTCAAACTTTCTCTTCCTCTCCCTTCCTCTCCGTAAAAAAGCAATAAAATATGTTTAAAACAAAATCTTTCACACTCACACTGAGCCTCATTTCTTGAGCCCTCAGTGTTTGGACAGGACTGCAAGAAAAATGGTAGACCTTTGGGTCTTGGGAGAGTTTAGGGAGCAGGAGTTAAAAAAAAGGAGACATGGTGGATTGATCCCAAGGTGGTGGGGGGAGGGGGTTGATCTTCTTTGATCTGATCAAGGCAAATAGAAATTCCAGAGAGATGATACAGTTTTCGTGTTTCTGGCAAAGAATGAAAAGATAGGGCGGAGGCTGGGCCGGAAGAGATCACCCGGCTCCTGTGGAAGCGCTGTTGGGTTAATTTGGGATGCAAGCTCACTGTTAATATGGGCCTCGCTGGACAGAGGGCTGATGTGAATTAAAGTCATTGTATAGCTTGAGTCCTTTTCCACCCAAGCATCATCATATTACACCTTGGAAGCTGGCGGGCACGCTTCTGGACACCAGACTCTAAGAGGAGGACTACTGCTTGCTCGGGATCTGAGGAGGTCTGAAGAAGCAGAGGATATCCGAAAGCGAAGGCCAACACCTAAGCGGGTCCAGACTACACTGACTACCTCCCTTTCCTACCCCTGCTCCGGTACATTTTCGGGAGGGGTCCAGAGGGCCGGGTGATACGAGTTCACTATTGCAAGAAGAGTAGGCTGGCCTCAAGCCTAGATAAACAGGAAGCTTCCTGAAATTGAATGTGAAGGTGGGAGCCACCAACAAAGTACCAGAGTGGAAAGGGGGGGCGGCGAGCGACCCGCAGCACAGCCACGCCCTCTATCCATTATCCATTTTGATTCACAAAATGGTGACCAATGGGGAACGCTGGGGCATGCATGCGCTTCAGCTTCCTGTTGCAGAGGATGTAGGCGTGTCCGAGAGAGAAAGATGGAGGAGAGGTAAGCACCGGGGATTCCGCCGATGGGGGCGGGAATAACTAGTGCCTGCAGCTCGCATGGTTGGGAGTGGATGGGAATCCTTCCCAGGAGTGCATTCCCCCCACTCTCCCGCCCTGCTGTGTGTGTGTGTGTGTGTGTGTGTACAGTGCCACGCGATTGACCTGCTCTGTGGGTGTGTACATTTCTTATACCCACCCTGCTGCTTGTGCATTTCTCAACTCTGCCCTGCTGTGCGCGTGTGTGCATTCCCCATAATCTCGCCATGCTGTGTGTGTTTGTGTGTGTTCGCGCGTGTGTGCGCGCGCGTGCATTCCTTACAACACAACATGCCGTGTTTGTTAGTGTACTTTCTAAACCATTTTCCCTGCTCTAAGTGTGCATTCCCAACACTCTCATCCTGCAGCTTGTATGTATTCCATACACTCTCATCTTTCCATGTGTGTGCATTCGTCACTCTCTCGTCCTTCTGTGTGTATTACATACACTTTCATCATGTGTGTACGTATTCCCCACTCTCACCCTGCCATGAGTGTGAATTTCCTATACTCTCTCCTCCTTCTGTGTATGAGTATTAAACTCTCACCAAACTGTGTGTGTGCACTCCCCACACGCTAATCCTGCTGTGTGTTCATTCCTCACATTTCCCCTTTTGTGTGTTTTTGTGCCTTCCCCAGACTCTCACCCTGCTGTGTGTGTGCATTCCCTACACTTTCACCCTGCCAGATGTTTATTCCTGCCTTGTGTTTGTTCATCCCCCACACTCTCCTTCTGCCATTTGTGTGCGTGCATTCCCTGCATTATCACCCTGCCATGGTTATGTGCATTTTCCACACTCATCCTGCCATAGTTATGCATTTTCTACTCTTGCCCTGCTGTGTGCATTCCCTATAGCCACCCTTCCCTTGTTGTGTGCATTTCCTGCACTCTTGTCCTGCCATTTGTGTGTGTGTGTGTACAGGAAGTTCACAAAAGTAGTACTATGGATTCTTTTTTCATTCCTCTCCTGTAGGAGAAAGGTCTTTTTCCACAAGAAAATTTCTGGCATAACACACCAGAAGGTTAACAAGATATCTCTGTGTGTCAGAGTTCTGAATTTTGATTTTTTCTCTTTGCTTGTGCCATCTCATTTTTCCAAATAGAATATCTGTATCTGTGTAACAAATATTATAAGGTTAATAGTGAAAAAATATTCTAAAGGATATGTCAATAAGCTAATTGAATTGTTCTCTCACATCATCATTAATCCATGCCTGTCCCCCAATATATTTTCGTCATACAATATACATTTTAACAAGTTTCTCAGGTGACTCTATTACACTCTAAATTTTGAGAGCCACCACTGAGTTTGTCAGGTTAGGCTAATCCTGTGCTGAGGTAATAACTTCTAAACCTCAGTGTATTAACACAGAGGAGGTGTATTTCTATCACAATAAATGGCCAACATGTGTTGGGAAGGTCAGGAGGGGCCCTGCTTCCCATAGTCTGTCAGGGATACTGGCTGACAGAGGTTTCATAACCAGAACATCATTGGTCACTGGCAAGGGGAGGGTGTCCTGGAAATCTTATAAAGTAACTTTAGTCAGAAGTAACATATAAATCACTGCTGTGCACAGCTGATTGGCCCAAACTGATTACATGGCCTCACCTAACAGCAAGGATTGGGGGGTGGCTATCGGCCTAGGACAGTGGTCGGCAAACTGTCTAATAGAGTTTGCCGACCACTGGCCTAGGAAGTAAGTATAGTTTTTTGTGTGCTCAGAGGGAGTATATACTATAGAGTGAGAAAAAAAGAAGCTATAAGAAAAATATTCATAAAAATTCAAGGGGAATGTCTTTCTAAAGTACTAAAACTAAAAATTAAAAAGTGACAAGTGTAATACAAGAAAATTAGGTGTCTATGAAGCAAAGCAAGATTGAATGTGCGCTTCACTTGTTTTCTCTGTGAAATCATCTTAGGGATCTGCATGTCTCCAGAGCAGTCTTCAAGGTTATGGCAGCCTGGTGGATGCTGGTGGGACTGGATTCCAGCTGGAGTGAGATGAAGGTCCAAGGGCTCACTCTGACAGTTTTACAGACAGAATGAAGCCATCCCCCTGGTGCTCTGAGGATTAAGGACTCACCCTAATCACACTCATCTCCAGGTTGTCTGGCTTTGGCTTCTCTGCTCCAGCCTGCAGCAGGCACCAGACCCTCCTAGGCTGATGGCCAGGCAGTCCTGGACATACTAGTACTAACCTGGAGGACAATGACTGGCCCCATCTGAAGGCAGAGCACTTTGCCGTTCCCTCCTTCTCTGTTTCTCTTTTGTAGAACTTTGTAGGGGAGAAGATAAAGCCCCCAGGATTTCTAACTGCGAACATTGGTTGGCATCATCTTTGAGCAAAAAGATGTCTGACCTGAGCCTGACCAGGTAACTTGGAGCGGAAGCAGAAGGGGCTGGCCCTTCCTCAGAGTACAGTGAAGTGCCCCACCTCTGACAAGACCTCACCCATCGCTTCCTTACCCAGATTCCTAGAAGGGCCTTGAATGTGTCCCAGCCTGTGACTTTAGCTGGGTGTGTGCCTGGCACAGTGCTTGTGATGTCTGCATCAGTCCAGGCCCAGAGACACAGGAGATATGCCATGTCCTGAGGGTGAATATTACTAATTTTTGCTTTAATTTTGCTACACCAACTTTCGTTTGCCTAGTACGATTTGTCTACACAGTATATTAAATATAAAATATACATTATATATTTTTCCATTCCATTATTTTGAACTTTTATGGATAATTTTAGAGCATCTCTGAGAAAAAAGCATGAAACTGGATTCTGTGCTTTGAAAAAATCCCATCTGAGGTTTTTCTTTTAATATAATTTTAATGCATGTACATTATGACTACTGATATACTGTAGATATATTTCTACCTTCCTCCTTTGTGTTTTCTATTTACCATTTTTTTCCTTTGCATCCTTTTCCTTCTTGCCTTTCCTGCTTTTGTTTGGCCAATGGAGGTTTCGTTGGTATTTAGGAATTTATATATATTTTTAATCTTTTAATGCTTATTGTAAGTATTAAATAGTATATTTTTTATATTTTAAACAAAATTGTGACTAATAGTATATTTTTTATATTTTAAACAAAATTGTGACTAATAGTATATTTTTTATATTTTAAACAAAATTGTGACTATCTCCAGCTTCTCTTTCTTTTAAAAAAATATATTTTATTGATTTCAGAGAGGAAGGGAGAGAGAGAATCATCGATTGGCTGCTTCCTACTGGGGATCTAGCCCACAACCCATGGATGTGCCCCTTGGCTGGAATCGAACCTGGGACCCTTCAGTCCACAGGCCAACCCTCTATCCACCAATCCAAAACAGCCAGGGCAGCTTCTCTTTCTTATACGAACTTTTACATTTTGAAAATTTAAAAATGTACACTGCTTTTAATAATTGGCATGTCTATAAGCAAGCAAACTGTTAACTGTTATTATAGTTCACTGTTCATTGATTTTAGAGAAAGCTCAGGTAAGTGTTACCTTCATAATGAATTAGGAAAAAAAGAAGAAAAAGGAGAAGAGAAAAAGCTCTTTAATTTTTAATGGTATCTTTATTTTTTTAAAATATATTTTATTGATTTTTCACAGAGAGGAAGGGAGAGGGATAGAAAGTCAAAAACATCGATGGGAGAGAAACATCGATCAGCTACCTCTTGCACACCTCCAACTGGGGATGTGCCCGCAGCCAAGGTACATGCCCTTGACCAGAATCGAACCTGGGACCTTTCAGTCCGCAGGCTGACGCTCTATCCACTGAGCCAAACCGGTTCGGCTTTAATGGTATCTTTAAAGACCATAAGAGTGTGTGGACTTTAGGCATGCATTTTTCACCCTTTCTTTTTGGGAAGAGAGAATTATACTTTTTTGAACATTTATTCTGTGCCAGAAGTTTGTCTTAGGCAAGACAAGCCTTATATTTAATGGCCACCTTCTTTACTTTTGGGGTGTTTCATGGTGTCATGATAGTTATTTCACATGCTTCTGTACCAATCCACATACATTCCCCTGAATGGAAAATGGGATCATTTATGTTGATAATTATATTGATGAAAATAATTATTATAGCTGTTTATTGTGGACCCACCTTGTCAGCTGTGTGCTGAACCTCATGGGGAAAATATACAGTACTTTAAAACCAACCTTTATTTTTAGAAGGGAAGCCATTTAGGCATCTAGATGGTTAGATGAAACTATATCACCTGTGTAGTTTCAGAATGGAGAATCTTGCTAAATCAACATATATTAAAAAATAAGCATGCTTTTATTGATTTCAGAGAGGAAGGGAGAGAGGTAGATAGAAACATCAATGATGAAAGTATCATTGTCCAGCTGCCCCCCTGCTGGGGATTGAGCTCGCAACAAAGGCACTTGATCATGATGGGATTTGGGACCCATGTCTGCAGGCAGATGCTCTATCCATTGAGCCAAACCAGCCAGGGCTAAATCAACATATATTTAGGTAATAGTTTGGGAACACTTATTACAATTGCTTTCTTTCATCAATAGGATGGCCTGATTTAGATCCTAATAAAGTACTTTAGGTTTCTCTTGAATATTCTAAGGCATTTTTTTTAAAAAAAGGAACTAAAAGAAGAAAGGAACTAAAAAAGGAAGCTAAAGTAAAAAGAAACCACTTACGAACTTAACTGGAAAATACTGAATTATCAGTCATTGAGATGCTAACATGTGTATTGTATTCTTATATTTTCTTTCTCTTCCCTGTCCTGCAGAGATCCAGGAGAGGGAGGTTTGTAGCATAACTGTAAGTAGAAGCTACTGGAAGCCAGTGGCTTTTACACTTTGAAAAGGATTATATTCCTTGATGAAATCAAGCCAGATATCCCTGGATGGGAGTGGAGGGCATTTGAGAGCATTAAGAGGTCAGGGTTTGCAGGTCCTTCCAGTAGCAGAGATATGATTATTTCTTCTATGTCAGGACCCAAGGGAGACTCTATAGTAGGATCAGGTACGCTAAATATTCCCCTACTTCAGAATTGGACAGAGGCAGGAGAGACAAGGGATACTTTAAATGAGCGTCTGGTCCCTAAGCAGTGTGGGGACATCTGAAGACAGTGGGAAACTACTTGCGATCTGGTGCTAGCTAACACCATAGGATGTTTGTACAGCTAATGGAGATGAGGATCCTCAATAACTTAAGTGGGTATCCCACCAACATGCTATAGTTATATCGCAAGGTCATTTTATGCTCACTTAAAGGTAGTTTTAAAATGTGGTATTTCTAATATTCGAGCTAAGATCCAATTGTTTGCTAGACCTCCTATTCAAAGTTTTAGTAACAAAGGAAACAAACCCTTATAGAGTGTTTCATGAGTATCACAAGCTATTTTACAACTGTCCTCTGAATTGATGAGTTCAATTGATGACTTGCAAGCCCTAGGTCCCACAGAGGACAATTCTTCTAAGAATATTATTTCAGGAATATGTGTGCTGGAAACCTCTCATTTGTCTCTCTGATTGATCTACTTTTCCTCCCTGCTAGGTGTCTATGTAAACTATATCAAAGGTCTTCCTGGCCCTTTGGTTTTTAGTTTGGCCAAAGGGAAATAACCCAGTAGGAGATAGAAAGGAGAGAAGAGTGAGGTCAAGTATACTCCATTTTGGATTATCCCTTTGATTCTCTATAAGGTCTCTGTAAGCTGACTACATCCGTATGATCACAGCTGCTGTTAAGTGGCCGATACCATACAGTTGCCTACCATTCCAGTAAGCCCTCACTGCTCCCACTTTCTTTACCTCTTCTTTTCCTAGAGGTAGTAACACCATATTACAAGCTGAATTGTGTCACCTCTAAATTCTTATGTACAAGTCCTAACCTTCTCAGCACCTCAGATTGTGACTGCATTTGAAGATAAGTCTTTACAGAGGGAATTAAGTTCAAAGGAGGTCCTCAGGGTGGGCCCTAATCCAATAACTGGGTTCCGTATAAGAAAATATTAGGAGAGGCACAGAGGGAAGACCATGTGAAGTCACAGGGAGGTGACCTTCTATAAGCCAAGGAGAGAGGCCCCAGAAGAAACCACACTGCTGACATCTTGATCTGACTTCTAGTCTCCAGAACTGTGAGAAAATAAATTCTTGTTGTTTAAGCCACAGCCTGTGGGGCTTTAATGTGGCAGTCCTTGCAGACCATAATCCTCCTACTCTTCTGTTGACAGCTTGGGAAAAATTCATTAAGCCCCTTATATCATCCATTTTGAGTCCCACTTATTTCCTGCTGGGACCCTGAACTGATCCAGTAGGAGTATATGATTCGTATTTCCATATTTGTTCTTACTATACATTTCCATAAAAGGTAGACTCATAAGCATAGGCATCCAACATACATCCCTCTCCACAGATCCCCTACTCTAGGATTCCCAATGCTGTGTCCAAGGGATTATAAAAACAGGAAATATGACATTAATGCTGAAACAAGGGAAAGCTGCTTGCTATCCTTGCCCCACAATCTTCAAGTATTTATGATAGAGGTAATATGCTTCCTCTTATGGGAAAGAGCAAAGCGTAAGTTTAAGAGACTGTTATAATACCCACAAAATATCCTATTAAACCCAGCCCAACTCATAGGGGCAAGAAGCAGAGACCAAAGATGGCCCTTCCATACAGCAGTATAAAGTGATCCCACCTTAAGAAGCCACACTGAGAGGAAGTGAAGAGGAGGGGCAACTGGATTGACAGGGCATACTCCAGGCTGCCACACCCAACGGAAAAAGGAATTCACCAGGAGTCAGAACACAGACACCACCTAGGTCTTTCCTGGGCGTGCTGACGATTCAGCTTTAGTAATATTAAAGGCACAATGCAAAATTACTTGCTTTGAAATTTAGAAACAAATTTTATTTAAGATCTGAAATACAGTTCCTAAAATATCAACTTCTCCAGAAAACCGTGGCTACACAATAATGCATTGCCTCTATCATGTTAGAACGTGCATTAGACTCAAATACAAAAACCATGAGACAAACCACCATCCTTCAACAATTTGAGCAAAGATAGATGCCTAAGGAACAACATAGATGGACTTGCAGAGGATGGGCTATTTTACTTCAAGCACCATTAAAAAAAGAGCACAAATGCATGGGTTTTCGGGTATATACATTAAGTTGAACCTTTGGCACTAGGAATCAGGGCATTTTTATCACGTAGCATTAACACATAATTAGAAAATTGTGTAGTGTCAAAGGGATAGAACCACCAGCATTCAAGCAATGTTGTCAACTATGCAAGAAAATGTTCTACTGAATGTTTCTTTTTTTGTCTAATTACTGCATACACTGGTAGCAACTTTGAAATGAGAAAAGGAGCTTGTACTCCTTTTATTTTCTGTTTAAAACAAAACAGAAAAACTGAAATATAAGCCCTGTTATACATTAACAATTTTAAAGGACATCAATTATACAAGAAAAAGACTAAGAACAAAGAGTGTTTACAGATACCAGACATAATAGTGAGTGGTCAGTAGACCCTCACAGGGCTTTGCGGTGGTACTCAGCCGAAGCTACTTTGTAATCACTGGCAGTAAACAGAGATGCAGCATTCTTTGCCAGATATTTTAGGAAATCATGCAAATAGCCCAACAATAATGCAAGGCTCTTCTCATCAAGGGGTGTATATGCCAGCATTGCTCCGATTCTTACGAATAATCTCAGTAGGTGTGGTGCTCCATAAACCTGGGACATGGGCGCATCAGGGTGAGCCAAGAGGATTTCAGCATACTGGGGCCTCTCAAATTTGTAGAGCAGCTGAGTGCCCAACATCACATTGAAGTATTCTTTTATTCCTGCAACAACTTCATTCACTGCGTATTCCTTATTGTCGACATTTCCCTGTGATTTCTTGCAGCTTGCATACTCTTCTAGAATGGCATCTACATTTTTCTTAGCAGGGAGTTGAAACAGCTGCTTCTGCCTGGTAACTAAGTCCCAGTCCTCAACAAGCCATGGTTTTAATTCTTCAGGAATCTTCACTTTAACTTCCATTCTATTCTTAAATGCATCTTCGCTTTCAACAGTGGGGTCAGCCCGGGCTCTTTTCTTCCGAGGTGGCTGAGGGGCTTCGCTGGTACTGCCACCATCCCCGTTTCCAGGAGTCTTCTGCTTGTTCTTTCTGGTCTTCCTCACGGATGCAGAAGGGGGATTCTCTGCAGAGCGACCCCCCCACCTGCCCAGGAGAGCTGGTTCCAGATTCTTCTGCTGTGGACCAGTTGTCTTCTTTCCTGATGAGGCCCCTCTCATCTTACTTCTCTGCATGTTGCTTCTAGTTGGCTTTTTGAAGTTGTCTTCTGCAGATTGTTGTCCACGAGTTTGAGAACCCTGCTTTCTGGAACTCATTCAACCCTGTTTTTATTTCAACCACTGTAATATATAAAGTATTTTACTTGGTTGTTTTCTATAGTGACCTTTAAAACACTATGCTTCATAAAGGCCCATTAAAGCCCAGTACATGCTACTCTCTTAGAATTTGAATTTCAAGTCTTATTTCAGAACAATTTCTAAGTGACTTACTACTCCCTTCCCTTTATCCTCATTACCACCCACTACCTCATTAAACCTGCCCATAAATTATTTTTTTATATCACCCAAAAGACAGGAATATAATTTTGGAGAAGAAAATTAAGTGGGGAAGAAACTACAAAAGGCAGTGGAATTGAAATTCAAAACTTTTCAACAGGAAGAATGATAACATGAAAGAAATAAGAAAGATGTACTTAACTGGAGGCAAAATGAGTAACAGTATAGGTTTCTGTAGAAGTCCAGGTAGGCCTGAACTAGAATGATGAGTCAAGAGAAATTGAATACAGAATTTGGCAAATGAAGAGAGGGAGGAATAAAAAAATGGCTCTGCAATTTTAAACCTGGGTAATTAATAAAAGCACTGACTTTTAATGGTTACTTTGGAATCATAAAACAATAGGAAATAGGTAATTCACCCATTCATTCATCTATTTAGTCAGCATACATTACTCCATATATGTTTCAGAACAGATACTATGCTACGTGCTAGTTATTCAAATATTTAAAGTGACAATTATAAAACAAGGACAGTGGTGGGATTGCATACTGTTGCATCCACTATGGAAAACAGTATATAGATCCCTCAAAAAGTTAAAAACAGAACTACCGTGTTAACCCAGCAACTTCACTGATGGATATTAATCTGAAGAAATTGAAAACACTAATTTGAAAAGATAAATGTATTTCTATGTTCACTGTGGCATTATTTATAATAGCTAAGATATGGAAGCAACCTAAGTGTCCATTGATAAACAAATGGATAAAGATGTATATATACACCACATCTTTATTATTCAGCCATAAAAAGGAATGAAATCTTACCATTTGCAACAGCATGGATGGGCCTAGAGGTTATTATGCTAAGTAAAATAACTCAGAGAAAGACAAATATCATATGATTTCACTCATATGTGGGATCTAAAAAACAAAATCCATGAACAAAACAGGAAGAAACTCATAGATGCAGAGAACAAACCGATGGCTGTTAGATGGGAGGGGGAAAGGAAATGGGTAAGAAAGGTGAAGTGGATCAATAAGTACAAACTACCAGTTAATAGGGAATATAGTCAATAACTATGTATGGTGTCAGATGGGTAACAGACTTATCTTGGTGATCACATCGTGAGGTATATACATTATATCCATGTCTAATCACTATAATTAAAAAATAAATTAAAAATAATGACAAGGTTAGTACAATAATAGCTATAAATAGACTATTTTGGGAAAAAACAATAAATGGTGCATGATACACTTTCATAACAGCCTGTTGGAGGAGATGATAAATTGGTGAGGGGGAAGTCAGTGATGATTCCAGGTACTGAGAATGGGTAATTAGGTCATCAGTATTATCACCAAATGATACTGCATACAGAGGAGAAAATGGGTTAGAGAAGAAAGAAGTTCAGTATTGGATCTATTAAGTATGAGGTGTACAATAAACATATGACTTTAAAGCTCAGGTGAGAGGCCAGAGCCAGAAATGGAGATCTGAGCCTAATCACTACACAGATGGTAGTGGAAATTATGAGAATCAACGAAATCATTCATGGAGAGGAGAGGAAGAAAAACTGAACCAAGTATGGGATTCTCGGAGGAAAAAAAACAACTAGGAAAGAATATTTAAGGGATGAACAGAGAGAGAAATACCACAGGTGAAACAAAGTGGTCAAAGTAGCCATAGGAGAATGTTGTTTTGGAAGCCAAAGAAGGTGAGTTTCAATAAGGAAAAGGAACAATCTATAGTATAAAATGCAGAAGCAAGGGCTAGTAAGATAAGATGAAAAATAGTGTTCTAAGATTCTTATGGTGTGACAAATAACAATTTCATTGACTTACATAATCCTTTCTTCTTGGTCTTCTAAGAATTTCTAATGCTTTCCAAGATGGAATCTTACAGATCTTCTGAGAAGGTATGGAAGGATGAGGTGGGAGACAACCTAGAAAGGAAAGCAAGTATCTGCAATGAAGATGAATTTTTGTGAAACACAGAAAAAAAATCTAATTATAAACATGTGATTTACAATTGTGGTATCAGAGAAAAAAATGAGTTTTGCTGTTAGACTTACTTCTATTTTAATTAGGCTCCATCATATAAGAGCTGTCAGGCCTTAGGCAAGATATTTAAGCTTTTTCTCATCTATAGAATGTGGCAAATTACCTGTAGTCTTCACAGGTTCATGTTAAGAATTTCATAAATATGTGATTAAACAGCTAGCATAGTATCTTGCAGGAATACTTGCACATATGAACAAGGACAAAAAGATGTTCATTGCAGTGATATTTTTCAATACTGTTGAGCTGAAATACCTAATTATTATTCTTCAATAGGGAAATGGCAATTTATTTTTATTTCTAATCCTCACTCGAGGATATTTTTCCATTGATTTCTGGAGAGAGTGGGAGAGGAAAAAACAAAGAAAAATCAGTGTGAGCGAAAAACATTGATTGTCTCCTGAATGAGCCCTGACCAAAGCCAAACTGGCTAGGATGGGAAATGGCAATTTAAAGTATGTATGTACACTATGGAAGAACATTCAAATGGATTAAGCAGAAATCCATGTACTGATATGGAAAGATGTTTAATTATATATTACTAGATGCCTGATGCATGAAATTCATGCAAGGGGCTCGGCTTCTGTCCACACCAGCTGCAGCCTCGGCCCTTGCAGTCCCAGCTTCGTCCAAAAGGATGTCTGGTCTAATTAGCATATTATGCTTTTACTAGTAGCCCAGTGCATGAAATTCGTGCATGGGTGTGTGTGTGTGTCCCTCAGCCCAGCCTTGCACCCTCTCCAATCTGGGACTCCTTGGGGGATGTCCAACTACTGGAATTGGGCTTAAACTGGCATCCAGACATCCCTCTCACAATCGAGGATAGCTGGCTCCTAACTGCTCGCCTGCCTGCCTGATCATCCCTAACCACTCTGTATGCTGGCCTGATTGCCCCCTAACTGCCCTCCCCTGCTGGCTTAATTGCCCCTAACAGCCTCTGCCTCAGCCCCCACCACTGTGGCTTTGTCCAGAAGGACATATGGAAGATGTCTAGTCTAATTAGCATATTACCCTTTTATTAGTATAAATTATTATAGATTAGGTAAATAGGCAAGTTACATAATAGGTACAATAGGATCCCAAAGAGACAGCACAGGGAGAGACATAAGCATCAGTCTCAATTCTAATATACAGTGTGATCCAATTTCTGTTTTAAGTCAATGTGTGTAAGTGCATAGAAAAATATCTTGATGGACAAATAGACTATTAAGGTCACAGTAACCTCTAGGAAAGAATGGGGGATGGTAGACCAGGTTTCTCTAGTAAGTACAACTTTCACCCACAGAAAAAGCCCTCTAGCCAACCTCCAGTTCTTAAGACAACATGGGCAGGTGTCAGGGAAACCCTGAAGGGGAAATAAAGCAAGCAATGCTAGAAAGCCACTGTCCTGAATCAGGGAAGCCAGTTATAGGGAATAAAGGGCTGGTGTTAGTGCTTTCATTAACCAAATGACAGCCTCTAACTCAGTGGCTGGCAAATTGCGGCCCGGTTTGCCGCTCAGTTGACTAATGAGTTTGTCGACCACTGCTCTAACTGAAAGGGCACAAAGTTCTGAGCAGAAATTAAATGGCAACTGTGGGCCTCAGAGAACATCAAAATCTGTGGATACAGAAAATGACTCTCTGGGAATCTGTATAGTATCAGTGACCAGTGTGGCATGACGTTATATTGTAAACTATCATGCTTACAAAATAATTTTTCTAAAAAAAATTGTGACAGGGACATGGTTAAGTAATGTAGGTGAAATAAAAAAAAAACCCACCTGGGGCTAATAAAAATATAGAGCTTCCATAAACAAAGGAATAGTTAATCTATAAATTAGAGAAATAAGATGGGCCAGTTCCAACCAGACTTTAAAACACACAGAAATTGAGCCAGATTGGACAGTAAACTATTTTGGAAGCCACACTGCTCATCCATAATTCCTTAGTGAGGAACTTAAGAATGATAGCTGAACGTATTGGTATTGATTATGTGTGTATGCCTAAAACTACAAAAAGAATTCTACCTGGCTCTCTAAGTGGGTGAGTTCCGGCATTCTCTACAAATGCTTCTATCATTTATATAAAGTTTCATGTTAAATGAAATTATCTGATACTGCACAGAAAATACCTGTACCACTAGTCAAGGTTTGTGCACAGTAAATAAAGCCAGGGAAGCAGCCTCTCTAAAGAATTGTCTCAGTACCTTTATTTTCACCTGAGTATCCTGCAGACCAAGCAATTATTATTACCTGTGAGCCAGAAGCCAGGCATCAAAGGTAAGAAATACCATCCTTTTGATTGACTGGTTCCTACTTGTCACAGAAGTTTATGGATAGCGTTACTCAGGTCACCGGACTCTACCTCCATGGACTGGTGAAAGATGTGCTGGGCACATCCTTCATTTAAAAAGTTGGCACTTCGCAGTGCTTTATTTTAAAGCAACACTTATGCCCTCAGTGAATCAAAGTGAGGCGATTCAACTAATGGGGGAAATGAAGGCACAATTTAGGAATAAGTTGTCAAATATTTTTTTACTTGTCTTCTATAGGTCAAGCTCAGGCATTACGAAAACATATCTGTGTTTACCTTAATTTTCTATCTTAAATTTTTGTGTAAATATTCATTTAAATAGAGGTGAGCTCCTACTGGATATCAAATCCCAGATCTTCCCTTTAAAAAAATTTGCTATTTCCGCCCCTTCAATTTATCCTATAATTAAAGCATTTCATATTTCCCAGATGCAAATTTAGTGGGTCAATAGGTAATGTGTTGCCAAATTACTTTCCCCAAAAGTTTTACCAATTTCCCATCTCGCACTCTGGTCAAATAGCATTGGCTAGCTTTTGGTTATCATTTAATTTGTAAATTTGGTAAAGAAAACAGGTTTTTCAGTTTGCACTTCTTTATTAATGATGTTCTAAACATTTAAAAATGTCTATTGGCCATTTATATCTTAGCTCTTGCTCTTTGCCATTCTTTCTTTAAAAAATATTTGAAAGTATTACATATGTCCCCCTTTTCCCATTGACCCTGTTGTTAGTGATTCCAACACTTATAGTTCAGACATTTTATATCTGATGTTAAGATTAAATTTTATATGATGAAATATGTAGTTTTTCCTTTCATTAAGTTTAAAAATTAAGATGGCATCCTTTTATGGATTTTATATTTTAATTCTTTAATCTACCCAGAATTTATTATGTAAATTATGGACTGAAAATCTATATACTTTTCCCTAACTTATTTTTTGGCACCATTTATTGAGTAATCTTTCCTTTATATACCTATAAATACCAAATACATTAAAGATGCAGGCATTCTCCTTACCACATTCCCCTCCCCAATCCCAGAATGAGTATGCATGCTTTCATATCTTTTTATGTACGCATTTACACAAATAACATACCTTTAAAACTAAGTGTGTATGTTATACACTTAAGTGAATATATATATATATATACATACATTATATATATATATATATACACACACACACACAGTGCATTAACTTGGTCTTGACAAAGTAAAATACATATTGCTCTGCATCTTTTCTCATGGACCTTCTTCTGTCCGCATATACCTAGTTCATGCTTTTTAATATCCACATCATTCTATAATTCCTAGAGCATAATTTTACCAGTTCCATATTAACATACACAGCACTTTAACCAGTCCCATATCAATACTTAATTATTACAGAAATACTATAATAGACATCAGTGTACAGATATATTAGAGAATTAGGAAGGGAACTGTTCAAAGGATTTGTTAATTTCTTTGATGAGCTAGAGGCAAATTACTTTGTAAAGAACTGCTTTAATTTGCACTTTCAGCAAAAGTGTAAAAGTTCGTTCAGCCACACCTTCAGCAACACTGGATAAACATTTTAAAGAAAAAAAATTGTGGGGTTTTTTTGGGGGGCAATCTAAAAATATATTTGAATTTTTGTGATATTGAGCATTTTTTTCATATATATCCTTTTCTTATGTAAATATTTTGGTCCCTTTCCTTTTAGATTGTTTCTTTTATTGATTCCTAATGATTAAAAACTAAGTTTTTTTGGTATGTTGGAAATATTTTGTCCAAACTATCAATGTGTCAATCTTTTCATTTGTGAACTTTGGCATTTACATCGTGCCTAGGAAAAATGCTCCCAGAGTGGTTTAAAAATAATTTCCTATATTATTTGTTTTTTTTTTTACAGTTTCTTCCTTATATATAACAAATTTCTCCAATATTAGAGTCTATCCTTTCCCCACTGATTTGATATGCTATTATAACATTCTAAATTCCTATAGGTATATTGGTCTCTTTTAAGGTACTCTCTTCCCAGTAATTTTTAATTATTCAATTAAAAATATTTTTATTGATTTCAGAGAGGAAGGGAGAGTGAAAAAGGGGTAGAAACATCAATAATGAGAGAAAACCATTGATCGGCTGCCTCCTGCACGCCCCACCCTGGGGATGAAGCCCGAGACCAGAGCATGTGCCCTGCCAAGGAATTGAACCGTGACCTCCTGGTTCATAGGTTGACACTCAACCACTAAGCCACACCAGTCGTGGTGATTATTCAATTTTTAAAGTTATCACTGTTTCTAGGTTATCTAGTCTGTCACAGTAATATGTCTATTCTCACACCAGTTATCACATTGGTTTAATTATAGTTTAAAGCCATAAATGTTGCCCTAGAGCAGGGGTGTGGGGAACCTTGTTTCTGCTAAGGGCCATTTGGATATTTATAACACCATTCACTTAATATAGACTTCTGTTGCTACGAAAAAAAAAAGCTCCTATATTTATTGAATTTCAAGTCTGTCCTGCAGTTACTTTGGCAGGGCCAGATGAAATGATTTTGCAGGCCTTACACAGCTGGATGTTCCCCATTCCTGCCCTAGGGTAACATTTGTAAATGAATTCCAAGGATGTTCCACACAATATTTATTATTTGAAGTATAAAAACACTGGACTTTAGCTAAAGGACTATCAATAGCGATTTGGCAAAATAAAAGGTGGTTATATCCATAATATGGACTATCATGCTAAAGAAATGTTACTATGAAAGGAATAGAATTCTATGAATGGACATGAAGACACCCCAAACAATTTGATTACTAATAGCAAGTTGCATCCTAGCCTGTTTTGTTCAATGGATAGTGTCAGAATGTGCACTATAGGGTCCTGGTTCGATTCCCATCTAGGGCACATACCTCGTTTGCAAGCCTGTTCCCAGCCCTGGTTGGGGTGGTCAGGGAGACAACCAATCAATGAGTCTCTCTCACATAATGTTTCTCTCTCTCTCTTCCACTTTCTCGAAAAATAAATGGGAAAACATCCTCAGGTGAGGATTAACAACAACAACAAAATAGCAAGTTGCAAATATAGTGTGATACCATATTTAAGTAAAACAAAATACTGTGTGTGTGTGTGTGTATATATATAGATATATATATCCATACACATTTTAAAACAGGTATATAACTTAGAGATCTAGAAGGAAATACAACTGATAATAATTGTTAATTCTGGGAAGAGTAAGAGAATTGGGGTGGTAAGAAAGAAAACCTAAATCTACTCTGCAATATTTAAAATTTTTATATTGTAAGGAGAATGTATTCACATATCAAGTCTGTGACTAAAAACTTATATTGGAATATACATATTTAATCCACAACGTTTTTCTAATCTATTCTTATCCATGGATTTTACATATAGGTAGGCTTTTAATTATCACAGTGTACCGCATATTTTGTAGGCATAGCATTCAGATTTGTCCCCCCCCCCTTTATAAAGTCTTGCCCATCCTCAAAGGCCAGGTCAAGTTTCTTTTTCTCCTATAGTCTTTCTTCATTTCCAGCTACTCTGGCTCTTGCCTTCTCTGAGCTCCTATTGGCCTAACAGTCTACCTCCCTCTCTTTATCCCTTAATCATTCTCAAATGGCATCTTGTAAAGGGGTTTTGTGTCTACCAATCTATTGCATGTTTTCCACTGCAATAGTAGTGCCCTCTTCCGCAACCTCACTTTCAGAAAATAACAATATAAAAGGAATATATAGTGATCCCATAGGTAAATGAAACTGTTGAGACGGAAAACGTTCCATCATCTCTCTTCATGTGAGTGATGGGTCATAAAGAAATGCAGACTCCAAATACTAACATTTTTATGTATGGCTGTGTAAAAAAAATGAGTATGAAGAACATCTCCTACAGTTTGTTGGAATAAACCTTTTAATGCACCTATATGTATCAAATCTCTCCTGGATCTTGGGACTGACTACTTTATGTGTCACAGATTTTTCTGAATCTGAGAAAAGGAGGAATATAAAAGCTGAGAGTAGACTGAATATGATTATAATTTGCTGGTTAAAATTATAGTTTCTGGAAATTCCCTTATCAATAGACTCAATATCTTTCTGGATTGTTAGGATGAATCAGAAGTTATAATTTCAGATTCAGTTCTAGTAGTAAAATCAGAGAAACCAACAGTATTATTTCTTTTTACAATTCCAAAAAGAGGTATCGACTGCTTTTAGAAGTGTACCAGAAGGACTAATAGAACCATAATTATTAATAAATCACTTAACTAGTGTCAAGCATTGTCCTGATACTTTATATGTAATCCCCTTAACAATCCTATGAAGTAGGAACTATTATTAACTTTATTTTACTTTTGAGGACATTTAGGGATAAAGTAAATCAGTATCTTGCCTAAGATCATACAGTTAAGTGGCAAAGCCAGGTTTTAAATTCAGGAAGTCAGTATTTGTTCTTAACCATTAAATTATGCTGCATATTGGATGTCACAAAGAAAAACAATACATAAATGTATGGAACTATTAGAGATCATCTGTAGTATCTTTTATTAAGGAATATAAGATTACACAGCCTCTGTTTTTTAGGTACTTTATGTAATGGAGGCACCAATGGACTCAGCTCCATCTTTTCCTTCTTAGAATGGAGTGCTTTCCCTGATACTTACCAATATTTAAAATATTCCTGGACATTAAAGGTTATGTGGAATTATCTTGTTTGAGAACAGAGGCCAGGAGAAGGGAGGCACTTACCCAAGACTCTGTAATCAGGATCAGGCCTTCTGATCCTTACTATGCAGCAAACTTAGCTTTCCTGATAATGGCCTAGAAGGTCAAAGAAGGGGACAAGAAAGAACATAAAAAAGATATGAGATGATGGTTTTCTCCTCCTCCATCAAGCACTGCATTTTATCACACACAAAGGACAGCAAAGCTGATAAATAATGTACAAGTGTTTCTTTTTCCTTCATTGTGGTTACATTTTCAAATTTACTTTAGTATACTTTTATCCTGATTTTTGAGAAAGTAATTTGTTTTTCCTTTTTTTCTTTTTTACTTTTTATTAAGGAAAATTTCAAATGGTTAAAAATGTAGAGGGAATATTATAAACCCTTTCAAATCTATCACCCAGCTTCAACAATTACCAACTGAAGGCCATCTTGTTTCATCCCTAACCCCACCCACTGCTCCCCCCAAGTCCGATTTTTTAAAAGCTCACAAAATAGCTGGCCTTCTGTATTTTATTATGGAAAATTTCATACATATATCAAGGAAAACAATAGTATAAGGAACCTTATATGCCCATCACTCAGCTTAAACGATTATTAACTTAGGGCCAATTTTGTTTTATCTACACCCCTCCCCATTTCTCCCTACTGCTGTGCTTATTTTGAAACAAATCTTAGTCATCAATGTATTTTGAAGCCAATCCCTGACATTTTAAAAATTTAATCCGTATTTTCGTTTGAAAAATAATCACCATACCATTATAACCTCCTAAAAAATCGGCATCAATTCCTTAAAAACACATCAAATCCATCTTCAAATTTTCCCGACGTATTTGAAACAGCTTTTTATTTTAATGTCGATGTTCGAATAAGGATCCAAACAAGGCCAACTCATTGCATGTGGTTCATCTCCAGCTCGCTCTCCTTCACCATCCCTTTCTCCCCCTCCCCCATATTTTTTAAACTTTTCAATATGGAAAATTCCAACCCCCGCTATTGTAAGCTAATTTCCAAATGGTACATTATTTTATCAGTGAAGATTAATATATCTCTCTTATAGCTCTAATTTCATCTAGGAAAGCAATCAGTGTGCAAGAAAAGCACTATAATGAACAAATTTACATATATTTTTTTTCTCATTCTGTTACGCGGATTTTCTCTCCACAATAACAGCTACTATCTTTTGGAGCTTGGCTTCCTATTAAATACCTTATACTCTCTAACATACAGTACACGCTTCTGAGGTACACGTCTCTGAGGTAAAGACTTATCACCATTTCACAAACATGGAAACCGAGACACAGAAAGAACAGGAGTCAGCCTGAGCTGGGCGTTGGCGTCGGAATCTCAATTCAGCTTTGCCCTATCGTGAAACCATTAGTTAATCTTTTCTATATACGCGGCGAGAAGAGGAAATCGTCAACCCTTTCTCCCCACCCCCACCCTGAAACCTGAAATGGGAATCCACTTCTTCCCAGCAGCAGACGAGTGATCACCGCCGTCCCTCCAACAGCCATAGTAAAGCCAGGTTTCTCTGGCAACTGATATCCATAGGCAGACACGTCACCCAGGAGGCGGGCTTATACCCTTCAGCCAATCACAATCGCCTTGTCTAAGTTTGAGAATGTTCCATAACCAAATGATTGGACGAGGCCTATCACGTCACAATGATACTTCGCCGCAGTAAAGGAGGGTGCTAGTAACCTGCTTCTTCACGGTTAAGGATTGAAGCAAACCAGTCACCATCCTTCTTTAGTGTGGGCCCTGGCCAATGATATTCGTCCTCTTAGGTTCTTAGCCCGCCCTCCAAAAGCGCGACAGTTGGTGGGTTGAAGTCTATAGGGCAGGGTGTTCACGTGGCCTATTTTCACGACCCAGAGTTCCCCAGAACAGGTTTTTTTTTTTCTTCTGCAGGGAGGCATTATGGGGGCTTTTTTCCCCATTGGGAAAGTACGTGTCTACGTGGCCTGCGGAAACAGGATGGGCGGAAATGAGCTATGCTTCCTGCGAGTAGGGAAGCGCGAGGTCATATCTGGGGCCACACCCCCGAACCACTTGTGCAACTCTTGGGAGAAAAAAAAGGCAGAGTAACGGTTTCCCTGTGTATGCGAGGCGGGACGGTGGGTGCTGCGGGCGCGTGGCGGTGGGGTAAGCGTGGATGTGCGCAGGCGAGTCCGTTCGGCTTTGGGGATGGGGTGTGCGCCCGGCAACCCTCTAGGCGTTGGAGGCGGAGGGTGTGCGCAGGCGCGCGTCGCTAGCGTCGGTTTGTGTCCGGGAGCTCGGGTATGTGCGCGCGCGTGTGTAGGAGTTTGTGCGCGCTCACTAGGGAGCGTTCTGTACTTTTATTTTTGAAAATTGTTTTAATGAAAAACAAAATAATTAAGCCAAGGTGATCATACCAGTAATAACGGGCCGTTGGTAGAACTATTTCTATCTCCTCTATAATTTAAGTTTAAAGCCTAAAAAACCACTTCCTTCCCACATTCTTCTTTTGTGCCACAATCCTTTTCTAAACCATAGCCTTCTGATGGGTAAGAGCCAAACCCTCGCATTCACATCTTAGCAAGCCCAAGGAGCAGCTTGTTTCCTGTTCCCTAGTAGCTTTCTCCTCCCTCCCTGCTCCCCAGCCCTCCCCTTCCCGCAAAGTTGCGTGCAATTCTGACACAAAATTTTCCGCTAAGAATATATAGACAGCCTTCCACTCCACTATGGACTCCTTTTTCCTGTGGGGGCTGAAGCTGTCACCTTTTTGTCCTGATTTTCAAGCACAGTGCATTTCAGGCAACTACGCACCCAGTTAATTTTAAAGAAAGTTCTGAGAGGTTTATGCCTCTTGAGTCTGCCGCCAGATGCCGCCAAACTCCAGCAAAGGATTGGTTGGTTGGTTGGTTGGTACCTGAAATGATGGGATTTTTCTTCTCCACCTTTCTGATTTGCTGAACTCTGTGTGAGTGTGTGTCTCTGTGTGTGTTCATTTATTGCTAGGGAAAAAATCAAACTACTATAAATAGACCTACCAGGCAGGGGACGATGGCCCTAGATCCAAATGTTTTTCCTCGTTTCTTAACTTCTGAAAAAAAGGAACACTGTTCCCCCTCCATCCCTGTCTTCTTTTTTTCTTGCTTTTTTTTGGGCTGGGGGGGGGAGGGGTCAGAGTTCATTAATCACCCCAGGGACTGATGCTGATGAAGATTCTAACCCTTTCTTTGCACCTTTTCAAATACTGGAGTGAGAATGTTTTAATGAAAAACCCCATTCTCACTCCTGTCCCCACCAAATTGTTTGGTCAGTAAAGACATATAAGAACTTGGACCCTGATACTGAAAACTGATCTTTTCCCTTGAAAATTTGTATTAGACACGAGTTTGTACCCTATCTTCTGTAGTGTACTGCTACACTTTATTATGTCTTCGGGCTCAGAGACCTAACTTTAAACTCCATTGTACCACTTACTAGTTTGAGGCCATGGGCAGATGATTCTGTTCTGTGATCCTTAGTTTGTTGCATGCTTTATATATTTTAGGTGCTGTGTTATATCTTTCATATGGATATTCTTTTTATTACAAGTAGTTTTCTTTATTATTTTTATTAAGGTATTCATATGTACATATCTTCCCATTGCCCCCCCACTCCACTCCTACTTACAAAATTCTTATTAGATGGATATTAATACATCAAAATAAAACAGAAAAATTTATATCTCTTAATTGCATGTGTATACACACACACACACACACACACACTGGGGAGGGGAGCTGGATTTAGAACAGTGGTTCAGAAGTGTTTTCCAGACACCTCAGTAGTATTATTATCACCTTTCAGGAAGTTGTCAGATTCAGATTCTTAGGCTCCATCTCAAAGGAAATTCTAGGGGTAGAGTGTGGCTGTGTTCGAATGAATTTCTGGTGATTCTAATGCACACTGAAGTCAGAACCACTGCTTTGGAGGACAGAGATGCAATGCTTTTTTTTGTATACTCCACTAGAGGGTGCTATAGAATGTAAAGCAAAATAGTAAATTATCTATATGTCTTATTAAGACACTTTGCATATTATCAGTCCTGTTACACAGGTTAAGAATTAATGTTTACAGGTGTCAAATTATTTTCTCAGTGCAGAATGAGATCCAGGATATGAATTTTACCTGCTTCTAGAGCCCAAGCCCTTGACAGTACTCTGTTGTTCAGCCATAATAGCTTGTCATTCTGGGTATCATAATACATTACGATACCCTTGTTCTCTGCTTTGGCTAATGTTGACTAGAGTGTCAATAATAGGGTAGGAAAGCACACTAAATAAATGGAAATATTTTGATGATTTCATAACTTCCTCATATCCATTCTATAATAAATATCACATAAAAGATCATAACTGTTTCTCTTCTTGCTTTAATATTTCCCAAATGCTCTCTTTACCCTGCAGTTATTTCTTTAGTTTATGTCTGAACCTCTTCTATGTGTGTGTGGGGGTTCAGGATGGTGAAGAAACATAGTTACTGAAAGCCTGTTACAGGCCACAGGCCACATTCTATATGGTTCTACACCAATTACTCCCTACAATGGAACTGCAAATTAGGTGACAATTATAATCATTTTATAGATTATGAAAGTGAGTTCTAGAGACTATATTTTTCTTTGGTCATATAACTTGTAAGTAGTAGAGCCAGGCTGGGGCCATAAATAGTCTGGCTTTGGGTTTTGAAGCCAAACAAACACTGAACTAAGCTATCTTTCCCTGCTAAACTTTCTACTGCTTCGTTTTGAATCTGATTTAGCTACTTACTATGTATTTATGTGACTTTAAGCAAGTTTTTAAAACTTTTATCAGCCTTAGTTTCACTATACAGTGGGAATAATTATTCCCGCTTCATAATCTTAGAGCTGCAGTATTCAATACAATAACCACTTACTAGACATGTAATTACTACTTAAGGCTAGTGTTAGTACTGTCAGGGGCCAAAGCAGGCCTCCTCAAGATGTCCCACAATGGCATATTGATTATTTAGAAGTAAAATTTGAGAAGCAACAGAAGCAGGAGGAGATCTCTGACTCTCCTCTGTCTCTCTAAAAGCAGGAAATATCCATGTGATAACTGCCCTCCCTTCCCCCAAGGACTAAGAGAAATCCAGAGTCAAAAAAGTCTATATAAACAGACCTTGTAAAGCTTTTAGTGATATACTACCTAAGGCCAAACCTTGCTTAGATTCCTTTCTAATGAGCACTAATTTTTTTTTGTCCTGTCAATTGTTTACAAATTTATTGTTTCTTTGTCGAAAAAGGTTAAAAGATGCCTAGTTTGATCATTTTTTGAGCCTCATTTTATGATCTGAGCATCATAATGTGATTATCCAATGTGCAAGTATTAAATCGTTTGTTTCTCCTGTTAATGTAGTCTTGTGTCGATTTTATTATCTTATTATTGGTCCATCTGTAAGAATTAAAGAAGGATAGAAGTGGGAGATTCTTCTCTTCCCTAACAGTATAGTATTAGATACCAGTAGATACAGAATATTCTATTACAGAAAGTTCTATGGGACAGTGCTAATTTAGAATATATAAGTTATGTGAAAGGGCCAAGCATAGTGCATATTCATGGCCAGTACCCAAGAAAAGTGATTTCTTGCTCTTTCCTTTCAGCATTAGAGCTAAGCATGTTCTCTTGTTTTATTGATGGGGTCAGTAGTCAGGAGCAATTTACCCAAGGTGATGTGTCTGGCATTTGGACTGACATCTCTTGACTCTTGTTCCCATATTCTGTCTAGTAGACTCATCCTTATGCTCTACTGAGTAAGGTTTCAAGGCCAAGGGTATTAATGTGCATTAACTTTGTAGTCATAGTAGTAGCAGAAAAAGGCATAAAAACTGAATGCCTTCTATGTGCCAGACAGCACTGTGCTCATCTCTTTACATCTATTATCTTACTCTCCTGAAACCTCCAGAGAAGTTAAATATTCCAAGTGCAGGCTAGTAAATGTCAGAACAAAGATTCTGACTTTTCTCTGACTCCAAAGCCCATGTTTTCCCCCATTAAGTCATGCTATCCTCATATATGAGAGTACTCTCTTGTCCCTTCCACTTATTAGTGGGATCAAATTTCAGCAGATTCCTGAGTCTTAATGGGTATTCAGAAAATGGGGGTTATGGACCACTGTCTTTACAGTGTTTCAGCTGGAAGGGAAAGATAGCTTAGGTCAGTGTTTGTTTGGCTTCAAGACCCAAAGCCAAAGACTATTTATGGTCCCAGCCTTCACGGAATGCCCAATGGCTCCAAGATCTCTGTGTTAATTTGCAAGGCCACCATTTGGTCATACAAATGTCTTTGTGCTGATTAGAAACATGTGCCACTGGGGGCAGACAGTTTGCAAAAAAGTGTCCACTCCAGTGGAAAAAGGAGAAAAATACTATTCTTTCTCGGGAATGTTGGAACTTCATCAGGACAATTGAATGAATTTCAGCCTCCACTTGTCCCTTTCAGTTCGGTAACCTTGTACAGGGTACAGCATGTCCTGTCTAACAGTATGTGCTGGCCTTGCCTATCTTGTGGCTAAGAGAGCCTTCCTGGAAAGTGGTCAGTCTGTTCTGGATGATGGATAGGGACATTAGTGTCTTCCCATGACTTCTGGGTAGTGGATAAAATTGCCCCATTCTAAAGTCAATTTGATATTTTTTTTTCATTTGGTTCTGACTAATTTATCGGATAATGTTTAAAAAAACGTTTGGTTAGTTTAAAAGTTAAAAAAAACCTAATATTTCAAGGCTAAGCAAAATATTTCTTTTTTTTAATTTTTACTTTTGGCATAAATACATTTTATTATTTTTTTTCTTTTAAAAAATTTTTTTATTGATTAAGGAATTACGTATGTGTCCTTAACCCCCATTGCCTCTCACTCCTCACTCATGCCCTCACTCCCCTGTTGTCTGTGTCCATTGGTTAGGCTTATATGCATGCATATAAGTCCTTTGGTTGATCTCTCCCCTTTACCCGCACCATCCCTTACCCTCCCTCCGAGGTTTGATGGTCTGGTCGATGCTTCTCTATCTCTGGATCTGTTTTTGTTCATTATATTCCATAAATGAGTGAGATCATGTGGTATTTATCTTTCTCTGACTGGCTTATTCCACTTAGTATAATGCTCTCCAGTTCCATCCACGCTGTTGCAAATGGTAAGAATTCATCCTTTTTTACTTCAGCATAGTATTCCATTGTGTAGATGTACCACAGTTTTTTAATCCACTAATCTGCTGATGGGCACTTAGGCTATTTCCAAATCTTAGCTAATGATATTTCTTTAATAAGTGTTTTCCTATCTATTTGTACCTGCCTCATTCCATAGGGATTTCCTAAAACCAGTTCAGCAAATTAGTCTGGATCAGACTAGTTAGCTAGCCCATGACACAGGGCAAAGGATAGAAATAGTCACGGGAAAATTTTATATCCTGTTAGGGGTATCTATTCTCTTCTAGCTCTTTTCTTCTCCTTTAATCACCCCCCTCCATTCCTGCTCCAACTGACCCATACATTTGACAGAAATAGGTTACTTCAAATCACTGAGAATTTTAATTTGTTGAATGTAGTCCTTGAGTGACCTTGGGATGTCACACTTGCACATAACTCCTTGTTTTCCCCTTCCTCAGTCAATAGTTTAGTATGCAACTTACAGAATTTGTGGCTTTACTAACCACAGACTTCACTTGGAATTATCATGTTAAATCGTCTGTGTTACACATCAACCAACAGAGATGAGTACTGATTTCTACCAGTCTAAGCTGACTCCTGCAATACAAGCATTGCCTAAGAGGATGCCTTAAGCCAGTTCTCCAGATGTAACTTGGTTCATGCTTATACTTATGCACCCCAAATCCCCATTTTACTGAAAATGTTAAAAGCTATGCCTTTCAGAGATTTCAATTGTCATATTATTAAAGAGGACAAGCCAGCAGAACTTAAAATACTGCATATTTAATCTAAATCAGTGGCCGCCAACTGATGGTCCATGAGGTCTGAAAGGTTGGTGACCACTGGTTTAAGGAAACCAATTGCCGAAGCTTAATTATGGCTACATGGAGAGTTCATTATACTATTCTTCCTACTTTTGTGTATTTTTGAAGGTTTCCACAATAAAATATCTTATAATGACAAAAAATTGGAAGTGCTTAATCATTCCTGGGGAGGAAAACACGTGGGTTTCTCTTTAGAAGAGTACTTAATAACCAAGGGGTTGGATAGAATGCATGCCTCTTCAGTAGCAATGTGCCATATAAAAAGCTGGGGAGGGAAGTGTTTTAGATTGAAAAAGCCTCCGGGCCAGAAATTCTAAGGTCTCCTACGAGGAGAATTATCTTCAGCCTGTAGTCCCCTTTCACCAGACCCCTGGAGAAGCCTTGATGTAATGAGCTGCTGATAGTGAAAGAGGTGAATTATATTCCTTGGGTGTTTAGGAATTGGGGGAGTTTGAAAACCACGGAAACAGACCCAAGTGAACAGGTGAAAACTCTGTTAGACAGCAGGCAGAGGAACACAGGCAAAGGGAACTTGAGGACAAGAGACAGTTAGTAGTGTTTCAGGCCTTAATTCTCACCTTAGGTGAGTGATGAGTACCAGAGGTAGCAAAGTTACTAAGGAAGTAGTAGACCAGGGAATAGAATGTGGCAAAGAGGCTCTCACTTGGGATCTCAAAGGATATTCTTTGAAGGCCTCAGGACCCATCTGATTTGTAGATTTTATTTTTTTATATGTTTTTATTGAGGAAGGGGAAAGGAGAGAGTGAGAAAAATCCCATGTGAGAGAAACATCAATGGGCTGTTTCCTGCATGCCCCACACTGGGGATCGAGCCTGCAACCAGAAATCGAGCCCCCCCATTGGAATCGAACCAGCTACCTTTTGGTGCACGGGACCACCCTCAACTAACTGAGCAACACCAGTAACAGGTATGATTTGTAGGTTTAAAAACAGTGGGAAAGCTATCCGAAGGCAAAGATTACACATGCATGTGCACAGCTTGAATCCAATCTACTCAGTTTGGAAAGGCAGGCTCCATAAAGTACACATTGAAAACTGGTTTGGTCCTTTTATGTGCTGTTTTACTGTGTGACTGAACAAATGAGAGTGTTGGTACACTGCTGAGAGTGAGAAGATATGGTTGGAGACATAGGATATTGTTTTGAGGGGACCTAGGAGGACATGTTCATGTGAGCCTCCGAAGTTGAGGTAACATGATTAGAAAGAGGGGACAGAGAAGAAAGTCAGGGCAGTTCCTAAAAGGTACAAAGCTGAGATTCACCCAGCTGTTCCCAGGCCAGATTTGTGGATGGGATATCAGTGAGACCCAGGTGGTGTAGCTAGCTTTCAATAGAGCTGGTCTGTGAAACTTGGCTGAGAGGACAGAGGAAGATTGATATTTGCTACAGAGTGGGGCTGTCAGCTGTGCTCACCACCTCACCATGGTCCCAGCTGTAAACAAAAGTCCTGGCCCTTCATGGCACTGTGGAGCAGGCCTGGCTGGTGTAAGTCTCTGAGGACAGCTAGACCATTTTCTCATCCTGGCTGACAACCAGAAGACAGAAGAAACAATAGAAGGTGGTGGTGGTGGTGGGAGGGGGCAGGATTGTAAGGGTGTGAGAAGCAGTGACCAGTGAGAAGGGGCTATTGACTTCAAATCTTAGGACTTTGGAGGCAAGTAGTAGAATCTTTTAGGGAAAGCGTGCCCCTTTTCCTTGTCAGTTTCACAGATAATAGTGAATCACTAAAGGAGACCTGTAGGGATTCTAGGGCCTCATTCATTCATTTATTCAATGAGCACCTTACTGATCAATGCCCATCACTGTTCCAGGTACTCTGGCAATGCCAAAATAACTGAAGACAGTTCATAAATTCAAGGAGCCCACAAGAGGTTTGGAAATGCATCAAGTTAAGTAATAACATTAAATAGTGTATTTTTAAAAGCTAAGTGACAAATATGGAATAGGAGTCTAAAAACAAAAGAAACCACATCTGGGTGTGATCAGAAAAGGTGGGATTTGAGAGGGTCTTAGAAAGTTGGACATCATGACATTTCAGGTTGGCACTAAAGCATTCGCAAAAATGAGGAGTGCTTTGGTTAAAGCAGATTACTGTGCTAGAGACCCTCTTCAATACCCCCCCTGACACACACACACACCTCAAACTTCTTACCATGACTGACCCAGCCATCAAGTCTCAATTGAAATGTCCCTACTTTGGGGAAAGTACCCTTGCTTACTATTATGTTCCCCTAGCATCTACTACTATCATCCTTTTAAGCCACAACCATTTTCACCTAATGATCTACTCTTATCTGCCCACAATGTGTTCTCCACACTGCACTAAGAATGGTTTTTGCAAAATGCAAATCTGTTACATCACTTCCCTCTTTAAAACTCTCCTATCCCTAATCCCTTCATTCTTTTTCTGCTTACCTTTATGTTTTTTGTGCTTCCTTTCCTCTTATTTTAAGAATTCTGCCTAAAATTTTTAAAATACTGTAAAATTGATTTTAGAGGAAGTGAGAGGGAGAAGGGGAGAGAGAGAGAGAGAGAGAGAGAGAGAGAGAGAGAGAGAGAGAGAGATCAATGATGAAAGAGAATCATTGATCAATTAATTGACTGCCTCTTTCACGCCCCCCACTGGGGATTGATCCCATAACCCAGGCATGTGCCATGACCAGAAGTCAAACCATGACCTCCTGGTTCATGGCTTGCCCGCTCAACCACTGGGCCACACCAGCAGGGCTCCTTGAGGTCATATCTTAAATGTCTATGTCTAAGAGAAGCCATGATATTCCTCCCCCAACTTCGACCACAATAGTCCCCCTCATATGTTTCCATAGTACTTCTCCATTTTCTCCATTTTACTATTCTCCGATAACTTAGTTCAAATTTGTCTTTCCCACCAGGATATAAGCCCTCTGAGGCAGTGGCTATATTTCTTCTACACTGTGCTGCCCTTGTATTTAGTATAATGCCTGGCATACTTTGGTAGGTGTGCCACAAAAATAGGTGAATTAATATAAGGGAGATGAGGCAATATTGGTTGGTAAAAGCCAGCCTGGAAAGATTGTTTTTACATTTGTGGGAAAAGGGAAACCTTTAAAAGTTTTTAATTATGGGATGAAGAAATCATTAGACAACAGACTTTTGAAAAAGCAAACCAAAAAAACCCAACTCAAACAAAACAGAGAACTCCATCCTCAGCTTACCTCAAACCCTAGCCTCTCAATTATCATATGGACTCATTTCTCTCTTTATCTGTTCCCACCCCACCTCCCTCCTCCAAAAACACAAGAAAACGTTGGTTTTTGTAACCAGACGGATTTGACAGTAGGGCCAAATGTACTTATACATGTGCAGTTGTTTATTCAGTAGGCATTTATTGTCCACCCTCACTGTTTCAAGCACTTTGCTCTTACCACACATTAAGAAGATCTGCCTTAATGGAGTTCAAAATTGAGGGAACCCCTCTTACTGATTACTCACTTGAGGAATTCACATTTCTGGTGAAAAGCTTTGCCTTATCTGGACTCAGTTAGGGAGACCTAGTAGGGCACTAAGTGCCTAAAAGGACCTAAATGTCAGGGGTAGGTCCTCTGTAAAACAGCATTCGGTGACACTCAAAGGATGGATGCTTGTGCAAATTCACTAGACTTTTAAACTTTCATTAGGAGGCTAAATGTGGAGATCGTCTGGAAGGGTTTTTAGGTAGTAGCCATTCCTTAACCTTATCAATCTAGGCCTAATAAGGTGATGCACCCCTTGAGTGAGGTAGAGTGGAGAAACTCAAGGAATGACAGGAAAAGGAATTAGATTTCCCAATAAAAATTGAGCACCTGTTCTGAAACAAAATGTGGCTCCAAGAAAACTTTCCAAGATAGTCAGAAAGCACCCAACCTCACCCTTGGGTAGACGTTAATGCCAGGGGATGGTTTCTTTTCATCTTAGATCCAGATCCCATATGGCTAGGAAGATTTCAATAGAGGATGTCAGAGAGGCAGTACACCCCTACTCACCCACAAGGAAGGGTAAAGGGAAGAAATCTGTACTATTTTGTAGCTGTAGTCCTAACTGGTTATCTCTTGGTTGAGGGATAACATCAAACATGGTATCAGTTATACTTTGAAGATATATTCATTAGTCTTGACCCTCTCTCTCCTGAATCCTTTACCCTGAACTCAAATCCACCACCAGGATACCAGGAAGAGTGGTTACATAAGTAGTAAATAGACAAGAATGAGGTTAATTTTCATGATTCATTGCTCTACTCTGGTAGGCAGCTTTGGGTGAAGAGGGTTCATACACCTGGAATTTGAAATTTTGAGAGATGGGACAGGAAGGGTTGACTCCCAAATCAATGAAGTATATTTCATATAAGGATAACAATGTATTAATGAGAAACCACATTGTGTCCTCCCTTAAAGGAATAACCCAAAGCTTAAGCCCATCAAACTGTGACAACAGGTTGTGTTTCTAATAGTGAAAGGCTACAAGAAGTATAAGTCTAAGGGATTCATAAATAAATTCCCAAAGGAACTCTGAAGAAAGATAGCCTGAGTTTGTAGAATTTGGAGATTGGCATGACCATTTCACACCTGTAATATAATAACTTGCAATGTTTGTGATATCCTCTTTCTATGGGGACTATGGACATCTAATATGGCTATCAGCCAGCAGATTAACATGGCAGAGATTGAGGACTGAATGATCATTATAGGAATAGTTTCCTCAGCTAAAGCCTTGAATCCATCACAATCTATGTGTCAGACCAGTCTCAGAAGTGAGCCTTTGGAGCTAATAAAATATGAGACACTTTGGTTTTTCACTTTCTATTTAATTCTTTCCCAGGTTCAACTAAGTTGCAAAAATAAAGGAGTTACACTTAGGGTGTAGGCTTTGCCCAATCAGATTCCCCATATTGTGTGATGAGCAGACCTCACTAAAAGATCTGGGAAGGCCCTTCCAGCTCTGGTGAGCCAGGTTTCAGAATTCTAAGACATTGTGATCCATTGACTCAGTTGCCTTATGGGAATCCCATCAGAGATTAGTTTTCTAAAAAAGCCAATTGTTTGCTTCTTTGTGTGAGAATAGTAGTAAATGCAGTCAAGATAGCAAATGTTCTGCTGTGACCAATGCTCCCAAGCAGTCTTGCCCTTGTGATGGTCAGAGATTTCTTCATAACAATGATTCTCATGGCCTGAAGTAATAAAGGATTAGTGTTAAATTGGGATGATAAATCAGGAAGGAAATGTTAGTAAGTGGAAGGGAGGAGATGCTGGTAGGGTTCAGGACTTTTGTAGGTTGAAAACTTGAAGAGGAACTTCATATAAATGTTCAACTTTTAGATTCCTTTGTTATGATAGCCCTTAATTTTGGCCTATTCTCAAAAAACAAGATCTTTCTATGCTATTATACAAATAATACAGTTATAACAGTCACCGATCATATCTCTGAAAGTTGTAGATGACACAGTATTTTTTTAAAAAATGTAAAAGCAGCAATAAACTCTCCCTTTGCCCACTTCCCACCACAAACAAAACATTATAGTGAAGGAAATATATCAGCTTAGAGTGACTCTGCCTGAAGAGTGTCTAGTGTGTGTGTGTGTGTGTGTGTGTGTGTGTGTGTGTGTGTGTGTGTGTGTGTTGGGGGTGACTGTCTGTTCTAGGACTCCTTGAAGCTGACTTTGAAAATCCCTTGACCAGTAGATAAGTATTGAACTGAAAAATAGGAAACCTGGATTTTGGTTTTGTCACTGTCACTAACTTGTTGTGAGGTTTGGGTATGTCACTTTGCTTCTTTGAGCCTCATTGCCTCATCTTCTGCATGGATACATGGTTATTTTACTCCTAAGGTTTGCTTTGGGGATGACATACTTAAGTGCTTCGAAAAGGAAAAGAATACAGGATGCTTGTTATCTGCATATATAGTCTTTCATGACACAAACCTTATAAAATAAGTATAGTTGGTGAGGACTGATGCTGCAATTGGGTGGCTAATTTTATTTTTAAGAACTACAGTACTCATTACTTAAAAAATTATCTAGCATACACTAATTCATTTTGTGCTATGAGCTTGGTATGTGGAATTCAAAGGTAAATACATTATAATCCTTTACCTCAAACTCATGTTTATGTGTGAGGGAGAGACAAAAGAACACTATATAATCTCACAAATACAGATGCAGAGTTATATACAGGACATTATTAGAGAACTCAAATCTATCTGGATGCTTAGGTGACAGGGGTTTGAGAAAGCCTTATAGGAAATGTGATACCTGGTTAGAGTCTTGATAGATGAGTAGAGTGGAAGAAGCCAGAGGAGGGTATTTAAAAGCTAGAGAACAGCATGTGCAAAGTCACAGAGCATAGACAGAATGAGTTATTGGGTTCATGGGTATGTAGGTAGATTAGCATCAAATGCAGGGTGAATTTAGGGGAGACGGGGATGAGAGAAGAAGCTGGAGGCACTGGCAGGAGATAGAACAGAGAATATCTTGGAGGTCAATTTAAGCAATGTGGACTTTTTCCTGAAGACAGTAGGGAGCTATTGAAGGATTTAAGGTAAGGACGTGTCATAAATAGATTTATATTTTAGAAAGGCCAAATTGACGATACTGTGGAGGATAGGAAATGAGACTAGACTCAAAATCTGAACCAAGATGAGATCAGGGAGGATATAGAAGAAGAGGCAGATTTCTTAAATGTAGACTCAATAGGACTTAGTGCTTGATTTGATCTGAGAGCTGTGGAAAAAGAAGTTATCAAGCCTGACTCCCAGTTTTCTGTCTTAGATGACTGGGTAGGTGGAAGTGTCACTCATCAAGATTGGCAAGATTGGAGGATAGGGTGGTGGAGGAGGAGGTTTGAAGGAGATGATTGTGAATTGTTTGGTTCTAGACAAGTTGAGTTTGAAGTACTTGTGGGATATTCAGGTGGAATTATTCAACAGTAAATTGGAAAATAGGATTAGAGCTGTGGAGAATCTGAACTGAAAGTAGAAATTTGAGAATTGTCATATCACATCCATAGAAACAGTTGAGAACAGCCAAGCAGTAAGTAAATAATGAGGAGAGGTGAAAGCCAAAGATGCAATCCTGGAGAATAAGAACATCAAGAAGCAATGGCCAGAAGGGTGAGAAAAGAATCTGGAGAATTAAAACCAAGGGAGGCCCTAGCTGGTTTTGCTCAGTGGATAGAGCAATGGCCTGAAAATGAAAGGGTCCTGGGCTCGATTCCAGTCAAGAGCACATGCCAAGTGTCTTGCATACAAGTCCTTCGGTTGATCTCTTACTACTGCCCCCAATTCTCCCTTGCCTACCACTGTAGTTTGATAGTCTGTTCGATGCTTCTTTGCCTCTGTATCTGTTTTTGTTCATCAGGGAGGGAGGTGAGGGCATGTGCCTGGGGGTAGGGAAAGCTGTGGGGAGGTCAATGGGGATAAAAAGGAGACACATGTACTACTAAAGGTAGTCTTCAGGTTACATTGGACTCGATGTATGTTTTGTGATTATATCACCATCTCCTATTTATTTATTAAGAAAAAAAGTTCTGAGGAGAAACCAAGATGGCAGCATAGGTAAACACTTAAACTGCTGCCTCGCACAACAATTTCAAAACTACAACTAAAAGACAAAACAGACATCATCCAGAATCACAGGAAAGTGGGCTGATTGGAAATTCTACAACTAGAAGGAAAGAGAAAAGCACATTGAGACTCAGAGGAACTGCAGAAGGCTGAGGTATGGAGACACGCACATGCACACAGAGAGGACTGGCCGCTGAGTGCATGGCTGGCTTTCTCAAGTGGAAGGGAGATGGGGTATCCCAACTGCACTGAACTCCAGTTTTGGGCGAGAATCGGGGTACCCAGACTTATACGAGGTGAACCTGGACTGTCAGGAAAGAGAAAGGCATACTGGGACTCAGAGGAGCTGCAGAAGGCAGAGGTTCAGAGGCATGCACACAGGGAAAGGACTGGCGGCTGAGTGCATGGCTTCCTTTGTCAAGTGGGAGGGAGACGGGGGCTCCTGACTGCACTGAACTCCAGTTCTGGGTGAGATTTTTTGGGACCCAGATTCATTTGGGGGAGAAACGGGACTGTCTGACAGTGGGTAAATCCTGAGGGTGGCTTTCTCTCAGAGGTGCTTGCAGAGATTACCGAGGGATACTGAGACCCAGGGGCTTCATAGGGCAGGGCTGACAGGATACCAAGGCTGACTGCTCTGCCCTGGGATTCTGCCCCATCCAAGCTGAGCACAGAGACTTTTGTAAGCCTTGTCTCATAAGGGTGTCTCCAACACAGAAGTTCTCCCAGCATAGACACAGCTGATCCTCACAGCCAATTGGCCTGGAGGTCAATTGCTCCCAGTGATACCAACAACAATCAAGACTTAACTGCAACAAGGCTGTGCACACAGCCCACAAAGAGGTGTACCAAGAGTGTCCACCTCAGGCAACTGGTGAGGCTGAGCCACTTGGCCCTATAGGACACCTAGCACACAAAGTTACTCGAGCAACTCAGGGAAGCAGCGAAAATGCAGAGACAAAGAAACAAATCACAAATGAAAGAAATGAAAGCAAATGACTGGATATAGAGTTCAAAACCACAGTTATAAGGTTTTTCAAGAATTTCCAAGAAAAGGTGGATAAATTTAGTGAGACCCTCGAGGATATGAAAAACAACCAACTAGAAATTAAACATACACTGACTGAAATAAATTATAAAGAGACCTAACAGCAGATTAGAGGATTGCAATAATCAAGTCAAAGATTTAAAATACAAAAAACAGTCGGAAAAGAAAAAAGAATTAAAAAATTTGAAGATAGTGTAAGGAGTCTCTGGGACAACCTCAAACATACCAACATCCGAATTATGGGGGTGCCAGAAGAAGAGAGAGAGCAAGATACTGAAAACCTATTTGAAGAAATAATGATCAAAAATGTCCCCTACCTGGTGAAAGAAATAGACTTACAAGTCCAGGAAGCACAGAGAACCCCAAACAAAAGGAATCCAAAGAGGACCACACCAATACACATCATAATTAAAATGCCAAGAGCAAAAGACAAAGAGAGGATATTAAAAGCAGCCAGAGAAAAACAGTTACCTACGAGGGAGCACTCATACGCTTGTGAGCTGATTTCTCAACAGAAACTATGCAGGCCAGAAGAGAATGGCAAGAAATATTCAAAGTGATGAATAGCAAGAACTTACAACCAAGATTACTCTACCCAGCAAAGCTATCATTCAGAATTGAAGGTCAGGTAAAGAGATATTCTTTAAGAAGAGGAAGAAGAAGAAAAAGGTAAACATAAAAATTATGAACAACAAATACATATCTATCAACAAGTGAATCTAAAAATCAAGTGATTAAAAAATCTGATAAACAGAATACACTGGTGAATATAATAGAATTAGGGGCAGAGATAGGGAATGGACTGACAATTCTCAGAGGGAAAGGGATGAGGGGGTGGGAAGAGACTGGACAAAAATCATACACCTATAGATGAGGACAGTGGAGGGGAGGTAAGGGCAGAGGGTGGGGTGGGAACTGGGTGGAGGGGAGTTATGGGGGGGGGGAAGAGGAACAATTGTAATAATCTGAACAATTAAGACTTATTAAAAAGAAAAAGTTCCATCATTTTGACTATGTACATATGTGCATTATGTTTTTTACTAGATCCCTGTTGCATGAAGATTTGTGCAATAGGCCTTCCTTCCCCTGGCTGCCGGCACCAGTTTCCTTCAGCACCCAGGACCCAGGCCTTCACTCTGGCTGCAGCAGAGAAGCCAAGCTTCTTCAGTCTTCAGTCTTTAGTCGTCTACAGTCTTCAGTCTTCACTCAGGCCAGAGGTTTTTAGTCTTTGCTCCGTGCTTGCATACTCACTCTGGATTGGCTGGTGGGCATCACAGAGGTACAGTCAATTTGCATATTTCTCTTTTATTAGTGTAGATTATTTATTTACCACAAGTAAAGGTCAGGAATTGTTATCTTTTAAATTTTCTTTACTGTTTCACTTCATTACTGCTGTGAATGTGCTCCATGTGAGTGATGTAGATGCTTATGTAGGAGGGTTCCAACATGGTGAAAATTGCATTGTGTCTAGGAACGGATCTCTGATATAACCCGAGGACCTTCTGTATTTGTAATACTTAAAACAATAAAATTAAAAAAAGTTAAAAAGAGCACATACCCAGGTTGTGGGCTTGATCACCAGTAGAGAGCATGCAGGAGGAAGCTGATTAATGATTCTCATCCTTGACATTTCTATCTCTCTCCCCTCTCCCTTCCTCTTTGAAATCAATAAAATAAAAAATATATTTTTAAAAATGAATCAACCAGTGGATGCTTAAATAAGTGAAACAACAAATCTCTCTCTCAAATCAATAAATAAAGAAAAAACTTTTAATAATAAAATCGAAAACCGAAGGAGAAAAGAATTTCTAAGAAGGTGTTGCAGATTCAACAAATGTTATAGGAAATCATGAAAAATTAGAACAGAAAAGTGTTGAGTTGATATAGCAATTAATAAGGCAGTGTAAGGAACATGGGAAAAGCACTTTTAGGAGGGAGTTTAGGAGAAGGCAGAGGATATATTGCAATGTGTTGAGGAGTTAAATGTTAGTAATGAAGATGCAGAAACATGTAATAAGGATATCTCTTTTAAGAAACTTGGTGATGCCCTGGCCTGTGTTTCTCAGTGGGTTGAGCATCACTCCATGCACCAAAAGGTCACCACTTTGATCCATTTCCTGGTCCCCCAGTCGGGGTATGTGCGTGAGGCAGCTGATTGATGTTTTGCTGTCACATCTATGTTTCTCTCTCATCTTGATGTTTTCCTCTCTTTGAATCTCTCTCTCAAAAATCAATAAAAACATATATAAATTTAAATTTAAAAAGGAAACTTGGTGATGAAGGAAGGCAATAAATCAATAGAGAGAAATTTACAGTAAAAAGGAAGGTAGTTTTTATTTTTCATTTTGAATAAGGTACTGTCCCTGCCCTTTCTCTCCTTACTAGTCCTCCCTCTTCTTTCCCCTCCTCCTCTTCCTTCTCTCCACGCCCCCCCCCCAAAAAAAGCTGAGGCTCAGAAAGATTAAGGTATATCATGGTTACATAGCATATTATATCCCAGCAGGAAACACTGAAAATATAAAAGTAATTTTAACTTGACCTCTTTTGTGCTTTTGTGAGTGTGAACTTAACAAGATGAGACCTACAAAATGGAAATCTGAAGTTCCAATCAGGCCTTTGTGCTAGAAATTTGACAGGTGTAGAAAAGAGATTATGATGATGTGGTCTGGTAATGTAATAGCTACTTTTTATTGAGCACTTACTTTGTGCCAAACACTGAGTTAAGCACTTTACCTACACACTCATTTAATTCGCACAACAAACTTATGAGATAGGTACTGTATCACTTTCATTTAACATATGTGAAAAATGACCCACAGAAAGGTTCAATAACTTGTTCAAGGCCATGGAGTTGTTCTGTGCTACATTTTTGGAGCCTTCAAATGACCCTTTAGCAAAGGAAACTGAGGCTGAGGGAGGTGAAGTCATTTGTCCAAGAACCCATATCCAGTGAGTGTTGGTCTTGTAATGCAAACCCAGGCTCTGCCTGGTACCTTAGCCAAACTCATAATCATCACTACATTGTCATGAATGAAAGCTATTAAAATAGAGAATATGTGCATATTTTTCTAGATTCAGCTCTATAAGACAAAGCATTCCCTGGACTTAAGAGTGAGCTTATACTTCCTTGGTAATGCACCACCCAGTATAATGCAGCTAGGACATTTGTAGAAAGCCACATGGTGAAAGCAACAACTAAGACAAACAGCTACTCAGGCTAGATGGCAATAGCTGAATTCTCATGTGAGTTTTTCACATGACTTCATGACAGCAGCCATACTTCATTCTTCCATGGAAAAAATTTTCCGAGTGAGAAAGCCCCTGAATCAGCTGTCATTCCTCCCTCCCCCCCCCCCCCCCCGGCCTAAAATGCTGTTCCGATGTCACCAGTCCAAGTTGGTAGACTTGTAAATGTTATCCTAGATGTAAAGTACTGTGGAGTAAGAAGTGTGAGGCTAGGAAGGATAGCTTAATTGCCACCCCTTTAGGGCTGACTGGCTCTCCAGTGGGAACAGCATGTGGGGCAGGGAGAGGCAGGTGGTTGTATTGACAAAAACCCCTGACTGTACTCCCTTGTCACTGCCAGAGTTTTCATTGGTAATTGGTTTTTGAAACTTGATACTAGTCTTCTTATTTGGAATATGATTAATGTTTAATCAGATCATTATCACTCTTTATTCAAAAATGTAATTCACTGGGTTTTGATGTCTTTTTAACTTTAGTTCTGTTATACCCAAGGACCAGGCTATATATGTGTATATGTGTGTGTACACAGAGCACTTGCGCATGTGTGCATGCTATCTGATTTTATGTTTCCTTCCAATTCTGTTTTTCTGTGGTGAATAACTGAATGGAAAAAGAATTAATAGAAATATTGTATATATAATAAACTATGCGAGAAGTGCATTTTTATTCTTAATATATATGCTCTATATCAGGAACAGTGTGGACTAAAAAGTTATGTAAGAACCCTGCCTGATATGACACAGTGGTTAGAGCGTCAGCCCAGGCACCTAATTGTTACAGGTTCAATTCCCAGTCAAGAGCACATACCTGAGTTACAGGTTTGGTCCCTGGCTCCAGTTGGGGTGCCTGTGGGCGTCAACCAATTGATGTGTCTCTCTCACATCTCTCTCTCTCTGTATGTCTCTTTCTCCCTCCCTCCCCCCCCTCTCTCCCCCCTCCCTCCCTCCATTCCACTCCTTAGGTGTGGACTTAAAAAAAAGTTATGTAAGATGTAATCTCTACTCTTAATGGGTTGATTCTACAATTCTTCCATTCAGCAAGTGATCATGTTACCTGGGTTCCTAATTCCTTAGTGGCTGCAATGATTGGCTCATTTGTCTTTCATTAGCAGAGCAACCTGGGAAGATCTTTAATCCCAACACAGAGAATTTGAATTTAAGGTTTTGACAGCCAGAAATGATAAGATAATAATAACGAACACAACACTATTAATAGTAAATAAAAACTGGAGAGAGAGAGGTAAGTGGAGACACATATAAAGATTCCCAAGAGGTAATATGTTCTGGACAAAGTTAGGATATTTTCATGGCTCAGTGAAAATGGAAGAGAACTTTAAGAATCAACATTTCAACTAGAAGAGTGTTGGTTCTTTGGTGATAGGTGGGGTAAAGACTTATGGGAGAAAAATAAAAGGAATAAGTTGTATTACCTTTCTTCCACACAGAAAGCTCTGTTTAATTTGATTGTGAATTCTGGGAGAGGAAGAGGCCCTGCTAGTGCATTGAAGCTCAAGAGGAAGACAAATCACTGGTTTTTCATAGAGCAGAGCAAGTTGAAGAAAAGATGGAGGTACTGATAGCTTCAACACCTGAATAAAGCATTTTCTCTGGAAAAATATATGTCTGAAGTATTTAACTGGCATTAAATATTAACAGTGAATCAATGAAAACACCAAAACACTTTAAGTATGAAGTTTTTTGTTTTAAAAAATATGCCATTTTAGAGGAACTAAGATGGCGGCAAAGGTGAAACACCTATCTTGCCGTCATAATCAGCAATTTTAATACTACAACTTAACGAAGGAACAAACACCTTCCAGAATCAACAGAACGCTCGCCGAGTGAAAATTCCACAAATAAAAGTGAAGATAAGACACTGTGACTCGGAGGAGCGGCGGCGAACAGCGCTGAAAGATTCGCGCGCAGAGAGAGGTTTGGAGTGCGCACCGCGGAGAGGGCGGGCGGCTGGAAACCGGCCAGTTTTCTCGAACGGGGAGACAAAGACGTCCCACTGGACTGATTCTCCAGCTCTGGGCGAAGTCCAGGGAACCCACTATCATACGGGGTGAAAACTGGACAGTGGGAGGGCACGCCGAAGCTCGGGTTCTGTCGGGTCTGCCGGCTTATGGAGACGGCAGCTTGTGCGAAGAGCTCGGCTGCGTGACGACGCAGGGAACGCACCGCGACTTGTCTCTCATTCGGAAAACCGTCAGTCTGCTTTGTTTTACGACCCTGGGTGAGACATTGCACATGCAAAGTCATTTGGGGACAGTCTGAATTCCCCGGCAGCCGGTGGAGCTCCACAGCGGCTCTCTCTCAGAGGTGCTGGCAGCCATTGCCCCCGGCACAGAGCCCCTGGGGCTGCATAGGGCGGAGCTAACCCTGTCTGCTTGGCCCGGAGACTCCGCCCATCCAACCTGAGCACAGCTGAGCTTCACAGACAATTGGCCTGGAGGTCAACCCTCCTAGGGCTAACAACAAAAAGCTGGGTTTAAATTCAAAAACACTGAATACAACCCATAAAGGATTGCAGTAAGAGTACCCACCTCAGGTAACTGGGGAGACTGAGCCACTGTCCCTTTGAGGATAGCCACCACATAAAGCAGCCACCATGCAGAGACATGGAAAGAAATCAGGTGTGAAAGAAATGGAGGAGAAAAGACGACAAGACATAGAGTTCAAAACCACGGTTATAAGGCTTTTCAAGAGGCTCCTACAAAAGGCCGATCAACTTAATGAGAATTACCAGGAAATAAACAAGACCAACCAGCAAATGAATGAGAATTACAAGGAGATGAATGATACTTACAAGGAAATGAATGAGAGCCTCAGGGAAATGAACAAGACCTCTGAGGATACGAACCAGACCCTCACAGATAAAAAAAAGGACCAACTAGAAATCAAGCATACACAGACTGAAATAAAAAATATTACACAAAGTCCTAAAAGCAGTCCAGAGGGCCACAAGAACCAAGTCAAAGATTTGAAATACAAAGAACCAAAATCCACTCAGCTGGAAAAGCAAGAAACAAAAAGAATTCAGATAATTGAAGATAGCATAAGGGGCCTCTGGGACAACCTGAAGCAAGCCAACATCCGAATTATTGGGGTGCCAGAAAAAGAGAGAGAGCAAGTTAATGAAAACCTACTTGAAGAAATAGTGACTGAAAACTTTCCCCACCTGGTGAAAGAAACTGACTTAAAAGCCCAAGAAGTACACAGAACCCCAAAATATAGGAATCTAAAGAGGACCACACCAAGACATATCATAATTAAAATGCCAAGAGCAAAAGATAAAGAGAGAATATTAAAAGCAGCAAGAGAAAAACAGTTGGTTACCTACAGGGGAGCACCCATACGATTGTCAGTGGATTTCTCAACAGAAACGATGCAGGCCAGACGGGAGTGGCAAGAAATATTCAAAATAATGAAGAGCAAGAATCTACAACCAAGATTACTCTATCAAGCAAAGCTATCATTCAAAATTGAGGATCAGATAAAGTGCTTCGCAGATAAGAAAAAGCTAAAGGAGTTCATCACCACCAAACCAGTATTATATGAAATGCTGAAGGATATTCTTTAAGAAGAGGAAGAAGAAAAAGGTAAAAATATAAATTATGAACAACAAATACACATCTATCAACAAATGAACATAAAAATCAAGTGAACTGATAGGCTGATGAACAAGATAAACTGGTGACTATAACAGAAACATGGACATAGAGAGGGAATGGACTGACAATTCTTGGGGAGAAAAGTGTTGTTGGAAGTACAGCAAGAGATTGGACAAGAATCATGCAACAATGGGAGAGGACATTGGAGAGGGGGAGGTGAGGGCAGAGGGTGGGATAGGTACAGGGTGGAGGGAAGATATAGGAGGATAAAAAAAGGGGAAACAATGTAATTAATAAACTGAACAATAAAAAAAAATTAAAAAAATATGCCATTTTAAAACTCAAAATCACTTCATATGTAATCCAGGCAGAAAATAGTGTGAGTCTCTGGAGGGGTGAGTATTATAAGAATGAGGAATAATGGATGTGACCTCCATCCGAGTCTCTTATATTACTTCCTTCCAACTTACTGTGGTGAGAAGGGTCCAAGTTCAAGAATTTCATGATCAGATAGATTTATAGGTATCAGATGTTCCCAGTGGAACCCAGTATTCCTTCCTTCCCCTATACATGTCTAGGAAAGGTGAAGAAAATGAAAGCCATTTGTACCTGATTCTGATACTATGTGTCTCCCTTCTCCACTTGGGAGCACTGATGGGGCGGGAGAGAACCTTCCACCTGGCATATCCTCTGAGTAGCTTTGTGAACTCCTTTGGACTATTATGTTGGTTTGTACTTTGGTTTCTTTGGCTCCCAGCACCAGCTGATGGCCTAAGCTGAGTCCCAGTTGGGCAGGCTGTTTTGCTCAGTGTTATAGCTGTCTCCAGGGCATTGTTCTTGAGACTTCCAACAGGGCAGATTTGTGCAGTTGGCCCATCTGGACAAGATCTATAACAAGTAGAGCTCTGTGCAATAAGCTCATCTCCATAGTCCACCCCCCACTACCCCCGCTTTCGGGCTGCAGCAGCCTGACACCCCAACCCTGCACAGAGAGTATCAAAGAGACACTCTTCTGCTTCTTTCAAAAGGGTATTGCTTGTGGTATCTCATTGATTGGCACTACCTGGGCAGAAATGGGAAAACGGACTTACTGCCCCTTAATTCAATCTCTTCCCTTAATCTGATCCTTTACTTTTGAATCTCCTTGGCACCAGAGTCATAATATCATCAATAAGATTAACTTCTGGTCCAGCTATCCTGGTCAGCTCAGAATGCTCTGTTCAAAATCAAGAGATGGGCAAGAAATGTATCTCAGTGAACAGGAAAGAGTAGGCAAGATCAATAGAAAAGGGGGAGGGAGTGGGAAGCTGAGTTCTTCGTTTGAATATAGGATTTATTTGGTTACTAGATTTATTGACTTTTAATTCTGAACACTTTTGAGGAAGGGAGGAAGGAAAGAAGGATGGAGAGGAGGAAAGGGGGAAAGGGAGAGGGAGAGAGAGGGAGGGAGGGAGAGGGAGAGAGAGATATATATTAGATTTTCATAGTTATTTATTCTAGGTCCAGGAAAAGGTCAAGATGTTTAAGAGATCATTTGATCACCCATCTGCCTTCCAACTGTTAGCCCTCAACTTTAATATTGCCTTTTTCATTCTCACCACAGTTGGGTCATTTCAAAGGACTCAGTGTACCAGGTTCATGCTTCCTCATGTCCATGTGGTATATCAGGCTCAAAATGGACTCTTCTACACCCTCTCATTTCTGGTATCTTCAAATGACTGCTAACCTTCCTCATTGTAGAAGGATAAAGAAAACAAGAGAAGGGTTAAGAAATAATTCCAATTTATGGCTCTCTAACTTCTGTAACTACTTCCCTAAGGTTGGCCAAGTCAATGTTTGTCTAGGATAGGGGTCCTCTATCCTGGGAGGATAGAATTACCCCCAGGCACCTCAAAGCCCACTTTATCCTGGAAAAGGTTGCATAACACTATTATTTGCTTACTAACAGGAGATAATGGGCAAGTTGGAAATGAGGGGCCCTAGGAAATAAAGAGACTTTGGAGAAAAGAAACAAATGAAAAACTATCCAATGAAAAGACTCTCTGAGGATAGTTTCTCCTGGGTTCTACTACCTTGGATTTCACTTTTCTTAAAAGTTTTCTTACATCGGTGGGTAAGTTCCTTAAAAAGTAAATATTTTTTATACTCTTCTAACAGCTAAGCATGCCCTGTCACTGTGCTAATGAGGGAAAAACATATTTCAGAGACCAGGAAATTCAGGTAGGTCTGGAAGGATTATCTTTCTGAAAGTCCAAAATTCCTGATCCCATTCTGACAGTGTTGAGCAACATAGGAGATCTGAAGACCTCTCGGATTGTATAGCATTGCCCTACCCCAGTGCAGCCCATGACTGTTCCAACCTTGCTGAGAGGTGGAGAACTTGTCAACTTGCCTTCCTCCCATAGTCAAGAAAACCTGACTGGGTCACACAGGGCAGCACCTATGTATCGGAAAGGCTAATTATTTCACATTCACAGGCCCTTTTGCACGCTTTTTTTAAATGGCCACAAAACTACTCATGAGATACATATATGCTAAGTATCATATGGTATGTTATGATTTCATTTCCATTTGCAGATAAGCCTCAAAATGCTTTTTAAAAATACACAACATCATTTAGAGCCATTTATTTTTTTAATATATTTTATTGATTTTTTACAGAGTGGAAGGGAGAGGGATAGAAAGTCAGAAACATCGATGAGAGAGTAACATCGATCAGCTGCCTCCTTCACGCCCCCCACCAGGGATGTGCCCGCAGCCAAGGCACATGCACCCGACCGGAATCGAACCCAGGACCCTTCAGTCCGCAGTCCGATGCTCTATCCACTGAGCCAAACTGGTCTCGGCCATTTAGAGCCATTTAAAAGCTAATGAAGTACCAACCCACTGTGGGAGGAACATTTCAATGTTATATCTGACTGATAATAAACAGAATAAACAAAAAATGAAATCTTTAGAAAGCACAGTTGATATTTTTAGACTTGGTGAACTTGAATTCAGTGACTTTCAAGAGCTACAGAATTATCCATTTACCTGGTATCTTTTAAAAACTGTTCTATCTCCAAAGATGAAAATTCCAAAAATTATAAGTAACCTAGTGAGTTATCCAAATGAGAATAAAGCTGATTACTCTATTGCAGATACATGTGTTTCTCTGCAAATCAGCTGATTTTGCCATAGGTATCAGTACATCTAGGGTAACATTTCTTACCCAGTACACATTCCTTTCATCTATGCTACATGCATTATGATGAGCACATTAGCATTGAGGAAGTAAAATTTTATATAAGCACTAAGTAATGTAGCAGACTATGCAAAGTTCATTTATCTAATCTTCAGTTGACAACTTCGCATAGCTACAACACAGCTGAGAAACAGGAAGTAAGGACAAATCTAGAGTTAGAAATACAGCTAGAGAGAAATAGAATGGAAGGGATAGAGGAGAGAGGGAGACAGAGCCAAAGCCCCTGCATGATCAATAGAGAGAGCTTTACTCATATAAGAGCCTTTCAGGCCCCCACTCAGATCCTATTTACTCTTTGTTTATATACAACTCAAATACGCCTAATTTTGTCTACTTGTAAAGGACACACTACCATCCAAAATGATAGTTCACAGCTTGGAAATTAGACAGAAGACAAGTAAATATATACCAGAACCTAGAAATACTTCACTTAGAGATAGTTATAATTTTTAAGAGTATTGATGTTTACAAGAATAAAGCTTCAGCTAAGAAAACACCTGAAGTGAAATGCCCTCTTGTGGGATGATGCCAACTACTTTCTTGGTTTGCCCAGGACTGAAGGCTTCCTGAGACCGGGGACTTTCAGTGCTAAAACAGAATAAGAAATATGCTTGTTGAATGGATATGACATAGATATACATAAAATGTGAATAAAGTAGATTTTTACACATGCTGTGCAATTAGAAGGACATCATAGGGTTCTTATAATGGGACCTTTGAAGTTGTGATAACATATTGTAAAGTGGCTTCATAGATGAGATATTGGTCTGTTGGGTCCCAGTGACCCTTAATTATTATATCACTAGAAGGCCTAGTCCAGTGGTCTTCAAACTGCGGCTCGAAAGCCATATGCAGCTCTTCGGCCCCTTGAGTGTGGCTCTTCCACAAAATACGTGTGGGCACGCAAGTACAGTGCAATAGAAACTGTGGCCCATGCACAGAAGTCGGTTTTCGGCTCTCAGAAAAAATTTCAATCGTACTGTTGATATTTGGCTCTGTTGACTAATGAGGTTTCTGACCACTGGCCTAGCCTATCATCAAGCATCAGGGAAAGGCAAACTCAAAGCAGAGATTCGACAACAGACCCCATGTCTTTTCCTGCTTCCTATGGGCTCATGGTACCAACTTTGGAAAAAGCATTAGTCCTGTTCACTGCTGTGTCCCCCATGCCTAGCACAGTATCTGGCATCTAGTAGACATCCAGTGGATAGCAGTTGAATAAATGAATGATCTGATAAACCACGTGCTTCAGAATATAGGACAGGGAATGGATTTGTTCACATTGAGCCAAATCTTACTCAGTTACAAAGTCCTTGCCAGAAAAAAAAAATTACTCCCTGCCCCACCTCCCGCACAATGTCCTCATGCTCTCAGCCTCTAGAAAGAGTAGCACCTTTGCATAGGGAAGAATCTCCCTTAAGTCTGCCCACAAGAGCTTTGCTATCCAATTATTGATTTTGCCAGGTTTTGTGGAGATAGTTGTATGAGTAGTAGGCCAGCGACAATTCACAACTGTGGTTTTGCTTTGGCCCTGAGTTGTTGCAGTGGGGCAGCCTTAGCTCTCTGCTCAGTTATTTATGTAACCTCAGTCACCAAAGTCCCTGGCTCACCTAACCTGTATTCTCAAATTCATTTCCACATTATTCCTACATGAGAGGTTGTGCTGGACTCATTTTAGAAATGAAGAACCAGAGGTAAACAAAATAACCCCCAAATAATTAAAAAATAAGGGGACAAATAAAATGATTTTCTATTTTGCTTTCCAGTTCAGGTCCCTCAGATCCCCCATTCCTCACTGCTCATCTTGATCCCCTCAGCCCCCCAGCAAGAAGATACAAACATGAACTATATTTGTTTGCAAAAAGCTCTGAAAGAGAATTGAATCCAATGGCTGTTTTTGTTTTTATAGATCTAATTATTTCCCCCTTTCTCCAATCACAGTAAATTTAAAGGGAAATATTTCCAAGGCTAAAAATGATATTTTACACAAGAGAAAAAATGTGGCTAATATAGAGTAAGTGGTTCTTGGCTCCAAGAAAAAATTTTAAAATGTATTACACCATTTGTAGTTGGGGGAGCAAAGATAAGTGACCTGAAACCCAAGGGGTCCTGGATTTAGGTATTATCTATTTAGGCCCAGTTCTGAGGGTGTGTGTGTGTGTGTGTGTGTGTGTGTGCGTGCGCGCGCGCTGGGAGGGATAATGAAGACTCAAACACCACATTATTGCTTCCACAGTTATTGAAATAGAACATTTTTGTTGTAGCTATATATAGGGGAGGAGGGCTGGGGAACTAGAGAGGGAAGATATTCCAAAAACAACTTGGTAAGGGAATGCACAGTGTGGGAGGTGAGGTGTGGAGATGGGGAAGAGTGATAGGTATTGAATGATAGGTATTGAAGTGAAGAAAAGAGATTGGAGAATGGAGGAGGGTGCTGGGGAATTCCGGGACAGAGGCAAGCAGGATTCTGGGGCCAAGCTCCTGAGAGGACTTGGCAATATTTTAAAACTTCTTCCATTTCTCAAGGAATACTATTGATAATACCAAGGCTTTCTCTCTCTCCAGATTGAAAAATAGCCCTCACCAGTCAGCCTACAAAGGTTAGTGAACTGGGTAAAATGATACTGTGTCCAGAGCCTAGTTCTAGGCCTCAGTGAGGTTATAAAAACAGGAGAGACAGACCCTTTCCTGTGACACTTAGATTAGCTGGGAAGACAAATCAGAAATGTTTGAGAGAAGGGTAACCTACTTTAGACAGTGACATGGAAGAAAACCATCATGCAGTGGAGTTTGGTGGTTGAGGAGAGATTAGAAAAGAACAATATTAAGCCTGGAGTCAGGTAAACAGCTGGTTGGCTCCTAGAACACATCTAAAATTCTCTTGGCTATGGGCTCCCTGAAAAGCATATGGATTATATTTCTTCCCTTGAAAGGGCTCCTTTCAGACTAAAGACTGCTGTTTCTCCAGCAGGGCTCAGAGAGAGGTTCTAAAAAATGGATCAACTCTGCATTAATTTTTTCCAGCCAGCTCAGTGACTTCCACGATCCCTGTTACCATTCCTCTGGGATAACAGTGGCTTTAGGAAACTCAAAGTGGCCATGGACTAATGGTTTGTATTTTCAAGTTTTATTTACATTAATAGTAAGCCCAGCCAACATTCAGGCAGGATCCATGAGCCCATGTAGGGCCCAAGCTACTGTTGTAACTCTTAATTGAGCACTGGTTATGACAGACTCCATTATGAGATCAGGCTCCACCTATATACACAACCAGGAGGGGATAGGCTGTGGGCAGTATAGGGAGGGAGAGGTAAAGGGAAGGTGATGGGGCTAGTGTCAACCAGTAGCTCTACATTAACTGAAGCAGTCTTCTGTTGCTGGAACACCCACACAGGCAATTTAGCTGGCAAAGGAATCTGGAACTGCTTGAAAGCCTACTCTTCTTTTTCAAAGTAGGCACTGAGAAGGCATCAAGATAAAAATTCCTATAACAATAAGATTTTGGGAGCTGCAGAAAGGTTTGACTTAGCTAAAGAGGGGGTAGGGGCAGTTATGTTAGAAAATAGTACATCCTCTTGCCCTTATGCCAAGTCTGTATATTTTTTCTCTCCTTCAGCATGGGATAAGAAGGGCTTATATGTCTGTTGAAGAATGGGTCGTACTCAAGGAGATGCAGTTATGAATCATTCCACTAGAGGGCGAAATTCCAGGAGCCCAACTAAAGGATTAAAGCAGGGCAAGAATTGATAAATTCCTAAAAACCGATAGATGAGACACGAGCCCTGTCTTTATTATGACCTATGGTAGGGGCGCCTCAGGAGCCGCTGAAGTGGGAGGTGAGCTGTTAAGAGGAGAGGAGCTTTAGTGCTAGAGTGTCTTCAACAGGGGGCTCAGAACATCATTTTTCTCCTCCCTTCCCTCTTCTTCCTCCCCAGAGATATGTGCTTGCCCCTCTGGCTTTTGAGCCCCCATACTAGGCAGAAAGCAATGAGTCAGAGCTTTAGACAGACAGGAACTCTGTGTGTGATGATTAAGCGACCAGTATGTAGATCAGCAAAGCTTTTAGCTTTGCTCATACATTGGCACTTGTTTCTGTGAGAGTGGCTCAGGCATCTCTGTTGCCATGACAACGTACCTAACACCTATTCTGGGCAATGGGGGTAAACTGCCTCCATTGTCATGACCACAAGGTCCTTACTCAATTTCCCCAGGTGATCACTCTATTGTAGAAGATATGGGGTTAGCAAACAAGAGTAAGAGAGAACAATTCATATCCAACAACTCTGATGCATCCAATGAAGATCAAGGTAAAGAAATCTAACAACTAGAAGAGGCAAGTGATGACTTCTCAATTCCAGCATAGCTATAAGGGTCATTTTAAAATCCTCCCCTATAAGGCACCAAGGCTGGACTCTTGAATTCTTTTGTTTTGTTTGTTAATCTTCACCCAAATATATTTTTCCATTTATTTTATTTTATTATTGATTTCAAAGAGGAAGGGAGTAGAGAGAGACAGAAATATCAATGATGAGAGAGAATCACTGATCAGCTGCCTCTTGGCATGCCCCATATTGGGGATCGAGCCCACAACCCGGGAACGTGCCCCTGACAAGAATCAAACCCAAGACCCTTCAGTCTGCAGGCTGATGCTCTATCCACTGAGCCAAACCAGGTAGGGCTTCCATTGATTTTTGAAAAGCATGGAGGGGATGGAGAAGGGAGAAAGACAGAAAGAAAAAAAACATTAATGTGAGAGAGACACATCAATTTGTTGCCTTCCACATGGAACAACTGACCAGGCTGGGGGGATCAAGCCTGCAACCGAAGTACTTGCCCTTGACCAGAATTGAACTTGGGACCCTTCAGTCCATGGACCAACGCTCTATCCACTGAGCCAAACTGGCTAGAGCTATTGAAATCTTAATCAGTATATGACAACCTGGAGAACCTTTCTCTTGGGTGGAAGGAGAGCCAGGAGCAACCATTACTAATTCTCAAAGCAAGCTCATATGGATTAACTTGATAAGGTTCTAATATTGGCTAAATTTTTTTCAGTGTTTATGTGCCCAGCTCTGTGCCCATGCTCTTAATCACTCTAGTAGATTGCCCTATAGGCATTACTGTTCCAATGGACAGATAAGGAAATGGAATCAAAGGGATTAAAGTAATTTATCTGTGACCACCCGGGGACTAGAATCCAGGGTTTCTGATCACCTGTCTAGTCCTTGCAGCCCTAGGTTTGGTCTAGCTTGTGGAAAGAGTGGTAGGGATAAAGGAGTCCTGGGGAGAAAGTTGGCCCCTCCTTAATTATACACACCATGTGCTGGTGCTTCTGCCTTCTTCGAAGTCTTATAAATTCTTTATGCTGACAGGAGACAAAATTCACAGCAGCATACTCCAGCAGGGCAGCGAACACAAAGAGCAGGCGCACAGCCATCCAGATATCAATTGCCTTCACATAGGACACCTGTAACATCCATCAACAGAGAAGTCAACCTTTCTAGAGTTCTTCCATGGACTATCCAGTGGGTTGCCAGCCCATATCAACTACCTGGTATCTTCAGTTTTATCTTGAATTTCTTCTGTTTTTTAAAGAAGCTTTCTACCATATGTTCCATTGTATGTCAGGTTATCCTTCACCTCTGTACACTGTCCAACCTCCATTTCCATCTGCCTTTCCTCCCTACACCTCTCTCTCCCTTCCTTCCTTCCTTCCTTCCTTCCTTCCTTCCTTCCTTCCTTCCTTCCTTCCTTCCTTCCTTCCTTCCTTCTTTTTGTACTTCTACTCCTGATTCTGATTATTCTTTTTATTCTTATCTTCTTCTGATTCTTTTTGGTTAAACCTTACCCCAGGATATTTTTTCCCATTGATTTTTAGAGAGAGTGGAAGGGAGGGAGGAAAGAGAAAGAGGGAGAGAGAGAGAAAGAAACATCAATGTGAGAGAGACACATAGATTCGTTGCCTCCTGCATGCACTCTGACTGCTTTGGATCAAATCTACAACCCAGGTATGTGCCTTGACTGGGAATCGAACCTGTGACCTTTTGTTGTGTAGGTGAATGCTCTAACCACTGAACACACTACAAAAGGCATCTTCTGAGTCTTTTCTTTCAATAAGTAGCAACTAACACGAGTCTTGTATTTGTTGGCCCTTTTTCTTTTTTCCCCCTTTTATGTTCTAGAGTTCTCACAGCCATGGTGGTAATTGGTCAGGGTTGGTTATTACCCTATGAGACATGTGAGGACACTTGAGGCCTAAGAGAAAAAGTCTTAGTCAAGATCACCCAATGAGAAGGCGTAATCTTGGGGTTAGGGGTTCTGAGCTTTTGATTCAGTGGCACTGCCATTTACCTAGGCCAAAGTTTCAATATCATATTAGGAATTCCTCCCTTTTCCTCTTCCACCCCTCTTCTTCCCTTGACCCTGTGGTTTTTCCTCCAGCTCTTTGTGAGAGTCCCCTGCTAAGAAATTGAGCTCAGTGGCAAGTTGGGGCCTCATATCCCACATGGGAGAGCCGAACAGGGAAGGGATCCTAAGAGAGTGCTACCCATTCCTGGCTATGGAAACTTCTCTAAGTTTCCATAACTTATCCAGTCCTTAGTGCTTCCTCTCACTACCTGCCTTGGAAACCCTTAAGTGCTTTTCTCTTGTTTCCCTTGTGAATATTGAATACTCACTTCTGAATCAGAGTTGTGGCTGAGTGGGACCAAGAGAAAGTTCAGAACTCAAGTTTATGAAGTCAGACTTGTAAAGGTTTACCTCCTCAACTAGATTGACTCCCTAGATAGTTTTGAGCAGCTTAGCTCAGCCTAGAGGGGTCCCTAGCAGGAACAGAATTGATAATAGACAACTTCTTTCACCAACTTCTGCTATTTTGGCCAGTGAAGGTACTGCAGACTCCAGGTAAGGAATAGGTCTCAATGGATAAACCTTCCATCTTCGTGGTTCTTAACTTGGGCATTAGGCAATATTTGGAAACAGTTTTGGTTGTACAATTTGGGGGTTGGTTGTGGCTACTGGCATCTAGTGGGTAGAGGCCAGGGACACTGCTAAACATCATACAATGCATAGGTCTCTCTCTATTCCGCATCCCCTTTACACACACACACACACACACACACACACACACACACACACACACACACACACACGCACCAAGGAATTAACTGGCCGAAAACGGCAAGGGTGCTAAGATTGAGAAACCCTGCTCTGCCTCTTTTAGGGGCATTCCACTGAGGTGGGTGATAGTGGTGGGTTGCTAAGCAACCCTGATTAAGCATTCTTTTATTTCCATTTTGCCACCTACTATTAAGAGGGCATCCTCTTTAATTCTCTACCTCCAAGTCCTACTGTGCCCCCAGGGATGTCTAGTAACCGCTGCAAAGATTAACAATGAGGTAATGATAAGTGAGGTTTGTAAAGGGTATTGGATCATCAAAAGGAAAGGACACTTTAAGCAGCAGGAAGAGTCTTGTTAAGGATGAGTTTGTCAGTAGTATATCTTAAATATCTCTGGAATCCATCCACTCACTATCCTAGCTCATCTGAAGGACTGCAACAATTTCCTAAATGGCCTCTGTGCATCTATGCTTCCCATCTCCAATCTGTTCCCAAAACAGTAGCTAGAGTTTTGTTTTCAAAATGTAAATGTGATTATATCACTCCCCTGCTACCAACCATTCATTAGCTCTTCAGTACACTTACAGTCTATACTTCCCATAGTGTAACATCTTAGTTACTTCTGCCTACTTCTTCAGTTCCATCTTACCCCTTGCAATCTATGATCCTGACATGGTGAACTATTTCAGTAATTTCCCCAGGAGACAGTATCTTCCTGGCTCTCTTACCTCAATAACTTTTACTTTACTATTCACTTCAAATACTACATCCATTGGGAAGCCTTTCCTAAATATTCCAGTCTGGATTGGTTGTCTCTCCTCTATGTGCCCAGGTTACTTATAATTTCTTAGCATCTGTCAAATACAACTGGCCATTTCCTTCACTGGACTGAACCCTTGGATGGCAATGACTATTTCTATCATTTCCACTGTTCAATCCTGGTTTAGCGATGTATTTTTCTGTCCTGGGTTCTGTTTCCTGTTTTTGCCCTCCTCACTACTACCTACCCCAAGAACTATGAGCCATTTAGATTGCAGGATCTCAAGAGAATTGGGTCACTTCTCCAACTGCTGTGATTTTCAGTCCCTAGTAGAATATTCCATTTAGCCTTTCCATTCTACACTGAGCCACCTGGCATTGTATATATCAAGAATGGCAAGGAGACAGAGATCAATTCCTTTGGGACCCCCATATGGCAATGAAGAAGTGGTTTCCTGGGGAAATGAGGAATGACTATCCCAGCTGAGTTCCTTCACAATGTGAGCCTCTGCTTCTCTCATTCTCCACACTAGAGTTGTACTGGGATGGGATTGCTATGGTTTTCAGAAGCCTCTAACCTGGTCCCACCTCTTTCCTTGGAGCTTCCACCAAATTTAATGTTGTATACACTCAATAATGAGCAGAAGCGCCATGATTTAATCAGTCCCTTGTTCTGTGGGGCTGGTCAGTGAAACTATTTTGTTTGGGGTACATGCCTTCATATTTTGCTTACTGGATAATACGTCAACAAAAAGGTCATCAAAACCTACTGAGAGGGCAAGACAATGAGTTAGAGAAGAATCTCTTTGTGTGGCAGTGGCAGTAAACTAGGACAGGGTTCTTAAGTCTGAATTACTTTTCTGCCTCTGGTCTTCATGCAAGGCCATTAGCACAAAACGGCCATAATAGCCCCTCCTTAATACCCCTGATCATTTAGAAAACAATCATAGGAAAAGATCTCTGACAATTTCCCCTGGGACACTTGATACTCATCTGAACTTTGTCACCAATTATCCCTAAAGGTGTTAGACCACCTCAAAAATTTCCTGGTATCTTAAAAATGATTGGGATATTCACCAGCTGCTTTAGCTCGAGGTCTACCACTCAGTTATTTCTACCCTGACACCTGATAATTACAATAATAGCTAGCATTTATTGAGTGGTTAGTATTTGCCAAACACTCTTCCGTGTTAATACATTGTCTTATTTTTTTGTAATAATCCTCTAGAGGAGGTAATATTCTTTTTTTCACCCTTGTTTTTGGAAGAGGTAATATTCTTATTCCCACATTACAGGAGAGGAGATTGAAAGGTTTAGAAATTTTCTTAAGGTCACCATTAGTAAGTGATAAGGCTGGGACTTAAGCCAAAATATGCCTGGCTCTAATTTCTTTCTCTTAACCACTATTCACCCTCATTTAGAAAATTGGTAAATTTACTAGGGATGTCCAGATTACCCCCTGTTTAAGTCCTCAGTGAACTTCTTAGGGATGAGCACTAGGAGATGAGAGACACAGGTCCTGGTTCCCATCAAATCAAAATTAGAGGGAATATGTTCATTGTAAAATCCACAAGGAACTCTGTTGTTTTTGCTTCCCATGATTTCTCTGTGGCCGAATACAGTGTCTGGTACCTAGTATATGCTCAATAAATATTTATAGAATGGATGGGCTTTCTACCTATTTTTTTCAGAGACTTGCTGACCATAGGACCAAATTCCATACATGAAGAAATAAGGCAGAAGAAATCAGCACAAATCTTTTAGCATAATCAAAACATCACCAGGCCCCATCCTAGATGAGCAGATTCTACTGACTTTAATCACTATTTGCTACCTCAACTTTTTCTCACTCCAAAAGAACAGACATTGTCTCTAGAGATTTTTATAATAGTATCTGATTGCTGACATAGTAAAAGACAGCTGTTGGTTTAAAATGCTTATATTTCTTTGTTTCTTTTGGACCATGACCTTGAGAAGGTCATTCTTTATGGGCTGTATTATCCTCATCTATACCATAGGGGAGAGAAACTTTCTACTTGCTAAGGGTCTTTTCATGGTAGTATTTCGTGGTGAAAGTCAAAGTAAATCAGGCACTGTCTCTACCTGTTCCCTAGCCAGACAGCATCCATGACCTCATCTTCCACACTGTTAGCCATATGTTATTGGGGAAGAGAATGCAGCCACTTGCTCTTGCTCAATGGCTCTTCTCTACCTCAAATCCAAGGAAAATAGTGAGCAGGTAGGATTTGAGATGAATGAGAAACAGGGGGCTCTGTGGCAGGCAAGTTCTATTGTATGTCTCTTCACCTTTGGCAAAGAGGCTCAGGAGCCAGAGCTCTGAGTGGTCATGTTGAGCACGGTGGTGATGCCTAGGCCCACATGGGCAGGTGCAGCATCCATGTTGATGCAGAAGGAAACCTAGGACAGGATGGCGATGAGTAGGCTGGGGATGTACATCTGAATCAGATAGTATCCCATCTGCCATTCCAGGTGAAACTTTACCTCTATGCAGGTGAACTTCCCTGCAAGGAAAGAGGTGAGGTATGAGGCCTGTGTCCCCAGCCTGCAGCTGAGCCTGAGAGGCAGGACTAGGGTGGTCTTATCTCTAAGGGCTAGCTTCTGGGTTCCTCAGCTGGACCAATAAATGAATCTTCAAAATGGTCCCAGGGAGTGTCAAATGTGTTTTGAGGAAGCTCTCAGAGTAGCCATCAAGGACTTGACCTCCTGCTCCCAGCATTTTAGTTTCCAGCAGAAGGCCTTCCACATGATATCACTACAAGAGGATTAAGAGCAGAAGGGCTCCAGAGCCAGACTGCCTGGGCTTGAATTCTGAATCTTCCATTTACTAGTTATGTGACCTCAGGGAAAACACCTAACCGTGTTGAGTTTCACTTCCCTTGCTTGTAAAACAGAGCAATAATAATATCAACTTAATCACTGGGCTATTGTGGGAATTAAATGAGATAGTGTATTTTTGGTGTTGAGCACATAGGTAGCTGGAACTATCATCATTATTAAGAAAGCAATGAGCTTAGACTCCACTCAAATCTCAGCAGCCTTGCTGGTACCCTAGAAACTCTCTAACAACAATGATTCACTGAAATAAACACTGTCTATGTCTTAAGCAAGTGAGAGCAGCTGAATAGCAAACATCTGGAAACAATGTCCAAGAGAGACCAGCTATGGACAGCATGCAGTGGGTTGGTTCCTATGCATCAGGCAACAGCATTCTAGTCCACCAACAAAAGTGCATTGGCTCCAGGCACATGTACCAATTCTTTGCCTCCTCTGCCAGCCATCTTTACTTTGCTTTGTTTCCCACACACTGATGCTAAGAAAACACTAGCTCAGAGCTTCTCTAAGAGGCAGAGGTTCAGAATAACCAAAGCAAAAAGCAGAGGATGTGTATACTGTTATATTACTCTGGCTTAGGCTTGCTGTTATCAGGCCTGTCTGATTCCTCAAGGCTTATGATTTCATGAGGGATTGATTATGGCTTTGACATGCTGTGTGATGCTGTGATCTACTGCTCCCCTAGTCTACCCCGCCTCACCTCACTCTGGGCTTCTTGCCATGACATGCCTTTGCTAGGTATCCATATTTTATTTTTTTAATTTTCTTTCCTTTTTTGTTACAGCAGTTTTGTTTGTAATGACAAAATTTACACTTGTTTAGTACAGAAAAAAGTGAGAAGTAGAGAAGAAATAATAATATTCATGAGCTGACAAGCCCCTACTAAGTACTCTGATTTTATTACTTTGTCTCATTTAAATCCCATAGGAACTCTTTGGAGCAGGAAAATATTATTTTCCATTTTATAGATAGAAATACTGCGGCTTGAAGAGATCAAGTTATGCTTCTTAAGGGTACCCACTGGTAAATGATGGAGCCAGAGCTCAAGCTCTGCTCTGACTCCAAAGTTCTTGCTCTTATCTAAAGATAGTACATCACACTACTTTAAAAACATTTTGTGCTATTTCCTTCCAGAATTCTAAACCATGTGCTTTTGATTTGTTTCTTTTACCACAATATATTATTCTGTTTATACAACTTTGAATCTAAGCCTTTTCCACTTGTACTTTCCCCTGTTGATATAAGCAACTTGCAAGCATCCTATTAAACATCCTATTAAACCTGCCAACTGAGGCACTATGTAATTTACTTAACCTCTGTCCTGTTGGTGGATATTTACAACAATTCCATGTTTCTGCTAGTATAAACAGTGACCCAGGAGCCTTCTTAGGATCTAAAGTCAATATGATATTTTAAAATATTTCCTTATAATAAATTCCAAGGAATGCGGATTCTTGGATCATCAGGGAGAAAAACATTTTTAGCTTCTAGATTAAAGTTTCTCAAAACATGCCCCCTGGACCACCTCCATCAGAATGCTCAGAATGGTTTGTTCAAATACAGACCAGAATCTCTGAGGGGTAGAGCCAAGGAATCAATATTTGAACAGGCTCCCCAGAGGACTACATACAAATTGCCAGGTTTCACCCCTTAATAAAGGTTATACCAAATTCAACTCCAGCAGCATTTTAAAAAGTTCAATGGCCCATTCCTCTCTTCACTACCCATACAGAAACTCACATATTCATGGGGTGGCACACCATAGGAGGTACTTAGGATCTCTCCTCTTCACCCTGTGATCTCTATCTCAGGGTCGTAAGTCTTAGCAGCCAAATTGCCAAGGGAATTGAGGAAGCAGCAAGGACAGATGTTCTGGAAGCTTCTCTCTACTCTCTAGCCCATATTTCACACCTGGGTAGACAAGCCAGTCTAAGAGAGTTCAGCAGCATTGTCAGTAGTAGAAGATGTGGACAAGAAGCTGGCAAGTGCGCCGAGGCCTATTCCCTCCTGGTTCAGCCCAGTCATTGACTACTTCCAGATGTATTTTCACCACCTTACCCATGAAGTTGATCCCAAGACAGGTGGAACACTTCCATTCAGTGGCACAGGCCCATTTGCTCTTTAGCATGTAATAGGGACAAGAGCATGGGCTTTGGAATTAGATCAACCTGAATTTGAATTCTAAATCAGCCATTTACTAGCTGTGTGATTTGAGCAATTGATTTAACTTCTTAGAACTTCAGTTTGACCCTTCAGAAAAATGGGGTTAATAACCCCTACCATAATGAAATGAGGAACCTAAAGCATTTGACACTATATCTGACATAGATTGAACCCTCCATAAAAGTTGGCTGCCTTGCTCCCTTCCCTCCCATCTGGAGACCCTCCTGTGACTCAGAACCAGTGAAAATCCTGGGTTTTTACCTGTGTTGTAGTGTTTGGTATAATAGCCTAGATCCTTTTCATCTCGCAAGATAAACTGGGACAGAGTCAGCCCCTCAGCCACTTGGACAGCAGGAGCATCTTCCAGCCACTCAAACACGAGGTCATTCATGATATAGCCAATTGAAAGTGACAGAGATGACAGAGGGTTGCAGATTGTGGATGTTGGATAGGGGTAGGGTGAGGGCTAGAACTGGCCAGAAAGAACAGATGAGTAAGGCCTGGATTTTAGGAGCTCCATGATCATCTTGGAAAGGGAAACTTTTCTGAAGAGGTTACTTGGCCAATTGTCTCATAGGCCCTAAGTGGGCAAATCAGAAAGATTTTCAGCTTTTCTCCTACCTAGTTCTCAGGCATTAGAAAGACCCAAAGAGAAATTATTCTGGCAGACCTAGAAAGAAGGTCAAAAGTTTGGAAAGATGTCAGGGAACCTAGCTAGGAACTTCCTGGGAAGTAAGCATGTGTACCAACCACATGTCTCAAGCAGAGCCAGCCTTGGAGCTAAGGCTTCTGCTACCTCACCTCAGGGAGGAGAGAGCTGTTTATACCTTGCCAGTCATGCGTAGGTTAATGTGTGCAACATAGACTCTTAGCCTGGAGAACTAGCATCTGAACATGCCAAGCTGCTCACAGAGAGTTAAAAGTTTATGAAGGCTCCTGCTATATCTATGACCATATTCACACATGTCAGATAGAAATGGAAGGCTCACAAATGTCCAGAGTAGGGCCTTAACCCAGAGTAGCTTGTCATATTAGGAAAGTCACATTCCCTTCTGTAAAATGTTCTACCTACTTTTTAGAATTGTGAGAGGGTATTGTGAACCTAGTCATGAAATTGGTTTAGGAACTCTAAAGAGATGACCACATATGGCACATTCTAGCTGACAAACTTATTACATGCTGGAAACAGCTTAACGAGCCTTATTCTCTGAGGACTGAGTGGATGTCTGCTGATCTCAAAGTCTCACCTTGCCTAGAAGATGGCAAAGGAGTGGACATAGGTGATGATTCAACCTTGTCCTTTAGCTTCTCTGCACTTGAGGCAGCCCCTACAAGCTGGAGCCTCTGCCATAGAGTAGCTCTTGGCTGACTTTGCCACCCTGAGCACTGCCCTAAGCCTAGAACTGTCCTCTTCCACCACACTACAAAAGTTATCTGTGTTCATGAAGTATTCAGATTCAAAGAATACCCCATCCCTGCCAACTCTGACAGTTTTACAGGCATCTTGAATGTCTTAAATCAGGAGGAGTTGAAGTAGAATCACTTCAGGCACTGTGAGAGGGAACGTATTTTGGGCAGAGGAAGTGCCCCTTAAATGGCCCCTCATAACAAGCATAAGGAAATTTGTATATAAGATGGTCCTTCCCATTCCCAGCCCCATGGAACAGCCAGGTCAGCAAATTGTGCAGGAATGGAAAAACACACTGAGTTGGGTGTTAGCGAGCCCTGGCTTCTAGTATCATCTGTGTTAAGGATTGTGTGTGCTTGGTGATGTCCCTCCACACTCTGGGATGCCCTTTTCCTGTCTGGAATATCATGAGATGGAGTTAACTAGCTGGGATCCCAGGCCTTACTCTGTGACTCTCTAGGGACACTTACTGCTCTCCAGCTGCATTATGCAGATCTGGATGTCCATGGGAAAGTTCTTGAGGTCCATTGGGCAGAACAAAATGAGGGTCAGCCTGGCAGGGACAGTAAGAAAGAAGTGACATTGGTTTACTGGGACCAAGTACAACACAAGGGACCCTCCTTCCATCCCTCAGATTCCACCTGGCTTCTTCCTTTTGACTCAAACTCTCCCACATACCTGATGCTGTAGAGCACATTCCCATTCTTGAAGATGCGCAATAATTTGTTGTCTGTGGTCACCTCATGGAAGTTGGCCCCTTTCTCATTGACAAAGAACAGGTCTGGTGTCTAGATAGCATCCAGCATGGAAGGGTCAAGATCCAGTGAATCATCAGTCTTGGTAGGCCAGTCGTGGGTCATGCCGTTGCTGCCACAAGAAGACATTCACCCGATAGTCCTGTGAAGGTGCAGATATGGGCTCATCTGAGGCAGTAATATTCCAAGGGCCCAACAAGCCATACATGGACAGGAGGGACATGAGATGGAAATGTTGAAATTACATCTCAGGGGCAATGGGCATTATCCACTGGAAAAGGAGCCTGCCTTGGGCTGATATGGCAAGGATGGAAAGGTAAAAGACATTCATTAAGCACCAAGTTGTCTCTAAGTGCTTTATGTGTTTCACCTCATTTAAATTTCAAACTCACTCTGTGAGGAAGATATTGTAATTACCCCCATGTTACAGATGAGGAAAGTGAGACAGAGATTTCAGTAATCTGCCTAAGGTCACACAGCTATTCAAGGTGGTCAGGATTTGAACATAGGCTTTCTGATTCCAAAGCCTGTGTTCCGCAGCAAGATACCTCCCAAGCTGGACCATCTGCTGCTTAGAACAGTCTGACTTTATCACTGAAACCAGAGACTGGGGAAATAATTTCTCCCAGTGACCAACTTTACACGTACCATGGCTTTAGCCATGACCATGAAACTGGAAGAGAACAACAGAGGGAGAAAAGGCTTGCTATCTAGAGGGTTTCACCCATTCACACTAGAGTGGGTTACTCAAGAATTTTCTAGAAAAGGCCAATAATTTTAGTGAGACCCTTGAGGATATGAAAAAGAACCAACTAGAAATTAAGCATACACTGACTGAAATAAAAGGTATTATATAGAGATCTAACAGCAGACTAGAGGATCGCAAGAATAAAGTCAAAGATTTTAAATACAAAGAAGCAAAAAACACTCAACCGGAAAAGAAAAAAGAATAAAAAAATATGAAGATAGTGTAAGGAGCCTCTGGGACATCTTCAAGTGTACCAACGTCCAGATTATGGGGGTGCCAGAAGAAGAGAGAGAGCAAGATACTGAAACCTATATGAAGAAATAATGACTGAAAACTTCCCCCACCTAGTAAAAGAAATAGACTTACAAGTCCAGGAAGCACAGAGAACACCAAACAAAAAGAATACAAAGAGGCCCACACCAAGACACATCATAATTAAAATGCCAAAAGAAAAAGACAAAGAGAGAATATTAAAAGCAGCAAGAGAAAAACAGTTAGTTACCTATAAGGGAGCACCCACAGGACTGTCAGCTGATCTGTCAACAGAAACTATGCAGGCAAGAAAGGAGTGGCAAGAAATATTCAAAGTGATGAATAGCAAGAACCTACAACCAAGATTACTCAGCAAAGCTATCATTCAGAATTGAAGGTCAGATAAAGAGCTTCACAGATAAGAAGAAACTAAAGGAGTTCATCACCACAAAACCAGTATTGTATAAAATGCTGAAAGGATTCTTTAAGAAGATGAAGAAGAAGGTAAAGATAAAAATTATGAACAACAAATACCTATATATAAACAAGTGAATATAAAAATCTGATGAACAGAATAAACGGGTAAATATAATAAAATCAGGGATATAGAACGGAAGTGGACTGACAATTCTCAGGGGGAAAGGAGTGTGGGAGGGGTGTGGGAAGAGATTGGACAAAAATCGTACACCTATGGATGAAGACAGTGTGAGAGGGTGCGGTGGGAACTGGGGTGGAGGGGAGCTATGGGGAAAAAAAAGAGGAACAATTGTAATAATCTGAACAATAAAGATATATTAAATTTAAAAAAGTAGCTTAACACATATTTTGTATACTACCTGTATATATGCTGTATACTATATTCTTACAATAAAGTAAGCTAGAGGAATGAAATATTATTAAGAAAATAATAAGGAAAATAAAATACATTTATAGTACTCTACATATTTATTGAAAAAAATTCATGTACACATGTAACTGCAGAGTTCAAACTATGTTATTCAAAGATCAACTGTAATTACTTCCCAAAGAAGGTTCTGCATGGTCTCAGTACCTCTTACTCCATTTAAGTTAGGCATTTATTACATGGCTTATAAAAAAGACTACTTTACAGCAGGCATGAATGAATTTCATTTCCATTCATTCCAGGACCCGTTTGCTAGTCACAATACAGAGATCATCTACTAGACATCCTACCAAGAAGCTTATCCTCCAATAATCCAATCCCAAACTGAATACACATGGTCAAGTCCATGGATATCTCTGGTGTTGCATACATGTTTGTGGCTGCTAATAAGTACCTTTCTCACTAGGAGAGTTGGGGAGATTAATGGCATTCTTAGCCCTCTTGCTATGGTACTTCTCTAAGTTATCTCCAGTTATTTAAGATTCTCTCTCTCCCCCCTCCCTTCTTTCCTCTTTATCTTCCTTCTTATCCTCTGTATTTGTTTAGTTTTGCTATGAATGAATTCAATGTCTGCTGCAATAGGGCATTAGATACTGAAATAAGGAAAAGTTTAGTTGGTGACTACATATAATTACACAGAAAGCTGAATTTACATTAATGATAGCAAACATATAGTTAAATCAGCACATTTTATATGGCAAGAATTAGAAGTTTAACATTACATGTACTAGTTTAATATTGCAATTTTGTAGTGTTCACCGTCTGAGTATGCTCATATCTGTGCATGCATACAAGTCCACAAACAATGAGTTCTTTCTGATGATTTAAAGATGATGCCCCTGCTGCCAGTAATTATTATCCAAGAATGTAACTCTGGGGTGTGATGAAGTTGGGATGTGATAAGTAGTCCTTTTCATCCTGAGTCCAGGTAGATCTTATTTGATTTGTGGCTGTGGCTTCTACATATACTTGACTAATGAAGCCATTTTAGCCACCGTCACTTACATAGAAAAATTGCAATCTCTAGATAAGGTGCCAAATTGAATCATTTCTCTTTGTACAGAGTGGGTTAATTCATTTTGTGAAAGTTATGCTGTATTTGGCCCAAAGCCATAGATTCTAATCAAAGACAAGTGCTTTTAAAGAGTCACAAGAGATGCTAATCAGGCAACAGGCTACTCCAAACCTTAGCAGACGACTCATACCAGCTTTTGTTGCCCCCACTCCTGCACATCATCTTTCAACACCAAGAGAGTGTTACTTTGAGAACTCTGAATACTCTTTCCTGCCCATTCACTGTCAGTTTATTTCTGTAACCTTCACATTGCCTTTCTGATAAGGGGGCTGACAACTTGATAGACAGAGTGCCTGAATTAATCTGAAAAATAATCATATTATGTTAAATCTTAGAACACATACCTGGTATACTTATGTGAATAGGGGGTTAAGTTTCTCATATGTGAACAGGGGATTAAGTTTTTCTTAAGTTTCCTTTTGAAGGCCTGTGGAAGTGATTAAGTTACTGAGCTGTGAATCTAACAAGCATAACTGATAATCATGGTCAGACCAACCCACCAGGAGTCAAAACATCATCTCATCAACATCATCTCATCGCCTGCTGACAAAAGACAGCTGATGTCTGTGGAGCACCAAGATTGCATGTAGCTGCATTCCATTCCCAGCCTCACCTTCGCCCCTTCCCCTTGGTATTCCTGCCCCCTGAACCTTGCTTTGAGACAGGATTTGAATGTAAGTGCCCTGTCTTCTTGGTTGGCTGGCCTTCTCAATAAACACATTATATGATTCAACCATGCCTTTGTTATTGGACACATCAATAGGCAGCCGGAGCCCAACTGGGGGTTTCGTAGTAACATATTTACCATGCATTACACTCCACATGTTCTGTAATCTCCTCACTTTCCACAGCAGTGTGCCCTGTGCTGAGTCAAAGGCAGGTGCTGTTTCACAACTGCAAACCCAGTATAACCAACCTCAATTACAAGCCAGTTTCAGGAGAGATAAATCGGACGCTGAGGTCTTGACATTTTCAGGCAAGCAGTGGCACAGAGCCAGGGAAGCCTGTTCAGTTGCATCATCTTCAGCAAAATTATTTGGAAGGCCAAATTATTTTCCATACATAGAACCAGATCTATGAAATGGTACAATGGAGAAGAAGAGGACTATTTGGATAGCTGACTAAAAAAGAACATTTTATATCTCAGAGAAGCATCCAGGAGGAAACTGGAAGCATGGGCAAGGGAGCTCAGCTCATTCAGAGCTGCTATAGCATTTGAAGTGGATCTTTTCTGATGGCGCAGATTCTGGCAAAACGTTTGTTGGGACTCCATTCAAGGTCAAGTAACAACTAGCACAGTGATGGGCAACCTTTTGAGCTTGGTATGTCAAAATTTTCCAAAATACCGAGCATAACATGGGTGGTGTGTCACTTCAAGAAAAAAAATAATTTCGCGATACTTATAGTTTAAAGAGCAAAAATATATAATTGTAATATATAACTGTATTTAATAAACCAAAAATAATTATTTAACTTGCCTGCTTAGTGACTTCTTTGTTCAACTGTCAGTCGGGTTCTTTTCTTGATCTTGATATTATTTAACTTGTGTGGGGTGCGATGAACCCCACACAAGTGAGGGGGAGGAGGAATTCTTTAACTAACTTGCCTATTAGTGACTTTTTTTGCTGCTGAATTTCATTGGCTAAACCTTCAATTGAAGGTTGGTATTTTGTACACTTCAAGCCCAAGCAAGCGCTACTAACTTCATCTGTCAATCTGTTTCTTTTGTTGATTTTCATATTATTTAATGCTGAGAATAAGGTCTCACAAAAGTACATAGAGGGAAAAATTGTGAGTAAAGCCATTGCTATATTTTCAGGGTGCTAAAAGTGTCTGGTAATTGGTTCAAGGCACTCCAAATTTCCTGTTCATAATGGCACTCCTCTTGATTCTCCAAGTAGCACCTTTCCAGATTCTCAAGCTTTGACCCCAAGTCAACAACCACCTGAGCCCAGATGCTGTCTTGAAACTCTGCAAGTTGCATTTCCACATTATCAATTTGCATCCATTGGAAACCATTTAATTCCAAACTACTGTAGACGACTACATCAGGATACTTAATTATTTTTATGGTCTGTTCTAGGCTTCTAAATTGATTAAATCTATCACTGAACTGGTCAAGTAACGAGTCTAAAACATGCTGGTACTTTATATGCAAGGACTCCATTTCATTTTGTACAGCTGCACTGGCCTTCTCAAAGTACTTTGTTACTCGAGGAAAATACTTATAAGTTTTAGTTTCTACATCTCGCCTGAAATTTTTAAGTTTACTTTCAAAATCTTTTATGTATCCAAACATAACATTAATACCTTTGCCAAAACCTTGTAACTTTAAGTTCAGTTCATTAATATGAACAGAGAGATCTGTAAAAAAATATCAGGGTGTTGACCCACTTATCATCATTGAGCTGAGAAAAGTTTCCCAGATCCTTATCTTCAATAAATACCTTAATTGCTTCAAAGCACTCCACAAAGCACTCAAGAACTTTGCCTCGGCTCAGCCATCTTACATTATTGTACATCAGCAGTCCACTGTAGGTGGAATCAACTTCTAGTAAAAATGCAGAAAATTCTCGCTTGTGAAGGGGCGAGCAGCTATTAAATTAACTATTTTTGTAACAACTGACATTAAGTCGTTTAAGTCGGTGAATCCTGCCTTGGCACATAAAATCTCCTAATAGATAATACAATGAAAAGGCACAATCAGATGTCCAATAGGTTCCGTAAAAAATTTGGCAAATCCGACTTTTTTCCCCACCATGTTTGGTGCCCCATCTGTCATCACTGTTACAACTTTAGAGATATCAATGCTTAGGTCACAAAATGTTTGTATAACAACCTTACATATTTTGCTTCCTGATGTACTTGTTGACAATGATACTAACTCTATCAACTCTTCTCTCATTGTGAGACCATCAGAATATCGACCAATAATGGCCAACTGAGCATGTGATGTGACATCAGTAGTTTCATCAAGAGAGATAAAAAAAATATTTACAATTACTTATGTATCTCTTTAATTGATATTGTATGTTTGTGTTTAGCCTCATTATTTGGTCTTCTATGATATTTCTACTGAGTGGTAACTCAGATATACTCTTAATAATTGCATCTTTATTCTTCATATCGTGAAAGAGAACTGGCGCACATCTTAGGAGATTTTCTTTAATAAATTCTCCCTCACTGAGTGCTTTTCCATGCTGAGCTATGGAGTGAGCAATACTCAACCTGCAGATGTTAAATTTGTAGAGCCTTTTATAAATTTAAGGATGGAATTAGATTGGCTCTTCTAAAGGTGTAGCTGCCTGGAAATGTATTCCTTCCTTTCATCCTCACTTTTTTTCAAGAGCTGGGAATCATTAGTTTCAAAATGTCTGTTTATATTCCACGTTCTGCTTACTGCTGTTTCAGTACATATAACACAAAATGATCTGCCATTTTTTTCTATAATGCCATCCATCTCGGTCCATGTCTCTTGAAAGGGTCAACTACTGCTACTACCACTTTTTTTTACTTAACCTTGGTTTTTTATTTTTTGGGTTCTCCATCAGGGGGGTAGTGACAGAAGATAGAATTATAGATAGCCTGTTAGTCCTGTAGGCAATTAGGGGTTAACTAGCCTAACTGATTACAAGATGGCACATGTAACTGTCTTTTAGGAAAGGGCAGGGTTAATAAGCAGAAATAGGAGTTAGTAAGGATGCACAACAGTAATAGTGGTGAAATGGAGTCTGCACTATGCTGCAAAATGACATTCCTTGTATAAATTAAGATGGCTCCCGCTATTTTTTTCATCTGTGGACTTTTATTGTTAGCAACAAAATTTCGGTTCCAGAATCTCACTCCCTGCAGGATCATAATTCACTACCTGAATTGCAGAAGTGACAGCTCACTTCTGGTAAAGAGAAGTAGGGGTGGACAGAACTGGGCAAAAGGCTTAGAAAAGGAAACCACCTGAGGGAGGAGGAAGGTCTGAGCTGTCTCTAAAGGAGCAATGGAAGTGAAATCCAGAGTCCAGAACCCGGATATAAAATTTTAAAAAAATCTAACATATGAATAGCCGGCCAATAGCAAAATGCCGTTTGGTATGTATCAGGGCTAGAGTAAGAGGAAACCAGTTTGCCAGCCCTTCATTGCTGTGCCTGGTGGGGGTCCCATCCTCTTTACAGAACAGTGGTGAGTGGAAATGGACAGAACGCGCACTGCGCTGAGAGGTGTCACCTCAGGGCTTCCATTTGTTCCCCGTGGTCTTTCCTCATCCATAAACAGCAGGTGGGATTAGACCACTGAGCAGTTTCCAAAGAATCATGGTCCATATGCTCTTCAGAATACGACTTAAAAATGATTAGGCTCTTTATTTTCTATGCTCCTATCACTATTTTGACGTTTCTACTAGACATCTTGGAAAATTCGTATTCTTGATAACGGTATAAAATGTAACTTTGAAAAATAGGAATTCTTATGGATATTTTAAGTACTTTATAGACATAAAAACATGCTTTCTTTTAAAGAAGTTGTATAGTTACGCAAAGCAATCAACTGGAGTTATCCTTAAACTAGACTGCAACTCAGTAGAGGCAGGTGTAGGGTAGAGACCTGGATTCTAATTTCTGCAACTTTCTCAGCAGAAGGCACTGACCCGTGGACCACACTTGAATAGCAAAGCCTGAGTCAGTGGTTCTTAGGCTTGTGGTCTATTGGAATCACCTGAAGAGCTTTTTAAAAAACAAACAAACAAAGAAAACCAAAAACACAGCATTTCTAGTGGTGAAAGGTCCAGTCTGGGTACCGAGTTTCCGGAACTCCCAAACAGCTACATTTGAGAAGCTGTGGCCTCAGATGGACGGTGAGATTATCAGCAGGTTTTCTTTCCCCTGCTTTCTTTCTTTCTTTCTTTTTTTTTTTTTTTTGAGATGAGCAACATGCATTTATTTATTTACTCATTCACTTTTCTTTTCTTTTCTTTTTTATCTTTATTGTTCAGTTTATTAATTACATTGTTTTCCCTTTTTTATCCCCCTATAGCTCCCCTCCACCCTGTACCTATCCCACCCTCCCCCCTCACCTCCCCCTCCCCACTGTCCTCTCCCATTGTTGCAAGATTTTTGTCCAGTCTCTTGCTGTACTTCCCACAACCCTTTTCTCCCCAAGAATTGTCAGTCTATTCCCTCTCTATGTCCATGTTTCTGTTATATTCACCAGTTTATCCTGTTCATCAGCCTATCAATTCACTTGATTTCTATGTTCATTTGTTGATAGATGTGTATTTGTTGTTCATAATTTATATTTTCACCTTTTTCTTCTTCCTCTTCTTAAAGAATATCTTTCAGCATTTCATATAATATTGGTTTGGTGGTGATGAACTCCTTTAACTTTTTCTTATCTGCAAAGCACTTTATCCGACCTTCAATTCTGAATGATAGCTTTGCTGGATAGAGTAATCTTGGTTGTAGATTCTTGCTATTCATTATTTTGAATATTTCTTGCCACTCGCGTCTGGCCTGCATAGTTTCTGTTGAGAAATCCGCTGACAATCGTATGGGTACTCCCCTGTAGGTAATCAACTGTTTTTCTCTTGCTGCTTTTAATATTCTCTCTTTATCTTTTGCTCTTGGCATTTTAATTATGATATGTCTTGGTGTGTTCCTCTTTAGATTCCTATATTTTGGGGTTCTGTGTACTTCTTGGGCTTTTAAATCAGTTTCTTTCACCAGGTGGGGGAAGTTTTCAGTCACTATTTCTTCAAGTAGGTTTTCATTGTCTTGCTCTCTCTCTTTTTCTGGCACCCCAATGATTCGGATGTTGGCATGCTTGAGGTTGTCCCAGAGGCCTCTTACACTATCTTCAATTATCTGGATTCTTTTTGTTTGTTGCTTTTCCAGCCAAGTGGATTTTGCTTCTTTGTATTTCAAATCTTTGACTTGGTTCTTGTGACCCTCTGGACTGCTTTTAGGACTTTGTGTAATATTTTTTATTTCAGTCTGTGCATGCTTGATTTCTAGTTGGTCCTTTTTCATATCCGTGAGGGTCTGGTTCATATCCTCAGAGGTCTTGTTCATTTCCTTGAGGGTCTCATTCATTTCCTTGTAAGTCTCATTCATTTCCTGGTTGGTCTTGTTTATTTCCTCGTAATTCTCATTAAGTTCATTGGCCTTTTCTAGGAGCCTCTTGAAAAGCCTTATAACCATGGTTTTGAACTCTATGTCTTGTCGTCTTTTCTCCTCCATTTCTTTCACCCCTGATTTCTTTCCATATCTCTGCATGGTGGCTGCTTTATGTGGTAGATATCCTCTAAGGGTCAATGGCACAGCCTCCCCAGTTATTTGAGATGGGTACTCTTACTGCAATCCTTTTATGGGTTGTACAGTATTTTTGAATTTAAACCCAGCTTGTTGTTGTTAGCCCTAGGAGGGTTTGACCTCCAGGCCAATTGGCTGTGAAGGGAGACTGTGTTCAGGTTGTATGGGCAGAGTCTCTGAGCTGAGCAGGCAGCCTCAGTGTCAGCTATGTCCTATGCGGTTCACGCGCGTGTGTGCGTCTCTGTTGGATGGGGGTGGCTGCAGGCACCTCCAAGAGAAAGCCGCTAGTCTCTTCCCCTTGCCAGACAACTCTGCTTCTCCCCAAATGAGTCTGCACATCCAAAGTCTAGCCCAGGGTTGTAAAATAGATGGTTTCTGGGACCAGGAGACAAGTTTCCAGGGACCAAGTCGCGGATTTGCGCGACACTTTTGCGCAAACTTCTTTTCCTAGCTACCCGGTTTCTCTGCAGACTAGGGGACCTCTGCCACACCCCACTTCCAGTGTGCATCCCCCGGAGCTCGGACCTCGCCTGGCACTGGGGAATCTGTGCAGTGGGACGTCTCCACGTATCCTGGATCTCGGACCTCGCCTGGCACTGGGGAATCCATGTAGTGGGACGTCTCTACCCTCCCCGTTGGCGAAATCCAGCCGGGGTTGCTGCTCCAGCCCTACAGCCCGCGCACTCGACCAGGATGGCTCCTAACCTGTTTCTGTCTTCAAGGCTGTGCTCCCGCCGCTCCTCTGAGTCTCAGCGTCCCACCTTTACTCCTATTTGTGGAGTTTTCACTCTGCCAGCTTTCTGGCGATTCTGGGTGATGTTTGTTTTGTTGTTATGTTGTAGTTTTTGCGCGGGGCAGAACAATAGGTGTTTACCTATGCCGCCATCTTGATTCTCCTCATCCCTGCGTGACAGGAAAACAGAGCCCAGAATGAGCAGACTGCACAGACTACGAGAATAACAGGTGTTCCGAATCTCCAAAACCTGAGTAGGATTCATTGTCAAACAGGTGGCTTCATTTACATATCTCTATTACATGACTTAATAACATTTTGAAGTTAAATATCTGTGGAGTTGTATCAAAACGACAATCTGGCTTATTTTTAAATGAGGATGTAGGTGTGTAAAAACATGAATTTAAAGCATCCGGAGGTATCTATTCCTAATTACAAATAAAAAGCTCAGACTAGCTGGGAAGTTTATAAGAAATAATTTCCAAACCTGGTACTTACACCAGCAGATAGACCTAGACTCAGAAAGGAGGGTCAAAAAGTTTACTTAGTATCCGTCCCTTCTTGAGGTAGGAACATTGATCCTGGGTTACAAATGAATTATCACTCTTTCCTCTTAAGGCTTTTCCTAATTATTGCTAAACTGAGGATTATAAAGGTTCAAGCTGCAAGTTCGATAAGGCTCCCTCCTTAATGACTAGAAATGCACATTAAAAAAAAGTAACAGGATGTAGAGAGAGTCCAGTAATAATGTGACAACACACAGACATAGCATTAAGTATAATTGTGACACAGTATGACAGTGCAAACAAATGGTTCCAGACTGGGGGACCACTTCCTACTTTGCCACTAATTAGCCATCTGACAGCCAATCGGACCCCACAGTGTCATTTGAAAAAAGGGCGCCTCAAACAGAGGACCCTGAGTCCCCAGCAGAACAAGCTCTGAGACCCAAAAAGAACTAGCTCAGAGGTCCTCTGAAACTGTGACTAATCCTAATGAAACAAACCCCCAGAGTTGTTTCAACATGATTGGCTTAACAAGTCTCAAAGAAAAAAAAACGTTACATTTGCCTTCAAACAGGTCTACTATTTGGCTATCACTGAAAATAGCACATTATTATTTTTTAAAAGAGGACTGTCGGGCAAGCGGGGAGAAAGGGTTCCTACACACATCGCGGGAGACCACCAGGCAGAACCCACACAAACAGCGGAAACCAGGACAGTGACGTGAGAAGAGCGTTTCCTGAGGAAAAACGATTTCAAAGCACAAAGCGTGGGGCTTTAGGATCTACCCCAAGGACACATAGGGATTCTTTTTTTTTTCAGTTCCAAACAATAGTTTATTCCATGAAAAGTAATGACTCTCAGTGTGAAAGCGAGGTCACCAAAGCAGACCACCGTGACATTTCCTCTATGGACCAAAGGAGCGTTAAGGATGTGTCTGGGAATTCCTAGCAAAATTCTGCAATGCAGTTCACTTGACTGGAAGCCGTTGCAAGGGGAGGCGATAAACAAATGAATTTCCAAACTACTTCTAGTGAAGAACATTTTGACTTTTCCAATTGCTAAGGGGCATTTTTAAATATAAAGGAAGTAAAAAGCAGTGTACCTTGTAAGACTAAAGAAATTACAAAGGGTGTTATTTTTTTAAGTTATCATGTTAAGAAAACATGGTGGAATCAGACAGATAATTAAAAAATTACTGTCACTGTGTCTGCATCCCAGTGGTCTAAGAGGACATTAATGGATGAATATCTTGTTTTATATTTTGTTCTAGACAAATATTTTTACAAAATGTGCTTTCAAAGTCCCCACTGGAGTTCCAACTTGAGTCACGTCCCTTGAGAGTTGACGGATGGCACAGAGCTCCAGGTCTTGGACACACCCATGGCCAGGCAGAGGCCACCTGCTTCCAGGAACCAGTGTCTAGTCCGCTCACTTGATCTCCATGGCAGGGCTGCTCTGCAGACTCTCCTGCCCAGGACACGTCGCCAGGGAGTCTGGTCTGGTCAACTTTAGCCTCGTGCCAGTTTTACCGCAAAACACACTCTCAAATTCCTTCTTAAGAGAATCTCCATGGCGCTCCTTAATGTACTTTAGGAATGCAGTGGTCCACTGTAGGGTTGTGGCCTTATCTGTCTCAGCGGTTGCAGAACGGGACCCACATAGGGATTCTTATTAAATACACAGAACGTTTCCGAGTACAGCCAGCAACTCATGATTCCGAGGTAAGATCATCCTAATTAATAAAAGTGGTAGTGCATGGAGATCACTCCTTTTTAATTTATTGTTCAGTTTTAAACACACGTCCCATCAGCCACAAAGCACCTCAGGTGACCGGCCCGCGAGCACCGCTCCGTGGCAGCTTCCTGTCACGTGGCTGCTGGGGAGATGCTTGGGCAGGGAGGCACATGGTTATCTGAGTGCCAGTTCCACCATCAGTCCTCCTCCGAGCTGGACTCGTCCTCCTGGTCAGAGAGCTCGGGGAAGGGGAAGAGCAGGATGGTGGCCACGCCAGGCAGGTGGCTGAACTGCTCCCCGGACACGTGCAGGCTGGAGAACATGCCCACGGCGCCCGCATTCTCCTTCACGCTGTCCACCAGGCACACGTAGCGGCTGTTGGCGGCCACGTCCTGGTGCCGGAAGAGCTCGTCGCTCATCAGCAGCATGTCCACGGCCATGGCCTCGTTGGCCCTCTCCACATGCTTGAGCCCGTAGTAGACGAGGTCCGGTTCATGCTGCAGCATCTTGTAGAAGTCGTCCAGGGCCTTCACCTCCCCCGCCGCCTTCGTGTCCACCAGGCGGTTGGCCACAGTGGGGTCGCACAGCACCTCCTTCAGGGAGTACTTGTGGCCCGAGGAGGCGTGCACCTGCAGGAACTTGGCCCGGTTCTCTGGCAGCACCTTGTTGCCCCTCCTCACCGCCTGCTGGAACATGTAGTCGCAGAACTGCTCGCGCAGGAAGCCCGGGCTGGCCACCAGGACGCACTTGACCACATCGAAGTGCACGTGGAACTGGATGGCCTGCGCCACCTGCTTGTAGAAGCGCTCCAGGGCGCGGCCCTGGCCAGCTGCGGCTATTTCTAATGACACAGGCCCTGGCCTCTCCCAGCCTCCCCCTCACTTATCTCAGTAATGATGGTCAATTAGAAATCCATGACACCCCAGAACAGTAGATTGGATGATGGTTGCTGTGGTTATGTGGTTGCTGATAATGTTGATCACAGGGCCCCCAGAGATGTGTCCTCCGCAGCATTCCACTGCTCCCTGCTTCACTGGCTGGAAGTGAGGTCACAGATCCCTTAATGGCCAAAATGAAGTCCCAGAACTAGATGCTCTCTGCTGGAGTTCTGTTGTTTTGGCCTACAGAGTGTCTACACTACACCACAGCAAATGTTTCATCCTTGGCTACTGCATCTGGCCGTGCAATAGCCAAGGATGAAACGTCCTTCTCGGCGTGCGGCCCTATACTTCTCTGTATGCAACTGCATGGGGCCGTGTGACATCAAAAATGGCTACACACATCAGTGCTGACACGTGTGTCATAGGTTCGCCATCACGGAACTAGCAGCAGTCAGAAGATTCCCAGAGAAAACTAAACTAAAGAGATATGTCTCAGATCAAATTCTGGAAAAGCTGTTAATTAATGCTAAAAAGGCCAGTACCTGGGGCGTCTTACTTAGCTCATGTTAGTTGCAACTATTGAATTCTGCGGTAGAACTGAATGTACCATAAACTAATGACACCAAATGAGCCTCCTTTTCCTCTTACTATGAGAGGATTCTCCTGTCCCTGTGAGACGGGGAAGGAGTTCTTGTTACTGTGGAAGAGAAGTTTCTGGCGTTCAACTGTTTCTAACTGTCAGAGTAAAAGAAGTTTTTTTGTTCCAAGTTGGTGGGATTCATAATTATTAGACACATTTCACTGTTTTTTTTTGTTTTAACTCCTAGTTTCAACCTGATCTATTATTTTTGGTCCTTCCTAGATCCATTTTTCAGATGGGAAAATGAAGCACTACAACACTGTTCATCTCTGTCTTTTCTACCTCACATCCTGTACCTCCACTTTCATCCCACCTGTTTACAAGTTGGTGAAAATCAAGCCACCAACAAGAGAGACTGAAACAGAGATGACACTAAGCTTCTTTACATAGTTAGTGTCTATGAAATGTTTAGATGTCTGTCTCATGTCCAATTCCATATTCAGATTCTGGCCTCGCTACTGTTCTGCACCTACTCAAATTTCTTTTCACCTGCACATTCAGACTGACAGCTTCCCAAGATGAACTGAAGTCTACCGATGTCTAGTGAGGATCAGGGTAGGTCTCTTTATTTGAAGAATGGGACAATAAGAATTATAGAATGATTGATTCATCATGGGATTTGATTCTACCATGTAGCTCAAGTGAACTATTTTCCTAGGAATCAAAAAGCCACTTTGAAGACTTCATAGGAAGAAATCACACATTCTCCAGTATATATTCCACAGAACTTTGTCATGGAATAAGCCTTTTCCCCAAATGTCAAACAAGTTGGCCATGAAGACAGGAGACAAAGCCAGGCAGGCCTATCTCCCAACTGGCTGCTCTACCCACGTGAGAACAAACTGGATCCTTAAAACATTAAGGATTGGTGGTCAGTCCACGTTCAAAACTTCTTTCCAAATCATACTTTTTTGTGGTTAGTGGTGAAGTTGTCTCCATCATAGTGAGAGAATCCTTCCAATCACCAGCTAAATTATAGATTAAATATATTTTATTTGAAGGGTATGGTTCTTCTCTGCTCTGCTCCACTGCTTCCTGCACCATACCAAATTTTTTCAACCCTCTCTGTACCTAAGTTGAGTAGGAGAAAAATGCTGTAGATTCTCGTTTCCTCTAGTGTCCAGGCAGATGGTTGGCCCAACTTACCATGATCAGAGATAGTAGCAGCTTTGACTGCCATCATAGGTGGTTTAGAAAGATCTTACGGCTTCCATTTGGTGCCTGAAATATATTGACTTGGTAAAGAATGGGGGAAAGACGAACATCCAATAGGAGAGACTTTAGTGGAACAAATGAAGAAGGGCCAGAATCCCCCTCAAAATTTTATGCACAACTACCAAGTCATAGAACATTAGAAATGACTATGAAATTACAGATAAAACCCATTCCCCTCCTTTTGAAAGCCAATAAAGGATTAAAAGATGAAATGACAGGGTGAAGGTGATTCAGCTGTTTGGTACAGAGCTTGAAGTAGATCTCAGACAATTTGCTCCCTAGTCAGCTGCTTCCCATCACAGTTCTGCCTTCCACTAAAAGTCAAAACTGGTCCTCTGCTATCTCCATTATTATCTGCTTTGGGTTCTGTGACATTTCTCATAGGCCCCCTTCCACCAGGCATCATGTGCACATCTACACTCCACACTGCACCTGGTAGCCAGGAGCTCTTCCTGGCAGAGCACAGGTTCAGGCAATAAAAGTTCAGCAGCAGTCCCTTTATATCAACGCACAAGTCAGCTAAATTATGCACATGCAAGCTGCTTCCTCCACTGTTTTCTCAGCAACTCATTCTCCTAAAAAACAAAAAGGACAAAAACAAAGAAACAGCAGAGAAATGAAGAGAATAGATGAGAGAGCAAGACAGGGGAAAATAAATGAATAGATTTCCTTAGAATTTCTTGGCACCTCCCTCTCCTTACCCAAATATTTCTGTAATCCCTGTTCTGTGGTGCCAACTTCCTTTGCAACCCTGGGCACACATCATCCCATTATAAAAATGATAATGCTAAAAAAATAATATTGCCTCTGCAGTGTCTTTCTTTACCCAGAGACCTTATTAGCATACAAGATTGGTGTCAGAACCAAATAATGTATTCTACAGAGGGTTAGGTTTCCTTTGACCATAAGAAGTAAGCAATCTGGAAAAGGAAGCTGTGTTCTCCAGGAGGCAAATAGGTACATGCCATGGGCAGCCTTGGGTTCTCTTGTTTTGAGAGACCTTACTCCTAAGAGAGTTGGTAAAGGGTCCAGTACCCATACACCTATATTGTCTCTTGAAGAATTTTGCACCATTCCCCTTTGTTTCAGGTAGAACTTCCCCACATAAAAGTAATTCTGCTTCTACAAAGTTGACTGTGTCAGACACCATGTTAGATTCTTCTAGAGTCTTGGTTTCCGTCAGCTCAGAGATGGCAAGTGGAGAGCCAGGCCTCATAAGCAAGGTTACCAGCATCCAACAGTCTTTCCACAACAACACTGAACCATGTGGATAGGTTGAGTGGGGCCTAGTTCATGGGATATATTTGCTAAATGTGTTGAAAAAATGGGTGAATCAGGAATGGAGAATCTTAAGAGAGAAGAAGCTCACAGTGAGGGCTCCTCAACTCCTGTGCTCCTCTTTCTACTCTTAGACTAGGCAGAATTACAGTGTGTATTATCCAATGCCCTATTATTTTTATTATTAATTTTTAAAATATTTATTGTGTTTTTAAAATATTTTTATTGATTTCAGAGAGGGAGAGAGAGAGAGAAACATCAATGGTGAGAGAGAATCATTGATTGGCTGCTCCCTGTACTGGGGCATGTGCTCTGACTGGGAAGTGAACCATGAACTCCTGGTTCATAAGTGAACTATAGAGATGTCACAGATGGCTACTATTTGTATTGGGCTTGAAAGTGACCAGACGAGGCCTAGCTGTGAAGCAAGGCAGCTGGAGCTAGTGCCAGATCTTGGGCATTTTATTGATAGGTTTGGGACACACAAAATCTGAAGCCTGAGCGAGGACAGGTGATTCATATGGAAAAGATGCTGCAAACAGTTTGGGTGAAGCTATGAACTGGATGGGGTGGTGTCTCAGGGAACCACCATGGTGGAGGGAACGGTGTGAGCAAGGCTTTAGAGACTCAGATATGGCTGCCAGTCTGCCCTGTGATGGGGGAGGTTCCTTCACAGGAACAATGACCAATGGAAGCACCCCCATCTGGGAAAAGCTGACCCTGAGCTCCTATCCCAATGCCAGACAATCCAGTTCCTCTCCTGTATGTCCCTGGGTCCTCCAAAATCACCTGGCGCTGGAGTTCAAATGGACTGAGTCTGAGTAAGTTCATGTGCTGGCCCTTTAAGAGGAACAGCTGGGTCCTAGCAGCCTCTGTGCCACTCAATCATAAACCCCACTGGTTTTTGCAGCTTGAAGTTACAGAGGCTTCTCTTCCCAACTCTGGAACCCTGGGCTGGGGGATTGGTGTGGACCTGGGACCACTTTCTCCTCATGGAGGGCTTCTTCAGCTGAGCGATCCCTCCTGATAAAAAAGTGGCACATGGGTGTCAGTTCAGCTCATTCTGTGCCTCTGCCCCTCCTACCAGTCTCAATGTGCTTTCTTCTTTACTTCCCTAGTTGTAGGTCTTCTACTCAGCCAGATTTCAAGTGGTTCTGAATGATGATTGTTCTGTATTTTAGTTGTAGTTTTGAAACTCTGTAGCTTGGAGTGGAGCCAAACCTGTTCACTCCATGGCTGCTGCCATTTCTGTTGGGATTCTATAATTAAAACTTTGTAGCCTTAAGCAGAGGCCTGAGTTGGCAAGGGCAGGCTGAAAGCTTGGTTTCCTGCATTGCTGGGGAAACCCAAGCCTCCCTCCTACTCTCTGCAGTGTCTGTCTTTACCCAGAGACTGCAGCCACAGCCATCTTGGTTGGGTTTATTTGCATATTTGTTCCTGATTGGCTGGTGGGCATGGCCAGTGCGTATAGCAGAGGCATGGTCAATTTGCATATTACTCTTTTATTAGATAGGATGGGATACACCCATAGCATTTACGCAGGAAATTCCAATAATTGCCAATCAGCAAGAATTTACATAAGACTAACAGGTAGAGGCTGCTTCAGCTACCAATGTCTCAACTAAACAATGAGTGATTAGCTCTAACCTTTCAGAGCATTTAAGGTTGACTAGCCTTCTGGATTCCCTGTCCACGTCTCTCTATTAGTGAGACAATGATCAGTTTCTGACAGAAGATGGTTAAAATATTGCTCTGGGGTGGGGAGCAGAAAATTTAGGGGACAGACAGAATAAACAGGAGATAGACAGCAGGGAAAGGATGGGGAGACATGTTAATAAAAGATTTGGGAGAGACAGGGAGGGGTTGGAGAGCTGAAGCGAAGCTAAATTGCTACTGGAACATTAAGCACAAATGAGGGGAAATAAAATCAACATCTTTATTGAAAAGAAAGTCAAGGAAGTAAGAAATATCTCTGGGGAAATCTTATGGAGAAAGGAGCCGGTGCTTGGTGGCCTTCGACGCTGGTTGCCATGTGATGCTATATGTCTTTTTTTCCATTACCCTGTGAATCTGAAAACAAATAGTTTCTTTTTGCTCTGGTTTCTAAATACAGGGCTTATTCCTTGGTGAAGCTTTGGTGTTTCCATGTTGAGCATTTTGGTTATGCTGCAGAACCTGCTGGCTGATTGTCAGGGCTCCTTTTTGATATGAAAGAAATTGGAGAGAGGGTGCATGCTGGGTTGCTGGAGAGAGAAGCACTTTGTGCAGCTCTTTCCAGATAGATGAAAAGGCAATTTTAGCAGGCAGGTAGCACTTTATCCAGAAGGATTTGGATGCCAGGGGATCTTTCAGTGACTCCTCCCTTTTCAGGGTGAATCCAGGTGGGCACTTTAAGAAACTAAGGTGGCCAATTCTCCTGAGGGCTTTCCTGGGACATGGAATATTCAATTATACAATGAACAAAATACCAAACAAACAGGATGGCTGGTAACCCGAAGGGGAAAAAAACCTACTCAGAAAGTCCAAGATGAGAGGAGCCCACACTCTTTAGAGCCTGACATTGAAGTATTGTATTCAGGGGCCAATAAGGCTCCTGAGACAGAGCCACTATTTAATCCAGGATCACAGGCCATAATTTCATAGCTTAGTTTTTGCCACCAAATCATCTTACTCAAGCTAGAGAATATAAAGAGGTTTTTCAAGTTCCAGTACCATCAGAACCATTTAGGGATCTTGTTAAAATGCAAATTCTTGGGCCCTACACAAACCAAGTCACCAAGGAACAGTGTGGCCCAGGCATCTACATTTTATCTAGCTTTCTAGCCAACTCTGATGCATGCAGTCTGAGGGCTGAACATGGAAAACCTGGGTGAGCAGTCAGAAAGCTTATTTGACAAGTAAAAGTCAATAGTCATTCAGAGCACAGAAAACCTGACTCTGCCAAGTAAAAAAGGGCTTGGAAATACCTTGGCCTCAGAGTGCGGGATACACCTCTAACCTCCTGTACCCACCATTCTGCAGTCTTTGCCTAGCTGGTGCCTTGTCTTCCTCAGGATCAGGCCTAAACATCTCAGAGTTCTTCCCTGGCCTCTTAGTTGATCTTACTAGTAGAGGGGTTCAGACCATCTTGCTTTTTATTTGCTTCTGTTTAGTACAATTTAGGATCTCACATTCATGTGTGTGATTCTTCAGAAATGCCACTCGCCCACCTCCCCACTAGACTGTAAGCTACTGAGGTCAAGGCCCTTGCCTGTTTTTCTCTTTGCTGAGCACCCTACAGCACCTAGTGCATGGCCAGAATAAGTGGCAGCTAAATATTTTGGAATTCATGCATGGATGAATAAAGTAAAAAATGGATGGGGAAGCACTGGTGGCAGCCCCAGATTGGATGACATTTACAGAGTGGCAATCCTCTATGGGGCCAGTTCTAGTTGCTCTGTTAGCAATGTTACTTGAAACACCATCAGTGGCCTTGAAAGGTGACAAACCAAGGCCCCCTTTTCACAAGTTCCCAATGTAAAGCCAGCAGAGAAGCCAAGGCAGCCAGGTCTGTGGTAAGAGACCAGTGGCTGTGCTACATTTTCTGTTTGTTGGCTGGACACCCAGAGGTTGTGGGTGGCCTGGCCCTGTTTCTGGCTCATCGGTGGGCTTAGAAAGGGAGCAGAATTTGCCACCCAAAATATACCTCATAAGCATAAGGATTATTTTAGATTGATTATTTAAGAAAAAGTTAGACATAGGATAAACTCTGAAAACTGAGTAGATTACCCTTTTGTTAGAGATCTTTATATTAATAAAGGATGTCTCCATTTGTAAGGGTGTCTCCCTCCATACCAGGAAGAGGAGATTGACTAAATCTAGAAATTTATCAATGGAGAAGGCAGGGATTTAAATCTGCATAACAGCCTTAACCTGTTCAAGGTACTTTGCCTGGTAACCTTCCTTAATTTGTCCCCTCCCCACTCCGCTGCCAGCATCTTCTTTTGTCTCTAACTGGAGATGATATTTAAGGTGGTGGCTTGAGTAATTTGGGGGAGTTACTCAGTTTTTCTGGGTCTTTTCCCAGTATATTGGAGATAATACATGTTATGAAACGTTTGTTTGCTTTTCTCCTGTTAATTTGTCTTTTATTATGGGGGATCTCAGCCAAGAACCTAGAAAGATAGAGGGAAATTATTGCCCCCCCTCCCCATAGTCCTTACTCTGTAGTATGAAGAATTATGGGCAGATAGCCTCAGGAGCCAGGGAGCATTGGTCTCTATGGCAGTGTTCCCAAGGGTGCTTGAAAATGAAGAGGGCATTTGCATGGAATCACACAAGATGTGCATTTATCTGCATGTATTCTAAAGAGCGGTCTCAGGCAACCTGCAAATCACATCTTCTCATACTCAGAATGTCATGCTTCCTCTGAAATGAAAAAGGGGGGTTTCAGTGACTTGAACCCTGGGACCAATGATAGCCATGAAAGGTCACACTGTTCAATAGCTCAAACTCTGCAGAATGAGGATCTGTGATGAGATGCAAATAGCTAGCGTTTATGGAGTATTTCCTAAGGTTGCATGCTGACTGTTGTACAAGTGTTTGCAGCAATCTTTTGAGGTGGGCACTGCTGTTGTCCTTAGTTTACAGAGGGGGAATGTCAGGCTTTGTTGTGCTAAATGATTTTGCATGGTAAGATCAGGCCTTTTTTGTTTGTCCAAAGCTTTTGAGCAGGTTGACACAGCTGACCAACACTGTGGTCACCCTGCAGTGAAGAGCCTCCACACGCCCCGTCACTCTCCTGCCACCTGGCCCTTCAGGGAGACTCCACCCCTGCTGAAATATCTCTTTCTCCCCTTGGCTTTCTCTCTGGCTAGCTGTGGGTGCTGGGACTGGGTAGGTCACTCTCACCCAGGGCTTTTAATGAGAAGTTGTGTCATTCCCATGCACCTGCCATCATAGACGTTAGTCTATTAACTTTCAATAAATGTTGAGTGATGAGTGAAGGCAAGACTCCATCTTGGCTCAGAAATCAACAACTCTAAGTTATTAAGGTCTTGGAAGTTGAGGCTGAAGGGGAGATTATTCTTTTTCCAGACACTGAGACTCAGTTGCTCACTAAAGGAATGGCAAGGCTGTTCAGATGGTATCAGGCACAGGGAAACATACAGAGGACAGAAGGTAATGTTTTTAAGGAGGAAGGAGTATCTAGTTACTTTTTAAATAAGGGAAACCAAACTCACTGAGAACAAATTGAGCAAGTAACCCTTTACTAGCCATGTACATGAGCAAAACTCCCAAAGGTCTCCCCTGAGACCTTTTCCCCAGTGTGTTGCCTCCTGTTTTCTTGTTAAAGCATGCATTAGGAAAGGGCCTAAGAATTAATCCATACCATTGTGGTGCAGAGTCAGTGTGAGCTGCCTGGGGATTAGCCTTGGGTGTGACTTGTGAGTCAAGGCCCAGCTCATTATGTGGTTCAGTGAATTTGTTCTAGGCCCATATCCAGCTCCAGCCTCAGTTTCCTAAGTAAACTAGTGGCCAAAGAAGTTACCAGTGGGAGTTATAGAGTCTTTCATATGAAGGAATGCCTACCTTGCAAGTTTTCTGTCCATGTATAGGGATCAGTGCCCTTTACTAGATAGACTGAAGAAAATGAGGGCTGTGGCAATGGTGCCTTTGGGAGGACTGGCAAGGCAGAGTTGGAGGTCAGAGGAACCTTTTCTGAGGAGCATGACTCCTGTTTCTTCAGAGAGTTGCACTCTCACCAATGTCCAGTTCGTTCCTGGATGAGGTGAACATGAATATCCTACTGACTAACTTTGTCTCTTATTTCTGCCTGTGGCCAAAGAAGGATCATATCACTTTGGGCTGCAAAAAACTAACTAGTTTCCCTACACACTGAAGGACTGCAGAGGTTTGCCTATGGGGAATGGGGAAGAGAGTGTGAGGGCTTGCCTTCACTAGGACCTTTGAGAGTTAATGCGAGTTGGCATTGGACATCCTCCCCACTTTCCCAAAAGAGTTTCTGAGAGATGCTGCCTAATGGTAACCTGCCATTTCTCACCTCAGCTTTCCCTTTCCTCTCTGACACTTCCCCCTCCTTCAACATCCACATCTCCCTAGGACCAGTTTAACTTGCCCAGTATTCAAATCATGTCAGCAAAGCAGCCAACTTTCACTCTTCACTAACAACTGGATTGAGGACTGAGGAAGCCTGGAGGCTCACTGGTTGCCATGGTGAGTAGTAGGCCCTGAGAGGATTAAAGAGCTGACAGTGTGAGTTTTGTTTGTTGGTTTTTGATGAGTTTTGTTTTCTTTGTGTTCCCTTCCCACCCACCTCTCCACAGTCTCTCATCACTTAAGCAGAAGGTGATTACTAGGCGCAAAATCAGTTCCTGATGTGGGATATACTAAATACAGACTGTCCTGCTGAGGATAATTGGCGTGTACTTTGCAATGCAGACTCCTGGGAGAGTCAAGTTTGGAACATAAGCTATTACACCTTTGTGGTGTGACAGAGCATCTTGAGGCAGAGGGGAACTGATGGTAGAGGAGGGTTCACTGAAGCTCTCTGAAGCCTCCATAGCTTGTCCTTTCTGGCAGTCAGGGAACTCTTGTCCTGTGTTTACCATATGCCAGGGTCCTTTAAAAATTATTGATTTCAGAGAGGAAGGAAGAGGGAGAGAGAGATAGAAACATCAGTGATGAGAGAGAATCATTGATCTGCTGCCTCCTGCATACCCCAGACTAGGAATTGATCCTGAAACCCGAAAATGTGCCCTGACCAGGAATTGAACCCTGACCTCCTGGTTCATAGGTCAACACTCAATCACTGAGCCATGCCAACTTGGCCCAAGGTCCTTTGTGACTGGAGTCCAGGCACCCGGTCCCCAAATCTCCCTCCATCAGCTGCTCTCTTCCCACTGGTGACCAAAGTAGAGCATATTTGTGGAGAAAATGTGGGTTCTAGGAGAGCAATAAGGGTATTGTTATCATTATTATTATTTTATAAATAGTTCCCTTGAATTAAATCCATTGCTCTGAAATCGGAGACAGCTGGTTCAGGGAGATTTTGTGGACTGGATGCTTGGGCTCCTGTCAAAAATGACCTTGCTTCTTTTTTAATTGGTACCCTGGGACTAAGAAGCCATAGGAAGGGAGAAGTGCATGGGAAGAAAACTCTGAGTGTACCAGCAAGGTCAGATCATGGCAAATGATGATGTTTCAGTGGCTCTTATCTCCTCTTTCATTCTGTGGAAATGGCATAAAGCTAGTTTGATTGGATGAACATCTCAGAGTGAAGGTATCATGGTGGCCCTGTACCCCATTGTCAAATCTTTTTGTTAATTCTAACGTGGAAATAGAGAACCTGTTCCCTTTTTAACACTTCAAAATTCTCAGCTTCCAAGGTCTCTATTTATCATCACTTAGTTGCTGCTTTGTGTATACTCTCAAGTTCTTATATCCATGTTTTATTTTCCCACCTAGATGGCATGTTTCCTGAAAGCAAGTTCTATGTCACAAACTCCACTAGACTCCCTCTTCAGGGCTTTGGATCAAAATACAAGCTTGGTAAATAGATTTTTTAAAAAAATACCTTTATTGACTTCATATAGGAAGAGAGAGAGAGATAGAAACATCAATGATGAGAGGGAATCATTGTTGGCTGCCTCCTGCATGCCTCCTACTGGGGATCAAGCCCACAACCCAAGCATGTGCTCTTGATCAGAATCAAACCTGGGGCGCTTCAGTCCACAGGCTGACACTCTATCCACTAAGCCAAACCAGCTAGGGCAGCAAATAGATTTTGAGTTACTGCTCAAGAACTGAGGATCACAAGAAAGGTCCATGTGATATAAAAGAAGCATAATATAATGATAGTGAGAAAATTGGCTCTTATATAGAAAAACTAAGACTAAATGCTTTTCTCATACCATATACATAACAAACTATTAAAAACTGATATAAAAGGCAAAGCTATACAACGAGGTAGAAAATGTAGGAGACTATCTTTGTAGCACAGGGGTAGGAAGGTTTCCTTAAGATGTGAAAAGCACAACTCATACCCAGTAAGGGTAAAAGTGGTTAGATTTTATTGAAGTTCATTAAAAGTGAAAATTTATTTTTTACAGAGGACATCGTGGGCAAATAAAGAGAGGTAGAAAAGATTTGGAGAAAATATTTGTACTGTATATGAGCAAAAAGATTATATGCAGATGTTTGGCAAGAAAAAGACTAAAAATCTGATGGAGAAAACAGCAAACGCACAGATAAGCAACTTACAGAAGGGGATATTTGAATAAGCAACTCAATTATCTGAAGAAATGTTCAACCTTCATATAATTAGGAAAAGGCAAATTAAAACAGCAGGAAGATACTCTTTTATACGAATCAGACCAGTGAAACATTAAAAAAGAGCAATAACAACTGTTGGTAACAATGTAGGGAGACAGGGATCCTCACACATCACTAGAAATTATGTAAATGGATACAGGCATTTTGGAGAGAGGAACTTGGAAATATTTAGAAATTTAAGTTAATACATATCCTATGATTTAACAATTTCATTTCTGGGTATATATCCTCCAAGAACTGCTCTCACAGGTCCACATAGTGGCTTGTATGTAAATGCTCATTGCTCTATTGCACAAGAAAGGAATTGGAAATAATCTAATTGTATATCAACAGCCCTAGCTGGTTTGGCTTAGTGGATAGAGTGTCAGCCTATAGATCAAAGGGTCCTAGGTTCAATTCCTGTCAAGGGCACATATTTCTGATGCAGACTCTTCTTGGGCCTGGGCCCTGGTGGGGACTCATAGAGTAGGCTGCCAATCAAAGCGTTTCTGACACATCAATGTTTTTCTCTCTCTTCCATTCTCTCTAAAAAATAAATGGAAAAATATTCTCAGGTAAGGATTAAAAAATAAATGTCTATCAACAGGGGAATGAATAAAATGAAAATTATGTAAATCATGGAATTCTATGCAGTAGTCAAAGTGAACACACTAGATTCATAGACATTAACACAATTAGCTCTCTATAATTGTGATGATACAGAAAAAGATGTACAGAATAATATTATTTATGTACATTAATCACACAAGAGTGGGTATCCACCAGGAAAGGAGATGGGATTGGGAACTGTGTTAAAGAGGGAAAGCAAAACAAACAAACAAACAAACAAACAAATAAGATGAATACAAAATAGAAAAAAAGAAAGTGGGTCATGCATAAACCAATGATAGTGTCACTCAAACAGAATTCCAATCAATGCCATTCTTTGTATCTGAGCCACAACTTCCCCACCCTCCTAAAAAATAGAAAGAATTGGGAGAAGGTAGTGCCCAAGACAGTTCCTGGCAACCCATCCTTACTCAACAAATGTGAATTTCCTTTGTCCTGTTTCATATTTTTTCTTCTTTGAGAGAGAAGCGGTGGGAGGACAAAAAGCCCAGAAGCCAAAAACATAAGCATCTAGATGTATCCATGGATGCCAAAAGTGAAATGGGGACACATGGTTAGAGACATGCAAGAGGCCTCGACCTCCTTAATGCATCTCATTGGAATGTGAGCTTCCCTTGCTCCTCTTGTCCCCAGTCCCATATCTTTGTACTGAAATTTTGACCCAAGGACCCCAATCAGTAGAGTTGTCAGTCTGGTACTTCTAGATCCAATGAAGCTAGCTTCCTTGTCTGCTCAAGGCTGTGGAGAAGCTTTACCTCTTCTTTTTAATGAGCCAAGACTACACCTGCCCAAAGACCATGACACCTGACAGCTGGTTTAAAGAAACTGCTCTCCCTTTATAGCGACATAGGGAATGAACCCCAAGGCAGTGACACTGTTGATTAGACAGCTCACACCTAGCTGAAGGCTTCCTAGAAGGGAGGTGCTCAGAAAACCTGCTTTTTACTTGCCTCAGTCTTGATTTTTGCTGAAGGCCAATCAGTTTAGCCCTGTAGTCTGGCTCAGCCTGAACAGGGCCAATTCTAGAGATAATAATCTTAATGGATCTGTTGCCAAAGAAGAGAAGTGAGAGAAGGAATGGGAAAAGCCTTGCTCTCAAGGGTATGGTTAAGGAAGAGCAATCTGCGAGTCATGACAATGGAGGTAGCCAGAGAGGAATGCCTGAAGTCTCAGTCTAGCTCTGACCTATTTTGTAGTTGAGGGATATTCCCTCATAGAGGTGCCAAGACAGAATTAGGACAGTTTTCTAAGAACCGAGTGAATGGTATAGAAGGGAAAGGAACAGACAAGTAGACATGCATAAGGGGAAGGGCTTCTGGAAAAGACAATTGTGCATTATTTACTCGCCTCTTCTAAACCAAACTCCTGCTTGCTAGGATTCTCACTGGGCCAGTTTCAGGACTTGACATTGACCTTGGTTTTTGTGGTGCTATGCAGGTCTAGTCCTACCAAGCCACAAAGCAGTTTAGCTGTCTGTTTTGGGCAAAAGGGACTCAGGCATGAGGTGAGCACTTGTATTTATGCATACTTATTGATTTGCCTTCATTTTATCTTCAGCTCCACTACCTCCCTGACCCCCAAGCTGTGGGGCTCTTGGTCTTCCTGGCTCATCCCTCTACATCTGTTGCCTCACTGTCTCTTTGCTTCCAAGGTCAGGCAATTGGGATTTGCTGATTTATTAGTTTTTTTTAAAAAAAACTTTGCATTTAAAGATTTTGCAGGCTGCCTGCCCAAGGAACACCAATGACATGGGGAGTGCCAGTCAGCTTTGAAAACTCTTTTGTACACTGTATTGGGGGATGAGGGAGGGAGGAGAGGCTGGGGCCAGGTGATAGGGGAACACTGATGGTCATGTGTTCCAAACCTTATTTTCTCAGCTTTTGTTACCATCTTCCCCTCCCTCCACCTTCCACTGGACTGTTTCTAAAGAGAGAGGCACTGAGGTTGTGGGGAGGGTTCAGAGAAAAAGGAAGATTTACTAAGAGTTATGGAATACTTACTACAAGCCTTTGAGGTCAGTACTATTACCATTTCCCAGTTTATAGTTAAGAAAACTGAAGCCCAAAGAAGATAGATAACACCTCTATGGTCTCATGGACAGTAACCTGTGAAGCTGAGAGTCAAAACCATGTTTGTCTGACTCAAGATGTGCTGCCCTTAACCACTCACTTGCCTTGCCAGAAGCACTAGGTCAGTGATGGGCAATCTTTTGAGCTTGGTGTGTCAAAATTCACCAAAAAAAAAAAACCCCGAGCATAACTCGGGTGGTGTGTCACTTAGAGAAAAAAAATAATTTTGCGATATTTATAGTTCAAATAACAAAAATGTATAATTGTAATATATAACTGTATTTAATAAACCAAAAACTCACTATTTCGCTTACCTGCTTAGTGACTTATTTGTTCATCTGTCAGTCGGTTTCTTTTGTTGGTCTTGATATTATTTAACTTGTGTGGGGTGCGATGAACTAAGATAAGTGAGGGGAAGGAGGAATTCTTTCACCTGCCTATTAGTGACTTTTTTGTTGCTGAATTCCACTGGCTAAACCTTCAATTGAAAGTTGGTGTTTTGTACACTTCAAGCCCAAGCAAGCGCTACTAACTTCATCTGTCAATCTGTTTCTTTTGTTGGTTTTCATATTATTTAATGCTGAGAATAAGGTCTCACAAAAGTACATAGAGGGAAAAATTGTGAGTAAAGCCATTGCTATATTTTTCAGGGTGCTAAAAGTGTCTGGTAATTGGTTCAAGGCACTCCAAATTTCCTGTTCATAGTGGCACTCCTCTTGATTCTCCAAGTAGCACCTTTCCAGATTCTCAAGCTTTGACCCCAAGTCGACAACCACCTGAGCCCAGATGCTGTCTTGAAACTCTGCAAGTTGCATTTCCACATTATCAATTTGCATCCATTGGAAACCATTTAATTCCAAACTACTGTAGACGACTACATCAGGATACTTAATTATTTTTATGGTCTGTTCTAGGCTTCTAAATTGATTAAATCTATCACTGAACTGGTCAAGTAACGAGTCTAAAACATGCTGGTACTTTATATGCAAGGACTCCATTTCATTTTGTACAGCTGCACTGGCCTTCTCAAAGTACTTTGTTACTCGAGGAAAATACTTGTAAGTTTTAGTTTCTACATCTCGCCTGAAATTTTTAAGTTTACTTTCAAAATCTTTTATGTATCCAAACATAACATTAATACCTTTGCCAAAACCTTGTAACTTTAAGTTCAGTTCATTAATATGAACAGAGAGATCTGTAAAAAAATATCAGGGTGTTGACCCACTTATCATCATTGAGCTGAGAAAAGTTTCCCAGATCCTTATCTTCAATAAATACCTTAATTGCTTCAAAGCACTCCACAAAGCACTCAAGAACTTTGCCTCGGCTCAGCCATCTTACATTATTGTACATCAGCAGTCCACTGTAGGTGGAATCAACCTCTAGTAAAAATGCAGAAAATTCTCGCTTGTGAAGGGGCGAGCAGCTATTAAATTAACTATTTTTGTAACAACTGACATTAAGTCGTTTAAGTCGGTGAATCCTGCCTTGGCACATAAAACCTCCTAATAGATAATACAATGAAAAGGCACAATCAGATGTCCAATAGGTTCCGTAAACAATTTGGCAAATCCGACTTTTTTCCCCACCATGTTTGGTGCCCCATCTGTCATTACTGTTACAACTTTAGAGATATCAATGCTTAGGTCACAAAATGTTTGTATAACAACCTTACATATTTTGCTTCCTGATGTACTTGTTGACAATGATACTAACTCTATCAACTCTTCTCTCATTGTGAGACCATCAGAATATCAACCAATAATGGCCAACTGAGCATGTGATGTGACATCAGTAGTTTCATCAAGAGAGATAAAAAAAATATTTACAATTACTTATATCTCTCTTTAATTGATATTGTACGTTTGTGTTCAGTCTCATTATTCGGTCTTTATGATGTTTCTACTGAGTGGTAACTCAGATATTCTCTTAATAATTGCATCTTTACTCTTAATATCGTGAAATAGAACTGGTACACATCTTAGGAGAGTTTCTTTAATAAATTCTCCCTCACTGAGTCTTTCCATGCTGAACTAAGGAGTGAGCAATGCTCAACCTTGCAGCTGTTAAATTTGTAGAGCCTTTTATAAATTTAAGGATGGAATTAGATTGGCTCTTCTAAAGGTGTAGCTGCCTGGAAATGTATTCCTTTCTTTCATCATCACTTTTTTTTCAAGAGCTGGGAATCATTAGTTTCAAAATGTCTGTTTATATTCCACGTTCTGCTTACTACCGTTTCAGTACATAGAATGCAAAATGATCTGCCATTTTTTCTATAATGCCATACATCTCGGTCCATGTCTCTTGAAAGGGTCGGCTACTCCTACTACCACTTCCTTTACTTAACCTTGTTTTTTTTATTTTTTGGGTTCTCCACCAAGGGGGCAGTGACAGAAGATAGAATTATAGATAGCCTGTTAGCCCTGCAGGCAATTAGGGGTTAACTAATTTAACTGACCACAAGATGGCACATGTAACTGTCTTTTAGGAAAGGGCAGGGGTAATAAGCAGAAATAGGGGTTAATAAGGATGCACATCAGTAATAGTGGTGAAATGTAGCCTGCACTATGCTGCAAAATGATGTTCCTTGTATAAATTAAGATGGCTGCCGCTATTTCTAATGACACAGGCCCTCACCTCTCCCAGCCTCCCCCTCACTTATCTCAGTAATGATGGTCAATTAGAAATCCATGACACCCCATAACAGTAGATTGAATGATGGTTGCTGTGGTTATGTGGTTGCTGGTAATGGCGATCACAGAGCCCCCAGAGATGCATCCCCTGTGGCATTCCACTGCTCCCTGCTCCACCGGCTGGAAGTGAGGTCAAAGATCACTTAATGGCCAAACTGAAGTCCCAGAACTAGATGCTCTCTGCTGGAGTTCTGTTGTTTTGGCCTACAGAGTGTCTACACTACAGCAAATGTTTCATCCTTGGCTACTGCACCTGGCTGTGCAATAGGTAAGGATGAAACATCCTTCTCGGCATGCGACCCCATACTTCTCTGTATGCGACCACGTGTCATCGAAAATGGCTATGCATGTCAATGCTGACATGCATGTCATAGGTTTGCCATCACGGCACTAGTTTTTGCTCCTGGCTGTGCCACCAATATATGTGACTATTAAAGAAAAAAACCTCTTTGTGCCTCAGTTTTCTCTGATACAAATGTAAATAACAGTCTTTGTTCTGCCCAAGTCCTGGGATTGCCATGAAAATCAAATGGCTTTGGAGATATGAAAGAATAAAGAACCATTTCTCCCATGGTGGGAGGATGGAGAATAAAATGAACACTAGACTGTGAGTCGGGCTGCTTAGGTTCCAATAACGGTTGTGACCTTTTCTAGTTTTATGATCTTGGTTAAATTATTTCAGGTTTCTGGGCCTCAACTGTAGAACAAAGGAGGTGCCCTTAAATGTCCCATACAGGTCTATGGGTCTGTGATCATTTCCTCTCTCTCAAGTCTTTGGCCACCTGCCTGTTATTAGAGTGAAATAATCCTACTCAATCCTTTTCCTTCAATGTGCTCACACTGACTGGGTCTGAAATTGTTTAGAATTAATACAGAGATGGAACCCAGTCTCCATGCCTCTCACTGTTCCCCCTTTCACCATCTACCACCACAGTGTTGGTCCCAGTATCACCATCTCTGCCCCACCTCCTTGTCATTAATGGGAAGAAAGACTGTGTCTTGACTCAATCTTATAGTCTAGCACAGCCATACTGGACCTCTCTGAAGAATGACACTGGCATTTCTTATTCTGCTGTTGGGATGCAAGAAGGTCCTGGTCCCAGGCTTAAGCTGTGAAACACTTCACAGTAACAGAGATTTGACTGTCATTTGCAGTCCTAAAATGCTATGGTCCCACTCACATATTGAATTATGAAGCATAATTTAATTGAGTATTATTATACATGAAATACTCTTCTGGACACTAGGAGGGGAGCAATCAGGCTGCTGTATGAGAAAAATGTGTCTTCTGGCAGCACTTTGTGTACTCTACAAGAGCATTTAGAACTTTATCCCATAAGATTCTCAAAACTTATAGGATATACACAGGGCAGTATAAGCTTCATTTTATAGATGAGTAAACTGATTCATGTAAGTACATGTGAGATCATGTGCCTGTAAGTGGCAACTGCAGAGATGTACGATGATGTGAAGTGGACAGGTTCTAAGGACAGGATGGTGAGCCATTGGGAGAGAAGCACTGTGAGAAGGCTTTGCTTGGTGTTTGGCAAGCAAGTTTATTCTTGGGGAACTAAGGGGTCAATCACCAGGACTATACTTTTATGCAGAGGTCTCAAAGCCTAGGGAACTGACAAAGCCTGAGTGCTCTCTTCAGATAGCCACCTGGTGAGAAGATGAATGGGTCCTGCAGGTTAAGTAGAGTCAAAAGGAAACAAAGCTGCCTCTGGATATCTCCTTTGAGTCTGCCTTAGGAAAGTTCTAAAATGAAATCTTAGGATTTGATTGGGAGTTCAGGAGGTTAGCCACAAAGCTTTGTTCACAAAGTCTTGAATAAGTCAGTCCTGCAGTGCAGACAGTGTCTTCTCAGCATCTGCCCTTGCTAGGGTTGCTCAGTGAGCCCCAAGAGCTCAGCAGGTAGCCCCCAGTACTCTGGCCTCTTTTGAAAGTGGAGTCGGAGGGTAAGTTGCCAATCTCCCTCACTAACAAGCAATCTCTTCTCTAGGCATGGAGCCTGAGTTCCATCTCTTCCCTGCTCTGCCCTACTGCTGGAATGATTGAGCAGAGAAGTGTGTGAGTTTGTGCATTTCTCTCTGTGTGTGGAGGCACTGGAGGAGCAGTTGTATTGAGAAGGGGAGGTGATTATCTCCCATTTCCCAGTTGCATAAATAGCTTCCTCCTATTAATACAACTGGATTTAGCTACATTCTACCCTTTCCTTTCCTGGTGCTCCTAGGACTCCTAGGAAGGGCTCCCTGCTCTGTACCCTAAGGTCACCCTGGCCCAGGGCCTTACTATGGCAAAACACTAGAATATTCTCTAAAGTAGATGAAGGCCCCAGGCATAGGGAAGTAGGTCTTGAGTGGAGAGGGCTAAATCAGAAGGTAGAGGGCAGAGGAGGGGGCTCATCTACACATGGGCCCACTACCCAGACTGTGTGCATAGTGGTTAGGAGCATGGCATTTGAAGGCACACTGTCTAGGTGCAAACCTTGGTTCATATATTACTTGCTGTGTAACCTTTCTGTGCCTCAATGGTCTTGCCTTTAAATTGAGAATAATAAGGATATCTTCCTTATAGGGGTATGTTATGAAGTCAATATATTATTATTTATAAATTAGATCAATGCTGAATGTACACTAAGCACTCAATAACTATGAGCTGTGTTTACTATTTTCCTTTCTCCATTCGACACCAACAGCCAAGGCAAGATGAGAATCATAAACTATCCCTTGGACAGCCACGCTCTTTCAAGGCTGGAGTTTGTCTGCTCTTTGGGAATGTGTTATCCACTTCACCCACATCCAAATGTTATTGATGTCATTTTAGTCTGTTTTCTAAGGAATAGGCAGGAACATCTGTACTAATAAGAGCCTACATGGCCCTCGTGCCCTTGCATGATACCCTCATGTCATCACCAGATGGTTGCCCCCACATTGTCACAAAATGGCCACCACAAGATGGCTTCCCCCATGTGGTCACAAGATGGCCAGCAGGGGAGGGCAGTTGGGGGCAACCAGGCCTGCAGGGAAGGGCAGTTAGGGGTGACCAGGCTGGCAGGAGAGGGCAGTTGGGGGCCACTGTGCCAACAGGGGAAGGCAGGGGATTAGATAGGCATCAATCAGGTCAGCAGGGACACGGTTAGGGGGAGATCAGTTTGGCAAGCAGAAGTGGTTAGGGGCAATCAAGCAGGCAGGAGGGTGAGCGGTTAGGAGCCAGCAGTCCCAGCTTGTGAGATGGATCCCAGATTGAAGAGGGTGCAGGCTGGGCTGAAGGATACTCCCCATGCATGAGTTTTGTGCACCTGGCTTCTAGTCTATATATATAAAATTCTAAGTGACCAATCAATTGTTTGACTGGTCGACCATTTGACCAGTCATTATTATGCACACTGACCACTAGGGGGAAGACACTCAACACAGGAGCTGCCCCCTGGTGGTCAGTGTGCTCCCACAGTGGGAGCACTGCTCAGTTGACTGATGGGCATCAGATGCCAGGCTTAAAGCTGGCGAGCGCAGCTGCAGCAGCCCAAGCCTCTCCCACCTTGTGGCAGTGCTACTCAGTGGCTGTGGCAGGTGCAACAGGGCCAGGATGAGCAGGAGCGGCACAGCATTGGGCCCAGACATGGGCTCCACCCCGGCCACCTACCACTTTGAGCACTACTACATCCCTTGGGACTTTGGACTGCCAGGTATTGGGCCGAAACCAGCCGAAACCAGCAGTCTGATATCTCTCTAGGTGTCCCAGATTGTGAAAGGGCACAGGCCAGGCTGAGGAACCCCTCTGGTGCATGAATCTGTGCGCCAGGCCTCCAGTTTGTTCATATCTACCAAGGTGCCCTATTAGATGCATGCCCTGATGAGTGGCCATGACAGTTTCTTTCCAGTGATCCTTGGCTCAGCCTCAGCTAAGGGTAACCAGTCCTAAAGCTTTGAAGACCTCTAGAACTGTTGCTTGGGTTAGCTCTAACATTGTATCCCTTTGTGGACTTACGACCTACTTGTCTACTTCACACATATGTGAAAATTGTTTAGATTCTGATGGTAGATGCTCCTGAGCATCCTAGTCAAGAAGAGCAGGAAATGCCAAAGGGAGCTGTAGAGGAGGTTATGGCCTGCATGGGATGAGGGAAGGTCTTCTATGTCCCCAACAAGAGCATTCTCCCCACTGACATCCATTAATGCAATGCTCCATAGAGGTTTCCTTAGGAGGTTAATCAGCCAAATGGAATAATCAAGTCTCAAATCAATGAAAACTCTAGCACAAGGAAAAAATAGTTGAAAGATCCAGGTCAACTCTGAAGAAGCAGAGAATTAAAAATAGCTGATGTCCTAGCTTGCCTGGTTCAGTAAATAGAGCATCAGCATGCAGACTGAAGAGTCTGGGCTTAGATTCTGGTCAAGGGCACATGATGGATTACAGACTGGATCCCCAGTAGGGGATGTGCATGAGGCAGCCTATCAATGATTCTCACCATTGATGTTTCTCTCTCTCTCTTCCTCTCCCTTTCTCTCTGAAATCAATACAAATATATATTTAAAAATAGCTGAGCTTTTTGTTCTTCTGTTGAGGGGGTATTGAGGAGAGCTCTAGAACTGAAATGCAAGAAACATTTGCTGTGCCAGTAAGTGTATGTTAATTCTTTTCTGGATCACTGCCAGGAATGGTCATCTAACACCACAGATCAAGGATCCCCTTGCCACCAGAATTATCTTTGCAGTGGGCACACCCCTCAGGACAACCCACTGCCCCCATCAACCAAAACTCTTCCCACAGATGTTGCAACTTTTAGTCTTCCCAAGGCCTGGGCATGGAATTCAGTAACACCATGTTGGCCAGTACTTGAAGAATACACATTTGGTCCCAACACACTGAAATTAGTATTAGATGAGGCACTAGGAGTGGAGGGCAGCAGCATAGCCCTGGCACATCCCAGCCATGAAGTCAGCTCAGAGGGCTCTAGAGGAGGTTGGAGCTGAGCACTTGAGTCAGGAAGAGGGACATTTTTCACTTCACCAAACCCTTTAAAGAGGCAGGTCCTTAGTAGAGAATAACTTCACTTGGGGCTTTGGCATTTATCTGGGTTAGTATGAGGATGGATCATGGACCAGCTCCTGAATGTGAGGTCAAGGAAGGTGCTGCTAATAGGTCACTGGCTGGGAGGGAACTGGGAGGGTAAAAATCCAGACAAGGTACTTGCCAAATCTATCCAGCCTTTAGGCTCTGGGGATGTGGGATGGAATTATAGAAATAGAACTACTATTTATGAAGTTCTTATGATTATGTGTCAGGCAGAGTTCCGGGATTTTTTGTAATGAAAATAGCTTCTTCTTTTTTAAAAAAAAATCTTTATTGTTCAGTTTATTAATTACATTGTTTCCCCTTTTTTATCCCCCTATATCTCCTCTCCACCCTGTACCTATGCCACCCTCCCCACTCACCTCCCCCTCCACACTGTCCTCTCCCATTGTTGCATGATTTTTGTCCAATCTCTAGCTGTACTTCCCACAACCCTTTTCTCCCCAAGAATTGTCAGTCCATTCCCTCTCTATATCCATGTTTCTGTTATATTCACCAGTTTATCCTGTTCATCAACCTATCAATTCACTTGATTTTTATGTTCATTTGTTGATAGATGTGTATTTGTTGTTCATAATTTATATTTTCACCTTTTTCTTCTTCCTCTTCTTAAAGAATATCTTTCAGCATTTCATATAATATTGGTTTGGTGGTGATGAACTCCTTTAGCTATTTCTTATCTGCGAAGCACTTTATCTGACCTTCAATTCTGAATGATAGCTTTGCTGGATAGAGTAATCTTGGTTGTAGATTCTTGCTATTCATTATTTTGAATATTTCTTGCCACTCGCGTCTGGCCTGCATAGTTTCTGTTGAGAAATCCGCTGACAATCATATGGGTGCTCCCCTGTAGGTAATCAACTGTTTTTCTCTTGCTGCTTTTAATATTCTCTCTTTATCTTTTGCTCTTGGCATTTTAATTATGATATGTCTTGGTGTGTTCCTCTTTAGATTCCTATATTTTGGGGTTCTGTGTACTTCTTGGGCTTTTAAGTCAGTTTCTTTCACCAGGTGGGGGAAGTTTTCAGTCACTATTTCTTCAAGTAGGTTTTCATTGTCTTGCTCTCTCTCTTTTTCTGGCACCCCAATGATTCGGATGTTGGCATGCTTGAGGTTGTCCCAGAGGCCCCTTATACTATCTTCAATTATCTGGATTCTTTTTGTTTCTTGCTTTTCCAGCTGAGTGGATTTTGCTTCTTTGTATTTCAAATCTTTGACTTGGTTCTTGTGGCCCTCTGGACTGCTTTTAGGACTTTGTGTAATATTTTTTATTTCAGTCAGTGTATGCTTGATTTCTAGTTGGTCCTTTTTCATATCCGTGAGGGTCTCGTTCATAACCTCAGAGGTCTTGTTCATTTCCTTCAGGGTCTCATTCATTTCCTTGTAAGTCTCATTCATTTCCTGGTTGGTCTTGTTTATTTCATCATAATTCTCATTAAGTTCATCGGCCTTTTCTAGGAGCCTCTTGAAAAGCCTTATAACCGTGGTTTTGAACTCTGTCTTGTCGTCTTATCTCCTCCATTTCTTTCACCCCTGATTTCTTTCCATATCTCTGCATGGTGGCTGCTTTATGTGGTAGATATCCTCTGGGGTTCAGTGGCACAGCCTCCCCAATTATTTGAGATGGGTACTCTTACTGCAATCCTTTATGGGTTGTACAGTATTTTTGAATTTAAACCCAGCTTGTTGTTGTTAGCCCTTAGGAGGGTTTGACCTCCAGGCCAATTGGCTGTGAAGGGAGACTGTGTTCAGGTTGGATGGGCAGGCAGGCTCAGTGTCAGCTACGTCCTATGCAGCATTCGCGCGCGTGTGCTTTTGGGTCTCTGTTGGATGGGGATGGCTGCAGACACCTCCAAGAGAAAGCTGCCAGTCTCTTCCCCTTGGCAGACAACTCTGCCTCTCCCCAAATGGGTCTGCACCCCCAAAGTCTAGCCCAGGCTTGTAAAATAGATGATTTCCGGGACCTGGAGACAAGTTTCCAGGGGGCAAGTCCCGGGTTTGTGCGACGCTCGTGTGCCAACTTCCTTTCCCTGCCTCCGGGTTTCTCGCAGACTAGGAGACCTCTGCCACGCCCCGCTTCCAGGGTGCGTCCCCCGGACCTCCGACCTCGCCTGGCACTGGGGAATCTGTGCAGTGGGACGTCTCCACGTACCCCGGATCTCGGACCTCACCTGGCGCTGGGGAATCTGTGTAGTGGGACGTCTCCGCCCTCCCTGTTGGCGAAATCCAGCCGGGGTTGCTGCTCCATCCCCAGCCCAGGCGCGCGCGACCAGGACGGCTCCTAACCTGTTTCCGTCTTCAAGGCTGCACTCCCGCCACTCCTCTGAGTCTCAGTGTCCCACCTTTACTCTTATTTGTGGAGTCTTCACTCAGGCAGCTTTCTGGCGATTCTGGGTGATTTTTGTTTTGTTGTTATGTTGTAGTTTTTAAATTGTTGTGTGGGGCAGAACAATAGGTGTTTAACTATGCCGCCATCTTAGTTCTCCCCTCGAAAATCGCTTCTTTTTAATGAGTATCTACTATGTGTCAGGCACTTTCTGTACACTATTTTACTTAATCTTCACAGCTGCTCTCTGAGTTTGGCATTATTATCTCCACTTTTAACTTTGGCAACAGAAACCTGGAAAAGTAAAGTGACTAGCCCAAAGTTGCACAGCTGGTACAGAACTGAGATTTGAATCTAGTCTGACCGACTTTGAAGTTGGTGCTCATACCACATAGCCATTGCTCATTGTAAACTCCTCAGAATCTTTGTCCCAGGAAATGGTCTAGTCTAGGAAAAGAGATTTTTTTTCATTATATTAATCAGGCTAGGGTAAGATAACTATTGTAACAGATAGCTTCCACCGCTCAGTGGTTTAATGCAATCAATCATTATTTTTTCCACTTTGTATTCCAGTGCAGCTTACAAAAAGTTAGGTGGCTGAGCTGTTGGGCTCTGATCTACAGTCACTCAGGAACCCAAGCTTATTTCATACTGTTGCTAGCCACCTTTATGTGCTTGAAGTCATTTATTGGATCCTCTGCTAATAGGTGAGGAGAAAAAGAGAGAATATAGAGGGGCACACCCATTTTAACTGCCTCAGCCTGAAGAGGACCCACATTACTTCTGCTTACATTCCAAAAGTAAGAAATGATCATCGAATTGCAAGGGAGTCTGGGAAATGTAATTTGGTGGTGGGCCCTGTAAGAAGAATAAATGCACTCTGTGACCATGTGTACAGTTTCTGCCATTCTGATCCCATACTCTGTAGTGCAATTTTTCAAAGTATCAGCTCTGCTAAGTACTAGCTTGTGACATTGGATGAGTTACTTAACCTCTCTGTGTCTCCATTTCTTCATGTATAGATTAAAGAGAATAGTAGCATCTACCTTATGTAATGAGGATTACATGAAGATTAATACAGGTGAAGCACTTACCACATAGCCTAGGATAGTGGTAATTGTTTAATAAATGGCATTTAGCCACAAACGGTATTCCCTCAGTCTTTTAGAGATGAGACTACACATCAGCATATTGGAAGTTCTGAGAGGTCTCAAAGTAGAAATACTTTTTATTTTTAACTTTGGTTAACACAGCCTTTCCAAAACATATTTGCCCACAGAGCCCTCTCTTTTTAAATTCATTTTTATTGTAGAGAGTATTACAGATGTCCCCATTTTCCCTCTTTTGCCCCCCTCTACCCAGCTCCAGCCCTATCCCAGTCCTTCACCTCACTATTCTCTCTGTCTATGGGTTATGCATATGCATTTTTTGGTTAATCTCTTCCAACCCTCCCATCCCCTTTCCCTCTGAGATCTGTCAGTCTATTTTATGCCTCCATACCTATTTTGTTCATCAGTTTATTTTGATCATTAGATTCCACCTATGAGTGAAATCATATGAAACTTATCTTTGTCTGGCTTATTTTGCTTAGCATAATAATCTCCAGTTCCATCCATGCTGTTGCAAATGGTAAGGATTCCTTTTTTTACTGCAGCATAGTATTCCATTGTGTAGATGTACTACAGTTTTTTAATCCACTCATCTGCTTATGGACACTTAGGCTGTTTCCAAATCTTAGCTGTGGTTAATTGTGGTGCTATGAATATAGGGGCGCATATATCCTTTCTGATAGGTGTTTCTGTTTCCTTGGGATATAGTCCTAGAAGTGTGATCACTGGGTCGAATGGGAATTCCATTTTTAGTTCTTTGAGGAAACTCCATACCGTTCTCTACAGTGACTACACCAGTCTGCATTCCTACCAGCAGTGCATGAGGGTTTCTTTTTCTCCACATCTTTGCTAGCACTTGTCATTTGTTGATTTATATATTCTTTCTAATTGGTGTTTCAATATTCTTAGGATATATTCCCAGGAGTGGGATTTCTGGGTCAAACAGCAATTCTATTTTTAATATTTTGAGGGAACTCCATGCTGTTTTCCATAAAGCCCTGTCTTTTACATTACCCTTTCAACATCCAGTGGAACTGGAACCCTCTGAAACATGCTTTGGGAAACCCTCTCCTTCCAGTGAGGAACTCCAATAAAATGTGTCTGTACCTGGAGATTTTTTTTCATTGATGTTATGAATACTTTCTTTTCTATTCATTATCTGCTATTTGGAGGAGGGATGGAGAGTTGTTTATTTTATTCATTATTTTTAAGTATATTTTTACTGATTTCAGAAAGGAAGGGAGAGGGAGAGATAGAAATATCAATGAGAGGGAATCATTGATCAGCTGCCTCCTGCACACCTTACACTAGGGATCAAGCCTTAACCTGGGCATATGCCCTAACCAGGAATAGCACCCACCACCTCCTGGTTCATAGATTGATGCTCAACGACTGAGCAACACCAGGTGGGCGGTTTTTAAAAAATATATATTTTATTGATTTCAGAGAGGAAACATGAAAAAGAGAGAGATTGAAACATCAATGATGAGAATCATTAATCAGTTGCCTCCTGCATGCACCCCACTGGGGGTTGAGCCTGCAACCTGGGCATGTGCCCTTGAAGAATTAAACCCAGGGCCCTTTAGTCCTCTGGTAGATGCTCTATCCCAAGCAAATCAAATTCAAAGGCCAACAGGGGCCAAATAAACAAGGTTTAAGTTTATGTGGGCCACAAAAAAACCAAAAGCTTCAATTTTCATAAAAATGTAGGTTCTACAAAGGAACCCCCATTAGACTAACAAGTGATCTCTCAACAGAAACCTATCAGGCCAGAAGGCAATGGAATTAAATTTACAAAGTCATGCAAAGGAAGGGTCTGAATCCTAGAATACTATACCCAGCAAGGCTAACAATTAAAATTGAAGGTCAAATCAGGAGCTTCACAGATAAAAAAGGACTAAGGGAATTCGTCACCACCAAACCAGCAATACAAGAAATGCTAAAGGATCTGCTGTAAAAAGAAATAGGAAGTGAAGAAGGAACACAGGGGTAAAGAACAAAAATGGCAACATATAAGTACCTATCAATAATAATTTTAGGAGAGAACCAAGATGGCGGCATAGGTAAATACCTATTGTTCTGCCCCACGCAACAATTCAAAAACTACAACATAACAACAAAACAAACATCACCCAGAATCACCAGAAAGCTGGCTGAGTGAAAACTCCACAAATAAAAGTAAAGGTGGGACACTGAGACTCAGAAGAGCGGCGGGAGTTCAGCCTTGAAGATCGCACGGAAACAGGTTGGGAGCTGTCCTGGTCATGCGCGCGGGCGGTGGCTGGAGCAGCAACCCCAGCTGGATTTCTACAATGGGGAGGGCGGAGATGTCCCACTGCACGGATTCCCCAGCGCTAGGCGAGGTCCGAGATCCTGAGTACATGGAGACGTCCCAATGCACAGATTCCCCAGTGCCAGGCGAGGTCCGAGGTCCAGGGGACGCACCCTGGAAGCCGGGCGCGGCAGAGGTCTCCTAGTCTGTGGAGAAACTGGGTGCTTGAAAAAGAAGTTTGAACTCATGTAAACTGTGTGACAGCACAGACACGTGATTTGCTCCCTGGAAACCTGTCTTCTGGTCCCGGGAACCACCAAACTGCTTTGTTTTACAAACCTGGGCGAAACTTTGGGTGTGCAGACTCATTTGGGGAGAGGCAGAGTTGTCTGGAAAGGGGTAGAGACTAGCGGCTTTCTCTTGGAGGTGCCTGCAACAATTGCCACCCAACAGAGACCTGCCCACGAGCGCCGCATAGGACGTAGCTGACACTGAGGCTGCCTGCTCAGCTCAGAGACCCCGCCCATCCAACATGAACACAGTCTCCCTTCACAGCCAATTGGCCTGGAGGTCAAACCCTCCTAGGGCTAACAACAACAAGCTGAGCTTAAATTCAAAAATACAGTACAACCCATAATGGATTGCAGTAAGAGTACCCACCTCAGGTAACTGGGGAGGCTGTGCCACTGACCCTTCGAGGACATCTACTACATAAAGCAGCCACCATGCAGAGATATGAAAAGAAATCAGGTGTGAAAGAAATGGAGGAAAAAAGACGGCTAGACATAGAGTTCAAAACCACGGTTATAAGGCTTTCCAAGAGGCTCCTAGAAAAGGCTGATGAACTTAATAAGAACGAGGAGGAAATAAACCAGATCAATGAGGAAATAAACAAGACCAACCAGGAAATGTATGAGACTTACAAGGAAATGAATGAGACCCTGAAGAAAATGAACAAGACCTCTGAGGTTATGAACGAGACCCTCGCGGATATGAAAAAGGACCAACTAGAAATCAAGCATACACTGACTGAAATAAAAAAATATTACACAAAGTCCTAAAAGCAGTCCAGAGGGCCACAAGAACCAAGTCAAAGATTTGAAATACAAAGAAGCAAAATCCACTCGGCTGGAAAAGCAAGAAACAAAAAGAATCCAGATAATTGAAGATAGTATAAGGGGCCTCTGGGACAACCTCAAGCATGCCAACATCCGAATCATTGGGGTGCCAGAAAAAGAGAGAGAGCAAGACAATGAAAACCTACTTGAAGAAATAGTGACTGAAAACTTCCCCCACCTGGTGAAAGAAACTGACTTAAAAGCCCAAGAAGTACACAGAACCCCAAAATATAGGAATCTAAAGAGGAACACACCAAGACATATCATAATTAAAATGCCAAGAGCAAAAGATAAAGAGAGAATATTAAAAGCAGCAAGAGAAAAACAGTTGATTACCTACAGGGGAGCACCCATACGATTGTCAGCGGATTTCTCAACAGAAACTATGCAGGCCAGACGCGAGTGGCAAGAAATATTCAAAATAATGAATAGCAAGAATCTACAACCAAGATTACTCTATCCAGCAAAGCTATCATTCAGAATTGAAGGTCAGATAAAGTGCTTTGCAGATAAGAAAAAGCTAAAGGAGTTCATCACCACCAAACCAATATTATATGAAACGCTGAAAGATATTCTTTAAGAAGAAGAAGAAGAAAAAGATTAAAGTGTAAATTATGAAGAGCAAATACACATCTATCAACAAATGAACATAAAAATCAAGTGAATTGATAGGCTGATGAAGAGGATAAACTGGTGAATATAACAGAATCATGGACATAGAGAGGGAATGGACTGACAATTCTTGGGGAGAAAAGGGTTGTGGGAAGTGCAGCAAGAGACTAGACAAAAATCTTGCAACAATGGGAGAGGACAGTGGGGAGGGGGAGGTGAGGGTGGAGTATGGGATAGGTACAGGGTGGAGGGCAGATATAGGGGAATAAAAAGGGGGAAACAATGTAATTAATAAACTGAACAATAAAGGTAAAAAAAGAAAAGGCAAGAGGGAAAAAAATAACTTTAAATGTAAATGGTTTAAATGCTCCAATAAAAAGACATAGGGTAATAGACTGGATAAGAAAACACAACCCATGTATCTGCTGTCTACAAGAAACCCACCTCCGAAAAAAAGACGCACACAGACTGAGGATGAAAGGTTGGAAAAAAGTTATTCAGGCAAATGGAAATGAAAAAAAAGCTGGGGTAGCCATACTTATATCCAACAAATTAGATCTCAAAGTGAAGGACATAACAAGAGATAAAGAAGGCCAGTGCATAATACTAAAGGGAGCAACCCAACAAGAAGAAATAACTCTGGCAAACATATATGCACCCAATACAGGAGCACCCAAATAGATACAAAAACTCCTAGAGGACATCAAAGGAGAGATAGACAGCAATACAATCATAGTAGGAGACTTTAATTCCCCACTATCACCATTGGACAGATCCTCTAAACAAAAAATCAGTACAGAAACATCAATCCTCAACGACTCATTAGACCAGATGGAATTAATTGACATCTTCAGATCATTTCACCACAAAACCACAGAATATACATTCTTTTCAAGTGCCCATGGGTCATTCTCAAAGATAGACCATGTGTTGGGTCATAGGCAAAGTCTCTCCAAATTCAAGAAGATAGAAATCATATCAAGCATATTCTCAGATCACAGTGGCATAAAGCTGGAAATCAACTACAATTGAAACAATCCAAAGAAATCAAACACATGGAGACTAAACAGCATGCTATTAAACTATGACTGGGTTGCCAGAGAGATCAAGGAAGAGATAGAAAACATCATGGAAACAAATGACAACGATAGCACAGCAATCCAAAATCTATGGGACACAGTGAAAGCAGTTCTGAGAGGGAGGAAGTTCATAGCTCTACAATCCTACCACAAAAAAACTAGAATCAGCCGCAATAAATTATCTAACCCAACAACTCAAAGAGTTAGACAGAAAGCAACAAGAAAAGCCCAGTGTAAGCAGAAGGAAGGAAATAGTAAAGATCAGAGCAGAAATAAATGACATAGAGACCAAAGAAACAATACAGAAGATCAACAAATCCAAGAGCTGGTTCCTTGAAAGTATAAACAAGATTGATGAACCTCTAGTCAGACTCACCAAGAAGCAAAGACAGAGGACCCTAATAAATAAAATCAGAAATGAAAGAGGTGAAATAACAACAGACCCCATTGAAAGACAAAGGATTGTTAAAAAATACTAGGAACAACTCTACTCCAACAAACTGGACAAACTGGAGGAAATGGATATATTTCTAGAAAAATATAACCTCCCAAAACTCAATCAAGAAAAATCTAAACAACTCAATAGACCAATAACTGTGCAAGAAATTGAAGCCATCATCATAAAACTTCCAGCAAACAAAAGCCCAGGGCCAGACGGCTTCACAGGGGAGTTTTACAGAACATTCAAGGAAGAACTAAAACCTATACTCCTCAGACTATTCCAGAAAATTCAAGAGGATGGAACACTTCCAAACTCCTTCTATGAAGCTAGCATCACCCTAATATCAAAACCAGATAAGGACGACACAATGAAAGAGAATTACAGGCCAATATCCCTCATGAATATAGATGCCAAAATCCTCTATAAAATTCTATCAAATCGGATCCAGCAGTACATCAGAAAGATCATATACCATGACCAAGTAGGATTTATCCCAGGAATGCAAGGATGGTACAATATCCACAAATCAATAAATGTGATACATCACATAAATAAATTGAGAGATAAAAATCATATAGTCATATCAATTGATGCAGAAAAAGCTTTTGGCAAAATCCAACACCCTTTCTTGATAAAAACTCTAACAAGTTAGGAATAGACGGAACATACCTCAACATAATAAAAGCCATATATGATAAACCAACAGCAAACATCATACTCAATGGGCAAAAACTACAACCATTTCCCCTAAGAACAGGAACAAGACAGGGTTGCCCACTCTCACCACTCCTGTTCAACATAGTACTGGAAGTATTAGCCATTGCAATTAGACAAGAAGAAGAAATAAAAGGCATCCAAATTGGAAAAGAAGAGGTAAAGCTATCCTTATTTGCAGATGACATGATATTGTACATAAAAAACCCGAAAGACTCCATAAAAAAGTTAGTAGACTTAGTAAATGAGTTCAGCAACATAGCAGGCTACGAAATTAATGCCAAGAGATCTATGTCATATCTATACACTAATAGTGAACTTATAGAAAGAGAGACTAAAAAAGCAATCCCATTTACCATCACACCAAAAAAATTAAGATACCTAGGAATAAACTTAACTAAGGAGGTAAAAGACCTATTCGTGGAAAACTACAGGACTCTAAAAAAAAGAGATAGAGGAAGATGTAAACAGATGGAAGAACATACCATGTTCATGGATTGGGAGAATCAACATAATTAAAATGTCCATACTACCCAAAGCAATCTCTAAATTTAATGCACTCCCCCATTAAAATACCAATGGCATATTTCACAGACCTAGAAAGAACTCTCGAAAAATTCATCTGGAATAAAAAAAGGCCCCAAATAGCCACAGCAATCCTGAGAAAGAAGCACAAAGTCGGTGGGATTTCCACACCAGATTTAAAGCTGTATTATAAAGCTACTGTTCTCAAAACAGCCTGGTACTGGCACAAGAACAGACATATAGATCAATGGAATAGAACAGAGAATCCAGATATGAACCCAAACCACTATGCTTAATTAATATTTGACAAAGGAGGCATGAACATAAAATGGAGTCAAGACAGTCTCTTCAATAAATGGTGTTGGGAAAATTGGACAGATACATGTAAAAAAAATGAAACTAGAGCACCAACTAACACCATACACAAAAATAAACTGAAAATAGATACAGGACTTAAACGTAAGACGGGAAACCATAAAAACATTAGAGGAATCTACAGGAAGAAAAATCTCAGACATATGCCGAAAGAACTTCTTCGATGATACTGCTCCTAGGGCAATGGAAGATAAAGACAAAATAAACAAATGGGACTACATCAAAATAAAAAGCTTTTGCACAGCTAAAGAAACCATCAACAAAACAACAAGAATACCCACCGTATGGGAGAACATATTTGCAAATATTATCAGTGATAAAGGTTTAATCTCAAGCATCTACAGGCAACTCATGCAACTCAATAAAAGGAGGACAAATGATCCAATAAAAAAATGGACAACAAACCTAAATAGAATCTTCACGAAAGAAGACAAAAGGAATGCCCAGAGACATATGAAAACTTGCTGAAAGTCACTAATTATCCGAGAGATGCAAATCAAAATGACTATGCGGTACCATCTCATATCAGTCAGAATGGCTTACATCAACAAATCAACAAACGACAAGTGCTGGCGAAGATGCGGAGAAAAAGGAACTCTCGTGTACTGCTGGTGGGATTGTAGACTAGTGCAGCCACTGTGGAGAACAGTATGGAGTTTTCTCAAAATACTAAAAATGGAGCTCTCATTCGACCCAGTGATCCCACTTCTTGGAATATACCCCAAGAAAGTAGAAACGCGAATTAGAAAGGATATATGTACCCCTATGTTCATAGCAGCACAATTTACCATAGCTAACATTTGGAAACAACCTAAGTGCCCATCAGCAGATGAGTGGATTAAAAAACTATGGTACATTTACAAAATGGAATACTACGCTGCGGAAAAAAAGAAGGAGCTCCTACCATTTGTAACAACATGGATGGATTTGGAGAGCATTATGCTAAGTGAAATTAGCCAGGCAGAGAAAGACAAATATCACATGATCTCACTCATTTGGCGAATACAATGAATGAGATAGACTGATGAACAAGAATATATCCAGAGACTTAGAAAAGTCCATCAGAATGTCAAACCTCAGGAGAACAACTTCAAGACCATGTGGGTTCCTCAACTGTGAGGAACTGACGGATCTGTTCTAATCAGGAGGATGGTCCAGAGATGGGGGACACTGATGACACCTTGCCATGCTAGCAGTCGGCAGCTGTTTGTGGCTGCAGGCGGCCCAAGACCAAACCAGAGAGGATGGGTCTTGCATTGCCACGATGTGTCCACCATCTGGATACCATTGCTGACATGTACACATAAAGAATTATTTGACACTGAAACTGGGACTCAGAACAGTTGGACATTGAAACTGAGACTGAAACATTTTTTGTTCTTATACATTTATTTCTAGTATGCAGAGGCAAGATATTTTTGAGGAAAAGAAAGAGGGGAGAGTGATTGATATAGAGGCAGGGAGGCATTGAACAGGCTGTCAAGCTACAGGAGGAAGGCTTGGGTGGATGGGAGGTGGATGCTGGGGGAGATCAACCGAAGGACTTGTATGCTTACATATGAGCATAACCAATGAATGAAAGACACTGGGGCAGGGAGGGGGGAGGATGGTAACATGTGCTGGGGAGTAGGGGAGGCTGGGGGGAGGATAAGGGGGAGGGGGAAAGGAAAACATGTACTACTATTAATTATAAGTTATCCTGCAAAAAATCAATAAAATATATTAAAAAATAAAATAAAATGTAGGTTTATTTCGATAAAGACATGATGAATACAAAGGGCTGAAATAAATGAGTAATTGTTAACATAAATAATAGAACATTTTAATAAAGTTAATATTTTTCTTGAACATTAATTTACTAGACACTGAATAACTGCATAACTAAGTGTAATACAAATAAACCTATTTTTCTTGTTCTCCAAAAGTGAAATATTTTCTGTTGCACACACCAAACAAGTTAGTCCAAGCCTAATGATGTGGCAATCAGCTGCTAAAATATTTGCTGCTAGTATTAGTGGAGAAAAATGGTTCACCTACACATAAGATGCACAAGGGAAATGAATGCAACGCATTTATAGTAGTCAGTCATTAGCGAACATTGTAGTTTGTTATTAATAATTATGTATAACAGGATATTGTAAAAATTAAGTTACAAATTTTTATTAAAACTTTACTTACATACCGTTATATTGGCTGTGTTGCAAAAATAGTCTTTGTGGGCTGCATGCGGCCCTGAACTGCGAGTTTGACATACTTGTTCTGTCTACTGAACCAAACCAAGGCATGTTTTTTTGTTGTGTTTATTTTAAATGCCAGCCTGTGTCAGCTGACTGCTGAGAACTGGAAAAGAGTCATTCTGTCTTTCTTGGGGGTGTGGTTTTCTAAGAGTAGTGGTATAAACTGGCGTGGTGACTCTGGTGACTATGAGATAAACAAAAAATGGAAGTCCAGATAGCTCCACTCCAGTTTTCCAGATCAAAGCTGGGAGGATCAAATCTCAAGAATGCCATGGATCATTCCAATGATTTAATTCCCTTCTTAAGTCTTTGAGTAGAGATGGGAAAATGTTCTCTGATTATTTAATAAAGGCCAGCCATGAACAAAGCACTGCATCTGTCTAGGGCTTTGTAGGGAGAGGATATCTGGTCCTTATAGCCTTTACACGGAGACTATATACAGCACACTTTCTGTCCCTACCAGCCAAATGACCTTGTGGGAAGGTCCTATATATTATCTTGGGCAGTTCATAGACAGGCATCTCAAATAGTTTGCCCTCTGCCAGTCCTTTCTAAAGATTCCAGACTCTCCTCCTTTGTCCCATCTCTCTTGCCTGCTTGGCCCAGGGAAGGATCCCCACTCATCATACTTGAAAGCAAAGGTGGCTGTAAGCAGCTTTAGCTCTACCCTTACTGCTGTAAGCTGCCACCTGCTCCCCAAGCTACCCTAAATGAAAGAATAATCTAAATAAAGTACCCTTAAGCAGATGCAGCCTTCAGGCAAACTCCCCTTCTCCTTTAGCACACATTTCAGATCATTGTCCCTAAACCCCTGCTGCATAAAAATGTCTGGAACTTTGTTCCTCATCTACCTCCCTTTTCGCCCTCCTCATCATCCCTTGAGACTTCCTGGATTGATAATTCTCTGAAAACAGACATGTTTAGGTCAATGAATGCTCCCACTTATTCATCATAGGGTTCTCAGGATTGTGTCTCTTGCCCACATTAGCCAGCACATTCATCCCCTCCCCTTTAGCATCTCCATACAAGACACCAAATGGGAGGGAGAGAAGAGGAGGCAGGAGACAGTCTCATCAGAGGAGGCTAAGATAAGTTTCTTAGGGCAGAAGCTGTATTTTATACTCCTTCCAAACCCCTTCTCTACCCTGTGCCCAGCACAAGGTGGGCAGGAGGCTGACAGCAGTAAGAATTCACTTAATTCTTGCTTGCTGACTGATGGCCAGTTCTTTGCTGTCAGCACTAAATAGTCAGAACCTGTGCAGTTGGCGGCCGTAGCTTCTCCGTTCATGCTCCTTAGCAATCCCTGCATTGAGCTAGCAGCCTCACTATGTCTCTTCAGCTCTTCATCCTGGAAAGCGCCTGCAGATATGGTTGGATGATTCTAGTAATGATGTGCAGACTCCAAAACAAATCACAAGACACATCAACATACTACTGTTCTGCATTATATGTGGGGACTATGTTCCAAGACATCCATACTAAAATTGTGGATATCTATCTATATGTCATCTATCTATCTATCTATCACCTATCTATCTATCTATCTATCTATCTATCTATCTATCTATCTATGTATCTATCTAATCTATCTACCTACCTACTTACCTACCTATTTATCTATAAATACTGTTTTTCCCTAAACATACATACATACTTTTTTTTTACTTAAAGAAAGCACTTTATGATTTCTCTTTGTCATATCTGAATTGCCACCATCACTATCTGTGCTTTCAGAACATTATTAAGTAAAATTAAGGGTTACTTGGAAACAAGCTTTAACAGTTGATCTGACAACCAAGGCAGCTACTAAGTGACTAGGGCTGAGAACATTTACAGCATGGAGATGCCGGACAAAGGGATGATTCACATCCCGGGTGGAACAGAGTGGGTTGGCATGAGATTTCATCATGTACTCAGAACAGCATGCAATTTAAAACTTATGAATTATTTATTTCTGGAATTTTCCATTTAATATTTTGGGACTTGGGTAACTGAAACTGTGGAAAGAGAAACTGCAGATAAGGGGGGACTACTTAGAGTGCTTTCCAACCAAAACCACCTCCATACTCACAGACACACACAGACAAATTTTTATGAGCAAAGGTTCTGTGCAAGGTTAATGAGAGAATAATCAAGGTGGAGATGACATGCCAACATATCAACTAAGATGCAACATATTGGAAAATAGAATTTCCTATGGAGAATTGCCAGGAATCTAATAGAATCTCCCTTTAAAAGGCACTCTTTTGAAAGCAGTATGACATATCCCAATGAATAAGTCCTGGGTTCTTGTGGGTTTCTCTGCTTACTAGCTGGGTAGTCTCAGTTTTATTATTTGCAAAAGAGTGATGATTACAGTTTCTTCTTTGTGGGATAAAAGTGAAGTAATGTACATCATGTGGGTTCATGGAGCACTTCTGGATATCAATTTAAGGGATTTTGGAGTTTAATGAAATGGGGCTTTGCATTGAATTGGATGTTATCAGAAACCAGGAATAATTCTATACCTGGTACCTCAATAGATCTTATCTAAAAAGGGAATATTAGACCAAAGATAAGGATGTAATTAAAGGAACAGTAGTCACTCATATTAGGCAGAATAGAGGAAGTTTGGTCATTTCTATGGTTTAGGTAATGTTAATTTTTTATCTGTGTTCAGATCTGATTACATAGTGATTTTTTTCAGTCTGACACTCTCCCAGCTGAGCTATTTCAGCCCACAGAGTGGTCCTTTTTGTTATTGATCCATTATGGTCAAAGAGTGGCTTTGCCTAATGTTATAGTCTGTGAAACTTTACTACCAAGTCAGGTTTCAGCTGTCGGGCACTGACTGCTAGTTTCTTTCTTAGTGCTTCCCTATGGCCAAAGGTAGACAAAATCAGGCTGTAGTACATTAATCAATGATGTCCAGATTTTTAGCATTGCCAAGATTCTGCTGATTAGGAAGTTGTAATCTATAGTAGGACTAGGGTTAGTCTGTTCTGTTCATTATATTGCAGGATGAGTTGTTGAGTCCTCTGATGTAACAATGGCTGGCAAGCAGCATTTGAAACACAAAACAGGATATTATAATACTAACAATTATCAGAAACAAAATAAATGATTAGTCCAAGAAACAAATGACTTCCCCCACACCAACTATTTTACTTACCTTGTAGTATACAGACATAGCAAGAAGAATTTGTTACAGTATAAATTCCCCTTGATTAATTGAAAGGGATAATGTGATTATCTGTAACAGCCCTGGTTTCTGAATTTAGACTAGTTTTTCAGGATTTCAGAATAGAGGTTATGTTATTTATGTCTTTTTCTAGGGCCAGAAACAAGTTTTAGACCATATTTGCCAGCTGTATTATTTCTAAACATAGGAATCACAGTTGGATGGTATAGGTACATGAAGAGGCAATCAATTATTCCCCCTGGCAGTTCTCCAAAGTATCTTGTGTATGCCACATGTTAAAAAATATGTTTTATTGATTTTTTTTACAGAGAGGAAGGGAGAGGGACAGAGAGTTAGAAACACCAATGAAAGAGAAATATTGATCAGCTGCCTCCTGCACACTCTCTGTTGGGTATGTGCCCGCAACCAAGGTACATGCACTTGACTGGAATTGAACCTGGGACACTTGAGTCTGCAGGCTGATGCTCTATCCACTGAGACAAACCGGTTAGGACTGTATGTCTCATTTTAGAGGTAATTGAGTAATTTTAAGGTAATTTAAAATTATTTCCAGAGAAACATGATCCTCTAGTAAAGCGGTAATTCTAAACATCTAAAAATTATCTTGAACACACATACTATCTAATAAAGAGTGAATATGATAATTGACCTTCATGCCATCACAAAGATGGCAGCACCCACAACCAGTAAGAAGGTAATATGCTAATTGACCAACCCACCCTCAAAGATGGTGGTGCCCACAGCCAATAAGGAGGGAATATGCTAATTGACTGCCATGCCCTCAAAGATGGCAGTGCTCACAACCACAAGATGGTGGCGCCCAATCCCCTCAGCCTTGCCATGGCAACAGGCTCACAGCAAGGCCAGGCCTGCCCCTAGGTGGGCCCAGCTGCTCTGTGCCCCTACCTCCAGACTCCCCCAGTCCCCTCAGCTTTCCAGCCACCTAGAGCAGGCCTGAGGTGCAGGCAAGCCTCAGATGGTGGCTGCCCAGCCGCCCAGGGCCACCTGAGGCTCAGGTAACCAGGGATGGCTGAAGCTCGTGCTGCTGGCAGTGGCAGCAGCAGAGATGTGATAGGACATTGCCTTCCCCTGATTTCCAGGTCACCTCCCACTCCTGAGGGCTCCTGGACTGTGAGAGGAGACAGGCCTGGCTGAGGGAACCCCCTCCAGTGCATGAATTTTCATACACCAGGCCTCTAGTGCTAGATAAGTTAGTGTGTGACATTGATGTGTGATATCTAGATATGAAGCAGTACCCTAGTGGGGCACATAATGAGCAAAAATGTCATTTGTGATAATAGCAGTGAGCCCATTTTGTGTACTTTTAGGTTAACAGAGTTTTTTGAGTCAAGTTAAATAGTTTTTACAAAACAGGCTGAAATGTCTCTGAGGTCTCTATAAAATATGAAAAATTCCCCAACAGAAGTAAGAAGAGGGAATGCATTTGGTGAGCATCTGTACAGTTTCTGCCACTCTGATCCCATACTTATAGTACAATCCACCAAAGTATCAGTTCTGTTGAGTACTAGCTTGTGACTTTGACTTAGCCTATCTGTGCCTCCATTTCTTCACATAAAGATGGAAGAGAACAATAGTATCTGCTTTATGTAATGAGGATTATATGATGATTAATACATATAAACCACTTAGCACAGAGGCTGCCGGTGGTCTTAATTCAGCATCTAGAAGGGTTCAGCAATCTGGAGAAGGGGCTGTACGTAAATTAAGTAAGAGTCCAGAGATGAAACATAATTTTGAAAGGCATCATGGGGAGTCAGAGAAGACTTAGCTAAAGGAACTAAGTTCTCCTCATCTCAGGACCCCTTGCTTTTTATTAACACAATTTATCCTAAGGTGAAGTAGATATACACATCAAAGGGTAAGGTTTCGTATACACAATCCATTGTCAGATTGGGGAAAATTGCATTCAGCTGTTCAGGTGTAGGCAATAACATGTAGATTAAGATGCCCTTAGCTGTCTGGCAGCAAGCAATCATATTACGCATCCTTTTCAGGTTTAGGGAAATACTCTCAGCCATATCTAGATGATTCAGCCTTGCTGACATGCTGGAATTGGCTTCTGGCAAGTCGCAACTTATTTAATTCATAAAGCAAGCGTAGGAAATTTAGGAAGTTTGAATTATGAGAAATTTAAATCTGATTTTGAAACAAAACAAAATAGTGTGCTAAAGACACTAAATCACACCCAAATTCGTTTAAAAATATGTTTTATTTACTTTCAAGAAAGAGGAAGGGAGAAGGAGAGGGAGATAGAAACATCAATGATGAGAGAGAATCATTGATCAGATGCCCTCTGCATGCCCCATACTGAGGATCCAGCCTGAAACCCTGGCACAAGCCCTGACAGGGAATTGAACTGCGACCTCTTGGTTCATAGGGTCGATGCTCAACCACTGAGGCACACTAGCTGGGCAAACCCCTTATTTTCTTACAGCTATAATAAAAGGCTATTCTGTAAATACACTCTTAGTGGATATAAAAATTAACACAGTTAAATAACAAAATATTTTAGACAAATTTGACATCTTGTCTAGAGTGTATACAAAATAACTAAATTATATTTTAATAAGTTAATATTAAAAATTTCACAAAAGAGTGAAAATAGAGAAAATGGGACAGGGAAAATAAAAATGAAAGAGAGAGTTACTTACAGTCAGATATGTAATTATCACTTTAAAGGACTATATTTTTTCTGCAAGGAGAAAGAAGAAAGTAAACATGCAGAAATACAGATTTTAAGCTATACACACAAAAGAGAGTAGCATATAACTGGTTTTGACAAAACATGGAACTTTGACAAATCTTTCAACATGTATAATTAAAAAGCTAGTATTTATTAATCTTCCAAATATGGAAACCAAAGAAATATTTACTAAGTTTAACAAACTGATCTCTCTTTTAGACAAATAAGACATCTTATGAGGTTTCTTTTGCTTTTAGTTAAGTACTTCTCTTGTTTAGTCCACAGCTCCCCAAAGGGGTCATTGTGATTTTATTTTAATTTTTGTTGGGTATAAATATATATATATATATATATATTTAAAAATTTTAATCCTCACCCAAGGATTTTTTAATTGATTATTTTAGCGAGAAAGGAAGGGAGAGGAAGAGAGAGAGAGAGAAATATCAATTGGTTGCCTCCCAAACTTGCCCCAACTAAGGATCCAACTTGAAACATAAGTTTGTATCTTGATCTGGAATTGAATCTGTGACCCTTTGGTGCACAGGATGACACGCCAATCAAATGAGCTACACCAGCCAATGCTGTATATATTTTAATGTAGCTTTGAACACATGGAATATCAAAATGGAAGTATCAATATCTTAAAAAATTAACATCTGATTTTAAAAGGAAAGTATACACATTATAGAAAAATTGGAAAATACTGAAATGTATAAAGGAAATTATATAACCTAGCATTCCACTAGCCAAAATAATAATAGTTAATATTTTTGTATATTCTCAGTCTTTTAAAAAATATTTTAATCTTTATTATTCAGTTTATTAATTACATTGTTCCCCTTTCCCCCCCCCCCCTATAGCTCCCCTCCACCTGGTACCCATCCCACCCTCTGCCCTTACCTCCCCTCCCACTGTCCTCTCCCATAGGTGTATGATTTTTGTCCAGTCTCTTGCTGCACCTCCCACACCCCTTTTCTCCCCAAGAATTGTCAGTCCATTCCTTCTCTATGCCCATGATTCTGTTATATTCACCAGTTTATCCTGTTCATCAGATTTTTAATTCACTTGATTTTTATATTCATTTTTTGATAGATGTGTATTTGTTGTTCATAATTTTTATTTTTAGCTTTTTCTTCTTCCTCTTCTTAAAGAATATCTTTCAGCATCCTATTTAATAAAAGAGTAATATGCAGATTGACCATCACTCCAACACACAAGAGGGCTGCCCCCATGTGGTCAAAGATCCTGTCCCCATGTGGACATAAGATGGCCACCACAAGATGGCCAGCAGGGGAGGGCCATTGGGAGGTTCCAGGCCTGAAAGGGAGGGCAGTTGTTGGTGATCAGGCCAGCAGGGGAGGGGAGTTGGGAGGGATCAGGCCTACAAGGAAGGGCAGTTGGGGGCAATCAGGGGAGGGCAGTTAGGGGTGACCAGGCCAACAGAGGAGGGAATCTGGGTGCAAACAGGCTGGAAGGGGAGCAGTTAGACATCAATTAGGCTGGCAGGGTAGTGGTTAGGGGGTGATAAGGTTGGCAGGCAGAAGTGGTTTGGGGCAATCAGGGAGGCAGGCAGTTGAGCAGTTTGGAGCCAGTAGTTCTGGATTGTAAGAAGGATGTCCGACTGCCCATTTAGGCCCAGTCCGACATCCTTCGAGAGGTCCCAGGTTGGAGAGGGTGCAGGCTGGGCTGAGGAACATTCCCCACCCACCCCCCATGCACAAATTTTGTGCACTGGAACTCTAGTTTAATATAATATTGGTTTGGTGGTGATGAACTCCTTTAGCTTTTTCTTATCTGTGAAGCACTTTATCTGATCTTCAATTCTGAATGATAGCTTTGCTGGGTAGAGTAATCTTGGTTGTAGATTCTTGCTATTCATCACTTTGAATATTTCTGGCCACTCCCATCTGGCCTACATAGTTTCTGTTGAAAAATCCACTGACAATTGTATGGGTGCTCCCTTATAGGTAACTAACTGTTTTTCTCTTGCTGCTTTTAATATTCTCTCTTTGTCTTTTGCTCTTGGCATTTTAATTATGATGTGTCTTGGTGTGGTCCTCTTTAGATTCCTATATTTTGGGGTTCTGTGTACTTCTTGGACTTCTAAGTCAATTTCTTTTACCAGGTGGGGGAAGTTTTTGGTCACTATTTCTTGAAATAGGTTTTCATTGTCTTGCTCTCTCTCTTTTTCTGGCACCCTTATAATTCGAATGTTGGTATGTTTGAGGTTATCCCAGAGGCCTCTTATACTATCTTCAATATTTTGGATTCTTTTTGCTTCTTGCTTTTCTGGCTGAGTGGATTTTGCCTCTTTGTATTTCAAATCTTTGACTTGGTTCTTGTGGTCCTCTAGACTGCTTTTATGTCTTTGTATAATATTTTTTATTTCAGTCAGTGTATGCTTAATTTCTAGTTCGTCCTTTTTCATATCCTTGAGGGTCTTGTTCATATCCTCCAGGGTCTCTTTCATATCCTCGAAGGTCTCGTTCATATCCTCATAGGTCTCATTCATTTCCTCATAGGTCTTGTTCATTTCCTCGAAAATCTCATTAAGTTCATCAGCCTTTTCTAGGAGTTTCTTGAAAAACCTTATAACCGTCGTTTTGAACTCTATGTCTAGTCTTTTTTTCCCTCCATTTGTTTCACATCTGATTTCTTTCCATGTCTCTGCATTGTGGCTGCTTCCCTGAGTTGGTCGATTAGCTTTGTGTGGTAGATGTCCTCTAAGGGACAGTGGCTCAGCCTCCCCAGTTACCTGAGGTGGATACTCTTGGTGCAGCCCTTTATGGGTTGCACAGTCTTGTTGAAGTTAGGCCTAAATTATTGTTGTTAGCACTAAGAAGCCAATTGGCTGTGAGGATCAGCTGTGCTCAGGTTGGATGTGTGGAGTCTCCAGGCTGAGCAGGCAGCCTTGATTTCCTGTCATCTCCACCCTATGTGGCACCTGGGTCCCTGTGCTTGGTGGTAATGGCTGAACGCACCTCTGAGAGAAAGCTGCCACCGAGCTCTACCCGCTGCTGGACAATTCAGCCTCTCCCCAAATGAGTCTGCACACCCAAAGTCTCACCCAGGGTTGTAAAACAATGCAGTCCGGCGTTTTCCCAAATGAGAGAACAAGTCATGAGTCCTCTCTGCACGCTCACACGCTTCTGCTGTTCCCAAGTTTATGTGCCCTCTCTGCAAGCTCGCAGACCTCTGCAGCGCCCAAGTTTCAGCATGCTTCCTTACTGTCCAGTTTCACCCCGTATGAGTGTGGGTTCCCCGGACCTCGCCTGGAAATGGGGAATCAGTGCAGTGGGATGCCTTCGTCTCCCTTCCCATTTGAGAAAACCGACCGGGTTTGCAGCCGCCTGCCCTATCTGCTCAAATGCGTGCCCATGGTTCCAAACCTCTGACTTTGCACGTATCCTCAACTCTGCCCTCCACCACTCCTCTGAGTCACAGTGTCCTATCTTTGCTTTTATTTGTGGAATTTTCACTCAGCCAGCTTTCCGGTGATTCTGGATGATGTTTGTTCTGTTGTTAAGTTGTAGTTTTGAAATTGTTGTGTGGGGCAGCAAGATAGGTGTTTACCTATGCCGCCATCTTGGTCCCTTCCCTCTTAGTCTTTTTCTACTAATTTTCTTCTTTACAAGGGTAAGCTCATAACATACAAGGTTTTTAGTATGGTTAACAAAGACTTACATGAATGATGACAAAATGCCACTGCAATTTTAAATAGTCTGTGCTGAACTGTTCTAATCAGAGAGATCAACATACAAGTTAGCATAATGGGGAGAAGACATGACAGAAGCAGGTGGTTAGCCTGAAATATGTGCATTTTTAGATGGAGAAAACTTCATCAAAATTCAATGGTCTGTGAAGATGATGATGGTAAACTTTGTGTCTCCAGAATTTGGCTAAAGGACCATCATCAACAATTAGGTGCCAAACAAGTCTCAGGGAGAAAAACAAGATTGAGAAGTCTTTATAAGTTTTTGAAATAATCTGAAATAAATTTTGTCTGAGAAAACTGTCTGAACTCAATCCCCTGGGCCAGCTCAAGAACAAATTTATTGAATTTATGCCATCTTCTCCCTAAAGATTTTTCCTCTTATAAACAAATAACATGAAAGACACTAGACAAGCAGACAGACTATAAGGGCATGTGACAAAAGGCTAGAAAACAATGTCATGAAAGAATAACGTAAATTCAAACAGATAACCAAAATTAGCCCAAAGGATTTCATCCCTAGAAAAGCTTAATCCTAAGCAGAAGGACTACATTGAAATATCAGAGCTCACTTTAGCATGAACTTATCTACCAGATATGGGCAATTTGGCACCTCAAACAGGTAGACATAAAGCATCTCATATGTAGTTACTACTACTAAGTGGCAATTCTGGGTCGAAGGCACTGGAGGCTTCAGCTGAATCTCAGTGAACCTCCATTTCGGTCAATGCCCTTCAGCCAAAAACCACCAGGAGCACACCTGGGGTTGAGCAAGTTGGGCTTACTGCTCCTTGCTGCAAGAGAGGACATGTGGCTTTGGGGACAATAGGGTGTTGGGGTGTCTCCCTTTGCTGTAATGAGCAATAAACCCAACTTGATCCATGCCATATGTATTTATGATAGTCTTTGGCTGAAGGCATTGACAGTACCTGAAGCCAGAGAACCTGCATTTTGGCTTCTGCGACTTACTATCTTGTGACCTTGGAGAGTCACTTGAGATTCCTGATACTCAGTTTGCTTGTCTGTAGATTGGACATGGTAACAGTATTCACTTCTTGGGCTGATGTAAAACCTGGAAGTAAAATTTGTTTTAAAAGCAAAACAAAAGTGTGATAATTAGATTGTGTCTGAAGTGGCTCCTAGACTAAACGACTCAGGAATCCAGTGGCCCAGTGAAACTCTGTGTCTGTGATTTTGCTGTAGACAGAGAACATTGTTCTGCTGGCTCTAGAGCTAGCCTGAGGGTGAGGCTGAGAACCAGGTTTAATTTCTAAAATATATAAAGAATTCATAAAACTCAACACCAAATAAAAACCCAATCAAAAAGTGGGCAGAGGATCTGAAAATACACCTCCCCCAGAAGACATACAGTCAATAGATATATGAAAGGATGTTATACCTCACTGGCAATTAGGAAATGCAAATCAAACTACAATGAGATACTACCTCTCACTTGTTAGAGTGGCCATTATCAACAAGACAAGTAATAACAAGTATTGGAGAGGTTGTAGAAAAAAGGGAGCCTTTATCCACTGCTGGTGGGAATGTAGACTGGTACAATCACTATGGAAAGTAGTCTGACAATTCCTCAAAAATTGAGAATAGAGCTACCATACAACCCAGCAATTCCTCTCCTTGGTATATACCTGAAAACCTCAAAATCATGTATTCGTAAAGATATATGTACCCCTATGTTCATTGCAGCACTATTCACAGTGGCCAAGACATAGAAACAACCTAAGTGTCCTGCAATGGAGGCCTGGATAAAAAAGATGTGGTACAGCCAAGACCAGTTTGGCTCAGTGGATAGAGCGTCGGACTGCGGACTGAAGGGTCCCGGGTTCGATTCCGGCAAGGGCATGTACGTTGGCTGCGTGCACATCCCCAGTAGGGGCCGTGCAAGAGGCAGCTGATCGATGTCTCTCTCTCATCGATGTTTCTGACTTTCTCTCCCTCTCCCTTCCACTCTGTAAAAAATTAATAAAATGTATATTTAAAAAAAAAAGATGTGGTACATATACACAATAGAATACTATTCAGCCATAAGAAAGGATGAAATACTGCCATTTGCAGCAACATGGATGGATCTTGAGAACATCACGCTAAGTGAAAGAAGTCAGTCAGAAAAAGCTAAGAACTATATGATTTCAATCATCTGTGGGATATAAAATGCATGAACACAAACAGTAGTGTGGTGGTTTCTAGAGGGAAGGAGGTGGGAGTGGGTCCTAATATATGGTGATAGGAGAAGATTTGACTTTAGGTGATGGGCACATGGTGCAGTACTTGTATACAGATCTTGTAACATAGAAACTCACAATTGAAATCTATATGTTCATGTTAACCATTGTCACCCCAATAAATTGAATTTAAAAACCATAATAAACATGCTATTACCATACCTAGCAATTATAACAAAGTCCTTAGTGGTCTCCACTGACTGATTTTGAATCTCATTGATCCTACATGCTGCACACAACTATCCTGCCTGGATTTCTACTCTAGGCTCCTGCTTAGTTTGAGAAGTGCAGGGAGTTGGAAAGTCAGTCCATAGTAGTCTGAAGCTTATCCATCCTCCCTCTGGCTCTTCAGGCTCAGGGCAGAGGCTCTCTCTTTAAATATTCTTTTGGATCAGAACAAGCTTCCAAGCAACTTCCAAGCAATGTGAATCTGTAAAGAGTTATTCTCTAGAGGTGGCTCTGTTCCTTGCCTGCTGGGTGGCACTGGAAAAGCTGCCTCTGTACCCCATCAGGAAAATGGAATGTGTAACTTTGTTCTTCAGGAGTTAAGTAAGTATTTGACAGCCAATGATAGTAGTAGTATTTCTGCTGAGATTGTATCAAACATGTCACCTCTCTTCATGGGCCACTGTGCCACACCTAGCCGTGCTTTCATGTCAGTGAAGGTAGGTTATGTGGACATCTGTTTTCTTCACATTGCTAATAGCTGTTTGGTACCCGCCCCCGGCACTTCTTTTCTGAGCTTATTAATCTGATTATTATGCTTTATTCTCTACCCTTCACTCTACCACAAGCCATGGGCATCTCTCCGTCTCAAATAAACAGTCAACTCATAACTAGCCTCCACCTATCCTTGCACTACCCCCTGAATCTTCAGTAGAGGAAGAAGAGCAGCCTCCACTTTCCTTGCTAATACCAGCTTAAAGTATGTGACATCTCTGGCCCTCAGCCCTTTTCTTGTCCAGAAAGACATGATCATGCCTATTGGCATGAAGTTGGGTGTGAAAAGTTTTATTGGCAAGAACATAGGGCATAATATATTGCTTCTTACCATTCAACCAGCCTTCTGTGCTCAGGCTAGAAAAGCTGTAAGAAGCCACTTGCCTTCCTAAATTTGTTCTGAGACAGTGGTCAGGACTGTGGCTTGCGAGCCACATGCAGCTCTTTGGCTCCTTGAGTGTGGCTCTTCCACAAAAGACCATGGCCTGGGTGAGTCTATTTTGAAGAAGTGGTGTCAGAAAAAAGTTTAAGTTTAAAAAATTTGGCTCTCAAAAGAAATTTCAATTGTTATACTGTTGATATTTGGCTCTGTTGACTAATGAGTTTGCTGACCATGGTTCTGAGAGGACATTATCTTGTGGTAGAGAAGCAAAGCCTCAGCTCTAGAAGCTCAAATGCTAGCAGGTGACCCCTGGCTTTCACTGATACCATGTCTTCTCCATTAACCTTTATGATCTAGGTGGACATAGAGAAGTAGACCATGTCTTCAAGTGCTCAAATTGGGCACGTGAGACCTTATTTAGTTTTTTAGGAGAAATTCACTGGAATTCATTGAGTTTCATAATTTACTCTCTATATGGAGCAAAGAGAGTCTCCTTGCCTAGTGGCCTTTATGAATCAGGTACTATGGATTACAGAGCAGAGAATGGAGTTAATATCCAAGTGTTTTGGAGTTGTTTGCAAGAAAACTGTACAACTAAAGCAAGTTATGATCAAGGGGGCCCAGATCCTCTGAGAACCTCCAGAATTGCATACATCAATCTGTTTACTGATTTCATACAATCCTGCATTGTTCCCAAAGGCACAGAAGGCAGGCAGGAGGCTGCCACCAAGAAAGCTGGTAGTGCCCTCTTGAGGAATCCCTGGGCACTGCCAGGGACTCAGCTGGACTCAAGAACATTTTGCTAAGGACACCCAGCAAAACCATTGGAAACAGAATCACAGAAATTGTGGGTGTGGGTGGATTAAAAATAGCCTTGGAGGCCTGGAAAGAAACCCTATGAGGGTTGTGGGAAAGGATCAGGAGAGGGGTGTTAGTGGGTGCTGAGGCAAAGTGTTAGAGTACAGAGTGACTGCAACACACTAGATTCTGGGGAGCTGGGAATTTTAATGCACTGGGGAAGTGAGCATGACACCATCACCTGGCTGAACCCCTTTCTCATCCTTGGGCATAAGAATAGGAAGACATGCTCCATAAAGAAGTGCAGAGAGAGAAAAAAGAAAGAAAAAAAGAAAGAGAAACAAATACACAGAGAGAAACATAGACAGAGATGGAGAAACAGAGACATGGAGAGATTGATCCTTGGGAAGAACACAAAATGTGTAATAAGGCAATAGTGGTGGAGGAAAGGAAAAGCGATAAAGTACGTGTGTTAGGTAAATGTGATTGGAAATTTGGTATATTTGGATTTATTTGGAACACATGTTTTCTTCTGAGTAGTTCCCAGAGCTGCTGCTGAGAATCCAGGGCAGATTTATGAGAAGGCTCAGCTTGAGCAATCTCTTGCTTGCAGGGCTATCTCATCTATTCAAGCTATGAAAAACCATCTCTCTCATCCCTAAATCAGAAACCCCAAAGTTTGGAATCTTTTCCTTCTGTCATCTGAGGAGCTGAGGGCACACATTTGGGATCTTCTTGCTCTTGGTCCTCCTTCCTCTCCGGGGTCATTTTGACAAGAACCATACAAAAGGTAATCTTTGTCACAATGCTATGTATGACTCAGCTTCCTCAACAGGCAGAGTATATGGCTGGAAAGCAGGGCTGGTGTAAGGTCAGGCATACTGGGACCTTCTACCTTAGTCTCATCTGTTCTGGAAAGCTACTTTTATACTGTTCTGTAGTAGGAGAAACACTTACAGGGATCCTTTCTCCTTGGGGCTGGTATAAGGACAAAGGATCTAGGGTTCTAAGATTCTGAAGAAGCCTCAAACACTACAGGACACAGGACACAGGTGGCATCTGCAGAAGACTCATCCTTCTCCTAACAGCAGAGCCCAAGCCAGAAACAAGTCCAAGGTCACAGCTCAGAGAGAAAGCTGTGAGACACAATCTTTCATTGTCTAGGCTCTGCTCTGCACCTCCTTCCTCTCCTCTCTGACTCCAAGGCAAAGCCATAGGAAAAATTCTGGTAGCCTGTACCTTCTTTTCATGGAGTCTTCCAACAGGTGCTCCTCCAGTTCTATGCCAACCAGTTTCCTTACAGGATATCCATGGGAGGATATAGGCCTAAAATTCAAGAGAACTATGCCTTTCTGAGGCTCCTGAAAGGATAAAGAACAATAACAAAGAGCCTATAGAGACACTGGTTAAGATTCATCTCATTTAGAAAACCTTCCCATACTAATCTAACTTGGCACTCAAATATCTTTATAGTCTTTAAAAACAACTATTTTTATAAGGCAGATTTAATATATTAGTCCCATATTTTTGCTGCTTTGCCATTTTTTCTTAGTATTTCTTTCCCTGAGGCAAGCACGAGATTTCCTTTCCCCTTCTCTCCACCTTCATTTGCACTTGCTGCTTCTACCCAACCCACACCCTCCCTGCCTCTCACCAGGCTAGTCTCAGCTCTCTAATGATACTATATTCTCAGTATGGGATATTGACTACCTGGTTCTCAGATCATGTTTCTAACTTTTCTCAAAGTCAATTATCCTCCTTGGAAATCACCCACATACCTAACTGACATTTTCTTTAGTCTATTCTGTGAACCTGCACTTGTCTTGTCTCCTCTCTGGGGCTCTGTTATCTTTTCAATAAAATTATACAACCATAGCCTCCCCCTACTTGGTCACAATCTGTTTATGGAATCAATGGCTTGTATTTTGTCCTTATTCAGCTGGAGGATTTGGAAGATATTATTTAAAAGATAAATTTTTCTTCTCTATTGTGTTTCTAAAGCTGAGTGGAGGGGAGAGGGTGCTTATTTGCCAAGGAGTGGGGAGAGGGGAAATGTGGATAGGGCCAAGGGCAGCTATGAGTGAGGGTTGCAATTGGGGTCAGAATTGGAAGGACTCTGGAAGATAGCATCTAAGTTTTTTACCTTGACCCCCTCACCAAAGCTACCACTTCCATGGCTTTTGACACTTGTGCTGCCACATCCTATAGCAAATAGATCCAAGTATTAGTTGGAGGCCTCCAGGACCTCTTTTTATTTTTTTTTAAATTTCTATCCCCAAACATTTCCAGATATCTCTGCAGCAAAGTAAAATTCCGCATAGGCAAGTTTTAGAAAAAGAAAAAGAAAAGAGAAAGAAAAAAAATTGGAAGTGTAAGGCAGAAAAGAGAAGATGGAACCCTTAAAGAAGGGAGTATCCCTGAGGAGGTGGGGATAAAAGGAGGAAAAGGGGAGGAGGAGGAGAGGAGGAGGAAAGTGGGCCTATCCCTTTAAGGGGGTTGGCTGTCAATCAGAAAGCCCTTTTCATTGCTGGAGAAGAGGACAAAGATACTCAGAGAGAAAAAGTAAAGGAACGAAGAAGGAGACTGGAGAGACCAGGATCCTTCCAACTGAACAAAGACGCAAAGCAGACTAGCCAGCCGGCTATAGTTGGAGTTGGAGTACCAAAGTCATGGGTGAGTTTAAAAAACTTCAGCATGGAAGATCTAAGCAGGAACAAGAATATGCAATAGTATTTATGAGTTTGGGTTTGGAGGTTTTCAATGATTAAAATGACTTATGCTTTGGCACTTGTTTTTTGTTGTTGTTGTTTGTTTGTCTGTTTTGTTTTGTTTTTAATTAGTTAGCACCCAATTAAATGAAATCTGTCTATGCTGTATTAAGATTGATGCTTTATTGCCAAATAATTCCAGCAGCATGTGGACACTTCCACAGGTCCTTAGAGAGAGTGCCCAGTGGGCTGGATGTGGGCATGTGTATTCCTACCCCGTCCACTTCCTTCTACCTTCTCTTTTCCCCTGGTTCCTGAGCTCTGGTAATGGCCAGGTCAGCTAACATCCTGGCTCTTCTGGAGACAACTGATTGTTGGGTACCCCTCAGATGTACTAAATAACTGCTTGCTTCATACAAAATTTGAATCACATTTGGCTATAGTGGGAAATTGGAGAACAAGGCAAGATAGATTCAGGATTGGCCATGGCCAAAGAGGTAAATATTAAGTTCAGAAAATGAAAATAAAGTCTTCGATGGCTTTACCATGAGAAATTGGTATGAATAGGTGTGTGGGTATGTGTGTGTGAATGTATGAACATGTATGGTTGGCCATGTTTAGCAAATATCACAGCCTTAGCCTTCCTGAAGGCATAGCCCAAGCTCTAAATTCCTCTATGACAAGGAGGCTTCTGGGACCTTAGGGCTCTGGTTGACTTGGTTGAGTACCAAGGGCTTCTACAGGTTTCATAAACACAGATGGAAGCTAAGAGGTCTAGTCTCTGGTAGTATCTACTCTGAGCAAGGTGTGACACAAAGTGCCACAGATATATGTAGACATTGCTTACATGTGGCAAAAGCTTGAATGCAGCCTACGTGAAATGAGCATTGATTGCTCGGTGTATTCACCATCTAATGTAGTATCCAGAAGATTCCAGCAACACCCAGGAATATAGGTTTCCAACTCTATTAAGCTGTGTCAGCTTTTAGGTTATTTTATCCTGAAACAGCAAGAGAGCTCTTTTTAGCATGTATTCAGGTAGAATTATTAAGAGGGCAGAGCACTAAATTCAAATTAATACAATCAACTTTAAATCCCAGATCTGCCATGTATAAACTTCATGACCTTGGGTAGGTCATTGTGAATGATAATTTTCAACTGGAAAATGGGGGATCACAATAACTGTTTTGTATACTTTCAAAGTTGTGAAAAATCAAAGAATAATGATGTGAAAGTTCTTTGAAAATGGCCAAGTTGTATATCCATTAAAAATCATGATAATACCCATTATTATACAATGGTGCATGTACAGGATAATTTATATTTTCCAAAGTGGTTATTTTTCTTTTTCTGCACTTTGTGCAGTTGAGTAAGAATCATTTGATCAATTGAATGTGGCCATGTAAAAGGTGAATGTTGAAGAAACTCAATTCTTGCCCAAGGTAATATTGGAAAACCTACCTGATATCATGTTTGGGTAGGTTTTGATTTAAAAATGGAGAGGGAGTAAAGAAGGGTACTGAATATTACTTCCTCGGGGGATGAAAGTGTGTGGCTATTTAACAATTTGGGAAGTAAGTTGTTAAACTTACTTTGTCAGTGCCAGTAGATGAATTATATCATGAAATCTGTGGTTAGAAGGAACTTTAGAAGCTGTCTGAGCCAAATCTTAATGCAGTAGTCCCTTTTACAACAGCCAATTAAATATTCCTACAGCTTCTTCTAAATCACCTCCAGAAACACTGAACTCATTGCCTCAATCATATAGAATCCTGTAGGATTGGAAGCTTTCTTTCAAGATTAAGAGGCACACTGAATCCAGTAGTGTCTGCACAAAAGGTTTATGGGGAAAATGGTAGTTCTTTAAACCTTGTCCCAATTTTGGAGGAGGATGTTCCAAATGAATCTTTGATATAACAATAGAACCAGAAAAGAGCCAAAGAGCAGTAGCTGATTATTCTTTGCTCAGTAATACAATGCCATTACTGAACAGCAAAACATTGGCTACTGTACATCTGTCTGAGAACAATGGCTGTTACCCTGGTAACCAGACTGGGATGTTTCCCTCCAAAGGTGGCTGTTTGCTGAGCAGTCAGTGGGTGTAGCTCAAGCAAAAAGAGTGGAGGCAGAGGAGGGGTCCAGTTTTACAAAATGCCTGAAGACTAACTGAATCCCACCCTGATTCTAAGAATGCTACAAGAATGCCAGGAGCTAAGAAGAAACCATATCCAAACCAACATATTCACTTACTCTTCTTAGAGACACTTACTGAAATGTTTATGGATAGTCTTACACACTCTACTCCTCACCTTCGCCCTATAGAGCCAGAGGAGCTCTTAGAGATCCAGGCGGATGTAAAAATCTGCTCTGCTTCAAGGGACTTTCATCCTGGCTCTGCACTAGGAAAGTCAGTTTACTCAACAGCCTGACAATTAGACCTATTCTTTCAAAGCTATCTAAGTAGTAACAAGGCTCAAGAAACCCCTGGGAGGTGGGCCGGAGGGGAAATAAAGTCTTCAAACTCATCAAGACAGACCCCCAAGACAGTGGAATCTTTTTTTCTCTTGTTGATTTTTTGTGTAATATCCTGAAGCCCTGAAAACTATTATTATAGTTCTTAATCTTGAAAGAAAGCAACAGTAAAAACACCCTCCTTGCCCATAGAAATTCAGGTCTAAGGAAGATCTAGTCAAGGTAGTGACATGATCAGGAAAGGTCCCGTCAGTAATGGCAGGAAAACAGAGCAGCTTTTCCTTTCTTTTCCACTGTCAGGACCTAGCCAGTGCTAAACTTACATAAAACACCAGCAAGTACTGATGAATTAATTCCTCTTTGGCTATTTTAAATGGTACTAAGGGTAATCTGTTACTTGTGCTGGCCTCTGAACTCTCTTCCAGGATGGACTCTGAAAAAGAGTCAGTGATATCCCAAGGAAGAAAACAGAGTTCCCCACATCAGATTTTCAATACAACCAATAAGAGAGGAGACATTTTTAGGAGACTGACCTAAGGAGTAAGGTATGGATACTGTAGTCTCTTAGCTTAGTGTCAGTTTTGACCCTAAGTGTCACTTTTCCATATGTGGGCAAGTTGAAGACCATACATGATAGAGTTTAACAATAAATCTTCTACTCCAGCCTCCCAAAGTTTGGATATAAATGGTGTGTGTGTGTGTGTGTGTGTGTGTGTGTGTGTGTGTGTTGGGAAGGAGCAGGGAGTATAGGAAACAAGGTGGTCCAGATGCTGTTGCCATGGTAATAGTAATACCCATTCAAAGAGGAGGCTGAGATTCCTTTTGATTTAACTCTGTCCATATGACTTGTCTATTTAGCAGGCTTGAATTGTCATGTCCCATGACTGTAGGGCCATTTTCCAGCCTTTAAATGTGGTATAAATGCTGATTTCATGTAGCAAAGACAAGATTATAGACAGAGCCTTGTCTAACCAGGATAAGGCCAGAAGCAAAAGTCTTTGCCACTAGTATCTCCTGCTGATTGTTGCTTTATTCCTAGTACCCATCCCCCATCCCCATCCATCCCCAGTACCAGTCACCGCTGCTCTAGCATCTTGGCCCTGTCAACTGCTTATAGACCCTGATCAAGGAGGCCTCTGTTCATGGGGTGAGGTTAAGGGATGGGCTCTGGGAGGAGGGTAAGTACAGATTAGAGACCTTGGGAGATAGGGCCAGTTTTTTACTCAATGAGACTGCCTGTTGTTTAGTTCAATTGTATGGAGTTCTATCTTTCCCTTTGTCAGCTGGATTCAATGGACAGGCTTGGCCTGTGCAAAGCACAATCGGTCTCTTTCTACCATTCCTTTCGATGAGGCCCTTCCTCTCCTCCCTTTGAAGAGTTCCCAGATTCACACAGAATTACCATCTTGGAGCTGGTCCTTGAGGTGTGCCCAGAGCATAGGAAAGAAAGGAGGGCTTGGGAGCTCTTGGCTCCTGCTTAAAGAGACAGCATCAGGGTCAACACAGTCTCTTGGATGGACATGGACCTGAATAAGAGTCACAATAATGCTGTCAACCTTTTTCAGACTCCTGTGAAGAACATTGGTGAGAAGGACTTGAAGTTCTATCACAGATTGATTACACTAGTTTTGGGAGTTTGCAGATAAATCTAGCTAACAATGAATATTTCCCCTTTGCTTATACTTTGCCCACAGGGTTTGGTTATATACATTTTAACATAAGATGATAGATAAACTTTGGTCTTTGATTCACAGACATAAGTTTGTTTTCTCTAACACGACTGAAAGGATATTGAAGAAAGTGACTGGGCCTTATAATTACCTTTTGTGTCTCATAGGATCCAGGTAACTGCTAATGTGCTTAATGACTGTACTGAATCGACATAAACAGAAATGAAAGGAAAATGTTGGGTGTGGGTCATTATTTTTCTCTATGACCTCTAGTCAAAAATTAGTTGGTTTAATTGAACTGAGTTACATTGGATATTATTACTATATATTTTTATGCTAACTCTACTATGCTGCAGACTGTATTTAGCCTGGGAAATATGAGACTGTCTCTTGAGAGAGATAAGGAACTTCTCCAGAATTCCTCACAGCCTTCCTGAATTACACCAATACCCTTCCAGCCATGAAGGATTATGAAATGGAGAGCCTGTAGCTTTAGGCTCTTGATCCCACATTCCGATGGACATTTCTTGAGCTGTGAAAAATGCAAGTGTACCAATTGACCCTTCTCAGAATATTTTGAGTGTCAAATACTTTGATGACACAATTTCTTGCATGTTCTGAGTTTTTCCAAGTTGGAACCCAAAATTTGATTTTCTTTCGATTGGACAGATTGACAAATTCTTCACTTCTGATTAACTTACATGCCCCCAGAACAAACACTTCATTTCAATTGTGAAGAGATGGACATCTGATGCTTGTGCTGATATTGTTGAACTGCTTATAGCTCAACAGTGATAGATTTATCTAGGGCCATTTATATTTCTGACTCCATGTTAGAGACTCATTAAAACCTATGTTCTTCTTGCCCCTTGCTTTGAGTGCCAGTAGATGAGAAAGAGATTTACTAAGTTATTTGAGCTCTAAGGAAATAGATGAAAAATGGATGTGAAAAGGAAAAGTATCAGTTAGTGATTCAGAGTTGCTCCCAAGATTTAACCTTTTATCATCCAGTATGAACAATACATATGATACTCTCTGCTTAAGTGGAGATGATCAAGGGATCAGATACACTAAAGAGGATTTTCCTTCATCTTTACAACACTGGAGTGGGAATTAGCTAAAACTTAGAGTGGAATTCTCATGTTAGCAAGAGTTCAAGTTCTTCCATCCCTGATCACACCTGCACTACCATTTAGCTGTTCCCAGGGTGAAAAAGCTGGGGTGAGTGGGCACAGGACAGTCACTTGCTAGGGTAGATGGCTCTCCTTACTTTAAACAAACAGTTCTGCCATTGTTCTCTGGGCATGACCCTCTTCTCACACCCAGGCCTGTGGGCCCCTACAGAATACCAATGAGGCTCCTAAGATCTCTGGGAGAAACAAGGCTTCTTTGTTTGGGGGAGCTATGGAGGGTTCTGTCCAAGCCCTGACCCTGTGCTAGGGAGAGAGGGAACAGTGGGGTCACTGACCTTACCCTCCCCCAAACCCAGGCTTCAGAGAACTTCTTTACTGGAAGAATCTAAGAGTTTGGGGGTGGGGAAGACTTGGAGAGACCGAGAAGGAAGATGGCAGCACAGTTTACTTCCATGTTCCTTTTCTTAACTTACAATATGCATCTAGTATCTTAACCTGTTTTGAAATTTCTTGAACGTTTCCTAAGAATAATGATCAATTTCAAATGTGTTTTTCTTTTGGTATACCCATGCATATGTGTTCATATTTGCATATATATATATATATGTGTGTGTGTGTGTGTGTGTGTGTGTGTGTGTGTGTGTGTGTGTGTATGCCACAGGCTCACTTTGATGAGATACTCTTACTGGGCACTATTGTAAAATTCACGCTAAGTAATTGGTACACTTGCATTTTTCACAGCTCAAGAAATGTCCATCGGAATGTGGGATTCATCGAAACTCTGCATTCATTTATGGCATCACAGCTACATATTGCTTCCAATAGAGGCCAAGTTTTCTGACAACAATTCTTGGGGAAAAAATCAGTTCTGCTACAAATGTCAACTACTCACTTTGCTTGGCTTGAGCTTCCATGCTTAATCTCTGCTGTGATATATAAGAATTTTTGAGGAAGAGGCTCTTTGAGGACTAAGGAAGGGCTGTCATTTTAGGGTATGGTGGGTGTAGGACTCACTTATTTTGTGGCTCCAAGAACAAATAAATGCGTCTATCTCAATTTTCCATGATAGAGATAATTTGGTCCTTCAGAAAATGTTCACATTGATATAATTCTGCCATGAAAATCACCAAATGGTTAAGCACTCAGAGATAAAAAGAAGCTGTACTGGTATTAATAGGGTTGGACAAAGGAGTCCTCTAATCCCTGGTACCCTGGTATAGACAAGTGAGCTTTGTATGAAAATACAAACCTAAAAATTAATACAATTTACTTTCTTTCTGTAAGAAGTCCCAACATGCTCTTCTGAAATAGTACTTTTTAGTACACTTGCTGATTATTTGTGTGTATGTACTAGTATATATAATACAAATAATTCATATATATACTTTCTAAAAATGCAAAATAATTCATATATCATATATACATATGATATGATATATATAAAATATATATATATAAAATCTGTGTGTATATTTGTATATTGTGTATGCATACACACAAAGAACTTTTTTCTAAAGAGATTAACATTTTTATTTCTTGTACCTTTTGAGGATTAGGCCAAGAGACCAGAGGGAGCCATCCTCTATAAAACTCATTCTTTTCAGTAAACAAGATTCCCATATGACTGAATCTGTTGTTTATGCCTTCACATCTCACATAACACCTAGCACAATGCTAGGCACATAGTAGGTACTCCATAAGAGTCTATAGATGACTAAAACAAATAATAATGATAAGAAAGGAGAGAATTATTGCATAATCTCCTTGGCTTGCTACTTGAATTATTGATTATTAATACCCCCACCACACACACACACACACACACACACACACACACACACACACACACACAAATTCTGGGAATTAAAAGAAAGGTCTTATTTTCAAGAATGGAAAAAGGTATGGTGGTTCTGGGGTCAATCTCACATTTCAGAAGCCTAAAGTTCTAGACTCCTGATTTTAGACTCTAGGGTGACACTTCATCCATGCATGTGAGCACAGGTCTGGCAGAGAGGTAAGAGTGGCATTACCTTCCTATTGTACATTCCTGATTGTTTCCCCTTCTTCCCCAGGTTTATTAGAGTGTTGTGCAAGATGTCTCTTAGGGGCCCCTTTTGCCTCCCTGGTGGCCACTGGATTGTGTTTCTTTGGAGTGGCACTGTTCTGTGGCTGTGGACATGAAGCCCTCACTGGTACAGAAAAACTAATTGAAACCTATTTCTCCAAAAACTACCAGGACTATGAGTATCTCATCAATGTGTAAGTACCTGTCATCCCATAAAAACCCCTTTCTTTTTTTCTCCATCTTGGAGATACAGAACTCATACTTAGTGACAAGTAGGGGATTGATGTGGCACTGGAAAGAATTCCTGAGTCTTTCCTCTGTGTGCAGATTCCACCTATGCCACAACTCCACATCTGAGCCCCCAAATAAGGGAAAAGTGCCAAGTTCAGAAAGTATGGGTCTACCTGCTAGCCCATCTCCTACCCCTTGTTTTTTCCATGCATTCTAAATTTTGCTCAGTAGGGTTAACATTGACTGAGTTTAAGACTCCAAAGTGGTAGATATAGAGGTAAAATGACTGGACAAAGTAGGGCCACTGCTCTTGGTTTGATACTCCACTTGAGTCTGCACATCCCCAGTTCTAGCTTCTCTTATTCCTAGTGTTAGTTAGATTCCTGTTTTCTCATCACATATATGTATATATATATATATATATATATATATATATATATATATATATGTTTATTAATTTCAGAGAAGGGAGTGGGAGAGAGAGAGATAGAAACATCAATGAAGGGAGAGAATCATCAATTGGCTGCCTCTTGCATCCCCGCACTGGGGACCAAGCCCGAAATCTGGGCATGTGCCCCTGAGCAGAACTGAATCCAGGACCCTTCAGTCCAAAGACCAACACTCTGTCCACTGAGCCAAACCAGCCAGGGCCCTCATCACTTTTCTTGTCCAACTCCTCTCTCCCCTGAAGAAACATCTTTGAAAGGTCAGGCAAAGGAGACTAGGACTCTGGTTGTTTAGGTCATAGTGTGAGCCAGGTGTGTATTGAAAAGCATGTGCTTCTGGCTCCACAATCCCTATATTCCTTTACTTCAATCCAGACAAGGTGGAAGCATGGAGATGGAGATTTATGATCCCTCTAAAGACTCCCTAATCTTGTTTAAGTGCTCACTCACTTAAATGTCCATCTCACTTATGCAGGAAGGGAACTGGTTCATCAATTAATAAGATTTTCCGGTCACATTTCTATCTGTTAATGCAGGATCCATGCCTTCCAGTATGTCATCTATGGAACTGCCTCTTTCTTCTTTCTTTATGGGGCCCTCCTGCTGGCTGAGGGCTTCTACACCACTGGCGCAGTCAGGCAGATCTTTGGCGACTACAAGACCACCATCTGCGGCAAGGGCCTCAGTGCAACGGTAACAGGGGGCCAGAAGGGGAGGGGTTCCAGAGGCCAACATCAAGCTCATTCTTTGGAGCGGGTGTGTCATTGTTTGGGAAAATGGCTAGGACATCCCGACAAGGTGATCATCCTCAGGATTTTGTGGCAATAACAAGGGGTGGGGGACAATTGGGCGCGAGTCTGTGGCCTCACCCTCACCTAAGACTGGGCCCTTTCTAGGTGCCTGGCCTTTTAGTGAGGAAGTGATGGCTACAGCCGAACGAGGTCAGGAAGAACGTGGTGCTCAGCTGGCTTAGCCTCATCTTTGAAAAATTCCCTAGAAAATTTCATCTCAAAATGAAAAGCATGAGTTTTGTGGGATTCTTTGTACAATCAGACCATTTCTAAGCCATCTGTTGATCCCTTTACTACCCTCCTAGGAGGGACCACAACAAGAGATCTGACTGCCCAAGAATCTAAAATGCTACCCATAAGACTAAAATGTAGGCAGCTAATCTTAGAGGGAGGATTCAATCATGGAAATTATATAATTGACTCCAAGGTGGAATTCACAATATTCTGGGATCCTATATTGTTGAAGGTCCCAGGAGAACTAGGATAAATCTACGTATTTAATGCTTCATCTTTGATTGGGAGCTATCCATGTTTCTACTGTGGCACACATTGGTTTTCAGCCTCTAGAGTTAAAGGTTCCTTTGGGGGCTAAACATCTGTGGGTTGTGGTGATGTCTTTTGTGACCAGCAGTTGGCTTAGAAAGGTGTTGGTTTTTTAATCTGAAATTTAAATCTCCTATTGGCTTTGTTTAATGACTAGAGATAAAAAGTTCTGTGACAAGAAACATTTTCTAAGCTCAGCCTAAGGCAAGAAATGGCACGACTTTCTTTCAAGATCTGTTTTGATTTTTTTCACACCTTATCTGCCCAACAAATCTCCTGAAACCTCTCTAACCCAGGGATCCTTCTCACTCCAATCCCCACCCATTCCTGCCACCCTCTGTCACACCCAGGACCAGTTCTCTAGTAGATACTGCCAATGACATTTGGTGAGATGCCCTGCTTACTAATTTCATATGGTGGAGATCCCTGGATTTGGTTCCATTTCTGGACATACCACTCCAGGATCTCCCAGATTGTGTTTCAATGTCTACAACCTAATGCTCATTTTTAATCACACCATGTCAATTGTTTTAGTTTGTTGGCATCACCTATGCCCTGACCATTGTGTGGCTACTGGTGTTTGCCTGTTCTGCTGTGCCTGTGTACATTTACTTCAACACCTGGACCACCTGCCAGTCTATTGCCTTCCCCAGCAAGACCTCTGCCAGTATAGGCAGTCTCTGTGCTGATGCCAGAATGTATGGTGAGTTAGTGCATGGGTGTCTTGGCTTCTCAATCCTCTTATGGAATCATATTAATTTAGTTATTTATTTGGGGTAAGGAGGATGATAATTATGGGAGAAAATAGGACGGATGCCTGGACCTTAGTTTATCGAACCCTCACCACTCAAACTGGAGAGATTTCTTCCCTTTGAAAGAACTTTCTTGGAAGGGGGCAGGGGAAATTTCTTGACTGTACACACTGCTCTACCCTATTTGACTGCTGTTCCCAGCAGTACATTTCAATAACAAATATAAGATTTCACAACTGTTCAATACCACCTTATATTTTTGGTAAATCCTTAGAAAAGCGAATCCTGCTTGTTAGTAGGATCAAATTTTCAGCCAGGATGATTAAAGTTGGAAGACAGACACTGAAGGAAAGTCGCCTTAGTTGATTTGTGTATTTTACTTAGGTGTTCTCCCATGGAATGCTTTCCCTGGCAAGGTGTGTGGCTCTAATCTTCTGTCCATCTGCAAAACAGCTGAGGTGAGTGAGCCATTTGGGTTACTTTACAGTGGAATGGCTAGTACCACACAAGTTCCTTCCCACGGCCTTTAATTTTAAGGACCACAGTTTCCCTTTGCTCGATTTTGAGTTGACAGATTGTTTTCTACAAAATATTGATTTAGTGTGCCTGAGCCAATGAGCATAGATAGTAAAATATGTATGTTCCCTAGAGCTGCATAGAATGCCTTCCATTTCAAGACTTCATGCCTAAAAAGAGAAATTTGTAGCTTTAGGTATAGATAGAGCTTAATGGTAAAATCCCCCAAGTGGAAAATTTTATTCTTTTAGTTAAAAACCTTATGAAGAAAATGGGTTGTGCACAGAAATATTCCTGGGTTTTATAAATAACACTTTCAGTTTGGAATTTCTCAATCTCTAATGTGAAGTAAAAACAGTACATTTGAAGAAGGAAAATATTGTATTGAGACAAAATATTGTATACAAATGAATCAAAGGTTTAAAAGTAACCCTGAGGAAAAAGGCAGTGAATAATTTCTTTGAAAACAAGATGTTGATTTTAAATTTTAGGACCCTGGGAACAATTATATGAAACCAGTTGATTAAAATATTTTATGTTTATTTTATGAATAGTTTGTGTTCTGAGTATTATGATGTACATTTAGGAACAGAAGGCTTACACTCAAGGAAGTGACAGCTTAGAGATGCATAATTAGCACACAGAGAGACATCAGCATTTATTCAGAAAATTGTGTTTATGATATACAACAGAGCATATTTTTTACTGTTGCAAAAAATAGTTCTTCCTTTTGCATTTTCTTGTAGTTCCAAATGACCTTCCACCTGTTTATTGCTGCATTTGTGGGGGCTGCAGCCACACTGGTTTCACTGGTAAGTTGCCTTTGGATTATCTTGGCCAATAAAGGGTCCTGGGATAGCTGGTGTTTAGCTATGCTGCGAGGCAAAAAGGTAGACTCCTTCTAACCTTAAAATGCTGAAGAGACAGCAAAGTGTAGAGACTGTATAGCTCTATTTTGGTTGGCAGGGCATAAAAACTTCAGAAATTAGGCAGGAACAAGAAAAGTGGTATGAGGAAAGAGGAGGTAAGAGATTCATAGACAAGAAAGATAATATTTGGCATTTACAGAGCATTTGATATTGCCAAATGCTTTGCAGTCTTACATTACAGTTAATTCCCAATACATCCTGGTCAGTTCAGTTTCAAGAACACTGAAATATTACTAAACATAATATTCCAAAGCTTGGAATTCTATATACTGTAAATATGACTCTATCTTGTACACTTTCTAAGGGATTTAGTTACTCTCCTGAAAATATGGGAAGGACTCTCTAACAGTATGATAACTGTAATTACTATAATGTGATTCTATGTCCCAAGTTCCATTCTTGGTGTTACAATACAGTGTCAATGTAGTCCATTTATGGTTCACATTAAAAATCTAAGGCAATGAGGGTGAGACAATTTATCTGAAGTCATTGAATAAGTGGTTAATGTGCAAGGATAAGCTAACAGAACTCCTGGCTCTTACTGCTGAGGTTTTTATAAAGTCTAATTGTTTCTTATTTTGTAAAATAAATTGATGCACTGGAGGGCTGCGTTACACAGTGTGGCTGTGTGTCTGCAGCAAGCACTCTATGATTCCAGGTCATTCAGACATGAAAGTAAGATGACGGCAGACCTATGTATCATTTACGTTTTCCTCGGGAAAATTCAGTGCTAAGCCAAGCATAGTATGGAATAAATCAGGCCAAGTTGGTTCTCTGGACCTGGGACATTGGAAGGAAATGTTTCAGAAAGGACTTCTAGTCAAGTATATAGGACAAAAACCTGGGACGTGCTGCATTTTATAGAACAGGGATTTTTTCCCTTTATTTAGCTATGATTTTATTTCATCACTTCATTTTTAAAAATGTATTTCAATTGACTTCAGAGAGGAAGGGAGAGGGAGAGAGAGATAGGAACATCAATAACGAGAGAGAAACATTAATGAGAGAGAATCACTGATCGGCTGCCTCCTGCATGCCTCCCACTCGCTCACAAAGAAGGCATATGGCCTGACCGGGAATCGAAGCCATGGCCTCCTGGTTTATATGTTGACAGTCAACCACTGAGCCATCATGGCTGTACTATTTCATCACTTCATTCCAAAAAGGACTGGAGGAGAGATACAGCTTCCTTTTCTACTCTTACTCATATTCTCTCTCTGTTCCTTACAGCTCACCTTCATGATTGCTGCCACTTACAACTTTGCTGTCCTTAAACTCATGGGCCGAGGCACCAAGTTCTGATCGCCTGTAGAAATTTCCCTTTTTCTAACAGCAAGGCTCTAACCGCACAGCCTACAATGCTGTGTCTCCCATGTTAACTCTTTGCCTTTACCATTGACTGGCCCTCTTCTTACTTGATGAGTGTAACAAGAAACGGGAGTCTTGTGGTGATTGATGTCTCTCTGTGGACTTACCCCTCTTATGTTCCTCTTTTAGTCATTTTGCTTCACAGCTGTTTCCTGCTAGAAATGGGAAATGCTTAAGATGGTGACTCCACCACTACAAGTCACAAAGGATCAGAGACTCTACTTCAACTTACAAGCATCTCCTGAGGATAAGGGAGTGTTTTCTTCTCAAATGGCACTTCCACTAATGAAACAAAGTGGAAAGAAAGATGCTCAAGTAGAAAGAAGGAACGTACCTGGCCCCATTATCATCTATGGGGACCAAATATACTCTCCTTGGTGTGCAAAATAGAAAGCTCACTCCTGTCTCCCTATTACCACTGAAAATAGAAGGAAAAAAATGCCAGTAAAACAATAGAGCATTTGCCCAAATCTACCTATTGCAGCTGGGAGAAGGGGGTCAAAGCAAGGATCTTTCAACCATAGAAAGAGAGCACTGACCCCAATGGCGAAAGACTATTTAAGCCCTAACTCAGCCAACCTTACTTACAGCATAAGGGAGCATAGTCTCTGTGTAGATACAGGGGGCACCTTGCCTTACACCTCGTTAAAGAAGAGAAACAGGGTGTTGTCAGCATTTTCTCATTCCCTTCTCCTTGAGAACAACTACCATGACAACCCTGTGGTTTCCAAGGAGCTGCAAATGAATAGAGAAAAACTAATAAAAAAAAGACTGGCTTAAGTAATAGCAGTTGCTAGTGGCTAATGGTGTAAATGGAGCCAGCCCTCTGGTAGACACAAGATAAATAACTCTTTGGATAGCATGTCTTTTTTCTGTTAATTACTTGTGTACTCTGGCCTCTGTCATACCTTCACAATGGTGCTCTTCTTATAGGGTATTATCCATTCAGTCATTGTAGGTGATTTGAAGATCTTGATTTGTTTCAGACTGATGCACATTTCACATTTTCCAGTTTGTTTATCACTTGGACAGGGCTGTATCAGAAAGGTCTGGAGAATGATCCTTAGAATATGATTCTTTAATGAAAATTGGACATTAAACATAAAAATGATGTGTAAAATTGGCTAGTGCCATATGTCTACTGGAATTTTCTATAAATTATTCTACCTTTTGCAGAAACAGATTTGGTGAATTTTAATCTCAATTTGAATAACCTTTTATTTTAATAATTAGTTGATTATTCTTTCTAGCTAGAGGGGGGATGATTTAATTTAATGATGTTACCTTGGTGTGTTAAAGAGTCAGATTTAACATACAGGTTATTCTCTCCTAGTATAGATCACTAAACAGAATACACCAGCTGTCAGCTATTCAGTTGGCAAGCTTCCACAGAAAAGGAAAGGTGGAAAGATTTTGAAACCTGAATAGCTCCCAGGCTTCATTCTTCTCTTTCTTGTTTATTAACTTTGGGTTAAAATATAAAAGAATGATTGGTCATTATTGAAGGAAAGATTTTATGGATATGATTGTAGGCAGCTCTTTTGTTGTAAAGAGTTGCATATTTTTCTCCCAAAGTGGTTTCAGCAATGTTTAAGGAGGTGTAAGGTCTTTACAAAAAGTCACTTGATATTTGTTTTTAGACCAGTATACTAGATAAGCTTCCAGGCTGCATAGAGGGAGGAGATGGAAAAAGTTCTGTAAGAAACCAATCAAGATCAAGGAAAGTGAAGTAATCCATACCTTGGTTTTGTTTTGATTTAATAGGATAACTAATAACCAACTCTTCCCTGAAAACCTCCCAGGCATACATACACACATGTACACACACAAAGAGGGTTAATCAACTGCAAGAGTTTCCTTCATTTCTTATATAGAATTTCAATTTTAACACACATAAAGGATAAACTTTTAGAAACTTATCTTACAAAGTGTATTTTATAAAATTAAAGAAAATAAAATTAAGAATGTTCTCAATCAAACATTGTGTCCTCTGAGTGGATTGTTCTGTTTAACCCACAATTGAATTTGAATAGTTGTATCTTTATTGTGCTTTGTTCAAGGACTTCATTCATTTTTCAGTTCATCCAAGCCATTCTCACAATTCTCCAAAATAGAGTTGATAAATTACTTCTATTTTTATAGCTGGTGACTAAGAAATAGAGGAAAAATAAATTAAGCCAAAAAATAAATTTCTGAGCTTGCACTAGAATTCAGATCTTGATACCAATTCATTGCTTGTTTTAGGGTTTCTTTTCTCCTAAGTTGAGTTTCAGAGTGGTCTGCTAATTTGGAGTCAAACATGGTTACTTTAATAGAATAATGGTGCCCATCTCCGGTGTCTTTAGAATTATGTTAATGTTAGCTCTTTGAATTTTCCAATAATGAGTCCTTAATGTTTCATACATGAGTAATTCTCATGTATCTAGAAAATACCGGATGAAAGGTTTAATGTCAAAGCAGAGCAAATATGGTAAGGGCAATATAAATTTAGTTTGTGGTAGGACAGTATTAAAATGATTAGTGACATCTGCCCTAACTAGTTTGGCTCAGTGGATAGAGCATCGGCCTGAGGACTGAAGGGTCCCAGGTTGATTCCAGTCAAGGGCATGTACCTTGGTTGTGGGTAAATCCCCAACAGGGGCTGTGCAGTAGGCAGCTGATTGATGTTGCTCTCTCATCGACGTTTCCAATTCTCTATCCTTCTCCCTTCCTCTCTGTAAAAAAATCAATAAAATATATTAATAAATAAAATGATTAGTGACAGTACTACTATGATTGACCAACCCACTAGTCATTGGGACACAGCATTAAATGCTCAGTTAGCATGTGGTACTCTTGGATAGTACTCTAATGACCAGCCTATAAAAAACTCACTTAAAATTCATTGTAGACTCATTGTCTCATAGTTGCAGCTGGCAAGGAACATGACTAGAGAGAAAGGAGACTTCACCTGGGGGCAACAAGTCAATCATCACCTAAGGAGCTCTGTTCAAAAATAGTTTCAATTTAATCTCTTGATCTCTGCTTCATTACAATTAATATTCTGCAAGCAAGTCTGGTTGGATGACTTTAAGACTAAAAGAATAAAGATATGACAAGGACTTATTTTTAGACACTGGCAAACAAGGACACAACACTTATTTTAAAGAACTGATTCAGAATGCTATAGAGTGAATGTATTTTTGCCTCAGAACAGCAGAAATCCAGTTCCCAAGAAAGCTGTGTTTGTCTGCCCTTGGCTCTGCCCTCTGGGACCGATCTATAGATGAAGTTTCCAGGCTCTCAGAAGTTGAGAGCATCTCCAGTGTATCAATTGAGCCTATTGTTCTTAGCCCCCCCACACATCATAAACCTCCTTTCTCTAAACTGAAAGAGCTCTCTTTGTGCTTAGATGAGCCAAAGATGGAGATGCAGCCGTATAAACCACAAACATTTTCTTACAGCATCAGTTATGTTGCTTTTCCTATCTCAGGATCAGTACTGGATATAATTATGCAGGATGTGGAAGGTGCAGGTTTGGCCAGAGCAACATTGGTAAATTCATTAATTCAGCCTACAAACATTTATGGAGCATGCACTAAGCTTTGTACTAAACCCTCAGAGTCTCAAGTTTGAGGTGGTGTGGGTAGAAAGGTGATAAAGATATGATCTTACATTCAAGGATTTCACGCAGCCTCAACCAGATCAGAGAGATCTACTAGGGTAGAGTGAAGTGGAGGCAAGAAGCATGCAAGAAGCAATCTGACCAGCAGACTGCAATGGGCATCAGAATTCTCTTCTCAGTATGTGGGAGAGGGGTGGTTAAGGGCCATGACTTCACGTGGGTCTGGTTCTCTTGGGCCCTGATAAAAACAAAACTTCAATTTAGAGTCCTGACAACTTGTGACTTGCCCTCTCTGCTTCTGGCCTTACATGTGACAGTATTTATGCACACACTGTCACAATGCATGCACATGATTCCACCCACTCAGTCATTTGAGGAGCCAGAGGGTACATGGATAAGTATTTACACAAAAATGGGATATTTATCATTGCTTTTTCTCTCCATGGAGGCTAAATATGAGAAGCTGTGGAAAGGTATATGATAAGGATACAAGGTACTTCTCTCTGAATTTCCTTACTTTTGAGCACACAGAGTGTGTCTAATTTGACATTAACTTTTGAATATTAAGTAACAAATGGAACAAGAATGGATTCTGATATAAACAAAATCAAATGAAAACTTGGCCTTTTTCTGTATCAATGGCAGGTAAGGAATTCAAGTCAATATCTATAAATAGGGAAAGATTTTCCTTGTTCACTCACTTGCGTTGAAATAAGCAACCATGTTTGTAGGTGTTTCTCTCTTTTCCACATCCAGCTTGGAAAGAGAGCAAGTCCAGTTCCTGAGTAGAGGAACTGGGCATTGAGAAATAAAAGAAAGAAAAAAGACAAGACACAGAGATAGAAGGAAAAAGCTGGGACCGAGTGGGACCACCATCCTCTCTGGTGGAGGGACAGAGACCCAGAGCTGATGCAGCATGTTTATTTATATTCCAAACACCAGAGGGGTTCACCAAAAACTTAGGATCAAAGGAGCTTGGGTGGGCCCAGGTTCTATTCATTCCCTCATTCTCGGTGCTAGGCTGGATTTACATATCAAAGTCCCACTACCGGGACACCTGGGCAAAGGTAAGAGTCAGTGCTGATAACACCCTTGCCTTTTTGGCAAAGCATGTTTTCAGGGCGTGGCCTTGCTTGTTGCCTTGGGTTCACCTGACAATGATTAAAGAAATGCCCATGTGCCTTCCCAGGCACTGTCTACACATGCTTTTCACAATTTTTGTTGTCCTGCAAAGTTTGTTGTCTGTGTTCCTGCTCTGATACTCCTTGAACTGATCTACTTTATTCCAAAGGAAAGAAAAATTAGATAAAGGAATAAATATTTTCCAGATTATAAAATAACCAAAGGAAATCCAACCTTAACATTTTATTCAAACCTCCAATAAATATTTATTTAATAAATTCTCTGTGCCAATGAGTATTATGTTAGGTGCTAGTAATACAGCAGTGAATAAAACAAAACACAGTCTCTGCTCTCATAGAACTCAACTAGACACAAAAGGGTTAGGGAGGCAGATAGGAAGTGTGGTGAAGAATGAGACTAACATCCTTTGACTGAAAGTTAGAAAAGATAGAATTGGGGAGAAACTTGTACAGTTCCATGAGAAACAGAGTGAAGTAAAAGAAGATATAGGCATGCGATTCTATATCCAAGGAAGGTGCCTGACATGCTATGGTATTTAGGGTCAAAAGATGTTAAAAATGGCCTCTTACTCTTTTGCTCACCAGTGTGGACAGTAAGCCAATTCTGGGCTTCAAAGGAATGAGCTTCGTTGATAGTCCATGTACTATGTGAAACTCTACCTTTCAAACATGAAAAGGGAAAACCACAAAGCTGAATCGGAGAGATACAATTTATTTTAATTTTTGTTTTACTTTTTTCAAATTGAATTTATTGGGGTGACTTTGATTTGCAAAACCATTCAGGTTTCAAGTATACAACGCAATAAAACACCATCTACATACTGCATCATGAGTCCCACCCAAAGCAAAGCCTTTCTGTCCCCTTTCTCCCCCTCTACCCCTTTTCACTTAGCAGCCAATCTCCTTTCCCTCTGGATATCACCACACTGTTATCTGTATCTATGCATTATTGTAAATGGACAATCAATGGGTCTGTGCTGCCTGTCACTACTTAAGCCAATTAAGCAGAGACAGCGTTGACTCATATATGAGCGTTTATTTCAATACTGCCAGCAATATGGGAGAAAAGCAGGTCATCCACAAAAATCTGCTCTGCACCCCACCATAAACTAACTGTCTATATTGGGTAGAATTACAAAAAGATTACATGGGAAGTAGCCAAAGAGTATGCTAAATGGGCAGATAACAGGTAAGCAGAGAGCTGGAGGTCTTCACAGGGCTAGTGATATGCAAGGGCTGGGAATCTTCAAAGGGCTGGAGATTCTGGTTTCTGCAACAAAGTTGTTAATATTTCCATGAGAATAGGTAGCTCCCTGATGAGGAGGATGGGCTGCTTTTCCAGGTGAGCTCCCAAGTCCCTGGTGCAGCTGTCAGCCGGGTTAGAATGTGCCTTCTTAATCAGAATAAATCAATCACAGTTAACAGGGCATGATTAATATATATTTTTTTAAACATTTTAACTGGTTCCCCAACATACTATTTCTGCCCCTGTCACTGTGTGTGTGTATTTTTTTTGGGGGGGGAGGTTAATCTCTTCACCTTATTTCATCCAGTCTCCAAAACCCCCTCCCCTCTGACAGCTGTCAGTCTGTTCCATATATCCATGTGTTTGTTACTATTTTGCTGGTCAGTGCATGTTGTTCATTAGATTTCATATATAAATAAGACTGTACGATATTTGTCTTTCTCTTAGCTTATTTCACTTAGCATAATAGTTTCCAGGTCCATCCATGTTGTCACAAAAGGTAAGATTTCCTTCTTTTTCACAGCCATGTAGTATTCCATTGTATATATGTACCACTGCTTTTTAATCCACTCATCTACTGACGGACACTTGGGCTGTTTTCAGATCTTGGCTATTGTAAATAATGCTGCTGTAAACATAGGGGTGCTTATATTCTTTCAAATTAGTGTTTTGTGTTTTTTAAAATATATTCCCAGAAGTGGAATTGCTGGGACAAAAGGCAGCTCTATTTTTAATTTTTGAGAAAACTTTATACTGCTTTTCACAGTGGCTGCACAGTCTGCATTCCCATCAACAGGGCATGAGGGTTCCCTTTTCTCCACATCCTCTCCAGCACTTGTTTGTTGATTTATTGGTGTTAGACATTCTGGCAATTGTGAGGTGATACCTCCTTGTGGTTTTAATTTACATCTCTCCGATGACTAGTGACACTGAGCACTTTTTCATATGTCTATTGGCCATCTGTATGTCCTCTTTGGAGATATGTCTATTCATCTTCTTTGCCTATTTTTAAAATTTGGTTGTTTGTCTTTCTGGTATTGAGTTGTATATGTTGTTCATATATTTTCAAAATCAACCCTTTATGAGATGTATCATTGGCAAATATGTTCTCCCACTCAGCAGGTTCCCTTTTCATTTTGTTGATGGTTTCTTTTGCTGTGCAAAAGCTTTTTAGTTTGATGTAGTCCCATTTGTTTATATTTTTCTTTGTTTCACTTGCTTGAGGTGATAGGTCAGCAAAAATATTGCTACAAGTTATGTTTGAGATTTTGCTGCCTATGGTTTCTTCTAGAATTTTTATGGTTTCATTACTGATATTTAAGTCTTTTATCCATTTTGGATTTATTCTTATTTATGGTGTAATTTTCATTTTTTGTCTAGTTTCATTTTTTTGCATATACCTAGTTTTCCCAATACCATTTATTGAAGAGACTGTCTTTACTCCATTGTATGCCCTTGCCTCCTTTGGCAAATATTAATTGAGCATAATGGCGTGGGCCAATTTCTGGGTTCTCTGTTCTGGTCCATTGATCTATATGCCTGTTTTTGTGCCAGTACAAAGTTGTTTCAACTACAATAACTATAATATAATTTGATAACCAGTATTATGATCCCTTCTACTTTGTTCTTTCTCAAAGTTGCTGCGACTATTTGGGGTCATTTATGGTTCCATATACATTTTTTGGAGTATTTGTTCTAGATATGTGAAATATGCCATTGGTATTTTAATGTGAATTGTGTTGAATCTTAGATTGCATTGGGTAGTATGGACATATTAATATGTAAATTCTTCCAACACAGTATATTCTTCTATTAGTTTGTATTGTCCACTCTTTCTTTGTCCAATGTCTTGTAGTTTTCCAAATACAGGTTTTTTAACTCCTTGGTTAAGTTTATCCTTAGATATCTTATTTTTGTTGTTGCAATGTAAACGGGACTGATATTTTAGTTTCTTTTTCTGAGAGTTCATTTTTGGTATACAAAAACACACCAATTTCTGAATACTAATTTTGTATCCTTCTCCTTCGTCAAATTCATTTATTAAATTGTAACCCCCATCTTACAAAGGACACCTCAAGAAGTCGAATTATGGAGTCATTTATTAAAGGCTGGTGGAATACGAGGTCTGGAGCAAAAGTACTCCAAACCTCGCAGCAGCGAACAGCCTGACACATCTGGCTTATATTGGCAGAATATCACAATGCTATTGATTACATCTTTGGGTCTAGAATGAGGAACCTATTTTGCAAAAAGCATTTTTTTATAGAAGCAAAAATTGAGCAGGTTAGTTACCTAAAGTATCTAAGAATCATCGAATCAACAGAAGCACATTATCTGGGATCACCTGGGCAATTTAGAATAATTGTGCTGTCCAGATTCTGGGATCACTGAGTCAACAGGAATGCACTATCTGTAGCTACTGAGGCAATTTAGTGTATATTCTGCTTCCAGGACCACTGAGTCAACAGAAACTCAGTTATCTGTAGCTACTGAGACAATTTAGGATCATTGTCCTGTCCTGGTTTCCAGAGGAATGTGCTTCGATGACCAGTGAGATCACAATCAATGGGATATTCAAACCATCATCAATGGAGTATTTGGAGAGCATATATAAGTTCAGAAAAATCAAAATAACTTTCTATTGTTTTAGCAAGCAAATAAGTACAGAACCCAAACAGCAGTTTCTACCTGAGATGATTGCTACCATACTTCATTCCCCACTGGTTTTATGTGCATAAGTCAAATCATGGACTCATCCTTATTAGTTAGGGGATTGTACTGCCCCATAACTTCAAGTAGTTTGATGCATTAATTTTTCTAAACTGCCTGCTTGGCACAATTAGTTTTCTATTTACTCGCCCCACTTCTTTTAAGGGGATTCTCTGTTCAGCTCCTGCTCTCCCGTCCCCCAGCACATCTAGCCCTACTTGGCCCTGGACTTTCTCACTAGCTAGCAAAAATGTTCTTACAGTTACCAAGGCCCCTAGACCCACAGTCCCCGTTAGTAGTGTCCTCACTGAAGTCCAGTTCCCCTCCTGCAGGCGTCAAGTCTCCTTCTGGCCTCCTTCCTTCCTATTTGCTGGCCTTTTCTTTAACTTGTCTAGCAATCAATGTTTCAGAATTGCACACTATTTTAAAATATTTAGGAAAGGCAGAGGGAGGAGGGAACCTCCAGCCACTTGAATTCCAAACTGCCGAATTTTTCTTAGAGCTAAAGATCTCAGTTTCTGATAAGCCTGAAAAGGGCAATGGGGGAATTTCCAGCTGCCTCCTTTAACCGCCCTAATAGAACATGGTGAAAAGTGTCCAAGAAGTCCCTGGGAGTTCTTGGGTCTCATTGGGGTGCAAGGGATCACAAGGGAATTTCTTTCCATGCCCTCCACCTCCAGTTACTCCAAACAATTCCTGGAGGAGGATGGGTGCTGGGTGGGCAGAGGCAGGTGCATGGGTCCCAGGTGAGGAATGGAGGTGCTCCCACCTAGGGAGAAGGCATTCTCTGGCAGTCCTTTCTCTGTTCCCATTGGGAAAAGTGCTTGCCTCCTGCCAAGGAAGGTGGCATGGGGGAAACCCGTGACCCTTACATTGCAATCAGACTGCCCGACCTCTCTGAAAAGCCCCTCTGCTTGAGCGTGTTTCCATTAAAAAGTACTTATTTTAAAAACTAATAACTTAAGAGCTCACACAGAACCAAGTGGCCCACAAAACATTTTTCTTCTAAAGGTTTTACAATGTATTGCAATCATTAACCATATTGAACTCAAATGGTCAATTGAGACAAACAGTTCTGAGACCATTCCTCCACCACTGATTAATACTGGGTGACGGCAGGTGTCAGAAATAAGATTCATTTAGCCGAAACCAGTTTGGGTCAGTGGATAGAGCATCAGCCTGCGGACTGAGGGGTCCCAGGTTCGATTCTGGTTAAGGGCATGTGCCTTGGTTGTGGGCACATCCCCAGAGGGGGTGTGCAGGAGGCAGCTGATTGATGTTTCTCTCTCATCAGTGTTTCTGGCTTTCTGTCCTTCTCCCTTCCTCTCTGTAAAAATCAATAAAAAAATTTTTTTAAAGATTCATTTAGTTCTTGAGCTTTCTGGGCAGGCTTGGTGACTTTTGCCAGCCCTGGCTTCCTTCTTGTAAATAGTCAACTTTAGAATTTGGTCCCTGCTTTAAACCTCTTTGGACCACAATTGTTATAACTTTATCAAATTAATAAACATAGACAGAAATTTTAGGCAGGCTGATTCCCCGTCTGACAGAGAGCAACCACCCCTGGGAAAAAGGATTTCCAGCGGCCACTCGGGCGGTTTGCTACCTGTCAGAGCACTCAGCCTTGAATAAATTAAATGTTTTTTTTTTCTCACAAACTTCCACACTTACATGAACAAATAATTACACCCAGGCAGACAAACAAAATACCAAACAAACATCTGTACTCATGCTGGACAAAGGTAACAAGACTAATAGATGCAACAAACATAAGAATGCCCCATCCTACAATCTAGGGAGTTTCTTGGGAGCTCGATCTGCCTCCTATAATGAGGGAAAGACCAGGAGAGGTGGCACAGCAAACACTCTGAGGGAGGGGAAGGGCATGCAAACGCCACCGCTGCAGCCGCTTTTTCTGGCTCCACTGCCGCCACCACATGTCGTGGGCTAGATGGGTGTGTGTAGGAAAAAAAAGCTTAAAAAACCACTTCAAGACCTGTGAGGGAAAATTCATCCTGTACTCAGGCGTTGACCTGGGAAAAAGAGTGCTTAGTCGGGGAGGGGCAGATTATACATAGAAGGTTATTTCAGAGGAACACAGTCAAAAGTTAAACAGGAAGGGATGAACCACTTAATGTCCTCCAAGGGGATTTCAACAACCTGACAATAAACTGACAAAACATTGACAAATCAAAACCTTGATAAATCAATACTCTGACAAATCAAAACCTTGACAAATCAAAATCTCAACAAATCAAGACCTTGACAAATAGTACACACAGGACCCAGTTACGACAACACCAAACAAAAAGACAAAAGAATAAACAATCCAGAAACCAGAAACCAGGAGTACCTCTGAAGTGTCAGGGCACTTCTAGGAGGGGGAAGTCCCGGCTGCATCCAGCCCTTCCCACTATCCCCAGATAACTCACCTCCAGGTGGGTTTCTAGGACTCCAAAACAAATTTTTAGGGATGTGCCAATATTCCCTGTCTGCTCGCTGCATCCAAAGGGAAGTTCTCCGGGGCCCTGGGACTTCTCAGGTTTCGCACCCCCAAGAGACCCCTCAGTTCTCCATGACCAGCCCAGGGGAGATTGGCCTCCCTTGGCATCCAGACCAGCGCCACCTAGTGGCGGATCTCACTGGGGCCTCCAAATGTTGTAGTGTAACCCCCATCTTACAAAGGATGCCTCAAGAAGTTGAATTATGGAGTCATTTATTAAAGGCTGGTGGAATACAAGGTCTGGAGCAAAAGCACTCCAAACCTTGCAGCAGCGAACAGCCTGACACATCTGGCTTATATTGGCAGAATGTCACAATGCTATCGATTACATCTTTGGGTCTGGAATGAGGAACCTATTTTGCAAAAAGCATTTTTTTTAAAGAAGCAAAAAGTGAGCAAGTTAGTTACCTAAAGAATCACTGAATCAACAGAAGCACATTATCTGGGACCACCTGGGCAATTTAGAATAATTGTGCTGTCCAGATTCTGGGATAACTGAGTCAACAGGAATGCACTATCTGTAGCTACTGAGGCAATTTAGTGTATATTCTGATTCCAGGACCACTGAGTCATCTGAAACTCAGTTATCGGTAGCAACTGAGACAATTTAGGATAATTGTCCTGTCCTTGTTCCCAGAAGAATGTGCTTCGATGACCAGTGAGATCACAATCAATGGGCTATTCAAACCATCATCAATGGAGTACTCAATCATACATAAGTTTAGAAAATCAAAATAACTTTCTGTTGTTATAGCAAGCAAATAAGTACAGAACCCAAACAGCAGTTTCTACCTGAGATGATTGCTACCATACTTCAAGATCTAGTAGTTTTTTTGGTGGAGTCTTCAGGATTTCTATGTACAATATCATGCCACCATGCAAATAATGACAGTTTTACTTTCTCTTTTCTGATTTGATGCCTTTTATTTCTTCTTATCTGATTGCTGTGGCTAGGTCTTCCAGCACTATGTTGAATAGGAGTGGTGGAAGCATACATCCCTGTCTTGTTCTTGTTCTTAAGGGAAATGCTTTTAGTTTCTGCCCATTGAGTATGATGTTGACTGCGAGTTTGTCATATATAGCCTTTATTATATTGAGGTATGATCCACCTATCCCACTTTGCTGAGAGTTTTCATCATAAATAGGTGCTGAATTTTATCAAATACTTTCTCAGCATCTATTGATATGATCATGTGATTTTTATCCTTATTTTGTTTATGTGATGTATCATGTTTATTGGTTTCTGAGTTTTGTACTAACCTTGCATCCCTGGAATAAATCCAACTCGATAATGGAATTTGATCTTTTAAATGTACTGTTGGATCTAGTATGCTAATATTTTATTGAGGATTTTAGCATCTTTGTTCATCGGGGATATGGCCTATTATATTATTTCTTTTTAGTGTCTTTATCTGGTTTTAGAATTAGGATAATGTTGGCCTCATAAAAAGAGTTTAGAAGTCTTCCCTCCTCTTGAATTTTTTGGGATCCCTTGAGAAACATAGGTGTTAGTTCTTTGAATGTTTGGTAAAAGTTGCCTATGAGACCATTTGGTTCAGGGCTTTTGTTTGCTGGGATTTTTTTTTAACTCTCACTCATGGACATGTTTATTGAAGAGAGAGAGAGAGAGAGAGAGAGAGAGAGAGAGAGAGAGAGAGAGAGAGAGAGAGAAGAGAGAGGGAGAGAGAGAGACATCAATGTGAGAAAGAAACAAGGATTGGTTGCCTCGGGTACACACCCAGACAGAGGATTGAACGCAAAACCTAGGTATATGCCCTGATCTGGAATTGAACCCACAACCATTTTGGTGTACAGGAGGATGTTCTAACCATCTGAGCCATCTTGTCAGGGCTGCTGGAAGTTTTTTTTAATTATTACTGTTGCTTCCATATCATTTGGTATTATAGGTCTATTCAGGTTTTCTGATTCTTCCTGATTCAGTTTTGGAATATTGTATATTTCCAGGAATTTATCCATTTCTTGAGGGTTACAAGTTAAAGCCAAACAAGCCAGCTGATATTTGAAAATGTGTAGATGGTCTAATTCTATGTAATAACTTGAGCTCACATGTAGAGATACTTAAAATAAGAAGGGAAATGTGGCCCTTATAATTAAAGCTCTCTTACATGTGCTCAAATATGCCAGATATCAATTGTATGGGCTCTCATTTGATTTGAAAGCTGAAATCAACCCAATTAACAAAAAATGTTAATAGAAACATAATCATTGTTCTATATGCAGATGATATTATAACAAGGTAGGAGTGGTCTTAGTAAGCCAATGTCTCAACTAATTATTGCTAGGAAAAATTCCTACATGTCAAATTTTGTAACAACAAATTTGTAATTTTCAGTAGCTGTCCCCAGCTTCTTATTGGTAAATAGAAGAAATTATTTTGTAGGGCACATAACACAGGATATATTCTGCAGCTAGTGTATCTGGGAAGACACAAGTAAGTTCCATCTCTCAAAATCAGGTTTTTATGGGTTTTACTGAATTTGTGTGTGTATGTGTTTTTGCTGTTATTGTCTGTTTATCTTCTGTTTGTTTTAGTAGCTAAGATGGTTATAGCTACTTTGAAATATTTTCAGGTTAAAAATATTTTAATGCCATGTGTGAAAAGCCACGGCCAGCATGGCTTTTGGGTTCAAAGGTTTGGAGAAAGAGTTGACACGTAAATTAAAACACAAAACAAGAAATAATAATTTAGAAATTATGGAGAGAAGCCAGGAAAATCTTAACGTGTAGATGGTCTACATTTTCAATGTAGTAGTAAAGTTCCACTGAGTCTCAGTTCATGTCTGCTTTTATTTACTAGACTACACAATTACCTTTTAGGAATGCCAACAGACATATCACAGGTGATTGTTTAGTAAGTAGTAAAATTATCAGGTTAGGAGGGAGTTTGCTTTAGGCCAGTGGTCGGCAAACTGCAGCTTGCGAGCCACATGCGGTTTGCGAGCCGCGGTTTGCCGCTCTGTTTATTAATGAATTTGCCGACCACTGACCTAGACTCTTGATTCCAATAATTACAGGCTGTTGTTGTTCCTTGTGATTAAGCCCCTATCCCAGTGGTCGGCAAACTCAGGAGCCAAAGTTTGTGGATCACTGCTTTAAGCCATTGAGTCATCAGTAGGTAATATAATGCAAATTCACCCTGTGAATATCAAAGGAGCACAGGTCAGCCTTTTGACAGACTTCTCGCATTTATATTAATTACTGTTGATCTTGGTTTCCAACAGCCATGGTTTACGATGTAGGGTTTTGATCACCTGTTTGTCTCAGTGTTAAAGAAGACCTAAATAACTGTCTGGAAAAAATTTTGGCCCTGTCCACACACAGCCATACCGCCAACAATAATAGCTAAACCTTATTGAGCCATCTACAAAGTACTTTAGATGTCTTTTTTCATTTAACTCTCATGTCAGTCCTTTTAGGTAGAAGCAACTATTATCCCTCAGTTCCAGGCTGGAACACATGCCATTGTTGATCACATCAGTTTGAATTTGAAGATGCCAATCCTGTTTCAGTTCAGCTGACTGCTAAGGTGGCAGAGAGGAGCTACATCCAGATGTTATTTTAGGGAGAGTGGGCAGAACCTCAGCCATTTTAGCTCACTCCTTACTAGAAATTCCACTAAGAGAAGCAGTGGCTATGAAGGATAACCTGAATGGAGTGTAGTCCTTTCATTCACTAGTCGTAACCAAACATTTTCAATGTTCAACCCTATCAGTTAAATGCTATGTTGGAGCCCTGCCTCCCTACCCCATGACCTTGCTGTTCAAAGTGTGGTTTAATGTGGGAGCTCCTTTCATGTCCCATGTCGTTCAGGGTTCAGGTTCAGGGTATGGGTTCTAGAGAATGCCGCACACAAATAAAAGAGACTAGAAAAGTATTAATTTTGGAGAACCAAGATGGCGGCATAGGTAAAACACCTATCTTGCCGTCATACTCAACAATTTTAATACTACAACTTAACAAAAGAACAAACACCTTCCAGAATCACCAGAAAGCCTGCCGAGTGAAAATTCCACAAATAAAAATGAAAATAAGACACTGTGACTCTGAGGAGCGGCGGTGGACAGCATTGAAAGATTCCCGCGGAGAGAGGTTTGGAGCACGCCAGCGGAGAGGGCGGGCGGCTGAAAAATGGCCAGTTTTCTCGAACGGGGAGACAAAGATGTCACACTGGACTGATTCTCCAGCTTTGGGTGAAGTCCAGAGAACCCACTATCACACGGGGTGAAAACTGGACAGTGGGAGGGCACGCCGAAACTCGGGTGCTGCAGGGGTCTCCAGGCTTGTGGAGAAGGCAGCTTGCAAGAACAACTCAGCTGCATGACCACACAGAGAGCGCTCTGCGACTTGTTTTCTCATTTGGAAAACCATCAGTCTGCTTTGTTTTACGACCCTGGGTGAGACATTGGGCGTGCAGACTCATTTGGGGAGAGTTTGAATTCCCTGGCAGCTGGTGGAGCTCCACAGCAGTTCTCTCAGAGGTGCCGGCAGCCATTGCCCCCAGCACAGAGTCCCTGGGGCTGCATAGGGCTGAGCTAACACTGTCTTCTTGGCCCGGAGTCTCTGCCCATCCAACCTGGCACAGCTGAACTTCACAGACAATTGGCCTGGAGGTCAACCCCTCCAAGTGCTAACAACGATTAACCTGAGCTTAACTTCAGCAAGACTGTGCAACCCATATCCACCTCAGGTAACTGGGGAGGTTGAGCCACTGTCCCTAGTAGGAAGTCTACCACACAAAGCTAATTGACCAACTCAGGGAAGCAGCCACCATGCAGAGACATGGAAAGAAATCAGATGTGAAAGAAATGGAGGAAAAAAAATGACTGGACATGGAATTCAAAACCACGGTTATAGGGCTTCTCAAGAGGCTCCAACAAAAGGTCAAGGCCTATAAGGAAATAAGCGAGACCGCAAAGGAAATGAATGAGTCCTACAAGGAAATGAACAAGACCCTCAAGGATATGAACAAGACCTGCAAGGAAATGATCAAGACAAACGTGGAAATGAAGGAGACCCTCAAGGATATAAAGGAGACTCTCAAGGATATGAAAAGGACCAACCAGAAATTAAGCATACACTGACTGAAATAAAAAATATTATACAAAGACCTAAAAGTGCTCTGGAGCACCCCAAGAACCAAGTTAAAGATTTGAAATACAAAGAGGTAAAATCCACTCAGCTGAAAAAGCAAGAAACCAAAAGAATCCAAAAAATTGAAGACAGTGTAAGTGTCCTCTGGGACAACTTCAAGCATACCAACATCCGAATCATAGGGTTGCCAGAAAAAGAGAGAGAGCAAGACAATGAAAACCTACTTGAAGAAATAGTGACCGAAAACTTCCCACACCTGGTGAAAGAAATTGACTTAGGAGTCCAAGAAGTGCACCGAACCCCATTATATAGGAACCCTAAGAGGACCACACCAAGGCACATCATAATTAAAATGCCAAGAGCAAAAGACAAAGAGAGAATATTAAAAGCAGCAAGAGAGAAACAGTTGGTTACCTATAAGGGAGCACCCATACGATTGTCAGCGGATTTCTCAATAGAAACGATGCAGGCCAGACGGTAGTGGCAAGAAATATTCAAAGTGATGAACAGCAAGAATCTACAACCAAGATTACTCTATCCAGCAAAGCTATCATGCAGAATTGAAGGTCAGATAAAGTGCTTCACAGATAAGAAAAAGCTAAAGGAGTTCATCACCACCAAACCAATATTATATGAAATGCTGAAAGATATTCTTTAAGAAGAGGAAGAAGAAAAAAGATAAAAGTGTAAATTAGGAACAACAAATACATGTCTATCAACAAATGAATCTAAAAATCAAGTGAATTAATAAGCTGATGAACAGGATAAACTGGTGAATGAAACAGAATCACGGACATAGAGAGGGAATGGACTGACAACTCTTGGGGAGAAAGGGGGTGTGGGAAGTGCAGCAAGAGACTGGACAAAAATCATGCAACTATGGGAGAAGACAGTGGAGGGGGGTGAGGGCGGAGGGTGGGATGGGTACCTGGTGGAGGACAACTATAGGGGGAAAAAAGGGAACAATGTAATTAATAAACTGAACAATAAAGATTAAAAAAATAATAAAAGTATTAATTTTGGAATATTGGGGGTCAGGTGAAAGCCCATCTCTAGGGGGAGGACTACCCCATGCTCTGGGCTTGTTATCTCTTTTATTAAGACTACTAGAGGCCTGGTGCATGAAATTTGTGCACTGGGGGTGGGTGATCCCTCAGCCCAACCTGCCCCCTCACACATACTGGGAGTCCTCAGGGGATATCCTACTGATCACTCACCCCCAGCCTGCCCAAGGCCACCCAGCCATAGCCCTGCTTGGCTCAGCCCCAGCCTTAGCCCCAGCCACCAGAAACCACCCAGCCCTGGGGGCTGCCTCGGCTCCGGCCTTAGCCCCAGCTGCCTGCGATTGCCTGGCCCCTGGGGCCGGGCACTCTCCACCACTGCCACTTCATCTCTGCCCCCCAGAGGCTGAGCCCACCCCACTGCCACTGCTTTGTCTCTGCCCCTGGGGCCAGGTGCTCACGCTGTCAGGTCCTGCCCCCCGCTCCTGATTGGCTGGTAGTGTAGCGAAGGGACAGTCAATTTACATGTTTCTCTTTTATTAGATAAGGCAGGAAATTCCAATAATAGCCAATCAGCAGAAATTTACATAAGACTAACAGGTGGAGGCTGCTTCAATTACCAATGTCTCAACTAAATGATGAGTGATTAGCTTTGACCTTTCAGAGCAGTTAAGGTTGACCAGCCTTCTGGCTTCACTGTCCACAACTTTCTAATTAGTGAGACAATGATCGATTTCTGGCAGTCTAAGAACAAGCAGCATCAGGATTCCCCAGGAAAGCTAGTTAGAAATATAGAATCTCAGACCTAGCTCTAGAACTACTGAATCAGACACTGCATTTTTAACAAGACCCCAGGTTGATGTGTGCACACACTAAAATTTGAGTAGATTTGTTGTATGTAATTATGTAAAAATGTATCAAAATAAATAATAGACTTGTGTTTAAAATACTAATGTTATATTCATGTATTGCTAGACTAAGATATTATATACATTATAAAGCATGCATAATAAAACATTTAAAATTATGAGGTAACTATGAAATCATGTTTTTAAATACATTTAAAACTTTGATTTATATATAGATTTATTTTTATTTGATACATATGATTAATATCTTAGTGAGAACAATTTAATTAAATATGCCTCACTAATTTTAAAATGATGATTTAACATTTTGGAATACTACTGAGTTCAGTTTCAGCTCACACTTGTCCCCAATGGATATCATAGCTGAAAACAATACCTTGCCAAGATTACACGTCTAAATGGCTATGGCACGACATTAGTTGTGCTGTATAAATCATATTACTAATTTTTCATTCTCACTCTGCAGTTACACAAAGGTTTTTGTTGAGATTCAGTTATTCAATTTCTACTTTCACTGATGTCAATCAGTGGCTCTTGCAAATTAAGGTATCTTTACAAATGAGTTAAAGAATTATTTTAGGTAAGTTTAAAATCTCCTGTTACATTTTTTTTACAATGAATTAGGCAAATAGGTGGCACACATAGTTCTTAGCAAGAAAATCACAAGATGATAACATTTTCAAATATATGTTTTCAAATTGCTCTATGGCATTTTCCTTTTAAAAAGCACTTACTTTCTCACCCATTGTTAAAAAGAAACATTTTCTTGACAAATAGACTGAGTGATAACACCAGAGTCCATCTTCATATTAAATATTAATAAACATCTTTTGTTGTAGTGTAACCCCCATCTTACAAAGGATGCCTCAAGAAGTCGAATTATGGAGTCATTTATTAAAGGCTGGTGGCATACGAGGGGCTAAAGCCTTCCAGACCTTGCAACCCTGAACAGCTTGCCACATCTGGCTTATATGAGTAGAATATCACGAGGGTTTCGATTACATCTTTGGGTCTGGAATGAGGAACCTGTTTTGTGAAAAGCATTTTTATAGAAGCGAAATTGAGCAAGTTAGTTATCTAAAGTACCTACAAATCACTGAATCAACAGAAACACATTATCTTAGACCACCTGGGCAATTTAGAATAATTGTGCTGTCCAGATTCCAGAACCAATGAGTCAACTGAAACTCAGTTATCTGTAGTAACTGAGACAATTTAGGATAATTGAGCTGTCCTGGTTCCTAGAAGAATATGCTTCGATGACCAGTGAGATCACAATCAATGGGATATTCAAACCATAATCAATGGAGTATAGGGATAGCATACATAAGTTCAGAAAATCAAAATAATTTTCAATTGTTTTAGCAAAAAAAATAAGTACAGAACCCAAACAGCAGTTTCTACCTGAAATGATTGCTACTATACTTCATTTTCTTATTTTACAATTAAAAATTGATATAATTACTAGTTCTTATGAATCATGTTGCTGTCTCATAAACATCTCCTACAGTTAGAGAACATAAAAACTCTGTAGCAGTTTTTCCAAACCATCCTGAATATGAAAATCTCTAAGCTAAAAACTGTTCTTAGGTCTCCACCATGACAGTTACTGTGCTTTTTTAATCCATTGGTTGAGAAACATTTATAATCTACTATTAATTCAGTAAACTTCTTTTAAAACTTTTAAAAAATATATTTTTATTGATTTCAGAGGAGAAGGGAGATGGAAACATCAATGATAAGAAAAAAATCATAGAAAGGGGGATCAAGCCTGTAACCCAGGCATGTGCCCTTGATTGGAATAGAACCTGGGACCACAGGCCAATGCTCTATCCACTGAGCCAAACCAGCTAGGGCTTAAAATGTTTTCTTTTAAAATTTTTTTATTAATTTTTTTGCAGTATAACTTAGATTTAATAGTAGTACATATGTTTTCCTTCCTCCCCCCATCCTCCCCCCAGCCTCCCCTACCCCTTAGCACATGTCTCCACATGCCCCCTCCCCACCTCAGTGTCTTTCATTCATTGGTTATGCTCATATGCATGCATACAAGTCCTTCAGTTGATCTCCCCCAGGAGCCTCCCGCCACCCTCCCCAGCCTTCCCCCTGTAGCTTGACAGCCTGTTTAATTCCTCCCTGCCTCTATATCAATCACTCTCCCCTCTTTCTTTTCTTCAAAAATATCTTGCCTCTGCATACTAGAAATAAATGTATAAAAACAAAAAAATGTTTGAGTCTCAGTTTCAATGTCCAAATGTTCTGAGTCCCAGTTTCAATGTCAAATAGTTCTTTATGTGTACATGTCAGCAATGGTATCCAGATGGTGGGCAAATCGTGGCAATGCAAGTTCCATCCTCTCTGGTTTGATCCTGGGCCGCCTGCAGCCATGCACAGCTGTTGACTGCTAGCATGGCAAGGTGTCATCAGTGTCCCCCATCTCTGAACCATTTTCGTGACTGGAACAGACCCATCAGTTCCTCACTGTTGCATGAACCCTCATGGTCTTGGAGTTATTCTCTGAAAACACACAAACACATTCTTGACCAAAAGTTAACAAAGGGATCCTCTCTGCAAATGAAACTTGGGATTCTTTTTATTTTTGCCTAAATGATTTTCCTTTGGCTTATTTTGACACCATGTGTGTTTTTTCATGGGTGTCCTGCTGATGGCATTACAAATGGAAGTTACTTTTCTGGAATAAGAATTTTCTAGATGTATTTTACTTACATGATATTTTTTGTTACATGATGTTATGCCACTATCGCCCCCTTTTTGATTAATGGGAGATTTTGGAAATTTTAGATTGCAGTCTTGGTAATTTTAAATTTTAATTTTTGTAAACAAATATTCCTGCTTCAGGTTCTTAAGATGTTAGGCAATTTTACAGTGAGATGAACTACTAGTAGATATTTTAGTTAATGTTTTAGGAATAGCTTTTTGTCCAGTATACTTAAATTTTCTTGAGTATTCACTTATTGCACTTGGCCAATTTAAATTAATCTCAAAACTTGATTACTATTTTACTGTCAAATTTAATACTCAATAATCTTAGTTTACCATGCAAATATTTGTGGAAAGGATTATATGCATTCTTAAGTAGGCCCTGAGCACTCCTGGTGGTAGACAGGATTAAGGTATAGGGCTGCTGTTGCTGGCCAAGTCTCTGTCTGTAACCTGGGTCTCAATCTGAGCTGTACATGGGAGGCAAAGCAGCCGTGGGGTCAGGAGACCTCCCTAAGAAGGGGTGAGAATTCAGACCCCTGCAAGGTTTGTGGGTGAAGGTCTGTGCCCCACCTCTGTTGAACTTTTAGTTCTCTTCTGTTGGCCCCTCTGTGACTGTGCCTGACTTAGGTTGTTCCTTTCCTGAGGAATCTTATCCGTCTCTGGCTAACCAGTCATCCTCCAGGGCCAAACAGGGTGATTTGAGGTTCAGTTCTATCTCCTTTGTAGTCTATGCCCCCATGGCCTCCACGTCCAGCACCTGCCTTGGAGTCTCCTCGCCTGCTGGTGGGGTCCCGGTACTGATCACATATATCGAGGGACCCAGGTTTCTTCTCCAGAGAGGGCCAAGCTCACACGGTTGGGTGAGAGACAGATCCATGGTGCCAGAGACCCAGAGGCTTGAACCACAGGTTGAACTAAAAGCTGAGGCAACAGCTGTGTGTATTTGGATTGTAAGAAGAGGGTCCCTCTTGGCAAAAAAGGACAAGAGGGGCCAATTATAGAATGCTCGAGTGCCTTCCCAGTGGCTTAATTCCTTCCGAAAGGGATTAATTCTTTTCCTATTCTTCTTTAAATTGCTGCCAAATATTCGAAGAATTAGTTTTTAAGCTTATTTGGGATAATTGTATAATATGCTATTGTCAAATATCAAAAATTATAATGACATTGTAGAATAATATCACGTAAGGGTATTATGGTGTGACAGGAGGTTAAGGAGGGCCTAGCCTAAGGACTGGTGTCCATAGGAGATGACAAGCTCTAGGCCATGTCAATTCAATATCAAACTAGCTGCCAATTTTTAAAATAACTTTATACAAACTTTGTCAGGGATGTAAAAACACAAATTACTTACCTTACTTCAAGAGGTCAAATATATTGATTTTCCCCTTTACTCCCACCCTCTGCCACTTACCCTGAGGTTTGACATTCTGATGGACTTTTCTCAGTCTTTGGATTTGTTCTTGTTCACCAGTCTATGTCATTCATTATATTCCACAAATGTGTGAGATCGTGTGATATTTATATTTCTCCACCCAACTAATTTCACTTAGCATAATGATCTCCAGCTCCATGCATGTTGTTGCAAAAGGTAGGAGCTCTTTCTTTTTTATCGCAGCGTAGTATTCCATTGTGTAGATGTACCATAGTTTTATAATCCAATGATCTGCTGCTGGGCACTTAGGCTGTTTCCACATATTAGCTAGGGTAAATTGTGCTACTATGAACATAGGGGTGCATATATCCTTTCTAATTCGCATTTCTAGTTTCTTGGGATATTTTCCTAGAACTGGGATCACTGGGTCAAATGGGAGCTCCATTTTTAGTTTTTTTTAGGAAACTCCATACTGTGCTCCATAGTGGCTGCACCAGTCTACAATCCCACCAGCAGTGCACGAGGGTTCCTTTTTCTCCACATCCTCTCCAGCACGTGTCATTTGTTGATTTGTTGATGTAAGCCATCCTGACCGGTGTGATATGGTACCGAATAGTCATTTTTATTTGCATCTCTTAGATAATTAGTGACTTTGAGCAGGTTTTCATATTTCTCTGGGCCTTCCTTTTGTCTTCTTTTGAAAAGATTCTATTTAGCTCTGTTGCCCATTTTTTTATTGGATCATTTGTCCTCCTTTTATTAAGTTGTATGAGTTGCCTGTAGATGCTTGAGATTAAACCTTTATCACTGATAACATTTGCAACTATGTTCTCCCATACAGTAGGTTTTCTTGTTGTTTTGTTGATAGTTTCTTTAGCTGTGCAAAAGCTTTTTATTTTGATGTAGTCCCATTTGTTTATTTTCTCTTTAGCTTCCATTGCCTAGGAGCGGTATCACCGAAGAAGTTCTTTCGGCATATGTCTGAGATTTTTCTTCCTGTGGATTCCTCTAATATTTTTATGGTTTCCCATCTTATGTTTAAGTCCTGCATCCATTTTGAGTTTATTTTTGTGTATGGTGTAAGTTGGTGGTCTAGTTTAATTTTTTTGCATATATCTGTCCAATTTTCCCAGAACCATTTATTGAAGAGACTGTTTTGACTCCATTTTATGTTCATGCCGCCTTTGTCAAATATTAATTAAGCATAGTGGTTTGGGTTGATATCTGGATTCTCTATTCTATTCCATTGGTCTATATGTCTGTTCTTGTGCCAGTACCAGGCTGTTTTGAGAACAGTAGCTTTGTAATACAGCTTGAAATCTAGTATTGAAATCCCACCGACTTTATGCTTCTTTCTCAGGATTGCTGTGGCTATCCAGGGCCTTTTTTTATTCCAGATGAATTTTTGGAGAGTTATTTCTAGGTCTGTGGAATATGCCATTGGTATTTTAATGGGGAGTACATTAAATTTATAGATTGCTTTGGGTAGTATGGACATTTTAATGATGTTGATTCTCCCAATCCATGAACATGGTATGTTCTTCCACCTGTTTACATCTTCCTCTATCTCTTTCTTCAGTGTCCTGTGTTTTCCCCAAATAGGTCTTTAACCTCCTTAGTTAAGTTTATTCCTAGGTTCCTTAATTTTTTTGGTGTGATGGTAGATGGGATTCCTTTTTTAGTCTCTCTTTCTGTAAGTTCACTATTAGTGTATAGAAATGCCATAGATTTCTTGGCGTTAATTTTGTATCCTGCTACGTTGCTGAACTCATTTATTAAGTCTATTAGTTTTTTCATGGAGTCTTTTGGGTTTTTTATGTGCAATATCATCTCATCTGCAAATAAGGATAGTTTTGCTTCTTCTTTTCCAATTTCTATGCCTTTTATTTCTTCTTCTTGTCTAATTGCAATGGCTAATACTTCAAGTACTATGTGGAACAGGAATGGTGAGAGTGGGCATCCCTGTCTTGTTCTTGTTCTTAGGGGGAAAGGTTGTAGATTTTGCCCATTGAGCAATCCAACAAGAAGAAAGTCAGAAACATCGATGAGAGAGAAACATTGATCAACTGCCTCTTGCATAACCCCTACTGGGTATTTGCCCACAACCAAGGTACAGCCTTTGACTGGAATGGAACCTGGGACCTTTCAGTCAGCAGGGCAATGCTCTGTCCACTGAGCCAAACCAGTTTTGGCTCTCCCTTATTATTATTCTTAAAGAAGACTCTTCAACATTTCATGTAACCTGGTTTGGTGCTAATAAACTCCTTTAGCTTTTTCTTGTCTTGGGAAGCTCTGTATCTGACCTTCAATTCTAAATGATAGATTTTCTGGGTAGAGTAATATTGGTTGTAGGTTCTTGCTGTTCATCACTTTGAATATTTCTTGCCACTTTCTTCTGGCCTGCATAGTTTCTGTTGAGAAATCAGTTGACAGTAGTATCGGTGCTCCCTTGTGGGTAACTTAAGATTTTTTTCTTTGTCTTTAACCCTTGGCATTCTATCTAATAAAAGAGTAATATGCAAATTGACTATACCTCTGATCAAGCCACACCCACAGCCATGCCCATCAGCCAATCAGGAGCAAATAAACCCCAACCAAGATGGCTGCGGCCACTGAGAAGCAGGAGGGAGGCTTGGGTTTCCCTGGCAATGGGTTCCACCTGGCTGACCTAGGCCTCCACTCAATGTTACGAAGTTTCAATTATAGAAGATACATAATCCCAACAGAAATGGTGGCAGCCACAGAGCTGGAGAGAGCAGAGGCTAGAGTTGCCCAGGCGATGGAGGAAGCCAAGCTTCTGCAGCCCTAGCACCTAGGCCTCCACTCTAGGTTACAAAGTTTCAATCATATCGCCACCATGGAGCCAGCAGAAGGCTTGGCTTCTCTCCAGCATACAAAGTTTCGATTGTAAAACATAAATAAATCCCAGGTACCAGGGCCTCCACTTGGTCACTGGGGGGCATGGCCGGCCTGCAAACCACCACAGGCCCCTCACGTAGGCTGCCCCACACCCCAAGGGAACCCCTACCCTGATCTGGGACATGCTTCAGGGCAAACCAACTGGCCCCCACCAATGCACCAGACCTCTATCCTATCTAATAAAAGAGTAGTTTGCAGATTGACCTTCACTCCAACACACAAGATGGCTGCCCCCATGTGGTCAAAGATCCTGCCCCTATGTGGACACAAGATGGCCACCACAAGATGGCCAGCAGGGGAGAGCTGTTGGGAAGTTCCAGGCCTGCAGGGGAGGGCAATTAGGGGTGACCAGGCCAGCAGAGAAGGGAAGTTGAGGGCAAACAGGTTGGCAGTGGAGCAGTTAGACATCAGTTAGGCTGGCAGCTTAGGGGGTGACCAGCCTGTGAGGCAGAAGCAGTTAGGGGCAATCAGGGAGGCAGTCAGGTGAGCAGTTTGGAGCCAGCAGTTCCGGATTGTGAGAAGGATGTTCAACTGCCCGTTTAGGCCTGATCCCGGGCAGTCAGATATCCCTTGATGGATCCCAGATTGGAGAGGGTGCAGGCTAGGCTGAAGGACACCCCCCGCCCCCATGCACAAATTTAGTGCACGTGGCCTCTAGTTTTAATTATGAAGTGTCTAGGTGTTTATCTTGTCTGGGACTCTGTGCTTCCTGGACTTGAAAATCTATTTCCTTCACTAGCTAGGAGAAGTTTTCTGTCATTATTTCTTCAAATAGGCTTGCAATGTCTTGCTCCCTCTCTTCTCTTTCTGGCCACCAATGATGAGAATATTGGTAGGCTTGAAGATTTCTCAGAAGTCCCTTATACTATCTTCATATTTTTGGATTCTTTTTCCTTTTTGCTCTTCTGATTGGGAGTCTTTTGCTTCCTCATATTCCAAATAACTTAATTATTGGCATTCTCTACTGTGAATAATTTTTCATTTCAGTTAGTGCATCCTTCATTTATGATTGGTCCTTTTTCATTTCTTTGATGTTCTCATTAATTTCCTTGAAATTCTCACTAAGTTCCTTGACACTCCCACTAAAATCCTTGAAGCTTTTACAAACTTCCTTAAACATCATTATAACCATTGTTTTGAACTCTGTATCTAGTAATTTGCTTACTTTCATTTCATTTCATTCTTTTTCTGGATATTTCTTCTTTTCTTTCATTTGTGACATGTTTCTTTGTCTCTGCATTTTTGGTGCTTCCCTGTGTTTGTTTGTATTTATGAGGTAAAGCTTCTATGTCTCCTGGAATTTGTAGAGTGGCTTTGTGTAATAGGTGTCTTGTAGGACCCAGTGGCTCAACATTTCCAGTCACCTAAGTTGAGCACTCTAGGTGCACCCCTGTGTGGGCTGTGTAGTTGAGCCTTGACGGCTGTTGATGTCACTGGGAGAAATTGACCCCAGGTCAACTAGCTGTGACTACAGCAAAAGAGCTGCTGTTCCAGAGATAACCCTATGGAGCAGGACTTGCTTTAATGGGGCTTTGGTGCTCACCAAGTCTGTCCCTTCAACATGTCACTAATGGATGTGTTAGAGTTATAGTCTGTGTGGCTCAATGCTATTCACGGGATCCACTGGCTCTGGGTCTCCCAGGAGGTACAAAGTCAGCCACTGCCTATGCCCTGCCTGGGGCCAAGCTGCTCTAGCTATAGAGTAATGTTTAAATGGTTGCTACTTGTGTTGGGCTTGGAGATGCTGGTAGGCTGCTGCTAGTGCCAGGCTTGGGGTCACTTACTGAGAGGTATGGGGCATGCTGAGTCCAACTGCTACTTGTTTGAGAGATTTATGAAAATCCAAAACCCTAACCAGTATAGGTCATTCATTATGATAAAGCTACAGAAAACAGTTTGGGTGGGGCAGGATCTCAAGGAATCACCAGGGTGGGGTGACCAGTGCGGGCTTCGTTGATGGTGACTCAGCTATGGTGCTTGCTAGTTGGCAATATGGTGGGGGAGGTCTCAACAAAGGAACGATGACTTTTGCCAGCACTTTTGTTTGGGAGAAAGCTCCCCCCCCCCCCAGTTCTTTACCTGATGCCAGACAATTTAGTTCCTCCCTAAATGCCCTTGTATCCTTTCAAACTGTTGCCCAATGTTTATAGGGAACTGTTGCCTCAGAGGAAATGAGTCCCAGTAACTCCATTCCTAGGCCCTTTAAGAGGAACTGACTGGGCCTCTGCCTGCCTCTGTGTCATTCAGCCAAAATCCCTGCTGGTTTTTACAGCCCGAAGTTACAGGGATTTCTCTTCCTGGTACTGGAACTCTGGACTAATGGTTTCTGTGTGGGTTGGGACCCCTTGTTCCTCACAGGTGACCTCCTCAGCCAAGATAACCCTCCCAATTAAAGGAGAGTATTATGCTAAGTGAAATAAACCAGTCAGAGAAAGATAAATATCACATGATTTCACTCATTTATGGAATATAATGAACAACATAAACAGATGAACAACAACAACAAAAAAAAAACAGATCCAGAGACAGAGAAGCATTGATCAGACCATCAAACTTCAGAGGAAAGGTAGGGGAGGGGAGGGGTAAGGGGGAGAGACCAACCAAAGGACTTGTCTGCATGAATATAAGCCTAACCAATGGACCCAGACAAGAGGGGCGGGGGTGAGGGCATGAGTGGGTGGTGGTGGTGGGGAATAGGGAGATAAGGTCACATATATAATAACTTAATAAAGAAAAAAAGAAATGAAGGCCACATGTGGGTTTTGGAGCCCATTTGTGCTTCTACCCTTCCTACCCATCTAAATGTGGTTTATTTTTTAATTCTCTAGTTGTAGGGATTTCATTCTACTGGTTTCAGGTGGTTCTGAATGATGGTTGTTCTATACTTTAGTTGTAATCCTATATAATAAAAGAGAAACATGAAAATGTGATCATACCTTCACTACGCTACCAGCCAATCAGGAGCAGGGGGCAGGGTCGAGAGGCATGAGCGCCTGGCCCTGGGAGTGGGAATGAAGCAGTGGAGGCGACGGGCAACCGGCCAAAGGGTACGGAGACCAAGCGGTGGCAGCAGTGGAAAGCAGAACTCACCACAACTGCATCTAACTGAGGCCCCCGGCATTGCTAATCTTTATGGGTAGCTTCAACTGTATGCCAGCAAAAATGGAAGGCAACAGGGGAGGGAAGGCCTGGGTCCCAGCTTCAGCATCCCAGCTGTGGAAACTGAAAACAGGTGGGAGGAAGTCCCACCCCACAGAATCTGTCAAAATCAGCCATTGGTCACACTGCTGAAAGGCCTGACTGTCAAGATTCTCATTCTCCTCAATCTCAGAATGTGGCAATAGAGAGGTGGGAATATGTCCAAAGAAAAACTGTTGATACAACGGAGCTCTGTAGCAGGAAGGTGCTGATGTTATTGACAGAAAATGTCTGAAGAGCGATGTGCGTCTGATTTTGAAAGAAGGCGATGCCTGTGACAGAATGTATCTGAAGAGCAGTCATTGGAAAAAAGTCACACTGAAGCTGAAAAAACATTGGCATCTTAGACAGAAAATGTCTAAAGAACAACGTGCCTTTGAAGTTGAAAGAAGGTGTGAAGAAATTTCTTCATGTCTTTAGTGCGGTGAGTGCTGAATGCATCCCAGACTAGCAGACCTCTTTGGCTCCCTGGCATAACAAGCAGCAGCATTAAATTGACCCACTTCCTTATAACTGCTTGTGTGGCCTGGGCTTTTTCAGTTTCAAGAATAAAAATATTATCGGGGAGGTCTTATTTTCGGGGGATGCCTTATATTACAGCAAGAGGCAAAACTATAAATAGGTCTTGTTTTCAGGGGATGTCTTACTTTCGGGGAAACAGGGTAGCAATATCTTTACCAATACAGCTCATAGGGCAATGGAAACTAAAGATAAAATAAACAAATGGGACTACATCAAAACAAAAAGCTTCTGCACAGCAAAAGAAACCGTCAGCAACATAACAAGAAAACACACTGCATGGGAGAACATATTTGCCAGTGTTATCTCCAATAAGGGTTTAATCTCCAATGTTTATAGGGAACTGATACAACTTAATAAACTATCCATAAAAAAGGGAGAAAGGATCTAAATAAACAGTTTTCAAAAGAAGAGATTCAGAAAGTCAAGAGACATATGAAAACATGCTCAAATTCACTAGTCATTTGAGAGATGCAAATCAAAACAACCATGAGGTACCATCTCACACCTATCAAAATGGTTATCATTAACAAATCAACAAATGAAAAGTACTGGTGAGGATGCAGAGAAAAAGGAATCCTTGTGTACTGCTGGTGGGAATGCAGCCACTGTGGAGAACAGTATGGAGTTTCCTCAAAAAAACTAAAAATGGAACTCCCATTTGATCCACTGATCCCACTTCTAGGAATATATCCCCCAAAACTAGAAATACCAATCAGAAAAGACATACGCACCTCTATGTTCATAGCAGCACAATTTACCATCCTATCTAATAAAACAGTAATATGCAAATTGACTGTACCTCCAATCAAGCCACACCCACAAGCCATACCCACCATCCAATCAGGAGCAATATGCAAATTAACACCAAACCAAGATGACTGCTGCCCAAGGCCAGAAAAAGCCTTGCCAAGAGGTTTTTTTATGGCCTTGATTGGGCCGGGGGGGGGGGGGGGGCGGGCGGGGTGGAGCCACCCAGCCAATGAGATTGGCCCCATGGCAGGGCAATCTCGCTGGGTTTGCTGGGTTCCCAGGCCAGGAAAAGCCCTTGGGCAGGCCGATGCTGGGGTAGTGCCAGCCAGCGATCGGCCCCGTGGCGATCGCTAGCTGGGGTCCCCTGGCCGAGGTCCCCTGCTCAAAGATGAAAGCATAGACCAAAGGCTTTTGGCCTTGGGCCGGGGGTGAGCTGTCAGTAGGATAGCCCCCCAAGGGCTCCCAGTATGTGAGAGGGGGCAGGTTGGGCTGAGGGACCCCCCCCCCAGTGGACGAATTTCGTGAACTGGTCCCCTAGTAGTTAAGATTTGGAAACAGAAGGCTTGGCTCTGCTCTGGACTACAAAGTTTCAATTATAGAACATAAATTAACCCCAGATTCCAGGGACTCCGCTTGGGTTTCTGGGGGCATGCCCGGCTTGCCCAGGCCGCCCCACACCACAAGGGAACCCCCATTCTGATCCAGGACACCCTTCAGGGCAAACCAGCCGGTCCCCACCCATGCACCAGGCCTCTATCCTATCTAATAAAAGAGTAATATGCAGATTGACCATCACTCTAACACACAAGAGGGCTGCCCCCATGTGGTCAAAGATCCTGCCCCCATGTGGACAGAAGATGGCCTCCACAAGATGGCCAGCAGGGGAGGACAGTGGGACGTTCCAGGCCTGCAAGGGAGGGCCAGTTGTGGGCCATCAGGCCAGAGAAGAAAGCAGTTTGGAGAAACCAGGCCTGCAAGGTAGGGCTGTTGGGGGCGATCAAGCCTGCAGGGGAGGGCAGTTAGGGGTGACCAGGCTGGCAGAGGAGGGAAGATTGGGGCAAACAGGCTGTCAGGGGAGCAGTTAGACATCAATTAGGCTTGCAGGGTAGTGGTTAGGGGGTGGTCAGGCTGGCAGGCAGAAGCAGTTAGGGGCCATCAGGAAGGCAGGCAGGCGAGCAGTTTGGAGCTAGCAGTCCTGGATTGTGAGAAGGATGTCCGACTTCCCATTTAGGCCCGATTCCGGTAGGCAGTCAACATCCCTCAGGGGGTCCCAGATTGAAGAGGGTGCAGGCTGGGAGGAGGGACACCCCCACCTCCCGTGCATGAATTTCTGGCACCAGGACTCTAGTATATGATAAACCCACAGCTAACATCATACCCAATAGGAAAAAACTAAAACCATTTCCCCTAAGAACAGAAACAAGTCAGGGATGCCCACTCTCACCACTCTTGTTTGACAGTGTACTGGAAGTATTAGCCATTGCAAATAGACAAGAAGAATAAATAAAAGGCATCCAAATTGGAAAAGAAGAAGTAAAGCCATCCTATTTGCAGATGACATGATAGTGTACTTAACCCGAAAGACTCCATCAACAAACTAATAGCAATGTAGCAGGATACAAAATTAACGCCAAGAAATCTATGGCATTTCAGTACTCCGATAGTGAATTTACAGACAGAGAGACTAAAACAAATTAGATCTCAAAGTGAAGGACATAACAAGAGATAAAGAAGGCCACTTCATAATACTAAAGGGAGCAATCCAACAAGAAGAAATAACTCTGGTAAACATATACGCACCCAATACAGGAGCACCCAAATATATACAAAAACTCCTAGAGGACATAAAAAAAACTTCTGGAGGATATGAAGGGAGAAACTGACAGCAATACAATCATAGTAGGAGACTTTAATACACCACTATCACCATTGGAAAAATACTCTAAACAAAAACTCAGTAAAAAAACCAATCCTCAATTACTCACCAGCCCAGATGGAATTAATTGACAACTTCAGATCATTTCACCCCAAACTCACAGAATATACATTCTTTGCAAGTGCACATGGGTCATTTTCAAAGATACACCCTATGTTGGGTCACAGCCAAAGTCTCTCCAAATTCAAGCAGATAGAAGTCATATCAAGCATATTCTCAGATCACAGTGGCATAAAGCCAGAAATCAACTACACTAAAAACAACCCAAAGAAATCAAACACATGGAGACTAAACAGCATGCTATTAAACTATGACTGGGTTACTGGAGAGATCAAGGAAAAATAGAAAACATCATGGCAACAAATGACAATGATAGCACAATAATCCAAAATCTATGGGACACAGCAAAAGCAGTTTTGAGAGGGAAGTTCACAGCTCTAAAATCCTACTGCAAAAAAAACCAGGAAACAATGGTAATAAATTATCTAACCCAACAAGTCAAAGAGTTAGAAAGAGAGCAACAAGAAAAGCCCAGTGTGAGCAGAAGGAAGGAAATAGTAAAGATCAGAGCAGAGATAAATGACATAGAGACCAAAGAAACAATACAGAAGATCAACAAAAACAAGAGCTGGTTCTTTGAAAGGATAAACAAGATTGATGAACCTCTAGCCAGACTCAGCAAGAAGCAAAGAGAGAGGACCCAAATAAATAAAATCAGAAATGAAAGAGGTGAAATAACAATGAACCCCAATGAAATACAAAGGGTTGTTAAAAAATACTATGAACATATCTACGCCAACAAACTGGACAAGCTAGAGGAAATGGATATATTTCTAAAAAAATGTAAGCTTCCAAAACTCAATCAGGAAGAATTGAAACAGCTCAATAGACCAATAACTATGGAAGAAATTGAAGCAGTCATCAAAAAGCTTCCATCAAACAAAAGCCCAGGGCCAGATGGCTTCACAGGGGAGTTTTACCAAACATTCAAGGAAGAACTAAAACCTATCCTCCTCAGACTATTCCAGAAAATTCAAGAGGATGGAACACTTCCAAACTCCTTCAATGAAGCCAGCATCACCCTAATACCAATACCAGATAAAGATGACATAATGAAAGAGAATTACAGGCCAATATCCCTCATGAATATAGATGCCAAAATCCTCAATAAAATTCTAGCAAATCAGATCCAGCAGTACATTAGAAAGATCATACAACATGACCATGTAAGATTTATCCCAGGAATGGAAGTATGATACAATATCTACAAATCAATAAATGTGGTACATCACATAAACTAATTGAGAGATAAAATCACATAGTCATAACAGTTGATGCAGAAAAAACATTCGACAAAATTCAATACTCTTTCTTGATAAAAACTCTCATCAAGGTGGATATAGAAGGATCATACCTCAACATGATAAAAGCTATATATGATAAAAAAAAATCCAGAAAATAACATATTCAATGAGCAAAGACTACAACCATTTCCCCTAAGAACAGGAAGAAGACAGAAATGCCCACTCTCACCACTCCTGTTTGACATAGTATTTGAAGGACTAGCCATTGCAATCATACAAGCAGAAGAAAGAATAGGCATCCAAATAGGAAAAAAAGAAATAAATCTATCCTTATTTGCAGATGACATATTGCACATAAAAAACCCAAAAGACTCCATAAAAAACTCATAGACTTAATAAATGAGTTCAGCAACGTAGCAGGATACAAAATTAACGCCAAGAAATCTATGGCATTTCTATACACCAAGAGTGAACTTACAGAGAGACTAAAAAAAAAATCCCATTTACCATCACACCAAAAAAATTAAGATACCTAGGTATAAACGTAACTAAGGAAGTAAAAGAAAGACATAGAGGAAGACGTAAACAGGTGGAAGAACATACCATGTTCATGGATTGGGAGAATCAACATCATTAAAATGTCCATACTACCTAAAGCAATCTATAAATTTAATGCAATCCCCATTAAAATACCAACAGCATATTTCACAGACCTAGGAAGAACTCTTGAAAAATTCATCTGGAATAAAAAAAGACCACAAACAGTCACAATAATCCTGAGAAAAAAAAGCACAAAGTAGGTGGGATTTCAATACCAGGTTTGAAGGTGTATTACAAAGCTACTGTTCTCAAAACAGCTTGGTACTGGCACAAGAACATACATATAAACGAATGGAATAAGAATCAAGATATTGACGCAAACCACTATGATCAATTAATATTTGACAAAGGAGGAATGAACATACAATAAAGTGAAGACAGTCTCTTCAATAAGTGGTGTTAGGAGAAATGGACAGATACATGGAAAAAATGAAACTAGACCACCAACTTACACCATACACAAAAGTAAACTCAAAATGGATATAGGACATAAGACAGGAAACCATAAAAACACTAGAGGAATCCATCGGAAGAGAAATCTCAGACATATGCTGAAAGAATTTATTCGGTGATAATGCTCCTAGGACAATGGAAGCTAAAGAGAAAATAAACAAATGGAACTACATCAAAATAAAAAGCTTTTGCACAGCAAAAGAAACCATCATCAAAACAACAAGAAAACCCACTGTATGCGAGAACATATTTGAAAATATTATCACTGATAAAGGTTTTATTTCAAGCATCTACAGTCAATTTATACAACTTAATAAAAGGAAGACAAACGATCCAATAAAAAAAATGAGGAACAGACCTAAATAGAATCTTTTCAAAAGAGGACAAAAGAAAGGCCCAGAGACATATGAAAACCTGCTCAAAGTCACTAATTATCTGAGAGATGCAAATCAAAATGACAATGCGGTATCATCTCACACCTGTCAGGATGGCTTTCATCAAAAAATCAACAAAAGTCAAGTGTTCGTGAGGATGCGGGGGGAAAAAGCAACCCTCGTGCACGGTTGGTGGGCTTGCAGACTGCAGCCACTGTGGAGAAGAGTATGGAGTTTCCTCAAAAACTAAAAATGGAGCTCCCATTCGACCCAGTGATCCCCCTTCTAGGAATATATACTAAGAAACTAGAAACACTAATTAGAAAGGATATATGCACCCCTATGTTCATAGCAGTACAATTTACCATCGCTAAGATTTAGAAACAGCCTAAGTGCACAGCAGCAGATGAGTGGATTAAAAAACTATGGTACATTTACACAATGGAATACTATGCTTCGGTAAAAAAGAAGGAGCTCCTACCATTTATAACAACATGGATGGATTTGGAGAGCATTATGCTAAGTGAAATTGGCCAGGCAAAGAAAGATAAATGTCACATGATCTCACTCATTTGAGGAATATAATGAATGACATAGACTGATGAACAAGAATGGATCCAGAGACTGAGAAAAGTCCATCAGAATGTCAAACCTCAGGGTAAGTGGCAGGTGGTGGGAGTAAGGGGGAAAGTCAATATATTTGAACTCTTGACTAAGGTAAGTAGCTTGTGTTTTTACATCCCTGACAAAGTTTATATAAAGTTATAACAAAAATTGGCAGCTAGTTTGAAATTGAATTGACATGGCCTGGAGCTTGTCATCTCCTATGGACAACAGTTCTTAGGCTAGGCCCTCCTTAATCTCTCGTGACACCATAATACCTATACATGATATTATTCAACAATGTCATTATAATTTTTGATATTTGACAATAGCATATTATACAATTATCCCAAATAAGCTTAAAAACTAATTCTTTGAATGTTGGGCAGCAATTTAAAAAAGAATAGGAAAGGAATTAATCCCTTTCAGAAGAAATTAAGACACTGGGAAGGCACTTGAGCATTCTATATTGGCCCCTTTGCCCTTTTCGCCAAGAGGGACCCTCTTCTTACTATCCACATACACACAGCTGTTGCCTGAGCTTTCAGTTCAAGCTGTGGCTTAAGCCTCTGGGCAGCTGTCTCTTGACCAACGGTGTGAGCCTGGCCCTCTCTGGAGAAGAAACCTGGGTCCCCAAAGATATGTGATCAGTACCAGGACCCTGCCAGCAGGCTAGGGGACTACAAGGCAGGTGCTGGATGTGGAGGCCACGGGGGCATAGACTACAAAGGAGACAGAACTGAACCTCGCATTATCCTGCTTGGCCCTAGAGGATCACTGGTTAGCCAGAGATGGGTAAGATTCCTCAGGGAAGGAACAAGCTAAGACAGGCACAGCCGCAGAGGGGTCATGAGGAGAGAACTTAAAGGTAAACAGAGGTGGGGCACAGACCCTCACTTCCTTAACTTTGCAGGAGCCTGAACTCTCACCTCTTCTAAGGGAGGTCTCCTGCCCCCACGGTTGCTTTGCCTCCATGTACAGCTCAGATTGAGACCCAGGTTACAGACAGAGACTTGGCCAGCAACAGCAGCCCTATACCTTAATCCTGTCTACCACCAGGAGTGCTCGGGGCCTACTTAAGAATGCATATAATCCTTTCCACAAATATTTGCAGGGTAAACTAAGATTATTGAGTATTAAATTTGACAGTAAAATAGTAATCAAGTTTTCAGATTAAATTAAATTGGCTAAATGAAATAATTGAATACTCAAGAAAATTAAATGTACTGTACAAAAAGCTTTTCCTAAAATATTAACTAAAATTTCTATTAGTAGTTCATCTCTACATAAAATTGTCTAACATGAAAAGAACCTAAAATAGTCATATTTTTGTGCAAAAATTAAAATTTAAAGTTACCAAGAATTCAATATAAAATTTCCCAAAGCCCCCATTAATAAAAAAAGGGGGGGATAGTGGGTAATATCATGTCAGAGAAAGTATCCTGTAAGTATATTACACTTAGAAAATTCTTCAGAAAATTAATTTCCATTTGTAATGCTAACAGCAGGACACTCATGAAAAACACACAAGGTGTCAAAATAAGCCAAAGAAAAATCAACTGGGCAAAAATAAAAAGAATCCCAAGTCTAATTTACAGAAAAGATTCCTTTATTAAGTTTTGGTCAGAATATGTTTCTATATTTTCAGAAAACAATTCCAAGACCATATGGATTCCTGCAACAAAGAGCTACTGGCAGGTCTATTCCAACTCCAAAGATAGGCCAGAGATGGAAGACGCTGACGACACCTTGTTGCTAGCAGTCAGCAGCTGTGCATTGCTGCAGGTGGTCCAGGACCAAACCAGAGAGGGTGGAACCTGCATTGCCACCATTTGTTTACCATCCAGATTCCTTTGCTGACATGTACACATAAGGAACTATTTGACATTGAAACTGGGACTCAGAACTGTTGGACATTGAAACTGAAACTCAAAAAATTTTTGTTCTTATATGTTTATTTCTAGTATGCAGATGCAAGATTTTTTTTTAAACAAAAGAAATGGGGAGGATAGATACAGAGGCAAAGCAGCTTGAACAGATTGTCAAACTACAGTGGGAAGGCAGGGGAGGTTGGGGGTGCAGGCTGTGGGAGATCAACCAAAAGACTTGTATGCATGCATATGAGAATAACCAATAGATACAAGACACTGGGGGGTGGGCAGATGAAGGCGTGTGCTGGGGAGTAGAGGAGGCCATGGGGAGGTTTATGAGTGGGGGGAGGAAACATATGTACTACTATTTGTAATACTTTAAGGAACCCTTGCTCTTCTTGCCAAGAGAGACCCTCTTCTCACAATCCAAGTGCACACAACTGTTGCCTGAGCTTTCTGTTCAAGCTGAGGTTGAAGCCTCATGGTGGCTGGTACCATGGATCTATCTCTCACCCAATGGTGTGAGCTAGGCCCTCCATAGAGAAGAAACCTGAGAACCACAAGATATGTGATCAGAACCTCAAGATATGTGATCAGTACCGGGACACAGCCAGCATATATATATGAAGAAATTTTAGTTAATATTTTAGGAACAGCTTTTTGTCTAGTACAATTAAATTTTCTTGAATATTCACTTATTTCAATTAGCCAATTTAAATTAATCTGAAAACTTGATTACTATTTCACTGTCAGATTTAATACTCAAGCATCAACCTTAGTGTACCCTCTAAATATTAGTGGAAAGGATTATTTGCATTCTTGAGTAGGTCCTGAGCATTCCTGGTGCTAGACTGCATTTGGATATAGGGCAGCTGCTGCCGGCCAAGTCTCTGTCTGTTACCTGGGTCCCAATCTGAGGAGGAGGTGGGAGGTGAAGCATCCATGGGGCAGGAGACCTCCCACAGAAGGGGTGAGGGTCCATCCCCCTGCAAGTTTAGTGGGGTGAGAGTCTGTGCCCCACCTCTGTTGACCTCCAAGTTCTCTCCTAATAGCCCCTCTGTGACTGAGCCTGTCTTAGATTGTTCCTTCCCTGAGAAATCTTACTGGCTAACTAGCCATCCTCTGGGTCCAAGCAGGGTGATGTGAGGTTCAGTTCTGTCTCTTTGGTAGTCTATGCCCTTGGAGCCTCCATGCCCAGCACCTGCTTTGGGATTCTCTTGCCTGCTGGCGGGGTCCTGGTACTGATCACATATCTTGAGGTTCTCAGGTTTCTTCTCCATGGAGGGCCTAGCTCACACCATTGGGTGAGAGATAGATCCATGGTACCAGCCACCACGAGGCTTCAACCTCAGCTTGAACAGAAAGCTCAGGCAACAGTTGTGTGCACTTGGATTGTGAGAAGAGGGTCTCTCTTGGCAAGAAGAGCAAGAGGAACCAATATAGAATGCTCAAGTGCCTTCCCAGTGCCTAATTCCTTCTGAAAAGGATTAAATCCTTTCATATTGTTTTTTTTTAATTTCTGCCAAACATTCAAATGATTGGTTTGTAAGTTTCTTTGGGATAACTGTACAATATGCTATTGTCAAATATCAAAAATTATAATGACATTGTAGAATAATATCATGTAAGGATATTCTTTTCTCTGGGCCATGTCAATTCAATTTCAAACTGGCTGTAAATTTATTTTGTAACTTTATGTAAACTTTGTCAGGGAGGTAAAACACAAATTATTTACCTTAGTTCAAGGGGTCAAATATATTGACTTTAAATTATAATCCTTTCTCTTAAGGTTATGGTGACCAACAGTATGGATTAGATTTAATATTTCATTTTCTTTTATATTATTTTTCTTACAATTTTTTAATTTTTAATATTTTTATATGTGTCCTTATTCCCCTAATACCCCCTACCACACTCATGCCAGCCCCCACCCCTGTTGTCTGTGTCCATTGGTTAGGCGGATATGCTTGCACACAACTTTCTCTGTTGTTCTCTCTCCCTTACTCCCGCCAACCCCTACTTACCCTGTGGTTTGACGTTCTCATGGATGTTTCTCAGTATCTGGATCTGTTCTTGTTCATCAGTATATGTCATTCATTATATTCCACAAATCAGTGAGATCATGTGATATTTGTCTTTCTCTGCCTGGCTAATTTCACTTAGCATAATGCTCTCCAGCTCCATCTATGTTGTTGCAAATGGTAGGAGCTCCTTCTTTTTTTATACCAGCATAGTATTCCATTGTGTAGATATACCATAGTTTTTAATCGACTTATCTGCTGATGGGCACTTCCAAATCTTAGCTATGAGGAATTGTGCTGCTATGAACACAGGGGTGCATATATCCTTTCTGATTTGTGTTTCTAGTTTTTTTGGATATATTCCTAGAAGTGGCATAACTGGGTCAAATGGGAGTTCCATTTTTAGAAACTCCATAGTGTTCTCTACAGTGGCTGCACCAGTCTGCATTCCTACCAGCAGTTCACAAGGGTTCCTTTTTCTCTGTATCCTCGCCAGCACTTGTCATTTGTTGATTTGTTGATGATAGCCATTTTGACAGGTGTGAGATGGTACCACATTGTCGTTTTGATTTGCATCTCTCTGATAATTAGTGACTTGGAGCAGGTTTTTATGTGTCTCTTGGCCTTACTCCTGTCTTCTTTTGAAAACATTCTATTTATGTCCGTTGCTCATTTTTTATTGGATCATTTATCTTCCTTTTATTAAGTTGTATGAGTTGCATGTAGATGTTGGAGATTAATCCTTTATCAGTGATAGCATTTGCAAATATGTTCTTCGATACAGTGGGTTTTCTTATTGTTTTGTTGATAGTTTCTTTTGCTGTGAAAAAGATTTTTAATTTTATGTAGTCCCATTTGTTTATTTTCTCTTTAGCTTCCATTTCCCTAGGAGCAGTATCGTTGAGGAATTTTTTTCAGCATGTCTGAGATTTCTCTGCCTGTGGATTCCTCTAGTATTTTTATGATTTCCCATCTTATGTTTAGTCCTGTATCCATTTTGAGTTTATTTTTGTGTATGGTGTAAGTTGGTGGTCTATTTTCATTTTTTTGCATGTATCTGTCCAATTGTCCCAACACCATTTATTGAAGAGACTGTCTTGACTCCATTGTATGTTCATGCCTCTTTTGTCAAATATTAATTGAGGATAGTGGTTTGGGTCAATATCTTGATTCTCTATTATATTCCATTGGTCTATATATCTGTTCTTGTGCCATTACCAGGCTGTTTTGATAACAGTGGCTTTATGATACAGCTTTAAACCTGGTATTGAGATCCCACCTACTTTGTGCTTCTTTCTCAGGATTGCTGTGGCTTTTTTTATTCCAAATATATTTTTAAAGAGTTCTTTCTATGTCTTTGAAATATGTCTTTGGTGTTTTAATTGGGAATGTACTGAATCTATAGAATGCTTTGGGTAGTATGGACATTTTAATGATGTTGATTCTACAAATTCATCAATACACTATGTTCTTCCATCTGTTTTCGTCTTCCTCTCTCTCTTTCTCTCTTCCTCTCTTTCTTCAGTGTCCAATAGTTTTCTGAGTAGAGGTCTTTTACCTCCTTAGTTAAGTTTATTCCTATGTATCTTAATTTTTTGGTGCGATGGTAAATTTGTCGGATATGAGTATGGCTACCCCAGCTTTTTTTTCATTTCCATTCGCCTGAATAACTTTTTTCCAACCTTTCATCCTCAGTCTGTGTGCGTCTTTTTTTCAGAGGTAGGTTTCTTGTAGACAGAAGATATATGGGTTGTGTTTTCTTATCCAGTCTATTACCCTATGTCTTTTGATTGGAGCATTTAAACCATTACATTTATTGATAGGTACTTACATGTTGCCATTTTTGTTCTTTACCCCTGTGTTCCTTCTTCGCTTCCTATTTCTTTTTACAGCAGATCCTTTAGCATTTCTTGCATTGCTGGTTTGGTGGTGACGAATTCCCTTAGTCATTTTTTGTCTGTGAAGCTCCTGATTTGACCTTCAATTTTGATTGAGAGCTTTGCTGGGTATAGTATTCTAGGATTCAGACCCTTAATTGCATGACTTTGTAAATTTCATTCCACTGCCTTCTGGCCTGATAGGTTTCTGTTGAGAGATCACTTGTCAGTCTGATGGGGGTTCCTTTGTAGGTGACTTTCTGTCTCTCTCTGGCAGCTTTTAAGATTCTTACTTTGTCATTGGTGTTTGCCAATTTAATTATAATGTGCCTTGGCTTAGGTCTTTTGGGGTTTATTTTGCTTGGGACTCTGTGAGCTTCTTGGATTTGTGTGGGTTTTTCCTTTCCTATATCAGGGAAGTTTACTGTCATTATTTCTTCCAACAGGTTTTCTATTCCTTGCTCAGTTTCCTGTCCTTCTGGGAGCCCAATTATACGGATGTTGTTTTGTTTCATGTTGTCCCTAAGTTCCCTCAGTCTCTCCTCCTGCTTTTTAATTGTTTTTCTAGAAGCTGCTCTACTTGGTTATTTTTTCCTACCTGGTCTTCTAGCTCACTGAAGCAATCCTCTGCTTCTTCTAGTCTACTTTTCATATTTTCTATTGAGTTGTTTACTTCAGCAATGTCACTTTTCATTTCTTCTTGGCTCTTCTTCATTTATTCTTGGCTCTTCATCATTTCTTCCTGGGTCTTCCTCATTTCCTCTTGATTCTTACTCATATTATCAAATTTGTCTTCCATTCTTTTCAGCCACCTTATGACCATTTCTCTGAATTCTTTCTCTGACAGGTTGTTAACTTCCATTTCGTTTACCTCCTTTTCTGGTGAGCCTTGCTTTTCTTTCATATGTGGGCTGTTTCTTTGTCTTCCCATGGTCTCTCTTCTCTGTGTATCTGGTTATATAGTTCTCACTCTCCTGCATTGATTTAAAGGCACAAAATACAACAGAACCAGGTGCAAGCACCAGGCACTGAACCGGAATGTAGTCACAGTAATGGTAATTCTAAATAAAGGTGATTACCAGAGAAAGGAAAATTCGGTGATAGGTAAGAAAAAAAGAAAGAAAACCTCCCCCCAGACACACACAGACACTCACACACCCACACTCACACAAAAAGAAAGAGACCCCCCCCACACACACACACACTCACAAAAAAGAAAGACAGGAATGCCAAAATGATCATGGGAAAAGGGGAAGAAGAAAAAAAAGAAGTAAATTATAAATGTGGGGTGAAAACTCCTATAGGACAGCCCCTAATTCGAACCAAAACCCGCAACAAATACCTGGAGATTGATACAAATTACATACAACTAATAATATCAAGGGAGGTGAGGGAACACAGAAGCAAAAATCTATCTAAAAAACAATGCAGACGAGGACAACAAAACAAGAAACAACACGAAAAATAAAAATAACCCCCCTACAAGACAAACCAAAATAAAAGAATAAGCAAATCAATCTCATAAACCTGCTTAAAAAATCGATATAATCAACAGTGAAGTAAACAACAACAACAGGACAGGGATAAAAACACTTTAAGATAGTGAAGTCAGAGAAGTAGAGGTATATATGGACTTGGAGTAGATGGTTGGACATTAGATATATAAGTGGGGTGAAATTTTAACGGGTAAAAAAAAGAATTAAGGTAAATCTAAAGCGGGAAAAGTGCAAGGAAAACAAGGCACTAAATAGGGAAAGGTTAGCAAGAGAGTGTTGGTATAAAAGTGAAGTTGAGGTAGAGTAAAAGATACTAAAGAGTAGATGAAAATAGACTATATTCCCAAGGTCGAAGAGAAAATATAATAAATTCCCTGTGTCACACAAGAGTCAATTTGTGATTCGGCACCTGGTTGGCAGTGTTTCTAGATTGACTTCTGGGTCTATTGGTCCTCTCTATCCTGAAATAAAATTTTGCTGTCCCTGTGGTATTCAATACTGCCTCTCTAATAGTGACTGCTGTTTTAGCAGCCAGGACCTTCCCCAATTCTTCCGGGTCTCCCTCCTCTGTCAGGTCCAAATTGGTTGCGCTCCAGGGATTAACTCTGCCTCCAGCTCCAAGGGCCCTCTCCCACGTTTACCAGCTCCAACAGCCACAGATTTTATTTCAGGTGCAGATCTCCAGGCTTTGAGTTCCAAGGTTCAGATATCCCAATCTGCCAGCCCCCTCAGTTTCACGCCCAAAGTACCCTCAGGGAAATCTGACCTTTCCATGCTGGAGTTTAGAGCTCCCTGGACTCTCTGCGTGTCCACGCCAACTGGGCGCCGGTGTTCCAGGAGTCTGAGCCGTCCAGTTGGTACTGCAGCTGTATATTTTCAGGTCCTCTCCCTTCAAGATGTCCTGGTCTGCCTCCGCGCACCTCCTCGCGCAGTTGGCTCAGGGAGAGAACCCAGCAGTACTGGGGCTGCTCAGGCTGGGGAGGCCAGCCCAGCAGTCCCCTATCTTCTCCCGGAGCACAGCTGTCCCCCTACTCGCTCCCTGTGTGACCTTCAGCTGCTCCCTCCTTCTGCCCTGTGAGCAGATTCAGATCGCATCCCTCCGTTCCGCTGCCATTTTTTTCTCCTCCCTTCTAGTATATTCTTGATGCTTTTTATTGAGTTCTTTACAGCAACAATATCATTTTTCATTTCTTCTTGGTTCTTCTTCATTTCTTCTTGGTTCTTACTGATATTATTGAATTTGTCTTCCATTATTTTCAGCCACCTTATGACCTTTTCTCTGAATTCTTTCTCTGGAAGGTCGCTTGCTTCCATTTTGTTTACTTCCTTTTCTGGTGATGCTTGCTTCTTTTTCATATGTGGGCTGTTACTTTGTCTCCCCAGGGTCTCTCTCTTCTCTTGGTGTCCGGTTATGTAGTTTTCTCTATCCTGCATTGATTTAAAGGCACTAAATACAACATAAACAGGTACAATGCACAAGGCAGTGAATAGAAATATATTCATGATATTAATAACCCCATATAAAGTTGACCACCAGAGAATGGAAAATTAGAGGATGAGAGAGAAAGAAGGGGAGGAACCAAGATTGTGGCATAGGTAAACACCTATTGTGCTGCCCTGCGCAACAATTCCAAAACTACAACATAACAACAAAACAAACCTCATCCAGAATCACCCAAAAGCTGGTTGAGTGAAAATTCCACAAATAAAAGTAAAGGTGGGACACTGAGACTCAGAAGAGTGGTGGAGTGCAGCATTGAAGATATGCCCAGAAAGAGGTTCAGAGCTGTGGGGTGCACGCGGGCTGTAGGACTGGCAGCAGCAATCCCGGCTGGATTTTTCCAATGGGGAGGGTGGAGATGTCCCACTGCACAGATTACCCAGTGCCAGCTGAGGCCCGAGGTCTGGGGTATGCACCATAAAAGCCTGGAGCAGCAGAGATCTCTGAGTTTGAGGAGAGTGCGCGTAGCTTGGAACAACAGTTTGCACATAAAGTGCGAAACAGCACAGATGCGTGACTTACTCCCTGGTTCGGGAGACCACCAGACTGCTTTGTTTTACAACCCTGAGTGAGACTTTGGGTGTGAAGAGTCATTTGGGGAGAGGCAGAGTTGTCTGGCAACGGGTGGAGACCAGCGGCAGCTTTCTCTTGGAGGTGCCTGCAGCCATTACCACCCAACACAGAGACCCGCACACCACATAGGGCATAGCTGACGCCGACACTGCCTGCTCAGCTCAGGACTTCACCCATCCAACCTGAACACAGTTTCCCTTCAAAGCCAATTGGCCTGGAGGTCAAACCCTCCTAAGGCTAACAACAAGAAGCTGGGCTTAAATTAAAAAATACTGTACAACCCATAAAGTATTGTCCATCTCAGGTAACTGGGGAGGCTGAACCACTGTCCCTTAGAGGACATGTACCACACAAAGCTAATCGACCACCTCAGGAATGCAGCCATAATGCAGAGAAATGGAAAGAATAGGTGTGAAAGAAATGGAGGAAAAAAGACGACTGGACATAGAGTTCAAAACCACAGTAATAAGGTTTTTCAATAGGCTCCTAGAAAAGGCCAATGAACTTAATGAGAACTACTAGGAAATGAACAAGACCTATGAGGAAATGAATGAGACCTACAAAGAAATGAATGAGACCTACAAGGAAATGAACAAGACCTATGAAGATATTGAGACCCTCAAGGATATGAAAAAGGACCAACTAGAATTCAAGCATACACTGACTGAAATAAAAAATATTACACAAAGTCCTAAAAGTAGTCCAGAGGGCCACAAGAACCAAGTCACAGATTTGAAATACACAGAGGCAAAATCCACTCGGCTGGAAAAGCAAGAAACAAAAAGAATCCAGATAATTGAAGACAGTGTAAGGGGCCACTGGGACAACCTCAAGCTTGCCAACATCCGAATTATGGGGGTGCCAGAAAAAGAGAGAGAGCAAGATAATGAAAACCTACTTGAAGAAATAGTGACTGAAAACTTCCAACACCTGGTGAAAGAAATTGACTTAAAAGTCCAAGAAGCGCACCGAACCCAAAACTATAGGAATCCAAAGAGGACCACACCAAGACACATCATAATTAAAATGCCAAAAGCAAAAGATAAAGGGAGAATATTAAAAGCAGCAAGAAAAAACAGTTAATTACCTATAAGGGAGTACCCATGAGATTGTCAGTGGATTTCTCAACAGAAACGATGCAGGCTAGATGGGAGTGGCAAGAAATATTCAAAGTGGTGAAAGCAAGAATCTACAACCAAGATTACTCTATCCAGCAAAGCTATCATTCAGATTTGAAGATCAGATAAAGTGCTTTGCAGATAAGAAAAAGCTAAAGGAGTTCATCACTACCAAACCAATAGTATATGAAATGCTGAAAGATATTCTTTAAGAAGAGGAAGAAGAAAAAGGTAAAAATATAAATTATGAACAACAAATACACATCTATCAACAAATTAATCTAAAAATCCAGTGAATTAATAATCTGATGAACAGGATAAACTGGTGAATATAACAGAATCATGGATATAGAGAAGGAATGGACTGACAATTCTTGGGGAGGAAAGGGGGGTGGGAAGTGCAGCAAGAGACTGGACAAACATCTTGCAACAATGGGAGAGGAGGGGGGGAGGTGAGGGCGGAGGGTGAGATGGGTACAGGGTGGAAGGGAGCTATAGGGGGATAAAAAAAGGGGGAACAATGTAATTAATAAACTGAACAATGAAGATGAAACAATAGAGAAAGAAGAAGAGGGAAAAAATAAAAGGAATGCAAAAAAAGAAATTGGGCAAAGAGAAAAGAACGAAAATAAGAAAGAAGTGGGGAACAAACTATATATATGGGAAGAAAACTCCAATATAACAGCCACTATTCCCAACAAATGCCAGCAACAAGTACCTGGAGATGAAGAAATCTACAAACAACAGCTAATATCAAGCAAGGTGAGGGAAAACAGAAGCAAACCAACAAAACCAACAAAAAACAAAACAAAAAATAAGCAAAACAATCTTACAAACAAGCATAAAAAATTGGCCGAAACTGGTTTGGCTCAGTGGCTAGAGCATTGGCCTTGGGACTAAAAGGTCTCATGTTTGATTCTGGTCAAGGGCATGTGCCTTGGTTGCAGGCACATTCCCAGTATGGGGTGTGCAGGAGGCAGCTGATCAATGTTTCTCTCTCATTGATGTTTCTAAATTTCTATCCCTCTCACCTCCTTTCTGTAAAAAATCAATAAAATATATTTTTAAAGATTGATATAATCAACATTCAAGCAAACAACAACAAAAAGGCAGAGAGAAAAAACAATTTAGGATAGTGAAGACAGAGAAGAGACCAGTGTGTATGGACTTGGAGCAGGGGGTTGGAAATTGGATATATATAAGTAGGGTGAAATTTTAACAGGGTGTAAAAAGAAAGAATAGGGAAAAATCTAAAGCAGAAAAATGGTAACAGAAACAGGAAAACAAAAGGGGAAAAGTTAGGAAGAGTGTGATTGCATAGAGGTTGAGTTGAGATAGAATAAAATGATGCTAAAGGAAAAATGAAAACAGAATGTATAACACTAATCCCAAAGTAAAGTAAAGAGAAAATAAAATGACACTTAAAAAAAGATAAAATAGTAATAATACTGATTGAAAATAAAAATGTAATAAATTAAAAGATAAAATCAAATGAGGAAAAAAGAAAAAATTAGTTTCTTAAGTAAAAAATGAAAATTAAAAATTAAAAAAAATGTGCAGTAGTGAAGGTCATTAACTTCCTCTCCTGCTCTGTTTGGCACACCTGTTTCCCAGTCAGGACAGTATTGTAGTTCCCTGTATTTCACTGCTCCTCAGTGTTGTAAGCTAGTCTTGATTTTTAAGCAGGCAGTGTGTCTTAATTTCTTGTATTCCTTTATTTGTGATTACACAAGAGTCAATTTGTGATTCAACCCCTGGGTAGCAGTGTTCCTGGATTGACCTCCAGGTCTACAGGTCCTCTCTAGGCTGTGCTTAGATCCTGATTTCTCTGTGGCACTCAGTACTGTTTTGTGGGAGTGGGTTGCCCCAGAGCTGGTTGACTGATGGTTATTCCCTGTTCTGATCCCCAGGTTCCAGAAAAACAACTTTCCCCTGCAGTCTCTTAGAGTATCCTCAATTGGGTGATCCTATGTATTGGGCTTAGTAATCAGAGGCAAGGATTTAAAGAGGAAAAAGTGTAAGTGTGTGAACTCTGGGGTTGTACACTAGTCTGTGCAGTCTTTCCCCCCCTTTGGGTCTAAGCAGCCAGCACACTTAAAAATTTTTAGGCTGTCCTTTTGTGTCAGATCAAAATGGGTTGCTTTCTAGAGATCCCTTCTGTTAGCAGCTTTGAGGACCATCTTTCACATTCATGGATCACACCAACCCCAACAGTCATGGATTTTTCTAGGCACAGACGTCCCCCGGTCCTTCAGCTCCCGCAGTGCACATGTTTCTTTCTCCTGCCGGGACCAGAGACCTCACCTTATCCCAGGCAAAACCTGACCTTTCCATGGTGGAGTGTAGAGCTCCTCTGAATCCACGTGTTTGTGTCAATTGGGGACCAGTGTTCTGGGGTTCACAGCTGTTCGGTGGGTGCCGTAGTTGTAGATTTTCGGGCTTCCGATAACATCTACTTTTCCCTTCAAGATGGTGAGGTCTTCGCGTTCCAGCCGGTCGCTCAACAGACACTCCCTATGTGACTCTCAGCTATTCTTTCTATCTGCTCTGGGACAAGGCTCGAGACACGGTTGACTATTCTACCACCATTTTCCCCCAACTTCTACTTCTTAATTCCTTCACCTTTCCCCCCATTCCTCGAATTCCCTCCTATCTGGCCATCATCATATGTTCTTCGTATTTCTGAGTCTGTTTGTTTGATTTATTCATGTATTTTGTTTTTTAGATTCCACATATAAGTAAAATCATATGACATTTGTCTTTTTCTTGTCTGACCTATTTCATTCAGAACAATACCCTCTATGTCAATCCATGTTGTTTTAGATGGCAGTATTTCATTTTTTTTTTGTATGACTGAGTTATATTGCTTTGTATGTATGTACCACATCTTCTTTATCCATTCATTTGCTGATGAACAACATTTCAGTGGTTTCCATAGATTGGCTATTATAAATAATCCTGCAATGAACATAAGGATGCATTTGATTTTTCAAATTAGTGTTCTGAATTTCTTTGGATAAATACCCAGAAGTAGAATTACTGGATTCTTCTTTTTTACTTGTTAAAGCTTTTGTTTTAAAGTCTATTTGTCTGGTTTAAGTCTACTTTGCCCTTTTTTGTGTGTTTGTTTTTCTATTGTCATGAAATTTCTTTTTTCAGACCCTTACTTTCAGTCTATCTGTCGTCTTTTGTTCTGAAGTCTTTTATAGACAGCATATGTAAGAACCGTGTTCTTATCCATATAGCCACCTTATGTCTTTTGATAGGAGCACTTAATTATTTAAATTTTAAGTAATTGTTGGTAGAGCTCAGTTGGTTGGAGTGTCATCCAGATATGCCAAGGTTGTGGATTAGATCTCCTGTTGGGGCACATACAAGAGGTAACCAATAGATGCACAAATAAGTATAGCAGCAAATCAAAGTTTCTCTCTTTCTCTCTCCCCATCTTTCTCTCTCTCAACAAATCAATAAATTAAAAAATTAAAGTAATTGTCAGTAGGTATGTAGTTACTGCCACATTATTGTTCATATTTTTTACCTTTTTTTTTTCTTCAAGAAGTTCCTTTACAAAACAGTATGATACTGGCATAAAAACAAGTGTAGTGACCAGTAGAACAGAATAAAGAGCCCAGAATTAAACCTGCATATTTATGGTAAATTGTCAGGGAAAGAAAAAAAAGTCCTATTAAACATTTCTTATATAGCTGATTTGTTGGGGATAATGTCTTTAATTTCTTTTCTTATTAAAATTAAAGAAATTATCCTTCAATTCTAAATGATTGTTTATCTTTTGATTCAAAATGATAGCTTTGCTGAGTAATCTTGGTTGTGGATCCCTGCTTTTCATCACTTTGAATAGTTCATACCAATCTCTTTTGGCCTGTAAAGTTTCTGTTGAGAAATCAGCTGATAGTCTTACAGGAGCTCCCCTAGAGGTAACCAACTACTTTTCTCTTGCAGCTTTTAAGATCCTTTCTTTGTCTTTAACTTTTTACATTTTAATTATGATGTGTTTTGGTGTGGGACTCTTTGGGTTCATCTTGTTGGAACCCTCTAAGCTTCTTGGATTTTCATGCTTATTTCCTTTGCCAGGTTAGGGAATTTTTAGTTATCGTTTCTTCAAATACGTTTTCAATTCCTCGCGTGCTCTCTCTCTTCTTCTACCCCTATGATGTGATTATTGGTACACTTGATGTTGTACCAGAGGCTCCTCAAACTACACTCGCTTTTTTTTCTTTTTGCTCTTCTAATTGGGGTTTTATGCTTCTTATCTTTCAAGTTGCTGATTCGATCCTCTACTTCATCTAATCTTCTAATTGTATGAAAAAGTCACTGGAAATGGCTTAGGTGGGCCTGGAGTTGCACTGTGCTCCAAAGGGAAAACATCTTCTTTGGGCCTTCAGCGACCTCACCCGCCTGCTTAAAGTAATTGTTGATAGATATGTATTTATTGGCATTTTATTATTCATGTTTTCAAAATTTCTTCTTCTTCTTCTTAAAGAAGACCCTTTAACATTTTATGTAATACTGGTTTGGTGGTAATAAATTCATTTAGCTCTTTCTGGTCTGGGAAGCACTTTAACTGTCCTTTGATGCTAAATGACAGCTTTGGTGGGAATAATAATCATGGTTGTAGGTCCTGCTTTTCATGACTTTGCATATTTTGTGCCAATCCCTTCTGGCCCCAAAGTTTCTATTGAAAAATCAGCAGGAAGTCTCATGGCAGCTCCCTTGTAGGTAGCTGTTTTTCTCTTGCTGTTTTGAAGATTCTTTTTTTTTGTCTTTATCCTTTGTTGTTTTAATTATGATGGGCCTCTTTGGGTTCCTCTTGCTTGGGACTCTCTGTGCTTCCTGGACTTGTATGTCTATTTCTTTCACCATGTTAGCAAAGTTTTGTATCATTATTTTTTTCAAATGGGCTTTCAATCCCTTGCTCTTTGTCTTCTCATTCTAGCACCTCCATAATGGAAATTTTGGTACACTTGAACTTATCCCAAAAATTCCTTACACTATTCTCATTTTTTTTGGATTCTTTTTGCTGTTCTGATTGGGTGTTTTCTGCTTCCTTATCTTCAAAATTGCTGATTTGATCCTCTGCTTCATCTACTCTACTGTTGATTCCCTATAATATATGTTTCATTTCAGTTAGTGTATTTTTCATTTCTAACTGTATTTTTATGTTTTCTATCATCATTTTTATGTTTTCTATCTCTTTGTTGAAGTTCTTACTAAATTCTTCTATTTTACCTATTGTGGAGTGGATGCAAGTGAAAGAGCACTGGAGCCCAGACCAAATTAAAATTTAGGGAGCCTTTATTAGCCATCCTGATGCAGGGAGACCAGAGAGCATCCCCAACCCTTTGTGCAAGACCACTTTTAAGCAAATTAACCACATCCTGTTTTTGCACAACAAGCAGCCCAGGACAAAACAGTTTTTCCCAAGCAACGTCAGAATCATGCCATTGATGATCATGCCACCCACAGGGTCATCCTGTTCTTCAGAAAGCTGACAGTGTTCTATCTTGCAAGGCCTACATGCTGGGAAGGGGCTATGAGACCATATCTCAAGGTCTAACTTGGTATCAGCACTGACTACTCTATCTGGGGCATAGTCCACGGCCTCAGTAGTGCTAAAAAATTCCCACTCTACAACATACCCATAAGTTCATTGAGCATTCTTATAACCAGTGTTTTGATCTCTGCATCTAGTACATTGTTTGTCTTCATTTTATTTTGTTCTTTTTCTTGATTTTTATTCTGTTCTTTCATTTAGGACATGTTTATTTGTTGCCTTACATTGGTTGCCTCCCTGTGTTTATTTCTATGTAATAGATGGAGCTCCTATATCTCCCAGTCTTGGTAGAATGGCCTTATATAGTTAGTAAGTATCCTGTAGAAGTCAGTGGTGCAGCCTCCCCAATCACACAAGCTGGATGCTCCAGGTGCAACCCCTATGTTATCATTAAGGCTTGATTGCTGTTGGCATGTCAATGGAAGGGATTTACCCCCGGGCCAGTAGGCTGTGAAGACTGGCTGTGACTACAGTGGAGGATATGCTGTTCAGGAGCCAACATCTTATAGCAGAACTTGCTTCAGCAAGGCTTCAGTGCCTGCCAAGTCTGTCCCTTGAGAATATCACTGGTGGAGATGGTTGGGTTGTAATCCATTGTGGTCTGAAGCTGATCACTGGGTGCACTAGGTCTTGGGATTCCTGGGAGGTGCAAGGTCAGCCACTGCCTGTGCTTTACCTGTGGCCTCCTGGCATGAGCTACCAAGTGATTTGAGATAGTTGATAATTATGCATGCCTTGAGGTGCCCAGGGAGAGTCCAAGTTGGGAACTAAGGGTGTCTGCCACTAGTGCCAGGCCTGAGGTCACTTAGCAAGAGGTACAGGGTATGCAAAAGCCAGATACTGCTTGTTTGAGAGATTTTAGGAAAGTCAGTGTCATGAGCCAAGATGGGCCATCTGTAAGAAAAAGCCACTGAAAAAGACATGGGTGGGCCTGCAAGTTGGGTGGGACCACATCTCAGGGAATTACTAGGGTAGGATTAACAGTGTTAGCCAAGTTGATGGGAACTTAAATATGGTGCCCATCTGCTGGCTCTGTGGGTTGGGGTGGGGGTCTAAGAAAAGGAACAATGGCCTCTGCCAGCACTTCTGTCTGGGAGAAAGCTGCCCCTCCAGCTCTCACCCTGATGCCACACAATTCAGATCCTCCCATGTGTTCCTGGTGCCCTTTGAGCTTTTGTATCAGTGCTGGAGCTCAGAGCAAGTGAGTCTAAGTAAGTCCATATTTGGACCCTTTAAGATTAACGCCTGGGACTCCAGCAGCCTTTTATCTCATCCAAGCTCAATCCTTGCTGTTTTTTTTACAGTCAGAAGTTATTGGAAGTTCACTTCCTGGCACTGGAACCCTAAGCTGGGGGTGAAGGGGGAGTATTGGTGTTGGGGTGGGACCCCTTGCTCCACAGGAGGATCTCTGCAGCCAAGATATCTCTCCTGATTTTTATCCACAACATGTGGGTGTGTGACTAGCCCCTTTTACTTCTCCACCTCTTTAGTCATCTCAATGTAGCTTCTTTTTTACATTTTTAGTTTAATGTAAACTAAAAATGGACTTCTGTTTGGCTAGATTTTAGGTGATCCTGAATAATGGTTGTTCTGTAGTTGAGTTGTAATTTTGTTGTGGTTGTGGGAGGTTCTGTGTACTATGTTTATCTATGATGCTATCTTGACTGGGAGCTCAGGAAATATCCTATTTGTTTCCTGTTCTTGCCTAATTGCCTTGGTCAGAACTTCAATTACAATAATGAACAAAAGTGGAGAGAGTGAACATTCTGTCTTGTTCCTGATTATAGGAGGAAAGGATTTAGTTTTTTCCCATTATGTGTGATGTTAACTATATATAATATTTATCAGATTGAGAAAGGTCCCTTATACGCTTAGTTTGTTGAGTGTTGTCTTTTTCAATCATGAAACGGTTTTCATTTTTGTCATCTATTAAAATGATCATGTTTTTTTCCCTTTAGTCTATTAGTGTAATACATAGTGTATTACACTGTTTGATTTTCAAATGTTGAACCAGTCTTGGTCATGGTGTACAATCCTTTTTATATGTTGCCTCATTCAGTTTGCTAGTATTTTGTTGCAACTGTTTGCATATACATTTATAAGGATTATTAGTTTGTATTTTCCTTTTCTCATGATACCTTTATCAGGATAATAATACTGGCTTAATAGAAATAACTGAGAACTGCTTCCTTCTCCTTTATTTTTGGGAGAATTTTTGAAGAATTGGTGTTAATTATTTTAAAAAATTTGATGAGCCCTGACTGGTGTGGCTCATTTGGTTGAGCATTGTCTCATGCACTTAAAAGTTGCTCATTTGATTCCTGGTCAGGATACATGCCAGTGTTGTGGACTGATTCCCAGTAGGTGGCATGCAGGAGGCAGCCCATCTACACTTCCCTTTCACGTTGATGTTTCTCTCTCTCCCTCTTTTTTCCTCTATCTTTAAAAATTAATACAATATTTTAAAAAATAATAAAAGTTTGGTGAAATTAATTAGTCAAGCCATCTGGTCCTGCCTTTTTCTTTGTGGAAGTTTTTTTTTTTTTTACTGCAAATTCAATCTTTTCACCTATTCAGATTTTCTATTTCTTCTTGAGTCAGTTTCAATAGTGTATGCCTCTCTAGAAATGTTTATTTCATCTAAATTATTGACACAAAATTGTTCATAGTTTCTAATTCCTTTTATAATCTTTTTAAAATTTTTGTAAAATGATCTTTCATTCTTGATAAATTGAGTCTTCTCTTTTTTTCCTGATTGGGCTAGTAAAGTTTTGTTAGCTTCATCGATCTTTTCAACAAACCAACTTTTGGTTTTATTGATTTACTTTATTGTTTTCCTATTCTGTATTCTATTTATCACTATTCTAATCTTTGTTATTTCTTTCATTCTGCTTGTTTAGGGTTTAATGTAGTCTTTTCTTCTAATTTCTTAAGATGAAAGATTAATTTATTGATTTGAAATCTTTTTTTCTTCTTTATTATAGATGTTTACAGCTATAACTACCCCTCTAAGCACTGCTTTTACTCCATCCTCTAAGTTTAGGCATTTTGTACATACATTTTCATTATCTTAAACTATTTTCTAAATTTCCTATATTTCTCCTTTTATGTATTGGTTATTTAGGTATGTATTTTTTTTAATTTCCACCTATTTATAAATTCCCCAAATTTTCTTCTGTTATTGATTTCTATTTTCATTCTATTACGGTCAGAGAACCACTCTCTGTGAACATAATACTGTAATATTTATATAACTTTAATCCTTTAAATATTTTTGAAACTTGTGTTAAGGCATAAAATATGATCTATCCTGGAGAATGTTCCTTGTGTCCTGGAGGAAAGTATATTTTTTGCTGTTTGAGGGTAGAGTTTTCAATAGGTGACTTTTAGGTTGAATTTGTATGGAATGAAATAGTCTTCTATTTTCCTTGTGGATCATCTGTCTAGTTGTTCTTTTACTGAAAGTTGGGTATTAAAGTCTCCAGTATTATTATTGAATTGTTTATTTCTTCTTTCAATGCTATTTTTTTGCATTATATATTTTAGGGCTCTGTTGTTAGATACATATATGGGATATACTCTTGAAGAGTATATAAGTTTGGTGAAATTAATTAGTGAAGCCATCCCACCCTCCACCCTCACCCCCCTCCACTGTCCTCTCCCATAGTTGCTCAGCTCCCATCTATGCCAAGGTAATAAGATCATGTATTCAAACCTCAGGAAGAGATTTAACCGGGTCTCTCTATATAGTCTTGAGAACAACATGGAAACAATACTGATTATTGGATTATATAATTCTGTGGGTTTGTAATAAGTTGAATGATTGTACTATAAATGTGCTAATTAGTGGGTTTATGTCAATCGGAAGGTATCTGTTCTTCAGCTCACCCTTGTCAAATTTTTAATCGACGACTTAGGTAAATATATAAAAGGTTTGTATATTAAATCTGTAGATGACAAGAACTGAGAGTGATAGATAATATAGTGGCTGCCAGAATTAGGGTAAAAAACCATCTTTAAAATTTGTGAACATGTGAGGGCATGAATGGAGGGAATGGAGGGAATGGGAGAATAAGGACACATATGTAACACCTTAATCAATAAAGAAATTTATTTAAAAATTGAGAACAAGAGCTGGCTCTAACAAGATGCAGTTTACAAGGGCTAGGTGTATTCACTCAGCATTAAGTGCCATATTGAATACAGTAATAGCCTCCTATTCTTTTATCCTCCAATAAATTACATTAGTACAAGATAAGGATACGAGGGTGAACATCTAGGTCCTAGATTCTAGGAGTCATAATTAATAATGAGTTTGTTTTGCCTAGCCCAGTGCCTGGCAATAACTAGTGGAAGCAGGGAAAAAGAAAAGGAAGAAGAAAAGAAAGATAGGTGTAGCTGTGAAGACAGCTAATGTAATTTATGTTGAATTAATAGGAGTTGATTTTCTTAAGAAAATTCCACAGCAATGAAGTTCCTGGGGGGTGGGAAAAGTAGTTGGAAGGTGGGGAACTCCTTGTGGTCCAAAGCTTGCCATACTTTCCCTCTTTATTCCAGTGCATAGAATATCACTAGAACTGATGCTGGTGGGGCAAGCTGCTGATGGTAAAAAATTTACTCTGTGATCCTCCAAACACACCTAAAATAACACATGTTTTAAGAGAGAAATGAACAAAGAGTTTGCTTGGAGGTCAGTGCTCAAAAACTAAAGAATCTTACTGGACCCTTCTTTTTTTTCTTTTTTTTAAAAATTATCTTTATTATTCAGTTTATTAATTACATTGTTCCCTCCCCCCCCCCCGCTATAGCTCCAGTCCACTTGGTACCCATCCCACCTCCCACCCTCACTCCCCTCCACTGTCCTCTCCCATAGTTGCATGATTTTTGTCCAGTCTCTTGCTGCACTCCCCACACCCCTTTTCTCCCCAAGAATTGTCAGTCCATTCCCTCTCTATGTCCGTGATTCTGTTTCATTCACCAGTTTATCCGGTTCATCAGCTGATTAATTCACTTGCTTTTTAGATTCATTTGTTGATAGATGTGTATTTGTTGTTCATAATTTATATTTTTACCCTTTTCTTCCTCCTCTTCTTAAAGAATATCTTTCAGCATTTCATATTGGTTTGGTGGTGATGAACTCCTTTAGCTTTTTCTTATCTGCGAAACACTTTATCTGACCTTCAATTCTGAATGATAGCTTTGCTGGATAGAGTAATCTTGGTTGTAGATTCTTGCTGTTCATCATTTTGAATATTTCTTGCCACTACCGTCTGGCCTGCATCGTTTCTGTTGAGAAATCCGCTGACAATCGTATGGGTGCTCCCTTATAGGTAAATAACTGTTTTTCTCTAGCTGCTTTTAAAATTCTCTCTTGGTCTTTTGCTCTTGGCATTTTAATTATGATGTGCCTTGGTGTGGTCCTCTTAGGGTTCCTATATATTGGGGTTTGGTGTGTTTCTTGGACTCCTAAGTCTATTTCTTTCACCAGGTGTGGGAAGTTTTCAGTCACTATTTTTTCAAATAGGTTTTCATTGTCTTGGCCTCTCGCTTTTTCTGGCACCCCTATAATTTGGATGTTGGTATGCTTGAGGTTGTCCCAGAGGCCCCTTACACTCTCTTCAGTTTTTTGGATTCTTTTGGTTTCTTGCTTTTTCAGCTGAGTGGATTTTACCTCTTTGTACTTCAAATCTTTAACTTGGTTCTTGGGGTGCTTCAGAGCACTTTTAGGTCTTTGTATAGTATTTTTTATTTCAGTCAGTGTATGCTTAATTTCTGGTTGGTCCTTTTTCATATCCTTGAGAGTCTCCTTCATATCCTTGAGTGTCTCCTTCATTT